>CM062819.1:1243669125-1245111625 GCA_031772625.1 Pinus tabuliformis
GAGATATTCTACGGACCTGACGGTCTTCCTCTTCCACCCGGTCTGATCGCAATAGAAGAGATTGTAGAAGATCCGCAAGCAACTACTCCAACACATTTTGGAGCAGGGATCACTCTACGTCCTACTGCATTAGAAGCAAGCCTATCACCCAGAGAAGTTCCTGAAGAATCACTAGGCAATCTACTGGATAGACTCAAGATGTCTGAACAACCGTCAACATCTAGGACTGTGCCAAATGACACAGCGACCGCAGAACTCCCTGCGGTCATTCCGACAATGTTCGCCGGCATACCATCTGTCCCTAACTCTCAACAGCTTGAGGGGGTCCCTTCGGGGGCCATGACGACAGTATGGTCTGTTCCTGTTTGTTCTCCCGGGATAATACCCGGTAACTCCTATGTTGGAACTCAACAAATCGATCCTTTCGGGAATCCATTTGGGCAATCCGGTCCTCGAGGTGTAATAAATCCTCTCGGTTCCGGACCACCGCCGTATGGGGGGAAATATGCTTTTTCATTACCCCCTCCGGGAGGTTACCCATACGGGAGTTCACAACCATACCCAAGTTATACGGGAATAACTACCAGTGGTTGGATACCTATGCTACCCCAGCAACCAAGAGTTGTGTATTCTATGCAACAACAGATGCCTGTGACGAACATCCCGACGACACCAGCTATTGTGACTGTGTCACAAGTTCAAACAATACCTGTTGCATGTCAACCTCAGTTTTCTCAGGTTGTAATGCAACAACCCTTTGACCCTGCAACTCAACCACAGTCGCCAACTGGCGGGGCAACACAAGCACAAGCGAGTACCCTTACCCCTAATCTTGGCCCAGTGGTAAGCATAGCACAACAACCAATGGCGTCACAACCATGGTTAGTGCAGTATCAACAACCGCAGTTCCAGCAAGTGTACCAAGGTACCGAGCAACAGATTTTCGCGAACAATGGAAAACCATACTTACAGTACGGTCAAAACCAACCACTATATAATGGAGTAGTCCATCAACCGTATCAATCATATCAGCATCAATTACATTATGCTGGTATGCAAAGGCAAACTGCTCAGGCAATTCCGTCATACCCTGGGTACGCTTCACCTAACTTGAGTCAGCAGCTGCCATTCGTGGCAACTCTGGAGTTACCCGATCTACATCGGTTGACAAACGATCCTATCGCCTACGCCCCTTGGTGGCCCATGATTCCTCACAAACTTCCATCGGACATTCCTAAATTCAATGGAAATCCAGGTGAAGACCCATCGAATCACGTCATGACCTTTCATCTGTGGTGTTCATCGAACACCCTGAACGATGATTCGATAAGACTTCGCCTCTTCCAGAGGACATTGACAGGTCCGGCGGCTAAATGGTATATAGAATTGCCAAGAGCCTCTTTCGACAATTTCAGCTCCTTAGCCACGACTTTCTTAACCCATTTTCAATTACCAATCAGGTATGAAACAGGAACCGAGATACTGACCAACTTCAAACAGACGACAACTACTCACATATCCGATCATATACATGAGTGGCGTCGCCATCGTAGGATGGTGAAAACATACGTTCCTGATCAGCTACTAGCTGAATGGTTTATAAAGTCACTGCTTCCAGCTATAACGGAGGATGTGGCCAAAGGAGGAGTCGTAACAGAGGAGCAAGTCATTGCTCGTGCTCAATATTTAGACTTGGTATATACTCAGTCTGGCACGCTCTATGACAAAATATCTGATGCCCCCAGACCTGAATTTTCAATTCCTCCCCCTCCTAAATCGAATATTGACTCTCATGCCGGAGATGGCGTGATTGGCACTGCAAGCGCGAAGTCGAAAAAGGCTTCACCTCAGAAAGCCCGTAAGACTTCAGATCGAAATGCCCATGAAGAGATTCTTGCTTCGGAAGTAAATGCCATATCAGCAGATAAAGGCAAAGAAACCAATCAACCAGGAAGCAAGAAGAAACAAAACAAAGGGAAGAAGAAGCAGCAGGATGATCCGTCACCTGAAAAAGCTTCTTCAAGCTCTCCTAGGAAAGGGAAACAGAAAGGGAAGCCACCTCATCCATGTTTTGTATGTGACGAGGATCATTGGACACAAGATTGTCCATACAAAGCTGAGCTCAAGAGATTCTTTAAAAGTCCAAAGAACCCGACTGTGCTGACTGATCCATTTCCCAATCCAGGTCAAAATATGGTTGATAGTGGAAATGCTTCCCCGTCGCAAGTGCTGATGTTGTCGATCTCTAAGCAGCAAAATGATGCTTTGATTTCGATAAGGAGCAAAGATTACGGGAATCCGCAACTGTCAAACGAAAAAGGTAAAGATCAACCTAGTAGTTCGACAACGACTTCGTCAGAAGTTGTCCCACCCATAATGCCAGAATTAACGATAAAACCACCTAAGGGTGTAGTACACAAGTCGACGTTTAATCCTCGTGCCAGAGCAGCGCAGCATTATAACATAGTAGAAGATTTGGCTCAATCGCCATCCGCTATGTCGACTCTAGAAGTACTACAAAATTGTCCATCCCAGAGGCAGGCATTGTTATCGGCAATAGGGGGGGTTGATCCTAAGGATTCCAATCTTGTGTCCTTTGATCACAAAGGGTATGACCCTCAGTTACCAGCTCAGCTAGCTTTCCTGATTCAAGTGAAGGCCCTCAACAAAACTGTTCACAGAACAATTATTGACGAGGGAGCATCGACATGTATTATGTCGATGAGCTGCTGGAAAATGCTAGGGTCACCAACCTTGTCGAGATCTTCGACAACACTAAAGGCTTTCGACGGTAGGACATATACCCCTTACGGTATCCTAAGTAACTTGAAAGTTGAACTAGGTGGAAAAAAAGTAGAGATTGATGTTGAAGTCATAGATGGAAATCTAGATTACAACATCCTACTGGGAAGACCATGGATTTATGCCATGGCAGCTGTCGTGTCGACTTATTTTAGGAAGATCGCTTTCCCGTTTATGCCTCAGACTATCTAAGGGATTTTAACTTGTATCTGGCTGCAACAGATACGACCATTGCGATGGTTTTAGTTCAAGAAGTCGACGGAATTGAACACCCTATATATTACTTAAGTAAAAACTTAAATGATACGGAAAGTAAATATTCTCATGTTGAAAAGCTAGCATTAGCAGCTGTTCAAGCGATTCAAAGATTTCGACATTATGTCCTCTTTAGGAAGACCACTGTATTGTCAGATTGCAACCCCATGACTTATATACTGTCGCGACAGTTGCTTGGGGGCAAATATTCAAAGTGGATAGCTATCCTTCAAGAGTTTGATCTGGAATTTATGAAATCCAAATCAAAGAAAGCCTTAGTTTTCGGAGAATTATTATGCGATCTCCCGTCATCATACAACGATGAAACGTCCAAAGAATCGATCGTGGACGAAAGCTTGTTTCTGATATCAGCAAGTGATGAGTGGTATGGAGATATAATAGTTTATCTCCAAACCCAAAAGTTTCGGCCAGACACCTCTCACTCAGAACAAAAACGCATTCGATACCAAGCAAAAGACTACATGATCGTCGGTGATACGCTTTACCGTCGTGGTGTCGATACGGTTCTGAGAAGGTGTCTAACCCATGAGGAAGCCGAAAAAGCCCTGAATGAATGTCATTCAGGCACCTATGGGGGGCATCAATCTGGATATGCTACAGCACAAAGAATCTTACGAGCAGGATACTTCTGGCCAACCATGTTCAAAGATTGCATAACTGCGGTTAGAAGTTGCCATGCATGTCAGATTTTTGATAGCAAAACCAGAAGACCCCCCGCTCCTTTACAGCCAATAATAGCTGTGGGGCCTTTCGCCAAGTGGGGCATCGATTTCATGCAATGTAACCCCACCTCGACCGGGGGGCATGGGTATATTATAGTCGCAGTTGACTATTTTACCAAATGGGCCGAGGCGATGCCTACATTGGATAACACTGGTTAAACAGCAGCCCTATTCTTTTTTAATCATGTAGTCGCCAGATTCGGCGTGCCACAGGCCATAGTAACAGATCATGGATCGCATTTTCGCAATCACATGATGGTTGAATTAACTGCCAAACTAGGATTGTCTCACGACAGCTCTACTCCGTACTATCCACAAGCTAACGGACAAGTTGAAGCGATCAACAAAGTCCTGAAGCGCATGCTGCAAAGGATGGTGGGGGTTCACAAAAGAAGATGGCATTTGATCCTATACTCGGCTTTTTGGGCCTACCGAACATCGGTAAGGAATGCCACTGGGTTCACACCGTTTCAACTGGTGTATGGCCTGGAAGCGATCCTACCAATCCAGTGCGAAATTTCGTCCCTTAAACTCGCAATTGATCTCCTCCCCGGAACCTCAGAAGAAGAAGCTCGTTTCTTAGAGTTAATCCAGTTGGATGAAACTCGTCGTGATGCCGCCTTGGCCAACGAAGCCCATAAGAAACGAGTCAAAGCGCAGTTCGACAAAAATGTCAAACCTCGTGTCTTCTCGGAAGGTGATTTGGTCTTGCTTTATGACCAAGAATCCGATAAATTGGGAGCTGGGAAATTCAAGTCCTTATGGATGGGCCCTTATATTGTTAAAAGTGTGTTAGCAAAAGGTGCCTACGAGTTAGTAGATTATGACGGAATCCCACTGGCGCAACCCCGCAACGGGTTGTACCTTAAGCGTTACTATGCCTAAATAGTAACCTGTATGCTTTTGTTACATTTTTGTTTTCGCTAAAGCGTTTGTTCCGGTTTAAGTAATCCGCTTTTTACACTTATTGCAGATGTCAAATCCATTGGAACCATGGGTTGGATATGCTGACGGAGCGAGTCGTAGTTCGAGGAACCTATCCTCTGCAGCATGGGCCATTTTTAACCCAAGCGGCGAGTTAGTGAGTTTCAGGGGGGTATGTATTGGTCAATCAACAAATAATATCGCTGAATATAGCGCGTTGATAGAGCTCCTCTCTGATGCCATCACCCATGGCATACGTCGGCTAGTCGTCAGGCTAGACTCACAGCTCGTGGTACTACAGCTCAATGGTACCTACTCTGTCCGAAATCCAGCTATTTATCGCAAGTTCCTAAGAGTTAAAATCTTGGAAAGACAGTTTGATTTTATCCAATATCAACACATTTCCAGAAACTTAAACACATTAACCGACTCATTAGAAAACTATGTGTTAGATAGACATCTGCAAAATTGATAAAAAGAGAAGCATCATCGATGTTTCATACATGGATCACATAAAAACTGGAATAAACTTCGAAAATCAAAAATATACATAACTGTTTACGGTTTTCATGTAATGTTCTGTAACCAAGACAAAATCGGTCATATGACCCCAAAACTCAAAAATGGCTGGGGGGCACCCTAGCCTAGTGATGCTCATGATAACATGCCACGGCCTGTGCAATCATGCGCAGAAGACGAGACCATCGTCTGGGAACACCAACAGTATGTCGCTGCAATCGTAGAGGCAACTCGTCGATCCGTACATCCGGAATCCCAAGGGTAAGACCCTCGACATGTTCCTGCATAGCTGTAAGAGTCTCGGCCAGGTCAAGGTCACGGAGAATAGCTCTCCCAGGAGCCTCCCCTGCGGGGGCAGCGGCCGGAGCTCTCGGACGAACTGCTGGACGGATAGGGCCCACATCTGCATGCACACATGAGTTTGATTAGAGTCTTGATAGAATAAAGCACAAGGACATTATAAACAAAAAACAGTAAACAGTGATAAGGTGAAAATATTTACCGAGATCACCCCACTGCTTGCCATCTGGTAGTACCAAATCCGGATCATCTCGGAAATCCATACCAATATATGGATACTCGGAAGAAGCCATATCCTGCCGCTCGAACCACCTAAAGAAGGCATCAGTGAAAGTAATCTTGGATTGACCTGCATGTCTAGCCATGTGGTCAACCCACCTCTGCATGCGTGGCTCAGTAGGAGATGGCAAGTCGAGGACAATGTACTGAGGTTGCATCACGGGTATCTTCTCCAAAGCGAAGGCAGTCAAAACTAAACCGAAGCCAAAATTCTTCAGTCTCCTGTCCTTTACTTTGGTCAACTGGTTTTTCATCTGAACCAGTACTGCATCACACCAGTTAAAAACTTTCGGCTGAAGACACTCCAGGGCGTGCTGCACATATGACCTGTTGGCAACATGAGGGGATGCACTACCGGCCATCCTACAAATCGTGTATAGAATAGACCTGAGAGACCTATCAGTGACATCACAGATAGAAATCTTGTCGTCTCTGCTCGGTTGAGATCCCTCCCTGCAATACTGACGGATATAATCTTTCACGGAATCACTCCCTCGGGCCGAACCGGACAAGGAAATGGGGGCACCCCGCCTTGACAACCCAGTCAAGAAGTAAATGTCCACTATGGTCAAAGGGATGGACTTGCCCCTAATCTGGAACACTTGGTTAACAGGATCCCAAGCATCAAGCAGGTACTGCAGTAAACGTATATGTGCCCTCATGCTAGATATCCGGAAGAATTTTAGCAAGCCACAGTTCCGCAACGCGCTCACGGTAACAGGATCATGGAGGGAAATCATGTCCTCCTCTTCATGCTCTCGTTCTCGCCACGTAAGAGTCATTCTGCTCCAATAAACTCTGCAAAACAAACAAGAGGAGGAGTAAGATCCCTGACTCAGTAAAGAAAATGGCAAAAATCTCATGAAAAATTGTGCAACCAAGATGTTTTCTGCGCCCAACGCAGGTAGGGAAGGGTCTCACCTGCGTTGGGGCACAAACTGCCTTTGAAGATGAGAACCCCAACGCAGGTTTCGATATAGGGAACCTGCGCTGATGGCAGAGCGCCCTAGAGAAACCCCAGGGGCTCATGGGGGCAGGAAAACAAGCATAAAACTGAGAAATTAAACCATGAAAAGATAGAGCTAGGGTTTAGCTCCTACCTGGTGGAAACGGCGCTGAAAATCGTCCACAGAATCTCCCGAAATCAGCTGGTGAAAAATCAAGAGGAAGAGGCACCTCCAAAGCTCCAACAAACCAAATGCACATGAAATGGTAAAATGAGAGGTAAAAACATCTTTTAATTGCTTTTTACGTAGTTCGAAGTGAAATATTAGTATTTTTACTTCATGTTATCCGTTTCTAACAAAGTTTGTTGCAGCAATTGATGATACAGTACTATCTCTGAAAAAGAAGAAGCTAGTCATGGTAAAATATGAATTTGATCTTATCAACCGAGCAGTTTTCGCAAGTGTTCATGCTCGTTAAAAAATAAATGCACATGTGAGCAAGCTTCCCCCAGAGTTCAAGCTCATTAAGAAAAATGAACCGGTAAATAACCATTTGAGACCGTAAATTCATCAGCCATAAAAGCCTTGGTCGTGTTTGTGTACCGTCACCTCCACTTTTCATTTGGCCGATCATTCACATCCACTTGATTGTTTACCTATTTTGAGGAACAGCTGCGAAGAGTGATTTCACCTAGCCATCCTTGTAATACTGCCGTGATTGGAAAATTCCAACCTGTACCTGGAATCTGCTGCTACCCCTGTTTATCACTCGTTCCTCAAAAGACGAGTCTTCTTTGAGCTCTTTTCACCGACTCATAAAAAAATGAAAAGTTTGCCGAGTTTTGGCCTTCCAGCTCGTTAAAAGGACCGGAAGAGCTATCCCTCCTCTAGATTTTAATCTTTTTGGACCTGAGGGATTAGTGCACAAAAAGATCGAGCGCTTGTCTAGTTCGGCTCGATAAAGATATCGAACATTCATCCCTTCTGTATTGTTTTATACTTTTTTGGACTTAAGGGGTTAGATGACGAAAAAGGACCCCTGGAGTCCACTTTATGTACCCTTTTCAGACTCTCTAAAAATGAAAAGGACCGAGTTGTCGTTGTCGCTGGGCTCGTTAAAAATATTAGATAGCGACAAACTTGTCTTTAGACAAGAACGAGTTTCCCTATCGCTAGGCTCGTTAAAACATAGCGATGGGCTTGCCCGAAGGGTAGGTTATAGATCAAGCATATGTTATCCTCCTCAAGCTTGACAAAAATAAAGAGGTACTGGTCAGAAATGACTGGGGAAAAATTGGGAAGAACCTCAAAGCTTAATGGTAGCAAGTCGCTCTTGAACATGACACTTTTGCCTCCGTAAATATCGGGTTGGGTTATTATCATTCACCGGTCCCTTCACCATGGTCTCGCCATACCATCCATACATGGGGTAATGCTACCGATCCATCACATCAGTGTTGTTATATGTTCAAGAGATGTCATTCAGAAAGTGTCAACCGGGTCCCATCCACTACCATACATCATCTTTCATCCTTCCATGACCGCCACCCTGAATCATATTTCACAGATCGTTTTCACCATCATCACTAGCTCCGTTCCGTGTCACTGATGTGGGATTCATTAAGGCCCTCCTTTGACGGATCACTTCTTGTCGACATCAGCTCATTATCCAAGAAGTTGATCTAGGAACACCCCCTCAGTACTTTGAAGCTTGCATGCCTCAATGGCAAGTTTCTCACTTCCGGCGATAGGTATACATTAATGACCTTCGACCGGGAGACTTTGCGTGGTGTTCGACGTCAGATCCTATATTCACGCCACGTGAATTGTGCTGCAGTACCTTGAGGGTCATCATCATTATCGGTGATTCCTCTCGCGCTTGTTAACGGTTTACATTATTGACTGGTAATCAAGCGATGTCTTTCCATGTTCGACTTCAAGAAATTCTCACATGGACCGACTTGTACTAGAGTGAAGATCGGACAAGTTTGAAGACCCCAGATCTAGTTTCATCCATCCGGGCTGCGATATATATTCAGGAGATAAAAACATAGACATGTGCAGCAGATGAGCATCCTACTAAAAGGATGATAATTAAAAGCAGAGAATTATCCATGTCTTATAGGACGATCGTCTGTTTATGTACGGCAAATGTATTTATAAAGCTGATCATGGGAAATGCCCGCATCAGCTAGATCATGAAAAGAAAGTATGAAAAGATAATGTATTGTATTGTATTTTGTTACAGGTCACCTCCCGGCGATTGAATGAACTTCGGATCCTCCTAATAAAGCATTTCACCCGATAAACGACCTCATACTTTAGGGGGCAACTGTTATAGACATTTTTGTGCCTTACAGCATAGAGCATGAAATGTCAATAATCTAAGGGATCCAAAGTCCCTAAACAAGTTGTTCTTACCCTTAGAGGAACAAGGTCAGCAAACCACAGCACTGCAAATCAGTTCTCCACTGAAAAACACTCAAAAACAGGTCAGTTTTGGATCATTGCAGCTGCTCCACTAGGCATCTGCGTTGCATAGCAGGTACAACAAAGGCTACCTGCGTTGCATAGCAAGTAGAACAAAGGCTACCTGCGTTGGGCGTACTTGGACATGTGGAGGAATCTTTTTCTCAAAGTGCCAGTGCCCAGGAAGCTTCTAAAAAGACACTTGATGATAAGATTCGCCTAATGATGAGTTAAGAGCTTCTAAAACTCCAAGTGGAAGACAGAAACTCCGAGTGAAGAACTAAAGAACAACTGGAGTTGAAGAGGACAACAAGTCACACATCAAGCTGACTTATCTTCACTCCAAAACTCTATATAAGGATCTCATCCCATGGGATCTGAAGGGCGGAATTGAGTGCAAAGAATTGTTGTTGGTTTACAGTTGTGAGCATTGGGTGATTGCTTGAGGGAGGTGAAGAAGAGATTTCTCTCCGTCGGGAAGGTGATGCTGGATTGGACCTCTCATGGTTGTATCACCGCCTCAACCTTACTTCCATATATTAATAAAGCTTTTGAGGTTCTTCTATTCGCATGTGTTTCAATGGTGTATTGTCTTACTTGCGTCTTTGATTTATGCTAATCCTTGAATCAGTTATGAATGCATGCTTCTTGTAGTTTCCTTTCTTTGTCTTGTTTGCAGGATCTCGTGTAGCTGGGCCCGTGAAAAGACTTGGAGCTGGGAGCAAGCGGCAATCAAAGGAGATTGGATCGACCATTTGCGCAAGACATCGGTAAGTGGATCTCTTCCTTTTATCTCTTTCATGTCATAAAGAAGAAACTTTAGATAGCTTTGCTTTCGGCTGTTGCTAAGGAACTGTCACCCTTAGAGTGGGTTAGGGTCATTCCGAGTTGGATACTTTCCCCCACAACACTACCATACAATAAGTAATGCAGGGCTACCCCTGGTAACACCCAGAGTATGCATATGGATGCATAAACACATTCGTCCCATATATTTTAACTAACCAAGTTTCAAAATCTTCAAACCATCAATGAATGGTTAAGGCCACCTTTATTAGTTTCATGCCGAATGATTTATAGACTTAACAAACTCTAAACATTAACCCACCTTTTCCTTTCTATCGGAAATTAATCACCCTGATTAAACCCTCATTAACCTTTTTTTAAAGCCTTCCTCGCATATCTCTTATTGGGACTGGCTATCCCTTACAGACCTTTATAAATCCTTCGCCTACCCCTTAAGCCCACATATATCCAAACCCACTTTATTACTTTTGGTTACAATTGGAAAAACCCTTCTATCGATGGTTTAATCCATTGTAATACTCCTATAAGAAAATACACGTAAAAACGTGCACAAATATACCCTTTCCCACTTTAGTATGGGTTGGCACTTTTCCCAATGCACCCTTTATCACTGATCGCTATCGGCGTCCCCACAGGTCTCTTTACATATGACTCCTTTGCATCCAATAAGTGGTAACACAACATCAGACTTCAAACAACATTAATTGTGCCTATAACCTTATCGGGTATGCCTTATCATTCGCATGTCGCATTGCATTGCACGCTCATAAGCCTGAACTTTGATCGTCAATTTATCGCTATCAATGATATCGCAACATCGTTGAATCACTGTCGCTATCCCATGGCACCTCTGACTTCCGATTGCAATTTAATCTCGATCGTTGACCTTCTGGATCCAACGACTGCTGAGTGTTAACACTTCATTTCTTCGCTCTTCCACTTCACTTAGATTTTGCGCCTTTTCTTCAATTTTTTGTGGTTTCCGAGGTTTCTTTATTGGTTCTGCCTTTCGCTATTCTACTGTGCACTCATGCCAAAGTTTGAACTCTGTGATTTCTTAAATCACTATCATTCTACATTAATTTGATCCTTTGAATGCATCAACATCCTGTTACAAGTCTCTGTCTCGCTCTCTTCCTCTCTATTTGTTCACTGAACTCCACTTGCATACGTTTGTATTATGTAAACCTCCAATGACACAAATTCATCATTTTTCATTCGAAACACACCTTTATATAGATTCGAATCAGTTCCTGTATATACGAACATATAACAATGGTTACCCATCGAGACTCTATCTCTCTGGCCTGATCTTCTGATTACAATGGCCCCCTTGATACAACCTCTACCCATAGGCTTAAATCCCACTCTTACTGGTTGGCTGGCTGGCTAGCTAACTAGCTAACTCACTCTCCAACCTCTCTCCTTCTTTTCTTTTCAATACATTAGAAACAGTTTCTTTACAGTTGCTCAACAGTTTCTTTAAACTAATTCCTAACTAATCATAATCCTCTCATGTTCTCCTACATTAGAGAACATTTACAAATATGTCTCACAATATCCTATTGTCATTAAAATCAATCAAAGGCCTAAATATTTACATTATTTCTTACTTAGGAAACTATTTTCTTGAAAACACAAGACCCCCTATGTCTACTAAATTACATTGATTTTCTTGGGTTGAATGCTCCCACATCAGACTCCCAAGCTTGAAAACATTCATGATCTCCTGATCATGTGTTCCCATATGGTATTAGGAAACCTCGAGGGTCCCAAACTTTATTTTGTAGAAGTCCAAATGCTCTACTCCTTTGCTGTTGCCGCATGTTTGCTATCTTCTGTCTCATTCTCCTTTCTTTTCTTCCCTTCTCAATCAGCTTCACCTTCTGATTGATCACTCCTTCTATCATCAGCTTCCTCCATCTGAGCTGTGTCATCATTAACTGCCACAATTCTTCTATCTCCAAGTCCAACACATCTTTGGTCTGGTACACGTCTTCTCTTTCTTTGGTCTTTAGATTATTGTTGCTTTCTTCCAACTTCTACATCTTCATGCTTTTCTCTTCCATGGCTTCTGCTTCTTGCATCAAATCTTCCTCAACATCTGCAACAAAATCTGCATTCACAAACCAATTATTAAAGTCCAAAACATAAGGCCTTGGTGCCTCTTCTCTCCTTGGCAACAATTCAGCTTGCTGCTCTGTTCTCTCCTCCTCTATCAACACATCAATATGTTGTTTTGAATTCTCAATAGAATTCATGAGACTGTCACCTAGTCTCTCTTCCACATCATCTGCTCCAATGATGTCTTCCTGTCTTTGTTCACTATAGTGAACTTCTTCATCCTTAGCCTGTTGTTGGCTAACTCTTCTTTGAGATTGTTTGATTCTTACTACCTCCCTTTCATCCTTACCCTCTTGTTCTTTAAGAACCTCCATCTCATCTTCAAACAATCTCTATCCTTGCCCATCGTGGCAAACTTCTCCACCCTCATTCAGTTCTGATTTTACAACCTGAATGCTTGCTTCCTGGTTTTCTAGCCTTTTCTCCAAAAGTCTTAACTCTCACCACAACATTATCATTTCACTTCGAAGCTCTCCCAAAAGTCCTGTACAATCCTCACTATCTTCTTCTTTGTCACAAGCATAACTTACTGGTGACACTATTTCTTCATTCAAAAGACAGTCATCATCATACTTGGCTTGGCATCTTTCAGCTTCATTCAAGACAATCCCATAGGATGGTTTGTCTTCTGCAATACCTGCATTCACACACAATTTGTCAATTTTAAACCCATGAGATTTCATGATCTCATTTGATGATTCAATCATCAAATCCTCCTCATCTTCATCCTTTGTTGATCCATCATCAAATGGACCTTCTTCTTCTACCAGATCATCATGATCAGATTTATTGAACATAGCAAACTCATCTCCTTCATTATGTCTTCCAAGTGCATCCTTGGTGTAAACTTCACCTCTTCTAACATCCTTCAGTAGATGTTCTTCCTCCTCTATGACAGCTTTAACATTTTGCTGCCTACTTCCAGGTGACTCTTTTATCTCCTTCTAGCTTCGAGATCTTGCCATCTCAGTCTTGATCTGAACAGATTTATGATTCTGCTCCTTCTCTTTAACAAACTCTAAAGTTTTTTCATCCTCCTGTGACGTACCCGTAATCACCCACAAATCATTAATTTTAAAATCACAAGACCTGGTGGTCTCTCTTGCTTCTATAGTTATCAAACTTCTTTGTTGCTCTGAATCTTCTACATGATTCAGTTTCTCAGGTTCAACTTCATCTCCTGTCAGCATCTCCTCAGGCTGTCTTGAACTATCACAATAGTCCATGATATCTTCACTTGATTTCCACTCTTCATCTATCTCTTCAGTGCAGACTTAACCTTCTCCCAGAATTTCATCCTCTTCTGGTTCACAAATGGACACTTCCATTTCTAACTCAGCCTCTCTGAGCTTTTCCGATTCCAATTGAACAATCATTTGCTCACTCTTTCTCAACTATTCTTCCAGCTCTAAACTCACCTGCTGATCTCTTTTCTCTTGTAGCTTTTGCCACTTCACTCTTCTTCTCAAGGTCCGACCATGCTTCTCGCCTTCATCATTTCTCTGCAACATCTCCATCAATACTCCAATCTGGAAACCTATCTCAGCTTTCTCTCTGTCAAACTCTTTTTGACTCATCTTCATGCCATTTGCTTTGGCATCTTTCCTTTTGTTGTGGCTTCTCTCTGAACCTCTGCTATGACTATCAGTAGTCACCTTCTTCTCCATCTTCATGGGTTTCTCAAACTCACTATGAGCTGCACTAAGCCTCTGCAACAACAAGTCCTCCTTGTTGCAACTTACCTCACCAAGCTTTCCTCTATACTTGGTCTTTTGGCAAGTACTTGGTTCTCTACCTCTGGAACCTCCTTTGAGCACTTCTCTGCTCCTTCTAGGCTTCAACTCACCTGCACCCTTTAAGAACACAACTGTCCTTTTGTATTTCAATCACAATTGAAATTCTAGGTTCTGACCACACTCTCTTACAAACCCTTACTGGCTTCCTTCATCACTGCTCTTAAGGCTGTGATCTTCTTGTTGAGATGCTTCACTAATTGTTGTTACCTGCATATCAATGATATTTAAAACAAAACCATTCCCAAGCTTTCAAAATCTTGCTTCTCAGTTCCCTTTTGAGAATACTCTTATCCTCTCTGTCCAACCTTCAATTGGATTCTTCAGGTTCATTGCTACTTCTCCTTCAGAGTATTTTCCTTACTCTACCTTCAAGAACACATCGGGTTCTCCTCTCGCAACTTCTCTTGCTATCCTTAGCTGAGATACTTCATCTGCAACCACAATATTCAATTTCAATTTGAAATAAAACATGTCATCTCACCTTCAAGATCTCTGCATGATCTTGTTCCACCATTCTCCTGCACTTTGAATGGATTGTTCCCTGTCTTCTTGCATCTGCAAGTTCTGCTGCACTTTTATCCCTGTGTGCCTATTGTTTATCAGTTTAAAATCTAATCTTCTCTTGCCTGCATAAACAACTTAAACACAACTCTGTCCTAAGTTTTCTCCAAGAGCTTTTAACTTGCTCTGATACCAATTAATGCAGGGCTACCCTTGCTAACACCCACAGTATGCATATGGATGCATAAACACATTCGTCCCAGGTATTTTAACTAACCAAGAGTCAAAATATTCAAACCATCAATGAATGGTTAAGGCCCCCTTTATTAGTTTCATGCCAAATGATTTATAGACTTAACAAGGTCTAAACATTAACCCACCTTTTCCTTTCTATCGGAAATTAATCACCCCGATTAAACCCTCATTAACCTTTTTTTTAAAGCCTTCCTCACATATCTCTTATCGGCACTGGTTATCCCTTACAGACCTTTATAAATCCTTTGCTTACCCCTTAAGCCTGCATATATCCAAACCCACTTTAATACTTTGGGTTACAATTGGAAAAACCCTTCTATCAGTGCTTTAATCCATCGTAATACTCTTATAAGAAAATACACGTAAAAATGTGCACAAACATACCTTTTCCCACTTTATTATGGGTTGGCACTTTTCCCGATGCACCCTTTATCGCTGATCACTATCGGTGTCCCCATAGGTCTCTTTACATATGACTCCTTCACATCTGATAAGTGGTAATGCAGCATCAGACTTCAAACAACATTAATTGTGCCTATACCCTGATTAGGTCCACCTTATCATTCGCATGTCGCATTCCTCTGCACACCGATAAGCCCAAACTCCAATCATCGATTTATTGCTATCAGCGATATCGCAACATTGTTGAATCATCGTCGATGTCCCTTGGCACCTCCGACTTCCGATTGCGATTTAATCTCGACCATGGACCTTCTAGATCCAACGGCTGCTGAGCGTTAACACTTCATTTCTCCGCTCTTCCACTTCACTTAGATTTTGCACCTTTTCCTTAGTTTTCTGTGGTTTTCGGGGTTTCTTTAATGGTTCTGCCTTTCGCTATTCTGTTGTGCACTCCTGCCAGAGTTTGAACTCTATGAGTTCTTAAATCACTATCATTCTAGAGCATTAATTTGATCCTTCGAATGGATCAATAGCCCGTTACGAGTCTCTGTCTCGCTCTCTTCCTCTCTGTTCATTCACTAAACTCTGCCTGCATACGTTTATATTATGTAAGCCTCCAATGACACAAATTCATCATTCTACATTCGGAACACACCTTTATACAGATTTGAATCAGTTCCTGTATATACAAACATATAACAATGGTTACCCATCGAGACTCTGTCTCTCTGGCCTGATCTTCTAATTACAATGGCCCCCTTGGTACAACCTCTGCCCGTAGGCTTAAATCCCACTCTCACTGGCTAGCTGGCTAGATAACTGGCTAACTCACTCTCCAACCTCTCTATTTTTTTTCTTTTCAATACATTAGAAATAGTTTCTTTACAGTTTCTCAACAGTTTCTTTAAACTAACTCCTAACTAATCCTAATCCTCTCATGTTCTCCTACATTCGAGAACATTTACAAATATGTCTCACAATATCCTATTCTCATTAAAATCACTCAAAGGCCTAAATATTTACATTAATTCTTACTCAAGAACCTATTTTCTTGAAAACACAAGACCCCCTATGTCTACTAAATTACATTGATTTTCTTGGGCTGAATTCTCCTGCATCAAAAATAAATTCCAAAGGTAGAGGAATCATTACTAATGAAAAGAGTGATTCTCAAGCCAATAGAGAAAGTAAAGGAAATGGCTCAAAGAAAGAGTTTGTTCATGATTATATGTGAATCAAGAGGCAAGTGCTGCAAAGTTGTAATTGATAGTGGTAGTATTTATAATTTGATATCCAAAGAAATGGTGGAAAACTTAGTATTAAAAAAATTGACACATCATACACCATATAAAGTGTCCTAGATGTATAAATGACAAGAGGTAAATGTTTTAAAGTTGTAATTGATAGTAGTAGTAATAATAATTTGACATCGAAATAAATGGTGGAAAATATAGGATTAAAAAACTTGACACGTACTACACCATAAACAGTGTCATGGCTATAGAAATGACATCAGGTTTTGGTTAATGAATAGTGTAAAGGGAATTTAAAATTGGAAGTTATAAGGATGCACTATTGTGAAACATAATTCCCATGGATGTATGCCATAATGTTTTTGGTAGACCATGGAATTATGACAATAAATCCATGCATGATAGGACAAGAGAAAAATATTCTTTTAAAAAATATGGTGAAAGACAATAACTTTTAGCTTTGCATGATGAAGGTGGAGAATAAGAAATCAATTCTAAAGTGTTGTTTATCAATTGAAAGGAATTGCTACATAAAGTGAAATATGTGGAGGTAAGTTTTTCCCTATTTGCTAGGCCAAAAGTAATCCATAATATCATGGATATGGATGGATTTACTAAAGAAATTTATGATTTACTAGATGAGTTCTCTAACATTATGGTTGAGGAATTGCCATGTAATCTACCACCCATAAGGTGGATAAGTTTCCATATTGAAATTATTCCTAGAGCCATGTTTTCATATAAAATAGCCTATTGGATGACTCCAAAGTAGAATGAAGAGATCAGATATGAAGTGCAAGAGTTAATATATAAATAGATGATAAAAAAAAATTTAATCCAATGTGCTACACCTATAGTGTTGAGTCTAAACAAATATGGAGTATAGAGGATGTGCATTGAATCCATACATGCAAAAAAAATTACCATTAAGTATAAGTTCTCATTTCCATGTATGGATGATTTAATGAATTGTTTAGGAAGAGCACAATTTTTTTATAATATAGATTGGAAACTCGTTATCATCAAATTAGGGGTGAATGAAAGATTTCTTTTAAAATAGATGATGCATTTTATGAATGGTTAAATAATGTATCTAGTAGATCCATGAAATTAATAAATGAAGCTCTCGAAGAATGTATGGAGAATTTTTTATTGTATATGTGGAAGAAATATTAATTTATGTTCAATCCATGGAAGAGAATATGATACATTTGAAAATTGTTTTGAAGAAATTGCATTAAAATGAATTCTTGGTATGTCTAAAGAAGCATTCATTTATGAAGACAAATTTAGTATATTTATGGGTTTTCATATCTAATATGGGTTGAATATGGATCCATAAAATATAAAATCTATCATTGAATGAGTTTCTCAAAGGAATTTATTTGAGGTAACAAGCTCCCATGGACTTGATATTTTTTTATGGAAAGGTTATAAAAAAAATAATCAACACATGTTTTCCAATTATGGAGATAATAAATAAGGAAAATCAACCATTTCAATGGAAAAATATAATTGAAAAATGGTTTCAACTACTCAAGAGGAAGATGATTGATCATCCTCTTTTCACATTATTAGGGTTCAATAAGTTTTTTCAAGCAAAATGTGATGCAAGAAGAGTTGCAACGAGTGTTATTTTGAATCATGATGATAAAACTATAAATTATTTTATTAGTGAGAATTTGAATTAAGGAAAATAGAATATTTATCTTATGATAAATAATTTATGCTATATCTCAAAACTTAAGAAAGTGGGGGCATTATTTAATGTCAAAGGACTTTGTTTTGTATTTTGACATTCATGTATTGAAATTCGTAACTCAACAATCAAAGTTGAATTAAAGACATGAAAAGTGAATTAAATTGATGTAAAGTTTCACTTTTGTTCTTAAGAGCATTAGTGTAAAAACTAATATGATTACAAATGCTTTGAGTATGAGTTTAGCTATGCAGAAATACCAAATTGAAATGTCAAGATTTGAACATTTGGAGGAGATGAAAAAATACGATCTAGATTTAAAAGAGGTTTTTGAAGCATGTGAAAATATAATAAATAAAGATAAAATACTCTCGATAGAGTACATGTTTTGAATGGATTATTCATCAAAGGTAATTAGCTTTCTATTGCAAAAGGTTCCACAAGGGAAAATATATTGAAAGAAATGAATAATGGAGTATTAGAAAGACAATTGGGAAAAAATAAAAATAAAATATTCAATTAAATTATTTTATATTTGGCCAAGTCTGAGAGCTAATGTGAAGAAATTTGTCGGAAGATTAAGTATTTACAAAATCCCAAAGGAAGGATAGAAAGTATAGGTTTGTGTCAACCATTTTCTATCCTAGTCGACCATGAGACTCTGTAAGTATATATTTTCTAATAGGATTACCCAAAACTTGGAAGGGTAACGATTTCGTTTATGTTGTTGTTGATATATTTTCCAAAATGGAATAGTCTATGGCCTGTACAAAGGCAAGCAATGCAACTAGTATTGCAACATTATTTTTAAAGAAGTGGTCAGATTGCATCAATTTCCAAATATCATGGCTTGTAAAACAAACACAAAGTTTGTAGGTCATTATTGGAAAAATCTATGGAAAAAATTACAAACTAAACTCAAAATTTATTCAACATGGCTCCCATGGACGAATGGAAAAAATGATTTGGATTAGATCATTATATTCTTTTTCATCCATCTCGATTCTTGCAAAGTGGAAAAAGTAGAGGAATCAACTCATAAGATCATTTCTACCAATGGGACATAGTATTGGAAATTGGGGTTTGAAGCCTTCCAGGAGTAGTTTTAGGCACCAAAAAAAAGTTATTTTTAGGGTAAAAAATCAATACTTAAGTGAAAAATATGTTTCCACTATTCTACATATAGACCTCTCCAACAACACAAGAATCACCTCAATCGAAGTTCATATGCAAAATTTATGCCACTCGGAAGTTGACCTTCTTGTTTTGACCACCATAAATGGATATGCCACACTAGGCCCCATTTTTCATGGAAAAAGGCATAGCCGCATGATCATGATGATAAAAATCTAGAAGAGTCCTTATTGCAACTCTAATTAAGAGATGAAGGAGTCAAACCTAACCACTAGTAGGCTCTTAGGTTGTGTTATAAGCAAGCCAGTATGACGAAAATGGGTTCCATTCTATTCAAGTGAATTTTGTTCCATAAATGAGTAGAGTATACATGGATAGGACTTATGCATTGTAGAAACTCACATGCCACAAGCCTCAGTTGTTTATACTTGCTTCCATTTTCCATTCAGAGAAAGAGAGCAGAGCATCCTCACCTTCCAACTAGGTTTTCTATAGAAAGGGGTTCCCAAGCTATGACTTGTGTTAGATTTTTATTTGTGAGGTTCTTTTCATTTTCCTCTATTTTTTTGTATATTTTATAATTTTCATGCATACATAATAAACAATAATTTACATATCCAAAAATCTAAGGAAAATAAACCCTCATAATGTAGGCTTTAGATTTTTTAAGCATAATTTTATCATATATTGTGACGAATTATGCAACGGAATATACACGATAGTTTATGGATCACAAAAAAATATAGTAAACAAAAGTTTTGGAAATGTTTTGAGGACTTTGGTAAGTGAATGTCCCAAACACTGGGATCAGATACTTGCACACATTTTTTTTGCTTACAATGATTAACTTAATAGAAACATAGTGTTAAATGCGTTCCAAAATTTGTATGCAATGCATCCTAGAAGAATTTATGAAATAAGGAATTTGGAAAGAATAAATTGAGAACTGCTAATAGTTAATATTTTGCAACAAGTATGCAAGAATTGCAGGAAAGAGTAAAAAAAAATTGTAGGATAGTAACCACAAGTACAAAAAGGAAAGAAAACATGAGAAGAATACAAGTACATTTTGAATTTGCGTATTTAGTTATGGGATACCTTATTAAGGAAAAATTTCCTACAAGGAAATATACCAAATTACAACTCAAGAAGATTCAACCATATTTGTATCCCTATAAGAAAGAGGAGAAAATTAAAGTAGATGCACTTAAGAAAGTTCAGATAGTTGAATGAGAAAGTAAACTAACTAAAGCAACAAAAAAGAAAATTAAATAAATGTTAGATAATAATGTGGTGAAAATAACTAGAGGTAAAGAATATACAGTATTTGGTCAAGTGGAACAATCAACTAGTTGAAGATTCAACATGGATGACAACAATCGGGATAGCTAAATATTTGAAAAAAATGGAAGACCTCATAGGACAAATCCCATGAACAAGTTCTTATTTCCATTGGAGTCTAATGTAGGGAATCTCCTCCATGCAGGTCAACAAGTTGACCTAAAAAAGGTCTTAGGACATATGAGAGGAAATTGGGTTCTTAATAGTCATTTAAAGCTGTAATTTTATTATTCTCCTAATATTTAATACTTCTAGAATGATTTTGTTTCTCTATAGGATTTGATGAATACATCATCCTTTCCAAGTAATAAAGATTAATATGTCTATTTTAGTAGTATTGTTAGGAATATGAGGAGGCATTAGGGGATTTTTTGGATAGTTGTAAACTTAGAAGATTTTAATGATATTTGTTAAGCCAAATAGTTCAAGTTTTTGTAAAAAATCATATTTGATTAGATAGTTGGAGAGAGAATAAAGTAAGAATTATTATGTAATATGATGTGAAGAGGATTTATTATATAATACTTGTAAGCATTTTGAAGAATTGTTAATGAAGTTGTATATCTCACAATCACAATCATATTTATGAAAATCTTCTCTTCGAAATTGTTAATTGTGTTAATGTTTTTGTATAATCAAGGTAGAGAGTACAACTGAGTTTAAGTCTTATGTCGATGTAGAAATCATTAACGAAAGAAAAACAACCAATAAATTCAAGGCTCTAGGGCTAAGTTCACATATCGAGCGAGGCATTATTATGAGTAAATTTTAATTATAAATACCAAAAATACAGTAATTGACACCATAAAATTCAGTTAACAAGTTTGAAATCCATCATCTAATGTTTTTCTAATATTAGGATAGAACCATATCAAGATTTCTATAAAGGAAGCCACGTTCTCAAACTTCGAAACCCCCAATTGAAAACACCCAATATTCGGATCATTTGGTATCTTGTCCCCCAGTCCCTGATATGAAAGGTTACAAGTTGGAAGGTTTTGTATCAAAAAATTTGAAACTTTATGTTTGTGTGTAGAATTTCATCGATACCTGATAGTCTAGGGAACAAATTTTAGTTGGCAATAATTTTTTTATCTACAGGGATGTAATTTTTTTTGTCTACCATGACAAACTCATTCTAGTAGTTTTTCATTGTTGTAATCAAGTGTTGATATCCCAATATGATAAGACCTAACAACTCGTGTTGTTAGTTTCCAAAGAAATATTTTGTGAATAAAAATTCTATCTAGGGAGGTAGAATTATACTAGCGAAAGTTGTGAGTTGAAATAAAGCCCAATACTTAGATGGATGACAACTCGATATGTACTATGACAAAGTATAAAATTAATTCTTGGGAAGTGTATGGGTTTTCATGTGCATATGGAAAAAATGGTTCCGAGAAATGTGAATGAGAACTAAGGAGAAATACACTGGGGAATGAGTCTGAGAGGGAGAAATAACAAACATAGTAAAAGGTTTTGAGTTACATCAAATTTGTTATAGCACAAAAAATTTCTCCTTAAATTTAGATGTGAGTAAATAAAATTCTCCAATCATTTAGCTAAGACTTAGCATATTTATACCATTCCATCTCAAGCCACTGCCGACTTTGACTAGTGCCTTGAGAAATTTTAGGAAGCCTCGATTTCCTTTCAAGTTAGTTTCATTATGCTTGTTTATTATGTTCTTAATCATAATGATACTTTTCATTGGGAAATGGTAAACATCTATGAGAAGGATAAGGTAGAACATATTGCTTTTAATTTCAAGATTATAAATTAGAAAACATTTTTATATTTGTTCAAATTTGTTCAAATTCTTTAAATATTTTAAACCCAAATTTGAAATGTATATAAAATAATAAGAATAAATAAAATTTTAAAGAGGCCTTTCTTTTTTGGTAACAAAAATTCCATTAGATCAAAATAAGCTTAACTAGTTATAGACCAACCGAGATCTATCTTAACTCCTAATCCATTAAGCGTCGAGGGGTATCAAATATTTTGTGGTGAAAACTTCGTTTCTAAGTGAAAATTTCAGGAAATATTTGTACCTAGAGAGATTTGATCCATCTAAGCACTTAATAGATCCGGAGTTAAGATGGATATATACCTCTATCTTTGCAAGAGTCGTTGATATTAACTATTGTCCATCTAATATTATTTTTCATGTTGTCATTCAATCTCGTAAATAAAACTCAACAACAATTGTATCCAAACAAAGTTGTTATGAATATATGAGAGACATATTCCAACAAATTTTCATGTGGAGGTTAAAACTAATTGTTGACACAGTCTAAACTAAGAAACTCCAATTAATTTTGATGTGAACAAAAAAATATAAATAAATGTAGGAGTGCATGTACATATTTTATTTTTTTCGTTCTTTCTTTTCTCTTCACACTCAAGAGTAAAATTTCAAACATATAGAATAAAATGAATAACATACTAAAAAACGTAGAAAAATCTAATTTTTGAAGGCTATGTAACAAAGTGACAAAGTTATTTTTCCCAAGTTTTAGGAAGACATGCATCCAGAGAGCTATAAAGTCTTCGTGTAGTTTTCCTTTATTGAGTGGTTTCCTTTGCCAAATTGGATATGAAAATTTATTAGGGTTATTATTTTTGTGTATAAATTTGATAGAAATTGCAAGTTCTCAAGTTTTCAAACTTAAAAACAAGAGATACAATTCTACTCTACTGATCTGGTGAATGGAAATCACAATTTAGAACAACATGCATAGACATGCAAGAAGAAAAACCACAAGTACATAGTGATTTCTAGGGGAACCCAACTTAGAAAAAGCCCTCAAGCCTCTTGGCATTAATTAGTTGAAGAGAGAAACTATTACAATTACTTGCTCTAGCTGTGAGCACAACCTGCAAAAGAATAATTGTTCTCTCTGCTGAATGAGGAAATTTGGCCAACACTTATCCAATTAATTGCTCCTCTAGTCTCTTATTTCCTTGCGTAATTCTTGCGGAAATTATTCCATAAAAGATAGTAATTTCCTCTTATTTTCTTTCGTAATTCCGAAGGATTGATCTCTTGGCTCATGCAACACCTATAAACTCAAAACTAGTCTACAATTGATTTTACAGTGCCTTGTCATCTCCACTTCAGATGAGAAATTCGAATTCTCTGTGTGCAATAGCTATTTTCGGTTGATTAATTAGTTCAGTGATAGATCTCTGAGTTATATTGTTGTCCCACTGCACAGCTAATCTTCAACTGACTCTATCAATAGTTGGAGGTCAGTTAACTGAATACACCTCAAAATAACTGAACTAGATTTCTAAAATTTGGTAATCACACATGCATAACTAAAATCGAAGCCCTCTAACTCGAATTTAGTATGCTAAGTGAAAAGAGCCATGTCACACTATTTAACTTCCTCCAAGTCGGCCTCTTGATATGGAAATTCGATTTACTCAATTTTACTAAGGCTAAAGTCAAATTGAGCCTCTCTTGCTACATTGTTTAATGCTCCTTGTTAGCAAGAAAGGGATTTTTCACCAACCCTATCATGCACCTGTGAAATTTGAATTTACTTCTTGATAATTCCTTTGTTAAGATGTTAACATCTTTTTCCTCAGTTGGAATGTATTGTAGCACCATAATTCTCCTCTCCACGCAGTCCCTTAAATGATGATGCTAGATATCAATGTGCTTGGACCTGTCATGAAATAACAAATTTTCAAATATCTTAATGTAACTCTGATTATCAAAATATATCATTATCAGATCCATCTCCTTACTGAAAAGACCCACAAGTATTTTCCTCATCCATATGGCCTCACATGCTGCTTGACTTGCAACCATGTATTCAACCTCTACTGAGTTGAGTGCTACATACTTTTGCTTCCTGCTACACTAGGAAATAGATTCAGACCCAACACTGAAGATAGCACCTAAAGGAAGTTTCTTGTCTCATGGACTCCCTACCCAATGTACATTGGTGAAGCAGTGGAGCTTCACTCCCTCTGTCCTTCTGTATCATAATCCATCCTCGGTAGTGACTATGAGGTACTGTAACACATTCTTTGCTTCCTTCAGATACAACTTGGTAGGCCTCACAATACCTAGACTAAGTTGGTTTACTGCATAACACATGCCGGGTCTTATGTTCACAACATAAATCAAATACCCCACATGTTTCCAATAAAAGGTAGCATCAACCTCTTCACCAAAAGTGGAATTCTCCTTCCTCCACTTTGTAGCTAGAGGTGTATTCATGGGCTTATAATTATCCATGAGAAATCTTTTAAATATTTCAGAAGCATAATTCCCCTGAGACACAAACAATTAAAAATCACCTTGTCATACTTCCAACCCAAGGAAGTAATTGATTAAGCCCATGCTTTTCATCTCAAATTCCCTTAAAAGGTCCTCTTTACAAGAGCGGATCAGTTTCTCATCACCTATCAATATTAAATCATCAACATATAAAACAAGAATAATAAACTTACCATTTACCACAAGGTGATAGGGGTTCACATCTTCTTCACTTTTGGTGAAGCCCAATCCACTGAGATAATTTTCGAACTGAGTGTACCATGCTTAGGGTGCTTGTCTGAGACCATATAATGATCTCGTGAGTCTGCACACATGTGACTCCTGCTCATATGTCTCAAATCATTTTGGTTGTTCTATGTAAATTTCCTCCACATCAACACCATTAAGAAAGGTAATATTCACATCCATATGTGGATTATGACCCCATCTGCACAATCAACGCTAGAATGGAACTGATTGAGGAATATGTTGCAACTAGTGCAAAATTTTCCTCATTGTCCACTACCTCTACCTAAGAGAATCCTTTGGCCACAAATATGGCCTTGTACTTCTCGATTATTGATAAGTGTAGCAAGAAAGGATCAATTTGACTTTGCCTTGGTCAAATTAATAAGGTTTGAATTTCCACATCAAAAGACAACTTGGAGGTAGTTAACTGAGGTGACATAACTCTTGTCACATAGTTAGCTTGGTAAATTCGAGTTAGAGGGCCTAGAGTTTGATTAAGCATGTGTGGTTTCTAATTTGTAGCAATCAAGGTTAGTTATTTACAGTTGTATTCATTTAAACTGGTTCTAACAGTTAATGGAACTAGTGGAAGGTCATTTGTGTAGTGGGACAACATTCTAACTGAGTGACCATCCACCAAACTGATTAATCAACCTAAAATATCTAGTGCATGCAAGAAATTTGAGTTCCTCATCTATGGTGGATATTCCAAGGTAGTATAACAAGCAATTGTAAACTAGTTTGAGTTTACAAGTGTTTCATGTAGTCTAATGATCAATCATTGGGAATTACATAATCAATTGGAGGAAAGTTCCAAAAAAATGGGGGATAATTCCTCAAGATTTGTGCAAGGAAATAGGGGGTCAAGAAAAGGCATAAATTGACTAATTCTGGGTGACAACTTCTCATTAATCAGAGAGATAGGTTATTCATTTGTAGGTTGTGCTCAGAGAAGGAACACAATTGTAATACATTCTTTATTCATCTGATTAATGTAAAGAGGATTGAGGGGTTTTCCCAGTTGGGTTACCCTAGAACACTATTGTGCATGTGTGGTTTTTTCTTATTGCATGTTTGTGAATGTTGTTCTAAATTATGAATTAAATTTCACAGATCAGTAGAGTAGAATTGTGTGTCTTGATTTTAGATCAAAGTTCATGAGAAGTTGCAATTCTATCACCATATTTCTATATGGTATCAGAGCTACATTCACATTATAATAGGAATTTGAAAGTTGTTCATCAAGGGGTTCAAAATTGCAGCATCAGTGTAGGAGGATTTCCTCAGAGTTGGGAGAATGACCTTCAACCAAATGATATTACAGTATTCCTTAGAAGGAATATCAAATTTCATTGCGTGGAAGAATCACATGGAAGTGGTGCTTTATGACAACAAATTTATAGAATATGTCAAGACAAACATTGCAAAATTGGGATCATATGATACACACAACCTAGGGCAATGGAAGAAATATGTAGCTAAGGCGAGGAGAATTATCTTAGAGGGAGTGCGAGACCACATTGTCTCAAATATCCAAGGGAAATAAACTCCTTTCGCAATGTGGATGGCACTAACAAAGCTATTAGAGAATAACTGTGATCATAGAACACTAGCCCTCAAAGACAAACTATCAACTATTAACATGCAGAAGAATGACACTAGTTCCCAGTATCTCACCAGATTTACACAAGTTCAGGATGAGCTTGGAGGGGTTTGTGTGACTGTTGCAGAAGATGACCTTGTGAGCCTAACTCTTCTAGGCTTTCCAATATCCTAGCATAGTTAGCAGGATTCCGTGAATGGAAGGGAAAATTTATCGAATTGGGAAAGGTTCTGATATGATTTGGTTCAAGAAGAGTTTAGGAGAAATAATTGGGATGGAACTTCATCCAAAGAGGATGATGAAGAAAAATTTTCATTGGCTGGAAAGGGAAAGTAGGAAAAAGGGAACAAGTCCCAAACCAAACCAGAATCTAACCAACGGGGAAAGAAGAAAGACATATCCAAAATAAAATGCTTCAATTGTAATGAATTCAAGCACTATTCTAGAAAGTGTCCACTAAAAAAGTCTAGCAAGAAGAAATCAAGAATAACAACAGGTGAAGAATTAGCTTCACAGTTCAAGGTAGAATTCACCCTTATCACATGCATCACCAACAGTATGATGGCAAGTTTGTGGTACTTGGACTTAGGTTCTTCGTTCCACATCACAAGATGAAGAGAGTTTTTTAGGGACCTCGAGGAGAAAGATCTCCTAATTCATATTGAGGTTGGGGATGATGGAAGGTACAATGCTACCGGGATTGGTACTATAACCTTTAAGAGGGATTCTAAATCCTCTCTTCCCCTCAAATATTTAATGTTTGTTCCAAGCCTAAAAAAAATATCATCTCTATAACAGTTTTGGAAGACTATGGTTATGATGTTATCTTCAACAAAGGTAAAGCCTTTCTGAGACACATAGCCACTAGAGAGGTGAAGTAGATAGGTGAAGCACATTAGGGTTTCTGTGAAGAACCAGTATAAACTTGATGTGGAAGATTGTGGTGCATTAAGTAGTAAGGCAGAGAAAGTACAAATTCATCATGTAGGTGAGATTTGGAATAGGAGAATGGGCCATTTTCATCATGGTCCCTTAAATATTATGTAGCAAATAACCATTGGCCTCCCTAAAGGATCACTTGAGAAACACGATGTTTGCAAAGGTTGTACCTTTTGATGTATGTGAAATCAAGACAATAAAGAGCATGTAGTGTTGGAGAGGGTAAAAACTGATGTCTGTGGACCCTTCTCAACAAACTCCATTGCTAGACTTAATTATTTTGTTTTTTTTACTAATAATTTCTCAATAAAGTGTTGGATCTTCTTCATGCAAAAGAAGGATGAGACATTCTCAAAGTTTGTAGAATTAAAGGCACTAGTTGAGAAAGAGACCAGCAAGAAGGTGAAGGCTTTCAGGAGTGATAATAGAGGTAATTATGTATCAAATGACTTCAGGGAATTTTGTTCCAAAGAAGGAAATTGAGGAGAGTTGTCAACACCCCACAACCCACAATAGAATGAGCTATATAAGAGAAAGACCTGGAGCATTGTGGGAGCTGTGAGAGCTATGATACTCTACCAAGTCTTACCACTGCATTTGTGAGAAGAGGCATGTGACACTTAATTCTACTTGTAGAACCAGAGTCCTCATCGGATTCTTGGTATGATTTCACCGGAGGAGGCATTTTCGGGGAGAAAGTTGGATGTGTCTCACTTCATAATTTTTGGAGCCCCTATTTACTACCATGTATCCAAGATTTTGAGGAAGAAGCTTGAGTTGATAGCAGAGTTGGGAGTTTTTGTGGGTAACACCGAAACTCCACACAACTACCATGTGTACTTACCTTCCC
This sequence comes from Pinus tabuliformis, assembly GCA_031772625.1. Lineage (NCBI taxonomy): Eukaryota > Viridiplantae > Streptophyta > Pinopsida > Pinales > Pinaceae > Pinus > Pinus tabuliformis. Next base: position 1,243,697,593 of record CM062819.1, read on the forward strand.
TCAGAATGATGGTTATGTGAAGGGATGTAAATTTTGATGAGGGTAAAGTGATGTAGTGCTCTCTTGAGAGAGAGCTTTAGATCCCACCAGAAGAGGAACTTTTAGCTCCAAAGCAGGAGCCTCAAGAGGAGCCTTGGGAAGTTGTGGAGTATCCAGAATTAGAGGAGAAGAGAGGAGGCATAGTGGAGACATCCCCTCAAGCAGAACCATTCAGAGAAGGTAGAAAAAGAACTAGGGAAGGGGATAGATTAGTGCAGGATGAGAGGGAGAATGTGGGAGATCCTTCAAATCTACGGATGAAAATGAGGTCACTTGAGAGGTAAACTGGCTACATGGCTCTAATGAATGAGCTTCTAGAGACTGAGTCATCCTCCTTTTAGGAAGCAATAGAGAAACCATTTTGGGTTGATGCAATCATGGAGGAATATGAATCCATCATGAAGAATAGTTTTTGGTAAATGGTCTCAATATTGACAGATAAATCAGTTGTGGGTTTGACATGGATCTTTAAGGTTAAGCATGCAGTAGATGAAAACATATAGAAGTATAAGGCCATATTTGTGGCTAAAGGATTCTCACAAGTTGAGCTAATTAACTATGAGGAAATTATTAGTCCTGTATCAAGGTATTCATCCATTAGATAAATTCTTCCGTTGGCTATGCAGATGGGGTGGAAGATCCACCAGATGGATGTAAAATCAACATTTATCAATGGTGTTATTAAGGAGGAAGTCTACATATAACAACTAGAATATTTTCATACATTTTATCGAGAGTATCATCTGTGAAAACTCAGGTGAGCATTATACGATCTCATACAGCCAACCCAAGCTTGATACACCATGATCGATATTTATCTTACTGGATTTGGATTCACCAAAATTGAAGTAGATGCGAATGTATATCATATTCTAGTAGAACATAAATTGATTATCATTATTTTATATGTTGATCATTTAATATTGACAGGTAATGAGAAGTTGATCAGACCTTGCAAGAGAATTTGAGATGAAGGACATGGGTCTCATGTACTATTCCTTGGTTTGGAAGTATAGCAAGGAGATGGTGAATTGTTTATGTCTCAAGGAAAGTGTGCCACTGAGATATTGCAGATATTTCAAATGGATAATTGTAAGCCCACAAAGACATTTCTAGCGACCAATTGGATGAAGGAGAATGCCACTTTAGGTGAAGAGGTTAATGCTACCATTTACCGATGGCTAGTGGGTTCACTGATCTATCTTGTGAACACACGACCATATATGTGTTATGCAATTAAACAACTCAGATAGATATGGTTAGGTCGATCAAATTGTATTAGAAGCAAGCGAAGCATCTTTTACGATACCTTAGAGGAACTACCCAGTATGGATTATAGTATAAACAAACAGAGGGAGTGAATTTGTGTGGCTTTGCATATACAGATTGCGTAAGGGTTCCATCCAACTAAAAGAGTACATTAGGTGGAATTTTTAGTGTTGGGTCTGTAGTTATTTCCTTGTACAACAAGAAGAGAAGATCTATGGCACTCAGCTCGGCAGAAGCATAATACATCACTGCAAGTCAAGAAACATGTCAGGTGATCTGGATGAGATAGATACTTGTGGGTTTGTTTAGTGAGATGATGGATCCAACTTTGATCTATTGTGATCATCGAAGTTCTATTAATCTCTATGAGAATCTGGTATTTCACGATTGATCCAAGCATATAGATATCTGGTATCATCATTTACGAGACTATCTGTAGAGGTAGATAATGTTGCTACAATACATTCCTATAGAGGAACAAGATGGTGACATCTTAGCCAAGACTTTTTCAAGAGGAAAGTTTGAATTCCATAGGTATAGAGTAGGGGTGGTTGATAATCCCTTTCTTGCTAAGAGGGAGTGTTGATAACTGTAGCAAGAAAAGTTCAATTTCACTTTGGCTTGGTTAAATTGAGAAAATTTGAATTTCCACATCAACAAACAACTTAGACGTAGTTAACTCAGGTGACATGGATATTTTCACTCAATTAGCTTGGTAAATTTGGGTTAGAGGGCTTGGATTTCAGTTAAGCATGTGTGAATTCTAATTCGTAGAAAACAAGGATAGCTATTTCCAATTGTATTCATTTAAACTAGTTCTAACAGTTAATGGAACTAGTGGAAGGTTAGTTCTGGAGTGGGACAACAGTTTAACTCAGTGATCATCCATTTACCTAATCAGTTAGCCTAAAATAGCTAGTGCATGCAAGGAATTGGAGTTCCTTGGCTATGGTGGAGATTCCAAGGTTGTTTAACAAGTAGTTGTAAACTATTTTGAGTGAAAAGGTATTGCATGTAGTGATATGATCAATCCATTGGAATTGCACAATCAATTGGAGGAAACTTCCAAAAAATAGGGGCTAATTTCTCAAGATTTGTGCAAGGAAATAGGGGTTCAAGCAAAGGTATAAATTTACTAAGTATGGGTTAGAGCTTCTCATTGAGCAAAGAGATAAGTCATTCACTTACAGGTTGTTCTCAGAGTGGGCAAACAATTGTAATACATTATCTATTGACTTGATTAATGCAAAGAGACTTGAGGGGTTTTTTCCAATTTGTTTCCCCTAGAAAAACAATGTGCATGTGTGGTTTTTTCTTATTGCATGTTTGCAAATTTTATTCTAAATTGTGAATTAAATTTTGCAGAGTAGTAGAGTAGAATTGTGTATCTCAATTTTACATCAAAATTCTTGAGCAGTTTCAATTCTATCACCATATTTCTACATCGATTCTCCCATTAGCTGCATGATTCACTCTATATGTCCATCTATAAACAACCACTTATTTCCCTTCTGGGCTCAGTACCACCTCCCATACACTATTCTTAATGATCGATTCATATTATTCCACTATGTCATCAACCCAAACAGTTTGAGAAATTGCTTTCTCAAATGAAGAAGGCTTTATCTTAATGAGCTTTGTCATGGGATCCATTTACCCAAAGTACCTATCAGGTGACATCCTTTTCCTGTGCTATAATGTAGGGGCTCCCACATTCTCCATAACATCCTACAACAATCTATCATCTCCTCTGGTTCTCTTTCTCCCCTCTCTAGAATATTTTCATTAAGTGGGTGCCTCCACTCTAACTCCTATGTGCTCCATTGCATGTGGTAGCTCCACAACCTCCTGAAGTTCATCCTGAGGCTCCTCCTTTGGAGATAGAATCTCCTACTCCGGTGGGATACGCAACTGTCGTTCTAAATAGCATCTCATATCCTTCTCCTCATTGAACTTGGCATCTATCCTTACAACTGTCCTCCTGAGTGAAGGTAAATACATTGAGTAATTGTATGGATTTTCAGTGTATCCTACTGATGCAGGAGCATATGGCTAATAGGGCAAAGACGAAAGGAAGGTTGACATGGTTTCTGAAAAAGACAGAGAACACAGCTCACTGGATGGACAATATATCTGTCTTTATTTTTATTTTTTGTTTTTATTTTACTTTTCTGTTTAAAATGCCTAAGAATAATGTAATGACTTCTAATTAGGAACAGTAGTAATTAGTTAGAATCGTTTGTTTCCAAAAAGTTATATTACTGTTGTAAATACATGTAAAGGAAAATGTGCTAGCTAGTTATGAAGAAGTTTCATATATGAAATAACTACTATAACCGACAACACAAACTAACAGCAGTTATCCAACTGTTTGAGAACAGTGCTACAAAAGGAGGAAAACAAGCCCAATACGGGTTTGACTGTGAAAAATAAATTAACAGTAAAAGAATATATTCATTATTCAGTGCACATACAATCCTACAAGCGTCCTCAAATGCTATATAACTTAATGCTGTGTAATTCTTTTATGGTGTGAACATTGTTAATATACCACTACAGGTTCTGAACCAGAGCGAAAAGATATTTAAATCGGACAAAGAGTAACAACGACCAGTACAAGCCACACAACCAAAACGTTCAGGCATATACAATCATAGCAGGTATGTAAAAAAACTACGAGAGCGATTCAAAATTTATTTCCGCACAAATTCATAGGGTTATAAATACAGTCATCCAAAGTCCATATATATATTCACATTCTCTGTTCAAAAAAATTACAAGACCAACCCAGTTCGCAGACGTGGGAACTGACACAACTACAAACAGAAGCCAACCGCATAGAGTCCAAACTCATTTCTTAAATCTACCACCAAGCCTAATAGCTAAGGAACTAGGAACAGACAGCGGCACAAGGCCAACAAAAAACAAACAGACCCTACAAGTCGGAAAACCCAGACAAGCAAACTACAACAACAGAACGATTCTACCCGTATACTGTTCGGGGCAGCCGAAAGTCTAGGCATCAAGACCAACGAACGGCTCCACCTACACAAAGGCAAACAGAACAAGGGTTAGGTTCCAACCACAAAAAATAGAGAACTAGAATGAAGAGAATGAACAAAAGGAACGAGTGTCGTTACCTGACAGGCAAGCCATAGCCGTATTTCTCACCCGGACGAACCTCCTGCTCACAAAGGAGCCAGGCCATTAGACTCAGGAAGAACAGCGAAGGAAAAGTCTAGCATGAAACATGAACTTACCAGGCGAAGCTGACAGAGGAACGAACAGAGAATGCCATCATAACCTGTCGAATTTGGGAGCCAACGAACCAGAGCCAAAGCGAATGTCACCATGAACCTTGCAGCTCTCGACTAGCTGTAAACCCTTGTGAGTTACAGGCAGAAATTGACCAAAACGCACAGAGGCAGACATTAAGGCAGAATATATACACACAGTGACAGAGAATGTACAATGCAAACAAATTCCATAACGCAAACCTTACCAGGGTTTCGCTGAGCGAACAATAGCATACAGGCCGAGTCTTAGAATGACCGAGACCACGAACACAACCAGGAGCACATCACTCCGTCGACCAGGCAGACAAAACTCATAAACTCACAACGGAAAACACAGAAGTCGTAAGGAATCGCCAGGAGCTCGCAGAGCCAAAGACCGGAGGTAACAATGAAAACCGAATGAGCGCGAATGGTGTAAAACCCCAAACCAAGGCAGGTTTCGCAAAATCCCAAGGAGGGACAGTTGTCCAATAGACAGAAAATCAAGGTACACACACCGTAACCCAAATAAATATCGTGCAGATTAAAAATCAAACGACACTTATATCCAAAATCAATTTCATTATTATATATATTGTGAGTACATAACACATCAGCATTTAGACGGCGGGACCACATGGGCTGGCCCCATCAAGTGGTATCAGAGCAGCATTTTGAGGAAGTAGAGGAAGATGGAAGTACAAAGACGAGGACGTGGGAGAGGTGCACGTAGAGTAGCAGACGAGGGTTTGAGAGAATAGTTGAGAATCCTTACAGCTCGCTTGGAAGCAGTAGAGGCAGGTAGGCGAAGAGACCCGGAACTTGGGGATGATAGTGAAGATGAGGCAGCAGCTGTTACAGATGGGTCAGAGGAAGAAGCCCCAGAGTTAAGACTGTTGCGATCGGTACTGTTAGCCAGTAGCAAACCCAAACCTAAGATCCCTAACTATGATGGCAGTCTATCCGCAGATGTCTTGCTGGATTGAGTAAGTGAATTAGACAAGTATTTTGAAAATGAGGAAATCAGTTAGGACAAAAGAGTTAGATTTGCTGCGACTAAATTAAAAGGACACACCGCCTTATGGTGGGATAGTGTCCAAGTGGACAGGAGACGAATGAACAAGTTTCCAATAAGAAAGTGGCCAAGGATGGTGGCAAAACTGAAGGGCTGATTTTTGTCTAAAGACTACCAGGTTGAGCTTTATCGATGAGTGTAAAATTTAAGGCAGAAAGGTATGACTGTAAAGGAGTACACAGAAGAGTTTTACCATGTAAATTTACGTGTTGTTTATACGGATAATACTCCAGAAAAAATAGCGAGGTACGTAAATGGCTTGAGGTTGGAAATATTGGACGAGATCAGTATTCTCTCTCCCCGAAATATTGAAGAAGCCTTTCAGAGTGCTGTAAAGGCTGAAGAGAAAATTAACAGGAAACAGAACAATAGGAGAGGGAGAGTAAATGGCAGAGGACGAGGACAGTCCTACGACAGAGGGAGAACTGCCACTAACAGCGAAGAAGGCAGCAGTTCTAGAGCTTCAGGGACAGCAGAGAAGGGAGATAGCACTAGAGGAGGTCGGCCATATCAGCGGGGAAGAGGAAATGGTCAAGGAAGGGGGACTAATGTCCAGTGCTACAGGTGCCATAAGTGGGGGCATAGATCCTTCGAATGCCCGGAAGCTAAGCAAGCTGGCCAGAGGGGAGCATTTGTTGCGCAGCCTGAGGAAGCTGAAGTACAGCCCCGGGAGATAGAAAACGTGGCAGAAACAGGGGAGGCCCTAATTTTGAACAAAGTGCTGTTGAAGCCAGCCAAAGAGATGGCTGAACAGACCCAGCGAAAGGTGTTGTTTCGAACAGTTTGCAAATCACATGGGAAGTGTTGTAAATTGATTATAGACAGCGGGAGTACAAACAATTTGGTTGCCACCGAAATGGTGGAAAAGCTGGGATTGAAGCAACTTAAACACCCCACGCCTTACAAGGTGCCGTGGCTACAGAAAGGCCACCACCTACTAGTTGATGAACAGTGCGAGGTTGAATTTCACATTGGCAAATATCAAGACACGGTGGTCTGCGATATTATGCCAATGGACGTGTGCCATATACTGCTAGGGAGACCGTGGCAGTATGATTGGAAGGTGACGCACAATGGGAAGACAAATTGTTATAAATTTGTGAAAGATGGGATCAAACATACGCTTGTACCCATCAAAGAGGAGGATGCAGCATAACCGAGTGGAACAAAAACATTGTTAATTGGAGGAAAACAGTTTGTGAAGCAGATTGAGGAAAATGAGGTCAATTATGTGATTGTAAGGAGGACAAAACCGATGTTGCTAAACATAGAAAAATCAGAACTGCCTGTAGAAATTCAGGAGTTGTTAAAAGAATTCCAAGACATTTTAGTTGACGATCTACCAGATAAGTTGCCTCCCAAGAGGAGTATTAGCCATCATATTGATTTTATACCTGGAGCAAGCTTGCCGAGCAAGGCAGCGTATAGGATGAGTCTGAAAGACAATGAAGAAATTCGTAAACAAGTGCAGGAGTTGCTGGATAAGGGGCTGATCAGAGAACGTTTTATCCCTTGTGCGGTACCAACAGTACTTGCACCTAAGAAGGGTGGAGAATGGCGAATGTGTACAGATTTGCGGGCTATTAATAAAATTACTATTCGATATAGATTTCCCTTTCCCAGGATGGACGACATGATGGATTGTCTTAGTGGAGTAGCTTATTTTACAAAGATTGATCTGAAGAGTGGTTATCATCAGATCAGAATTAGGGAAGGAGATGAGTGGAAAACAACTTTTAAGACTAATGAAGGGCTGTATGAATGGCTGGTCATGCCGTTTGGATTAAGCAACGCTCCTAGTACCTTTATGAGATTGACGAATGAGATGTTAAAGGAATTTATTGGCAAGTTCGTGATAGTTTATCTTGATGATATCCTAATTTTCAGCAGAACGAAAGGAGAACATCTTCAACATGTTCGAAGGGTGTTAGAGAAGTTACAACAGAACAAACTGCTGATAAACTTAAAGAAATGCACTTTCCTGCAGAAGGAGCTGGTCTATCTGGGGTTTGTAGTTGCAAAAAATGAATTGAAAATGGACCCCGAGAAGATTGCAGCAATTATAAGTTGGCCTTCACCGAAGAGCTTATTTGAGGTACGTAGTTTCCACGGATTGGCAAGTTTTTATCGAAAATTTATTAGAAATTTCAGTGAAATCTGTGCACCAATGTTAGAGACCATCAAAAAGGCTAGGCAACCTTTTTGTTTGACCAAGGTGGCAGAAGACAGTTTTCAGCTTTTGAAGCGGAAGATCACGGAGAGGCCAATCTTGAGGCTGCCCGATTTCAATAAAATTTTTCAAGTTCGGTGTGATGCAAGTGGAACAGCTATTGGCGCTGTGCTCAGTCAAGAAGACAGACCAGTGGCATTTTTTAGTGAAAAACTAAATGAGAGCCGGCAGAAATATTCCTCGTATGACAAGGAATTTTATGCAGTGGTCCAAGCTTTAAAACATTGGAGGCACTACCTGCTGGGCAATGAGTTCGTCTTGTTTTCTGATAATTCGGCATTACAATATGTAATGCAGCAGCACAAGTTAAACCATAAGCACGCCAAGTGGGTAGAATACTTGCAGAGTTTCACTTTCGTGTTAAAACACATAAGTGGGCAAGCCAACAAAGTGGTGGATGCCTTGAGCAGAAGAGCCTTGCTCTTACAGGAGAGTAGCATACAGGTACTGGGATTCAAACATTTGAAAGATTTGTACCAAACCGACACAGATGTCAAGGAAGCTTTTGAAGCCTGCTAAAATCCCATATTAAGGAATGCAAGCCCATGGTTGGACTATAATTTACAGGAAGGATTGTTTTTCAGAGGTGGGCAGTTATGTATCCCGACTGTTCAATGAGGGGGAATATTGTACGGCAGAAGCATAGTGGTGGATTAGCGGGACATTTTGGCATCAACAAAACTTTGGAGCAACTCGGACATTTTTATTATTGGCCTAAAATGAGCAGGGATGTACAGAGATATGTAAACAGGTGTAAAGTCTACCAACTGTCGAAAGGACACAGTCAGAATACTGGACTTTACACACCACTACCTGTTCCAAGCAGGGCATGGGACTCGGTCGGCATTGACTTTGTCCTCGGACTGCCTAGAACACAACGGGGGTATGATTCAGTAATGATGGTGGTAGATAGATTTTTGAAAATGGCTCATTTTATTCCTTTCCGGAAAACTAGTGACGCCACGTACGTGGCACACCTGTTTTTCACGGAGGTTGTTAGATTACATGGCCTACCCAGAACTATCATTTCAGACAGGGATGTAAAATTCACAGGACATTTTTGGTGCACCCTGTGGAAAAAGTTGGGTACGCAACTGAATTTCAGCTCTGCGTATCATCCGCAGACTGATGGACAAACGGAAGTGGTGAACAGGAGCTTGGGGAATTTATTACGAAGTTTAACTGGAGAAAATTCATGATTATGGGATCGAGCTCTTGCCCAGGCAGAATTTGCTTATAACAATTCGCCCAATCGTAGCACCAGACACAGTCCATTTCAGATTTTGTATGGCATGCATCCTCGGGGAATACATGAACTGCGAGATTTTGGAAATTTGGAATGGAGAAGCGCGAATGGCGAAGACTTTGCTGAAGCAATGAGCGAACTTCATGAAAAAGTCAAAGTAAGGTTGCAGGACAGCGTACAAAAATACAAGCAGCAAGCAGATTCAAAGCGACGAGAGGTGCATTTTAATGTTGGGGATGAGGTCCTTATGCACCTGCACCAGGAACGGTTTCCTAAGGGCACGTATAATAAACTAAAATATAAGAAAATTGGTCCATGCAAGATCCTACGTAAATTTTCAGCCAACGCTTACGAGATTCAGCTGCCACCTGACATAGGCATATCACCTATTTTCAATGTGGCAGATCTGTTCCCATATTATGCCCAAGCAGAGGATGATAGTGTGGTACGGCCAGAACGGGACACCCAACTTGGAGACAGTTCTTGGAAGAAACAATGGCCTTCGGCCCAGTCCCATGAGATTGAAGGGATCCTCATCACCCAGGTAGCCAAGAAGACACGTAGGAAAGAATATCTACATTACCTCGTCAAGTGGAGAGACCATCCAATGGAGGACAGCTCATGGCTCGACGCGGCGCAGATACAGAAGGCTGGCTATGCGGTGGAGGAACTCATGGAATGGAGCCATGAATTTCTTTTACCCCTGGAGCCTGATGTAGGAGCATATGGCTAACAGGGCAAAGACGGAAGGAAGGTTGACATGGTTTTTTAAAAGGACAGAGAACACAGCTCACTGGATGGACAGTATATCTGTCTTTATTTTATTTTTTGTTTTTATTTTACTTTTCTGTTTAAAATGCCTAAGAATAATGTAATGACTTCTAATTAGGAACAATAGTAATTAGTTAGAATCGTTTGTTTCCAAACAGTTATATTACTGTTGTAAATACATGTAAAGGAAAATATGCTAGCTAGTTATGAAGAAGTTTCATATATGAAATAACTACTATAACCGACAACACAAACTAACAGCAGTTATCCAACTGTTTGAGAACAGTGCTACAAAAGGAGGAAAACAAGCCCAATACGGGTTCGACGGTGAAAAAGAAATTAACAGTAAAAGAATATATTCATTACTCAGTGCACATACAATCCTACAAGCGTCCTCAAATGCTGTATAACTTAATGCTGTGTAATTCTTTTATGCTGTGAATATTGTTAATATACCACTACAGGTTCTGAACCAGAGTGAAAAGATATTTAAATCGGACGAAGAGTAACAACGACTAGTACAAGCCACACAACCAAAATGTTCAGGCATATACAATCATAGCAGGTATGTAAAAAAACTACAAGAGCGATTCAAAATGTATTTCCGCACAAATTCATAGGGTTATAAATACAGTCAACCAAAGTCCATATATATATTCACATTCTCTGTTCAAAAAAATTACAAGAACAACCCAGTTCGCAGATGTGGGAACTGACACAACTACAAACAGAAGCCAACTGCATAGAGTCCAAACTCATTTCTTAAATCTACCACCAAGCCTAATAGCTAAGGAACCAGGAATAGACAGCGGCACAAGGCCAACGAAAAACAAACAGACCCTACAAGTCGGAAAACCCAGACAAGCAAACTACAACAACAAAACGATTCTACCCGTATACTGTTCGGGGCAGCCGAAAGTCTAAGCATCAAGACCAATGAACGGCTCCACCTACACAAAGGCAAACAGAACAAGGGTTAGGTTCCAACCACAAAAAAAACAGAGAACTGGAATGAAGAGATTGAACAAAAGGAACGAGTGTCGTTACCTGACAGGCAAGCCATAGCCGTATTTCTCACCCAAATGAACCTCCTGCTCGCAAAGGAGCCAGGCCATTAGACTCGGGAAGAAGAGCAAAGGAAAAGTCTAGCATGAAACAGGAACTTACCAGGCGAAGCTGACGGAGGAACGAACAAAGAATTCCATCATAACCTGTCGAATTTGGGAGCCAACGAACCAGAGCCGAAGCAAATGTCACCATGAACCTTGTAGCTCTCGACTAGCTGTAAACCCTTGTGAGTTACAGGCAGAAATTGACCAAAACGCACAGAGGTAGACATTAAGGCAGAATATATACACACAGTGACAAAGAATGTACAATGCAAACAAATTCCATAACGCAAACCTTACCAGGGTTTCGCTGAGTGAACAATAACATACAAGCCGAGTCTTAGAACGACCGAGACCACGAACACAACCAGGAGCACATCACTCCGTCGACCAGGCAGACAAAACTCATAAACTCACAACGAAAAACACAGAAGTCGCAAGGAATCGCCAGGAGCTCGCAGAGCCAAAGACCGGAGGTAACAATGAAAACCAAATGAGCGTGAATGGTGTAAAACCCCAAGCCAAGGCGGGTTTTGCAAAATCCCGAGGAGGGACAGTTGTCCAATAGACAGACAATCAAGGTACACACACCGTAACCCAAATAAATACCGCACAGATTAAAAATCAAACAACACTTATATCCAAAATCAAATTCATTATTATATATATTGTGAGTACATAACACATCAGCATTTAGACGGCGGGACCACGTGGGCTAGCCCCATCACCTACAAAAACTCCCAATTCTACAGTGGGCTCAATTTTCTTCCTCTAATCCTTGGAGAAACGACGGTAAACTAAATCTCCGAAAATTCTGAAATGAGACACATCAGGATTTCTCCCAGAGAAAGATTCCTCTGGTCTGATCATGCCAAGTACTCCATGAGGACTCTACTTATACAAGTAAACCACGGTGTTGCATGATTCTATAAATAGATGTAATGGAAACCCATGATCATGCAACATAGCCCTTGTTTCTCCCACTATTCTCTTATTCTTCCTCTCAACTAGCCCATTATGTTGTGGGTTATGGGTTGGTATCAATTCTCTTCAAATAAATTCTTTGGCATAGAAATCCTTGAAGGCATGTGAAACAAATTCACCTCAATTATCACTCCTTAAAGCCTTCACGTTCTTTCCAGTCTCCTTCTCAACCAATTCTTTGGATTCAGTAAATTTTGAGAGAACTTCCTCCTTCTTCTGTATGAAGAAGATCTAACATTTTCTAGAGAATTCATCAATAAAAATAACCTAGTACTTATGTTTTGTTGTGTAGGCTCTAGAAAAGGGTCCACAAACATCAGAGCAGACTTGCTCCAAGATTGCATCTTCTTTGATATCTCAATCATGGAAAGTGGATTTGACATATTTCCCCAATGTTCAAACCTTGCATACATCTTGTTGGTCAAGGGAGTGATTAGGGAGATGTCTGGTAATTCGTTGCATGAGTTTTAAGTCACCATTATGTATATGACTCGATATCATATACCATAGTTATCTAACATCTTGACTCTACACTTTTTCAACCATATTGATTAATGTAGTGAAATTTCCCACCTCTGGTTTTTATAGGTTCTTCACTCGAACCCTGATCTGTTTCACTTTCACAGTATCTATGTGTCTCAAAAAGGCTTTTTGTTTACTGCAAATAACATCATAACCTCTATCCTCCAATATTGTTACAAAGATCAAGATCTTCTTCAGCGCAGGTACAAACATAACATCTTTTAGGCAAAAAAGAGAGGATTTCTCCCTCTCAAAGGTGACAATACTAGTTCCTGTAGCACTATACATCCGATAATCCCCCATTTTGATATATATCTAGAGATCCTCATCCTATAGGATACCGCAAAACCCCTTGCACATTGTCATATGGAAAGAAGCACCAAAATCAAGGTATCACACAATCCCCATAATAGTGCTGGCCATGCATGCTATTAGGGTGAATTCTAATTCGAATTGTGAATACATTGCTTCACCTCCTTCTCCTAATTAAGGCTTCTTGGTAGACTTCTTGCGCGGACATTTTGTTGCATAGTTCCTATATTTGTAGTAGTGAAAACAATATATCTTACTCAAGTCTTTCTTCTTTCCATTAATTTGGTTTTATTTAGGTTTACTCTGGGTCTTATTTCCTTTTCCCTTCTTACCCTTTCCCACCAATGAAAATTTTTCTTCATCCCCAGATTTGGACGATGTTCCATCTCTATTATTTCTCCTGAAATCTTCTTCAACCAAATCGGACCATAACCTTTCGCAATTCAGTAATGTTTCCCTTCCATTCACAAAGTCCAACCCCTCTAAGCTCATCTCAAACTTCTGTAAACCTAGAGAGATGTTGTGGAATAGTATCATTATTCTACAATCTTATGTTTCGAACTTTGTTTGTGAGAGCCAATTTTTTATGGTCACTGTTATTTTTGAATAAATTAGTCAAATTCTTCCACATAGAAAATGGTGTCTCCTTTCCATGGATACTTGAGGCCACATGGTCTCTCACACCTTCCAAAAGAATTCTCATGGCCTTTGCAACATCTTTCTTCCATTAGGCTAACTGTTGTGCATCAAACTACTGAGGTTTTTCAATGTTAGTTTTAACATATTCTAACACACCATTATCATCAAGCATTGTTTCCATTCAATCTTTCCAGGCTATGAAATTCGAGCTACCCTCCAAGGCATACTCCAAACTCTGTCCTTTGAAAGACATTCTCTTGATCTTCAAGAAAAAATGTTGCACGAAAGCACACATTTCGAAATTCCTGAGAGAGAAGTTAAAAGTAATGGTTTTAATGTGATTTCAGGGCTTTGATACCATGTAGAAATTTGATATAAAATGCAACTGCTCAAGCTTTCAAACTAAAAAACAAGAGACACAATTCTACTCTATTAATCTCTTGAATGGAAATAACAATTTAGAGCAACATACATAGACATGAAACAAGAAAAACCACAAGTACACAGTTATTTCTAGGGCAACCCAACTGGGAAAAAACCCTCAATCCTCTTTGCATTAATCAATTGAATAGAGAAACTATTACAATTGTTTACTCTAAATCTGAGCACAACCTACAAAAGAAAATTTGTTCTCTTTGTTGAATGACAAACTTTGGCCAACAATTAGCCAATTATTTGCTCCTTCAACCTCCTATTTCCTTGCACAATTCCTGACGAAATTAGCCCTTAAAGTATAGGAATTTCCTCCTATTTTATTGCACAACTCCCAAGGATTGATCTCTTAACTCATGCAACAGTTGTACACTCAAAACTAGTCTACAACTGGTGTTACACTTCCTTGTCATCTCCACTTCATCTGAGGAATTCAAATTCTTTGCATTCATTAGCTATTTTGGGTTGATTGATTAGTTAACCAATAGATCTCTAAGTTACACTGTTTTACCATTGCACAACTGACCTTCATTTGACTCTACAAATAGTTTTGGGTCAACTAACTGAATACAACCGAAAATAACTGAACTAGATTGCTAGACTTTAGCAATCAAACATGCATAACTGAACTCCAAGCTCTCTAACTCATATTTACTGAGCTAACTAAGTGACAAGAGCCATTTCACACTACTTAATTGCCTCCAATTTGTCTTGCTGGCGTGAAAATTTGATTTACTCAATTTCATTAAGACTAAAGTCAAATTCAACCTTTCTTGCTACATGCTTTAAAAAATTGTTGTGGAAATTAAGATTTATTTTAATCTAGCTAAAAAAAATTATTGTACTTTTTATGGAAACTAGGATATATTTTGATCTAGCTGAAATATTTTATTGCAATGAGTATCCCACAAAGGCTACATTAGAGAATAATACCACATGCAAAACCATGGGTTGATAAAGCTTGATACCAAAAACCTCCATCCGCAAATTTACTATTTTATCTCAATTTTATTAAAATGATTAATTGTTAATTATTAATTAATTATTTTATTTTGTTTAAAAAAAATTATTTAAATCTTATTTTTAATTTTATGTAATTTTACAATTAGAGAATAATACTATGGGAAAAACCATGGGTTGCAAAAACCTAGAGCCCAAAAACCTCTTTTAAAAAATATTGAAATATTTAACTCTTATATATCTCACATCTACACATCTACCTCATACTAGGTTGTAGAGTACCTCTCAACGCAAGAAAAAAATTATAATTTCCGCAAAAACAATATGACGCATTTTAAACTATAATATAAAATATTTGTAGATCCTTGATATCATCATATTTCAAACTAATATAATATCTTATACAAAATCAATAATAACAGTTACAATGTTAATGAAATATTAATTTTAAATGTATGTTAAAATGAAATAATTTGAGATCCTATAAGAAAAGAACTTAGAGGACTTGATTTTTTTTGGGCATGGATCCTTGAATATTTGCAACTTGATTTTTTTATGTGGGTCATTCTCAATAAATATATAGCTAAAATAAGTATTAGTAATGTTCAATTATAAAATATATTCTTATATATTATATAATTTTAGTTATAAATAAAACACAACATAACTAAAGTGATTAATATTAATAAAAAATTAACTTAAGAAAAGTCTTTCAGTAGAAATCACATAAGAGAAATTTTTGGTCGGTGCATTTCAAACCAACCAATGTGGTTCATCATTAGGACTAGATGAAGAGGCAGACCATGGAAACAACTTAAATAGAGAGAAATGTAGAGACTATAATTCAAAAGTTAGTAATCTATATGGAAGGGCCATTGCTAGTAAAGTTCATCATTTTGAATTTTCTCGCGTAAGGGTTTCCATGTTGAATACAGATCTGGATTTTCTAAAACAATATAGAGACTCTACCCTTGTTCCTCCATTCAATCATATTAAGCACCGTCTTAATAATTGTATTTACGTTCATATTTTTATTAATGATATCATGGCATTGGTTCGTTTTGAGATTGGTAGGGTGAGAAAGTTTATGGATTTTATTTCTCATGATTTTTTGTCTCTGCATTTGGAACGTTCGAATGAGATCTCTAATCCCCTTTGTGTTTCTAGGAAAACTAGTGTCTGTTTGATTGACTAGCCCTCTAGGTTTGGCAGTTATCCTAGAAACAACAGTTTAAAGCAATTTGTGATTTCTTCTATGTATAATAGATAAGAGAAATACAAAAGAACCAACCCGTACCTTCCACTTAACTCCTTGCTTGATCTCTCTCCCCCTTGACAGAACTTGCAACTCCTCTCCGTACTTATCCCGCTTGGAGAGTACCTATAGAAACACAGTAACAAAGAACTGTCAAAGCATCTTGATCTATTATATCATAATCATTATGGAATCAGAAATATAATGAACATACAATGGCATTCACAAATAATAACATTCACAATTGCACAGTTATATGGAAGAAAACTCGAAGAACTTTATTATATAGAAGGGAGAATTACAACCCAGTTGTCTGATCCAGCATCATCCTCCCAGCATCAAGCCCTCTTCACCTCATGAAATAGCAAGATCACACCAACAATACAATGCTCTTTCCTCAAACTATCAGCACTTACTTGTAATTCACAATATTCCAGCCTCTGGATCTCTTAGATGAGGGATCCATTTATAGATGTGTGCAAGGCTGTAAGTCATCTCTGGGATTTTGATTAGTGTCATTCCACTTGTTGCATTTGGTTCCACTTGTAGATTTCTTGGATCTCTTACTCATCCCTGGGCAAATTCAAAGAGGCAAGTGTCATAGGAGAAGTTTCTAGAAGATTCCATGAGCATCCACTTAGCAAACTGTCTCAGACATTTGTCCATCCTTGCTCATCACACCCTACAGAAGGTCTCATCAGTATGCATCGCAGCTTGTTAGTGTAGAAGTTAGTATGCATCGCACCCTGACAGTGGACCAGTCAATATGGTCCAATTTAGGCCAATTCTGGATGGTTTCTCAGGTGGAACTTTTGGGGAATGATGTAATTAGTTGACCATGATATTTTAGGGTATGAAACAACACTTTTAGGGGTTAAGGAGATCTACTTTATCAACATATAAGATTGGGGTTGAAGTGCCCAAATATGTCTATAACAGTTTCCCCCTAAAGCATGAAGTCATAAATCTTTGATGTCGGGTGAAATGCTTTAACATGAGGATCCGAGGTTTCAAACTGTAAGGTGACCTGTATAAGATACAATACAATACATCATTAGAATATAATTTTTCATGATCTAGCTGAGGCGAGCATTCCCATGCTCAGCTTTATAAATTCGTTTCATGTACATAGAACAGATAATCATCTACAGTTGCAGACTTGTGATTCTTTAAATGTAGAGTCATCATCCCTGGCTTGGATGACTATCTGTGCAGCTTTTGTGTACATTTGATATATTTATATCCCTGAATATATCGCAGCCCGGATGGATGAAACTAGATCCGGGGTCTTCAAACTCGTTCAATCTTTGCTCGATGTACAAGTCGATCCATGTGAAAAGAGGTTTTGAAGTCGAACATGGAGAGATATCGCCTGATTACCAGCCAATAATGTGAGTTGTTAACAGACGCGAGAGGAATCGTCAATAATGATGATGACCCTCAAGGTACTACAGTACAATTCACATGGTGTGAATATATGATCCGATGTCGAACACCACGCAAAATCTTTCGGTCGAAGGCCATTGATGTCAACCTGTCGCCGGAAGTGAGAAACTTGTCATTGAGGCATGCAAGCTTCAAAGCACTGAAAGGGTTGTTTCTAAGTCAACTTCTTGGATAATGAGCTGATCCTGACAAGAAGTGATTCGTCATAGGAGGGCCTTGATTTATCCCACATATACAACACGAAATGAGGCAAATGATTTCCTGGAGGTGAAAATGATCTGACGACACAAGGTTCAGGAATGGCGATCATGAAAAATGGAGGTTGAAGGTATTGTAGTGGATCAGACATTAACTGGATGATGAATTCTCAAATGAATGACTTCTCTTGAGCATATCGGTGACACTGAGATGGATTGGTAGCATTAACCCCAAAAATGGATGGTGTGAAAGACCAACGGTGAAATGACTGGTGAACGGAATAACCCAACCCAGCTCAATCATGGTGATGGAGTGAAAGTGTCATGTTCAAGTGCGACCTGCTACCATAAAGTTTTCAAGTTTTCTTCCCTTTTTCCCCAATCATTGCTGACCAGTACCTCTTTATTTTTTTCAAGCTTGAGGAGGATAACATATGCGTGTTCTATAATTTTCCCTTCGGGCGAACTTGTCGCTATGTTTTAACGAGTCTAGCGATAGTGAAACTCGTTCTTTTCTGGGTGGACAAGTTTGTCGCTATTTTTTTAGCGAGTTTAACGACAAGGATAACTTGGTCCTTTTCATGTTTAGATAGTTTGAAAAGGGACAAAAAAAAAACTCCAAAGGTTATTTTTCATAGAGTAATCCCTTAGGTCTGAAAAAGATTAAAATAATACAAAGGGGATGACGTTTTGATCACTTTAACGAGCCGAAAAAGACAAGTGCTCGAACTCTTTCGTGAGATAATCCCTCGGGTCCAAAAAAGATTAAAATATACAGGAGAAAGGCACTTCCATTCACTTTAACGAGTTGGAGAGGCCAATTTCTCGATAATATTTTCATATTTAACGAGTCTGAAAAGGGTTTAACGGGGACTTGACAATCTTTTCATATTTAATGAGTCTTAAAAGAGTTTAACGAGGACTCAACAATCTTTTCATATTTAACAAGTCTAAAAAGGGTTTAATGGGGACTCAACAATATTTTCATATTTAACGAGTCTGAAAAGAGTTTAACGGGGACTCGAAAATCTTTTCATATTTAACGAGTCTGAAAAGGGTTTAACGGGGACTCGACAATCTTTTCATATTTAACGAGTCTGAAAAGGGTTTAACGAGGACTCGACAATCTTTTCATATTTAACGAGTCTGAAAAGAGTTTAAAGAAGGCTTGTTTTTTAGGAATGAGTGGTGTCTAGGGTAGCAACTAGTTCCAGGTACTCTTGGAACTTCTCAAAAATGGTGATTTTCTGGGAAGAGGTTGGCTAATAAGACCACTTGTCGCAACTGTTCCTCAAAATGGTAAACAACCAAGTGGAAGCGTATGATCAGCCAAAAGAATGGAGGTGATGGGAGGTACACAACCAAGGCTCAAAAGGCTGATAGCATTCCAATCACAGAAGTTATTTACTGAAGGTGGGTTCTTTTTTTAACGAGCTTGAACCATGGGGGGAGCTATGCTCGGTGGTAGGTTCATTTTTTAACGAGCTTGAACTATGCGATAACATATGCTCGGTTTTTAGTTTCATTTTTTTACAAGCTTAAAATGGAAAGATATGCTTGAATAAGTTTCTATTTCTACGCAAGCTCAAAACTAAAAAACTAGAAACAATAAAGCTAAAACAAGCTAGAAAATAAAAATCTAGAAAATGAAAATTGAAAAAAGAAATGAAAAGTTTGCATGCCCCCAGCATGGTGAAAAAGAGAGTCTCCATAGCTATATGGAAACTTACTATGTTTATGCAGGATGGTTTCCTCTGCAGAATAGACAAAACACTTCCTTGGCTTCGTCTGTTGAATAGACAAAGGTGAATGGTGTGTCAGACCAATCACATAACCTACAGGGAAACTTATCTTTTCAGATGGGTTCGTTTGCCAAATAGACAAGGGTGCATGCCCCCTAAGCTTCTTTACATTCACTAGACTAATCGTGGTAATGAGGTGGATGGAATGAAGGTTCGAGAGACACTATTGATGTACAATTACCATTTAGGGATGATGATCGACTTGGAGCTATGCTTGTACTGGGAAATGAAAGCTGCTCAACAGTGACAATTTTTCCTTCATGTGGGAAACACATCACTCGGAAGAGTGTTGAAATGATAGCCTCCATGTTATAAACATAGTCATGTCCAAGGAGTAGATTGTAATCTAACGGTCTTGGGACTACCATCACATTCAGGTGAACGGTTTTCCTTCCCAAAGTTATCGGTAACTTAGGAAGGATCCCTAACGGTCGGTTGGTTCCTTTGTTAAAGCCTGACAAATTTTGTGTAACAGGCATAAGCGATGGCGAACCAAGCGCTTTCCAAGCAGTTGAGGAAAGGATACTCACTGATGCCCCTTCATCTATGATAGTGCCAGACACGATCATTTTGTAAACTTGTACTATGATCCAGAAAGGCATGTAAGATGGAAGGCAGGATCTTGCTAGTCGATTCCAATCAAAGGAAGTGACTAGACTACTTGGAGGGGGTACCAAATAAATGGTTGAATTAACCCCTTGAGTAGCGGGAACTAGGGGATTTTCCTCCTGTTGTGAAGGAATGGGCAGATTGCCCCCAAGTTCATCTGACTCTGAAGTAACAAAAAGAATTTGAACAGTATTGTTCTTACTCTCTTCGGGAAGGGTATGATCTTCTGAAGGTAAAATTGGGTCAACTGTCACCTCGACCTGTTGACTTTCGTCGGGTATGGACTCAGAAGATTCTCTTTCAGTGATAGGTGTTTCGACCAACGATTGAGTTAAGTCAATCAGTTTTTCAACTAGTAAAGGACTTGGGGTAGTCACTGCGGTGAAGCAGGATGATTATCCAAGACTCTTTTGGCTTCATCCAAAAGAGGACAACGGTGAAGGGTATGGTCTCCTTCACATAACCTACATGGAACTTTAACCTTTCCTTTCTGTCCATGAATTTCACTATTACTAGTTGATGGAATACTGTCAACATGATTTCCAGAGGTTGATGACACTTGACAGTGCGAACGGGTAGACCATTCTCTCAAGATGCGAGGGAGGCAAGGACAGTCTCGATGAAAATGATCTCCTTCTTCTTCAGCCACCTGGTTACTAGCATCACTATTTTCACCAAGGGAAGAGGAAGAAGGGGAGGGAGAAGCAAACGAAGAAGAAGGTGAAGGGTCAGCTTCAGTATCAATTGGATGCTAATTCGATTGCGGAGGAATCACAGTATTTCGAACCACAGAGGTTGAGAAAAGCCATACTGGTAGGCCAATTGTAATTCCTGAAAGAGACAATGTGACCATATACGGAGCACCAATATTTCCCCAAGAAGAAAATGGACTAGGATTCCCCTCAAAAGGGATTCCTTGATTAGTGGACTCCATTATCTCAACCTAAGATCAACGAAAGAATAGGGATGTTATTCTGAATTTAATAAATTTTAATGACGCTTTGACACAACTTTTCTTTTTGAATTTTTAAGAGTCGAGAAAAAGCTAAAGATGACTCTAGTCCCCTTTGATTTTTAATGATCCTGAAGTGACAAGTTCTCAGATGGACCTTTTCTTTTAAAGAGTCGAAAAGGGTTTAATAGGGACTCGACAATCTTTTCATATCTAATGAGTCTAAGAAGAGTTTAACGGGGACTTGACAATATTTTCATATTTAACGAGTCTGAAAAGTGTTTAACGAGAACTCGACAATCTTTTCATATTTAACGAGTCTAAAAAGAGTTTAATGGAGACTCGACAAACTTTTCATACTTAACGAGTCTGAAAAGGGTTTAACGAGGACTCGACAATCTTTTCATTTTTAACGAGTTTGAAAAGAGTTTAAAGAAGGCTAGTTTTTGAGGAACGAGTGGTGTCTATGGTAGTAACTGGTTCCGGGTATTCTTGGAACTTCTCAAAAATGGTGATTTCTGGGAAGATGTTGGCTAACAAGACAACTTCTTGTAGTTGTTCCTCAAGATGGTAAACAACCAAGTGGAAGCATATGATCAGCCAAAAGAATGGAGGTGATGGGAGGTACACAACCAAGGATCAAAAGGATGAGTCGCCAATTTTTTTTTCTGGGAAAACTAGTGTCTTTTCGATCGACTAGCCCTCTAGGTTTGGAAGCTGTCCTGGAAACAATAGCTTAAAGTAATTCGTGATTTCTTCTATGTATAATAGATAAGACAAAGACAAAGGAACCAACCTAGATCTTCCACTTAACTCCTTGCCTGATCTCTCTCCCCCTTGAGAGAACTTGCAACTTCTCTCCATACTTATCCCACTTAGAGAGTACCTATAGAAACACAGTAACAAAGAACCGTCAAAGCATCTTGATCTATTATATCATAACCATTACAGAATCAGAAATATAATGAACATAAAATGGAATTCACAAATAATAACATTCACAATTGCACAGTTATATGGAAGAAAACTCGAAGAACTTTATTATATAGAAGGGAGAATTACAACCCAGTTGTCTGATCCAGCATCATCCTCCCAGCATCAAGCCCTCTTCACCTCATGAAATAGCAAGATCACACCAACAATACAATGATCTTTCCTCAAACTATCAACACTTACTTGCAATTCACAATATTCCAGCCTCTAGATCTCTTAGATGAGGGATCCATTTATAGATGTGTGCAAGGGTGTGAGTCATCTCTAGGTTTTTTATTAGTGTCATTCCACTTGTTGCATTTGGTTCCACTTGGAGATTTCTTGGATCTCTTACTCATCCCTGGGCGAATTCAGAGAGGCAAGTGTCATAGGAGAAGTTTCTAGAAGATTCCATGAGCATCCACTTAGCAAACTGTCTCAGACATTTGTCCATCCTCGCTCATCACACCCTACAGAAGGTCTCATCAGTATGCATCACACCTAGCTAGTGTAGAAGTCAGTATGCATTGCACCTTGACAATGGAGTAGTTAGTATGGTCCAGTTTAGGCCAATTCTGGATGGTTTTTCAAGTGGAACTTTTGGGGAATGATGTAATCAGTTGACCATGATATTTTAGGGTATGAAACAACACTTTTAGGGGTTAAAGAGCCCTAGTTTATCGACATATAAGATTGGGGTTGAAGAGCCAAAATATGTCTATAACACTTTAGTCAAGGATTGAGGCATGCTCAACACTGAAATCTATTCACCTGGAAGAAATAAAGCAGTTCAAGAAGTTTAGTAAGATCTCGAAGAAATCGATCCTGCAGTCTAATGAGTCTAGTTTCTTTCGTGGTCTTTCCAGAAGAAAAATTAATTCTAATCAAATCTCTACTCTTTGATCATGAGTTGATTGTGTTTCTCACCCTTGTGCCATCCAGGGTGAAGTTGGAACGTTCTCATGTTTTGGCTATAATAACTCTAAAAATTCACTGGGTCATATTCCCTGAGGTCTATTGTCCATTAATTCTTCTTTGGTTTCTGTTGGTTTCGAAAATAGTGGAAGTGGTTCTATTAATAATAATTTTTATAATATTCAATTGAATAATAATATTATTATTATTATTATTGTTATTGTTAATTGGTTTAATAATAATAATAATAATAACAGTGACCCCGAGTGGGATGCGAGTCAGTAGTTGGGATAGCAGGTGGGGATTAATGAAGTGTAGCCCTGAGTTTTATACCACCAGCCCCCACACGCTCAAGGCGATGGTTGCGGTGGCCCTTGGCATGATTGCATGCAATGGTGGTGGGTAAGGTGGTAGCGCAGGTGGAGGCACAGGTCTTATAGGAGTTTAGGGTGAACAGTTGGATAATGCTGGCATGTTTGATCGTAGATGAACAAGATGATGCATAGCAAAGAGAGGGTGATGCCATCCTCAGCCTTAGCCTCATAGATGACCTGGAAATTCCCATGGTTATATTTTCTGTCTCTTCTCCTCCATTGCAATGATGACCCGGTTGCGTTTCTGCTGGTGGGAGAGGGGGAAATTAGAAATGCTAATTGGGAAGTCTAGAATTGTAGGAGGAATTAGGGGTGGTGTTGGGTTGCACTGACTTCGTTCTGTGTCTATGTCTTGCTTTATCTGAATCTCGCATCTACCTCTTTTTGTTTTGACCTTGCGTTGTTTTTCTTTGGGTCCCTGGGTTTTGAGGGCCAAGGGATAAGTGGGGGTGACAGAAGAGGTTATGCAGGGAGAGGCTACGCATCAGATGTTGAGGGAAGTAGGGTCTCGTCAAGATGTTGTCTAGGAGCATGCCCTTACTATTGAAGCCATTTCAATTGTTGGGGTATAGCTAAACTTTTTGTGGAGAGGGGACAACTAGGACTCTCAGGTGGGAAACTGAGCATGAAACTTCCAAAGCCATTGCACTAGTATCTTGGGTACATGGGAATGGGTCAACAATTCATGCCTGGTCTCCCACTGGGAAGTGGCAGAGCTCACTAGCTTGGCGTAGGCAAGGGAAAGACAACCTGACCATGGCTGTGAGGAGATGGGTGTGGAGACAAGGGCTCACTACTGGTGGACGAAAGTCATCCCCTTATAGCGAGTGGATCTGTAACCATGATGGTCCGGGTACTGATAGCAAGGGGCAAGGGGAGGAGAATGGTGAGGCGAACGAAACCAATAGCTCAACTTAGGGATGGGAGCAAGTCCATACTATGTTAAATGGTTATTGGTTAACAAATTTTTGTTGTGAACAGGTTTTGGGAACCTTTTCCATGGCTCGAATCATGAAAGGTTGTGGGCATGGAAGATAGGGATAGGTGCCCAGAAATGAAAAGGACCCCAGCACATCTGAGCCACGTAGGGGGAGAAAATCAGTTGATCATCTTATCCGCGAAGCCGCTGAGGCATATGAGGAGGGTACCAATGAAGGCATTCTAGAAAATATTAGATGAATGGGAAGAGGAAGTTAAGCAAGGCAGCAAGACTAAGGAGGACATGCAAAACTAGAGGACCCTTGTCCCAAATGCAGGTAACACTCAAGGCAGGATAACACAATTCAAGAAAACCCTATATCTCTATGGGCTGATGAAAAGCCTGATCTGCAAAGCTATGGAACAGATCTCGATGGGCATGTTTTTTTCTCTTCAAGTTATGCAGAGCTACAAACAAGACTTAGAGAAAATTCAATTTCAGCTCCATAAGCAAGATATTAGGCTAGACAAAACTGAGAGGCATATTCCATGTATCATGAAACTGTCTGACATGCCTGGATCAAATGTCAAGGACCCTGCACCAGTGGAATTGACCTCGGAGGAGCAGAAGGACTAGATAATTAGGCATGTTTATTTTTGTTTTCTATGTGGATAACATTTACTTTTCATCTTGCAAGTATATGCATAGATAGAAATCTAGATTATGGTCATGAAACAGAGACATATATAGCTTAGCTGGAAAGACTAAAACTTTATTGTTTTTCGATGGCATACAATGCGTATAAGTGGCCAACAAACTTGGTTTCCCAATGGGAAAGTTGAGGCCACCTAGCCAACCTATGTGGTGTAAATTTGCCTATAAATGAATAGAAAAAAGAGAGGACATGCCAAGCTTAACAAAATAAATAAATAATAACAGTGACTATATTTTCACTTTGGATAGGAACAATAATATTAGGAATAGAAATAATACTTTATGTTTGGATGATGATGATAATAATAATAATAATAATAATAATAATAATAATAATGAAAACAATAATAATAATAATAATAATAATAATAATAATAATAATAATAATAATTTGTATATTAATAATATCATTGGGCTTAATAATAATAATAATATTAATGAGGTTAGTAACTTTGTTTTAAATTCCGATAATAGTAATAATATTAGGACTGGTAATAAGGCTCTAGGTTTGCATAATAATGTTTGTTCCAATTTTATTTCCTTTTCTAGTAATAAAGTTGTTAATCTCTCTAGAGTTTCTTTTGATCCCCCTATCTTTAGTCTTTTGGAGAAAGGTTTAAATTTTTCTCTTACTCCTAGAAAGATCCCAGTTGACGATATCATCTGTGACATTGAATATGGTATTAGAGACATACAAGATGTCACTAAAGATATCATTCATAAAAAATGTGTTATTGTCCTTAGAAAGGCAAAGCCCCCCAAGAATAACATCAGCAAACCTGAGTTTGACGCTCTCAAATCATTAAATAATAATAAGAATATTGTTGTTCTCGAAGCCAACAAAGCTGGTGTTGTTGTTATTCTTGATGAAGATGATTATTGTAGCAAGCTTTTGGACCACCTCCATAATAGCGACAGCTATAGGAAACTCAACAAGGATCCCCTGAAGAAGATTTCCAAAAGCATGGCTCTTTCTATACAGGCAGTAGCTTAGTCAGCACGTTTAGTCATAAGCTTATAGAAAGTTCCCTCTTACCTAGAATTTATAGCCTGCCAAAGATTCATAAGGGGCTCCTCTAGGACCCATTGTCAACACGATAGGAGGGCCAACTTATCTTCTTGCTAAATATTTAGCCAAGAAACTCAAGCCCCTTGTTGGCCATACATAATCCTTCCTCAAGGACTCTGCATCATTTTTTAATGAGTTAAAGAGTTTCAAGCTTGATCCAGATGATAAGCTTGCGATCTTCGATGCGATCTCCCTCTACACTAATATCCCAATCAACGAGGCCATCAAAGTCACCAAGTGCATTACAGATCCTGATACAACTAATTTAGTTGGTACTTTTCTTAATTCTACTTTCTTTTCATTCGATGGGGAATTCTATGAGAAAACATGTGGTGTCGCCATGGGTTCCCCCCTCTCCCCTATGGTAGCTAATCTATTCATGGAGGATTTTGAATCAATCTTAACAATCAATACAGTTCCATAAAGTTGAGCACGAAATTTGAAAGTAATAGTAGTCTTCCCTTCCTTGACGTCCTCCTCTCAAGGAATGATGATGGATCTTTTTCTCATCAAGTATTTCATAAGAAAAATCATATGGAACAATATCTTCATGCTAATTCTCATAATTTTCCAGCTCAAAAACATGGTGTTCTCAACACTTTAGTGACTAAATATTTAAGAGTTTTTGATGACAACCATCTCAATAAAGAAAAAGCACATATCCTAAGTGTTTTCTTTAATAATGGGTGTAGTAAACACCAATGTACTAAGGCTTTCCTCACAGCTGAAAAAGGTCCTAGGGCTAAGAAAGATACCAAGGGTCGATTTTCTATTGTTCATATTCCTTTTATCTAAGGGACCACAGACAAGATTGCAAAGATCCTAAGGAAGCATAAGGTGGCTTCAACCTTTAGTCCTTTAAATACCATCTAGAGCTCCCTTAGATCTGTAAAAGACCTAGTGGACCCCAAGAATATGGAGGGTGTTTATGTTATCCCATTTTCTTGTGGGACTCCCTACATTGGTGAGACTGGTCGCTCAATTAATCAAAAGATTTATGAGCATGCCGTTGACATCAAGCATGGCAAGACCCACTCCTCTACTTTGGTAGAGCATGCAGATAAATCTAAGCATCACATCTTCTTTGAGGAGGCCCAATTCTTTGCTAGGGTTACTCATTTCCATCATCATAAATTGATGGAGGCCCTAGAAATCGAAAAAAGACCCAATAATGTGAATACAAATGATGGCTAGATTATTAGTAGAAGTTGGGATTTTTTTTGTTTGTTTATTTATCTGTGTAGGTATCGGTGTCCTTTTTATAGTATTTTTTATGGTTTATTGTTCATTAGAGTTTATAATCTTGATCCTTCGTGTTTTCTTAAGTATTTTATCATCCTTTTCATTCTTAACTCCTTTTATTATTTTCATTATTTGTTTAATGGACCTCAACCCCATATTTTATTGTTGACCGTGTTTTATTTATTGATATTTTCCTTTGAATATATATATATATATATATATATATATATATATATATATATATATATATATATATATATATATATATATATATATATATATATATATATGATCCTGTCTCGATTAGGGTCTTGACTCCTTTTTATAATTTTTAACTTCCCTCCTTGTTTGGAGTTTGAATTTCATTTTTTTATTATTGTTAGTTATAATAGATTTTTTTAATAATATTTGATTTTAATAAATTAATTTAAATATTTGAAAAATAGCCATTTAAAATACCCATTACTTAATAATATTTTTTTAATAAATTAATAAACTAAAATCATAATTTAAATATTATTTTTCAGAAATAGTCGTTACTTGAAATTATGGTCTCTAGATTGCTTTCTATTTAACCCTTTACGATGGTCTCCCTCTTCATCTGGTCCTGATGATGAACCACACTGGTTGGTTCAAAACACGTTGGCCAAAAATTTATCTTATTTGATTTCTACAAAAAGACTTTTCTTAATTCATTATGAATCACAGAAGCCTAAATTCAAAAAAAATTAACTGTGTAATTAAAATCATTAATTTCAATTAAAAATTAATTATTTTGTATCATATATTAGATTTTATAATTATTATTTTATGCATTATTAAATGTTTTTGCACAATATTCTAAAGTTTTACATCCATAAATATTTTTTTTATTTTCTTAATCTTTTGAAATTTACTTATCTTATTCATGATTGATAGATAGGGTTTACTTTATTACTCATATTTTCATATATGTATTTTTCGTTTTTTAAATATTTTCTTGTTTTTGTCTGATTTTTTTTTTTTTTTTTTATCAACTAAATTGTATTCAATGTGGTTTCCAACAAGTTTTGCAGGGAAACTTAGTCCTTGCCACCGAAATTAGAAAGTATGCTATAAGGAAAATTGCATAAAAAATTGTAACCTACACTGCTCAATACTAAACTAATAGTGGTTAATAAGAAAATTGAATCCTATAGTTTTTCTTTGGCAAGGACTAATAAATTGAGATGTGAAGTGGACAAATTAATTGCTTGCTCAGGCATAAGAACTTGCATAAATTTTTGTGGGTAATAACCACTACTAGGTCTACACTTAAAATTTTGCTTCTTCATACTTGCTTAAATTATGGCAAGCAGTAACTAATGGTAAATATGGTATTTACCTAAGGATGAACTATTTTCAAGAATTTTATTTTTGGATGGTTTTTGTGAAAAAATTAAGAATAAAAAAACACCACACAAATATCTAAAAATCATGCATGAGTATTATGGCATAAAATATCCATAAAGTATGGCATAAAATATGTAAGGCAATTATCCACATGGCATCATATTGTAGCCTTTCATATTGTGCAAAGGATACCATAAGATCTTCAAGCTATGATCCAATCAAATGTTTGGAAAATATTTTTTTAATAATATTTAAAAATAAGATTTTTTTCTCAAAGTTAAACATTATAAGTTGCATTCGTAAATGGTAAAGTTTTAGTTCTCAACAAACAAATCGAGTCCTAGAATTGTACCTTGGCAAGGACTAATTAGATATCCATTCTCTCCACTAATAAAAATACACAAAAATCAAATTTTAATACATCATAAGAAATATTTATTTAATATTTTAAAGAAAATAATCATTTATTATGTTATTTTTTTTGTACATAGTGTTGTCATTGCTGACAACAAGATGTCTTCGATGTCAATGGGGGTATTTGAGACAAAAACAATAGCATTCATAGATTAGAGGAAGCAGTATGACAACTAGATATCTTGCATACCCTCATAAAGTGAAGTCCAAGGAAGCTCAAAGTTTATTTATATTTTAACACGAATATGATGCTCTAATGATTCTATAAACATAATGATTGTGTAGGATTCATCAAGACCTTTCCAACAGTATATCCCACTTTGAAAGACTCTTCTCTAATGAGAGGTTATGGCCATTTCAAAATCAACGCTATTGGAGGCCCAAACCATAGGGAAAGAACCCAAAATACTGATATGTTAAAGAGTGCAGAAATTTTGGATACATCCATGGTTCATTGATCTAGTCAATGGTGGATTTTGACAGAACTTGCATGACCTTTAACACTATTAAAGACTATGCATCTTCCATAGAGAAGATGACATAGATAATGGAAAATGCCCAATAATTAGTCAGAGCACATGAACTAATCTATGGATGATACATGGAACTTTATGATTGGGTAGATGAGATGATGTAGATAATATAGAAAACATGGCATGTGAAGTACATGAGGTTAGAACAATGATGTGGCATCACTTGGGATTGCCACATGGCAAGTGTATTTGGCACATTGTGATTGGTCAAAACATCTAAAAATGGGTGACTCACGGCATCCCTCATAGGTTGCCATGTGGCATGATGATGTCGTGTAGACATCATCATGTGAATGACCAGTGACCCTACAAATTGAGTCATATGGTGTGGTCATATGGAAAAAATAGGTGAAATATCACTATAAATCACATTAGCATTGGTTTCACATGGTCATATGATCATTAAACTCTTGATATGAAGGGCTAATTATCAACCTCATTTAACTTTAACACTTATTTTCCCAAGCATCATTTATCATTTAAATTTTTTTGTCAACCCTATTATGCCATGAGTCTATTGAAGCCCCAAAAATTGTTGCTACAACATGGGGGAAAACCATCCAGTCTAGACCTTGGTTAGCAGCTCCTTTTCCGTTTGGTCTAACTGTGGCTTCGACTGGGGATAATGGGACCAGTTTCCCATAAGAGATTTTGATAGTGTTGGTGGGGTGATATATTCTATAACGGGGGAATGATTAAGCTAAGTGTAATCTAATCTAAACTACTAAACACATGCATATATCCTAGTTTAAACACTATTTAAATATAAATATACCCAGGAATTAAATGCAATATGTGGTCTACAATGATGTCCTACAACAATTGGTAATATAGATCATTCAACTGCAATAAGAAATGAAATCGTTTAACAGTAATCATTTTGGATAAATAGTTAGCCAAAACTATTGTGAAAGATGTATCACATATAAACTCATTATGCATTCAGAATAAAGTCAAAACCAACATCATACAAATGTACAATAATGTTAAACTGTAATTCATACTTTCACACATAAAACAATTAAAAGAAGTATTGCCTAATACATAAATAAAACAAGATCCAAAGATAAAAGTACAATATATGACGAGTCTTTCTCATGTACTTCAGCAATATTGACCAACTTTCAATCAATCCAACATATTCTAAGAGTACAAAAGTGCATTTCAGTAGAGCGTGCTAGATATTTAAGGGAAAATAGATCATGTTCCATTCATTCCATCAGAACCTCCTCAAAAGTACAAAAGTGCAATGTTTCGAAGAATATTTCTGATAAAATTTATGCACCCCTCTCTAAATTCATGAGAGGGGTTTAAATACTAAACTATAGGTCCTAAAATAGATTATTACAAAAATAGCTGAGGAGGTTTAAATGACCTGCCTCAGATCATGTGAAAATAAAACTAAAATAAAAATAAACTAAGTGACTAACTCCTTTGCATTCGATCTTTGAGATCACAAATATCTGTCATAGGCTTGAGCTACATCGATTAGCCGCTCACAGATTTCAACTCCCCAGTAAATATATCGTCAGTTAGTGCTGACACCATTTTTTGTGCGAAGATTGTTAAGCATCTCAAGGCCATCCAATGGTTGTATGTTTTTACTAAGAACTACCAATACACTTCCTAATTTAGCTTGCTCATCTGTCTGATCACCTCCTCCTTTTCCTTCGTTGCCTGCCTCCACTGCTACTCTAATTGTTTGACATTTGGAAGAAATCCTGGTATGCTTTCTGTAACCAAGTTGGTGCCATGCAGTTTTTTGTTGATGGCTTCTAGTATGTTGTTTGTTGCTGCTACTGCGATTGTTGTTACCCTTTCCACTTGCTTAAGCTGAGAATCCCAATCTGTGAACAAGATGTCTTTAACTGATTCCTCTAGTTTTGGCAGATCAGCCTTTCTCCCTTCTTCAGATTCTTTTTAGGTGATAAATTCAGAAATGTTTTTATGGATTTCTTCATACTCAGGTCTCATGTCGAAAACATGGCTTGTTAGCTTATCACTGATCTCATAATAAGGACTTATTTGGGAGATTTTCTGGAAAATAACTTCCTTCTATTGTATTAGTTGGGAGTTAAGACTAAGGGATTCCTTTATGAACTCATCGATTTGCGGATTGTCTTTATACCTATCTGACATAGCTTGTATCCGTGCATCTCTTTCTGCTAGGCTGGCCTGATGTTGTATTTGCATCTGTTCAAATTCCTGTTGGAGATGGACTACTTGTAATTCTGCTTGTTGATTGGATTTCTCCTGAGCTAATTATTGTTCCAACAACAAAATTCTTTGTTCCTTTTATTTAAGCAGCATTTGAACCTCTGTCACTTTGTCAATAGTTATCGTAGCATAGGCTCCTGCGAATTGCAACAATTTTGTGAGATTTTTAGATGGGTCCATGGGCAAGTCCTTCCATAAAATGTCCATTGGTTCATTGTCAGGATTCACAACAGCTGCAACGTTTAAATTTATTTTCTTCCTCTTTCTCTTGATGACAGCTTTGTGGGTAGGACTGTAAAATACATCTAGTGGACAAATTTCCTCAATTCTCAAAAATAATTTCTAAAGTGGGGGTGGCCAGAATGAGATCAACATCTTGAGTGCATGCAATTTTCTCTACTGTTGTTTCTTGAGTTGACTTGTGTTGTGTTTTCTTAGGAGTCTGTATCTCAGATGTGTCTTCATTTGTGTGAAGCTTCTTGTTGAAATGTTCCCATTCCTTTTCCAAATCAATAACTGGGGTTTTTGCTGACTGAGTGGATGTAGAGTGAACCTTTTACTATTTCTTTGTCGTAGTTTGCTCGACTGTTTCCTCTGTGGTTCCAACTATGTCCCTTTCAGACTCTTTATTTTTATTGCCTCCCCCATTTTGAGACTGGTGCTCTGAGTGCTCTAACTCATGAGTAGATCTCTCTTGGGTTTCTTCTTCGAAATTCTCTTTGGAGCTATCCTCCAATCTTACACTAGGATTTGGCTCCCTTATTGGTTCAATCTGCAGTAGGTCTAATGGGACCTTCAATAACCTCCTCTTTCTGTACACATGGAAAGATTCAACATCATCTCAGGAAAAAAGTAGTGATGCCATATGCATCACTTCTGAAAATGTTTCTTTTTGTAGGAAGAGGTCATCAAAGGTTTCCTCCTCATGGGTGAATGGTTTCACTTTCACGATAGTAGTGAACTCCTTACCAGTGCCATTTCGGTCATACTGCCTTCCCAGGATTGTAGGTAATTTTAGAGACTTCATGATCTTTGCTTCTTTGCATGCATGTCCAAAATCATGTAGTGAGAATGCACCACATTGCAATGAAAATGTAGGCCAAATGGCCTTCTTCTGCTATTTCAATCCTTTGCTCATCCCACCTTCCCCTGTCGTTTGGTAGGCTATCTCCCTGGCCATTAATTTGTCGGAGACATAATATGGGAGAACATGCGGTGAATAAATGCTCCCAAATACTTTGATCTAGGTAAATGTTTTATCTCCAAAACATTTGGCTACAGGCAAGATATCCCCTTCAGCTTCTTTTGAAAACCTAGGGGCGGTTGTGTTGTAGACTGATTTATGGATGTGTAGCATAATTCCTTCACAAATATTATAAAAATGGGGTGAAACTGAGATTCCCACAAAAGCTTATGGTACACAAGGATAGGAAGTGGGTCATACATGGTCCAATTCCATCCCATAATGGGAAATTTATAACTAGAATAGATTGCGTCCATTACAAAAGCGCTAATGAAAATGGAGGATAAACCCTTAAAGAGGGACTTCTTTTTATCCTATATTCCATAATGGATTTTTCCAAATTATCAGACAAAATTTGAGCCCAATTCCTTATCGTTGCATTCACATGTACATCTATTAATGGAAGCCATTATGAGGAAAATTTGGTGCTATGGTATTTACTGAACAATCTACATAATATGGCTTCTGTGAAACTATAAGGGGGAGAGATAAATGTTGTAGAATACAAACCTGTCTTATTCCATTTGAGCTTACCTTCACTTGTTGTCCAGGTCTGCATGACATCTGTTGGGTATTCATTCTCCTTAGAAAATTGCTCCAAGAACTATCTGTTGTAGAGATTTTGTGGCTCTAGTGAATGGTACATTAGCTGTAGGCTGTCTGCTGAAAAATATCCCATAAATTCTTGCCTGTGATTCTTGAATTCTCTGTCTGAGATGTCCACCACATCAATTATCCACTTGACCATATATGTGTATGGGATTATCTTCGGTCTTGCGGCTATGCGGTGTAGGAATGAGCATGTTGTCTTGAAGTAGGAGGCGTCAAAGGAATCATGAGCATCAGTCGTGGCCTTTGCTACTAGTGGCCTTGGTTTTTCCTCTTCTAACAAATCATACATGGCCTCCCAAGTTGAAGTTCCTCTATCTCTGCTACATGTAGTATTAGATAAAAGAGGGATCATTTCTAACTTTTTAGACACAGCTACTTTTCCCCTCCTTGCCATTGCTTCTAATGACTCTTCTTGCGGATTTTTCCTGAAATGGAGCAAAGCAGAAGATATTAGATAAACACAAGAAAGAATGAAAATGAGGATGAATGATACAGATAACCTTGGAAAGGTGACAAGAAAGGAGTTTTAATCAAACGCAAATGAAAATATATCGTATCATGTCGAGCCGCTTTTCAACACATATGCCATTATCCCATACTAAATATCCACTAATGGTTCCTTATTGCTACCTTTATTCCTCACTAATGTTCTGCATCGTAAAATGAGAAGGAAAACTTTTAAGGGGGTGAGCTTTAGTTTTCGAGAATGTCGATTTTGCGATTGCGATGCAATATCGCAAATCACGTTATCGCATATTTGATTGTGCACTTTCTTATAGTTCCTCAGGCTCTGGTAGGATGCGAGATGCAGGATAAGCGGTGTGTTATTTATTGTTTAAAGCATAGCTTGTTTGATGGAATTTTTACCTTATAAAGCATTTTTTATTGCATAGTGGATTTAATGCTACTTTATGACATAGGTTTTAATCAGGTCTAGGATTTTATCGCATTTCACAACATCACGCAGTTCATAAGATTTCAGACCTTTCTTAAGTGTTTCTAATGTGATGCAATAAGGTTGACCGTCTCATCGCAATATCGCATTTCGCATGTTTCAACATGCTTCGTGAGAGTGTGCTCTTTGTGAATGACGATATGCGATACATGCTTTTGTTTTAATAGGAAATGCCTTAGGCCTTAGTTTTAAATGAAAAAACCTAATGATATTTAGGTTAAGCGTGGTGATTCCTTTTTATCGCTTTTCACTTTGCTTTTTAACAAGGCTTTTGACACACTTGGTATAGCGATATGCGAAAAGGCGAGTATTTGCTAGCTTTCAAAGGGTTTTGGCTCGATATCTTACTTTATTCCAAAAATTTAAAAGAAGGTGTCTAAATGCTATTTTTTTTGGAAGGATTTTATTGAGGGTCCCTATTTATTAATATAATATTAGTTATTATATTAATAAATGGGGGGTTGTTGAATAGCACAACAATTGGTGATTCACTGGAAGAACTAGTTATCTCTGACTTTTTTTTGAAATTTCTAAAAACTTCCAAAATAAAGGTAGTTAAGAAAAAAAAAAAAAACAAAAAACAAACAAAACAAAACAAAAAAACAAAGAAACATGAAATATAAGATAAGTAACATTTCTCTGAATAAAAAAACTAAAATCCACTTAATTATCATCCATTTGATTATCCTCTTCAATATGAAAATTTCTTTGTCTACATAAGTCATTACATGGTTTTAAAGATAAAAACAGGGGAGTCTCACAAATTAGCTTTTAGATGTACTCAGTCGTCATAGGTAGAACCTCTTCCACCAGCACGCATCCATATCCTCGACAAGGTTACCTTTTAACCGACAATGATTCAGTATCCCATCTAGGTAATACTGCAATTTTTAAAGATAAATTTAGATTCACATACTTACTTTCTTTTTCATTATTTTCTAAATAATTCCTTTTTCTTAAAATTTTCATTTTTCTTCTTAAAGGTCATTGTCTTTGTTTGGTGGTCAAAATTGACAATTCCATTCACTGGTTGTAACTTTAACTAAACAAGTTGGCTTGTGATGAGACCCCTTGTCTTTTTACTAATCATAATCTCAAGCCATTACCCTGTTTTGGTATGCAATATTGGTAATGTCAACTTGTTACTTCCCCATGACCATGGTAAGTTGGGTCTTGATGAGACCTCTTATCCTTTAAGTTTAAGCATATTTTAGAATTACGCTCCAAAAAGTAAAAGCTCACTAGATGGGGAGAATCATTAACTCCTTAAGAGTTTATGGATGACAATTATAGAGTTAAAGATGCTTCTCTATAGAGATTCCTTGCTTTGTTATAGATACTTTTCTTAACTAATGGTAGAACAAAGGTTCTTTTACCAAATTGAGGTTTACAAAAGGACAACTAATTTTGGTAGAGGATGAGCAATTTTAGAGAGATAGAACTTAGTTTATGTTTCAAATGTAAAAATAATCTTCTTAACAATATCTACTTATATAAGTGAAAAGTCAAAATATAAAAGAGACTATTATTATAAATGCCAAAAGTAAAGGCTACTCAACTTTTATTTTCCTACAAAGTAAAAACAGTAATATACAATGAATAGAAGAGATTATCTTCTATGAAAAATATTTCTTCACGATCTCCCCATTGACAGGCAGAAAATCTCTCTCGCCTGATAAATCTTACAATAAAAAGTTCTATGGGCTTATTTATTCCAAAATCTGAAATGGTCCAAGCCACATTCTTTGGAATTTGGTATGCTTACCTTTTTCCTTGTGTGCTTTATCCCATTTCAATACCAAGTCTCCAAACTGAAAGGATTTTGAACTTACAGAATTTTCATCAAAAGAAGATTTGACTAACTGTTGATGATGTGTATGTGTGATTTTGGCCTTTTCCCTTTCTTCTTAGAACTTAAAGATTTTTGATTGTCTTACTTGCATATAAGAGCAAGGGGTTTCTTCAATAAATTGAACTAGGGCTAGAGAGGGAATAGTTACATTTGAAGGGAAGACCAAATTAAAAGGAGAAGTGTCTATTGAGGCCTTCTGTCTTATTCGATCTTCCCATAGAGCAAATATTAAATATTTTTTCCATTCTTTCTGACTTTGATCAATGGTTCGTTTGATAATTCTTATGATATTTTTGTTTGTAGATTTGGCTAAGCCATTTCCCTGAGGATAATAGTTAGCAAAGTATTTAAGTTTAAAACATCTTTTAAGAGAAAATTTTGTCATAGCATTGCCTGTAAAATAAGATGAATTATCAAACATGAGCAGATGGCAGACCAAATCTGATAATAATAAATTGATCAATAAATGCAATGATGTTTTCAGAATTGGCTACCTTAAGTGGAATTGCTTCCACCCACTTTGTGAAGTAATCAATTGTTGTAACAATATATTTATGCTGCTTTGAAGAGTGAGGAATGACATCACCTATTATGTATAGTCGCCATTGTTCAAATGGTTGCTCAATGTTGACTGGTTGCAATGGTAATGCGGGTTTTCTCTATCTCCCAACCACTGTTTGACAAACTTTATATTTCCTTACATAATTACGTGCATATTTAAATATGGTTGGCCAATAATAGCCAGCATGCAAGATTTTATGTGAGGTTGTGTCCCCTCCAAAATGTCCATCAGCTGGTCCATCATGGAGTTCCTGAAAAACCTTTTCTGCCTCAAATTTTTCAAGACATCTAGGCAAAACAGAATCATAATTTATTCTAAACAACACATTATTGATGATTTTATATTTTCTAGATTTTAACCTCAAATCCCCTTTTCTTTTGTAACTTAGTTGCATAGGGGCATATCCATTTTTCAAATAAAACATGATATTAGCATATTTGGATTTAGTGTCATTGAGGCTTACCTCATATACTTGTATATCATCACTGAATGTTGTGGTGTTGGTAAGTTGAATGCTCGTGCTAACATTCTGCAAAAACTTTGGCCTTTTACAATTTTCACTGGTCTGATTTGAATGTCATATTCTTGCGGTGTTGTTACCCAATTTTCCCTTTTCTCACCTACATCTCTTTGTATTAATAGATTTTTCACTGTTGAGAATGGGACTACTACCTTGGTGAGGGTTTTGAGGAGAAAGGTTTTGAAATACTTTATTAATTTGAAAACAACAAAAGCTTGTTTTTCAACATCTGAATAGTTTAATTTAGCCCCCTGCAAATTGGAGCTAAAGAAAGAAATCAGTGCTTCAGCTTTATCATCACTAACCTATGTTAATATAGTTCCATATGATTTCTCGGAAGAAAAGGTATATAAAGTGAAATGATTAGAAAAAATTGGGGTTTCTAGTGAGGGAGCATTCAAGATTGCTTGTTTAATCAGATCAGAGGCTTCATGCTCTGTATGTCCCCATTTAAAAAGAGAATTTTTCTTAATCATAGAAAGGAGAGGTAAAACTATTCGTGAAAAGTCAGGGACAAATATTTTGACAAAATTTATCTAACCTAGGAATGATTGCATGGATTTATTGTTATGAGGTAAAGAGATTCTAGAAATCTCTCTTATCCTATCAGGATCAATGTGAATTCCTTCTTTGGAAACAACAAATCAATGGAGCTTTCCTTCACTTAGAGCAAAGAAATATTTGTTGGGATTGAGAGAAATTCCATACCTCTGACAATGCTCAAAGATTTGTTTTAAATCCTTTAAATGATTACCGTGCCTTTTTGAGTACACAGTTATATCATCTAAATAGATTACCACTGACTTATTAACCAAGCCTGTGAAAGCTATGTCCATGGGTCTCTGAAATGTGGAACCAACATTAATTAACCCAAATGTCATCTTTTGATAGGCATAGGTGCCCCATTTGGTTCAAAAGGTAGTCTTTAGTTGGTCATCTAGATGTACTAGAATCTGATTATAACCTGAGAATCCATCCAGAAAAGACATTAGTTCTGAGCTTGTAACTGATTGCAGTGTTTGTTCCATAGGAGGTAATGGGAAATTGTTCTTCTGACAAGATTTGTTAAGATTGCTAAAGTCTATACATATTTGAATATCACCATTGTTTTTTCTGTCGAGAACAAGGTTGGAAACCCACCTTGAGTGCCTGACAAGAACGATAATTTTGGCTTTGAACAACTTATTCTATTCAGATTTGATCTGATTTTCTAAATTTGGGTGGATCTTTCTTAGCTTTTGCTACACATGTTTTTCATCAGATATCATGGGGATGGTATGTTGAATTATAGAAGTGTCATATGTCTTAAGGTCTTCATAGTTCCAAGAAAAGACATTCTTGTATTTCTTCAACAAATGAATGAAGGCTGATTTTTCATCTGGTGTAAGAGTAGGTCCTAGATTAATATTCTGAGGTTTAAGGTCAATTCCAAGATTAACTAATTCAAACCTCAAAGTTGAAATTTGGAGTTTCGAATTAGTGGGCTTTTTTAATCTTCCCTTGAGATCATATAAGTCCTCGAGCTTAACCACAGACTTAGGTATGGAATTCATAGTCATTTCTTGCTTAAGATGGGAGTCATGTTGATCTTCATATATTATCTGGTTGTCATAAGAGCCTTTGGATGTTAGAAAAATTACAATATCTGGATCATTATTAAAGACTCGCCAATTGGTGATATTGTTAGGAATAGAAGGCCTAAAAGTAAATTCAATAGAAAAGTGATCGTGGCTATAATCTTCTGGTGGAATGAGCTTGGATGCAAGATTAGCCAAAATATCAACACTTTCATTTTGGAATCTTGGGATAGGGGAAATATTAAATGTTGTAAAGTGAGAAGTGAGGTCCTAGACTAATTATTGATAATGTTTCAAATGTCCAGAAAAACAATGTATAGTATTTCTTACCTGTTTTATCACAACTTCCGAATCTCCAAACGCTTGAAGATGTTTGATATTAAGGTCAATAACCTTATACAACCCTTGAACCAATGCTTCATATTCTGCAGTGTTGTTTGTGAATTTGAATTCAAGCCTGCATTCTAGCATAGTTTTTACTCCTTTTGGGCTAACTAATATGCATCCTACTTCAGCTCCATCATTAGATTTGGATCCATCAAAAAATAATTTCCAAAATAATGAGCTAACTACAAGTTTATCCATAAAATTTATATACTTAGAAGTATATGTTTAAGAAAAAATTTCAACTTGGGATATAACAAAATTTTCTAAGAAGGGTGAAGTATTTGCATTAAAATTTCCTAGAAATGATTCAACTGAGTAGTTTTTGATGATATTGTTGCTATATGCAAGTGGCTCATTTTCTCCCTCTAGTTCTGTAAAGATATACTTTTGATGTTTTTCGCGGTCAACCCTTATTTGATTTGGCTTTCCATTATAGGGAAGCCACATGTGGGACCAGTCAATTGCAAAATAGCCATGAAGCTTTTCTGAACAATCTCTGCTAAGGATTAAATCGTAGAACTTGGGGATATCTGCCACAAGAATGTCAATGACTTGAAACACTTTAGGTTTTGATCAGAGTATGATAGTGACTTGATTGATCTCTCCTATAACTTCAACTTGGGATCGGTCTAACTAGATAATGTGCACAATAGATTTTTGGGGCTCAACAATCAATTTCACACAAACTGTTCATGGTAGAATGTTAGATGAAACTCCAAAATCAACTAAATAGTTATGTAGATTCTTGATGAAAACTTCAAAGTCAAAAGGAATGGTGGAGTATGGGATTTGGATCTTCCTCCTGCCAGAGCAATATTGGTAGGACCGATCTTGTCTAATGAGGTATTACGAGGTCTTCCGATTTCTTGGGTAGCTTGCGAGATTAGAGCAGTGGGAAGCGAAGAAGTAGGGATTGCTTTTAGATCTTTGAGAAATAGCTTATGTTTATGTTTCAACTTGCTAGGCTCATGAAAGGTAATGTTCACCCTAGTATTTTTGATATCTTCCACTATGTTGTATTCCATTTCATCAAACACTAACAGGGTTTTCGCTGAAGGTGAAGAATTTGTTTGAGAAGGAGAGTTTGAGTGGATTTAGATGAAGATTTATTACATATTGTTTTGTCTTTGGGAGCTAGAGTTGATACCTTCTACTTTGAATTTTTTGTGGCATATCAACTAGGCATCTACTCCTGGTTGCAACAGGTACTGCTTCTTATGCTTCTTCATCGTGGAGGATAAAATCCCACATTCCTTGTAATTTGACCACTTCTTCATCATCTTTTGCTCTTCAGTTGTTGAGACTTCATCTTCCTCCACATGCGATTAAACATTTGATATGGTACTTGGAGGCTTACTAC
Source organism: Pinus tabuliformis (assembly GCA_031772625.1). Classification (NCBI taxonomy): domain Eukaryota; kingdom Viridiplantae; phylum Streptophyta; class Pinopsida; order Pinales; family Pinaceae; genus Pinus; species Pinus tabuliformis. The sequence continues at coordinate 1,243,738,525 of CM062819.1, forward strand.
CAAAGGGGGGATTTCTTTTGTATGCTCTGAAAGGTTTCGTTGAGGAAGTCTTTGCTACCTATTTCTTGATATCAACCTTTTCATTGTACATGGTTTTAAGGACCTTTTATATACCTTCAAGATCAAAAGGATCTTTAGGTGGTTTTTTCTTGGATTCATCCCTAAAAATTACTTTCCTGGATTTGCATTCTTCTAATGCATTTTTCTTATCTAAAGCTAGAATATATTTTTCTACACCTATGGCTTCTTTCATGTTTTATGCCAAAGTCTATTTGGCAACCCTATCAAAAAAAATAACTATATTTGAGGGAAGGGCAGAGATGTACCACTCATTGTGGACTTCATCGCTCAACTTAGATGCTGTTGGGATCTTATTCAATAACTTGTTAAAACATCAATTGAAGTCCTTAATTGGTTCTCTAGGTTCGGATTTTAAGCTAGAAAAATCATTGATAAGAGTAGTCGTTGATCCATCATCTCCAAACTTGGTTAGGAACTGCTCTTGAAAGGCATCCCAACTATTAATGGAACCTGATGGTAATAAAAAGTACCATGACCTTGTTGATCCTTGTAAGGTATAAGGGAATAATCTTACAACTGCATCTTCTTCCACTACTTCGTTTAGGTTTATGGACAAGATAAAATTGTTTATGTGTTCTTTGGTTGGTAAACCATCATCAGGATTAAACTTTAGTAACCACTTTTTTGGATGGGCTGGTAATGGATGTAAGGGTCCCGCATTTATACAGCTCCTAGATTTTTCCTTGGCCTTTGTGGGTTTTGAGCCAGCATAGGTATCTTTGTAGAGGAATATGTTCCTGTATCTGAAGGTGATTGGGTAGAGGAGGTTTGTGTTCCAGTAGCAGTATAAACCACGATCTAGAGTTGTGAGGCAGATGGTTGATTTTGTGATGAAATGGATGGAATGAATGAGGATGTTTGAGGTGATGATGAGAGAACCTCACTATTGGAATCAAATTGTGTCTTCTTAGCTCTATTATGGTTTCATAGAGGGAATTCAAATGGGGGGATCCCAAACTTTTCACTCTATGCCCTAGTTAACCTTTGAGATGAGGGGAACTGAGACAAAACACTAGCTTGGGATAACTCAGATTCTTCTTGAGATATTGAAATCCCCTGTAGCTTATGGATCAAAGACTGGACTTCAGGGGTTTCTATAGAAGAAGATTGATCTGACTTCTTTGAAATCACAGTAGTGGATTCTAAAGGGTTATTTACAACTTCTCACTTAGGATTTGGAGATTTGGAATGAGTTCGAGAAGTTGGAGGAGATGGTGTGGGAGTTTTACTCTTAGAATGGCCTATTGATTTGAATTTACTTGCCAATCATAGTTAGGCTTTCCTTCTAGTGCCAAAATGTTGAAGCCCCAAAAATCGTTGCTATAACGTGGGGGAAAACCACCCAGTTCGGACCTTGGTTAGCAGCTCCTTTTCTGTTTGGTGTAGTAGCTCCGACTGGGGATAATGGGACCAATTTCCCAGAAGATATTTTGATAGTGTTGGTGGGGTGATATATGCTGTAACGAGGGAAATATTAAGCTAAGTGTAATCTAATATAAGCTAATAAACACATGCATATATCCTAGTTTAAACACTATTTAAATATAAATATACCCGAGAGTTAAATACAATATGCGATCTACAATGATGTCCTACAACAATTGGTAATATAGATCATTCAACTACAATAAGAAATGAAATCATTTAACAGTAATCGTTTTGGATAAATAGTTAGCCAAAACGATTGTGAAAGATATATCGCATATAAAATCATTCATGTATTTAGAATAAAGTCAAAGCCAAACATCATACAAAAGTGCAATAATTTTAAACCGTAATTCATACTTTCACACATAAAACAATTAAAAGAAAAAGTATTGTCTAATATATGAATAAAACAAGATCATAAGATAAAAGTACCATATATGACGAGTCCTACTCATGTGCTTCAGCAATATTGACCAACTTTCAATCAATCCAACATATTCTTAGAGTACAAAAGTGCATTTCAGTACAACATGCTAGATAGTTAAGAGAAAATAGATCCTATTCAATTCATTCCATCAGAACCTCCTCAAAAGTACAAAAGTATAATCTTTCGAAGAATGTTTCCGATAAAATTTCTGGACCCCTCTCTAAATGCATGAGAGAGGTTTAAATACTAAACTATAGGTCCTAAAATAGATTATTACAAAAATAGTTGAGGAGGTTTAAATGACCTACCTTAGGTAATGCAAAAATAAAACTAAAATAAAAATAAACTAAGTCACTAACTCCTTGGCATTTGATCTTTTAGATCACAAATATCTGTCATAGGCTTGAGCTGTGTCGGTTGGCCAATCGCAGATTTCAACTGCCCAAAAAATATAGTGTCGGTTAGCACTGGCACCATTTTTTGTGTGGAGGTTGTTAAGCATTTCAAGGTTATCCAATGGTTGTATGGTTTCACTAAGAACTGCTAGTATGCTTCCAAATTTAGCTTGCTTATCTGTCTGATCACCTCCTCCTTTTCCTTCATTACCTACCTCCACTGCTGGTCTAACTATTTGACATTTGGAAGAAATCCTAGTATGCTTTCTGTAACCTAGTTGGCGCCATGCATATTTTTGTTGATGGCTTCTATTATGTTGTTTTTTGCTGGTGCTGTGATCATTGTTGCCCTTTCCACTTGCTTGAGCCAAGAATCCCAATCTGTGAACAACATGTCTTTATGTGATTCCTCCATTTTTGGCAGATCAACCTTTCTCCCTTCTTCAGATTCTCACCAGGTGATAAAGTCAGAAATATTTTTATGGATTTCGTCATACTCAAGTCTCATGTCAACAACTTGCCTTATTAGCTTATTACTAATATCGCAATAAGGACTTCTTTGCGAGATTTTCTGGCAAAGAACTTCCTTCTGATGTATTAGTTGGGAGTTAATATTGACGGCTTCCTTTATGAACTCATCGATTTGCGTATTTTCTTTATACTTATCTATCATAGCTTGTATCCACGCATCTCTTTCTGCTAGGTTGGACTGATGTTGTATTCACATCTGTTCAAATTTTGGTTGGAGTTGGGCTACTTGTAATTATTCTTGTTGATTGGATTTCTCCTGAGATAATTCTTGTTCCAACAACATAATTCTTTGTTCCTTTTCTTTAAGCAACATTTCGACATCTATCGCTTTGTCAATATTTTCCATAGCATAGGCTCCTATGAATTGCAAAAATTTTGTGAGATTTTCAGATGGGTCCATGGGTGAGTCCTTCCGTACAATGTCCATTGGTTCATTTTTAGGAGTCATAACAGCTGCAAAGTCTATCTTTCTTTTCTTACTCTATTTCTTGACGACAACTTTCTGGGTAAGACTATAAAATACATCTAGGGGAGGAATTTTCTCAATTATCAAAATAATTTCTGAAGTGGGGGTGGTAGGAATGTGCTCAACATCCTCAGTGCCTAGAATTTTCTCTACTATTGTTTCTTGAGATGACTTGTGCTGTGTTTGCTTAGGAGTCTGTATCTCAGATGTTTGTTCAACTGTGTGAAGCTTCATGTCAAAATGTTACCATTCCTTTTTCAAATCAACAGCTGGGGTTTTTGCTAACTGAGTGGATGTAGAGTGAACTTCTGCCTATTTCTTTGCCGCAGTTTGCTCGACTGTTTCCTCTGTAGTTCCAGTTGTGTCCCTTCTGGACTCTTTATTTTTATTTCCTCCCCCATTTTGACATTGGTGCTCTGAGTGCTCTGAATCATGAGTAGATCTCTCTTAGGTTTCTTCTTCAGAATTCTCTTTGGAGCTATCCGCCAAGCTTACACTTGGAGTTGGCTCCCTTATTGGTTCAATCTGCAGTAGGTCCAATAGGACCTTCAATAATCTCCTCTTTTTGTACACATTGAAATATTCAACATCATCTAGGGAAAAAAGTAGTGATGCCACATGCGTCACTTTTGAAAATGTTTCCTTTTGTAGGAAGAGGTCATCAAAGGTGTCCTCCTCATGGGTGAATGATTTCATTTTCACCATAGTAGTGAAGTCCTTAGCAGTGCCATTTGGGTCATACCGCCTTCCGGGTTTGTATCTAATTTCAGAGACTTCCTGATCTCTGCTTATTTGCATGCATGTCCAAAATCATGTAATGCAAACACACCACATTGCAATGAAAATGTAGGCCAAATGGTTGTCTTTTGTTATTTCAATACTTTGCTCAACCCACCTTCCCCTGCCGTTTGGTAGGCTATCTCCATGGTCATTAACTTGTCGGGGACATAGTATGGGAGAACACGCGGTGAAGCAATGCTCCCAAATACTTTGATATAGGTAAATGTTTCCTCTCCAAACCATCTGGCTACAGGCAAGATATCCACTTCAGCGTCTTTTGAAAACCTAGTGGTGGTTGTGTTGTAGACTTTTTTATGGACGGCTAGCATAACTCCTTCAAAAATATTATAAAAATGGAGTTGAAACTGAGATTCCCATAAAATCTTATGGTACACATGGATAGGAAGCGGGTCATACATGGTCCACTTCCACCCCATAATGGGAAATTTAGAACTAAAGCAAATTGCATCCATTACAAAAGCACTCATGAAAAATGGGGGAGAAACCCTTAAAGAGGGACTTATTTTTCTCCTATATTCCATAATCGCTTTTGCCAAATTATCAAACAAAATTTGAGCCCAATTCATTATCGTTGTGTTCACAGCTGCATCTATTAATGGAAGCCATTCTGGGGAAAATTTGGTGCTATCAGGTTTACCAAACAATCTATATAGCATGGCTATTGTGAAACTATAAGGGGGAGAGATAGATGTTGTAGAATACATATTCGTATAGATGTTGTAGAATACATATTCGTCTTATCCCATTTGATCTTGCCTTCACTTGTTGTCCAGGCTCGCGTGATGTCTATTGGGTCTTCATTCTCCTTAGCAAATTTCTCGAGGAACTATTTATTGTCGAGCTTATGTGGTTCTGGTAAATCGTACATTAGTCATAGGTTGTCTGCTCAAAAAGATACCATAACCTATTACCTATGATTCTTGAATTCTCTGTCCGAGACATCCACCACATCAATTATCCACTTGACCATATATGTGTATGGGATTATCTATGGTCTTGCGGCTATGTGGTGTAGGAATGAGCATGATGTCTCGAAGTAGGAGGCGTCAGAGGAATCATGAGCATCGGCCATGGCCTTTACTACCAGTGGCCTTGGTTTTTCCTCTTCTAACAAATCATACATGGCCTCCCAAGTTTAAGTTCCTCCGTCTCTGCTGCATGTAGTATCAGAGAAAAGAGGGATCATTTCTGACTTTTCAGACGCAACTTCCTTTCCCCTCTTTTCCATTGCTTCTAAGGACTCTTCCTGTGGATTTTTCCTGAAATGAAATAAAGCGAAAGATATCAGATAGACACAGGCAAGAATGAAAATGAGGATGAATGATATAGATAACCTTGAAAAGGTGACAAGAAAGGAGTTTTAATTAAACGCAGATGAAAAGATATCGTATCACGTTGCGCTACTTTTCAACATAAATGCGATTATCCCTTACTAAATATCCACTAATGGTTCCTTATCGCTACCTTTGTTGCTCATTAATGTTCTGAATCATAAAACGTGAAGGAAGACTTTTAAGGTGGTGAGATTTAGTTTGCGAGAATGTCAATTTTGCGATTGTGATGCAATATCGCAAATCACATTATCGCATTTTCATGGTGCATTTTCTTAGAGTTCCTTAGGTTCTTGCGGGATGTGAGATGTGGGATAAGTGATGTGTTCTTTATTGTTTAAAGTGTAGCCTGTTTGATGGAATTTTTACCTTATAAATCATTTTTTATTGCGCGGTGGATTTAAGTGATACTTTATGACATAGGCTTTAATAAGGTCTGGGCTTTTATCACATTTCACAACATCACGCAGTTCGTAATATTTGAAACCTTTCTTAAGTGTTTCTAACGCGATGCAATAAGGTTGATTGTCTCATCACAATATCACATTTCACATGTTTCAACATGCTTCGTCAGAGTGCACTCTTTGTGAATGACGATATCCGATACGACCTTTTGTTTTAATAAGAAATGCCTTAGGCCTTGGTTTTAAATGAAAAATCCTAATGATATTTAGTTTAAGTGCGGTGATTCTTTTCTATTGCTTTTCACGAGTTTTGCTTGTTAACAATGCTTTTGACTTGGTCTAGCGGTATGTGAAAAGGCGAGTATTTGCTAGCTTTCAAAGGGTTTTGGCTTGATATCTTGCTTTATTCCAAAAATTTAAAAGAAAGTGTCTAAATACTAAAAAAATAATTGGAAGGATTTTATCGAGGGTCCCTATTTATTAATAGAATATTAGCAATTATATTAATAAATGGGGAGTTGTTGAATAGCATAACAAAACTCCACATACAGACACAGATATATATATATATATATATATATATAAACCTTCGAATACAAATATAACCTGCAATGTTTGCTTGAAATACAACGAGTTATGGCATTGTTCTCCTTCAAAGGTAACATTTACTTCAAGCGAAGGTGAACTATGGTGAGTTGTCATTCTTTTCGAAGTAGAGTAACTGCTATTTGAAGTTCGATTCGTTGGTATAGTATTGTAGTTATGGTTCAACCTATGTATCATCACCATAATGAGTTGAGTTCAATTGGTATTCATTGCATGGTCGAGGCGGTTTTGATTGGTTTAATTGCGTGGTATGTGCCATTTACGGAGAATCTATGTGCCACATTAATAACGCAGTGTATTAATTATAAAAGATTTTAGATAATATTTGAAATAAAAGAAAGGTAGTTCTAAGTTTTGAATATTTAATTCTAAAGAAATATTAATCATAAAACATTTTTAGAGAAGATTGGAAAGTAAGAGGTAAGTTTTGAATTTTGAAAAGAAGAGATGTTTTGGAGATGAGACAAATCATGGTTATGGTTTTGATAAGTAAACTGTAATTTTAAAATTTTTTATAATGATTAAAATTATTAAAAATTATTTAAATTTCAAAATGAATGAGAAGAAATTGATAAAGTATTGTTGTTACGAGAAAAAAAGTATATATATTTAAATGTTTAAGATATATAGTCTCGCATTTTTTCTGAATTGAAAATTTTCCATCCGAATTTTTGTCGTACCATATCGAATCGTACCATATCGAATCGAAATTCGATTCGAACTTGGTAACTATGGTTTATAATAGGTGGTATGGCTCTTGATATGTGGATTGGTTCTTGATCTGGACATGTGAAGACTGATATAGTATTTATATTATGTGGTATGGCTCTTGATACGTGAAGTGGTTCTCGATCTAGAAAGGTGAATACGGATACATTATTTCTTTTACGTTGTGCGGCTCTTGATATGTGGAGTGGTTATTTATCTAGAAATCTAAAGGCTGATACATGGTTTATATATTACGTGAAGTGGATATAGATATATGGAGACTAATATATTGTTTACATTATGTGAAGAAGAGCTCTTGACCAAGCTCGTTAGATCAAGCTGAGTATACGCTGTTCCCTCCAGGCCTTCCTAAGTAACCTAATTACTCCAAGTTGCATATGTCACCTTGCCAATCGTGGAATCATCGTAGGAAAAGTCACAAAGAAAGTACACAGATGGGTAGCCAGCCTATAATGGCATGATGGTCATATAATATATTGACTAGTAACGTTGGCAGTAGATTGATGTGTGGTGTGAGTTGACATTATATTCAACCAGTCTTGGGGTCAAATTTGTGCACCCCTTATATTAATTAAATTCCATAAACTTCAAAAGGAAGTCAAGAATGTGTTATTACGATTCCCATTAGATAGATTAGTTGGTGGTATATTCATGGTGTGTGTGTTGAGACTCGGGTTTGACTCCTGATGACATGTCAAAATTTTTTATTGTGTTTATAATTCACATTTTATAGAATTTTTGAAAGGTCCAAAAGGATATTTACGTAGAATCAATCACTAAATTTTATCCTTTTGTAGAAGAACGATCAGAAAGGGGAAATTTGTAGAACCTTTAATTCAATATATGGTTTTCAAAGTTTTTCGGGGGCTTTAGGACTCATTTTAATTCCAAATTGAAATCCGAAAGAAGTACGGTGATCACAATTCAAAGGTGGAAACTCCTGAAGGCGTGAAAGTATTATTTAGATATATTTGGTGACCAAAATACCAATTTAATTGTTTTGAGGGTTTATGAGAAGGTTGCATTTGTTTTGGAAATATGGAAAGAACAGGTTTCATGAAGGAGTTTCTGTGACCAAATTCATGAAATAGTTGAAGTGTTGTATAGGTAGCAGTATGAATACTAGTGACAATGATTGATATGACTATTTGTGACAATGATTAAAGTGGTGGTGATTGAAACAAAAATGTTTGTAGGTTGTGACGGTGGTTGCACTAGGAGTAATTATAGTGACAGTGGGTGTAGGTTGTGATGGTAGTTCTAGTGACAATGATTGATGGTTGGGACCTTTTATATGAGGTCGGTTTCATTGACTGATAACCATAGAAGATAATGGTGGATCCAATGTGAAATATTTTGAAAATAGGTCCACATGGAGTTGAAGAAGGAGGTGGGTGCCTCCACTGAGGTTGGAGAATCAATGAGGTTAGAGCCTAGAGATGGTGAGAGCTTTCTCATCATCGAGGTTGGTTCCTGAATTAGGTTGGAGCCTAGAGAAAGTAGGAGCTTGTTCATCATCAAGGTTGGTGCCTCAATCAGGATGTAGCCTATCACAAGTAGTAGCTAGGATAACTTGGGGTTCAATGCCTACAATAGGTCAGATTCTGCAAATGTACATAATAAATTAACGAATAATAAGAAGAAAAATTTGTGATTTTCTCCCTTATGGGTTTCCACATAATAAATTGTGTCTCTCTATGATTGATGTGATAGCTTCTTGATATTTTATTGATGTGATGGTAGCCTTATGATCTATTTTTCTATCTGTTGATATGTTTCATATGGTTATGGTTAATTACATTATGATTGTTTGTTGAAGAAAACTTATGAAATAGTAAAATTGTTGTCACAGTGATTCACCCACCCCCCCTCGTAGTGTGACCTTTTGTCCAATAATTGCAATCAGCGGCAGGTTCCTTCAGGAACAATTAATTGTTGGAAGGTAAATCAATGAAGTTATGTACACTAAAAGAAAAGGAAATAATAATCTATCTCAGAAAAAAAAGGTTTAAAATAATGTGAGTAATGTATGTGATCCCTAGTGTTTTGGCTCCTACAGACAACCCCCGAGTTGAGGAAAGGGTTAGTGCCTAAGACATCTTAGAGGAGTTCTTTGAGGATTTGTTGAGATTGGTGTTGAACTCTGTATTTAATATAATTGCAATTAGATTGACTCAAAAATTGGTTCATTCACCCTTCACCAAGGTAGACTTAAACATACACCTATGTATAATATGTAGGTAGATATCGCTAATCCCAAAGATATATGTCCTGATATTGTGGTTGAAACATAGTAAAATGCAACTTAATATTTTTCGTTGAAGTAAAAAATAGAGAGAGAGAGAAAGGAAGGAAATCAATGCAGAGGACTAGACAGCGTAGAATCCTAAGCAATGAACCCTAGTAGAACTATGGAAGAATAATGAGATGTAAGTGCGAAAATTTTGGAGCACATTTAAGGCTTATAGCTCTATATTTTCGTGGGTAGATTCTATCACAAAATAAAATTGGTAAATTTTTGATCTCATAGGTACTCTTGGCTATAAGGTAACAATAGTAAATATGTAATTGCACAGGTACCATTTCTACCCTATAACATAAGTAAATCCATAATTTAATAGTGGATACTAGCAACTTCTTTACACAATTTCAGAGGAAGATAAACATGCATGAAATGATAAATAGAGGGGAACACATAGTACATATTACTCCACTCGGAATGACCAAATCTTATTCATTAATCTTTGAAAATCAAGTCCATATCATAGATCCAACACAGTTGAAATTTGCATAAAAAATAGCACCTCATGAACAAGTCATTGAACGAAGAGTTGGAACCTCTTTCTGTATACAAAACTCAAAATATTTGTAAAGGATGATTTCAGAACTCTAGGAATAGGATTTTGGAAACTTTAAAATAATTGTCTTCCCCCTATTTATAAGGAGAGTGGGAACTTGAAACAACAGTTAAAAAATATCTTCTAATGTTATAGTTGTCTGACCGACTAGCTATCTCAGTGTGCGCATATTCAAATGATTACATAAAAGATTTATTGCTTCTTTAAAATGCAACAAATTACAAAATAACAAAACATGAGAAAACTGGAAGATGGCCACAACAAAATATCTCCATGGAAATTCTTGTGATAGCCTCTAATCCGGCCACGTATCTGCCACGATGTTCCTCCGCTGTTACCAGCTGATATGCCTATCACTTTCTCCCCTTAACTGCTTGAATTCCCTCTTTCTACAACTTGAAGCGATCAACTGTGGTGGCTTTAGTGGTGCTCTGTAACATAGTTGTCGACCCATCCATCTACATACACTCTAGGATATACTATCGAAACCCAATAATTCTCGTAACTTTTATAAAATATTTTTACAAAAATACAAAACTCTGATCGCCCTTGGCTCGTCTTTCTTAAGCTCCTTTTGTAGTTATCCACCATGGGACCACTTCCTATGACCAAAGGCTTAATGCATAGGTGCTAGGATATCAGAGCCTTCTATCCTTATAGCTTTATTTGAAATAAAATTTCAAAAACATAAAGTTATGATACCTTCAAGCTCCTCTTCCATTGGCCCTCTTCTTGTTTATCTCATGGGACCGGTTGCCATGACCTCAGGCTCAGTGCTTGGTTGCTAAAGCCTTTCGGATCCTGTCAAGGGCCTATCTCCCTTAGTAATTCATGCTTCACCCTTAGTTCTTTCTATGGTCATGACCAAGCGCCACCACATATCGGAACAACTTCACCATTGAAACTTTTCCAAATTAGAATTTACATGGGAGTTACGATATTCACATACCCAATAAGACCCATAGCACTTAGGTGCCAAATCTTCCCGACGCCGTTGGTTCTCTATATTTTATGTGATCAACTTCCATATGATTTCAGAGCTCCTTAAATCATAGGTTCTTCCAATAAGAATTAAACTAAAGTTCTGATGGATTTTCCCTTTGAAATTCTTTATAATGCTTGGGTGCTTAGCCTTGGTCCAAGCCCTTAGTTATTTTAGGTATTTGTGACCAAGTGCCAGCATATATTAAAACCCCTCATTGGAAGTTTTCAACTTAGAATTAAAATTAAGTTTTGATGGCACCCATCCTCCAAAATTCTATCTTAGCACTTAGGTGCTCTGCCCAGTTCTGCGCCCTGGGTCCCTTTGGTTTTCCATGACTAGGTGCCAACAAATATTGAAGCCCCTCTCATCAATTTTTTTTCAAAAGGAATTAAAGAGACTTATGATGCCAACATCCTCCGAAATTACACCTTAGAAATTAGGTGCTCCATCCATCTTTTCTCCCCTTCGTTGTTTTAGGTCTTTATGACCAAGTGCCAGCATATGTCAAAGACCCTCTCATCGAAAGTTTTTCAAAAGGAATTAAAGAGAATTGTGATGCCACCATCCTATGAAATTTGATCTTAGCACTTAAGTGCTCCATCTAAATCTACACCCTTGTTCCCTTCGGTTTTCCTTGACTGGGTGCCAACAAATATTGAAGCCCTTCTCATCAGATGTTTTTCAAAAAGGAATTAAAAGGATTTCCAATGGTCTCTTCCTCTAAAATTCCATATTATCACTTATTTGCATCACCTAGTTCTGCACCCTTAGTCCCTTTTACTTTCCATGACCGAGTTCCAATAGATATCGAAGGCTCTCTCATCAGCCTTTTTTCAAAAAGGAATGAAAAAGAGTTCTGATGGTATCTTCCTCCAAAATTCCATCTTAGGACTTAGGTGCTCCACCTAGATTTGTGCCCTTGGTCCCTTTAGTTTTCCATAACTGGGTGCCAACATATATTGAAGCTCCTCTCATAGGGATATTTTAAATGAAGAAATAGCCTTAGAGATATGGAAACTCCAACTTTTGATCAACTCATATCTCTTAGTGCTCAACCCCAACTCTAAGCCCTTGGTTCTTTTAGGTATTTATGACCACGTGCCAACATATATCGAAGGCCCTCTCATCGAAATATCTTTCAAATGGTAATTAAAAGAGAGTTCGAATGGCCTCTTCCTCTGAAATGTATACCTTTGAAGCGACATCATGTTGACGTCCTCATCTCCACATGGAACCTCCTAGGTAGTGACATGTGTCAAATATATTTTCCTCTTTACGCAATTAGAAATGCCAAACTAACAACCACGTGTCCCTCATGCTGCCACGTCATGTTGACCTCATCAACCATGTCTTCTTTTTGGGACATGTCACTAGCTTCCATGTGTCTTATTTAAACGAGAGAAAAAAGGTCACTGGGGTCTTTGGATTTTCAAAAGAATCCTTTGCATTTTCCCTTCCTCCATGATTTCGGTTCTTTCCGAAGAGATTTATTTGTTAAGGAGTTTTTAAACTTTGATGTTCTGATGGCATATGCTTCAAGGCCTCTCCTTGTTCTACACCTCCTAGTCCTTTGGAACACTTGGAAACTAAGTGACAGCCTAAATCAGATCCCCTCTTCATCACAAGTTTTTGAAAAAGGAATTAAAATTAAGTTCTAATGGAAACCATCCTTTGAAATACTGACCTTCGATATTCCTTCCAGCCAACCTTCTAGGTATCGGGCTCCAATGTGAAGGGGTCTTGAATTCGGCACTCCTCTTTATATTTTGAGTTTCCTTTTGGGTTTGAAACTTAAGATTTTGATTTTTTCCTCCTCCTCATAATTTCGTTCTCTGATGTTTTCTCTTCTCTTTGACCCTTTTACACTTGGTCCCCACCTTTTTGGCCACTATTTGACATAATTTTACATAATTGCAAAAAGGTGTAGTAAGTGACAACATTGGCTCGAATTGGGGACAATGTATTACAAGAATTTCAATGAGAACCTGCAGATTAGTTCCTTCTATCCATTGGGCATGGAAACATTTTATTCAAGTATATGAAAATAAAAAAGAAAAAACATTAAGAACTTAAAGAATCACCGGTACATACAATGGATCACTAGCATGTATAGTGGGTGAAAATAGACCTCTTTAGTGTTGGAAGTAAAGCTTGAGAAACTTCCCATTCACAAGGAGCTTGAGAACTTCACCATCCAATTTTTCTAGCAATAAATTATTGTTCCCCTTTGCCTTAGAAATCTTGAAAGTTCCAAACCATAATGGATAAAAATTTTCATGTTTTCCTTTATCTTCTCATCTGACATCCCACCTGAGAACCAAATATCCTAACTGTAAGATTCCATCTTCTGTCTTTCTATGAAATGAGCCTTCATCTCTTCCTGATATTGAGTTAGATTCTGAGTCACCTCCCCCTAGTTTCTTGAAGTTCCACCAACTGATTGATCCTCCTGGTTAGAGAATTTGGCTCTTCATCAATATCCTGTAGAATTTTGGCCATTGGCATTGCTAGTTGTATAAGGGAAATTGTAGTTTTCCCATACACTAATTTAAAAGGAGATTTCCCAGTTGACCTCTTGGTATTAACTCTGTTGGCCCATAAACAAAACATTAGTTGTGAGTCCCATTTTTTTCAGATTTTCTGATATTGTCTTCTTAATAATCCTTACCAAGGTTTTATTTGATGATTCAACAAATTCATTTCCCTATGGATAGTAGCTAGTGGAGTGACCCACATTGATGGTATACTTCTAGCAGAAGCTGAGAAACATGGCAGATTTAAAAACTTGAGAATTATCAGTGATAATCTTCCTAGCGCAACCGAACCTCGCAAGGATATTCTCCTACATGAATTTGATAACCATGACATTAGTTGCATTTCTAGCTGGGACTACTTCCGCCCACTTAGTGAAGTAATCGATGGCCGTAAGAATCCCTTTGTGTTTACTGCTAGAGGTTGGGTGTATTTCCCCAATGAATTATAACCCCCACCATCTAAAAGGTTCTTCGACAGAAATAAAGATTAAATGAAAGTGTGCTACCTTTTTTCAATTTAGAAAACATTTGGCACTTCTCACAAGCCTGAAAATATGCATGTACCTCACCAAAATGCTTGGGTCAATAGAAACCCTCTTTGAGAATTTTGTGGGTTGTATCTCTCCAAATAAAATGCACCCCCCCCCCACAAACAAAATTATGGAAATCATCCATCACTTTATGGATCTCTTATGCAACTAGGCATAAAATAAAAATCCCCAATGGGTCTTTCCAATACAGTTGGTCATTTGAAATGACAAACTTCTAGGTTTGTAGCCTCAAAGCCCTGTATTTAACTTTATCAAAATTGATTGGACAACTAAGAAAAACTAAATAATGGATTATATGTTTATACCAATGCGACATGAGGGACTTCATTCGGATTTTATGTGTTGCAATCTTGACCTATTTTTGCTTCTCTTATCTTCGGCTTTCTCCTTCCTCTGTAAACAAATTTATACCCAAGGCTTGGTAGTTTGATTCAGACAATATTTTAGCTAATCCTTGCCCCTTCATCATCTTCTTGGGTTTCATCTCCAGGTTGTATTCTTTGATTTTAGCAGTCCATTTACCTTTTTTTCCCTCACTGTCCCCCCATACCAAAATGTCTTACACAACAGTTGTAGGAACATAAGTTTTTATGCTTGATTGTAGGACATATATTCTAAAGGTATTTAGGGCCTTGACCAAGGTGTAGGCCTAATTCTCTAGAATTTTATACTTTATCTCAACATCCCATAGGACTTGGATGAAAAAAGCTATTGGTTTCTCATGTCCTTCATTGTTTTTTTGTAATAAGACAACACCCATTGTTTGAGGAGAAGAAAAAGAGAAAATGATAAATGGTTTTAAATAGTTAGGGCTAACTAATATAGGAGCTTTTGTAAAGGCCCTTTTTATCTTGGAGAATGAATCCTGAGCTTCTTCAGTCAATTTTACCTCCCTATCCTTCTTAAATATATCTGTAATTTCTTTAATTATCTCAACATAATTGGGTATGAACCTCCTCAAAATGTTGATTCTGCCCAAGAAAGTCTTGATATCTTTCTTATTTCTCAGTAATGCGATGTTGTTGGTGGATTCCACCCTCTTGGGATTTATCTTGACCCCCCTATTTTTCCACGATGTGTCCTAGAAACTTTCCCTCACTTAGAGAAAACTAAGACTTCTTACGATTTAAAGACATGACATATTTTCTACATTTCTCAAAAGTGAGTCGTAGATGTTCAATATGCTCCTCATCTATTTTTGAAAAAATAGTGATGTCATCTAGGTAAATTACTACAAAATTATCTTGTTCTCCCACAAGCATTATAACCATTTCTCTTTGAAAAGTGGCTCCTAGATTAATGAGGCCAAAGGGTATTCTGGCATACACAAATGTTCCCCAAGGCGTGGCAATTTTTTTTTTTTTTATCCTCAGGATGCACAACTACGTGATTGTATCTCGAAAAACCATATATCATAAACATATGAGAATACCCCACAACCTTCTGCAGAGTGTAGTCCATTTTAGGTAGAGGGTAATTATCCTTTAGTGAGGCCTTGTTCAAATTCCTAAAGTTAATAAACAATCTTATTTCCCTATTCTTCTTCCTGACAAGAAATAGGTTTTCCACCCAATTTGAATACCTCAAAGATATGATAATTTTAGCTGGGAGAAAATTCCTCACCTCTTTCTCAATTAATGGAAGTAACAGAGGTTTAATCTGTCTAAGCTTATGTTTGTATGGTTTCGCCCCACTCCTCAACAGAATTTTATGTTGGGTGATATTAGTATCAAATGTTTTTAAATCATCATAAGACAAAGGAAACACATCCATATACTACTTAAAAACTTCCAAGTACCTTCATTTGTATTCCTTAGGAATTCCTTTGGCCAACTTAATTATCTAGGTATCTTGATCTGATATTGTAGTCTTCCACGGGTTCTTCAAATTCTTTCAATTATAAAATCTTGTGTGCTGGAATGGTTTCTTCCCACTTGGTCTGTTGTTCATATATCACTTTCTCTTCCTCCTTATCAATCTCCGAGCTTAAGAATTTTCCAACAACCTGGATGAAGTGTTTGATATGTTCCTCATATTCAAGCACCTGCCAATACTTAACATTTTATGGTATTAAAATCTTGTATCTAACTTCAATTTCCTATCTGAGAAAGGGGTTTTGAGGAGGCTTGAAGTTACTGACATTTAAAACTTAGGAATCAACCATGCGATTTCCATTTCTAGAAAAAAATGGATGTTAAAATCTAAGAAAAAATTCTCAATCAGATCCCATACCTCATTTTTCTATGCCTTCATTCTGGGATTTTTCATTTGGAATTGAATTTTGATTTGTTTCACCACTAGCTCTGAATCCCCAAACACTGCCAAGAACCCAATGTGGATATTTCTTGCAACTTGTAGACCTAGCAGCAAGGCTTCATATTCAGCAATATTATTTATGGCTTAAAACTCCAGTTTGAAAGAGAGAGGGATCAAGCTGCCTTTTGGTGATACCAACAACACAGCTGCCCCACTTCCTTCCCTGGAATAAGCACAATTAAAGTATAAGTTCCATACTGTGTCACACTTCAGTGATTGTTGGTCTTGTTATCACTCTAAAATTTCCCTAGGGTTTTCATGTTGTGTTCAAAGAAATGATAGAGGTAACCACAAACCTACTTTTGAGATCAGGATCTAGCCTTCCTAATGCTTAGTGAGGGCTCTCTCTTACTGATTTAACTTTGTTGAGTTAATTGATTTTAGGCTAGTAATTTAAGCTTGATTAGGTTTTGATTTGATTTGGTGGTGGAATCATTGATTCAGATGGATAGATAAGTTTCTGTTTACCATTGGGCCATAGAATCCAAATGTCAAGAAAACAAGATTGAATTAAGTTATAAAGATAGTGTTCTCAGGGCAAGGTAGCTGAGTAAATTCAGATCTTTTAGGCTGGATGGTGAAGTGGTTTTTCAATTTGGGCCAAGGAGCAATTAAGGATTCCTCAAACCGGATAATGAGGGAAATCAAAGAGGTCAATTGAAACTAGGGAGAAATGAATAATTCTCTACTCTAGATATCAGAAGAAAACATTAAAATGAATAATTGTTCAAGACAGAGTGTACTTCAAAAAATTCTATAGTAACATTCCAGTTATTTCATTCAAATTGGAAAAACATATATGTTTGTGAAATACTTAACAAAATAACAATTTGACAAATGAAAGATACTTCACTGAAGTGGTCCAACACATGAATCCTATAATGAAATGCCTTTATTACTCAATCCAGTCTTCTGACTAGTAAATGTTACAATAAACCCTCAGGTTTTAGATCAATATGACTATAGAAATGTTTAGCAATACACACTTTATACTTTGAATTATGAAGTAATTATACAAAAATTATTACAAAATATCCTAAACTATTTTAGGAATTATTCAAGGAAAGTAAAATATCTTCATGCAAGAAGATAGAGAAACCTAGGACACTAAAAGGCTAGTTGTCCCTTCTTTTACTGATTTGTTGTTTTCTATTTTGATCTTTTCCTGCTTTCTCTCTTTGGTTTTTGCTCTACGCTGGCTTTCCTTTTACTCTGCCTTTTGACTGATACTGTTTCATATGATACTCTTTGACTTAGCTAATATGTCGTTTTACTTTCACTGCTCTGTATTCACTATTTACCTTGCATTTTTACAATAAATAATTCAATTTTTCCCAAGTCTCTACATCTGGTAATTTAATATTTACCATTCTTCTATAGACTTCATCAGTGTTTGTGTATTTTTCAAAGGTAGGCTTGTTTACAAAAAGATGTTTTACCTCATGTTGGAGGTAAAAGATGTTCTCGAAAGCCTGGTAAAGGACCTTTCCTGTAGGCATCCCTTTCATATAGGAATTTTTGGCTTGATCCTTTGCCACTTCTCTGATTTTTTTTATCATAGTCTTCATGTGGCATCAACCTGTCATTAATCACCAATGGGTTAGGTAGACCTTTCTTCCTCAAAGTATAAAATTTCACCATAAACGTAGCTATTGCTTGCTCCATTGTTTGGGATTTATCCTCAAGTTGTGTCATCAGGTTCCTCTTGGTGATTACCTTCTTTACCTCTCGTATGGTCCCATTTCTATCAGCTATTCCAAGCTCTTGCAATTCATACTTATTCTTTGAGTTAAGGAACTGGATTATTCTTGAGGCTTCTTCTAGCATATTTCCAAGTTCAGCCCTAACCCTTTGAATTTCTTCACCAACCACTTTGACCAAATCATTCTTCTCAAATATCAACTATATAGATGGCCAAATATTATTGACTGAGTCAATTATATTGGCCCATAAAAGTTGTTTCACTTGGGCTAGTGGCTCTTTCAGTGTTAATTCTTTCTCCAGCTTTTGTATCCTTTCATTCAACCTGTTTGTCTTTTGAACTTCATTCTTATGCATGATTTGAGTGAATTTCTTCTCATCCTCTAGAATTTTCATTTGTTCCTTAAGTCTATTTATTTCAGTGGTTTGGATTGACATATCTTCCATGGCTTTGACCAGTTTAGTTGCTTCATCACTAGGATGAGCTGCTTCTGTTGTTGAACATGTTGCTGATGTAGTTGCTGATGTAGTTGGGAGTGTTGTAGCTATTGGAGCTGTTGGGGCCAGTGAAGCTCCCAAAGTTGAAAGAACTGTTGTAGTAACTGTAGGAATAGCAATGGCAGTAGTTTTCTCAATGTTGGCATGTTTCTCCTATACTAACTTGTCCATTTTATTCACCATTTCTTTTAATTGAGCATTTAGTTGGAGAATGAGGTCCATCATCTCATATTTCTAGCTTTGGCTCTCTAGAACTTCCTTGGTCTATGGATGTTCAAAAGCAGGCAATTTTAGTTGTTTCTTCAAAGAAGCAATGCCTTCATTTTTCTTCTTTATGAGCTTTTATGTAGCCTTGGTGTCATTTGGGTTATATCCAATCTCAATAACCAAGTCTTCCAGTGACTTGATTCTATTATCCTTTGCTTGTGAGGATGCTTTCTCTAGCTTAAATCGTCTTGTGATATTGTCTATAGAATTCTAAATTTTTTTTACACTAATGGACTTGTTGGTCGTCGTTGAGTATATCATTTCTCCTGCCTGCTTATGAAATTCAATTTTATCAATAGGGTGAACATCCCTGGCCAAAACTTCAAATTATGTCTTCTTATAATCTGCTGATGACTTAGGCTGCTAAACTGTAGGCTGCAAAAAGGTCATTTGTATTTTACCAATTTTAATGTAAAAACGTGACATTAGCCTATTCTGATTGCTACGAGTCTATTTGAAATATTGGGCATAGGTTTCAGTTTTTAATGCCTCATTTCTGAACTTGATCTCCTTATACTTCTCCTTTATCGCTTTTTCCCCTTATCCATTGGTTTGCTTGATGGTGAGACCTCAATGCTAATCTATTTTTGAACACTCTGGGTATTAGAGGTGGAAGGTTAATGAGTTTCCTCTGAAACTGTTGTAGCTGTGATTTCTTTGACCCTCGTATATGTATCCATAATTTGAAATGTCTTAACTATCTCAACTATCTCTTCTTGCTCATTAACAGGATTTAGCTTGGGCTTCTTCCTATACATGATTTCAAATCTGTCATGTGTTGTATCTATGCTTGAGCAAGAATCCTCTTCTCTGGTCCTTTTTACGTTCCTGTCCTACAGGGCTGGAGTATGTTGAATGGAACTAGTATCCATCCGTTTCCCCATATCTATCAAGGTATTTTCCAACAATTCTAACTGGCTGGCATATTTTTCAATGTCTAGGTTGGAGTCATGCATAAAAGGACTCGATTTAAATTTGAGTCTGAGTTTGTTTATGACACCTAAAGGGTCATATTGCCACATGAAACTACTACTGAACTTCATTTCCTTTAAACACTTCTCTGCTTCTTCTCCAGCCTCCCTATTATTGCAGATAAAAGGACCAAGCTAGTTTTTTTATCTTGAACTGTGTTTTCTTCCTAGCTGATAAAAACTTTACATTATCTAAGTTTATAATCTACGTTATATACTCCAATGCAAATATCCTCATCAGGAGATATTTTGGAAGCTTATAGGGAGTGAACTAGCATCAATATATCCTAATTTCATTGTGGTCTTGGTATAAATACCAGTCTCCTATTCTATTGTTTTTAGACAACTGCAAAAATCTCTTTACCTCATCACTGATCTTGGTTTGGCTGCTACTGCTTAGCATATTTACTGACTCTGCAGTGATTGTAAACAAAATCTACTGGTCAGGAGAGACTATGGCTCTTTGGCTTGGGATATGGCAGAGTTGGCATAGGTGGATGATTTCAGGGAACTGGTATACCTATGTGAACAAGTATTTGAGAAAATTTGATTCCCATAGATGAATGTCATCATTTTGGTTCAGGAATTTGTCTTTACTCTAGCAGTGGACTTTCAATAGATGGATAGGGGAAACTGTGTCTTTGATTTGGAAATATCTGTTAGCCAATGGGAGGTGGTCAACATCCAGGTGAGGGGTTTGCAGGGGTTTTTCATTGAGAATGCTTTGGGGATCCATAATTTGGTTTACTCTGTTGAATTATTGTTTATCTGGGTTAAGGAATAAGGTCATGATTTTTGGAATGGTGCAAAAGGTGAATACAGTCTGTAGGAAAGGGCTTTTGGATGCACAATGGGGTTCTTTTAGTTTGGCAAGGTTTTTTAATTAATTCAATTAATTAACCTTCTATAATCACTGTGCAGAGCTTAAGTACAGGGCCATTCTGCTTCTTTCAAGAATACCTGGAAAAACGACGATTAGGTCTGCAGACAGGGTTTTGTGGTAGCAGTGGAGGTTTCAGAGGCTTCAATTGTATGTGTGCTACTTGAAATTGGAGTCTGCAACATCTTCTAGTTGTAAAGTTGATTAAAATAGTTGTGTGGGGTTTCTGGGCTTCAAGATTGGTCGGCAGAGGTGTTTGCAATGAAATAATAGCGAAAAGGGCAAAAGGCTGACCCTTTGGTTTTTAACCAAGAGTGGTTAATTTTTAGGTGCAGAATTAATGTGTGAACAGTGGGCAATTTCATCCTATGCAGGGAGGTGGTTTTATGGCATATCGAACTGCTTTTGAGTGGAGGGTGGTATTTTTTGAGAGCACGCGATCTAACATGGGGCTGCCACGTAGAAAAAACATGGTCGGACAAAACGACAAATCTTGCATGCTTTTGGGATTTTAATGATCGGATGATGAGAGCACATGATATGGGTATGGGTCGTTGGATCTAGAGGTGGGTGATCAGAGTGCTATCGCATGACAGAGTTGCAAGGGCTAAGTCAGGGGAGTGGGGTCGAGTTTAATTACAATGAAATGTAATTAATTGAAAAGTAATTGTAGGATTTAATATATGCGATGGGTTAATAAAATGTGGGATTTAATATATGCGATGGGTTAATAAAATGCGGGACTCGGGAATAAATACACTAGGGATATAAGTTAAAAGGGTATTGATGAGGGATTTTTAATGGGGCCCAATACTTTATTTAAACATAGGATAAGGGGGTTTTAGTGGGTTTACTATGGAAAATGAGATGAAATAGGGGGAAAGGTAAAATGAAGGGGTAGGGATATTTTTACAAGGGGAAATGAAGAGGGAAGGGTCAAAATAAAGGGAAAGGGTTTTTACAATGGAAATGTGTTAAAATAAGAGGAAATGAAAGGGAAGGGTCCTTTGGAATCAAGAAGGGGAAATTAGTGAATGAAAAGTAATGAAGGGGTAATGGAGGGAAAATTAGACATGTAAGGGGTTTAGTGAAATGAGAGGATATTAGTGAATGAGCTTTAGTATTTAGGTCTAAAATCATATAGAACTTTTTAGGGTAAATACCCAAAGTAATACACAACTTTTGTGAATGTCCTCTTTCCTTTGATAGTTCCTCTTGCACATGAAACATAGGATTTAAGCATGATGAAGGTGCATTTGAGCTAGCAACCTTGTGCATTCCAAAACCTCTTCTACCTACCCTTTATTTATCCTAGCATTTTCTCTTCATTTATTGGGTGCATTTGAGCTTGCTAACCCTTATTTCTTTTTCTTTGATAAGAAAACTATATAATTTCAACCTTATAACTTTCAATGGCTCAGATCTAATTGATGAGCTCATTATTATTCTCTACCTAACTATTGATCTGCAAAGATTAAATAGTTTGGCTAGATCTTCATTCTCTATCTATAAACATGAAATTTAAAACATGAATGAATCAAGATTAAACTATTTGACCATCATGGATTGTGGCATTTTTGATAAGATACACACAATCTTATTTTGCAAGGAAAAGTAAAAAGTAGTGGCATTGGAATTCGCATCACTTTCAGAATCTATTTTTTATCTCTTTTTGGTGGGGTCCATATTTTATTTTATTTTTTGATCATTTTCTTTTAGTCCTTTGATTTTTGTTTTAGGACTTACCCTCTTTAAATTTTTTATTTTTAATATAGCAAAACATTTTGCAGAAAAAAGTATGTACAATATTACAAGACTGATCATAGCCAATTCAAAATTATGAATCCTATTATTATAGGACCCTAACAGGTCTAGTCAGACAGAACATTCCACCTATGTTTCATCTATGATTTGATCATCTTCCTCTAATAGAAAACAAGAGAAATTTTTCTCTTTACCATACATAGGGAATTATTCAAACAGTCAATCCTTGTAACTATCTTCACAAATATTGCTTCTCTATATAATCGACACTCTTCTCCACCAAAAATATGAATGGTGGCATATGTTAAATCCATTTTAATGGATCCTCCAATTTACGATCCCCATGATCTGGACAAGATAGTACCAAACCTCGACAGGATATCATCAACTACAATATCCATTACAACACTCGTCATAAAGATCTGAGTGAAATTGACCACCAGGTCTTTAATCAACCCTAGACATTTTACTCTCTTGGAATCAAAAGAATACAGGTATTTATATGGTCTTCTTATTTGTAGCCACAATTTCTCCATGATATACAATGGCATCAGATTGTGAGAACTTCCTGAGTCAAGCATGAAGTTATGTAAGAGAAGTTCATGAGTCACCAAAGTGACATAGAAAGGGAGAGTAGAAGGGTCTTGTTCCTCAACATGAGCTCCAAATACAAGCATGGGTCTTTCTTCTTGAAGGTTCAGGTTGTCTTGTAGAGGAGCCATGGTGAGAGGACACATAAATTGAGATACTTGAACTTTCTAATTTGGTTTTTTCAAAAATTCGGTTAAGGGAACATAGACTTTGACCTTATCCAGCTCTTTTTTAAGACTAAATGTAGGGAGATTCCTATCAGTTGTGACCGCGTCAGTAAGCTCTTTTTCTTTATCACGGACTAGTTTGGATTGTAATGGAATTTTTTCTATTTTAGAAACTTCGGGCTTATGGAGAATGTAATCTGAAGTGTCTTTATTTTTTAGTGAGGCTTGGTCTAGTGGCTTCTTTCCTTTCTTTGCTGATTTGGGAGGATTGGTGGGAGAGGACTCCTCATTTTGATCCTGCATTCTAGATCTTTTCCTAGAAGATATAAGATCATATTTCCTATGTAGTTGGGCCTACATGAAGTTAGCAAACTATTTACAATAGTTGTCAATCTCACCATCATCTACAGGGCCTCCCAATCATCCCCTTCTACTTCATTAACCTCTATTTCATTTTATCGCTCTAAAATAGAATAAAACTAATTTTCTTGGACTTCTATTGTTTCTTTGGCATTTTCCTTTGGATCACCTTCCAATTACAATTGAGGATGAATGTGATATTTTTTCTCCCTTCTCTCCCTTTGCAACAACTGTAAAGGAGGCCTCTTATACTGAGGATTGAAACTTCAGTTAGGAGTTGGTTGGTTTTGTCAAGGAGGGTTTTTGTTTTCTAGCTACAATTTCAAAAGCTTGTTAGATAGATTTCTTCTCAGCTTCTTCATTTCCTCGAGTTTATTCTCTTGAGTTTCCTTTCCCTGGTTTGATAAATTAACTTCCTCTCTTCCTCTTCTCCTATCTCCATGACCAGTTCCCCCTCTCCACTTCCCAGTAGAGGTGAAATTTTGTTCAACTTCTAATGAATTTGTTTGAATTTGGTCTAAGGAGAGAGACTTCCTTTCTCTAAGAGTGAAACCAAATTCTTGTTCAAAGGCCCCAACAAAAACCACTTTAGCAGTAGCTTGTGGAGGTTTGATTTCAGCAGGGATATTATTATACAATTTTTTAAACCTTTTTATGAATTCTGACACATCTTCATTATGTTTTTTATTTATAGCATTGAATAAAGTGAGTATATACCCATGGTCTCTTTCCTCTCCTAATTTTTGCTTGAAATAAATCCCCATCTCCTCCCAAGTAGTAATTTAAGCATTTGGTAGGGCTTCAAACCATTTCTTGGCTTCCCCATCAAGAGTCTCGATGAAAATTCTTAACACAACATCTGGGAGTTCTACTTGATATTTTATGCAAATGCACAGAAAGTTTCTACATGCCTCTATGTTGAAATGTCATCTTCCCTTGTGAATCTTTGCAAGAGATTGAGATAGTATTGTGGCATACCATTCAAGCATTGTGGCAAGTCCAATGGGGAATATTTTTTAGGATAAATGCTGGGACAACTACATTCAGGAAGGGATGTCGTAGAAGATTTATTACATGTCCTCACTGAGGGGGTACCTCAGTTGTAGCTGACTAGATTTGGGTTGGGAATCTATTCACACTCTGCGTGGGACTATTTATAAGGATGTATTTAACTTCATCTTTTGGACAGGGGTGAAATGAGAAAGAGGGTGAACTGACATACGCTTCTTCATTTTCTACTCTAGAAGGAAATGAGCTAAACAATACACATTGTTCTTCAGGATATTCCAAGACTTTGGAGGCAGACTTAGGGTAGTTTATCATAACTTTTTGAGAGATAGGTAATGATATTTCTAGAAAAGACATTGTGGAATCGGAAGTAAGAAGGTCCTTCTCTTTCCAAATCCTCGAGGATATGATTTTCTTAGGGTTGAATATGGGAGGAGTTTTCCTCTGGCTTGTATCAAAGTGAGTATGAGGTCTCTGGAAAGCCATGGTGGTCAAAATAAGATAACACAGTGGAGTCCCCAAGGTGGGAGAGCTTCAACCCACACATCCCTTTCTCACCTAATAGAGGGAACGTAAAAATTGTCATATCCATGGAAAAATATTCTAATTCGTTCCCCGACAATGATTCCAAAAGGCGTTGATGGTCTTAGAGACAACCCATGGGTTGAGCAAAGGGTCAGTGCCTAAGACATCTTAAAGGAGTGCTTTGACGATCTGCTGATATTTTTGTTTCACTCTGTATTTAATATAATTTGAATTAGATTGACTCAGAACTTGGTTCAATTACCCTTCACTGAGGTAGACTTAAACATACACATATGTATATGGAGGGAGATATCGCTCATCCCAAAGATAAATGTTTTGATATGGTGGTCGACACACAATAAAATGCAGCTTAATATTTGTTGTTTAAGTAAAAAATGGAGAGAGAGAAAGTAAGGAAGGAAATCAATGTAGAGGGTTGGACAACAAAGAATCCTAAGCAACAAATCCCAACAGCACTATGGGAGAATAAGTAGATAAAAGTGCAGAAATTGTGGAGAAGATTTAAGGCTACTATCTCTATATTTTCATGGGTGCATTTTGTCACAAAAAAGAATTGATAAGTCTATGATCTCATAGGTATTGTTGGCTACAATATAACACTAGTAAATATGTAATTGCATAGGTACCTTTTCTACCCTATAACATAAGTAAATCCATAATTTGAGAGTGAATACCATCAACTTATTTACACAATTTTAGAGGAATATAAACATACATGAAATGAAAAACAAAGGGGAACATATACTACACATTACTTCGCCTAGAATCACCAAATATGCTTCATTAATATTTGAAAATGGATACCATATCATAGATCCACCATAGTTGACATTTGTATAAGCATTAGAACCTCGTGAACAAGTGATTGAACCGAGAGTTGGAACCTATTTCCATATACATAACTCAGAATACCTGCAAAAATAGACTTCAAACCTCTAGGAATAGGATTTTGGAACCATTAAAATTTGTTTCTTCCCCCTATTTATAAGAAGTGGGGGAGCTTAAACCAACAATTACAAAATATCTTATAATGTTACATTTGTCGGATCGACTAGTTGTCTTAGCGTGCAAATATTTAAATAATTACATAACATATTTATCCCTTCTTTAAAATGCAACAAATTACAAAATAACAAAGCATGGGAAAATTGAATGATGGCCATAGAAAAATATCTCCATGCCAATTCTTGTGATCACCTCTGATCAAGCCATGTCTCTGCCATGGTGTTCCTCCATAGTTACAGACCGATATGCCTGTCACTTCACCCCCTTAACTGATTGAATTCCCCACTTCTAGAGCTGGAAGCAATCAACTGTGGTGGAATTAGGGGTGCTATATAACATAGTTTCTGGCCCATCCATCTAGATACACTCTAGGTTATACTATCAGAACCCAATACATCTCGTAACTTTTGTAAAAGATCGTTACAAAAACACAGAACTCTGATCGCCCTTGGCTCCTCTTCCTTAAGCTCCTTTATCACTTATCAACCATGGGACCACTCCCTGTGACCAAAGGCTTAACGCATAGGCGCTGCAATATCATAGCCTTCTATCCTTGTAAGTTCATTTGAAATAAAATTCCAAAAGCATAAAATTCTAATGGGTTCAAGCTCCTCTTACATTGAACCTCTTCTTATTTATCACATGGGACTGGTTTTCATGACATCAGGCTCAACACTTGTGTGCTAAAGCCTTTGGGATCCTGTCAAGGGCCTATCTCCTTTTGTAATTCATGCTTCACCCTTGGTTCTTTGGATGGTCATGACCAAATGCAACCATATATCAGAGCCCCTTAACCATCAAAACTTTTCCAAAATAGAATTTACATAGGAGTTATGATATTTGTATCCCATATATGACCCATAACACTTAGGTGTTGAATCGTCCCTATGCCCTTGGTTCTCAAGAGTTTTCGTGACCAACTACCACATGATTTCTTAGCCTTTCATTGAAGTTTCTTCCAATAAGAATTAAACTAAAGTTTTGATGGAATTTCCCTCCTAAATGCTTTATAATGATTAGGTGCTTGGCCTTGGTCTGAGCCCTTACTTCTTTTAGGTGTTTGTGACCAAGTGCTTGCATATAATGAAACCCCTCTCACCGGAATTTTTCAATTTAGAATTAAAATTAAGTTCTGATGGTGCCCATCCTCCGAAATTCTATCTTAGCACTTAGGTGCTCTACCCATTTATGTGCCCCTCGTCCCTTTCGTTTTCCATGGTTGGGTTCCAACAAATATTGAAACCCCTCTCATCAAAAGTTTTTCAAAAAGGAGTTAAAGAGATTTATGATGCCACCATCCTCCAAAATTCCATCTTAGCACTTAGGTGCTCTATTCGTCTTTGTGCCCCTTGGTTCTTTTAAGTTTTTGTGACCAAGTGCCAACATATATCGAAGCCCCTCTCATGGAAATTTTTTCAAAAGGAATCAAAGAGAGTTTTGATGCCAACATCCTTCAAAATACCATCTTATCACTTAGGTTCTCTATCCATCTCTGCGCCCTTGGTCCCTTTGGTTTTCCATGACTGGGTGCCAACAAATATCGAAGCCCCTCTCATCAAAAGTTTTTCAAAATGGGATTAAAAAGGGTTTTGATGGTCTCTTCCTTTGAAATTCCATCTTAGCACTTAGCTACTCCACCCAGTTATGTGCCCTTGGACCCTTTGGTTTTCCATGGCTAGGTACGAGCAGATATTGAAGCCCCTCCCATCAGAAGCTTTTCAAAAATGAATTAAAAAGAGTGCTAGTGGTCTCTTCCTTAGAAATTCCATCTTAGCACTTAGGTGCTCTGCCCATTTTTTCACCCTTGGTCCCTTTTTTTTCATGACTGAGTTCCAGCATATATCGAAGCTCCTCTCATTGGAAGATTTTAAATTAAGAATTATCCTTGGATTTACAGAAACTCCCACTTCCGATCAGCTCATAGCTCTTGGTGCTTGGCCCCAGCTTTGTGCCCTTTGTTATTTTAGGTCTTTGTGACCAAGTGGAAACATATATCGAACCCCCTCTCATCAAAAGATTTTTCCAATGCTAATTAAAACATAGTTCCGATGGCCTCTTCCTCTGAAATGCAAACCTCTGAACTGACGTCATCTTGACGTCCTCATCTCCACGTGGTTCCTACTAGGTAGTAACACATGTCACCCCAATTTTCCCCTTTTGGCCCTTAAAAATGCCAAAACTAACTGCCACATATCCCTCATGTCACCACATCATGTTGATGTCATTAGCCATGTCTTCTTTTTGGGATGAATCACTAGCTTCTATGCGCCTCCTTCAGAGGAGAGATAAAAGGTCCCTGGGGTCTTTGGATTTTTAAAGGTCTCTTCTGTATTTCCCCTTCCTCCATGATTTTGGATTTCCAAAGAGGTGTACTTGTTAAGGAGTTCTGAAACTTTGATGTTCTGATGGCATATGATCTAAGGTCTAGCCTTGTTCTGCACCCCTGGTCCTTTGGAGTACTTGGCGAATGATTTCTAGGCTATATAGGAGCACCTCTTCATCGAAAGTTTTTCAAAAAGGAATTAAAATTAAGTTCTAATGGCGACCATCCTTTGAAATTTTGACCTCCAATATACCTTCCTTCTAGCCTTCCTGATACCGAGCTCCGATGTGATCGGGTCTCAAATTTCGACAATGCTCTTTATATTTTGGCTTTCCTTTTGGCTTTGAAACTTAGGCTTTTGATTTTTTCCTCCTCCTCGTTATTTCGGCCTCTAATATTTTCTCTCCTCTTTGGCTGTTTTACACTTCAACTCCCCTTTTTTGTCCACCATTTGACATCATTTGACACAATTGCAAAAAGGTGTAGCAGGTGACAACACGCAGGAAAACTCCTTTTACATACACATGGATGCCAATGTATCATGCATTGCATTTTGTTTTAAATTTGATAAAGATGGTCACTATACTTCTATGTATCCATATCTTTCCATAGATGATGAAGATGGAATTCCTCATGTAATGAAAGAAGAAGTAAAAGGAGAAATTGAAATGAAAGCGAATTATGAAGGAGAACTCAAGAGTTCCCTAAAGACACTGGAAGGCTCAAGTATAAAGTTTACCCAATTAGAAGAGAAACTCCGAGAAAAATATGAACTCTAGAAAAAGAAGGATAACGATATTGTTACTTTGAAGGCTCAACTGAAGGAAGAAACTTAATATTGGATGAAGTATGGAAAAGTAAGCTAAAAGAAAAGGAATTCCATTGTGAAACTATAAGAGAGGATAATATCTCTTTGAGAGATAAGTTAGAAGAAGTCATGAATGGAAGAAAAGGGCAGCAAGAACTTTCAAAAAGCAGGGATCATGATGCAACATCCTTAAAAACACAACTGGAAGAATCTAAAACAAGTGAATATGTCTTGGTGAATCAACTGGAATAGAGGATGTAAGAGTATGAAGAGAAGAATTACAAGCTTATGAAATTTGAAGAAGAAATTAGTTTCTTAAATATCGAGGTAAAAGAGGAAAGAGAGAGAGAAATTTGTTTGACAAGTCTTCTTAAGGAATAAATCATCTCCTGGAAATCCTAATTTCAAGAGTTTGTTTCATTAAGGGCTAAAGTTAATAGACTAAAAAAAAACTTGAATATTTTGAAGGTATTCGATAAAATTCTTAGCTTTCATAGATCTCCAACTAACAAAACAAGTACTATTGTTTAGATAATCTTCGGCAAAATCACATAACCAATCTTTTGTCGACGCGTTTCGAACCAACCAGTGTGGTTCATCGTCAGAACAAGTTGAAGAACCAATCCGGCTTAGCGTGATTAAATAGAGTGTGCAGACACTCCAACAACTATAATGCTAACGGCTAATTTTGACCTAATGATCCTGGTCAAACTACTAAAATAGTTAACTAATATTTCTCGAAAAAGCTAAATTAGGTAAATAAAGGAATTCATATGTCAATTAAAAATAAATGGGTATATTATTATTATTATCCCAAATAATAAGAAAAATCATAGTATAATAATAATATTTTAATTATAATGGTCATTAATAATATATATTAATTCATCTATATTTAATTATAAAATACAAGTAAGGTAATCAATTACTATTATTTTTAGAATTTAGTTATACTAGGTAATTGTGTAATAATTAATTTAATGGTCCTTGGTAAGTTAGAACTTGTTCTTTAGAATATATCATATTTATTATTTAAATGTAATGGTCCATTAAAATGATAAGCTATATAAAATAATATCTGTTTATTAAATAATCTATACCTACTAATAATTAATAATACCAAACAAATTTTTCAACTATTATTATTCCTAGAATTTAGTTACATTAGGTAAATCCATAATCTAGGGTTGTTAAAGCTAGGTCTATTAATAATAGTATAATTAATATCATAACTACTCCTTTAAACCTAAGGTCAAATAATCAATATTAGACCAATATTTTTTTATTCCAATAAATTATTAAAGGTAACTAAGACCTTAGGTAAATATATTAATACTTACAAGATGAATATCATAATTTAGGGTTGATATACCATAATTTATCCTTTAAACTCAATGGTCAAATTTCTAATAATAATCAATATTTATTTATTCCAAAAATATTAAAGTTAACTATGCCATTATTATTTATAAGGTTTAGAACGGGTCTTTTTTTAGACATTAGATAAAGGGAAACTTAATTCTAAGGTTAATATAGAAAAAAAATTATAAACGTATAAATAATGAAATTATGGAGAAAATCAAATCTAATTATCATATGCCCAATAGTGTCATAAACAGGTAAGGTTGATACAATAATTAGCCCGAAACCAATACATAACTTATTAAAGACCCAAACACCCCATAATAATAGGACAAATCTGCCAAAAGAAAAAATAAAGGAGGGGGAAAAATTGGAATTGTTGCTACTCTATGAACCCATACTAATATTCTCAAGAAACTCCATCAGGAAGAAGACAACAATGTAATGAAGGATGACCATCATCAAAGGTTCAATCCTCTTAGGAATATTTTCAATAGACATTCAAGAGAATCTTTCCCATCTAGGTGTTAAGATGAATTTCTTGGTTATTTGTCTTTTTGTACAAATTTTGGTCATAAGTCTAGGGATTGCAAAGCCTATGAAAAATATGGTTATCGGTCCTCTAGAAGCAAGTTTGTAAGAAGTTTATATTAATATGGATTCATTGGCAGAAATTATGTATCAACTATTCCCTAATTAAAGTATTATACAAGATTCTTTAGCTGCCAAAATCTTGGTCACATTCCATGAGAATGCAACATGAGGAAAATAAAGGGTTCTCCCTAGCAAGGAGAAAATCACACAAAGGTTTGGGAATGGAAACAAGTTGAACTAGAAAATGAACCTACCTTGAAAACTGAAGGATCTAGCATGACTTGTTGATTAGGTTGTGTGTCCTAAGGCAAAGCCTATGATTTCTCTATTCAAAGTTATGACTAATAAAAGGGTTTTATGGTCATAGATTGTTATTACATATATGCAACTATAATAAAATTCGAGTGGAATGCTCCTAGAAAGCATCGATGATATAAAATGAAGAAACTATGAAGGAGAGAATAAGGAAGGGTGATAATTATCAAGGAAGTAGTTATTAATGGCAGAGATCAAGGTGTTGAACTCTCATTATTCATGGGATGTTTTGATGATAGACATGTATTAATTACGGGATGTGTCAACAAGCAAGAAGATTGATAGAGGAAGATAGTGATATAGACATCGACAAAATTTGAGAAAGAAGAGAAAGAGAGACTAGAATACATTGTATAGGTTGGAGTGAAGGAAAGAAGGAAGCATCTTCATAGGGGGTTCCCTATGCAATTTTTCACAAGATACTTCACCAGATTTACAATTCCATAAGAAAATTCAGGCACAACTAGAGATCATTGATAGGATTTTACAAATCTATAAAGAAAGCATGGTATTATGGGGACACTTTGACTAGGTCCATTGAAAATCACATGATCTTAGTAGGAGACTTCATCAGACAAAATGATTCCATTAGTAGTAGAAAGGAAGTATGGTCTTAGAGGGAGATTATATTGGGTCTGTTATCACTCAGGTTGTTCCCAAAAATTCGTGAGAAAAGGGAATACGGCCGAGGTAACCACTGACCAATCTTTTAGATGCAGATTCTAGACAATCTGTAGCCAGAGAGGGCTCTCTCTTTATGATTTAACTTTGTTTTTGGGTCATATTAGGCTAGTTATGAAGTGCAAGTGTTTGTTTGATTTTTGGATGGTGAAATTCAATAGAACAAGAGTGCAAGATATGAGAAGTTCAGTCCATTGGGTTAATGGAGTCGATGAAGATGAACTGTTGGGTGTGGCTTCCTTGACAGAAGAGGAATTACAGAGCAAGGTAATTAACCATGGAACAAACTGTAAGTTGAAATCAGGTGAAATGGAGTCAGGGGGTGAAGGGCAATCAAGAATCCTTCATCATGCTAATAGAGGGAAAGTGGATGAATATTACCAGGGAGCTGTTAAGAATTCATTAGTTATATTCAAGGTGTAGGAACCAAGGAAACATGAGCACTTAAGAATTCCTGGTTATGCTGATTCTGAAGAAAAAATTTAAAAATAACAGGGATTGAACACAGAGTACAGTTAAGTAAGTTTTGAGCTATTCTTTTCCCCTACAATTTAGAGTATGATATGTAAATTATATATAAAACACAGAAACAGTAAAACATGAGTTAAAAAGACTTATTGATCCATGAAATAATTCGAGAATTCTGCAACATATTCTTCTGCCATTAAATCCACAACCAGAAAGTTCAGCAACAAAGCATTCCTGCAACCTTTTATTCAGAAGAGTTCTCAAATTTACAGCGCAGTCCTAGAATGGTATCACCAACCCCTAATACTTAGCTTGGGGAGGTATTTGTACAAAAATCTTTACAAAATATCTCAAAGAGATAATATCTTGCAATAACTTCTTTCACCTACTCTAGAGAAGAAGTAAATGATCTTGGGAATAGAGAGAAATGAATGCAGAAGTAAGAGATGTTGTGTTGGCCACTCCGTTGGTGAGATGCATTGATTATTTGCTCAGTGAGTCGGCTGATGGATACTTCGGTGAAATCCCGTGCTTCTGCTTTGCTTTCCAGGGTGCTTTCAATAGCGCTTTAATAGACTATTGCCCAACGTGATTTTTATCTGCTCTTTTCTCCACTTTATAATATCTTGTTGTGTTCTGGGAAAAATAAACCAAACTTTGAAATCCACCTACAAAATTTCGAGCATACTCTGCCACCAGTGGTCCTCCAGCAATTGGTGTCTGTGCATTTTTATTAGAGTTTCATCAGCATCCATGTACCTGAAGAAAGTAGGCTGGACTGCGAAAAGATGCCTCACTTCATGCTCAATAAAAAACAGATTTCTAAACTGTCATACAGGCTTTGTCCAGATGGGAGTGCCTTCTCTCCTGCAGAACTTGATGAGGCTGTGACTTGATTATCCACATATGTATTTAACCTGTGTACATAGTATGTATGAGTCATCATTCTATAGTCATTAGTTAATAAACTCGGCAGACCCTTTTCCTCCAAAGCTGTAAATTTCTGTGTGAAAGCATTTATCTCAATTTGCATGTCCTGGCACTTCCTCTCCAGATTTTGTATGAAGTTCTGTTGGAAATAATACTGAGAGGGGGGGTGAATCAATATTATCAAATTCTTTTAATAAATCTTCCTTATTTGTTCTTTGAATTATTTTTGCATGTCAGTACCATAAAATAATGAGCATGAACAAAGAAAACAGATAGTGACACCAAAGAACACAAGATGTAAGGTGGAAACCCAATGCGGGTGAAAACCACCTGCTGCAATATGTTTCTATCTTCTTTCAAATTAGAAACTCCTTTTACAATGGTTTTGTACTAGTGCAGTCCTTTACCAATACGCAGGCTGCAACCTGCAGAGAGCTACAACTCTCTCTCTCATTTTCCAGTCTCTCCTGGAAGGGAGCTACAACCCCCTACTTCTTTTCTTACAAGGACCACTTTTCATAAATTTTCAAACTGGATCCATAAGCATCAAATGATCATCAAGTATAAGAAAATCACCCAGTCAACTGTAGTAACCAAATCAACAATAATAGAACCAAACCCAGAACACCTTATCAACAGAAAAATACAGCCAAACAAAATGTCTTAAGACAGATACGCAGTTCTTCTTTCTCTGGTCTGCGTGTGTACGCACTTCACCTTCTGCTCCCCTGCGTATACCCGCAGAGACCCTTCTGCCGCACTG
The DNA here is from genome assembly GCA_031772625.1 of Pinus tabuliformis. Taxonomy (NCBI): domain Eukaryota; kingdom Viridiplantae; phylum Streptophyta; class Pinopsida; order Pinales; family Pinaceae; genus Pinus; species Pinus tabuliformis. Next base: position 1,243,772,970 of record CM062819.1, read on the forward strand.
CGTGTCCACGCACTGTTTCTTCAACCGCGCTGCTTACTGTTACTGCAGGTACGCACCCAGAGACACTATTGCGCCGCGTACTATTGCTGAAGGTACGCGCCCAAAGATACTATCGCGCCGCGTACAGTTACTGTGCATACGCACCTGAACCTTCGTCGCTCTGCGTACCCACGCAGTTCTCCTGTTTCTGCTCTGCGTACCCATGCAGATCTCCTGTTTCTGCTCTGCGTACCCACGCAAATCTTCTGTTTCTGCTCTGCGTACCCACGCTGCTCTCTTGTTAGACACCTGCGTACTTCTGATTAGGGCCGAATAGGCAGTCCACCAGAGTGGCACAGATGCTCAGATGCCCAGATCTGATCATGCGCTCGAGAGATCACCCTTCACAGATTCACTTTCAACTTCATATAGATCAAGCTTTTAAGACCATAACCCAATATTTCAGATCTTAAGATATTCAATTGCAAAAGATACTTAGCCAAGAGATCTCCTTTTCTTTATATAGGCAAGCTCCTCCTAAAATCATGGATCAATACCACCAGCCAAAACCATAATAACATAAATACAGTCGGCTAAATACCAAGGGTTAAACATAAGAAACCCCACGTGTGCTTTTCTCTACCTTGAAATGAGTGCACTGGGGGTACGCACCTCCTGAACGGCTGACCTGCGTGTCTGGCCGCGGTCCCTTCACGGTGTACCTGCGGGTACGCACCTTCTGAACTGATCTCCTGCGTACTTCTTAATTTTTCAACATATTGGGAGCCTTGCCACGGGAGTTTCCATCAAGTACAACATCTGTAACATATAGCCATACCAGAAACATAATGCCAACAAGTTCCTCATGGTCAGAACTCTTTTAATTGTTAGGATGGTGCCTATCCTATCCCTAATATCTAGTGTTGCCAGTTGTTCCTTGGTGTGGGTGTTCAAAAACTGTATTAGCCTATTGGCCTGCTCGGTCATGTGTCCCAATGAATCCCTGGCCTTTTGAATTTCTTCTTGAGCTACTATCACCAAATCAATCTACTCATGAATTATCTATATTGATGTCCATATATCAGTGATGGATTGGCCAATGTTGGCCCACAAAATGCTCCTGATTTCTCCCAGAGGTTTGTCTAATAAGAGGTCCTTTTCCAATGCCTTTACTTTATTCTCTAATGCTTTTACCTCCCTTGTTTTTTCTGCCACAGTCATTTTAGCTTTATCATAACTTATTTCCACCTTGGCCAACTTCTCTTTAGCATCCTTTAATTCTGATACTTGGAGTCTTAGATCCTCCATAGCCTTTATCAGTTCCTCAGTGGTCATGGTAGTGCTGCTGCCTGCTGCTGTTCTTGTGGAACTACTTGGTGTTGTTGATGCCGGGACAGTAGGAGGAACTGATGTTATGACTGTAGAAGGAGTAGTTGTGATTATTGGAGCTGTTTGAGATGGCTGGGAGGCTGACTCTCCCTGCTTTCCTTGCAGTGCTTTCTCAAATGCCTTCTCCGTTTCTGCCAATCTCTCATTCATTTTCATTAACAGGTCCATCGTATCTTCCTGTGATTTTTGTTCAACAATCTCTGTAGTTTGGGGATGCATGGTAATGGGCAACTTGAGCTGCTTCTGGAGAGCTGCAATGTCTTCTTCCTTCTTTTTGATTAATGCTTTAATTCTCTTGGCATCCTTGCGATCATGTCCCAGCTCGATGATAACCTCTTCCAAGGACTTGATTCTGTTATCCTTGGCTAAAGAGGAAGCTTTTTCCAACTCCAATTCGGCAGAGGTATTATTTAGAGAATTCTGCAATTTGTGGGCCAGCAATGCCTTATTTGCCAATGTGGAGTATACCATCTCTCCAGTTTTCTTATGTAATTCAATCTGGTCCATTGGCTGGATGTCTTTGGCTAATACTTCCACATTGGTCCTGATGTAATCAGCAGCTAACTATGGTTGCTGTATTTTGGGCTTGAAGTGACTCAAGATCATCTTTCCTTCTTGAATGTCATATGCTGATATTAACCTTTTTTGATTTGTGGGGGTCATCTTCAGCAAGTGATTATAAAGTTGAATTCTTATTGGCTCATTCTTTGCCTTTATTTCAATAAATGTTCTCTTAATGTCAGAGCCTTGCCTGCTTTGTGACTTGGCAGAAGAAAATTCCACACTATGTTGTCTTCCAATCTCCTGCTTGTGTGAACTGGACGATGTTTCTATGACTGGGGATGTATCCTGGCTGACTACTCTTTCATCCCTTAGACTGTCTGTGGTCTCTTGAATGAATTCCTCCTCTGGTAGGGGGTTCAATCTCTGCCTTTTCTCCTCTGGTTGCTCTTCAAGAGTGTTGATCGGTGTGTCTTCTTGCCTATCCCTTTTCTTGCCTCTCTCCTCATTTAGAGGAGTTTGTAGTACAAGGATTTCTGGTGCTTTTGTTTGAGCTGGAGGGACCTGCCCTTGGCCTTGTTCCTTTGATGTAGTTGGCTGGTCTATCATTATATCCTGCTCTGAACCTATTACCTCTTTGCCCTTTGTTGACCCTGTACTGGCTTTTTGTGTGGGCTGCTGAGAAGTCCCAGCAAAAGATGTATCACCTCCTGTGTGCTGGGCAGCTTGAAGGATACTTGTCCAAAAGAGTCCAGGTCAAGTGTTTTTTCAAGCTCTTTCATGGCTTTTTCCATTTTCTCTTCCTCAATAATTTCTTCAACTAATGTGCCTTCTACCCATTCTTGTTGGTTAGCACACTGTTGAATTTCAGGGATTTTGAGGTGAACATATGTTGTTAGCTTATTTTTCACTTTTCTATAACTTATGAAATGTTCAGGGTCATATGGTGCCCAATAAAAACTTTGTTTCAACTTAAGTTGCTCCCCTAAAATCTTGTCAGCCTCTTCCCAGGCTTCCCTTTTATTGAAGACAAAAGGGCCCAATTGATTTCTTATTTTGAGCTGTGCCTTTTTCTTGGCAGCATAGGAATGAGTCAAATTGAAGCTAATAAATTGCCTGAAGTATTCCCGGGCAAACAGTCTCATAGGCACATATTTTGGCAGCTTATAGGGGCACAACTCACAGCCATATATCCGGATCTCAGTGTGATTCTGGTAAAAGTACCAGTCACCTATACTGTATCCTTTTGAGAGATGTAAAATTTTCTGCATCTCAACAGAGAGCCTAGTAGGAGGAGTTGTCATCAATAAAGAAGAGGCTTGATGTATGAACAGGTCAATGAAATCACAATAAGTATAAGGAGAGTTATGGACTTCATGGAATACTGAGGTCCAGAAGATTACAGACCTGTGCTCTCCTTTGAGATCCAATTTTCTAAGGGGAATTTGAAAACTATCTGGTTGATTGTACAGCAGCAGATGATATATGTATGATGTGTATTTAAACACTCTTTCTCTATCCAAGCTCATGAATTGCTCATGGATCTTATTAGCAATGAAGGTGGCATAATCATATTTGACAGTTGGGGGCTGTCCTAGAGTAAACATGGACAACAAAACTAAGGTAGTCTCATCAATATACTCACTGGTTTTAAATCCCAGGATGTAGGAAATCATGTCTACAATAAATCTTCCTGCTTCAGTGAACCATGAATGCAGATAAGGAGGAGGTTGCTCGGGCTGGAAATTTGGCTTCATGAATAATTGATCTATTCTGGTTATCTCTGAATTGGGTAGTTTAGCACCTTAGTCAAGCAAGAATCCCATGGAGAGAGGGGCTAGAGGCTGAGTTGGCTTAAAGTGTAGCATCTCATTTATGGATTGAGGGGTAATATAAAATAATACAGTCCCAGATGGAGCCATAACTGCTCTTTGAGTGGGATCATAATTGGCACAGCATAAGTGGATGATATCAGGAAGCACATTTACTGAGGGGAGGTAGTATATGGGCATGTTGGACTCCAAAATTCCATAGACATCAACATTGCTACGGTAGCTATTCCTAATTTCACAAACTGCTTGGAGGTGAGGCTTGTCACCAATTAAGTCTTTAATCTGGAAATCTCTGTCAGCAAGGGGCAGCCATTCCAATTCTTTGTGTGGTGCATTAAGGGGGGGAACATTCAGGGCCACTGGAGCCTCCTTTTTTCAAATTATCTTATGATTTTTCAACTTGGAGCTTGGGTTTTTATAGCAACAGTAGGAAAAATGATACTTTTGGGTCCTTTCTGCGAGAATTGTAGGCCGAAATGAGCTTGAATTTAGCTTAGTGGGCGAATTTGCAGAGGGAGACAGAGTGCATGGGATTTCTTAAAAAAAAATGGGTAAAACAGTGGTTACATTGTGCGGGTCTGAAGGCAGCACAACATTTCTAACACAAATTTGCGTGTTTTTGGTGAATTTACAGAGAAAACTAGAAAAACGGGGTTTTGGAGCAGAATTCAGGTAAATACCTGTTGAAATTGTTGGAAATAACACTGAGAGAGGGGGTGAATCAGTATTATCAAGTCAAATATTCCCTTTTCCAAATCCAGATAATATACGCTACTTCAGTTAATTAAAACCGCGTATATATGCGACTATGTAGAAGGAAACCCGCATATACAATGCAAACATATAATTTACTTTATCTTTCAGGTGTTGATTGTTAATCTGTGTATCAGAATTAAGTAACCAGTAACCAGAAAGAGTAAAATAGAGCAGAAGACAATCACACACAAGAACACAAGATATAAGGTGGAAACCCAATGTGGGTGAAAACCACCTGCTGCAATTCGTCTCTATCTTCTTTTAATTAGAAACTTCTTTTTACAATGTACTGGTGCTGTCCTTTACCAGTACGCAGGCTGCAACCTGCAGAGAGCTACAACCCTCTCTCATTCTTCAGCTTCTCCTGGAAGGGAGCTACAACCCCCTTAGCTCTTGCACTAGCCAAGATACTAGTACGTAGGTGTTGGCCTACAGAAGGCTACAACCTTCTCTTTCTTCCAGGGACCACGTTTCATAAATTTTCAGATTGGATCCACATCAATCAAATATCAAGAATTTCTGCATCAATCAATCACCTTTTCACCAATGAAAACTAAAAAATAAACACTTCTCTGACAGCTGTACCCAGAACATAGTAACTGTAACCACACACCAATTCTGGACCCAGACCAGTGCAGCAATAAACAGAAGCAGCTAGAACACAAATTAAGAGATGTACGCTACTTCACTGTTAAGAAACCTGTGCGTATATGCTTCTGTGTCAAAGACAGCCTGCGTATACGCTTCTTTCCCTTATCAAAACATCGTGTATACGCGCCTTTGCTTCACTGAACCTGCGTACAGATCTATAAAGGATAATTCACTCTTTCAAATATTCAAACAGTAATTAACCCAGATTTATAGATCAAACCTGCACCACATATAACAGATCAAAATCATACAAAGATACTATCATTCAAGCCTTAAGATTATGACCCATCAATGGAACTTATCCTTCTTTGTGTGCTAAGGTTCCTCCTTCATTCAGATCCAGATCTGCACCATAACCCCAATCACCAATATTTCAGATCTAGCACTTATTAGATATTCAATTAATTCAGATGATCCTTTGCCAAATGATCTCCTTCCTCTTTTATAGTCTTAGGCCTTTCACAATACCATGGTCCAAAACCATAATAAACAATACCAAGGACCCAATACTTGGGATCAACACTTCTGACGAGATACCATGGTCCAAAACCATAGGTTCAAATACCAAGGACTAACTACCACGGACCAAAAGTAAATTCTCCAACATATACGCGCTTTTACTTGCGTGAAAGTGCGTGTATACGCATACGCGCCTTTGTAACTTATAACCCGCGTGTATACGCGACTTTGTCTAGGTGAACCTACGTATATGTCTTTTTCTTCATTCTGAAAGCCTGTACTGAGATCCTGTCACCAAAGAGAGTTGCCATCAAGGACAACACATGTGCCATAGCTCCAATCCTGTGCCATAATGCCAACAATCTCCCCCTTTGGACTTGATGGCAACCCCAAGGTCCTCAAAGTCATTCTCCCCCTTTGTCATCAAGCGCAAAGGGTTGTGCTCCCCCTGAGTACATGCAGAAATTTCTGCCCTGCTGTGCTGACCATGCTCCCCCTGACTGTAGGCAAGATCTGCAAAAAGATGTTCTTCAAGAAGAACCATGACTTATACATCATAAAAGACCTTCCTATCACCAAAATACTCAATACATACATCCATCACCCAACCAAGTGGGGATCATCCACCCAACCAAGTGGGGATACATCAGAGATTTACATATGACATCCAAGTACATTACATCTTCATCCCAGGCATAGTGGGGAAACCAAAATAGGCCGTTACATGACCTTGACACCTTAAAAGAGATACATGACATAGAGACGAAATAACTAGAGCAAGACTTATGAAAGTCACCAATAACTGATATCAGCAGCATTTGTCAATCATCATTCAGATCATCAACCAAGATTTCCTTCTGGTCTCCCTCTGCCTTTGTTCCACCTGAAACCAACAACAGCTGTGAACTAGAACCAAAAGCTTCTAAGAAAATGCCAACAATGCATTATTAGAAGATTATCTGCTCCCCCTGAACCTGTGCCGGATGGTCTCTGCCAGACCCATATCAGAATATCTTCAACCAGAGCCTGTCCCTACTGATATCCATCAAACCTCCATATACGCGACTGTCTCTTCACAAACCGGTGTATGTACGCGGATCCTCCTCAGGCAACTCGCGTACACCCATTTTTCTCTGAAACAGACAAGATTTAACAGCAAGATGATGCATCAACTACTCCCAGCTTCTGTCTGAGGTATTCAAAAGTTTCCCTGGGCAGTGGTTTAGTGATACTTGATCGGTATGTGCTTGGTCTTTGAATGCATGGCTGGGTTCTTTGAAATGCTGATTGCACTTATATTATCACATAAGATGGAGATAGGTGGAGTACAAGTGATTTGAAAATCCTGTAAGGTCTACATCATCCAAAGGAGTTGAGTGCAGCAAGATGCAGTAGCCACATATTCTGCTTTAGTTGTAGATAAAGCAATCGAACTCTGTTTCTTGCTGAACCAAGATACTAATCTGGAACCCATAAAGAATGCACCACCGCTTGTGCTCTTTCTGTCATCCACGCTTCCGACCCAATTTGCATCTGTATAAGCATGAAGAGTGAGATCTGTATCTCTAGGATACCATAAGCCATAGTTTTGAGTTCCTTGAAGATACTTGAAAATTCTCTTCACTGCCTGAAGATGGGTTTCCTTAGGATTTGCCTGAAATCTTCCAACTATTCCTACTGCATGCATGATTTATGGTTGGGTACCTGTCAAATAAAGTAGACTTCCAATCATGGATCTATAGGTTGGTTGATGCACTGCTGCTGATTCATAATTTTCACTGAGGCTGCATCCTGTAACCATAGGGGTACATACTAGTTTTGAATCTTCCATGCCATACTTCTTCAAAATCTTCTTGGGGTACTTGGTTTGAGACAAAAAGATACCGCCTTCATTTTGTTGGATTTGTAGACCAAGAAAATATGTTAGCTCTCCAAGTAATGACATTTCGAATTCTTTCTGCATCACCAAGGCAAAGTTTTGACTCATAGTTTCTTCATTGCTGCCAAAGATAATATCATCTACATACACAACAAGTATTAGCAATTTGTTATTTCCAATTTCTATATAAAGATTGCTATCTGTTGATCCCTTTGAAAAGCCTTGTTGATGAAGATATTTGTCCAAACGATAGGACCAAGCCCTTGGAGCCTGTTTAAGACCATAAAGAGCCTTTTTTACTATGCATACAATATTTGGGTCATTCCCAAGAATGAAACCATCTGGTTGCTCAATGTACACCTCTTCTTCTAAGTCTCCATTCGGAAAGGTTGATTTCACATCCATTTGAAATAGTTTGAACTTCTGAAAGCTTGAGAGAGCAAGAAACATTCAGATGGCCTCATGTCTAGCAACGGGAGCAAAAGTTTCTTCAAAGTATATTCCTTCTTGTTGAGCATACCCTTTACAAACAAGTGTGGCCTTGTTTCTTATCACTTCCCCATTTTCATTCATTTTGTTTTTAAAGATCCATTTTGTCCCTATGACATTCTTATCTTTTGGTCTAGGAACCAGTTCCCAAGTGTTATTCTTTTTGATCTGCTCAAGTCCTTCATCCATTGCCTCGACCCAGCATTCATCTTTGCATGCCTCTTTTACATTTTGTGGTTCAGTGGAGGAGAGTAATACCAAATAGCTTGAGGCTTCTGCAACTGTTCTTCTTGTTTGTATACCTGCCTCTTTCTGCCCCAAAATTTGAGATTCTGGATGATTCTTCTGAACGTACCTGGATGGAGTCTTCTTTTCTATCCTTATCTGTTCCTTTGGTGCCTCTTGAGGTTCTTCTTCATCATCAGTCTGATTTGAAGGATGGTCTTCATCCTCTTCGATATTTTCATAATTTACTTGCCTAGGAATGTTTCCTTCTTCATCAACCACAACATCAATGCTGTCAACTATTCTTCCAAGTCTTTTGTTGTAACACTTATATGCTTTCCTGTGAGGAGAATAACCAAGGAGAATGCCTTCATCTTCTCTAGGTTCAAACTTGCCAAGATGTTCATCATTATTCGTAATATAGCATTTTCTTCCAAAGATTTTGAAATGTTTTACGGAAGGAGTCTCACCATACCAGAGCTCATGAGGAGTTTGAGTGTTGTTTACTCGGACATTTGTTTTGTTGAGAATAACAACCGCAGCAAATGTAGCTTCACCCCAGAAGGTTGCGGGAGTTCCAGACTCATCAAGCATAGCACGATCCATTTGTTGAACCATTCTGTTCATCCTTTCTACTACTCCATTTTGTTGAGGAGTCCTAGCTGTAGAGAATTCCCTTCTTATTCCATGTTCTTCACAAATATCGAAAAATTCATTTGAGGTAAACTCCCCACCTCTATCAAACCTGAGGCACTTAATTTTGTGATCTGATTCGTTTTCAACCCAGGCTTTGAAAGATTTGAATTTTTCAAAGGCTTCATCTTTGTGCTTCATAAGTCCTATCCAAACCATCCTAGAGAAGTCGTCAATGAATAATATAAAGTATTCTTCTCCCCGAGGTGACCTTTTCCTAGATGGACCACATACATCTGTATGGACTAGTTCAAGGGGCTTGCTAGCCGATCCTTCCTTCTCAGGGAAGTTAGTTCTGGTTTGCTTACCAAACTGACATGATTTGCATATTGTATTGTCTGGAATTCTGATGTCTGGAAGACCATGAACTGCCTGGTATTTGCATGCTTTCCTTATCTGTGAAAAGCTTAGATGCCCCAACTTCGAATGCCATAACCAGTGTTCATCATTCTTGCTCAAATAGCATTGTTGTTGTCCTTCTTCAAATATGCATAAATTATTTGGAGTTCTTATACCTTTGATCACTGTTTTTCCTGTATCAAGATCACGAACACTACATCCATTTGATCGAAATATTACCTCAGTTCCTTGATCGCACATCTGACTGACACTCAATAGATTATGCTTCAAGCCATCAACATACAAAACATTTCCAGCCTTGACTTTTTCTTTCAACTAAACAGTGCCTTTTACTTTTGTGATAGCAGGGGTATCATTTCCAAAAGAAACTTTCTTTCCTTTTTCTAAAGCGCTATATGATTGAAGTTTTTCTTTATCGCCTGTCATATGCTTCAAACATCCACTGTCGATGTACCATTGATTTTCCTGTCCTTTTGCATATAAAGCTATCCCACATCTTTCTGGTTGCGGTTCCTTCATTTTCCATGTTCTGGTATTTGAGGTTTGTTCCTTCTGAGTTGTCTTCCGAAGCCTGCTCCTGCATTCAGAATCTTCATGACCGAAGTTATTACAAATAGAACATTCAATTTCACTTTCAACGACGGAAAAGTTGTTATAGGTCCTTTTCGTGATTCGAGTCATACTTCTTTGTTTTTGAGCTTCTCTATTCATGATTGTCTTATAGGCAACACATTGAGCTGCTTTGTGACCAAAGTTATGGCAAGAGAAACATTGGCCATTGAAGAAGCTCCTGCGATTATCAAATCTATTAACCAACCGATTGTAGTTTCTACTGACATCCATTCTTGAGGCAAATTGGGAAGATTTTACCTGTGGCTGGTTGTGGCTTCTGCTTGTCCTTAAGGTAGATTGCCCCCAGTTTTCTTGATAGTCTTTGTTCATTCTTGAGGTATATTGTCCCTGATTTACCTAATGATTTCTATTAGGCCTTTGCTCGCTCCTTCTTGCTGCATCAAGATAGATTTTGGAGGTGGATGCTTGAGATGCTTCTCCATTATATCCCAGACCTGTCTTGATTAGTGTAGAATGCTGCACATTGATAATCTCATCCAGAGTTTCAGATCCTTTAACAAATTTAAGATTAAGATCTTTTATTTTCTCAATCTCTTTTCTAAGACCAACAATTTCACATTCCAATTTTTCATGATGTTTTTCCTTTTCAGCCAGTTGACATTGCAGAGAATCAATAATCACATTTTTCTCTTCTAAACAGATTTTGAGATTAGAAATCTCTTCATAAAGACCTTCTTCATCTATAGCATCCATGTAATCATCATCTTCAAACGCCATTAAAAGTTTATAATTATTACCTCGTTCATCTTCGTCACTATTTGAAAGTCCATCACTATCTTCATGAGTGTAATAGCTTTTCTTATTTGCATTCTATTTCTTTTTCCATCTAACAGGTTCCTTCCCCTTGTCAATCTTATCCTTATGAGGACATTTGGTAGCATAGTGACCGACTCTTCCACAAGCAAAGCATTTGAAAGGTAACTTACCTCGGAATCGTCCAGCACCCCGTTGAAGGTTTTTGACAAAATTTGATTCTTCTTCTTCTTCTGGCATGTGTCCTGACTCATAGTAATCTCCTTTGCCTGAAGCCTTCAAGGTAGCTTCTCTCCTGTCTGATGGTCCTCCTTTCCTCATTTCATAAGCAGTCAGAATTCCGTGCAGCTGTGACATGGTAAGGTTTCGTAGATTCTCTTTTTCTTCTATTGCAGAGACTTTAGATTCAAACCTAGGGGACAAAGATCTTAGAACCTTTTCAACCACAACAGCCTCTTTTATTTGTTCACCCAATTTTTTCATACAATTAACAATCTCATCTACACGAAGGAAATAGTTAGCCACACTTTCATCGTTGTGCATTCTGAGATTTTCATACTGAATTCTGAGGGTTTGAAGTTTTGCTCGTTTTACCTGATCATCTCCTTCATAGCTCAGAACAATCTTGTCCCATATTTCTTTTGCAGATTTATACTGCATAACCTTCACGAATTCTAATTGAGATAGACATCCTTTGCATTTGTTTCATATTTCTTCTTCTCAGCCGGATCTATAGGAGTTGCTGAAGGAAAAGTGTACCTTGTATCTATGATATCCCAGACTTCTGTACCAAGAGATTGAAGATAGGCAGTGACTCTTACCTTCCAATATACGAAGTTTGTCCCGTCAAAAATTGGTGGCCTGATAGATGCTTCTCTCTCGTAGTTGCTCATGATGATGGATCTTCCTTCAAGCGATCAAGCTTCTTCAGAAGGACCTACTCTGATACCAATTGTTGGAAATAATACTGAGAGGGGGGTGAATCAGTATTATCAAGTCAAATATTCCCTTTTTCAAATCCAGATAATATATGCTACTTCAGTTAATTAAAACCGCGTATATACGCAACTATGTAGAAGGAAACCCGCATATACAATGCAAACTTATAATTTACTTTATCTTTCAGATGTTGATTGTTAATCTATGTATCAGAATTAAATAACCAGTAACTAGAAACAATAAAACATAGTAGAAGACAATCACACACAAGAACACAAGATATAAGGTGGAAACCCAATGTGGTGAAAACCACCTGTTGCAATTCGTCTCTATCTTCTTTTAATTAGAAACTTCTTTTTACAACGTACTGGTGCAGTCCTTTACCAGTAGGCAGGCTACAACCTACAGAGAGCTACAACCCTCTCTCGTTCTCCAGCTTCTCCTGGAAGGGAGCTACAACCCCCTTAGCTCTTGCACTAGACAAGATACTAACACGTAGGTGCTGGCCTACAGAAGGCTACAACCTTCTCTTTCTTCCAAGGACCACGTTTCATAAATTTTCAGACTGGATCCAGATCAATCAAATATCAAGAATTTCTGCATCAACCAATCACCTTTTCACCAATCAAAACTGAAAAATAAACACTTCTCTGATAGTTGTACCCAGAACATAGTAACTGTAACCACACACCAATTCTGAACCCAAACCACTGCAGCAAGAAACAGAAGCAGCTAGAACACAAATTAAGAGATGTACGCTACTTCACTGTTAAGGAACCTGCTTGTATACACTTCTGTGTCATAGACAACCTGTGTATACGCTTCTTTCCCTTATCAAAACAGCATGGATACGCGCCTTCGCTTCACTAAACCTGCGTACAGATCTATAAAGGATAATTCAATCTTTCAAATATTCAGACAGTAATTAACCCAGATTTATAGATCAAACCTACGCCACATATAACAGATCAAAATCATACAAAGATACTATCATTCAAGCCTTAAGATTATGACCCATCAATGGAACTTATCCTTCTTTGTGCGCTAAGGTTCCTCCTTCATTCAGATCCAGATTTGCACCATAACCCCAATCACCAATATTTCAGATCTAGCACTTATTAGATATTCAATTAATTCAGATGATCCTTTGCCAAATGATCTCCTTCCTCTTTTATAGTCTTAGGCCTTTCACAATACCACGGTCCAAAACCATAATAAACAATACCAAGGACCCAATACTTGGGATCAACACTTCTGACGAGATACCATGGTCCAAAACCATAGGTTCAAATACCAAGGACTAACTACCACGAACCAAAAGTAAATTCTCCAACATATACGTGCTTTTACTTGCGTGAAAGTGCGTGTATACGCATACGTGCCTTTGTAACTTATAACCCACGTGTATACGCGACTTTGTCTAGGTGAACCTGCGTATATGTCTTTTTCTTCATTCTAAAAGCCTGTACTGAGATCCTGTCACCAAAGAGAGTTGCCATCAAGGACAACACCTGTTCCATAGCTCCACTCCTGTGCCATAATGCCAACAATGGGCGCCCTGTGCAAAATGCAGGTGGCGGACTGAGCTGAGGGGCCGAGCTGTGGACTCAATTTAGCGGGTGGCAGACTGTGCAATCAAAATGCTTCTTTGGACGTGAAACAGCATGCAGAGGTTGCACAGGAGAAACAAACAGAAATGAACAAAAAACGACATTTTACGCCTTTTTAACAAAAATTTGATTTTGGCGGGTTTTGGCGCGCTTCAGTCGGGTGACATCAGCATGACGTAATTTTTGTCGTGTAGCGGGGGTACGAAGGCTAACTTGGCGGTGACATGGTGAATAACACGTCGGATGATGCGGAGGTGAGGTGGCAGATGACCTAGACGATGACGTGGGTGACAACGTCAGTGGTGGGAAGTGGGGGCGGTATATGGTATTATCCCGCACTGCTTTTGGACAAAGGCTGTTTTGGCGGAGGGGTCGCGATAGCACCAGGCGGGCGCCACATGGATTCTGTACGACAGCAAAACCACCATTTTCCCGGGCGCTATTGTTCAGTTATTGGAGGGGTTCTGATAGTGTTGTGGGTCGTCCGATGGGAAAGCTCAGATCGGATGGTCGGGAGTGGACGGAGATGGCGGAAGGGTACGGCGTGGGGACCCGCGCGATAAATCAACGTTTTTATAAGGTTTTGCGGGGTTTTGCAATGTATTTAAACTATGGGTTTGGGCGGGTTGGTTATTCATTTAACCAAATGTTAAATGAAACCCAATGTTATATGCGCATGCGGGGAGGGTTGTCCATAAGGTTTCAGATAAACCTTGGACCCCCTTAAAACATTAACATATGGCTATAAATAAGCCTGGGGTGGGATATTTAAGTCTTTTTGGGGTTTTTTATGTATTTTATATAATAAGGGCAGGGAAAACATTTATATAGGAGCTATATAATAGTGTTAGCATGTTAATATAGGTTTAATCAAAATTCTAAGTTTAAAAAGTAAAACTTAGGCTTAGGGAGTAAAAGGGATCCAAGTTATAAACTTTGGAAAACTTAGCATAATGGAAGAAAAGGATTTTTACACAAGAAATGTGGCTTTGATATCCTAAGTGGAAACAGAGTCTCACTTAGTCTTTTCCATGAAATGAAGTGAACTAGGAGCACTGAGCAGATCTCAATGTCCTTGAGGGGATGTTAGCAAGTGTTCTTGGAGAAATGAGAGGGGAAATTAGTCATGCTTCAACTGTTTTGCAACCATGTAGTTGACATGATGCTTTATGATATCCATGAGATGAATCATCTTCAAAAAGACAAAATTGTTCACAAACCTGCTTCTGCAACATCAAAACTGCCTACCCAGCCTATTCACACCTAGCATTTTTTCTTCCTTTTTGATTGGGTGCATTTGAACTAGCAAACCCTTACTCTCTTCTTTTCTTTTAGCTGCAATCCTATTTAAGTCTACCCTTATTTCTTCCAGGGGCTCAGATTTAGCTGATGAGCTCCCTTGCTTCTCTACCTAACTACCTATCTGCCAAGTTTAAACTGTTTGGACAGATCTCATTCTCTAGTTCTAGAACAGGAAATTTAAACATGCACTGGCCAAGATTGAGCTGTTGGGCCATTCATCAAGTATGATAGAAGGCACCTAAGTGCACACATTGAATCTTCTTTGCAAAAATAGGACAGTAGAGGAATTTTGGGCTAGAAAACTCTCCTGGTCTTTCCTTTGGGGTTCATTTTCTTTCTTTTTGAGCAATTCATTCTTTTTTCCCTTTGATTTTTCTTTTAGGGCATACCCTCTTTTCATTTTTTTTTAATTTTTGATTTTTTTGAAAATATGGAACCTTTGCAGCATGGAAAAGATGAACATAATTGGCATCTCATCAGTCAATCATGAAATATGACACCTATTGGTATAGGAACCTAATAGGGTCCATAAGATCATACAAGATGATGAACAATTTGTGGAGTCTCAATAGAAGCTTAGAAGACGAAAAAATTGAAATAAATGATAAACAAGGAGACACATAGGATCAGGTTCACATATGAGCATGGAATTTTTGATAAACATCCATGAACCTTTTCCACTGATGTCAAATGGGGAGAGATTGCATACATTGATACAAATATTGACTCTGAGTAGAAGGAACAGGAAAATTGAAGGAGACAAGTGTAGTAATTGAAAGGAGGAAGGAAAGAAATAAGGGAGGCATCTTTGCAGTCAACCAGGGGGAGTTCTCAACACTATGTCAAGGGAAGGCTTGATACATATCTAGGTTTGGATGGTTGACATCAATGACGATCAATTTATGATGGTTTTTCCATCAATGACAAAATGGGATATTGTTGCACAATTTTTTTTACTAATGAAAACAAGATGTCATTGATGTCAAAGGGTATGTGTGAGACAAAAATATTAACATTTACAAGTTAGAGGATGTAGTATGATAGCTAGACATCTTGCATACCCTCATCAGGGTATTCCAAGGAAGCTTGAATTTTATTGAGTTTTTGACATGAATATTAAGCTCTAATGATTCTATAAACAACAATATCACATAGGCTTCGTTGATACCCTTCTAATGTTATATCCCACTCTAAAAGGCTCCTCCTATATGAGAAGTTATGGCCACTTAAAAATCAACATTGTTGGAGGCCCAAACTATAGGGTGAGAACCAAAAATATTGATATGTTAAAGAGTGTGAAAAGTTTGGAAGCATCCATGGCTCATTGATCTAGTCAGGAGAGGATAGTGCCAGAACTTGCATAAGCTTTAACATTATTAAAGAGTGTGCATCTTTTGTAGATTGGATGCAAGAGATAAGGGAACATGCACATGCAGTAGTCAGAGAAGAACAACTAATCACGGGATGACACATGGAACTTTATTATTGTGGAGATGAGATGATGTAGAAAACATAGTTAGCATGATACATCAAGTAGATGATGTCAGCATAAGGATGTGGTGCCACTTGACAAGAAGATTTGGTGCATTGTGATTGATCAAACATTAAACAATTGGTGACATGTGGCACCCCCCATGTGTTTCCGCATTGCATGATGACATTAACATTTGAATGATCATTGACCCTAGAAACTAGGTCATATGGTGTGGTCATATGGAGAAAAGCAGATAAGTATCACCATCAATCACATGGACATTGGTTCTTCATGTTTATATGATTGCGTTGATGGTGTTGGATGTCACCAATAGTGTAAGGGGATCTCCCTGATGTGAAGTCCCAATTAGACCTCACATCGTTTCGTCTATGAGTCCCATCCAGTCATACCATCCAGCCACCATTGGAATTATTTAAAGATATGCCTTGGTTAACAATCAACACAAGAGAACATAACACCACTTTGGGGTAGAAATAATGCGAGATTTGTGAGACACCCAATGTAAGGTATATGAGGCAGAATTCCATGGTTGATGAGGGAAATGAGCCACTAGTTAGAGAAGTAATAGTATTATCCTAAAGGGGGACATGGGGAAAAGAGAAATACTTGTTGAATACCTGCAGATTAGTCCACATAATAAATAACAATCATTAAAGCATAAAAACACTCATTCAGTAATAGCCATAGATAAGGAACGAATTAGTTCATTAACTTAGTACGTATATAAAGAAACATATACCATAAACGTAACTAGAATAGTACAACTACATCTATGATAATAAGTGTCAGGTCATTGAGCTTATGATTAAAAGTGTAAGATCTAAAGTATAGTGTTACATGAATGAAATATTATATCCAATAATGGAACAAAAAGCCACAACTTGCTTCTCCAAAGAATTATGTGTCTCTTATGTATTACAAGAGAAGTGAAGGGAAGACCTCTAGAATCTAAGCCTTCCAAAAGCCCTTTGCTCGAGTGTTACCGGGAATAGTGTCTATGCAGAACTGCTAATCCCACTAAGGTTGGTAGCTACCTTAGAAACAAACAAATTAAAACTACTGTCGTTTCCCTTTATGAAAGATAGACGAGAGAAGAATAAAGGAGACCAACCTCTGTCTTGCACTTGGTTCCTTGCTTGATTCCTCTCTCTTCTGATAGTCCTTTGCTACTTGTTTTCGTACCCAGCTTCACAGAACCTGTAGAATCAAAGCAGCATAGCACTATACGAGAACATGGATCTATTATCATAAGCAATATAGGATCAGATGTATATTAACCACACAAATGCATAAAACATCAATCACACAAGTGTATGGAGGAAAACTAGAATAGTTTTATTGATAATCAAGAAAGAGCCAAGAGAATTACAACCAATTGTTCTGACCCAGCATCATCCTCTCAGCGAGTAAGCACTTCTTCACCTCACGAAAAGCTTGGATCACCTAGCACTATGTTGTTGCCTCAAGAAACCAACAGCAATTCCTTACAAGATGCAAAATTCCAGCCCCTGGATCTCTGGGATGAGGGATCCATATATAGATGTTTGCAAGGGAGATGAGTCAGCTTGTGATTTGATTTGTGTCTTCCCTCTGATAGTTCTTGATTCCACTTGGATATTGATGATCTCTTACTCATCCCTGGTCGAATTCAGATAGGCAAGTGTCACAGGAGAAGTTTCTGGAAGATTCCATGCCTCTCCACCTTGCGGATTGACCCTGCCATTTGTCCCTTCTCGCCCATCGCACCCCATACAAGGGCTTTTTGAAATGCAACGCACCTACTATGTTTATTTAGGTGGGATGCAATGCACTTTGCCTATGGAGCAGGTGGAATGGTCCAGTTTTGACTAGTTCTGAGTAGTTTTTTATGGAGAACTTCTGGGAGATGCTGTAATCAGTTGACCTTGTTCTTTTAGGGGTTGCAACAAAACCTTTAGGGACTTAGGAGCCCTTGGTTTATGGACATTTTATGCTTGGGGTTTTAGTGCCCAAAAATTTCTATAACAGTTGCCCCCTAAAGCATGAGGTCATTAATCTTTTGATGTCATGTGAAATGCTTTATCATGAGGATCCGAAGTTCTTTCAAGCTGGAAGGAGACTTGTAATAAGATACAATACAATACATTATCTTCATAATTTTTTCATGATCTAGCTGAGGCGGGCATTCCCATGCTCATCTTTATAAATTCATTTTTCACGTACATGAGACAGATAATCGTCTGAGTGTAGACTGATGATTCTGGTAGAGCCATCATCCCTTAGATTGGATGATTATCTGTGCAACAATGATGTACAATTGATTTCTTTATTTTCCTGAATATATATCGCAGCCCGGATGGATGAAACTAGATCCGGGGTCTTCAATCTCATTCAATCTTCACTCAAAGTACAAGTCGATCCATGTGAGAGATGTTCTGGAGTCGAACATGGAAAGACATCGCCTGATTACCAACCAATGATGTAAGTTGTTAACAGGCGCGAGAGGAATCACCGATAATGATAATGATCCTCAAGGTACTGCAGTACAATTCACATGGTGTGAATAAGGGACTTGGCGTCGAACACCACGTAAAATCTTTCAGTCGAAGGCCATTGATGTAAACTTGTCACCAGAAGTGAGAAACTTGCCATTGAGGCATGCAAGCTTCAAAGTACTGAAAGGGTTGTTCCTAGATCGACTTCTTGGATAATGAGCTGATGTCGACAAGAAGCGATCCGTCATAGGAGGGCCTTAATGAATCCCACATCAATGACACGGAACGGAGAAAATGATTTTAATGGAGGTGAAAACAATTTGGTGATATACGGTTCAGGGTGGCGGTCATGAAAGAATGGAGCGAAAATGTATTATAGTGGGTGAGACACAGGTGAATTCTCTGAATGACTTCTCTCGAACATATCGGTGACACTGACATGATGCATTGGTAGCATTAACCCAAATGTGGATGGTGTGATGGAACCATGGTGATATGACCAGTGAATGGAACAACCCAACCCGACTAGGATGCGGAGTGAAAGTGTCATGTTCAAGAGCGACTTGCTACCAACAAAGTTTCTTCAAGTTTTCTTCCCAATTTTTCCCCAGTCATTGCTGACCAATACCTCTTTATTTTTGTCAAGCTTGAGGAGGATAACATATGCTTGTTCTATAATTTGCCCTTCGAGAAAACCCATCGCTATGTTTTAATGAGCCTAGAGATAGTGAAACTCGTTCTTGTCTGTTATGGACAAGTTTGTCACTATTAGGTTTTAACGAGTTTAACGACAAAGATAACTCGGTCCTTTTCAATTTTAGAGAGTCTGAAAAGGAACATAAAGGAAACTCCAAAAATTCTTTTTCGTCATCTAATCCCTTAAGTCCGAAAAAGTATAAAATAATACATAAGGGATGAATTTTCGGTACTTTTAACGAGCTGAACAAAACAAGCGCTCCATCTTTTTGTGTAATAATCCCTCAGGTCCAAAAAGATTAAAATCTAAAGGAGGGATAGCACTTCTGGTCACTTTAACGAGATGGAGAGGCCAATGGCTCGACAATCTTTTCATATTTTACGAGTCAGTTGAAAAGAGCTTAAAGGAGACTTGTCTTTGAGGAACGAGTGATAAATTCGAGTAGCAGCTAATTCCAGGTAAGGTTTGGAATTTTCCAATCACGGCAGTGTTACAAGGATGGCTAACAGGATCACTCTTTGCAGCTGTTCCTCAAAAGGGGTAAACAATCAAGTGGAGGTGAATGATCGGCCAATACAGAGTGGAGGTGATGATGGGAACACGACCAAGGCTTCAAAGGCTGAAGTACTACATTCACGATGGTTATTTACAGGAAATTAGTTCATTTTTTAATGAGCTTAAATGCGGGGGGAAACACTTGCTCATGGCTTATGTTTATTTTTTAACGAGCTTAAATTCCGCGATAAAACTGCTCGATCCAGTCGTATAATAAGGATGTCTCATCTAAGATGCCATTTTTGTGGAGCTTGCACCTTACAAAGCTTTGCTCCGCTGCCTTTCACATGCCAGCTAGGGGTGACCAACTACTATTTATGGGGTTAGCTAACCACTAAGGTTAGGTAGGAAACTCTCTCCTTTTCTTTGCCGGCGCCTTTTGGAACAAAAGGCCCCTGCAAAACGAATGGTCGGTCCAACCACTCACCTGACTTAAGCAGTTATAGTTAGCGAATGTATGAAGTTAGCGTTACGTTGGTTGCTTTTCACTAGTATGCCGAAAGGTTTGCATGCCCCCAGGTATAGCGAAAAATTTCCAGGTTACCAAGAAAGTTTAATCCGTGTAACGGATAAAATTCTTTCTCGGCGATTCCTATCGAAATAGGCAAAGAGGAGTGGTGTCACCCAGCATAACCTTAACGAAGGTATCTTATTCCAATCTATTCCCATTTTCCTGTAAGGACGGGTTCGCCAGATTAGTCATATATCCCTCGTGGAAATCAACCCTATACCCAAGGTTCTCTTGCCGAAGCAGACCAGGGTGCATGCCCCCTGGGTTTCAGTCATATCCTCCGAATCACTCACGCTCATCAGGAGGACGGACTAGGAATTGATGAGACATTCCTTGCATGAAAAGACCATTCAGGGATGGTATATGACTATTTTCTATGCGTGAACCTTGGAATGAAAGCTGGCCTACAAGCTTGACCACTCTTCCTTCGTGCGGAAAACAAATTACTCTAAAGAGTGAGGAGACAATGTCTCCCATGCAATAAATATAGTCTCTTCCAAGGAGTAGATTATAATCCAGGGGTCCTTGGACTACCATTACGTTCATGTGAACGGTTTTCCTTCTCAATGTTATGGGCACATTGGGAAGGATCCCTAATGGTCGACTGGTTCCTTTGTCAAAGCCTGTTAAATTTCTCATTTCAGGCTAAAGCAATGGCGAACCAAGCGCTTTCCAAGCAGTTGAGGAAATGATACTCACAGAAGCCCCTTCATCTATGATGGTACCAGCCATAACCATTCTATATACTTGAGCAATGATTCGGAATGGTACACTAGCCGATAAACGGGGTCTGCCTAGTAGATTCCAGTCAAAGGAAACAACTAGGTTGCTTGGAGGTGGGACCGAATAGACGGCCGGATATGACTCTGATGAACTTCCTTGCTTAGGTAAAGGAATGGGTATACTGCCCCCATGTTCATCAGAGTCTGTGTTTACGAAGAGAATTTGAGCAGTGTCATTCTTGTTCTCTTCGGTGACTGTATCATCTGAAGATTGATCCTCTGAAGGCACGACCGGGTCAACTGCCGCCTCGATCTTTTGACTTTCGTCTAGTAAGGATTCAGATGGTTTTTCTTCAATGATAGATACTTCGGCTGACCACAAGGGCGTGTCAGCCAGATTTTCAACTAGTGACGGACTCGGCAAGAGTTTCTTATATCCAGGAGGAATCCGTAACAGTGAAACCGGACAGTCGCCCAAAACTCTTTTAGCCTCATCTAAGAAGGGACAACGGTGGACGGCGTGATCGCCTTCACACAGTTTACAAGGAAATTTACATTTTCCTTTTTGTCCAGGGGCTTCACTTTCACTAGTTGATGGTGTACTTTCAACATGATCATCAGAGGTTGACGACACCAGATTGTGCAAATGAGGAGACCAGTCCCTTAAGATCCGAGGGATGCAAGGACAATCTCGATGATAGTGGTCTCCTTTGCAAATGACATATGGCGATTTAGGCCTGGTCGGTGTAGTGTGTGGATTTTCGCTAGACGACGCTTGGTTGCCCCTTTTCGCCTTTGGCTCCTTCTTCTTCTTCTCTTTCTTCTTCTTTTCCTTCTTCTTCTCAGGAACTTGATTTTTGGCTTTACCAGGTTCATCAAGCGAAGAGGAAGGAGGAGAGGAAGAATTGGATGAAGTAGAGGGTTGAGGGGTAACTCTGGAATCGTTTAGTTGCTGACTCGATTGTTCAGGAATCATAGTGTTCTGAATGACAGAGGTTGAGAAGAGCCATACGGACAAGCCAATTGTCAATCCTAGAAGCGACAATGTGGCCATATGGGGTGCACCAACATCTCCCCAAGAGGAGAAGGGACTAGGATTTCCTCCATGGGGATCTCCTTGGTTGGTGGATTCCATTTTCCTCAACCTAAGACCAACATAGGAAAGGTGATAATTATTTCGTTTAAAATGAATTTTTAGACGCTTTGACACAACTTGTTTTTTCAATTTTTAAGAGTCGGGAAAAAACAAAAGATGACTCTAATCGCCTTCGATTTTTAATGAGCCTGAAGTGACAAGTGCTCAGATGGACCTTTTCCATTAAGGAGTCTGAAAAGGAACGAAAGGGACTACTCTGGAAATCTAGACATAGGGATTACCAAACCAATCGCAAAACTGCAGAATACTTTTTACGGTACGGCAGTCAATCTTCCCGAATGCTGTGTTCAGTGCATTGCGATCGATAGGGCGGCAGACATGGCTTCCTATGGATAAAGGACTAAGCCTATTGTGGTCTCCCAAAATATACTCGACGGTACATGGGAGCACAAGTCCGTACTGGCACTTATCATCTCAAAGTGGAGGAATCACCCAACCAATAGTGAAAACAACAGTTACCAAGTTTTACGACGCTAGAATATGTCTCTAGCCTAGACTTCTAGATGTTGTGTGTTAGGTTCCAAAGCGTTGTTAGATTCATTAAATTTATTTTATAGTTGATCTTGGTTAAGAAATTTGCCTTTCAGGTTCACCGCGTGATGTAGATGTACAATTCCTAAAATGCAATCTAAGATGATAAATAGTCATTTAATCTTCTTTTTTGCAAATGAAAACCCTAGCTACTAAGGAAAGAGAGATGGCTTTCTTTCAACAAAGAGAAAAGAGCACACACTATATGCATTGTCCTAAATCAAACCAACAAACAGTCTAAATGCAAATGCACATGCATGTATTTCTTTTCAGCCTTCTTAATGTGTAAATGGTAAAAAGAAAGCTAACGCGCAAATCTGAATTATTTTTCAAAGCGACAATTACTAACAAGTTTCTTTTCAAAACAAAATGAGGACAATAACAACACTTTGTGATTTGGAATTGAAAACTTGCTTTCGACACTAGAAAAACTACTAATTCAGATCAAGTACAATAGTAACAGGGTAATCGACTATCAAGAGCAATCAGACTCTCTTGTATGACTGAAAATGACACTTGCGACACTTTCAAATCAAGAAACGACAGTACAATTACGTTACTTCTTTGTAAAGGAGAACTTAAAATGACTCAAAAAATACATAAAAAACATTTACAGTTCTTTGCACAATGGAGGCGGAATAACAGCAAGGAAAGGGGTTTCAAACAGAGTGAACACAGAAACCAAAATTTAGGAACAATGCCTAGTCTGATCAGCGCACCTGCAACACAGTGAAACTGAAATGCAACACACCTACTACACTCGGGAAGTGCACTGCATTTGAAGTTCACAGAACAGACAGTGCGCTGGACTAAGGACGAGACTTTGATTGGATTCTGGGTCATAGTTTGCAGTTCAGTTCAGAGATTTAGGCCAAGAAAGTGGTAATCAATAAATCAATCACAGGGGTAGATCTAAGGAGGTTACTAGAGCCACCACGAGGGCAATTAGAAAGCTTGTAAATCAATTTTTTAATTCATAAACAAAACCCGGAGATTGACTGAGGTAGCATTGATCTACTTTGCACTTGCATAGAAAATGCAATTCGAAGGCTAGCTGGCTTGACTTCAGGCTCCGTCTGTAAGTTTATAAAGTAAAAAAAATGTAGATGAACAAACAATCTACTCGGTCCCCAGCGGAGTCGCCATTTTGTTACCAGGAATAGTGTCTATGTAGAACTGCTAATCCCACTAAGGCTGGTAGCTACCTTAGAAACAAACAAACTAAAACTACTATCGTTTCCCTTTATGAAAGATAGACGAGAGAAGAATAAAGGAGACCAACCTCTGTCTTGCGCTTGGTTCCTTGCTCGATTCCTCTCTCTTCTGATAATCCTTTGCTACTTGTTTTCATACCCAACTTCACAAAACCTGTAGAATCAAAGCAGCATAACACTATACGAGAACATGGATCTATTATCATAAGCAATATAGGATCAGATGTATATTAACCACACAAATGCATAAAACATCAATCACACCAGTGTATGGAGGTAAACTAGAATAGTTTTATTGATAATCAAGAAAGAGCCGAGAGAATTACAACCAATTGTTCTGACCCAGCATCATCCTCTCAGCGAGTAAGCCCTTCTTCACCTCATGAAAAGCTTGGATCACCCAGCACTATGATGTTGCCTCAAGAAACCAACAACAATTCCTTACAAGATGCAAAATTCCAGCCCCTGGATCTCTGGGATGAGGGATCCATATATAGATGTCTGCAATGGAGATGAGTAAGCTTGTGATTTGATTAGTGTCTTCCCTTTGATAGTTCTTGATTCCACTTAGAGATTGATGATCTCTTACTCATCCCTGGTTGAATTCAGATAGGCAAGTGTCACAAGAGAAATTTCTAGAAGATTCCATGCTTCTGCACCTTGTGGACTGACCCTGCCATTTGTCCCTTCTCGCCCATCGCACCCCATAGAAGGGCTTTTTGAAATGCAACACACCTACTGTGTGTATTTAGGTGGGATGCAACGCACTTTGCCTATGGAGCAGGTGAAATGGTCTAGTTTTGACCAGTTCTGAGTAGTTTTTCATGGAGAACTTCTGGGAGATGCTGTAATCAGTTGACCTTGTTCTTTTAGGGGTTGGAACAACACCTTTAGGGACTTAGGAGCCCTTGGTTTATGGACATTTTATGCTTGGGGTTGCAGTGCCCAAAAATGCCTATAACATTGACTTATGAGGAGATATTTATTACAAGTAATAATGACCCTTGAACTTCCTCATCACTCTTTGACTTCTATGAATGTTCATATTCTATACATAACTCTTTACATTCCCATGTGTGGCTTTTCATTTTCCACATGTGTCCCTTGGACTTCATTACATAACATTTATTACATAAGGAAATTTACAAATGAGACGATGGCCTAATAAGAGATAACTAAAAAATGGACAAAGACTCATCAAATAGATAAATCATTTTCTTCCTCATGGAGCTCATTTATAATGTAAGTGTTCCATGCTCTGAACTCTTGTGCGATGGCTTGAACCCGAACTGGCAAGTCCCCTTTGTACCACATTTTCCACAGTCACGAGAACTTCATGTCTACTTTGACTAACACAAATGCATACTACAGAATAATGTATTTGGTTACCTCTAATCCTTCCTTATTTGTCACCTGCTTCATTTATTTGATATAATCCCTCATCTCCTCGAAGATGACCTCTTTGCCTCTCATTGCTTCAAGAGATGTAATGGTAGACATCCCATGTTTCTATGTTAGAGAATCAAACTCATTATGCATTCGATTATACATGGCCATAGTGCTAACTAACTATGCTCCAACATGTGAGTACCTATGTAGGTGGAGTCTCAACTAAACTCTATTTATTTCTGCGGCAACCTTTTCCTTCTTTTCCATATATTGTGGAGCATCTAGATATTTGGTATTCCACTCCTACATCTGGTTGACTTCTTTGTTTTCTACCTTTAGGAGTTTCATCACTTCATGTGCATTCTTCTGAATGCCAACGCGAGGATCCATGACCTATTGTATAAGTGTTATCTCATCAAATAGTTGCACCATGGTGTCCTCCGTTGGTCCCAACTCTTCTTGCATGCCTGACTGCCACTCTGTGGTGTTGAAGTTCTAAGATGACATCATTTTATTCTCTGTCATGAGATGTTCTTCCTATTTCTTCATCGTGACAAGTTATCTTCTGAGCCTGTCATTCTCATTCAACAAGTACTCAGAGTTATCATGTGCTGTTGTAGTGAATACAACATTTTCCGCCCTGACCACCCTAGGATTTCTTCTAGTGTTGGTAGTGATCACCTTCTTTTACAACTGGATTCTGAGGATCCCGTGGGAAATATTTGTGCTTCTATTGCACAATCCTCTTGTTTAGTTGATCAAACATTACAATGCATATATCCATGACTTTGTGTGCTAGTGGAGGTGTGATCCCCATCTCCCCATATGGAAGATGACCACATATGAGAGGATGTGCTCCTGGAGCATCTGGTTCTTCCTCCACTGGATGGATGGTATCTTCTTCCTCAAACTGATCCTCTTTCATCTCTTAAGTCAATTGTTCTTCTTCATCCTCAAGGAGTGCACTCAACTCAAGTGCAATAATTCATCAACTTTGAGTGCACTTTTGCTTTCTGTGTAATTTTTTAACTTTTGTCTATTTTTTTATGCTTTTGTGTTCTTTTTGAGTGTGTTCATAGTGATAAGGCAAGTTTCTATGTGAATAAAGATCATGAGTTCACCTAACCATGGACTAATTAACTAAATCTCTTCTAATGGTTAAGTGATGACACTTAGGAAACATTGACTTAGGAGGATGTGACACTAGGAGAAAACTCATAGATAACAAATCAAATAACATGCGGACTCAAGGGGACTTTAAACAACACTTATTGTAGGCTCCAAAATTGACATAGGAAAATATTTTGGAGGGTCGCTTTCGTGACAACAACATATTGTTACTCCAAATATCAAGGGATAAGTGTCGACCTCATTTGATTTTAACACCAAGTTTTATCGGGATCATAGACATGTTGTCAGCCCTATTATTCCCTAGTCCACCAAAAAACTATATATATATATATATATATATGTATGTATGTATGTATGTATGTATGTATGTATGTATGTATGTATGTATGTATGTATGTATGTATATGTATATGTATATATATATATATATATATATATGTATACATATACATATATATACATATACATACATACATACATACATACATACATACATACATACATACATACATACATACATACATATATATATATATATATATATATATATATATATATATATATGTATGTATGTATCTATGTATGTATGTATGTATGTATGTATGTATATGTATATGTATATATATGTATATGTATACATATATATATATATATATATATATACATATATATCTATATATATATATATATATATATATATATATATATATATATATATATACATATATATATATATATATATATATATATATATATATATATATATATATATTATATATATATATAGTTTTTTGGTGGACTAGGGAATAATAGGGCTGACAACATGTCTATGATCCCGATAAAACTTGGTGTTAAAATCAAATGAGTTCGACACTTATCCCTTGATATTTGGAGTAACAATATGTTGTTTTCACGAAAACGACCCTCCAAAATATTTTCCTATGTCAATTTTGGAGCCTACAATAACTGTTGTTTCAAGTCCCCTTGAGTCGGCATGTTATTCGATCTGTTATCTATGAGTTTTATCCTAGTGTCACATCCTCCTAAGTCAATGTTTCCTACATGTCGTCACTTAACCATTAACTCAGTTGGTAAAAAATCAGTGCCTCGCCATCAGTAGGTCACAGGGTCCAATCTCCCCGAAGCCCTTGGGGTCAGGCCTTGCTAGTGGGTTGCGTGGCTAGATTCCCTTCGGAGTCGATCAGCCCAAATTTTTCCATGGATGTAGTGCCACCTGTTGACCAGGGTGTCTGTGAACCACAACATAAAATATATATCTATATGATCTATATATATATATCTTCCCTGGTCTACAAATAGATCATGCAATGTTTGCATGATATACAATGAGTTTTGGCATTGTTCTATTTGAAAGTAACATTTACTTTAAGAGAAGGAAGAGTATGGTGATTTTTCTATCATTTCATAGGAGAGTAACCATGATTTTAGGTAAGTTAACTAGTACAATATTGTAGTTATGATTCAGTCTACATCTTATCACCATAGTGTGTTCAATTTGATTGGTATCCATTGCATGGTCATAATGGTTTTAACTGGTTTAATGTGGCATGTAGATGCTCAGTAAAATGCCCCAGATTGGATCATGTGTAGCCACATTCGATTGAGATTGATATGGAGACTGGTACACCACATATATTTTATGTTTCAACTATGGATAAGCTCGTCAAATCAAGTTGGCTAATACATGGTCTATATTACATGATATGGCTCTTGATACATGGAGTGGTTCTTGATCAGGATATGTGAAGACTGATACAATATTTATATTTCATGGTATGGCTATTGATATGTGGAGTAGTTCTTGATCAGGATATGTGAAGACTGATACACTATTTATATTGCATGGTATGGCTATTGATATGTGGAGTGGTTCTTGATCTAGATATGTGAAGACTAATACATTGTCTATATTACATGGTATGGCCCTTGATATGTGGAGTGGTTCTTGATATGAACATGTGAAGACTGATACATTGTTTATATAACATGGTGTGTCTCTTGATATGTGGAGTGGATCTTGATCCTGACATGTGGAGACTACTACATTGTTTATATATTACATGATGTGGATTTAGATATGTGGCAACTAATATATTGTTTACATTACATAAAGTGGCTCTTGACCAAGCTTCTTAGAACAAGTTGACTATACTTTGTTCTGTGGAGGCCCTACTAAGTAACATTATTGTTCCTAGTTGGGTATGCCACATTTCAACCATGGAATCATCATAAGAAAGGAACAGGGTGAGTACAGAGACGTGTAAATGACCTAAGTTGGCACAATAGTCATCAAATATATTGACTGGTAAAGTTAGTAGTAGAATGATCTATGGTATGAGTTGGATATATACTCGACCAATATCGAGGTCAAATCCTCATGCCCCTTATATTAATTGATGTCCATACACATCAAAAGGAAGTTAGAAACATCTTACTACAAGTCCCATTGGATAGCTCAATTGGTGGTAGATTCATGGTGTGTGCGCCAAGACTTAAGTTTGAGTCTTGGTAGCTATTAGGCTAGAACATTTTTTTATATGTTTATAGTTCAAATTTTGTATCATTTTTAAGAGGCCAAAAAGGACCTTTATGTAGAACCAATCACTGGATTTTATCATTTTGTAGAATGCACCCAGAAAGGGTCAATTTATATAACCTTTAATTTAATATTTGGTTTTTAAATGTTTTTGGAAGTTTCTAGACTCATTTTAGGTCCAAATTGGAATCTAGAAGAAGCACGATGATCAGGGCTTGGAGGTGGACACTCCTTAAGGCATGAAAGACCTTATTGACATATATTTGATGCCAAAATCCCGATTGCATGATTTTGATTGTTTATGAACAGGTTTTAATTGTTTTGGAAATATGGTAAGAACATGTTCCAATAAGAGTTTCAGTGACAAGATTCATGAACTAATTGAAGTAGGTTGTGGAAAATAGTATGATAGATAGTGAAAATGAATGATATAAATGTTTGTGATGGTGATTTCAATAATAATGATTACAATGAAAATATTTGTATGTTGTGATAGTGGTTGTAGTGGCAGTTATTGTAGTGACAGTGTCTATAGGTTGTGACGGTGGTTACAGTGACAATGATTGATGGTTGTGATAGTTTTTATGAGAGTATATTAATTGAGAGATGAACATAGAAGATGATGTTAGATCTAGTTTGAAATATTTTGAAAATAGATCCATAAGGAGTAGAAGAAGGAGGTGGGCTCCTCCCCTGAGGTTGGAGCCTAGAGCAAGTGAGAGCTTTCTCATCATTCATGGAGGTCAGGTCCTCAATTAGGTTTAGCCTACATCAAGTAGGAGCTCTCAATGATTGAGGTTGGTGCCCTAATCAGGTGATTCCCTATAGTGAGTTGTTTCTTTCACATTTGCGAGGTTGATGCTTCCATTAGGTTGTATCCTATCGCAAGTAGTAGCTTGCATATATTGGAGTTTGGTACCTCTAGTAGGTCAAAGCCTGTAAGTCTATGTAATAAATTGAAGAATAATAAGAAGAATTTGTGGTTTTTTCTTGTATGGATTTCCATGTAAAAGCTTGTGTCTCTTTCTAATTGATGTGATGGCTTATTGACATGTTACTAATGT
Organism: Pinus tabuliformis; assembly: GCA_031772625.1. Lineage (NCBI taxonomy): Eukaryota > Viridiplantae > Streptophyta > Pinopsida > Pinales > Pinaceae > Pinus > Pinus tabuliformis. Next base: position 1,243,802,916 of record CM062819.1, read on the forward strand.
GATGGTATTGTTATGATGTATTGTTATATCTATTGATATGCTACATAAGGTTATGTTTCATTTCATTGTGATTGTTTGTTGAAGAAAAGTTATAAAACAAAAAAATTTCTCTCACACTGATTCACCCCCCTCTCGGTGCAAATTACTATTGGCTACAAAACTATCTAAAGAAACTATTCTACAAAAAGCAAAAAACATTATTTGAGAGATTAGAAGAAATATAAATTATTTGATGAAGTGACTGGGGATGGATCCTACGCGCTTATGCCTGATGGAGTTTGAGATTTGAGGATGCACTATAGATGGCCCTCTATGTGGGAAAATTGAATATCAAAGCTAACAAGGTAGGATCTTTAGTGGTGTTGGAATCATTGAATTGCATTAAAAAAAGATATAATTTCATTGTAGTCGTCATGTTTTTCCTTAAGGACCCTGCTTAGGATAATTTTCATTTTCCAATGGATAGTAATGGAATTGAGATACTGGCTTCATCATACCATTGCATGTCCATGGTTGGGAGCCTAATTAGCGAATTCATCTTGGATTTTTGAATCAGAGTATGTTTTGCAGTCATTAGTAGTTAATGCTTCTAACTGTCATATTTCCTCTTGGATTTATAGGGGGTGAATTCGAAGATGGCCACAATTTTATGAACTTAGGACTGAGCCCATGGTCAACCCCAAGGGCCTTGAACTTTAGGCCCCTTATAAGATCACATTCACTAGAAGGGCATGGTACTTAGTGATAAGAGAGGCCATGAAATTTGTCCAATGGTAGAAGCGAAAGCCAATGGTTGTTAGAGTCAAATAAAGTATTAGAAGACATTTAACACTCAATTTATATGAGGGTCTCTAAATTAGATTAATAAGTTCTAACATAAGATGAACAAATAGAGAAGCTCCAAGAAGGGTCCAAAAATCATAAAATCTCGAGCATGCCAATGAAAATCCACACCACCAAGATTCCCTATAGACCATAAACCAAATTCTACAATGCAAAAAATAATAGACTAAGAATGTTGTAAATATTGGACATAGAAAATATTACCCCACAATTTTCTTCCCACCTGTTGTGGCCAGAAACAACCCCCCTTCTTATTTAGTGTTATTCCTAATACTAAATAAGTGGGGACCCTTAGTCAAAAATTTAAAAATTAATTAGTGCTTGTATTTCCTTTTTAATAAAACTTACCATCATAAACTTAGGAAAATACTCTTGAAAAATCTAAAAAAGCTTAAGTTTTATGATAAAGTAGAATTATTCCTTAGGAAATATCGCATCGCAAAAAGATAATGAATACCTCCTTGCAATCCGAATTCTAATATTGCGAGATCGCGATGCCAAACCACACATTAAGAAAACATATATCGCATCGCATGCATCAAATATTGCTTACGTTAAAAAACTTTAAACTACCGATATGCGATGGCGCATATCGCAAATCGCATTTCGCAGAAAATAGATTAACGAAAATTTTCATATGGCACGCTCCTGCGATATTGTGATTTTGCGATAGAGAGGCAAAGCGATAATGCGATATTGTGATAATGTGATATAGCGAGCTAGCAACCTTGCGATGTTGCGATTCTGCGATGTTGTGATCTGCGATATTGCGAAGCAAATCGAAAAATCACTTCATCGTAGATCTTTCGAGCTCGTTGTTCAAAAAAGTATTTTCCATAAACCGAGACCTGGTTATGCACTTTAATGCTAATTAATGAGTTAGTTGCCAGTCATTAATGGAATATGGTTTCGTGCTTATCGAAGAGTCATTTCACGTAAGGTGGTATATTTTATATGTCTTCGGCATTTAAAACTTTCCCATCACCTTTCCTTATCATTATTCTCACTTCACTTGTAAATTGCAGGAACGAAGAGCAGAGAAATATACAAAGAAGTACGCAGGATATCATGGGAAAGAAAGGCAAAGCCCCGAGCTCTGAAGAGAAAGAAATGGCACCCCTGTATACAAACACTGCCTGTAACAGAGACGCTGGTATTGCTACTTCGGAAGGCATGTATAGTCTACTTGAGGAAGAGAATCCCAGAGTAATGGAGGTTGATGCTACTGCAGGCTCACATGGTTCTTCCAAGGCATCCATTACAGAGCTGGCTTGTTCGTTTTGCACAGGATAGTGGCGAGGCCAAAAATTCTTCCATAGACGGACATGATTAAATGGATACTAGACAACACTGATATCATAAATAGACAATTTAAAACTTAGGGTCAAGAGCTTATGGAATCATTATTTTCACAAAATTTGAGCATTATATCCTCTAATAGGAAAACGCGTAAAAGGCGAAAAACGCACCAAGGAAGCCTAGATCAAGAAACAGAAGCAGTTTCCGATGCGCAATTAGTGCCTAGCACTAATCACGCATCGTCGAGCAAAACTTCTTGAAAAGGAAAGCTTCTAATCACTCAGTCTCCTGTAAGCCCAAAAATTTGTAAGAAAGCAACGATAGAGGTAAAAAGTAAAACTTGAATCCTAAAACCAGTGGTATTTGTCAAAAATATCTTCAAAATGGTATGTACATATAAACAACAATTACAAGCAGGCTGGAGATAGAAAGATCAAGAAAAGGCAGAATCAATCCAAAGGTTAACCAGGTTGAATTGGGATTATTACTGGGCATACTTGGTAAAACCACACAGCCAGTGCATGACTCTCAAGTGTATCATCAATTCTGCCGAGAAGATGGCACCAGCTCTTGCCGATTCTGTTTTCACAGCACAGCTAAAATCGGAAGTCGGCCAGCCGACTCTTCTCAAGCAAATGCTGAATGCGTGCGATTTCAAGGAGCAGATATAGAAATAATTAGTTAGTAGTTTTAATTTTAGATTCAGTTTTAGTTTTATTTTTTCTTTATTTTTTCCTGAAATGAGGACGATCATTTAAACCGTATCCTATATTTTTGTAATAAGTTATTTTTAGATTTAGTTAGTAGTATTTAAACCCTTCTCATGCATTTAGAGAAGCATCCTGAAATTTATCAAAAACTTATCCCCAGAACATGCACTTTTGTACCCTCTGAGGAGGTTTTGATGAATGAATGGAACATGATTTATTGATATCTGTATTTAATATCTGCTACTGATTTTTCACTTTTGTACTCTTAGTGGATGTTGGATTAAGAGGAGATAAATCATTATCGCTTGAAGCTCATGAGTAGAACTAGTTATAAATGGTACTTCTATCTCTTAACTATTTCTGCCTTTGTGTTAAAAGTGATATTCATGTTCAGCTGTTTATATATTGATGCGTGAATGTCTGAGTTATCATTTGGCACTTTTGTATGGTGATAGCTATTTATTTATGCTTAGTGTATGAGTAGCTTAATATGTGGTATGCCTTTCACAACTGTTTCGTCTAACTTTTTATATGAAGTGGTTCATCTTTATTGAATTCTTTTCTCATAACAGTTGAATGATATTTATTACCAATTGTTATCTAAAATCATTTTAGATCGCATAATAGAAGGATTACACCTCGTGTTGGTGTAGACTTAGATATTTTTTCTTATTAGAATACAATTTGCATGTTATTAAATTAGAGTTAGAATTGGAAAATTTCACTTAGGAACTTTTAGAAGGGAAATATCAATTCTTCACACACACACACATAAATTGGGAAACTGATCCCATATCCCCAGTCGGACCCACTATACCAAACGGAAAAGGAGCTGCTAACCAAGGTCCGGACCGGGTGGGTATCCCCCTTGTTGTAGACCCGATTTGCAGGGCTTCAACATATTTGGCGCTAGAAGGAGGGCCTCGAGCTGTGAATGGAAAGAAAGTCTAAATCTAAATACCATTCTGAGAGTAAATCGCCCTCACCATATCCCTCGACTTCTCCATTGCATTTAGAATATTTAAATCCAGAGCCAGAAGTCGTAGGAGCAACAGCCACTGCTACAAACCCTGACATTTCAGAACAATCTACTATTGAACCTCCTGAAGTTGAATCTTTGATTCACAAACTTCAGCGATTTTCTATATCTCCTCAAAAATCTGATAAATCTCAAGGCAGCGTGACTTCGCAATATAACCCTGCTCACCCGCTTACCAGATTAAAAAGCGAAAAGTTTGGTGTTCAGCCAACCGAGTTACCTCTACCCACAAGGAAGAGAGCAAGGAAATCTCCTAAAGGGTCTGATAGCGAGACTCTTTCATCATCATCATCCATCTCAACCTCTCCACCGCGAAGTCAACCATCCACTCCTCCACTTCAGATCATTGTCCATCAGTCCACCGATACTCCCACATCTCCTTCTCAATCATTTGGAGTCGTAATATCCTCATCTTCTCAACCGCAGGGATCATCTTTTGCACTTTCCTCTGCTAATAGATCAGCGATGGCCCAATCTCCATGGAATAACCCAAGGGCAATCTTAATGCTTGTGCCCTTAAGTCAGTTACCGGCCCATCCTGAAAAATGTCTGCCTAAGGTTAATCCTAAGGCTGGCATGCTAGAGAAAGAACATATAAATAACTTTATGCTATCCATAAATCTCAATGGAGTTACCAACAAAGACATTGTTGTTCGACTTTTTCCTTATACTGCAAGGAACAGCCGGATCATGGTATTTTTCATTACCGTCTGGATCTATTACTAGTTGAGAGATTTTCCAAAAACAATTCCTGACCAAGTTCGGTGATGACAAGTCTACGGCAACACTAATCGTCGACCTGTCTAACCTTAGGGCTGAGTCAAAAGAACCTATCAAAGATTTTAATTCACGTTTCAATAAACTGTTAAAAAAAATTCCTACTGCTTCCAAGCCTAGCGAAGAAGTGTGAAGTGAATGGTACATCACTGCTTTACCATCAAACATAGCAATCTTTGTTGATAGGGCTAACAAAATAACTTTAGTCGAAAATATGAAGGAAGCAATAGCAGTAGAGAAACATATTACAACCTTAGAAAAGAAAAATGCATTAGAAGAATGAAAATCCAAGAAGGTTTCTTTCAAGGAAGATCCCAAGAAAAAACAATCGAAAGATCCATTCGATTTAGAAGGATTGCAAAAAGTTTTGAAGACCATGTCTAACGAGATGGTCGACATTAAGAAACAAGTGGCAAAAACTTCCTCTAATAAGCCCTACAGACCTTTTAAAAGAAACCCTCTGACCAATTCCAAACCCCCTAACGCTATTACAAGTGCTAAATCTGAAGAAGAAGAAGAGGAAATCACTACTGGGGAACATACCGATGAAGAAGAAGTTGTAGAGTTACAAGGTATGTTGGATTTCATCCTCCCAGACGAAGAGGACCAAGAGGCATCCCCGGTTAGTACTCGCAGTAGAAATCAACTTGATCCTCCTCAACCTACCCCTAAGCCAAAGAGTGCAAGCTCAATGACTAAGGATAAAGTCACAGCCAAGAAAACGACACCTGAAGTGACTCAAAACAGACCCATCAACTCCATCTAAAACGTTGATCGTTTCGGATGAAATGGAGTATAATATCATAGAAGACATGAAAAATACTAGGGCCAATATCACTTTTTACGAATTGAGCAAGTTAAAACACCAGCCAAAAGGTACTTTTGAAAGAATTACATGTTGTACCAGTTGCACCTTTGCCCGCCATTGTAATCTCTCAAGCTTCCCATGATAAGGGAAGACCTCCAACTAATGCGATTAATAAAGCTGATCCAAACGATATCGCCTTAATTGGAGGAAGATCAAGATCACATACTCCCCCATTTCTTCTTACTTATGAAATTTTCAATAAAAATTTTCATAATTGCTTAGTGGATTCTGGAGCTTCATCGAATATTTTACCAAAGTCAATATGTGTAAAATTGAATGTTCAACCACAAAAATCCGCTGTGCGCATAGTTCAATTAGATCGATCACAAGTCGAAGTGACTGGCGAATTAAATCAAGTTACCATAAGGCTGTCACCCAACCCAAAGGTATGTCAAGTTATCGACATTTTAGTTTCTAATATTCCATAATTTTATGGCTTAATTCTTAGCAGAGATTGGTCAGAAAAACTTCATGGACACTTTGCAACTCACTGGTCACACATGTGGCTCCCTTACAATGGTAAACCAAATCAAATAAAAGTTGAACAGGAAAGACATCAGAAATACATAGTAACAGAACTGGAGGAAGAAAATTAACCAGTAGCATACAGCAATAACATCATTGGCAACTATTCACTAGATTCTTTCTTAGGAAATTTTAACGCTCATACTTCACCTTACTTAGAACATTCTGTTTTATCTCAAGTAGAAAATTTCTCTCAATTAGATAGTTCTAAATGTATTAATTTTATAGATAGTCTTGTAAATAAATATTTATTTTGGAAATTATTTTTTGACGGTTCTAAGTCTAACGAAGGAGCAGGAGCAGGATGTGTGTTAATTAGTCCAGAGGGAGATAAAACTATGCTAACTTGCAGACTCGAATTTGATTGCACCAATAATATCGCAGAATACCAGGCTTTAGTCCAAGGATTATACAAAGCAATCGGATTAGACGTCAAATACCTTCAAGTTTTCGGAGATTCTGAAATTGTAGTCAGACAGGTACGTAATACTATACATTTTTTATCAGGTCATTTAAAACATTACCAATATTTAGTTCAAGATCTAACTGAACACTTTATAGCATTTAATATTTCATCAATTCCCAGACTCTAGAATGCTAGTGCAGACCTCTTAGCTAATGTAGCTTCTAAGCTCATTCCTTCAAAAGATTTTAGCCCTGATTGATTTTCAATAGAATTAATTTTTAGACAATGTATTCCTGATAACATTACCAATTGGAGGATTTTCAACGACGATCCTGATATCGTGAGTTTCCTCACATCTGAAGGATCTTACACCAATCAAATAATTGATGAAGACCAACATGACTAACAATTGCAACAAGATAGCACTAACAATGCCATACCTAAGTTAGTAGTCAAGTTAGAGGACCTTTATGATTTGAAAGATCGATTTAAAAGATCTACCACTTCAAAGCTCCAAAGTTCAACTTTGAACTATGAATTAGTAAATCTAGGAACTGATACCAGACCACAGAATATCAATCTAGGCCTTGGTCTAGCTCTTGAAGAAAAATTAGCGTATATTCATCTCTTGAGACAATACAAAAGTGTCTTTTCTTGGAATTACGATGAACTCAAAATGTACGACACCTCCATCATCCAACATACTATTCCAATGATAGACGATGAAAAACCTGTCCAACAAAAGTTGAGAAAGATCCATCCCAATCTAGAAAACCAAATCAAATCTGAACTCAATAAGTTATTGAAAGCCAAAATAATTTTTCCCGTTCGACATTCCAAATGGGTTTCCAATATGGTCCCTGTTAGAAAGAAAAACAGAGATATTAGAATCTGCATTGACTTTCGAAATCTTAACAAAGCCTGCCAAAAGGATAATTTTCCTTTGCCTCCCATGGAACAAATACTGCAAGCAGTCGCGAGCTCAGAATTAATGTCATTCTTGGATGGATTCTCAGGATACAATCAACTGTTGGTACATCCCGATGATCAATTAAAGACCACATTCAGAACTAAATGGGGCACATACGCATATCAAAAGATGCCATTTCGTCTGATTAACGCGGGTGCCACATTTCAGAGAGCCATGGACATCGCATTCAAGGGTTTAGTTAATAAATCAGTGGTAATCTATTTGGATGATATAACTATATATTTCAAGAAACGAAACAATCATCTTAGAGATTTAAAACAAATCTTCAAATTTTGTCAAAAGTATGGAATTTCACTTAACCCAAAAAAATCCTTTTTCGCATTAAGTGAAGGAAAACTTCTCGGATTCATAGTGTCAAAATATGGAATTCACATTGATCCTGACATAATCAAGGAGATTTCTGCAATACCCCTACCTCACAACAAGAAAGCCATGCAATCTTTTCTTGTCCAAATTAATTTTGTAAAGAGATTTGTTCCAGATTTTTCAAGAATCATGTCTCCTTTACAAGCAATGATTAAAAAGAACTCAAACTTTAAATGGGGCCAAGATGAACATGCGGAGTTCAATCTGATCAAACAAGCAATTTTTAATGCTCCATCTTTAGCAACTCCAAATTTTTCCAATCCTTTTGTTTTATATACATTTTCCTCTAATAGATCATATGCTGTGATACTCACTCAAACAAATCAAGAAAAGGTAGAAGCCCCAATTGTTCTTTTCAGTTCTAATTTAAAAGGGGCTGAGTTAAATTATTCAGATGTGGAGAAACAAGCTTATACTGTTTTCAAAGCAATTAAATATTTCAGACCTTTTTTACTCAAAACACATACAAAAATCATAGTACCATTTCCGACGGTAAGAAATCTTCTAGTAGAGAAAGATGTGGGTGAGAAAAGAGCCAATTGGGTTACTGCCTTACAGAAATATGACGTATAAATCAAACCAACAAGTATTGTAAAAGGTCGAGGCTTTTGCAAAATGCTAGCTGGAGCATCGCTTATGTCCCAAATTCCATCTGCAGAGATACAAATGTTCGAGGTAAGCCTAAAGGATGTTGAGTCATTATACACTGATATCATTTATTATCTAAAGAATGGATACGCTCCTTCAAACCTCGATCATACCAAGAAAAGAGCTCTAAGGTTGAAAGCCAAACAATATCAGCTCGTGAATGATGTTCTTTTTAGAATAAATTATGATTATGTTCCCCTTAGATGTCTTGAGAAATCTGAAGCTGAAAAAGTCTTGCAGGAACTCCACGATGGGCCAACAGGCGGACACTATGCTAGAGACGCTACTGCTCATAAAATCTTACGCGCAGGCTATTACTGGCCCACATTATTGAAAGACTCACATAACTATGTGAAGAAATGTCAAGTCTGTCAAACCACTGCTTGGAGACAAAAGAAATGATCCTTGCCACTGCAACCAGTTAACATTGAGCAGCCTTTCGATCAGTGGGGATTGGACATAATAGGTGAGATCGTTCCTCACTCTTCTAAACAGCATAGATATATCCTTACAGCAACATATTACTTTACTAAATGGGTAGAAGCAGTTCCACTCAAGACGGCTAATGCTGAAAATATCATCGAGTTCATAGATCAATTCATAATCACCAGGTTTGGGTTGCCTTCTGCTTTAATGTTTGATAATGCATCATATTTTTCTGGTAATGCGATGACTGAATTTGCACTCAAAAGGGGTTTCAAGCTTAAATACTTTGCCAATTATTATCCACAGGGGAATGGATTAGCTGAATCTACAAATAAGAATTTAATCAGAATTATTAAGTGAACCATTGATCACAATCATAAAAATTGGCACAAATCTTTAATATATGCTTTATGGGCAGATCGGATAACTCAAAAAGCCTCCATCGGCACTTCCCCCTTCAATTTAGTTTATGGGAAAGATGTGGTTCAATATATTGATGAAGCCCCAACTTCTTCCTTACAACTAAGGCAGCTGGAAATAATTAAGTTAGAAGAACAACGAGAACAGGCCAAGATAGCTCATGCTCATCATCAAGAATTAGTAAAAGCCTCTTTTGATTCAAACATGATATCTAGAAAAGATTTTCAGATGGGAGATTTAGTTCTAAAATGGGACAAGGCTCATGAAGAAAAAGGGAAACATACAAAATTTCAAAGAATGTGGCTTGGCCCTTTTCAAATCGTAGAAGTCATAGGTCCGTCCACTTTTTTGTTACAGGATTTAACAGGAAAAAGAGAATCTTTACCTGTTAACGGAAAGATCCTCAAAAGATATTTTCCATAGGAGATCATTATTCTATTTTGTAGAGTAGTTGTTTTAGTTTCATAATAAAACCAGTTGTAAATGGTTACATTTTAGATTCCCGAAAAAGACACAAATTCTCTTTTAGATTTTGTTTTTTCACTTGTATAAATGGAATTCTATTGGAAAATTGATCGTTATTATTGAAAGATACAATTAAAGACTCTACGCCTAGAAAGGATACTAGTTTCGACCCTGTAAATTTTGATGAAAAGCAACCTTTAGTGGGAAATTGTTTATATCAGTCCAATCAAAGGTATCAATAATAAAATGAAGATTCTCTGTAGAAAAGCTCTTTCCAAAAACTCTACCATTGTTGTCCAGAGCCATCTTAAGGAAACAATGACTTCCTCCCCACCTAGGAAACTACAATGTTCAGAGAATGATCCAAAGATACACTTTAACTTAAAGAGTAGGAGGTCTCATCATGAGCCAACTTATCATGATCATAAATATTATAGCTTGCTGACTTTTCCAATACTGCATACCACAACAAGGCAATGACTCAAGATTGTTTCAAGTAAAAGACAAGTGGTCTCATCACGAGCCAGCTTGTTCAGCAAAGCTATAAATAAAGTGAATGACTGTGTCGTACATTGGCTATCAAACCAAGACATTGTTCTTTAAGGGTAAAAATAAAAATGAAAGCAATAAGTGTGGATGTGGATTTCTCTTTGAAAATAGTATATTTCTCTAAGTAGGATATAGGATCATTGTTGGGTAACAGGTAACCCTATCGAGGCTATAAACGCCTGCTGGTAGTAGAGGCTCTACCTACGACAAATGAGCATATTCAAAACTGATTTACAGAGAAGGCTTTGTCTTTATCTTTATAAACCATGTAATGACTGATCTAGATACAAGGACTAGCTTCAGGGAGAAAATAATCAAAGTTGAAAATAGAAGAAACAAAATATCATTGATAGGTAAAAGCATAATGTACTTTGTCTTTCTATAATAAAGTTTAATTTTCTGGCAAATTTTTTGTTTTGGAAGTTTAGAAAACTCAAAAGAAAAGAAGAGATAACTGGTTCTTCCAAGTGAATCGCCAATTTTTGTGGCCAGCAACAACCCCCCTTCTTATTTAGTGTTATTCCTAATACTAAATAAGTGGGGACCCTTAGTCAAAAATTTAAAAATTAATTAGTGCTTGTATTTTCTTTTTAATAAAACTTACCATCATAAACTTAGGAAAATACTCTTGAAAAGTCTAAACAAGCTTATGTTTTATGACAAAGTAGAATTATTCCTTAGGAAATATCGCATCGCAAAATGATAATGAATACCTCCTTGCAAGCAGAATTCTAAGTTTGCGAGATCGCGATGCCAAACCACACATTAAGAAAACATATATCGCATCGCATGCATCAAAGACCGCTTACATTAAAAAACTTTAAACTACCGATATGCGATGGCGCATATTGCAAATCGCATTTTACAGAAAACAGATTAACGAAAATTGTCATATGCCACGCTCCTGCGATATTGCGATATTGCAATTTTACGATAGAGTGGCAAAGCGATAATGCGATATTGCAATAATGCGATATAGCGAGTTAGAAACCTTGCGATGTTGCGATTCTACGATGTTGCGATTCTGTGATGTTGCGATCTGCGATATTGCGAAGCAAATTGCAAAATCGCTTCATCGCAGATCTTTCGAGTTCGTTTTTCAAAAAAGTATTTTCCATAAACCGAGACCTGGTTATGCGCTTTAATGCTAATTAATAAGTTAGTTACCAGTCATTAATGGAATATGGTTTCATGCTTATCAAAGAGTCATTTCACATAAGGTGGTATATTTTATATGTCTTCAACATTTCAAACTTTCCCGTCACCTTTCCTTGTCATTATTCTCACTTCACTTGTAAATTGCAGGAACGAAGAGGAGAGAAATATATGAAGCAGTATGCAGGATATCATGGGAAAGAAAGGCAAAGCCCCGAGCTCTGAAGAGAAAGAAATGGCGCCCTTGTATTCAGACACTACCTGTAACAGAGACGTTGGTATTTCTTCTTGGGAAGGCATGTATAGTCTACTTGAGGAAGAGAATCCCAGAGTAATGGAGGTTGAGGCTACTGCAGGCTCACATGGTTCTTCCGAGGCATCCATTACAAAGCTAGCTTGTTCGTTTTGCACAGGATAGTGGCGAGGGCCAAAATTCTTCCATGGACGGACATGATTAAATGGATACTAGACAGCACTGATATCAGAAACATACAATTTAAAACTCAGGGTCAAGAGCTTATGGAATCATTATTTTCACAAAATTTGAGCTTTATATCTGCTAAAAGAAAAATGCACAAACGGTGAAAAACGCACAAAGGATGCCCGGATCAAGAAACAGAGGCAGTTTCCGATGCGCGATTAGTGCCTAGTGCTAATGACGCATCACTGAGCAAAACTTCTTGAAAAGGAAAGCTTCTAATTGCTCAGTCACCTGTAAGCCCAAAAATTTGTAAGAAAGCAACGATAGAGGTAAAAAGTAAAACTTGAATCCTAAAACCAGTGGTATTTGTCAGAAATATCTTCAAAATGGTATGTACATATAAACAACAATTACAAGCAGGCTGGAGACAGAAAGCTCAAGAAAAGGCAGAATCAATCGAAAGGTTAACCAAGTTGAATTGGGATTATTACTGGGCATACTTGGTAAAACCACACAGCCAGTGCATGACTCTCAAGTGTATCATCAATTCTGCTGAGAAGATGGCACCAGCTCTTGCCGATTCTGTTTTCATAGCACAGCTAAAATCAAAAGTCGTCCAGCCAACTCTTCTCAAGCAAATGCTGAACGCGTGCGATTTCAAGGAGCAGATACAGAAATAATTAGTTAGTAGTTTTAATTTTAGATTCAGTTTTAGTTTTAATTTTGCTTTATTTTTTCCTGAAATGAGGAGGGTCATTTACACTGTATCCTACATTTTTGTAATAAGTTATTTTTAGATCTATTTAGTAGTATTTAAACCCTTCTCATTCATTTAGAGAAGGGTGCTGAAATTTATCAAAAACTTATCCCCAGAACATGCACTTTTGTACCCTCCAAGGAGTTTTTGATGAATGAATGGAACAAGATTTATTGATATCTATATTTAATATCTACTACTGATGTTGCACTTTTGTACTCTTAGTGGACGTTGAATTAAGTGGAGATAAATCATTATCGCTTGAAGCTCATGAGTAGAACTAGTTATAAATGGTATTTCTATCTCTTAACTATTTCTGCCTTTGTGTTAAAAGTGATATTCATGTTCAACTATTTATATATTGATGCGTGAATGTCTGAGTTATCATTTGGCACTTTTGTATGGTAATAGCTATTTATTCATGCTTAGTGTATGAGTAGCTTATTATGCGATATGCCTTTCACAACTGTTTTGTCTAACTTTTTATACGAAGTGGTTCATCTTTATTGAATTCTTTTCTCATAATAGTTGAATGATCTTTATTACCAATTGTTATCTGAAATCATTTTAGATCGCATAACAGAAGGATTACACCCTGGGTTAGTGTAGACTTAGATGTTTCTGCTTATTAGAATACAATTTTCATGTTATTAGATTAGAGTTAGAATTAGAACATTTCACTTAGGAACTTTTAGAAGGGAAATATCAATTCTTCACACACACACACACACAAATTGGGAAACTGGTCCCATATCCTCAGTCGGACCCACTATACCAAACAGAAAAGAAGATGCTAACCAAGGTCCGGACTGGGTGGGTATCCCCCTTGTTGTAGACCCAATTTTCGGGGCTTCAACACCACCATACATGGGGATGTTGTAGACGATTCATGAATCATTGTCAACCACTTCCCATTCCTACTCTATCACCTATTGCAACCACTTCTAACATCGTATAAAAATGATTCCTTATCCATTAACACTGTACTCAATTCCTGAAATATCAATACCAAGTATGTGTGGTGAAGGCTAACCTCCATGAGAAAAATACCTACATGCAAGCAAGTTACCAAAAATTCAATAACGCGGGAGAGATATCCTAACAACAATAGGAGTTTCCAAGGGGACTACAAAAGAACACATAGCCATGATAAGCAGACAAAGTTTCCACAAATCCAGCATTGTTGGAGAAATATCCCACATGTGGCAAAGGAATGCCATAGAGGTTGCAAAAGAACATAGAGCCATAATAAATAGGATGAGAGTTCATATAAATAATGGTTGCTTCCATCTTAATGTGAAGGGATGTATTTTGGTTAACATGTGTGATTACATGGGGTGGGATAGCCATGCCAACCCCCCCCCCCCTTCAATGTGATGGGAGGTAGCATAGTGGAAAGCCCCCTGCCCCCCATACTTCTTTGGCACATATTCTGACACCCCATGTTACACGTCATTTTTTCACCATGACACTTTACTGTTAAAATGGATCTCTCACCATCCATAAACATGTTTCATTACACACCCTTAGAGGTCAAACAATTAAAAACCCTTGAAGAAGATGTGAATTATGGGTAAAATGGCCTTATAACTTGTTAAGTGTGACCTACGTGCTCTTTCTAGTCAGTTTCTACACATTTGCAGTTTCTCTCCTTGAAACCTACGTATAAATGTGCTCTGTCTTCCACTATAGACTGCACACATAACTCAAAGAAAACTACAAATAAAAAGTGAGTTCCAGAAGCCTTGTTGGATGAATATATCCCAACTAAAAGATTTTGGTTCATATTTATTTGAGCCATACCACTCAGATCATAGAGCTAATTACCTCTCATCAATTAACCATAATCCCCCAATTAGAGGATCTCATCCTTCTCTTTTGGATCTAAAACTTCTTTCTATTTTCCTATAAATTGACTATAGGCTAGAGGGATTGGGAGGTTCACAAAATATACACTTATGATGTTGGATTTAGTTTGGAATCCTAATCATCTAAGGAGATGGTTAGAGGAATTTGGGAGGAACCTCATGACATCAAGGCATAGGTTGTAAGGCTCTTATTTATCCTTGAATTAATACAAATGAATCTCTTTTTCCATTGTATTGTCTTACTAAAATGTTGAATGATTTATGTCTCTTTTGTTATTCATTAAGATCATTTCGATTTCTAATCTTCTTAATCATTAGATTAAGCTTGTTTGAATTGTTATGTTCCATATGCCTTTTATCTTTCTTATGTGTGTGATTGTAAGTCTCTTTTATCATTGAGAAGTTGCATCGAGACAAAGCAGGGATCTTCGTCAAGCATTTCACAAATAGGTAAGAAGCTTATTCTCCTACTCTTGTATTTACAATTCAAACAAAATATGCTTAGGGAAAGAGTTATTCAATTGTTTGTTTGTTTCTAGTTTTGTTTAGGATCTAGGGAGATCGCTCTTGTTAATAAGAGGGATTTATCTGCCTAAAAAGAGGAATAATATCACAAGTTTCACTCTCATTACCTATTAAGTAAATAACTGCCTATAACACAAAATTAGTTCAAATCAATTAGAATTTTATATTTTTTAGTGCTCTTACAACCTAAAGTAGCTTAAGTTGTAGGGCTTTGGAATAGGGAAGTTAGTAAACTTTCCAAAGCTACAAATAAATAATAGAATCTTGTGATAGGGAGAGAAATCCAATTATTTCAGTTTTTCTCTCGGAAGCTCTTATAACACATGAGTTGAGCACGAGATCATATCAGACATTGTGAAGTGAATGTGCCCACTTTATTGGCTATGATAGAGTGATTTGCATGTATTACAATGGTGTCGGAAGGTACTTGCGGTCACTTGAAAGTAAACCTCCAATTAATCATGTTGAGTAGATTTCAACAGGATTGAGATTTGTTACTCTGCCCTTGCGTGTGCATCTAGTTTACGTCTATCCCCCCAAGCATAATTGTTGTAGTTGGTAAGCTTAGTCACCATAATCCTAGGGATATTACCCAAGGTGACAGTAGAGGGAAGGTCCTATTGTACCTGGAACATACATTGGCTAGACTCACTTGGACTTTTTGGAGGGTAATATTTGCTTGAGATGGCATAAGTGAAGTTACTTTCCCCAAATCGTTTCATTAAGCAGGTTGTCAGTGTAACTAGTTTCAATCGCTCATATCTATAAAATTTTCACCTTGATCTCTTCGACATTGGATTTCAACACCAACTAGTTGATTTTGTTGTGAAAGGTAAGTTTGCATCGTTTAAATCCATAGATTTATTAGTGTGTGTTACTTTGTTTGTTTTTTACTTTTTAGAGGCTTTAGGTGTTATTTTCATAGTGTATGAATTATTAATTTAAGAATTCATCATGGCTAAATTAGTGAGGCAATCATGTAGAATTATCGGTAAACCGCCTGAATATACGCCAAGTCACCTAGAAAATATTAAAACTGAAAAATAAAAATTAAAAGGATTTGTGACTACAGAAGAACCTGAAACTTCTAGTATTCTATAATATGATATAACAAGCACTAAAGTGAATAAACTAGAAACATCTACTATTCTAGAACCCGAAGTAAAAAAATCTAAATTTGATCAACCTCAAACACTAGAATCAGACTTAGAAGTAACTGATCCAATAATTACTGAACTTATTTGAATAGAATCAGATACTGGAGATATTTCAGACTCACAAATGACTGAACCAAACATCAAAGAACCTGAGTCTGATGTTTCTAAACCTGAGTCATCTTCAACTGCGTTAGCCCGTACTCTTACTCCAAGTTCACCGCAACTAAAACTTATTGTTACTGATTGTCTACCTCCTAGTCTTATTAGTATTGAATAAATTAGCTCAGATGAAGAGGAAGAATCACCACATACACCAGTTTCTGCCAGTGATCAGACTGATATTCCAGAACTTCTCTTTTCTACTTTTCAACCTAACCCTTGGTATTTTATGCCCTTGAACTTTTTAGGTCAAGGAATTCCACGATACACTACTCCTTATTATATTGTACTAGGATTTGATATGTCTAGAATGACTTCTAGAGATATGTCATCAGATACTTCTATGTGTTTTACTTCTCTAGAATCAATTTTATATGGTGGCCCATCAGTCCCTCTTGGATATCAGTCTCTTTGTGGGACTCATTCAAGAGCTTATCCTTCAAATCAACCTTCAACTATGTCAACTTGTTTAATTGATTCTACTATCTAGGGCTTCACATCTAATCAATATGTAAATATGATTTCCAGCGTGTAGGTAATCCTCAAGTTAAGCCAACAAGCGGTTATTACCCACCTGAGGGGAACCATCGTATCCTCCTACTGGATGACAAACTTTATTTGGATATTACCCTACGGTTGGAGGGAAACCTCTCACTGGGAATTATCCAAGTTATGGTTAGATACCTCAAGCCGGTTTAGGCCAAACTGTTGTATCTCAACCATTATTGGTACTCCCTATCCTGGGATGAACACAATCTGGAATCATTCATATAATCAAAAGCCAATTCAAGTTACTCCTCAAGTGCCAATTTATCAACCTGTTGGACAACCTATTCAACAAATTCATGTTCAAGGAATTCCTATACTAGTCCAACAGTCTGTCTAGGGTAACCCATCAACACCTGTCCAACAACCACTCTAGTAGCCTATCTCAAGTTCTCCACAAACTCCAGTTTATTCTATTGTGGAAACAACTGTTCAAAATACAATTCTAAGTTCTCCATAAAATCCCATCCCAAGAGTATCATAGGTAATTATTCCAATTACTCAGGTTATTCTTTAGGAATCTTCTTCTCCAACCCTTTCTAAGATTCAGTCTATACCCCAAATTCCTGTAGTACAACCTAGTATACCATATATGTAGATGTTGTTTCAAGGACAGGCTTTTTAAGGTCAACCCCAGAGTCAATTTTTTCAAGGCCAACCTTTTCAAAGTCAATTCTTCCAAGGTCAACCTTTGTAGATTCAACCTTATCAAGGACATTTTATCCAAGGTCAAATGGGTCAGGGTCCTCCTTTCCAAAATCAACCATACCCCAGTCATACTTTTCAAGCACCAATTCAACCGCAATTTGGTATGGCTCATCCTGGATATCCTGGAGGTATGCAAATTCCAACTGCTCAGGCTATTCCAGGATATCTTGGGTATCCCCCTCTAGGAACAAGACTCATCCCTCAAGGTTATCAATACTTACAACATGATCCTAACCATCAACTACCATTTATTGCTACTTTGGATTTATTGGATCTATCTCATTTAACAAATGATCCCATTTTCTATCTACCGTTTTGGCTGAAAATGCCTACAAAGTTGCCTAATGACATTCCAAAATTTGAAGGTAAATCAGGAGAGGAACTGTTGTAGTGGCTACAACCACCCTCTAAAATTTTGGCCTACACCAATTCTAGAGCCTCCCTTGAAGAGTTCACTTTATGACTGCACACACTCGGGTTCACTCCGTGAGCTCGTATGAGTCCTTACATCCACCTTGCTTGTTCATTGCATTCAAGTCTCTGCATGTTGATGTCTAACTCATGCTTACGACTATGTTCTAGTTATGATTAAATTCTTCGCTTCGTATGTGCTTGTTGTATTCGCTATGAAAGCATTTATCGCACTCACACACAGAGTCACATTCACTGCTGCACAAGCATCGTCTCGATCAATGAACGAGAAATCATGAGTGTCATGCTTGTCTCTTACACCGTCGTTCAGTCTTGTTGAACATATGTGTTTGGATGGTTTGGTCATTTCATCGTAAAGTCATACGAGTTGGTGTCGTATGATCAACTATGCATCTTTTGATTGTTCACACACTTATCCATTTTTGCTGAAGGTTCTGACGACCTGACTCCCCTCTAACAGTCGGACCATCACCCTACCATCGACTCAATCGACTGTCAACCAGAACAATGCAGAAGAACCAAGGTAGTATTTTCAAGCTACATTGCCTGCAATCAATCCAATCAACTCTCATGCTGGTCACCCGGATAGTCGAACCCAACAGTCAACCTAGGATTGACTCCCCTCAAAAATTGCGCAGATGCCACTGACCTCACCCACTCAACTGAATGAGGAAATTACCTAGATGGGTTGGACAAACACCAAGTTCCCATCCCTGTCTCCCTCAAAAAATTTCACAGTTTTCCCAGTCAGTCATCCCGACAATCGACCAACTGCTCATCTCAGAAATTGTGTAGTGTTCATGAGCAGGCCTTCTACTGCCCATCGGTCAACTCAACTCACAAATTTTATAGAGATGATCAATAGGCTGGCCTGCCAGCCTCAATGCAGTTTTCCTTGGCAAGTAGCCCCTAGAAATAGAGTGCCATTTCCCTCTAGGAATTGCATAGTTTCTACTGTTAGTCTCCCAGGTATCCAACTAGTAGTTCCCTCTGGGAATTGTGAATTTCTGGCTGCCAGTGACCCCAGCAACCAACTGGAAGTTCCCTCTGGGAATTGCGTAGTTCTGGCTGTGAGTGACTCGGGCAATTCCCAAAAAAACTGCGCAATCCCTGCCTATTGACCCTTAATGCAGCTTGGCTCATTCCTCTAGAAAATTGTGCAAATCTGGTTGTCCAACCCCGCTCCTTGTTCATTCTGAAAAATGAGTAGAGCATGCCTACCTTACCTTCCAACAGCCTAGACTGTTCCTCCAAAAATTTGTGTAATTTTGCCTCCCAGCTGAGCAAGACCTTGCAGACAGTTATTGTCGACTAAGATCACCTGTCTCCATCTCTCAGTGACCCTTCTAAAATTTCATTAGCAATTTCCCGGAGCCATCATCCCACATCACAACCTTGCTGCCTCTCCTCATCACCTACACCCGAATGATCATGTGTCATGGTAGACTAGGAGGTTTTGGATTTCATGTCATCTCATCATGAGTGACTATAGGTACAAGTACACTAATGAACATGGCAAGACAACGAATGGGATGAACGAATAGAGCACATGTAGAATGACAAGTTCACCAATGGAAAAACGAACGAAGGATGTGACGTAGATGAATGCGTCGAAAAAGCACCTTCACGAACAGATGAGTCTGTCAAGTCTTCCAACATGTAAGAAAGGAATAACATGCTAAAGCTTCATCAAGCAAACCAAGGACCATCGAAGACTCCACGCGCTTCGCCATGCGAAGGTGAAGCTATGATACACCATGAAGACATCCATCACCCAACGACATTATAGCTCGACATGCACTCCAGCAATAGCACGAATTTACCAGCATTGTCATGTCAAGTCATGTCGAGTCACGTCGTAAGTCATGTCACCCACATCCTCATTATGGGCTTGTTATCAATCAATGTGATGTAACATGGAAGTCCGAGAGACCCACTTGTTGAACAAAGAGTCATGTAAGTCAAAGAGTCATGGAATTCAAATGGTCATGAGGGTAGTCGAATGGCCACAAGGGTCAGTTTCACCCTTGGCTATAAATACCCCCTCATTTGTACATCAAAGGACTTTTCACCTCAGCTCCTCCAACATAGCCAAGAGAGTCTGTAATCTTTTCTTTGAGGAGTAAGTAGTGACTCCAACAACCCGCTGATGGGGTTAGTGATGTATGGTGTAATGATGTGTCTTGGAACTTTCACTTAATTTAGAAGCTTGTTAACAGGCCAGCACATTTTCGCACATGTATTGTATTTGTTGTAAGACTGATCTTTAACACTTGTAATTCATGTTGCTTCAACATGTGTTCTACATCTGAACTGATTCATTTGTTGTAATGCATAATCTATTAATGGAAATGTGTTCTATATGCTGTTAATGTTGTCTTGTCCATGTCGACTGCTCTGTCGAACATCAAACAGTACTTTCACATGAACGTTTCTGTAACAATCGTTGCACTCGTTCGAACTGATCCGGGAGTTTTGTACGTGTTATCTTACCCTGTACGTTGTGACTACCACATCTGAGTCGACTACTCCACCAGAAGCTATGTATGTTCTTTTGTGTTGTGTGTTCTCAGCCGAGTTGGGACTGATCCCTTTCAACCTGAAACTCACCTTCACTCTCTTCCCCTCATAGTGAAAGAACCATTGACACAAGTACACTTACACTCACTAGAAAAGCGAACCTCACTTCCCAAAGACAAAGCAGACCAATCTCTTGTGCTAACAAGCAAGAGTTGAGGCAAATCCTTAAGAGAATGGCAACCAGGCAATCATACCAGATGGGACTCCCACACCAAACAGTGTGAGGTCTAGTTGGGAATTCATACTGGGGTGATCCCCTAAATGTTGGTGGCTCCAACACAATCAACATTTCTGGCGCTAGAAGGAGGGCAGCCATTTGTACATGGCTAAAATTCCCCTCACACTCACTTATCCACCATCTGGTCAAGGTAGTAACCCGCACCCCCTCTCTCACGACTCTGCATTTGGTTACTCCTCACCTCCCAAAATTGAATAGGGGATTTCATATCAACACCTTCGCTTTTTCCATCCCATCACTCGCTAGTTCAAGAAAGAATTCATGTTGGTCCCAAGAGTATAACATCTTCCACACACATCTAAGAAGCCAAAATCCACTCCCATAGGAGTTGTTGTATCATCGGTGGAAGAAGCAGTCCTTTCTACTCTTGAAGGTTTGGAAGAAGCTATTGAAGATGGAGAGGAACCTCCAATCTTCCTTGAGGATGAACAAGGAACTCTTGTGATCTTGGGATTGAACTACGGTATAGGAGGAGGAGGGGAAGGTAGCGGAGGAGGTGGAGGCGGAGACAAACCGACAGACTTAGACTCGAAACCATCAGACTCTAAGGGAGAGGAAGAGGATGAAGAAGATGAAGAGATGGCTAACCCAAATCTTGAATGAATGACTCAGGGACCATTGGCTCTGCTGGATGTTCTACAGAAGGTGTGGAAGTGAGTAGAGATAATGAACATCAATTTTAACCCTAATAGCGTGGTGAAGGCAGAAGACCACTTAGACAATTTCTACCTACAGTTGCAGACCCTTGAGGTACGTTATGATGATGTAGCATGTAGATTGTTTCCATGTACCTTGGATGGCCACACAGCTTCTTGCTATCACAGCCTTCCACCCAACTCCATACAGAACTAGGGTTCTTTCAAATGTATGTTCCTTGAAAAGTTTGTTGATGACAATACCCCAACCATGCTACTCAAAGGATTGTGAAGCCTCAAGATGGAGGGAAAGGAGAAAGTGAAGGACTTCAATCAGATGTTTATGCATATTTTGAACAAGTTTGTAGCAGACACAAAACCTCATGACTCCATCATTGTCGATTATTACACGTCTGCACTACCATCCACCATTACGCAGTTCGTCAAGTGAGCTGCAAAGACAACACTTTTAGAAAGCTGTGAAGAGGCTATTATTGTTGAAAAGGACTTACATGCCATTGGAGTCATCAAGGATGACGAATCAACAAAAGACTCCAAGGATGCGAGAAGAAAGCCCCAAGAAATAATGAGTAAGGGTAGATTCAAGGAAACAACTGATAATGAGACCCTCACTTGCCTTGTCAAGAACTTGACCACCAAAATGTATGAACTCAAGCAACGAAAGACAGACACATTCGTGATCCGAATAGAAAATGGCATCAACCCATGGTATTCATCCACCCATGTTATTCATCCACCCATGGAATTTACCCATGGTATTGTAAGTCACATCCACCCATGGTATTCATTCACCCATGGAATTGACTTGTGGTATTGTGACATCCATCCATGGTATTCATTCACCCATGGAATTGACCCATGGTATTGTAACTGAAAAAGACTATAAGTAACAAGTCGCATTTTGTAAAAGGACAGTTTGTACACCACAATGTATATTTTATAGTTATTCTTCGTTTTTAATAAAAAAGTTCTTTGTGGTTTTGTTTATTGGGAATTCTCCTATTCTTCATCTATCATTTCAATTTTTCAGATCTCGAGGCCCTCCCCCAAAGACCCGGATCAGTGGTATCATAGCAGGTTATGATTCCATGGGAATGAGGGTTTGATGCATATTTCAGTTTCAAAATTTGCAGCAATATTCAACAAACTTTAGGCATGTGCTACGTCCTCCACAAAGCATTTTCTTGGGCCAAGCGGGAAGAATTTTTATTTTTTCATTTTTTTGGAGGAATGTTTTTGGGTGGCGAGTTTGGAGACAAAATATGAAAAAATTTGTGCAAATTTTACAAAAAAAAATAACATATTTTTTGAATCAGTGATCGGAGAATCCACAATTTTAACATCTTTATACCAACGTTTCAAATCCCAAGTGGGATCCATCATCAGGGTGGGATCCATCATCATTGGGATTCTTCAACCCTGATGATGGATCCCACTTGGGATTTGAAACGTTGGTATAAAGATGTTAAAACTGTGGATTCTCCGATCACTGATTCAAAAGACACTAGCCACAGATCTCTTAAATCCAAAATAACATATTCTTAAAGACATATTTGGGCACTGCAACCCCAATCACATATGTCCATAAGCCAATGGCTTATAAGTCCCTAAAAGTGCTGTTTTATACCCTAAAGGAGCAAGGTCAGCTAATTACATCATCTCCCAGAAGTTCTCCATGAAAAACCACTCAGAACTGGTCAAAACTGGACCATACAGACTGCTCAATGCTAAGGGTGTGATGCATCTCACCTACCACATGCAAAAAGTGTGATGCATACTACAAATCCCTTCTGTAGGGTGCGATGAGCGAGATCAGACGAATGGCAGAAGCAGTTTGCTAGGTGCAAACCCAAAGAATCTTCTAGAAGCTGCTCATTCAACACTTGCCTCTCTTAATTTGCTCAGGGATGAGTAAGAGATCATGAAATCTCCAAGTGGAACCAAGAACTGTCAGAGGGATGACACTAATCAAAATCCCAGAAGCTGACTCACCCACCTGCAAATATCTATATATGGATCCCTCATCTTAGAGATCCAAAGGCTGGAGGCTGGAATTGTGTATTGTGTAAGGAAGTGTTGTTGGTTTCTCTGTGCAACATTGTATTTTTGGGTGATCTAAGCTTTTCATGAGGTGAAGAGGGCTTTCATGCTGAGAGGATGGTGCTAGGTCAGACCAATGGGTTGTAATCCTCTCTTCTACTACTTTTATCAATAAAGCTATTTGAGTTTTCCTCCATATTCTTGTGTATCTCTGAATCTTGTATTGATATATGCATTTGTATGGTTAATATACATATGATCCTATATTGTTTATGGTTACAGATCTCTATGCTTTGATGGTATTATGCTGCTTTGACTCTACAAGTGCTCTTTGAAGCAGGATAAGTAAGGAAAGAGTGGTGAAGTTCTGTCAAAGGGGAAAGGAAACAAGCAAGGAGCCAAGTGAAAGACTGAGGTTGGTACTCTCTGCTTCTTTCTCATCTATCTCTCATAAAGGAAAATATGAGTGACTTTAGTTTGTTTGTTTCTAAGATAGCTACCCATCTTAGTGGGACTAGCAGCTCTGAATGGACACTAGTTTTCCCGATAACAAAATGGCGACTCCGCTAGGGAAAATAGTTTGATTTCTTGTTTATATTTGTTTTCTTTATAAACTACAGACGGAGCCTAAAGTTAAGCCAACTAGCCTTCGAACTACATTTGCTATGCAAGTGCAAAGTAGATCAACACTGCCTCAGTCTATCTCCAGGTTTTGTTTATAAACTTAACAACTGACTTGCAAACATCCTAAGTGCCCTGGTGGTAGCTTAAGTAATCTCATTAGATCAGCCCCTATACTTTGTGTTTACTGACTATCATTAGCTCAGCCTAAATCCCTGAACTAAGCTGCAAACTATGACCGAAGGCCAAGTCAAAGTCTCATCCCTGGACCATCGCACTATCTCCTTTTGACAGTCTAGATGCATCACACCTCCTATGTGCAGTATGTGGGATGCATCCCTGTTTCCTTGTGTTACAGGTGCAATGATCAGATAAGACTGTTTCTACCTCCATATTTTGGTTTTTCTTCATTGTCTTCAGCTTTATTCTGGAGTTTTGCTGTCTGTGATCAGTATACCACTGTTGAAACTCCCTTCCTTTGCATTATTCAGTCTCCATTGTACAAAGAATTGTGAATGTTTTTATGTATTTTTTGCCATTTACAGTTCTCCTTTACAAAAAAGTAGCTTAACCGAACTGTCGTCATTTGATTTGGAAGTGTCACAAGTGTCGTTTTCATTCAAAGAAAATAATCCTACTCTTTTTTATGGTTGATTACATTGTTATGCTTGTATTTGATTTGAATTAATAGTATTTCAAGTGTCGAAAGCAGTTTTCAAATTGAAGTTGAACGTGTCACTCTTAGCCTTCCTTTCGTTTTTTAAATTCGAAATCACAAAGTGTCGTCTTAGCCTTCCTTTCGTTTTTTGAATTCGAAATTGCAAAGTAGTCTTCCTTTCATTTTTTCAATTCAAAATCACAAAGTGTCGTCTTAGTCTTCCTTTTGTTTTTTGGATTTGAAATTGCAAAGTGTCCTCTTCGTCTTCCTTTTTTTTTTTTTTTTTAATTGTTAGTACTGTCGCTTTGAAAGAAAAGATAGTTCAGATTTGTACTTAGCATTCTTTTTGTCATTCACACATTAAGAAAGCGGAAAACAAATACATGCATGTGCATTTGCATTTAGACTGCTTGTTGATTTTGATTTAGGATAGTGCATCTAGTGTGTGCTCTCTGCTCTATGTTGAAAGAATTTCACTCCTTTTTCCTTAGTAGCTATGATTTTCATTGCAAAAAGAAGAGTAAAAGACTATTTATCATCTTAAATTGCATATTTAGGAGTTGTATATATACATCACATGGTGAACCTTAAAGGCAAACTTCTTAACAAAGATCAACTGTAAAATAAATTCAATGAACATAAAAATGCTTTGGAACCTAATGCAAAATGTTTAGAAGTCTAGGCTAGAGATGTATTCTGGCATCGTAAAGCGTGGTAACTATTGCTTTCATTGTAGGTTGGGTGACTCCTCCTCCTTGAGACGACAAGTGCTAGTATGGACTTGTGCTCCCACGTACCATCGAGTATATATTGGGAGACCACAATAGGCCATATCCTTTATCCTTAGGAAGTCGTGTATGCCGCCCTATCGATCGCAATGCACTGAACACAACATTAGGGAAGATTGACTGCCATACCATAAAAAGTATTTTGTAGTTTTGCAATTGGTTTGGTAATCCTTCTGTCTAGATTTCCAGAGTAGTCACTTTCTTTCCTTTTTAGACTCCCTAAAGGAAAAGGTCCATCTGAGCACTTGTCACTTTAGGCTCATTAAAAATTCAAGGTGACTAGAGTCATCTTTAGCTTTTTCTCAACTCTTAAAAATTGAAAAAGCAAGTTGTGTCAAAGTGTCATAAAATTTATTTTAATCGGAATAACGTCACTGTTCCCTCATTGGTCTTAGGTTGAGAAAATGGAGTCCACCAATCAAGGATTTCCCCTTGGGGGAAATCCTAGTCCCTTCTCCTCTTGGGGAGATGTTGGTGCACCTCATATGGCCACATTGTCCCTTCTAGGACTGACAATTGGCCTCCCAGTATGGCTTTTCTCGACCTCTGTCGTTCAAAAACACCATGATTCCTAAGCAATCAAATCAGCAACCGGATGATGCTAGAGTTACCCCCAACCTTCTACTTCATTTGTTTCTCCCTCTCCTTCTTGCTCTTCACTTGGTGAAGCTAGTAAATCTAAAAACCAAGTAACTGAGAAGAAGAAGAAGCCAACGATGAAAGGGGGCAACCATACATCGTCTGGCGAAAATCCACACACTGTACCGTCCAAACCTAAATCTCCATGTTTCATTTGCAAAGGGGACCACTATCATCGAGATTGTCCTTGCATCCCACGGATCTTAAGGGACTGGTCTCCTCGTTTGCACAATCCGTTGTCATCAACCTCTGATGATCATGTTGGGAGTACACCGTCAACTAGTGAAAACGAAGTCAATGGATAGAAAGGAAGATCTAAATTTCCTTGTAGACTGTGTGAAGGCAATCATGCCCTCCACTATTGTCCCTTCCCAGACGAAGCTAAAAGATTCTTGGATAACCATCCTACATCACCGCAACGACTTCCTCTTGGATACAAGAAACCCTTGCCGAGTCCATCGCTAGTTGAAAATCCGACTAACACACTTTTGTTGTCGGTCGAAGCACCTATCATTGAACATAAACCCTCTGAGTCCACATCGAACCAAAGTCAACAAGTCAAGACGACAGTCGAGC
Source organism: Pinus tabuliformis (assembly GCA_031772625.1). Lineage (NCBI taxonomy): Eukaryota > Viridiplantae > Streptophyta > Pinopsida > Pinales > Pinaceae > Pinus > Pinus tabuliformis. The sequence continues at coordinate 1,243,829,772 of CM062819.1, forward strand.
CAGTCTTGTCTTCAAAGGATCCACCTTCAGATGATACCATCACCCAAGAGAATGAGAACGACACCCTTCAAATTCTTTTCGTAAACACAGACTTTGATGAACATGGGGGCAATCTACCCATTCCTTTACTGCAGGAAGGAATTTCGTCAGAGATTTATCCGGTTGTTTATTCTGTCCCACTTCCAAGCAACCTTGTCATTTCCTTCGAATGGAATCTACTAGGCAGACCCCACCTACCATCTAATGTACTATTCTGAATCATATTGCAAACTTACAGAATGGTCATGGTTGGTACCATCATAGATGAAGGGGCTTCTGTGAGTATCCTTTCCTCAACTACTTGGAAAGCGCTTGGTTCGCCATCGCTTCTGCCTGAGATGTGAAATCTGATAGGTTTCGACAAAGGAACCACTCAACCATTAGGGATCCTTCCAAGTTTGCTTATAACTTTGAGAAGGAAAACTGTATACCTGAACGTAATGGTAGTCCAAGGACCTTTAGATTACAATCTACTCCTTAGGCGTGACTACATTTATAGCATGGGAGCTATTTTTTCCTCACTCTTTCGAGTGATGTGTTTTCCACATGAAGGCAAAGTGGTCCAGCTCGTAGACCAGCTTTCATTCCCCGGCTCACACATAGCTAATAGTCAAATGCCATCACTAACCAGTATTTTTGCATAAGGAATGTCTCATCAATCTCCAGTCCATCCACCTAATGAGCGCGAGTGATTCGGTGATTGTGATTGAAACCCAGGAGGCATGTGCCCTGGTCTGCTTTGGCAGGAAAACCCCAATTATAAGGTATGTTTCTTTGTAGGAATATGACTATTCTAACACACCCGTCCATTTAGGAAAAATGGGATTAGACTGGAATAAGATTCCTCCATGAGAAGGTAGGCCTTTCTCGACAGAGCCAAGGAAGTGTTTTGTCTGCAAATTGAATGGTAACCTGGAAACTCTACTTCGTTATACCTGGGGGCATGCAAACCTTTTTGCATGAAAGTGAAAAGTGACCATTTATTTTCTTAGTTTGTAGGTTCTTAACCCTTTAAACTCGTAGGATTGGTCATTCCTAGATTACATAATGAAAGGATCCGGAGCAAAGTTTCGAATGGGGCAAGCTCCCTAAAAATGAACCTATCGATGAGACATCCTTATTATACGACTGACACGAGCAGTTTTACACAAAGTTCAAGCTCGTTAAAAAATAAACCTAACAATGAGCATATGTTCCACTAGAGTTTAAGCTCATTAAAAAATGAACCCACCTCTAGTAAATAACCATTGCGATCGCATTATTATCAGCTTTTGAGCCTTGGTCGTGTTCTTACCATCACCTCCACTCTTTTTTAGCCGATCATACGCCTCCATTTGATTGTTTACCCCTTTTGAGGAACAACTGCGATGAGTGATCCTATTAGCCACCTTCTTTACACTTTCGTGATTGAAAAAGTTCCAAACCTTACCTGGAACTAGCTGCTATCTAAAAACATCACTCATTCCTCAAAAAACGAGTCTCCTTTAAGCTCTTTTCATCTAACTCATAAAATATGAAAAGATTGCCGAGCAATTGGCCTCTCCATCTCGTTAAAGTGATCGGAAGTGCTATCCCTCCTCTAGATTTTAATATTTTTTGACCTGAGGGATCATTACACAAAAGGATCGAGTCCTTGTCTTGTTCGGCTCATTAAAGCTATCGAAAATTCATCCCTTTCGTATTATTTTACACCTTTTCGGACTTAAGGGATTACATTATGAAAAAGGAATACTGGAGTTTCCTTTCCGTCCTTTTCCAGACTCTCTAAAACTGAAAGGGACCAAGTTATCTTTGTCGTTAAACTCATTAAAACAATAGCAACAAACTTGTCCATGCAGGCAAGGGTGAGTTTCACTGTCGCTAGGCTCGTTAAAAAATAGCGACGGGTTTGCTCGAAGGGCAAATTATAGAACAAGCATATGTTATCCTCCTCAAGATTGACAAAAATAAAGAGGTACTAGTTAGAAATGACTGGGGAAAAGTTGGGAAGAAAACTTGAAGAAACTTTATTGGTAGCAGGTCGCTCTTGAACATGACACTTTCACTCCATCACCATGATTGAGTTGGGTTGGGTTATTCTATTCACCGGTCATATCACCATTGGTCCACCGTACCAACCATTTTTGGGGTTAACGCTACCAATCCATTTCAGTGTCACGGATATGTTCAAGAGAATTCTCTCAGATAATTCACCAACCCAGCTTGTGTCTCACCTGCTGCAATACCTTCACGCTTCATTCTTTCATGACCGCCACCCTAAACCTTGTAACATCAGATCATTTTCACCTCCACAAAATCATTTGCTCCATTTCGTGTCATAGATGTGGGATTCATTAAGGCCCTCCTACGACAAGTCACTTCTTGTCGACATCAACTCATTATCCAAGAAGTCGACTTGGGAACAACCCTTTCAGTACTTTGAAGCTTGCATGCCTCAATGGCAAGTTTCTCACTTCTGGCAACAGGTTTACATCAATGGCTTTCGACCGAAAGATTTTGCGTGATGTTCGACATCGACTCATGTATTCACACCATGTGAATTGTACTACAGTACCTTGAGGGTCATCATCATCATCAGTGATTCCTCTCGCGCCTGTTAATAGCTTACATCATTGGTTGGTAATCAGGCGATTTCTTTCCATGTTCGACATCAGAACATCTTTTCACATCGACCGGCTTGTACTTCGGGTGAAGATTGAATGAGTTTTGAAGACCTCAGATCTAGTTTCATCCATCCAGGCTGCGATATATTCAGGAAAATAAAGACATTAAATGTACATCATTGCTGCACAGATAGTCATCAAAACCAAAGGATGATGGCTCTACCAGAATCATCAGTTTGCCACGCAGACGATTGTCTGTCCTATGAACATGAAAATGAATTTATAAAGTTGAGCATGGGAATGCCCGCCTCAACTAGATCATGAAAATATTATGAATATAATGTATTGTATTTTTTCCTATTACAGGTCACCTTCTGGTTCGAAAAACCTCGGATCCTCATGATAAAGCATTTCACCCGACATAAAAAAGATTTATGACCTCATGCTTTAGGGGGCAACTGTTATAAACATATTTGGGCACTGCAACCCCAATCACATATGTCCATAAACCAAGGGCTTATAAGTCCCTAAAAATGTTTTTTCATACCCTAAAGGAGCAAGGTAAGCTGATTACATCATCTCCCAGAAGTTCTCCATGAAAAACTACTCAGAACTGGTCAAAACTGGACCATACAGACTGCTCAGTGCTAAGGGTGTGATGCATCTCACTTGCCACATGAAAAAAGTGTGATGCATACTGGAAAGCCCTTCTGTAGGGTACGATGAGCGAGAGCAGACAAATGGCAGAAGCAGTTTGCTAGGTGGAAACCCAGAGAATCTTCTAGAAGTTGCTCATTTGACACTTGCCTCTCTGAATTCGCCCAGGGATGAGTAAGAGATCATGAAATCTCCAAGTGGAACCAAGAACTATCAGAGGGATGACACTAATCAAAATCCCAGAAGCTGAATCACCCACCTACAAACATCTATATATGGATCCCTCATCTTCGAGATCCAAAGGCTGGAATTTTGTATTTTGTAAGGAAGTGCTATTGGTTTCTCTGTGCAACATTGTATTATTGGGTGATCTAAGCTTTTCATGAGGTGAAGAGGGCTTTCATGCTGGGAGGATGGCGTTGGGTCAGACCAATGGGCTGTAATCCTTTCTTCTACTACTTCTATTAATAAATCTATTTTACTTTTCCTCCATATTGTTGTGTATCTCTGAATCTTGTATTGATATATGCATTTGTATGGTTAATATACATCTGATCCTATATTATTTATGGTTATAGATCTCTATGCTTTGATGGTATTATGTTGCTTTGACTCTACAGGGGCTCTTTGAAGCAGGATAAGTAAGGAAAGAGTGGTGAAGTTCTGTCAAAGGGGAAGGAAACAAGCAAGGAGCCAAGCGAAAGACTGAGGTTGGTACTCTCTACTTCTTTCTCATTTATCTCTCATAAAGGAAAACACGAGTGACTTTAATTTGTTTATTTCTAAGATAGCTACCCGTCTTAGTGGGACTAGCAACTTTGAATGGACACTATTTTTCATGATAACACATATCTGGATTCCTTGTGGGAAAATACCCAAATTCAAAAAAAAATCAGTTGAATCGGAGTCGAGATGAGTGAGATATCACTTATTTAAAATCAACTACGTTGTAGAATTTTTTATGATGACAACTAGTCGATGGTGACTCTCCTATCATTTTTTTTTAGTTTCTATGATGAATTTCATAACATTGATTCCATATCTGAGCTCCTCTTGAAAAAAAACCCAATTTCAAAAAGAAAATGGGTCGAATTGGAGTTCGGATGTGGGAGATATCGCTGATTTAGAATCAGCTATTTTTTCATCATTTTTGTGACGGCGGAACAGTTGCAGTGCAAATATGAGATTCCAAAGTGTCCAGATAAGGCTTTCCATCACATTGGAAGATGAAAAATGGTCTTTATGTTTCCAAAAATAGGTTATAATAAATATTCTGAGTTATATTGACTGAGCTATCTCCATTTTAATTATGGAGCAACATTTGGAGTGGGTTCCCTTTGGAGATATGCCCTCCCACCCCGCTTTAGTAGGCACTTGCTTCACATTCATTAGTTTCAGCATAGAAGCATTTGGCTTGGGTTCTTTGGAGACATGCCCTCCCCAGGATATGTAGGCACCTGCTACTTCATCAACAACCAACATCATGGTTATGGGTCAACCGCACAAAATCCTTGTCATCGAAGTCCATTTGTTAGGCCACACACTGTTAGCATCATAGTTGGTCACAAGCATTATAGGGTATCTCTATCCTCAGATCTTTGCTTTTCATGGTTATGGTTCATCCACAAACCCACACTTCATCGAAGTCCATTTGCTAGGCCGCACACTGTCAGTATCACAGTTGGTCACAAGCATTACAGGGTATCTCTATCCTCGAATCTTTGTTCATCATGGTTATGTGTCATCCAAAAACCCACACTTCATCGAAGTCCATTTTCTAGGCCACACACTGTCAATATCACAGTTGGTCACAAGCATTATAAGGTATCTCTCTCCTTGGATCTTCATTCATCATGGTTATGGTTTAAGCACATAAAACCCTTCTCTTCAGTGGCTTTTCATATTCAACAAAGGTTTTGCAAGAGGGAACTTCACGCAATGCAGACCATTGCTTCTTAAGGAGGGAGGAATGATCCAAATAGAAAATGGCATCAACCCATGGTATTCATCCACCCATTTTATTCATCCACCCATGTAATTTACCCATGGTATTGTAAGTGACATCCACCCATGGTATTCATTCACCCATGGTATTTGCCCATGGTATTGTGACATACACCCATGGTATTCATTAACCAATGGAATCAACCTGTGGTATTGTGACATCCACCCATGGTATTCATTCACCCATGGAATTGACTCGTGGTATTGTAATTGAAAAAGACTATAAGTAACAATTCGCATTTTGTAAAAGGACAGTTTTTCCGCCACAATGTAGCTTTTACAGTTATTCTCTGTTTTTAATTAAAAAAATCTTTGTGGTTTTGTTTATTGGGGACTCTCCTATTCTTCTTCTATCATTTCAATTTTTCAAATCTCGGGGGCCTCCCCCTAAGATCCAGATCAATTTGTGAGCAGTCATCCGCCCAGATAGAGATAGGCAAGTAGTTCTTCAAGTAGCTCATCAAGCAACAACCGGTTCAACTCCAAATTTGTGCAGAAGCATATGTTCCAACTCAATCAATGTGCTGATCCTAATTTCCATTCCTTCCACAAAGAGTTTCATCCTGAGAAATCTTGTTCAGATTGGAAGTGAGTTGTTACCTCTTTCTAAAGTCATACACTCGATGTGGATGGCAACATACATGAGAAGCCAGAAGACATAGATGATAATGAAGAGGTTGCACCTAATGAAGCACCAAGTTATGGGCATGTGGTGAATACATATCAGTGCTCGCAAGTAATCTCGAAGATGAACACCGAGAAGTAGCCCCAAAAATAAAATGAATGTTACAATCTTAGAAGTAAAGGGGCTCCCCCTACACTTGGGGAAATGCAAGAGAAAGTGAGACAACTGATAAAGAAGGTTGATCCACCAGCTGCCTCCAAGAAACAAATACAAAGCAAGTTCGGGAAGACAATGATGGATAAGAATACATCCATGAGTAGCAAGTTGCAGAACACTCCGCCGGATAACACGAGCATCCGTTCCACCCTGGAAACCTCGGTGATTCTACCACCTCTGGATTACAACATAGTCGACGATATGAAGAAAACTCGACCAAACATCATTTTTTTCGAGTTAGCCAAATTTTAGAGTCAACGAGATATCCTACCACGCGCATTGGGACAAACAGCAATAGACAACGCGACCTCCACCAGCAAGGGAGCGAGAACACCTCCCATATAACTATTTACTATGCTCAATACACTCCAGATGGAAGAAGAAAAATCAGGTTGCCCCCCATTCCTGCTTTCATTTGAGGTTTTCAACTACAATGTTCACAACTGCTTGGTTGATTTTGGCGCGGCAACCAACGTCATGCTGCTCTCCATTTCTAAGAAGATCAATGCACGATGGAGAGAAACATCAGTGAGAATCATTCGACTTGATAGAACATCAGTACTAGCCATTGGTGAACTTCAAGATGTGATCATATGATTATCTCACAACAGTCGAATTCACCAATGCATCAACATAGTTGTTGTGGACATTGGCCTCCTACTCAACAGAGATTGGTCCAGCAATCTAGATGGATATTTTGCTACAGACTGGTCTCACATGTTGCTTCCATACAAGGGCAGATGTAACCAAATCTGAGTGTTATCCGAGAATGTCACCCCCCTTAACAACGAGAATGAACCGTTGGCCTTCACAGAACTCATGTTTGGAAACAGCCTCCTGGAAAAGACACTGGAGTGTTATCTTGCATGGGAAACTCCAACCTCATCAGACAAGTAGTTGGGACTCCTTCCTCACGCAATTGATGATAACGAAACTTGTACAGTTTGTTTTTTTGATAGTAGCAACAATAGTAGTAGCAACAATATCATTACGCCAAATGGTTCATGTAGAGACGAGCTATGGGATATGAGCCTTGATAAGTTCGGGACACATGATGACCTAAAGACCAAGTGTATCTCAGTCATCCAAAATAATGGGCAATGCATGATTTCGAGCTTTCTGAAGTTCGAAGGCACAAACAATGATGCTGAGTATGAAGCACTCATACTAAACACACAAAGGACCAATGCTACGAAAGGAAAAAGCAACCAAGGAACCCACCACGATCCAAAGATGGCCAATCTCAGCACACGCTACACACTACAGCACTGACAAATCATCGATTTCTTGATTGAAAAGTACCGGGATGGGTCTGCACGAGTAGATGATGACCTGAGTACACACTGCACATGAGAAATCAAACATGGGATTCTAGGTAAAGGAGGAGACAAGCTATTGCATCAATGAATAGGTAACAAATACATGTTGTTCTCACTCCTTTCACCGAAAAGATTGAATAACAGTTTAAGTGTTTGGATTACTTGGAATGTTCGTCATCATACTTGGTTTTATAATGTAAATCCTCCATGTAACAAATATCGGAAAATTCACTTACGAATTTACTTCAAAAACTTGAATCCTTCCTGGAATAAAAACAACTACTCTGTGTGATCATCCGAGCCCATGTTGCAAACAGTACCTAAAATACTGGTGCTGTCTTCACTTTAACGTTTTCTGGAATGACACTAGGTTCCGGTAGCAAAGGCCAGTGGACTTGCACTGGTCTACAAGAAGCTTGACTCACACATGTATCACTTTCAATCACTAGGTAGGAGGATTGACAACCCTCCTTCCAATGGCCAAGATCTCAAACATTATTTTCAACAGATTGGGCCGTGCTCGTGCCATGTACATAGTCTACGTGCTACTTGTTGTTTCATTTCATTTGTTTTGCTTATTGTCTTTTCTTTCGCTTTGTTTGTTTCTGCTTACTATATTTGTTCACGTTCATTTTGTTAGTTTGATATATTACTATTTTTGTTTCCATAAATAAGTGCTACCAACTACTGCGTTATAGATTTTGAATAGAGTATGTTGTTGAAATTTGAAGAGACTTGCAACACTGCAGCACTTGGCCAGTCTTGTGTATGTTTTCTCTGTGCTTGGTTACAACCTTCGGCCGATGAAGTCCTAAAGGAAAATACGAACCATCTATAAGGGAAGATTTGGTCCAACCGTGAACTTGTGTCCACAATGGGAAGCCCCATACCTATACTCATCCTTCTACTCTATGTGTTTAAGCTAATCCAACTAGTAGAAATGGAGAAGGGGAAAATCTAAACGAGAAAACCTATGTCAGAGGTCTTACATTTTTCTCTAAAGGAACAACCTCTTCTGCTCTCAATAATTTGGTATCCGTCTTCTACCCATAAATAAATAAGTGCCTATGCACAATCCTCTTGAAAAATACAAAGGCGAAAGAAGAGAAAGGCTTCCTGCACAGAGAGGTGAAGCTTGCAACTCCATCGGGGTACTGACCAGGCTCGATGGAAATGGAGCAATGTGTGTGTTCCTACATGACTCCATCGAGGTACTGTCCAAGCTTGTTGGCAGTGGAGAAAAACCAAACATGAAAACTTATACTCTGAAAATCTTCAACACGCGAGCTAAACTACCCTTCCCAAATTCGAAAAACTGAGATCTAAGCTGAACTTTTGATTATGTTCAACTGAGTTGGAAAAAGGTGAACCATGTATGTCCATGGGGTAAGTGGGGAAACTAAATTAACCACACAACAATTCAATACTCCCCGAAATACCAAGGCCCTGTGCTAGTAGTGAACTGAAACAGAGAAGTTGGAGTTCTACCAGTGTGTTGCCAAGTGTTTTAGCGGCTACAAACACCCTCTAAAATTTTGGCCTGCACCAATTTTGGAGCCTCCCTTGAAGAGTCCACTTGATGACTGCACACACTCAAGTTCACTCCGTGAGCTCGCATGAGTCGTTACATCCACCTTGCTTGTTCATTGTATTCAAGTCTCTGCATGATGATGTCTAAGTCATGATTGCAACCATGTTCTGGTTATGTTTAAAGTCTTCGCTTCATATGTGCTTGTTGTATTCACTATGAAAGCATGTATCACACTCATAGATGGAGTCACATTCACTGTTGCACAAGCGTCGTCTCGATTTTAATGAACGAGCAATCATGAGTGTCATGCTTATCACTTACACAATCGATCATTCTTGTTGAACATATGTGTCTCAATGGTCTGGTCATTTCGTCGTCAAGTCATATGAGTGTGTGTCATATGATCACCTATGCATCTTTCGATTATTCACACACTTAGCCATTTTTGCTGAAGGTTCTAACGACCTGACTCCCCTATGACAACCAGAAAATCACCCTGCCATTGACTCGATCAACTGTCAACTAGAACAAATCGAAAGCAAAAAGCTATATTTTCAAGCTGCGCTGCTCGCATGCAATCCAATCAACTCTCATGCTGGTCACCTGGACAGTCGGACCCAATAGTCACCCCGGGACTGACTCCCCTCAAAAATTGTGCAGAGACCAGTAACCTCACCCACTCAACTGATTGAGGAAATTGCGTAGATAGGCCAGATAGACAACAAGTGCCCATCCATGTCTCCCTCAGAAAATTGCACAGTTTTCCTAGTCAGTCATCCTGACAGTCGACCAACTGTTCATCTTAGAAATTGCGTAGTGTTCATGAGCAGGCCTTCTACTGCCCATTAGTCAGCTCAGCTCAGAAATTGTGTAGAGATGATCAGAAGGTCAACCTCCATGCAATTTTCCTTGCCATGCAGGCCCTAGCAGCAGACTGCCAGTTCCCTCTCGGAATTGCGCAGTTTCTACTGCTAGTCTCCCAGGTAGCCAACTAGCAATCCCTATGTTAATTGCATAGTTCTGGCTGCGAGTGACCCCAATAGCCAACTAGAGGTTCCCTCTGGGAATTACACAGTTCTGGTTGCCAGTGACCTAGGCAGTTCCCCAAAAAAACCACGCAATCCCTACTTGCTGACCCTTCATGCAATCCAACCTGTTCCTTTGGAAAATTGAGCAAATCTAGTTGTTCGACCCCACTACCCATACGTTTTAAAAAATGTGTAGAGCATGCCTGCCTTGCCTTCCAGTAACCCCTATTGTTCCTCCCAAAATTTGCACAATTTTTCCTCCCATCTGAGCCAAACTTTGCAGACAGTCATTGTCGACTTAGGTCACCTGTCTCCATCTCTTGGTGACTCTTGCACAATTTTCATCAGCAGTTGCCCAGAGCCATCATCCCACATCATAGCCTTGCTACCTCTCTGGTTAACCTGCACCCGAATGATCATGTGTCATGGTAGACTAGGAGGTTTTGGATTTGATGTCATCTTATAATGAGTGACTCCAGCTACAGGTACACCAATGAACATGGCAAGACGATGAATTTGATGAACGAACAAAGCACATGTAGAATCACAAGTTCACCAATGGACTAACAAACAAAGCATGCGAAGTAAACGAACATGACAAACAAGTACCTTCGGGAACAGATGAGCCTGTCAAGTCTTCCAACATGCAAGCAAGGAATAACATCCTAAAGCTTCATCAAGCGAACCAAGGACCATCAAAGAATCCACACATTTCGCCATGTGAAGGTGAAGCTATGATACACCATGAAGACATCCATCACCCAACAACATTATAGCTTGACATGCACTCCAGCAGTAGCCCAAATGTACTAGTATTGTCATGTCAAGTCATGATGAGTCACATCATGAGTAATGTCGCCCACATCCTCACTATGGGATTGTTGTCAATCAATGTGATGTAATGTGGAAGTCAAAGAGACCCACTTGTTGAAAAAAGAGTCATCTAAGTTGAAGAGTCATGGAAGTCAAACAGTCATGAGGGTAGTTGAACAACCACAAAGGTCAGTTTCATCATTGGTTATAAATACCCCTCATTTGTACATGAAAGGACTTTTCACCTCAGCTCCTCCCACATAGCCAAGAGAGTCTGTAATATTTTCTTTGAGGAGTAAGGAGTGGCTCCAATGCTCTGCTGACGGGGTTAGTGATGTATGGTGTAACGATGTGTCTTGGAACTTTTGCTTAATTTAGAAGTCTGTTAACAAACCACCGCGTTTTTACACATGTATTGTATTTGTTGTAAGACTGATCTTTAACACTTTTAATGCCTGTTTCTTTAACCTATGTTCTACATTTGAATTGATTCATTTGTTGTAATGCATAAGCTATTAATGGAAATGTGTTGTATATGATGGCAATGTTATCCCATCCGTGTCGACTGCTCAGCCGGACATCAAACGGAACTTTCACATGAACCTTGCTATAACGACCATTGCACTCGTTCAAACAGATCTGCAAGTTTTGTATGTGATATCTTACCTTGTACGTTGTGACTACTGCATCCAAGTGGACTGCTCTGCTGGAAGCTGTGTATGTCCTTTTGTGTTGTGTGTTCCTAGCCGAGTTGGGACTGATTCCTTCCAACATGGAATTCAACTTCACTTTCTTCCCCTCACAATGAAAGAACCATTGACACAAGTACACTTACACTCACCAAGCACGCGGACCTCACTTCCTAAAGGCAAAGCAAACCACTCTCTTGTGCTGACAAGCAAGAGTTGAGGAAAATCCTTAAGACAATGGTAACTGGGCCATCATACCGGATGGGACTCTCACACCAAATGGTGTGAGGTATAGTTGGGAATTCATACCGGGGTGATCTTGTTATAGCAACATTGACCACTCTTGGTAGATCTAATGATTTGATTATGGCCTAGGGCATCCCTTCCTTCCAGACATGGTCCAAAATCTAAAAAAATAATGTTTTATTCCCTATACGCTACTTTTCCCTCTGATAAAAGCGTGTACACACGGGTCAGCATATACCCAACCCGCTTACATATGTTAAAACACTTAAAAAAAAAAATTCCATAATTTTGGGCGGAGTTCACAGGTTTTACCTGTTACACACCTCCTATTGCCCGTGGCCCAACTATTTCCCAACTGAAAAAACTAATTTGGAGAAGTATAAATAAAGCTCCATGGGAAGGCCTTAAGGGAGAAGATATGAGATATTGATACTATAGTGATATTATCCCAGATCGAGTATGAAAAAATCCCTTTTCCTCCTGCACTCCCCAAAGCTTCAGGAAACCCTTGTTTCCTTGTTGGAGATATCCTTCATCTTTCTTGAAGATATCCTTGTATTGGTGATGGAGGAAGATTGCTGAGGCCGGGAAAGGACAAATCCGGAGGATGGTTCCGCTTCGAGCCAGAGGACTCAGTTCATATTTGTCTTCTTTACTTATAGCTAACTGTTGAAAATGCAACAAGATGATGGAGCTTAGTGGAAAGGAGTCGCCTTCACTAAGTGGGCCTGCAGGCTATTTTTGGTGCAAAGTCTATTTTTAGACTATGTCTATTTTTAGACATATGGATCATGGTCTATGAGTTGCAGGATGTTATTTGTGGATGATTGGTCATGTTGGTAAAAATAGATGGACTTCTATTTTTAGACATATGGGAGGATTCTATTTTTAGACTGCCAGACTAAAAATAGAACAGTCGAATATTATTAGCTCATAATAATATTTGGACTATAAACATTATCTTATCCTCTTGGAGCACTGCAGTTAGAGCTACATATGTGGCACATGCAGCTGTCATAAGGAAATATGCTTTTCTTGTGAGTCAGTTGAGCTATTGCATGGAGGACTTCAGTTAGAACTCATGTGTACAAAAGATTTTTCAGCGAAAATCACATGAAATATCATTTGCCGACGCGTTTCGAACCAACCAGTGTGGTTCATCGTCAGGACAAGTTGAAGAAACAGATCCAGCTTGTGGTTGAGTTTGGTGGAGTTGATTGAGGAGTTGATGGAGTTGTGTTCAGTTTGACTTGGTTAAACTAGTTGTATTTAGTCTAACTGCAAAATACACTAGTGATGAGTGATGTGAATTAATTGTTAAATTAATTCACTAATTATTAACTCATAAAGCAACTAAAGGATACATCAGTTAACTCAGTGCATGGACAGTTCAATGAAGACAGGTGTTAGAGGTTGAGATTGCTATCAGTTGTGACTATAGTTGTGCATGAGATCTTGCACAATCAATGGGATTGAGTAATGCCAATGAGGACTGTGTGGTTCAGCCAAGGAATTATGAGTTTTCTTCAGCCATTCATCATTATTCTCATGCAGGATTGCACAGTGGAGGCAGGCGAACAATGGAGGAGATTTGAGGCATCAGATCTGAGCTAGTTTGTGTGTAACAGGTGGAGATAGTACTGAGTACTTGTGAGGAGTATTGTACTATGTATTGTTAAATGTTCTCAATCATTATAATATACAGATAGTGTGGGGTTTTCAGCTGTATGCTTTCCCCGGGTTACATATTGTGTTAATGTGCGCATGCAATTGATGTTTCATTGTTTTTAATGCTGCTAAATTGATGATCAACATAAAGGAGGTTATGTATTATGCATGTATTACGCAATAGTGTATAATCGGGTTAATCTCTATGAATAAGTGTCATATTATTCAAAACTTTCTACATGGTATCAGAGCTGTTGATCATCGGAGCTATTATTTAGAAAGTGTTTACATTTTATTTCTTCAAGCAGAGTCTGTAATCGGGCCAGGTAGCCTCTGGATTCATCCTTCCTTTGGAAGGTGAGATATCCGGTAAAAGCCCATACAGTCAATCTTCGTATGAGAAATACTTTGTTCTTACGAATTTTAGATCAGAGGCGGTTTAGTTTTGAGCTGGTGGAATTCGAGTTTGCAGCAGTGTTTTCTTGGTGTCAACGTTGCAATGTCTTTCAACGGATTGCGATTGGAGTATGCTCTTGAGGGCAGCTCGAATTATATCGTATGGAAAGGCAGGATGGAGGTGGTGTTAGATGATAATGGGCTGAAGGAATTCATAGAGGCTGAGGTCCCAAAGCCTACTGATGCCGCTGAAGCTGTGGTTTGGCAAAAGAAGACAACAAAGTGTCAAAGGATTCTGTTGGAGGGCGTGAAGGATCACATTGTATCTAGCCTACATGGAAAGGCTTCTCCATACTTGATGTGGAAAGCGTTGACAGATCTATTCCAAAGAAAGAGTGACCAAAGGAAGTTGGCACTCAAGGATAAACTTAGAAAAATTAAGTGTGAGAATGGAGACAGTATGCCCGAGTATCTCACGAAGTTCACCCAATGTCAGGATAAGCTGGGAAGTGTGGGGGTGACTGTCGATGATGAGGACTTGGTGAGCTTCGCTCTCCTTGGTCTTCCGAAGAGTTTGCATTCCTATTAGGACTCTGTCAATGGTCGGGAGAAATTGCCAAGATGAGAGAGACGTTGGTCAGATCTTGTGCAAGAGGAGATCAGGTGGAATACTAGGGACAGATCTTCATCAAAGGAATCTTATGAAGAAAATTGTGCTTTGGCTACCAAAGAAAAGAAGGGGAAGGAGAAGGGTTCTCTTTCCGAATCCAGTTCTTCCAATAATGGGAAGAAGGTTGACAAGTCGAAGGTGAGATGCTTTCGTTGTCATGAGTTGGGCCATTATGCTACTAATTGCCCAAAGAAGAAGTCCAAGAAGGGATCCAGAGAAGGATCTAAAGGTGAGGCACTTGCTTCACAGTTCGAGTTGGATTTCACACTCTTCGCATGCATGGTTTCATCCATGGTGGGAAGTGGTTGGTTTCTTGACAGTGGAGCTTCTTTCCACATGACCGGTGACAAGAGTTTGTTCAATACTTTGGAGGATAAAGATCTTCAGATACTCATAGCGATGGGTAATGATGAGAAGTATAGTGTCTCAGGTGTAGGCATGGTTATTTTTCAGAGGGAGCATGGAGCTCGCCTTACCTTGACCGATGTCAAGTATGTACCAGGACTGAAGAGAAACTTGGTGTCGATCGCGATGCTGGAAGACAGAGGCTATGGTGTGGTCTTCAGTAAGGGAAAGGTTTTCCTTAGACACATCATCACTAGACAGGTGAAGCAGATTGGTTCACGGGTCAAGAACCTGTATGCTCTTGAGGTTCAAGATGCATGCAAAGCCTTGAGTAGCGAAGCAACTGATGGAGACATGGTGGTTGAGAGGGAGCGTATATTACCTCTCAACATGCAGAGCCAGAAGATGTCTCAGACGATTGTGGAGGAGCCACGATTGGTGCAGCAACTTCAGGAGGTTATGGAGCAGCCAGAAGAAGGGAAGCTGAGAGGAGATCGAGTAGAGACATCTACTCATGCAAAGACCTCCAGTAGGGGGAAACTTCGAGCCAGGTGGGCTGAGGGATCGCATGCAGCCATACCTCCAGGTAGGAGGTGGGGTGATGTGGATTGTTCTTCCTAGGGAGGAGGGGCAGGATCCTTGAGGTACCTAACCTCTTGGATGAGACCTTACTACAGGAACCTCGATGTGGAGTAGCAGGAACTGGCTGATTGGGTAGAGACAGATGCGGATGGAGTGGCAGAGAGAGCGACAGTGCAGGGAATCCCAGGACAGTGCATAGCTAGCAGACTATAGCAATGCGAGAGGCACAAGTGTTTTGCACAGTGCTAGGTGGCACAAAGAGGTGTGAAATGGTGCGAGATGCATGGAGATGTTGCAGTAGTGCAGATGTCAGAGAGGGAGCACTTGTCAGCAGCAGGTAGAGCTTCAGCATCAGAGTATGTTCCTAGCCCAACAGAGTGGTCTGTTGGGAGTGTTTTTGTTCCAAGTGTTGTTGGAGCAAGTGGATCGGGCAAATGTGTTGCATGAAGAACATTCCAGAGTTGCAGGATAGGGGTTGCTAATAATCCATATCTTGTTGAGAGGGAGTGTTGAAAATGCAGCTTAGTGGAAAGGAGTCGCCTTCACTAAGTGGGCCCACAGGCTATTTTTGGCTCAAAGTATATTTTTAGACTATGTCTATTTTTAGACATATGGATCATGGTCTATGAGTTGCAGGATGCTATTTGTGGATGATTGGTCATGTTCGTAAAAATAGATGGACTTCTATTTTTAGACATATGGGTGGATTCTATTTTTAGACTACCAGGCTAAAAATGGAACAGTCGAATATTATTAGCTCATAATAATATTTGGACTATAAACATTATCTTATCCTCTCGGAGCACTACAGTTTGAGCTAAAGATGTGGCACATGCAGCTGTCAGAAGGAAATACGCTTTTCTTGTGAGTCAGTTGAGCTATTGCATGGAAGACTTCAGTTAGAACTCATGTGGTTGAGTTTGGTGGAGTTGATTGAGGAGTTGATGGAGTTGTGTTTAGTTTGACTTGGTTAAACTAGTTGTATTTAGTCTAACTGCAGAATACACTAGTGATGAGTGATGTGAATTAATTGTTAAATTAATTCACTAATTATTAACTCATAAAGAAACTAAAGAATACATCAGTTAACTCAGTGCATGGACAGTTCAGTGGAGACAGGTGTTAGAGGTTGAGATTGCTATCAGTTGTGACTATAGTTGTGCATGAGATCTTGCACAATCAATGGGATTGAGTAATGCCAATGAGGATTGCGTGGTTCAGCCAAGGAAATATGAGTTTGCTTCAGCCATTCATCATTATTCTCATGCAGGATTGCGCAGTGGAGGCAGGCAAATAGTGGAGGAGATTTGAGGCATCAGATCTGAGCTAGTTTGTGTGTAACAGGTGGAGATAGTATTGAGTACTTGTGAGGAGTATTGTACTATGTATTGTTACATGTTCTCAATCATTATAATATACAGATAGTGTGGGGTTTTTAGTTGTATGCTTTCCCCGGGTTACATACTGTGTTAATGTGCGCATGAGATTGATGTTTCATTGTTTTTAATGCTGCTAAATTGATGATCAACGTAGAGGAGGTTATGTATTATGCATGTATTCCGCAATAGTGTATAATCGGGATAATCTCTATGAATAAGTGTCATATTATTCGAAAAATTCTACAAAGGAATGTTATTCTATTTCCGATATTTAATATGTTTATGCATCTATTTATATTGTAATTCGTTTATGAATATTACATTGATGCGTAATTGTTCATTCATTTATATGATTTAAAGTTAATATCATGAACATGCTTTATGTTTCTACTACTGTATATGTTTCATTTGAATAAACTTTCAGGTTTCAAAGATATCAATAGAAGCTGAGGGTTTGCACCTTGCAGGATCTATTCAAATGTAGGACTCCTAGGTAAGGACACTCTTACACAGTTCAATAGAATCAGCATTTAGGTTGATTGACTGAGCATTTCTTGTTGTGGTTTGCCCTCCACTTCATTGGGGTTCTCAACCCAAGATGCTAGGGTGGTCTCACCCACAACAGAATTGGTGACTCCGCTAGGGATAACATTCTTGTTATTCCTGGTTTGGGTTGTTTGTCCTTAATTAGGGTTCAATTTCTTGATTGCTTGCTTTTACAGTGTTGTTTGAACCATTAGTGTCCCATACATCAAGTCTAATCTTCTTGATCAGACTTTGATTTTTGTTTTTTCCTAATTAAGCTTTGTATATGTTGTTTTGTTAGGTTACAGTCACCTATACACGTAGGCTTCCTCAAGAAGACTCATGTATACGTGAGTTTCTTGTATTAGAAACGTGTGTGCACGCTTCTGTGTATTTACACAGTCACAATTTTTTGAATTGTTTTTTCAAATCTTTTTTCTGAGTTAGGCCTACTACCTAGTGTTTTATGCTGTTGTATGGTCATCTGTTGTCTGAAGAACTCTGTTTTCCTGCAAGTTTTCTTTTTCAAAATCTCCTTCTCACTGAAAAGTCTTGGTTGGCCTAGGATTGCTTCTTAAGCAAGTTTTTAGTTTGTGTCTTGGGTTCAAGGCTTCGTTTTGAAGTTCTTGGATGTTTTGGTTTTCCAGAATAGGAAATTGATTTTGATTTCATTTTCAACCTAGATTTCAAGTTCCCTTGCTTTGATTTTCCTTGTTTTATGGCCTTGTTGCTTTTCGTGCCTTTTTAGAGTCTTTTTGGCAAGTTTGAAAGTATTTCTTTCTTGAAATTTTGTTGGTTTGCCAAAATCTTTTGCTGTTGTTTGGATCAATTTGTGCAAGTTTGTAGTCTGTCTTCACTTATTCGTGAGTTTTATAACTTGTGAGATTGGAAGACTCCTTGTACTTATACCTTGATCTTTCGAATTTTAGTAGGATTTTTGAGACCTCAAAAAGTTTCTTTTGTTTCTTTAAAAGAAAAAACACAAAAACATTGCTTTTTGTTTTTATTTTCCAAGCTTTTGGTTTACGGTTTCTTTTGTTTTGTTGTTGAGAAGGGAATCGTGATATTTTGCAATTTGTTTTGCTTACTTTCGAGAGAGATTTTTTTTTTAATTTTTTTGCCTCTTCATTTTCAAGTTGGTTTGTTCTCTCTATAAAGAAACACATTTTCTTGTGAGTTTTATTTAGGATCTTGCATCACCATTTTGACTTGCATTGGGTTAGTTTGCATTTTAACCATTCTTACTCTTTTTAGATTTTGGGTGTGTGTGCATTGTTTAAAAAAAGAAAAGAAAAATATTTTTCTTATATATATGTTTTCGTAGAACCCAAATAGAAATCACCCTTCATCAAAGGAAATGACTGCATCCATATAGTTAGTTTTCTATTGATTTCTTTTGTGTCATAAAACATCATTAGTTTCACTCTCGTATTTCCCCTTGACTTAAAGAATAGATATATAAAATAAAGTGATCTAATAAAATGAACTAGAACTTTTATTGTTGTCATTAACAAACACCAACAAGTTTAGGTTCATTAGGGCCTTGGAATAGGTGAGTGGAGAGTTAACTCTCCAAGGCCACTCAAATTACAAAACTTAGAAGTTGAATAAAGAGTGAAACCCAATATCATTAGAAAGATCAGGAAAGCTTCGTGACTGGGAGTTAAGCACGAGGGAGAGTGAAGACAAGGAAGAGAGATACCACCTCTCCTACTTGTTGGATCCCGCCTCATGACTATTCTGCCTGGCTTTTGATATGAGTTGGTATCCATAGTTTCCTTTCCTAGGGATCGCATAGGTGGCTGTGGAGGGGAATCTCATGGCACCTGAGGCTAACGTTGCATCACGTTTAGCAGTACTTCTGGAGGATACCCTTGTGAAACTTGGGTGCTTGCACCGGAAAAGGTTGTTGTCTGGAGGTTAGTAAAACTGCTTTTGATACCTTCACTAGTAGGCTTGGCACATAATTACCATAGATTATTTTCAGAAGGCCCTTGACTTTTACTTCCTTGCATTTTCGTGTTTGGTCCTAATCACCGGTAGCGGAAATACTTGAAATTTGTTTCATTACTTGTATATTTAGAGAATCTTAGAGAGTGCTCTTTGCTCCTAGTTGGCCTAGATTTACAATTTTTCGAGTCTTTAGGTATATCTCTTTAAAATAATTCAAAGTGGCTAATCGACCAGCTCGTCGGTCTAGGAGACTTCATGGGCTATCGACTACAAGTCTTGAGCCTTCTCCTCGAAGGTGTAAGAGCAATCCTGCCAGTGGTTTTCAACCGGTGGTAGCAGGCACATCAGAGATTGATCCTCCGGTTGGAGATATTGATTCGCAAGATAGACTTGCTACAAGTAGAGAGTTAGAGAGGAACACTCTAGTTCTTTCTTGAGTCCTCTTCCAGTCGGAAGACAATATTGAGGTTGAAGAGCTTTCTGAGTCTATTTTGGCTCCTAATTCTACTCTTCCTCCTTATTATCTTGAAGTTTTATTGTACGTCGGGACTCCAACCAACAAGCCTTCGAGCCTAGGTCTATATCGATATTTTCCTTCGATGACCACTGCTGGAAGCATGGCATCCATGAAAATTGCTATGAGTATGAAAACTCTTGTATCAGTAAAAGGAGGAGGAACCATTTCTATACCTTGCATTACACCTAGCACTGCTATATTTGGTTCTACTTCCATCCCATGTTCGAGTGGAAGTTCTCAACTTGTTGCCTCTGGCATTGGTTTTTTCCCTTTTGGAATGCTGACCACCGCGATTCCTTTGGTTCCTTTAAGTATTTGATCAGCTACCTCCACTTCCATGGCAAGTGGATCAACTTCTTTTCAAGGTTTCCCGTTTAGGGGTGGTCATATACCACATTCAAATCCAACTTTGGGATCGATACCTTTTTGCTCTACAAGTCAAAGTTATAATCTATTTCAAAGTTGGACAAACCCTACGACTAGTGGGTTAGGAGACAGGAATCAATCTTATTTCAGCTAATAAGGGAATATTTCATATTCTTCTGTCAGTTGTTTCCAAAACTTTTCTCCCTATGCTAATGTATGGAGCTCTTACCAAGGGCTTTCTGCTCCTTTTAACACTTCTCTAGGGGACAAATTTACTAGTTACAGAGGTTTTTCAACACGAGTTAGTCAAACTCTGGTTTTCTCTGGACCACAAGGAGCTCCTTGTGGTTTAGTTGGGTCTACAAGTTACTTCAAGCAACAGTCTGCCACGACTCCCTTTTCTAGGAACGTTAAACTTACCAGATCTCTCTAAATTGACTAATGATCCAATTAGGTATAACCCGGTTTGGCCTCCGTTCCCAACCAAACTTCCCTCAGATATACCAAAATTCGAGGGTAAGACCAGTGAAGATGAGGGTGACCACATAACCACATTCCACTTATGGTGTTTTTCCAACTCCCTGATAGACAATTCAATCAGGTTAAGATTATTTCAATGTACCCTAATTGGAAATGCAGTGAAGTGGTACATATAATTGGCAGGGGGCACCTTCACTTCTTTCGGCAATTTGGCTACTATCTTTTTGAACCATTTTCAATTGTCTGTCTGATATGATGCTGGAACTGAGCTTCTGGCTAATTTCCAACAAGATCAGGCAACTCACATTTCGGATCATATCCAGGAATGGAGGAGAAGGAAGAGGCTCATTAAAGCCGATATTCCACAAGAATTCCTTCTTGAATGGTTTCTTAAATCATTATAGCCTGAGATCTCTAAGGACGTGTCCCTCTCCGGTGTTTTCACCGAAGAGCAGGCTATTTTCAGAGCCCAGCAGTTGGAACTTATATATTCTCAGTCTGGGGTTCTTCAAAAAATTCTACCTGACGCTCCTAGATCCAAGGTGGATATAGCCAAACTGAAGCCAGGTCCCCATGCTGATGGGCTAGTTGGATTAATTGATGCCAACATGGCTAACCTGCTGAATCAATTGCAGTAGTTGTCTTTACAAACTGCTTCTTCTATGCAGGCATCGTCGTCTATATCTACACCTTCCCAACTGACATCTATAAACACCATCCAAAATTCTAACCCCAAAGGAACCCAACAATCCGGTGGGAAGAAGAAAGGACAAGGTAGGAAAAAGAGCCAGGATGGGAACGGCAATGCAAAAAAACCCGACAATGATGCCAGAAGGGGTAGGAAAGAGTCCAAGAAAAAAGTAAAATTTCCATGCAAGTTATGCAATGTGGATCATTTGAGTCATCTTTGTCGTAAGATCCAAGATGCTTAGCACTTATTAGTGCAACAGGGGTCCCCTAGCTTCCAGGCTGTCCTCACTAACCCTTTTCGCCAAGGGCAGTAATTACTTTCTGGCGCAAACTCTAGTATTGGTACCCCTGCTAGGGGCAACCAAGAAGGGGATAATTCATCAAATGTCTACATGATGAGCTCGCGTATTGACATTGCTACGCGATCGCATGATTATGGTGAATCAGAATCATCTAAGGCTAAGTCTACTTCTGATGCCTCATATCCACTCCATATTGATAGGCCCTTTGTTGAGTCTATACCTCGAATGTTGAAAGGCTCCGCAAAGCGCTTGACCATCAACCCTAATTCCAGGGCAACTACTCGATTGTAGAAGATATTGGCTCAAATTCCTTGTGCTATGTCGACGTTAGAGGTACTCCAGTCATGCCCCACTCAGAGGAGTGCATTACTCTCGGTAATCAGACCAATAGATCCAAAAAATTCTCTTGTACTCACTTTTGATATGTCAAACATCAAAAAGAGACTCCCCCATCATATGGATTTTCAGATAAAGTCTACATATCGAAAGACCAACATCTTTCGAACCGTTATCAATGAGGGAGCTTCCACATGTGTGATGTCCATGTCATGTTGGAAGGCCATTGGATCGCCTCAAGCTGTTCCTTCGTAGACTCTATTGACAACATTTGATGGAAATTCTCATAGGCCGCACGGGATTATTCCAGCCTTTCCCATTTGTGTTTGGGGAAAGGTGGTAAATATTGAGGTAGAAATATTTACGAGATGGATGCTGCAGTTTCATCATTATTTCACATCCTTTATTTTCCTCATGAGGGTAAAATTTGATCAAATGGACTATTCTCCAGGTGACTCCCATGCATATTCTGATTCTATTGTTCCATTAGTGGACAATCCCAAGCAACCTGTACAGAATTTAGAAGTTGGGATGTGCTCTTCTTTAATAGGTATTTTTTATCTTCCTTCTCCTATAGCTAGAATCAATGTTATTTCATCCTCCATGGGACCTTATCGAAGAGAGTTCTTTCGAACCCATTATTTTTTGGACCCTTGGCATTTACCTTCGTCTAAAACCACATTAGATGGAGGGAAAGTAGGTGGAATGACATGTCCTATGTGTGCAGCAGAAATCGATTATCAATCTATTGTTAACTATGCAGACTCCCATCCTACTCCTTTCTCACCAGAGGAGTTAGATGGAGATGTGGCTCCGGCCTGGACCCTCGATTCAACTTCAGCTCAGGATTACTTAGATACAATCTTACCATCTAAGGTGTTATCACTTAGAACTAAAATTGATATATGTAACTTTTCATCCTAGCCCGATGACAAAGGTCAGTGCTAGTTTATTTTTGTTTTAATTTTCTTCCCTTAGAATCTGAAGTTTTGAAGAGTTTTTGAGTCAAGTTGTTCTCAGCTCCCATTGGTTCCCTTCCATCTACCATTGTTTTATAGCCACCTATTGTCTTATGTCAGACACCGTGTATTTTTGTAATTTCGCAGCGCAATCATGATTAGGCAGTTTCGTAGCGCAATCCTGATTAGGCAGTTTCGTAGCGCATCATTCAAATTTAAAACTGACAGCGCTGCGAAATCATGGATTCGTACATTTCGCAGCGAATCTTTCCCGAAATGTCAAATCCGTTAGATGAGTCATAGGCCGTGTCTTCTCATGTTAGCTCATGTACCCCTCTTATCACATTTCACCACTCATTGCCACTATCACCACCACTAGATCTGTTGATACGCATGAATCATCATTTCCAAGAAAGACCACCGTGCATAAAACTTAATGATGGTCGTAAGTCTTGCATGAAATGACAAATCTGCAAGATTACAACTTGAAAGATTTTAAACGGAAAATTTTAAAATTCAATTGCAAAGATAATCAAGCGAGGCTGATAATCAAGTGAGGCTGAATTCAAATAGAAGCTGAATCACAATTCCAACCGGAGCTGGTACCTATTGTTTGCGAAGATTTGGAAGAATCAATGGAGAAAAAGGAGCACAGATCCAGCAAATGTCTAAGGAATGAGCCTGAAGGCTTAGATATAACGCTGAGAAATAAAGAGGTGGAGAAAGCATTTAAAAAGGCCGGGGGCTGGAATTTTTGCAAAAAGTTACAAGGAGGGCACGCACAGGTAACTAAAGAATTTGCACTTAACTTCACAGGCTTGAATTCAAAAGTAGCCATGATAGAATTGCAGGTTTCGCGAGAAGTGATATCTACTGTGACAGAGATACCACGAGGACAAGAGCAATGGTTTAAAAATTTCAAGTTTGACATGAATCCTTGCAAGGAGTTTTTGAAGGATGAATTTGTAAATGAAGATTTAAGTAAGGCAGTGCCCAGGAGTTATGTCAAAGAATATTATGCTCATTTACTCACCTGCATACAGAAATATCTGACTTGTGAAGGAAGGTATAACAAGGTTTACTCTTACCATTTTAAACTCCTTTTGCATTTCACCGGGAAGGTCTCCATAGACTTACCTTTTTATCTTTTCCGTAGTTTGAGTAAGATGTGTGATAAGGTACAACTGAGGAAAGAGGATTGTGAAACCTCTTTGTTTCATCATGGTTTGATCAAACTACTAGTTTTAGATGGGCTCCAAAAGGTAGACAGAGATTGGAATTCATTCATTTTTATGGCCGGCTTCAAAAGCCAGACTGGCCTCACTCCTCTACCTACTAGAGATTCTACAATAGTTGAGCTCCAAACAGAAGCAAGAGCTAAAAGGGTTTCAAATTCACAAGTAAGAAAACAAGTGAAGCCACTCATCATCCAAGATCAACCTCAGCAATCAACTAAGGAAAAAGCTCATGGTAAAAAGACTGTACCTGAAACAAGCACATCTGAAGTAGCCTCAAGGATAAGAACAAGAAGCCAGATGAATAAGGAAAAAGGTAAAGATGTAGTAGTCGAAGAAAGTCCAGTGTCCAAGGGAAGTTTAAATACCCTATTACAGGCTATTGACTTTGAGCAGTCTCTACCAGTTCAAATTGAGTTGATATAGTCAAAACAAGAAAGCACCAAGAAAGCCAAGGCCTCAAAAAGGCTTAAATTTAATGAGCCAGCTGAAGAGTTTGTTTTTAAACCTAGAAGACCTATGACAAGGAGATTCCAGCAAGTACAGGAAGCACTGTCAAGAACAGAGGAAACAGGGGAAGGGACACAACGTTGGCAAAAGAAAAACACAGGCAAAACAGTCATCACATCTAAATAAGATAATATAGCAGCCATAAAGAGCCAATTAGAATCAGCTAAGCATGAGATCGCCAAATTGAAGAAAGCTGTTAGAAGACATGCAGTCATACACGCAAACTATTATAAAACTCTATGGAAAGGGAATGAAACTGTAGAAGCCCAGCTGAATTCAGTGGTTGATGGCCATTCACAATTTCACACCTGGACAGTTCCAGCAATCAAAGAAGCCAAGTACATCAGAAGGATCAATATGCAACTGAGAGCTGGGAATAAGGTTATGAAGAAACAAATTGAAGATCTGAAGGCACAACTAAGCCAGCTTAAAGGACCTGCTAAATGAGTTTTCATTTCAAGTAAGATTCTATTTCAAGAATTTTGATAAGTTTGCTTGATCTTATCTTTCTGAAGAAATCTAAATCCCTATTCAGCCTTTGGAAAGTCTAAAGAAGTTTTTGGCAATTAAGCACTCGGTTAATAAAGGTCTCAGGTTAAAAACAAGTTGTTTTAAATAACTCAACAGTTTCGTAGCGCGCTACGAAACTGCTGAAAGTGATGATTTCAACATAAATCAAGCAGTTTTGAAGTTGAAGCGGGAAAATTTTGAAGGGCAGTTGTGTACAACGAGAACACCTGAAGTTACAACAGCCAATCAGACTAGCACAAGTGGAAATAAATAGTTTGACTCAAAAAGGTGGCATTTTGTCATATCATGAGGAAATTGAAGCATGTATCAGACAGCTTGAATACGTTCTTCTTTTTTGTTTTCGAAACAGTGGATGACACATCATCAAATCAGGTTTCATAACAGCGGATAGCACATCAAAACGTGGCCACCGTCATATTTTGAGGGATGACAATTAAAAGACCGACTTATGAAGATTTGAAGATCAGAAAGCCGAGAAGCAAGGATAGTCTCCTAATTTTTCTGGACAGAAAAGAAGATATAGCATCCAAGGTCAACATGGAGCATTAAACACCCATCTCAGCCAAACTGAAAGAGAACCAGATGTCATAGAAAGGAATCATCTTAATTATAGCCATCATGCATGTAATATGGAGTTAGAGTCATAGTTGATTCAGATCTCTAAAAAAAACTCCAGTCAACACTTTGTTGTATTTATTAAGTAGTTAGAGTTTAACAGTTGTCAGTAATAGAAGTAGTTTTCGAATTCCCCTCATGCTGGAGGAGGAATCTCGATCAGTTAGAATAAGAGTTCTATATATAGCTGAAACAGCAATGTAATCAGGGTTGGAAATTTTATGGAAAAGCTTGTATTTGGCCTATGTAAGACTCATTTTCAGTAATACATGCTTGACTTTACTTCTCAGGATTCATGAAGGATTTTTTATGTTCAGAATATGTGATGTTGTCCTTTTCTTAATTCTTACAGTGGTATGGATGTATAATCACTCAGAATTCACTGAATGTGCTCTGACTTCCTGTATACATTTATGAACTGTGTGGTCCCATATGAGTTTATGTTCTGAATGTTTAAATGCTGAATGCCCTGACTTCCATGTAAGGTTGAGTTCATTGTTATATTGAGGTGTTGTTGACTCCATAAGCCCAATGGATGTTTACTGATCATGTTCAACCATTCATATTTTTCACTTGTTTCATAGAGTTAGCCATCTAATCTTTATCAAAATCATTAAACTTTGAGAGAGCCCTCTCAGGTTGAGGAGGCTAAGCCTCAGCCAAAAGTTGGTTTGAAAGAGTTACATAAGGTCTTCCTGATCAGCAGCCTATCAAGATCTGATTTTGTGATAACATGAGGAATCAATCCTAGAAGCAATGATGGGTGTTGATAGAAGATGGGATGATCTACATCATCATTCATATTTCCTCCCTCATTCGTGAGAAATTGAGTCAGTTTTGTCCAGTCCATCTACTAGTGATGTTCATATAGTTTTAAACCCTTTGGCCCCAGCACAGTTTTTTGCCGAAGGTAACATCTCTGTTATCTCACAAACTTTATAGTGAACATCTCTAGGAATCTTAACATAATTGAAAATGTCCTCATCAGAGCTGACTGTTCCCCTGAAGAAATTCAAATTTATACCGATCTATTCAAATATTTTCGTGATGTGTTCGCTTGGTATTATGAGGAAATGCCTAGAATAGATCCATCTATTGTCTAGCATGAGATCAAGACATACAAAAATCCTAAACCTATTCATCAAAAAATTTGACTGGTTAACCCTAGAAAAACAGCAGCTATCAAAGCTGAAGTCGAAAAGATGCTAAAGGCAGGTTTCATATACCCCGTTCCTCTAACTGAGTGGGTCTCTAATCCAATCCCCATAGACAAAAAAGCAAGGAACGATTCCAGTATTTATTGAATTTAGAGACCTAAATAAGGCTTGTCCGAAAGGCAACTACCCCATGCATTTTATTGATCAAATTATTGATGAATGTGTGGGTAATGAAATTTTTTTGTTCATGGATGGATTCTCTGGTTATAATCAAATTACTATTCGTCCAGAAGATCATCATAAGACAACCTTTGTTTGTCCTTGGGGTACATTTCCATACAAAAAGTTGCCTTTTGGCCCCAAAAATGCTGGAGCCACTTTTCAGTGGGCCATGTCTTATGCTTTTCACGACATCAAGCACGTTATAGAAGCATATCTAGATGATTTAGCTTCTCTTTCTTCAACGAGAATTGATCATCCTAAGCGCCTTCAGTTGATTTTTGAGCAATGTCGTTTTTATAAAATCAGGTTGAATCCGAATAAGTTTGTTTTTGCAGTCACATCCGGTCGGTTGTTAGGATTCATCATGTCAACAGAGGGGATTCGTGTTAATCCCTTAAAGGTTGAGGCAATACTTCAGTTGCCTCCCCCGTCTTCCATATGTAAACTTCAAAGTCTCCAAGGAAAAGAAAATTTCTTGAGGAGATTTATAGCCAATTACGTCGAGATCACAAAAGGATTTATGTGTTTTCTTAAGAAATGGGTCCCTTTTTTATGGGATGATTTCATGCAACAACCTTTTGATGCTTTGAAAAAAACATTAACCTATGCTCCATTGTTGAGTCCACCTAATTATAATAGATATTTCCTCTTGTATCTCGATGTAGCAGAATCAACCATTGGTATGGTTCTGTTTCAGGAATATGATTCCTTATATGAGAATGTAATCTACTATCTATGTCAAGGCTTGGTAGGTCCTGAACTGCACTATTTTCCCATCGAGAAATTAGCTTTGGAAGCTGTCCATGTTGTCCAGTGGCTTCGGCATTACATTCTGCTTTGAAAAATGTTTGTCTTAGTAGTCGTCAATCCATTTCAGTTTGTTCTTAGTAGGCGAGTGATTGTGGGAAAATATAATAGATGGATTGTCATTTTGCAAGAATTTGATCTCAAATTCATGTCGACTAAATCTAAGAAATCTTTAGTATTTGTAGAGTTGATATCAGAGCTACCTTGTGAGGAAGAAATTATTCATGAGGAAAGTTTTCCTGATGAACACTTATTTCTTATTTCTTCACAAGATCCTTGGTATGGGGATATCATTATATATCTCCAGACTTCGAAGTTCCCACCTGCTTTTTCCAAAGATAAGCATAGAAAGTTGTGTCATATCACTAAGAATTATGTTATTATAGGTGACACATTGTATCGTCGCGGGATTGATTCAATCCTTCGGCGTTGTTTAACCTTCGAAGAAACTGAGTCAGCTCTTAATGATTGCCATAGTGGAGATTGTCGCGGTCATCTATCTGGGCTTGCAACAACCCAAAAATTTTGCGAGGAGGCCACTTTTGGCCTTCGATCTTAAAATATTGTATTGAAGCTGTCAAAAGATGCCATCCTTGTCAAGTCTATACTCAGAAAATGCGTGGACATCCAGCTCCACTTTTCCCTGTTATCACTGTCAGTCCTTTCAAAAAATGGGGCATTGATTTTTCTACATGTAATCCACCTTCGGAAGGAAATCACAGGTATATCATAGTGGTCATAGACTAATTTATGAAGTAGGCTGAGGCCATGCCTACTTTTAAGAATGACAGCGAAACATCAACCTTGTTTTTCTTAAATCAAGTTATTTCCCCATTTGGTATCCCTAAAGAGATTTTCACTGATCATGGTAGTCATTTCCAAAATCAATTGATGTCTGAATTGGCTCTCAAGTTGGGTTTCTGGCAAGAGCATTCATCTCCGTATTATCCTCAGGCCAATGGACAGGTTGAAGCCGTGAACAAATCCCTTAAAATCATCCTGCAAAGGATGATTAACAAAGCTAGATCCAATTGGCACATCATGTTGTATCCGACACTTTGGGCATACCAAACGTTAGTTAAGACTACCATTGGCTTTACTCCTTTTCAACTGGTTTACGGGTTGGAATCTATCTTTCCTATTGAATGTGAAATTCCTTCCCTTAACTAGCTATTGAACTTCTTCCAGAGACTTCTAGTCTCAAGGAATGCCTCGTTCATTTGGACCATCTTGATGCACAGTGTCAAGATGCTGCCACAATAAACAAATCCCATAAAAAGACAGTAAAAACTTAGTACGATAAAGTTATCTGTCCTAGAAATTTTTCTAAAGGTGACCTTGTCTTGGTCTATGATCAAGACAAAGACGCCTTGGGGGCAGGAAACTTTAAGTCTATGTGGTACGGTCTCTTTATAGTCAAGTGAGTTTTGAAAAAGGGAGCTTATGAATTAATTGAATTTGAAGAAAACAAGTTGGCGGAGCTGAGAAATGGACTCTACCTTAAGAAGTACTTTGCTTATGCTTCGGCCGAGCACTTACTTGTTTGTATATATTGTATGTTTGTACATATCTATCTATCAATTTTTAGTGATGTCGATATTTTTGATCTGCTTTGGCAGGTATTGATGGACGATTCAATATATTTAGGATTTTCCAATGGTGCGAGTAGTCATACCTAGAACCTTGCTTCTGTGGCTTGGCTAATTTATTATCCATCTGGCCAATTGATGGTTTTGAGAGGAGTATGTATCGGTCCCACTTCAAATAATATTGCTGAATATACTGTCATTATAAATTTTCTATTTGAAGTGATATCTCTTGATATTGATTTGTTAGTGGTTTATTTAGACTCACAACTGGTGGTATCTCAGCTGAATAACATTTATCGAGTACGAGATCCTTATTTCTATCACCAATTTCTGAGAGTACGATTGTTGCAACAATCATTTATTTATATCACATATGTTCACATTCCACGATCAAAAAATTCCTTAGCTAATTCTATTGCTAGTCAAGCATTGGACTAGTATATAAATCATTCATCAAATTAAAAAAAATGAAAAATAATCGAAGTATCATCTGTATATATGATCATCATAAAATCACATGTATATAGATAGAGAATTTGTGTCCAAAATAATATACAAAAACCGGGACAAAATTCCCTACAAAATTTGGGCTTATGCCCATCATCATGTCTAATCATAAAAAGATCTGATCATCTATTTGGTTGGCTCAAGATGAGTAGCTAGAAAATAAACAGCGACATTGGCCACACACTGGAAGAGTTGCACCCAGTCCCGTGGTACTACTACCACACGATGTTGCATATCCTCGGGTAAGTCCTCTATGGCTATCATGGGTACTTGGTGAGTTAGTCTCACCAAGTTCCTCTAAATTGCATGGAGAACTCTCTCCATCTCAGCTACAGCCCCTTCGGCATCTCTTCCACAACACCTATGTCAGGGAAATACGTCAGGTCTCACTGGCCCTAGATCTAAAACATGATCATATATTTTGTAAATGTCTTGTCTAATAAAAAGATTTTTAAGTTCATTTATATTAAAAATCCAAAAAATCTTAAGAAATTCAAAAAATAAAAAATTGTTATGTATGGCGCCCATGCTAGATCTAGTGGTAATAATAAATCTGGATCTCCTCATAAATCCATTCCAATGTAGGGCTAGTCATCAACTATGATGACCTGTTGATCCCACCATGTGAAAGAAGCGTCATCAAAAGTCATACTGGGGACATCACCACCCCCTAGGTGTTCAATCAGGTTAGCCCATCCACCCATCCAAGAATCCCTTGGGCTGCTGATGGTCGATAGCACCTTCGTTCGAAGACTAGGTACTTTTTCAAAGAAGAACAAGCATAAGATTGTGCCATACCCAAAATTCTTTGTCTGATCCTTCTAAATGGAAGTAAGTTGGTTCTTCATGTTAGCCAGTAGAGGCGTACACCAATCAAACACAGTAGTGAGGCATTCCACTGCTAGGCTCATAGATACTCGTGAGGCCTGATGTAAAGCAGTAGAACTGTTTACCCTGGCGATGGTAAATAGTAGGATCTTCAAGGATAAGCTCTCTACATGCTTGATTGGAATTTGACTTCCAATATTTTCAGGATGACCAGAATAGTATATGTGGACATAGTCTTCAATACTGAGACTATCTCTTGTCCTTCCAGTAGAATGCATTATCTCTCCCCTTTGAGAAAGACCGATAATGAAGTAGCTATCTTTGATATCTATCCTTAGGGGCATCTGATCGATCATGAATGCTACATCCTCTGCACTCCAATAATGAATCAGAAACTCAGTTAATCATGTGTTTGCTTTCATCTTTGGCATTTTAAAGAATTTTAGCAAGCCACAGCCTCTCAAAGCATCCAAATAATTTTGATTCTCCATTACTTGGTTATCAATGGCACTATGCTCCCTTTCCCTCCAAGTCATTGTCATCCTGCACAAAAAATATGTTTCAAATCATTAGATATATGTTTTAAATTTTTTACTCGCGCACATGCGGGTTCCCTTTATACACAGTTGCATGTAGGGTGCTCATATATGCAGGTTGCTTGTATTCAACCCATGTGTACATAGATTTGAAATTTTTAACATATTTTCCTATGGTCAAATTTTGAATAAAACATCTAAAAAGTATCACAAATGATTAAAAGCATAATAAAACGGTTACTTGGAAGTTTTGGAATGATTTGAATGGTTGAATTAGATGGAGGAAGGTTGTTTGAGTTTGTGTCCAAAGCTCCTTGCTGAAAACAAAAATGAAAAAAATGTGAGTCCAAAATTCCTTATATAGGTTGCAAAATGAAAATTATTTTTTCAAGAGTTGATTTTTATCTTATGGACTTTTTGACATTTTGGCTTGGAGTGTTGGGAATGGGTTGTATTTACATGAAATTTTTGAGACTTCTTCGAGAAAGCATGTTGGTCCCATGACTGCAGAATCGTCATGGTTGGTATCATTTTCTTACTGGCATATAGGTTAGGGAATACCACTTTCCGCTGCATTTTTCATACTAGCCTCCATACTGCGATATGTTTTCCATAGGGTCAAACCCATTGTGTATTGGTTCAGAAACCATTTTCACTCGTCGACTTTAAAATCATGATGCGATGGTAGAGCCAACCTTTACATGGGAATATTAGTTAGATCCTTGCTGACATTTGTTGCCCATGTTGTTATATTTAGTAGGCTCGGGAGTCCTCTTTAGTCCTGCCATGACTTGTGTGTTGAAGACTCATTCTTGTCCTTCTGTGCTATTTTATGGCCTTATACCCTAGAGGTTCCTTTGTGTTGAGTTGTACTATTGCATTGCATATTGACTATTTACACCTTTTGGCCTTGAGCCGGCTTCACTTGGACTCATGTTTAAGCCACTTTTCGACCATGTCTTCTGTAAAATCAACCTTGCAGTCACTTAGCCTCTCCATCTTGACACACCCTTTTACCCATGGAAAGAGCATTCCTTTGAGTTTCCTTAACTAGTTTCACCACCTTGCATTGAGCATAGGAATGCTCCCCTCCCAGGAACTATAGCATTTGTTTTTTCGACACTCATTCTTTCCACTATACTATAGCATTCTTTTATTCTTTTTCAAGCTTCCAATAAAATAAAATACAAAAAAATTATATATTACAAAAAGAGTGGGAACAGGACATTATTTCCATATTTGATGGCAGCTAGATTCAGTTGTGTCTCCCTTGAACAAAGCACTCAAAAGTAAGTCTTTCCTCCATTGGGATAGGGTTTAGTTTGACTTAGCAGAGCCTTAACCTTGTTATTGAGTTAGTACTCCTTCGCTTGGTTACCTCTTCCAATCATATGGAGAGTTTGCTTATGCCTCCTGCATGACGAACTTATACAAAGTTATCATATGCTGCAATGTAGTCAGAGTTGAGTCGTGCTTTTTTTCAAGGAAAGTAATCCTGAGTCAACCTCTCTGCAGTGTCTCTTGACCTATTTTTCAGTCATCCATCCCTAGTTGTCAGCGTCATGTTTGTTATCACATCGGCTATATTAGTCCTTTGCTTGTGTCAGTTTGAGAAGGTCTCCATTGACTTCTTGTTGGTGAGTCTTGCTCTTATCGACTACGACAAATTTCTCTAAGGACATATCTAGAGCCAAACCCTGACCCTATTTTCATTATTGATAGGTGACCTTGTGCTCAGCATCGACCAATATCATGGGTCTTTGACTGAGTGGTTTCCCTTGTGTTCGACATCAGCTTTCATTATCACACATTGGGATTCGTTCAGAGCCTTGGTTTCCATTTGAAACTATTGGTGGATTCCTCGCCTTTGTGTCAGCTTTCATTATTGGTTGGTTTAGAGGGTTTCTATCATGCGCTAGCCACATCTTGTGTATGCCAAAAACGTGCTTTGGTTGGGTTACTACATCTTTTTTTGTTCGATTCCTTCCACATTATTGGCCTATGGGTTACACTCGTGCTAGATTGATGAAGGATGCCTTAATACCTTCCTTCTAGCAAATCTTTTCCCATTGACTTCAACTCATTGCTTTGGGAAAGAGAACTAGAGTCCATTTGGCAGTACCTTAGGGTTTACAGTCATCAATGGCAGATTCCTTCACTATCGGCACTGGGAAAACATGATTGTCTCTTGATTGATAGATTATTCCAAGTTTCCAACTTCAGCTCACTTATTCACACTTGTTAGATTGTACTGGGTACCTTGACTCTCATCATCATTATCGGTGAATACCCTCACGTTTGTTAACAGTCTACATTAATGATCGGTAATCAAATGATTTCTCACATGGTTGACTTCAGATCATTTCCTCCCATTGTGTAGAAATGTACCATGGCAGTCGGTGAAGACCTCGGGTTTGCATCAGCATGTCTTGGTTCACTTGTCAGTTTCTCCCGGTTCTGCTAGTTGACACCACCCACCTTATATGTTGCAGTTCTTTACATCAACATATTATATCTTGGAACCTGAGTTGCATGTAGTACCATTTATTCCATCATGTTCACTTGGTACTATTTGGATCAATTTATTGACTTCAGTGATCAACTTCATACTTCAGCATCATTGATCAACACTTTATATGTGATATTCAAACAAGTACTTTCTTGATTATGATTAGATGATCAATTATGTATTTTCAGTTCCTTTATACTTGTATGCATATTGGACCCACTTTTGCACTTGACATGCAAACATGTTTTACTATTTCTGAGCATGGGTGTGCCTGCCTCAGACATCAGTTCCTTTCTGATCTCTTTCATTGGCTTGGCAGGTTGAATTCTGGTGAACTCCTCCTCAGTCTCGGCATGATTCCTTCTATACAATAAATACATTTCAACCATCATGTAGCCCTTTTGACCTCATATATTAGGGGGCATCTATTATAGCACCATTTACCACTCTTGGTAGATCTGATGAGATGATTATGACCTAGGGAAACCCTTCCTTCCAGACTTGGTCCAAAATCTAAAAGACAATGTTTTATTCCCTATATGCTATTTTTCCCTATGATAAAAGCATGTACACGATAGGTCATCATATACCCAACCCGTGTACATATGTTAAAACACTTAAAAAAAAAAAGTCTTTAATTTCGGGTGGAGTTCACGGGTTTTACCTGTTACTCACCTCCTATTGCTCATGGCCCAACTATTTCCCAACTAAAAAAGCTAATTTGGAGAAATATAAATAAACCTACATGGGAAGGCCTTAAGGGAGAAGATATTAGATATTGATACTATAGTGAGATTATCCCTTATCGAGTCTGAAAAAATCCTTGTGCCTCCTGCACTCCCCAAAGCTTCAAGAAACCCTTGTTTCCTTGTTGGAGATATCCTTCATCTTTCTTTAAGATATCCTTGTATTGGTGATGGAGGAAGATTGTTGAGGCCAGGAAAGGATGAATACGGAGGACAATTCCACTTAGAGCCAGAGAAGGGCTCAAGTCGTATTTCTCCACTTTACTTGTAGCAAACTTCAATAAAGGAATGTTGTTCTGTTTCCCATATTAAATGTGTTTATGTATCTATTTATATTGTAATTCATTTATGAATCTTACATTGATGTATAATTGTTCATTCATTTATATGATTTAAAGTTAATATCATGAACATGCTTTACGTTTCTACTGCTATATATGTTTCATTTGAATAATTTTTCAGGTTTCGAAGATATCAAGAGAAGTTGAGGGTTTTCACCCTACGGGATCTACTCAAACGTAGGACTCCCAGGTAAGGACACTCTTACACAATTCAATAGAATAAGCATTTAGGTTGATTTCTTGAGAATTTCTTGTTGTGGTTTGCCCTCTGCTCTGTTGGGGTTCTCAACCCAAGACCCTAGGGTGGTCTCACTCGCAACAGATCCCCTGAAGGTTGGCGGATGCCGCACCTTCAATAGGACCCATCAAATCATGTCATGACTAATCATCTTATGTGTGCATTGAACTCATTAATTAATGATTCCATTAGATTACGACTTTTCTAATGGACACTAACTGGTTCCGCACCCAAGTGGTATGTTGAATTACTGCGAGCTTCTTTATGTACTTTCATCGTCATTTCTAATACTTTTTTGATGCATTTTCAATTACCCATCCGATATGATAATGGTATTGAACTTTTAACTTCTCTAAAATAGTTTGCATCTACCCATATTTCAAATCATATTCATGAATGGAGACGAAGACACTATTTAGCTAAATGTTATATCTAGATCAAATTTTACCCGAATGGTTTAGAAAATCATTTTTTTTTTGCTAATTACTGATGAGGTTGTGAAAGGTGGCATTGTAACTGAAGAGAAATTTATCACTCGTGCCTAGTAATTAGATCTTGTTTATACTCAATTTGACACTTTGTATGAAACAGATCTAGATTTCCCTTGTCTAGGTCAAACCAACCCAATTCTTACAAGATCACACAATATTGATGGTGTGATTGGTTTTATTAGCCAACAATCTAAGACTAAAAAGAAAAATTATAAGAAGACTCAGATTTTGGCCTTACAAGATTCATCCGAAAAAAAATCCTTCCCCTGAAATTACTTATGAAATACATGTTGTAGATTCATCTACTGGCAAGAACAAGCAATCTAGAGTGAAAAATAAAGGAAAAGGAAAAAAAACCAAGGCATTGGTCCAAAAGAGAAATAAAATAAGATTGAACCATCTGATAAAAGGAAGAAACCTCTTTATCCTTGTTTAAATTGTGATGATGATCATTACACCAAGGAAAGCCCTCATCACGTTGAAGTTTCAAAATTAAAGGTTCACCTACTCCCACTATTTTGAAGGATGCATTTCCTTCTCAAGATAGTGTTATGGTTTCCCATAACCCTTCTTCTTCTTCCTCATTAGCTAACATCATGATGATGTCTCCGAAATTTATGGTGGGTACAAGTTCTAAACACTATGGGTCTAAAAATCCTAGTGTGGAAGGAAATGATTCCAGTTCACCTGGTCATTCTTCCACATCAACTCCTCCTCTTTCTGAACCTTTATGAATTGAAAAAAATTATATTGATATGGTAATTAGACCACCTCCTAAGGGTGTTCTTCAAAATTTCTCCTTTAATCCTCATGCTAGAGTTGCCCAAAATTACAACACTGTTGAAGATATGGCTATGTCACCTTCAACAATGTCAGCTCTCGAAGTGTTGCAGAGTTTTCCAGTACAAGGAAAATTACTTTTATCAGTCATATGAGAAGTTGATCCCAAGGACTCTAATCTAATAGTTTTTTATCTCGAAAATCATGTACCGAGACTTCCACATGAACTAGCCTTCTAGATACTAGTTTTTGTCAAGACCAAACAATTTTTTCGAACGGTAATTGATGAAGGAGCATCTACATGCATTATGTCTATAGCTTGTTGGAGAGCTTCATGTTCTCAAGCTATTAATCAATCTCCTATGACTTTAAAATCCTTTTATGGAAGAGGTTTTCGACCTTATGGAATTTTGAGCAACCTGCCTAGAATTATAAGGTAAAATGGTTGCAATTTAAGTTGAGGTTGTTGACGCTTAACTTGATTATAACATGTTACTGGGTCAAAGTTAGATCTATGCCATGTCTCTTATGGTCTCATCATTTTTTCGAATGATTATGTTTCCTCATAAAGGAAAAATTACTAAAGTAGACCAATTATCATATTATATTGTGGACCCTAACTCTACTGGTAGTGTTCCTTTTGTTGGAAAATCGATTACTACATATGAGTATGTTAGTGTCAGTCTTCTTAAGGACTCATATCTTATGGGAATTTTCAAATTCTCTCCACCAAATCTTCCTCATAATGTTGTCCAGGTCATATGATTACATCAAGCACTTTCAAATCTTTTGATCCTTGGAAAGTGCCTTAAGAGTCAAAATTAGCCTTGTATGGCACTCAGATGCCTCTTAACCATTTTTAATTAGCTTATCAAGTAGTTCAATCCTTTTCAAACCCATCACCATCTTAAAATTACTGAGTGAATACGCTCATCGACGATTATTCTCATTTGTCACATTTAGAACCAATATCAATACATGATCCTTTTGATAAAGAGCTTATAATTGATGAAGGAATCATGGAGGTAATGACTTTGGATGAAATGCCATGGGACAACTACCATCATCGCTCATCTTTCTTACTCTACATTGAAAAAGTAAAGAATGATTTTTTGTTTATGTTTTCACCTGAGAATGTGAATGATCTCGAATGCCCAATGTATATACTTCATTCTGAATCTGAAAAGAATTTAGGAAACATATCAGCAACTGTGCTAATTAACATCTCAGTGAAACCAAGAATTACTGGAAATACTCATATAGGTGTTGCCTATTCTTTTGAAGAAATTCAAACATATAAAGCCCTATTCTAGGAATTCCGCAACATTTTTGCCTGGTCGAATAAAGGCTAGGAATCGATCCTAGTATTGTAGTGCATGAAATCAAGACTTATCCGGATGCCAAACCTGTTAGACAAATATTGTGTCTAGTGCATCCGCAAAATGTTGCTGCTGTAAAAGCTGAAGTTGAAAAAATATTAAAAGTAGGGTTTATTTACCCCGTTCCTTTGACTGATTGGGTACCCAATATTGTACTAGTTAATAAGAAACAAGGAGCCATTAGAGTATGCGTTGAATACAAGTACATTAACAAAGATTGTCCAAATTAGAATTACTCAATCCTATATATCGATCAAATTGCTGATGATTGTGTTGGAAACGAGATTTTCTCATTCATCGATGGATTTTTTGATTGCAACCAGACATACATACTCCCCGTTGATCACGATAAGACTACATTCATCTATCCATGGGGAAATTTTTCTTATTCCAAACTCCCATT
This sequence comes from Pinus tabuliformis, assembly GCA_031772625.1. Lineage (NCBI taxonomy): Eukaryota > Viridiplantae > Streptophyta > Pinopsida > Pinales > Pinaceae > Pinus > Pinus tabuliformis. The sequence continues at coordinate 1,243,868,134 of CM062819.1, forward strand.
TGGCTTGAATAATGTTGGCGCAACTTTTCAAAGAGCAATGTATTACGCATTTCATGATATCAAACACATTGTCTAGCCCTACCTAGATGACCTACTAGCTCACTCATGGAAACGGAAGGACCATCCATCGCATTTGAGAGTAATATTAATTAGATGTAGGCACTACAATATTCATTTGAATCCGCACAAATGCATTTTTGCATACAATCCAGTCGACTTCTAGGATTTTTTGTTTTGAAAGAAGGAATTTGTGTGGATCCTCTTAAGGTAGAGGTAATCCTAAACTTTCCTACTCCTTCTAATCTTCATCAACTGCAAATTTTACAAAGCGAAAGAATTTTTTTTTCCTAGATTCATACCTAACTATGCCGAATTGACCAAAGGTTTTACTTGACTTTTGAAAAAGAGCATTCCTTTAATTTGGGATGAGCTTGCTAAAAAGTGTTTTGATGCATTAAAATACACATTGACCCATGCACCGTTATTGCATCTACCTAATTATCATCGAGATTAATTTCTATATCTAGCTATGTAAGATGCCACCATTGGCATGGTATTAGTTCAGGAAGATGAATCTAACAATGAACATGTGATCTATTACCTAACTATAAATATCACCAAAAATGAGATCAAGTATGAACATGCGGAAATTAGCTTTGTAAGTCGTTTAATGTTTTTGTCACTATATACTCTTGCGAAAAATGAGAGTCATTTTGGATTGCAACCCTATGATGTATATTCTTACCAAACAATTTCTAGGGGGAAAGTATTCCAAATGGATAGTCATTTTACAGGAATTTGATTTGGAATTCGAAATATCTAAATCAAAGAAATCATTAGTTTTCATTGAATTATTATGTGACATTCCCTATACTGACACAGAAACAGTGGTAGAAGATTCTCTGGTAGACAAATTTCTCTTTTTGATCAGTACATCGGATATTGTTATGGAGATATCATCACATATCTTCAAAACCAAAATTTTAGGCCTAAGTTATCTCGAACTCATTGTTGTCGCATTTTCTACCAATCCCAACCTTATAACATTGTTGGTGATACTCTTTACCATCGCGATGTTGATTCTATGTTTGGATGTTTCCTAACTCTTCAAGAAGCCGAAAATCACTAAATGATTTCCATTCTAGAGCATGTGATGGTCATATGTCTGGGTATGCCACTGCCCAAAAGATATTGTACACTAGCTATTTTTGGCCTTCCATATTTAAAGATTTCATAATCGCAGTAAAAAAATGCCATAATTATCAGGTTTACGATTACAAGATGCCAGTGTCCCCAACACCTCTTCACCATATCATAGTTGTCAGTCCTTTTTCAAAATGGGGCATATATTTCGTCACCTGTAACCCTCACTTGGCCAGAGGGCATGGGTATATTATCCTTGCAGTTGATTATTTTACGAAATGGGATAAGGTGATGCCTACATTCAAGGACGATAGTGAAACTGCAACAATTTCCATTTTCAATCATGTGATTACTTAGTTCGATGTCCCACAGGCCATTGTTATGAACCATGGTAGCCATTTTCGCAATTTTATGATGACTTAACTGTTTGCATAGCTTGGCCTACACCATGATAGCTCTACCCTCTATTATCCACAAGAAAATGGTAAAGTCGAAGCTATTAACAAAGTTTTAAAAACATGATTGAACAGATAGTTGGCATTCATAAAGGAAACTGGCATACCATACTACTGTGAAAAAGTCTATGGGTTTCAATCCTTCCCAAGTTGTCTATGGTTTGGAGGCAGTTTCACTGATTGAATGTGAAATTCCACCTTTGAAGCTAGCCATCGAGTTATTACTAGCTACCTCTGTAGAGGAAAAGCATTTTTTTCACTTAGCACATCTAGATGAAACTCACCATGAGGCCGCATTGGCTTGCAAGGCTCAGTAAAAACAAGTCAAAGCTCAATTTTATCAAAACGTGAATCCTCGTTCTTATGGAGAAGGTGACCTAGCCTTGGTCTACAATCAAGCACATGACAAATTAGGGTTTGGTAAATTCGAGCCTATGTGGCATGGCCCTTACTTTTTAAAACATGTATTAGCTAAAATAGCCTATGAGCTAGTCGATTATGATGGTGTGTCTTTAGGAAAGCCCAAAAATTACCTTTACTTGAAGAGATATTATGCATAAAATATTTTGTGAACATTTATACATTACTTTTATTATATTTTTATAACTTTGTGTGGTAGTTTTATCATTTTTATAGTCCACTACTACTTCTCCTACTTATCTTCTTTTACACTTGATTTGCAGATGTTGACGTCCCCTCAAACTTACATTAGCTTTGTTAATGGCACTAGTCATAGTACTCAGATCTTGGCTTTCACATCATCGGTCATTTATTCACCCAATGATGAGTTAGTTTCCATTCATGGGACATGCCTTGGTCAAATAACAAACAACATAGCAGAATATAGTGCAGTCATTGAACTATTATCTGATGCCATCTCATTTGGCATTCGACGTTTGATTGTTAGCTTAGATTTGCAACTCATAGTATTACATTTGAAAAGTGTCTATACAGTAAGAAGTCCATCAATGTTAAGAATGTTTTTACACATCCATCTTTTGGAAAGGTAGTTTGATTACATTGAGTATCAACACATTCCAAGAAATTTAATCACATTAACCGATGCATTAGCCAATCATGTGTTAAATAGACATTTGCAACATTTCTAAGTAAAAACAATATCCATCCATATATTGAATGAGATAAACGGAAATAAAAAATAGTATTCTCTATTAGATAAAGTATGTAGAGAGTGTGTTATACAAAAAATATGTCATCCAAGGACATAAGGCCGCATGGCCTATATTATCTAAATATGTCGATAAAAAAATCAAAATGTAGCCCTAGAAGACTAATCATCTAAGGATGATGATGGTCATGATAGCATACTATAGCACAATCAACCCAGCGTAACAATCACCTGAGTGGTCTTGGAACCCCAACCACATGCCTCTGATATCGGAGAGGCAAATCATCGGTCCCTATCTATGGGATATCTATAGTCAACCTATCTAGGTTGTCTTCCATCTCAGTGAACGCCTCTTCTACATCTGGGTTTGGTGCTACAACTGCTACAGGCTACTCACCCCGCCTGTCAAAATGTCGTAGCCTTGTCAGTAGAGCTAGGCCCACATCTGCATATGCATTTTGAATAATTAGCCTTAAAATAAAAACAACATATAAAAGAATAAAAAACATAAAGACCAAACATCAAAATCAGAAGTTTTACCTAGGTCACCCCACACATTCTTGTTGGAAGTGGGATATTTGGGTCACCCCTATAGTCCATCCCTGCATATGGGAAATCCTCGATTGAGACGATTTATTGACCCAGCCACACAAAAACTTCAGGAGCATATTTCATCACTGGACCATCACCCCCATGGTGAGCCATAAGAGAAACCCACGTCAACATTCGTGGATCTCAAGACCCTGCCTCATCCACCCAAATCTGTTGTGGCCTGAGCAGTAGAATCCTATTTAGAGTGAAAGAAATAAGAATGGCACTATAATCGAAATTCTTCAGTTTACCAGTGTTAACTCTGGTCAGTTTCCTTTTCATATTGACCACCACTACCTCACACCAGTTAAAGATCGTGGACTGCCAACATTACACGACATTTTGCATTTGAGCCTTTATGGCCAAGTGAAGAGATGTGTTGCCACATAGTTCGCTAATGGTTAAAGCTATGGTTTTCAAGGCCATGTTCTTAATGTAGGTTTTAACCCCATACAAAAATTAACTTCATATGAATTCTAAAAACAAAAAATAAACAATAGCGAGAGCATAACACATAAAACAAATATACATAGATATTCTCCCCTGGATGCCAAAACCGAGACTACTAGATTGATTTTTCATTATGTTTTGTTCAATGTTACAATACATATATATACATTCTGAAGCATCAAATACCATGGACTAAAAACCATTGTGCACAAAACCATGCACAAAACCATGGGCAACACCATTGGTCCAAAACAAAAATTTCTCGCGGCACTCTCCCGGACCCTGTAGAGGGGGGATAACCACCCCCCTCAAACCCCTTGTGACCTCCCTACTATGTAGTCTATGCAATGAAGGGGGGGCTCTGCCCCCCCTCTAACCCCACTGTTTAACTGGGGAGCTCATCGTGGAAAGAATATAACACAACCCAACACTCTCCCACTTGTTGTTTTCTTTCCACAGGCGGCCATAGGAGAGCTTAGTCATTGATCCAACACTGCAACACCCATTGTTTCTCTACACCAAGAGAACTTCTCTAAGCTCACATATTTTTTCAATGCATCTGCAGTATTCTTCAAAATGTCCACCTTTACCAGTAACACCTTTTTGTCTTCTATCATTTCCCTCACAATGTGATGTTGAACATCAATGTGCTTTGTCTTTAAATGGTAAGCAGGGTTCTTTGCCAATAAAATTGCACATTGGCTGTCACAGTCTATTCTTATAGCTGCCTGTACTAACTCCATACTTGAACACAATCTCTGTAACCAAACTTCTTCCTTCCTTGCATGAGTGGATGCCATGTATTCTGCTTCTATAGTTGATAATGCCACTACAGTTTGTTTCTTACTCATCCAATTGACTGCACCTCTAAATAGGTTAAACACATACCCACTTGTAGATCTTCTCTTATCTAGATCTCTAGCCCAGTTTGCATCAACAAAGCCATGGATATCAAAAACTCTATCCAATCTTGGTCTTCCTTGGTAGCACAAACCATAATCACTAGTGCCATGCAAATACCTAAAAAACCACTTCACTGCTGCCCAATGCTCCTTCTCTGGTTTTGACATAAGCCTGCTCAATACTCCCACTACATGTGCAATGTATGGTCTAGTATAGAACATCTCATACATCAGGCAACCAACTACACTTGCATATGGAACACAGGACATGTCCTCTTCCTCTTCGTGTGTCTTGGGACACTATTCAGCAAATAACTTTACACCTACAGGAATAAGAACCTTCAGCGGTTCACTATCCTGCATATTAAACATCTGCAGTATTGTCTCAACATACTTCCTCTGGTTTAGCCAAATCTTCCTCTTAGCCTGATATCTTTTAATTCCCATGCCCAAAATATAGTTTGCAACACCAAGGTATTTCATGTCGAATTTGGAGGACAATTAGATCTTCAAATCCTGGATAATTTCTTTGTCATTTCCAACCAGTAACATATCATCCACATACAAGACCAAATAAATAACACGGTCACCAATTAATATAAAATACACACATTGATCTGCTTGCTTCTGTGAAGCCAAGTCCCCGTATAAATGTATCAACTTTCTGATACCACATCCTTGATGACTATTTCAACCCATACAGAGACATTTTTAACTTGCATACCAGTTCTTTCTTACCCTTCATTGCAAAGCCTTCAGTTTTCTTCATGTAGATCTCCTCTTCCAAATCCTCATGAAGAAATGTTGTCTTCACATCCATTCGTTCTACCTCAAAATCAAAAGAAGCAGCAATAGATAAAAGTAATCTAATTGAAGCTACCTTGGCAATAGGAGAGAAATATCACCAAAATCAATTCCCATCACCTGGGAATAACCTTTTGCTACCAACTGAGCTTTGTATTTATCCACCTTTCCTTCTACATTCGTCTTCTTCTTGAACACCCATTTTCTACCAATGGGTTTCCTTCCAGCCGGCAACCCCACCAGGTCCCAAGCCTCATTTTTGTGCAAAGTTGCCATTTGATCAACCATGGCCTCTTTCCAGAGTTTTCCATCCTCTAAATCTACTTCTTCCTTCACAGTTATGGGATCATCATCAGTAATAGATAAAGAAAAATTTGAATAGAATGTAGATGGACTATACCTCTCTGGTTGCCTTCTTTCTCGAACTGATATACTCACAACCAGAGTTTGTGGCTCTTCATCTTCTAATTCCTCTTCTGTTATAGAATTTGATTCTTCCTCCTTTAGCTCAAACTCTATCTTCTCAGGTTCCTTTGATGGGGCTTGATGTTTAATAACATCTTTCACCTCTCTAAACATCACATCTCAGCTATACACAACCTTCTTTGTTACTAGGTTGCAAAGCTTATAGTCTTTTAAACCATCATTATACCCAATAAAGATGCACTTTTCAGATTTACTATCCAACTTTGTTCTTTTCTCCTTTGGAACATGTACATATGCATCACATCCAAATACCCTCAAATTTGAAAGAGAGGGTTTCTTACCTGTCCATACCTCTTGCGGAGTCTTATCCTCCAACGCTGATGAAGGTGATCGTTGACTAGGTAACATGTTGTCTCCACCGCCTCTGCCCATAATTCTTGTCCTAACCCGACCCCATTAAGCATGGTTCTTGCCCTTTCCATCAACATCTTGTTCATTCTTTCTACAACTGCATTTTTCTCAGGTGTGTATGGAGTAGTCTTCTACCGTGCTATACCACACTTCTTACACAATTCTTCAAATTCCTTCTTGCAACACCTTTATCTTCTTCTCTGTATGGTTTTCAATTAGAGCCTTAAATTCTTTAAACCTGTTAAAGACTTCAGATTTCTTCTTGAGGAAATATATCGATGTATTCCTTGAGAAGTCATCTATAAATGATACATAGTACATAGACTTACCCAGTGATGGAACCTTCACAGGTCCAAACACATCACTATGCACAAGCTTGAGTATTTGTTTTTCCCTCTTACCACCAGAGGTGAAACTCACCCGATTCTCCTTCCCATATACATAATTTTCACAGAAATCAAAATCTAGAGAGCCATTAGTCATAACTTCTACCATACCTTTACCATGAAGTATTATAAGGCCCTTCTCTCCAATATGTCCAAGCCTTTGATGCCATACCATGGTCTTTTCTCCAAAGACCACTAGATTTTCTGCTCCACTTTCAAGAACCACAGAAACGTTGCACCCATCAACAACATTACTACCTTGCAGCTTATACAGAGTTCCAATTCGAACTCCCCGCATCAATACGAGTGCTCCCTAAACCATCTTGCAAGTATCCTTCTCGAACACTGTTTTTACACCTGCATCATCCAACTTGCTTACAAAAATCAGATTTCTGGCCAATGCAGGAATATGCAGAACACTCGGAAGTGTTCTAATCCTTCCACCTTGAAACTTCAACTTTACTTTTACACGACCAACAATTCTAGCCTTCTTATCATCCCCTAAGAAGACATCACCACCATCATATTTCTCATACTCACAGAACCACTCTCTATGGGGAGTGAAGTGAAAGGATCCAGCTGAGTCAATCAACCATGCCTCATGATCTACATGTGTACTTGAAGAAGAAGCCAAGTATGTATCCCCACCTTCATCTGTGGTGGTTTTTGCATCTGTAGAAGGAGTATCATTAGTTCCATTTCCTTTGTCAGGAGCTTTAGATTTACATTTCCTTTTGTTGTGCCCTTCCTTTCTGCATTTCTAGCACACCTTTACAGGTTTTCCTGGAGATTTAGATCTCCCTCTAGATTTAGATCTCTCACTCGATGACTTATTTTTGTTTATTCTCTGGGACTGTCCTTATACAGACAAGGCATCACCATTCTAGCTCTCCATATTTTTCTGTCTCATCTCCTCCTTCAGTAAGGATGAGACTATTTCATCAAACTGCAAGGCGGTTGCATTGCTACCTATTGCAATAACTAGATTATCCCACAAATCTGGTAGAGAACACAACAAACTAATGCACTTATCTTTATCTGAAATTTTAATATCAACAGATAATAACTAACTTACCACAGTATTAAATGCGTTTAGGTGCTCTGTCACCGAGTCTCCATCTTTCATCTCAGGTTATACAACTTTTTCGGTAGAAACAGTTTATTCACTAGAGATTTAGATTGGTACAAAGTCCCTAAATTGTCCCACAAAGCCTTCACCGTAGCTTCCCCTGATACATTCAGTGATACTGAATTTGAGACCCACAATTGTATTTTTCTCTTTTCCTTCCGATCCAACTTCTTCCATTCTTCATCGGACACTCCCATTGGTTTAGTACCCAGATCTACCATGATCCACTCATCTTTATCCTCTAACACATCCTCCATCCTTAGTTTCCACAACTCAAAACTCTGACCATTAAATTTATCAATCTTTATCTTTCCATTGCTTGCCATCTTCTTTCACCACCAAAATCAATCCTACAGATCTCCCACTAAACAGTGTCTACCATAGGCCTGAGCGAAACCCGTTAGCAAAAAAAGCATCCCCTTGAAGCCAAAATAGCTCTGAGACCAAATGTAGGTTTTAACCTTGTACAGAAATTAACTGCATATGAATTCTAAAAATAGAAAATAAATAATAGCGAGAGCATAACACATAAAATAAATATACACAAAGATTTTCCCCTGCATCCCAAAACCTGGACTACCAGATTTATCACAGGAAATCCCAGTTATATATATATATATATATATATATATATATATATATATATATATATATATGTATATGTATGTATGTATGTATGTATGTATGTATGTATGTATGTATGTATGTATGTATGTATGTATGTATGTATGTATGTATGTACGTATGTATGTATGTATGTATGTATATATAACCATTGCACCCAAAACCATGTGCGAAAACCATGTACAAAACCATGCACAATACCATGCGGAAAGAGTATGACACAACCCAACACTCAATAGTTTTGATATCAATCCTACCATCCTTGAGTTGTGCATTCCCATAGTATCATCATAGGTATTCAACAATAGTATCTCCACCTGGTCTTTTCCCATATAAAGAAATATCAATCCCTTTGCAGGAAATCCTAGTTAAAAAATATATATCATCGACATCAATGGTGAGACAATGATCCCTGATCATGAAACTCTGATCCTGGACATCCCAAGTTCTTACCAACCATGTCATGAGCTCTAGCTGAGCTTTCATTTCCTGAATAATCCAATATTCGTAGAGGCCACAATTTCTCAGAGCTTGCAAAGTTGTTGGATCATCCAAAGTTGTTGCATCTTAATTTTCATGTTCTCTCTCCCTCCATTCCATTTTTAATGGTCAAATATCTCGAAAATGACATTTAAAGTGAGTTAGTCCAACATTAAAACAAATTTGCAATTTTTGAGGGCATAATTTCCGTGTTTTTGTAAACCCTTGGTGCTTGGGTGGACAATATTTGGTGAACAGAGCACAACTACGTAGTTCCTCAGGTGAGGAACTGCGCAGAGCATGTTTCTATGCACTCTAAAATTTACCGACTTGTGTGGTCTTGATGAACGGAAACCGCAGAGTCTCGAGGGAAAATTTTTCAAAATAAAAACCTCCCAAAAAATCAAATGAAAGCTTAAATTTTAAATTTAAATGGATGAAAATGTAGATATTAGAGAGATCTCTTACCTGGAGGAAACAACTCATCATTTCATCCACCGGTTTTATCGTAATCAACCTCAGTAGTTTAGTGGTAAAAATCCCTCTTTCGATTCTCAAACTCGTTAAAAAGAAAATGGAAAAAATAAAATTACGGTTTGAACTTTTATGAGTTTTTGGTGATCAAAATATTATTTTTTATTCCTTGAACATTTTAAAAAGTCAATTTTTCAGTGTTTTTTACCCTAATATTGAGAAGTTATGATAATTTATTGAGTTTAATGTGCATAATAGATTACAGCATAAAAATGGATCATTTTGACTGCGAGCAGACTTTTATCAATTTTTTGAGTGGTTGAAAATCACGAAAAAGTGAAACCTTAGAGTTCTCTTTTAAGCCCTTTTCAGACTCTTGAAACATGAAAAGATTGTTGAACTTGACTATTTGAACTTGTAAAAATAAATGAACAACCATCCACTTAGTATAAGTTTACCTCTTTTACACACCGAACTAGACTATTTACGAAAACGGTATACATTGATTAATTATGGTCAATAGAGTTCTCTCCTGTACTATTTTATCCTTTTACGAATATGAGGGACTAAATTTACGAAAAAAAACACTGTGGAGTTTACTTATGTTCTTCTCGTGACTCCCTAAAACTGGAAAACACCGAACATTACTTTCTCAGGGCTCATTAAAATTTTATGGTAAAAGAGATGAATGGGTTTTCCTTTTGTGTCTTCTAAAACTCATTAAACATGAAAACGACATCAACTTACCCCTTTACTGGACTCATAAAAATTAAATAGTGTAGGACTCGTTACGGATAATGGGACTGAACCACTCCTTCATAGCATTCGTTAGAAATACTTTGGAGGACTCATTCGAAGGATGAACTTATATGAAAAGCATATGTTATCCTCCTCAAGCTTGTGAAAAAATAAAGACGTACTTTCCAGTAATGGTGGGGGAAATTGGGAATGGTATTCATTTTACATTCATTATAAGGGAAGTATTTTTCTATTGAACATGCCACTCTGTCACACCTATGTCCGGGTTGGGAAATCAATTTGTCTTACAGTTAATCGAACCCCATTGAATGTCTTAAGCTAGTTTTAGTATTATCATTGAGTCAAATGCCGCCAAGTCAATTTTTATGTCGCTATGCATTCAAAATAATTTCAACCTCAGTTCATGTTCCTTTGCATAGTTTAGCCTTCAATCGCATCGCCCATCCATAAGTTAGTCCTTGCAAAATATTCTTCAAAACTTGACATTCTATTTGAACTTTACTTTCTTCGAGCGCGTTAAAATTTAATAGTAAAAGAGCTGAATGGGTTTTCTTTTTGTGCCTTCTTAAACTCATTAAACATGAAAATGACATCGAGTTGCCCCTTTAATGGACTTGTAAAAATTAAATAGTATAGTACTCGTTAAGCATAACGGGATCAAACCACTCCTTCATAGGGTTTGCTAGAAATACTTCGGAGGACTCATCTGAAGGATGAGCTTATATGAAAAGCATATGTTATCCTCCTCAATCTTGTGAAAAATAAAGAGGTACTTTCTAGTAATGGTGGGGGGAAATTGGGAAAGGGTATTCATTTTACATTCATTATAAGGGCAATATGTCGCTATTGAACACGACACTTTGTCACACTTGTGTCCAAGTTGGGAAATCCATTTGTCTTACAGTTAATCAAACCCCATTGAATGTCTTCAGCTAGTTTTAGTATTATCATTGAGTAAAATGTTGCCAAGTCAATTGTCATGTCGCTATTTGTTCACAAACATTTCAACCTCAATTCATGTTCCTTTGCAAATTTTAACCTTCAATCGCGTCGCACATCCCTAAGCCAGTCCTCGCAAAATATTCTTCAAAGCTTGACATTCTGATTGAAATTTACATTCTCCAGGATCACTAAAATTTTATGGTAAAAGAGTTGAATGGGTTTTCTTTTTGTGCCTTCTTAAACCCATTAAACATGAAAATGACATCGAGTTACCCTTTTACTCGACTCGTAAAAATTAAACAGTATAGGACTCGTTAAGCATAATGCTACTGAACCACTCCTTCATAGGGTTTGTTAGAAATACTTCAGAGGACTCATCTAAAGGATGAGCTTACATGAAAAACATATGTTATCCTCCTCAAGCTTGTGAAAAAAATAAGAGGTACTTTCCAGTAATGGTGGGGGGAAATTGGGAAAGGGTATTCATGTTACATTCATTATAAGGGTAGTATGTCGCTATTGAACACGACACTCTGTCACAGCTGTGTCTAGGTTGGGAGATCCATTTGTCTTACAGTTAATCAAACCCCATTGAATGTCTTTAGCTAGTTTTAGTATTATCATTGAGTCAAATGTTGCCAAGTCAATTGTCGTGTCGCTATGCGTTCACAAAAATTCCAACCTCAGTTCATGTTCCTTTGCAAAGTTTAGCCTTCAATCGCGTCGCCCATCCCTAAGCCAGTCCTTGAAAAATATTGTTCAAAACTTGACATTCTACTTCTTGTCATAGGTTTTCTTGCGATGGGTCGCTTCCTATCGACTTCAACTCAATATATACGAAGTTGATCTAGAAACCTTCAGTACCTTGAGGCTTGCATGCCTTAATGGAAGGTTTCTCACTTTCGATGACAGGTTCTCATCATTGGACTTCAATCGAATGATTCAATGAATGTTCGACTTAAGATCCTCTTTTCATAGTCTATATATTCTACTAAGAGTACCTTGAGATCCATTGTCATTATTGGCGATTTCTCTCACACTTGTTAATGATTCACATCAATAATTGGTAATCAAGTGGTTTCTACCATGCTTAACTTTGATACATTCACTCGCATGGCTAGATTCGTACTATGGATTGAGAGATGGAGATCAAGATGCTAGATATCGTTTCATCAATCGAGGTTATGAGGAGTTATATATTCATGATTATGTAGACAAATTCATAGTTGATAGTTATGCCCATACTATGTCTACTATTGATATGATTCTTGAATTTTTCTATACTTGTTCATTGAGTTAGTTTTACTTTGAGTATGGGAATGCCTACCTCAGTGATGATTATAGTTTTCATTGTAATCATTGAATGTTTCTTGTAGGTTTCTGTCCATTGTCCCTGATCCAATATTTTTCATGATAAGGCGCTTCAATTTTTAAAAATTACTTTTCAGACTTCGTACTTTAGGGGGAAATCTGTTACACATCATTTTGTCACCATGACACTTGATTGTTAAACTATATCTCTTTCCATACATAAACATGTTTCAATACACTCCCTTAGAGGTCAAGCATTCAAAAACCCTTGAAGAAAATTTGAATTTCGGGTAAAATGGATTTATAAGTTAAGTGTGACCTGTGCACTTTTTCTAGTCAATTTCCGCACATTTATAGTTTCTCTCCTTGAAACATGCACAAAACTACACCCTGTCCCCCACTATAGACCATGCACATAACTAAAATAAAAGTAAAAATAAAAAGTGAATCCCATAAGCATTGTTGGGTGAATATATCCCAACTAAAAGCTTCTGGGTCATATTTATTCAAGCCATACCCCTCAAATCATGGAGCTAATTCCATCTCATAAAGGAGCCCTAATCCCCCAATTAGAGGATATCATCCTTCCTCTTCGGCTATAAATTGACTATAGGCTAGAGGGATTAGGAGGTTCAGAAAATATACACATGTTGTTGGATTTAGATTGGAAGGCTTATTATCTAAGTTGAGGGTTGGAGGCATTTGGGAGAAACTTCATGACATTAAGGTAGAGGTTGTAAGGCTCTTCTTTATCCTTGAATTGATACAAATGAATCCTATTTTCCATTGTATTGTCTTACTGAAATGATGAATTATTTATGTCCCTTTTGATATTCGTTAAGATAATTTCAATTTCTAATCTCCTTGATCATTAGATTAAGCTTTTTTGAATTTGTATGTTGCATAAGCCTTTGATATTTCTTATGACTATGATTGCAAGTCTCTTTACGAATTCAAAATCTACATCGAGAAGGAGCAAGGATATCCATCAAGAATTTCACAAATAGGTAAGAGGCTCATTCTCCTACTCTTGTATTTACAATTCAAAAGAAATAAGCCTAGGGAAAGAGTTATTCAATTTTCTGTTTGTTTCTAGTTTCCTTTAGGATCTAGGGAGATCACTCTTGTCAGCAAGAGGGATTTATCTACCTAACACCCCACTCATGGATGTTTTTTCTTGGTCTATGATGATTTGTACATGATCCTTCCATTTTGAACATGTCTCATCTGACCATGCAACTACCAAATAAATGTTTTGTTCTTGGAAACCCACATTTTTCAAAAAACTGACTACCTTATTTACAGATCAATGATAATGGGAGGTGAGTATCGAAGGAATCACCTAGGTCAAAAATTATATTCAAGATATCAAGATCTCTAATCACAATATTTTACACAATTTCTCTGTAGGATTCCCATTTAAAATTATCCTAATTGTTGTGATTAGCACTTGAGAATTTCCCTCCACCTGTACTTTTGGGTAGCCATCTTTCTTATCAAGAAAAAAGCCTATATCTACCTCCAATAACTTAGTTTTATTGGCATTTTTCATATTTTGATTAATGGCATCCCTATTGATATCCCTATTGACTAGGGTTCCTTTATAAGAGCCATAAAAATTCAACTTTACAAAGACCATTGGGGGAGTGGGGGGATGAAGGTAAGAGGAGAGCCATTTATTCTACTCAAATGTTGTGGCCTTTGGTTGAGTGAACATGGATAGTGAAATTTACAGCTTGTTCAGAATCAAGGAAAATTTTAAGGATGGAAATTTTTTTTGAAGTTTAAAACATTGGCGAATCTCACTAATCTCTAATATGCAAACTATAAAATGTGTATTGATATATTTGTAAAATTATTCAAATCTATAATGATTTTATATATAGTCTCTATATAATGTTGGCGATTTTTGAGGTAAAATAATTTTATATTCTAAAGTTTGGGCGAATCGTCTTTTATAAAAATTGGTAATTGGCGAATCGTTTTTTGGAAAAATCAAGGAAAATTAGCCCACTGGGCGAACATTAGCCCCTAAAATTTTCCATGTGAATCAGAATCCCTAACTCATGTTGATTAGCTTTCCAATATGCCTTAGTCGGGTCATAAGCTAGAATAGTTTCACTATCACTTTGTTTAATAAGATGTCATAACGTCCCTTCCTTCTTCTCTATTTGTTTAAATATCCTCTAACTTCTTTCCTTCCTTATAGGCCACATTACAAAGCCTAAAGTCAAGACCCAAGCTCAATTAATGATCGGATTCTTAAAGATTCCTTGGTTCCATTACTCCATTATTTTTATGAGACTGTTGCCATTCCAATCTAAGTGCCCATATAAAAGTAAGATTTGAACCCATAACCTCTCTGCAAAATGGAATATATTAAGTAGATTCTCCACTTTCTCCTCTTGATACTTGAATAAAGGAAATGTTTAGAGGCCCTTGAACCATTTTTCTATATTTGATCCTCTTAGAGTACATTCCCTCTACCAATCAACCATAAAAGGTGAGAAACTTTGTGTCAGTGTCCTTGTGTCCAAATTTCATGCCAAAGAGCCTCTTTCAGCAAGCCTTTGTAACTAGCTAGAAGAGAATAAGATTCCTTTAAGGTGAACATCTCTTTAGTTTCATATCCCCAACAAATTTTGTCCTAACCTTTGCTCTATTAGAATTTTATAGCTTTGCAACTCCTGAGCTACTATCGGCCAAGTTGTTGTAGCAAGGTGATTTTGCTAGTCCTCTATAGTTTTCCACTCTCTCCGTATAGTATATCTAGGAGATGGATTCCAAAAATCAGCAACTATGCTACATTATTTTTTAGTAGTAAAATTTCATCTCTCAAAACTCCTAACGATCTCCCAATTGAGGCAATTATTTCAATGCATCTTTCCAGAATAGTGTTGTGTGGCCTTCCCTAATTTCCTAGAAGGCATGGTTTTGAATTATAATCTAATAGCCTTGTTCTCGGTTCCATATTTGAGGTATTTCTTTGTTCTTAGTGCTCGAATGAGAGGAATGTTGATTATATTTCCTATTAAAAGTATGTTTCCATAATTCATTCCCTCCCTAAAGACATCTCCACCAAAGCTTATCTCTCATTAATTTGTTGAGAATGTCTGCGTCTTGGATCCCCAATCCCCTTGCCAAATTTGAAATGTATATTTTCTCCCAAGAAATAAATGACCATTTTATTTCTCTCTTATCCCCTCTCTAAAGAAATTTTATATAAAGAGTTGTGATGTCTTGAAAGAATGCTTTAGGGGTTTTCATTACAGATAATTGGTGTATCAAGATTTCTTGAAGAAAAAATTTGATGAGGACTAGAAGTCTTGTTAGGTTGAGTGTTTTGAACACTCATCTATCCAACTTTTGAGAGATATAGTGCAAGGTATACTAACAATGAGATACACGCAGGGATTTCACAGGTAGAGGAGGTCCCAAGTACTTAGTGGGAAGCTTTCTGATTTGAAAATCAATCAAACGAACAAGATATTTCTGTACCACAATATTAGTATTAAAAATATATATATGCTTTCTTTGCATTAATTACCATACCTGGGCCATCTATAAATTCATTGATGATCATTCTCAGATTATTAATCTCACCCATAGTTTGTATTCTAAATAACATGATATCATCAACAAATTGTTGGTGAGTGATAGAAATATTTGCATTGTATAGTCAAAGTCTCATGAGCTTAGTTTGGACTTAAACTACTTTAAGATATCTACCCAAATCCTCAAAAATTATAATGAAAAGAAACGGAGAGACTAGATCCCCATATTGTAGCTCTATAGGTGTATTAAAAGTTTAGGTTAGAGAACCATTTAAAAGGATAGGGAAAAAAGGAGAATAACTCAAGATTTAATTAAGGAAATCCATTAATCTAAAAACCCAAAAGCATGAATGTCTTAGAGAATGTATCCCCAGTTCAGTTGATCATAGGCTTTGGAGATATTAAGTTTTATCATCATCCTTGCATGCTTGGATTTTTTTAGTGGGTGGATAACTTCATGGGAAACCACTATCCCATCCAAGATTTGACAACTTTCCACAAAGCAAGTATATTCATGGGATATGATCGAAAAAAGTAGAGTCCTATTACTATTAATAATTAAAGTTGATATAATCTTATAGATGACATTATAGAGGGCTATTAATCTAAAACCACTAGTTGAATTAACTCTATCAAATTTAGGAATTAAGGTGATAACTGTGGCATTAAGGTCTGGCCATATTGAATGTGAGAGACAAGATTTTTCAACCAATACATGTATCTTTGGTCCTACAAAATTCCAACAGGATTGAAAAAATGTATTGTGAATCTATTTAGCCCTAGAGCTTTATTCATCGGCATCACCATCACCACTTCCTCCATATTTGTAAATGAGACCTGTTGCATCAGAACTTCATTCTAGGTCGGCTGAATTAGGGCCAAAAGTTTGGATGTAATCCTTTGAATCACTTCTCCTCTGCTGGGCATGGATTTTGTTAAGAGGGAGTGGAAATAGGAGATTAATTCTCATTCTAATTCTAAATGTTGCACCAAATGTTGCCAACCCAGGATAAGAGGTTAGAGATAATATTCTATTATTGTGTTTGTGCTTCACCATTTCCATATGGAATAACTTTGAGTTCCTCTTCCGTTCCTTCTATTTTCCCTCCCTTGTAGATATTTTATAGCTACGAAACTTTGTCAAGGCATCAGGATGTGGGTTTTTTTTCATATATGGATGTTATGGGTTAAACTCATTGTCTAAAAGATAAGGAAAATCCCTTGAAATGTTTAACCCAAAGGCCTGGTTTCAACACTGACAAATACCAATAAACTAAGACAATGAATGAATACTATAGAAATAATATAGATAAAATTAACACTAGCTTAAACATATTATCTATCCGTGTAGTGAGAAAATTCACAAAATAACATTCAATGGCTCAAAAAAAGGGCATATCTTTATCACATGAAATCATGGAAAAAACCAATAACTGCAAAGGTACAATATAAAAAACTTGTTTATATTATAATTCTTAGTAGTAAATATAAATTTACTTGGAGGTTTAAGGGAAGTTAACTATCAGATTAGCATCACTAGTGTTACATATGAATTAAATATGTTTACATGAAATAGATTTTGAAAACTATAAAAAACAACACTCACAAAGAAAAACAAGCTACCAAGAGTTGAAATAAGAATCTTCTTATTAAATCTTTTGAAAGAAAAGTCTTCAAATACAAATTACAAGTCTTTTGTTCCAAAACCCAACCCTTTCTTCGGGTTTCTTTCTAGAATTTATACAAAAATTACAAACAACATATTGTTATGAAAAGAAAAATATAGGATCTACAAATAAGAAATAGACAATGACTCCACGGTTCAATCCTGAATTTCCACTTGTGTTGAGAGATTCATGGAAGTAAGTTAGCTAATTACTCCCATTTAGCTCCAATTGGATAATTGCATGATATCATTTTTCTATAAGATGTATATGAATTAGTAAATTTCTAATATGTTCTCTTAATTGGAAAAATAATTCTAAGCTCATAACGAATATAAAGGTCATCCACGAGTTTATCCACAATTTCTTCTCCTTTTAATGCTACTTTGATATCAAATAATTTACCACAATTTGTACCGAACTTTGATAATATTTATTCATATAAATCCAAAGGTATCAACCTTCCATTTTCATCCTAACATTAAGGAATTCCTATTCCTTTTAAAATATTAAATTTGGTATTAAATGAATCTATCTTTTTTTAACCAACTTGTACTTATCATGTACCTGTTGCATAAAATTTCTCCTAGTAATAACTATATTAGTCTCCATTATCATGTTTATCATATCGTTAACCGCTAATACATTAAGTTTCTCTTTACCTATGGAATTAAGAAATTTAATTACTTTGGCTACATCTAATGGTTTGTTTCGTAATTCTTGTTGAATCTAATTTGCAGTTTTTTTGGCAATCATTAATAGCTCTCCTTCTTCTCTAATTACTACAACAGACTCTCATACATATGAAATATAATTAATGATATTCTCCCATAAAATACCTCTAGTTTCAATCAATTGTTTTTTTTACCATTCAATTTGACTCTGTAGAGAATCATTTTGCTTTTGTTTAGTGCCAAGAGTGCTCTCTTTCTTTGCCCATTCCTCTGATGCTTCACTTTATGCAATAATCTTGAACTGCAATATCTTCTTAATAATCTTAATTTATCGATCATTCAAACTGATTTTTGACATTGTTTCAACAAAAAAATTTGAAGGGTCTACTTCTGTCACTATTGTCTGAGATGTGGTTGCTACACATGTGTGCTCAACTTTCTCTTTTAGACAAATTTCAACCTTTAATTCTAGTATTTCAATATGTTTATTTTGTTCAATGATTAATGAAATAAACTTTTATTTCTCCTTTTTCATTGTTTCTAACCTTAGACTTTGAACATGCTCCAAAGCTAGATTATTGACTTTTTTCTTGAGCACTTGGATATCTATGTATCTCAATTTTATTAAAGCATATATGGAGGATGAATCATTTAGATCTGCACCCATATTTATTATAATTTCCTCTAGATTTTCAATCCTCATTTGTTTTGTCCTTGTATAAATCTTTTACTACTTCAGTTGATTAGAGACATTACTTAAAAAATTATCCAATTTAGCAACATTAATAGTTGAGCTTGATAAAACTCTACACAACATCTCACCTTTTTACCTATGGAGATCCATGTGATCGACCAAATGAGTTTTCTTTAGGTCAATGGTGAACTTGGTAACGTTATAATCCTCTCTAGTTTTAATAACTTGATATTTTGGTTCCAAAACAGCCATTTGAAGCTATCATTTTTCATAATATAGGGTTATAAGTAGTCTTGTTTGTGATGTTGTGCCCTACTTCCAAAGTTCATTGCAGGTCTAATGCCTTAGTTTCATATTTCGATTTTTTATCTCCATAAACTATGAAAAATTATTGTCTTGCTTAACAGACGTAGCAGGTGACGCACTAGAGGATGATGTTTATAGTTCAAAAGCAACAGATGGTAGAAACTCCACATAAAAACATGCTCTCTTTTTAAGATAGACTAGCTTGATGTCGTTTTCTAATGGAAACTTATGTTTTCTCTAATATTTGCATCTTTTCCACCCTATATTATGTATTTTATGACATTGAGGCTAATTGTCAAGTCTTTAGAAAGACCCTTTTTAGTTCCCTTTCCCTTTGTTGTCGAACTCAAAAATTACTAGCTTGGAAGGTTTCCCTTCTACACTATGTATCTATTCAATTATCACATGATCTTGATCCCATATTTCCCTATTGGCATATTGCTCCACCTCAGTCCTTGGAGCATGTCTATAGGAAGTTGTACCTTGTTCAAATATTCTATTGGAAATAATTCCAAGATGATCATAATGACAAATTTTACCTTATTAAAATTTCATATTTGGAAACATTACTTTAACCTTCTAAGTTACTACTCTAGTGTTGACCAAAAATGGTCCAAATTCTACTTTTAGTTTGAAGAGAGCACGACACTTGTTTGACACAAAATGAGTCTGATCCACACTAAGGCTTTGTCTAATAAAATACAATGAAAAAATCCTCATAAGAATAAAAGCTAGAAGCCTATAAGCAGGAAATTCACGTCCGTAAATTTTAATTTCATAAAAGTGTTTGTATTGATACTAATATCCCACCTTTATACCCACACTGAGATGCATAATTATTTTGATTCCTAGAAATACTCTTTGTGGTGATATATCATATAAAAGGGTTAATGAGATTGATAGGGATTGATTAACAAAACCTAAAAATGAAAAATATTGTGGTTTCTTAAGCATTGAAGTCCAATGAATTATAGAAATCACATTGCCACTTGAATCTCATTTTTGTAGTTGTGTGCTAGAATAGTTCTCCAACTAAAAGTAAAAAACCATGTATACCAAAATAGAATGATACCAAAAAGACTTGGTAAGAATAAAATTGGCCAATTGGTCATTAATAACATCATCTAGGTATTGGTTGAAGTGAAAAATAAAAAAAGTTTGTTTTGACTCGTGATATAGGCTTTAAAGACCTTAGAACATTCTCATCTATTGTCTGATCATTTTCATACCCTAATAAACAGTAGACCATAGAGATAATTTTTCTGAAAATTTCTGGGAAAATAATTGAGGAATAATGTGGGTTATGTTATTGTATATGAGAGTTAATGGGTAAAACATAATCAAGGATAGTGGGATTTTCTTCATAGGTGAGATCATGGTATAATTGAATCAATACTTCTTCATTTAATGGTTGGACATGGTTTAGAGTTACAATATTAAGAATTTGAAAAATTGACTCTGAATTGATATAAAAAATACTATACCACTTTTTAACACAACTTTTTACTCACGAGGTACTATTTAGAAGACCATGAGATAAATTCTAGATATGGATGAGTATGGGGAATTATAAACTAAAATAAATAAGACTCCCAAACCAACGATACATATTGGAGGTCTTGAAATTTTTGGTATGCCCAATAGTGGAGCTCAAACTCACACAAAGTCTCATGAGCATGTGCCTCTTTATTGATTAGTGGTAGTTCACCAAAATTTACTGAAGTTTTCAAAGAGGTTTCCATCTCATTTATTTTCATTTTTTACAATTAACAAAATACAAATTCACTAGAAGTAGGTACTAAATTACCCCAATTGTTTAGAGAATGAAATACAAAGTTTTTTTGTGTGGTAACCCTTCTATGAAATTCCTTTGAAATTTATGATGCATGACACTAACAAAGAAGTTGATTTCCCCCTTTTTGTTGCCCTTGAACCATCTGAAGATAATTATCAAAATTTTATTACCTAGCTATTTATTAACTTACCCACCACAAATGTTGATATTTCTAGGTCCCATGGTGATGTTAGAAAGGTGGTATTGTAGAATCTTAAAAGCGTATTTAGGGGGTTCCCTGATGGTTTTGGAAACCACCAGAGGGTAGGCCAATGGGGAGAGAGAGTGATATGGTTATTTATTTTCCACATCAAATGGGTTTTGCTAGGAAACAAAAAGTGGACCCCCATCCATTAAAGCTCGAGAGGTCTGCTAGGACCCGAGATACCTCCTCCTCCATTGATTTGTATCAAGTGGAACAACACTCTATGAAATATGCATGCCTTTTAACCACAACACCAATGATTTATTAGTAAAAAACACTAATATTTTTTCAAAGCATAATAAAGTTTAGTCAAAATAATAATTATTATTTTACAATCAAATATTTGCGAATTTTGAAATTTTGTAAAAAAGGTTACAACACCTTCAACCACTGCACTCTTGATTTTTGTTTCAAAAGGATCTCCTCCTATTATCTCCTTTGTTCAATATGGTAGATTAACTTCCCTTCCTACAAAACTAAGGTATTTCTCTATCCTCCTAAACTGATTTGTTTTTGCACCTGCAACATGCAAGATTCCAAAGTTTTCTTCTCCTTGAATATATGTCCATATTATCTTTTATTCCATTCTCTTAGTTTGGATTGGATTTTAAGTATTTTAACTTCAGGTTAATTGTATGCATATTGTTTATGTTGGGAATCAAGGAATACTAAGAGGGGGGCTTGAATCAATATTCTACAAACTTTACACATATTTAACCAATTATTCAATCAATTGCAATTAAAAAATAGTAAGGAAACATTCACATCAAATTTGTACTTAGATATTTAACATGGAAACCCTTCCGAGACAAAAACAACAAAAGTTTCTTTTATTGTAGTGTAAATATAGGCCACTACTTCATATTATAACAAGATTTATGAGCACCAACTGATAGGAGGCCCCATCCCCCTCAGATCAACAATCACCAAATTGCTAGAGGCACAAACCTCATATATGTACAAGAACTAACTTGTTGTAGCCAAGTAGATCTATAATTCATACATTTTCAAATGGATATGTCTAGCAATGTTTCTTGATTGCGAATCAAGCCAATATCACAATTCTATATTCAACAACCCCCTTCATTTCTTCAGTTGAATTATCTTCCACACACTTAGAACACAACAACTTTAACTTCAAATCAATCTCACACATCTCAAAGAGGGACTTCATTAATTCTCACACAACTCAAAGATGAACCTCATTAACTCTCAAAAAAATCAAAGAGAAACTTCATTAATTCACACACAGCTCGATGAAGTACTTATGATAACAAAAGTAATGATAATTTATTCACTGCATTAAATTTTCTCCTACAGTTCTACCTTTAATTTCTCAAAGCTAAATTTGGCACTCTGTTTTAGCCTTGAATTCTCAATGGGATCACCACCAAATTTCTATCAAATGATATGAATTTTGTATCCTCTACGCTTGAATTACCATGGGTATAAGGCTATGTTTTCTACCCTTAGTAATTTCATTATTGATTGTGTCATCAACATCTAATCATTCTATCCCCAATCTAAGTTTTCCCTTTAACTTCCACTTAACTTTATTTTGGTGCTTAGAATGCCAAATTTTATTTTCTCTTGCCCTTAAACTTCAGCCCTTAGTGCATATGACTGAGACCCCTATGCCAATAATTAGAGGATATCAGAGCAAGGTGACCTCTATCTCTTTACACAATATAACTCTATGCTAGAACCAATGGATTAGACTAAAAATGCACTTATTTAGTTTATTTTTTTATCTGGTTTTTTTAAGTTACATCTGATAGCATACTTGCCATGTCATTTTCACTTTCCTTCCATGCATCTCCTTGTCATTAGGCCACATATCCTTTTCACATCAATTTCATTGGTATTTAGTATAGAGGAGAGCTCAAGTTTGGTGTCTTTTGATGTTTTTATTTGTTATTCATAAAAGGCTTAGAACGTTGAATTCATGTCTTTTTCCATACTTCTACATTTTTCATCGAGTGCTCTCTACTAGTCACACCTCCATCAACAGTGTCATTATTCGACTAGTCTCTGTAACCCACTTCAACTTAAAATTCTAAGGCAAGACATGAAATTTCATGTCTTTTGACAAATTTATTTTCGTCTCACGTCTCCATCAACAATGCCACCATGCTAAACCCTTAATCTCTTCATATTGAACCTATGTGGCATGATGACATGTTAACTTGCTATGATTTCATCACATTACCATGTGTCACCTTATGAGTGGTTCCACGTGTCACCCATTAAAGGGCCAGTAGGGCACCTAAAAGTACTAATTTTGCTTGGCACGTCATTCCACATCACTATCACATTGACCTCTTCTTGCAATTAGATACCACATCATAGGTTTCCAACAATATGGTTTTTCCACCTGTCACTATTTCCTCTTCATTAGGTACAGAGGAATGGCTTGGGGTCTGGTGTTTTTTTCCACTTAATTTTGTTAATTTTTTAGAGTCCAAACATCCAATTCACAACATTTGCATTGACATGCATTTATCCATCCCACAACTTTGTTAGCTCGAATGCACCAACGTGCCATAAAGTCCACAAGTGCTTGACTTAAACCTAGCGCAACAAAACATCCATTTATCAACAAGATATTTCTCATTTTGCGAAATATGTAAACCATGGCTCTCATCCCACACCTCTATAGACTTCTCTGACCAAAACCTCCATGGTGTAAAATAAAATCATAAGTTAGATAACAAAAAACTACCCGTCCAGTGCCTTCTATCATCTTGTGGAACTGTGCAGCTTTGTAACCCTGCCAAACTTTGAACGCGGATAACTTATAATCATTTATAAGTTTTTCAAAGTGCCATACACCATTGGAAAGGTCTGTAAGAGGATAATCCAACTATACACTTTGCAAGAGCGCCTAACTTGATATATTATAGAAAAAATGTCTTCAAATATGGGTTATTAAATCATGTATTTAATAATCTACAAGCACTACAAGACTCTACATACACTAAAATAACATTAGTAAAAATATCAACAAACTACCCTAAATTTATAGGCCCTTCACATCAATGACAACCATTTTTTAATCTACTCAAAAATATCCCCCTTTGGCATTGATTGTAACATTAACAAAAATTACCAAGGCATCAATGGCACAACACTTGGCAACACTCTCCTTGAAACCTATGAGGCTCTTTTCAACCTAGATGTTGTACTTTCCATTATTGAATATAGATTGGACATTGCTCCCTCTTAGTTGTTCTAAATGTTTCTAGGGAACTTCTTCCCCTTAGTAGGGTGCCTTGGATATCAATATTTGGGAACTTCTCCCCCTTTGAAATCAATGATAAAGGGTGTAATTAGTTGAAACATCTCATCCTTAGGCCACGCCTCTTCAAAACAAAATATTCAACATTCATGGACTACTATGAAAAATAAATGATAGCATTAACATATTGTACTCCCACTAAACATGACCATTTATTGATGATATATAATTATTGTATAACTACTTCCCCTACAAACATATATTGATAAAAAAAGAATTTAAATTTCATCATTCTTCTCCTGCATGTTACTCTCTAAATTTCTCAACAAACTAAGTAGTTTCTTGTCCCCAAACAAATAGATTCATTTTGTTGAGGGAGAAATGACTCCCAATTTGTATCTAAGGTACTCAAGCGGTTCCCTAGGAAGTGGTTCTGTGAAAATATATGCAACTTGGTCTTGACTGGCCACATATTAAAGTTTAACCACATGGTTAGCAACCTTATCTCTCAAGAACTGATACTTAATTGTAATGTGTTTAGTTTTTGAATGCATAGTAGGGTTCTTGAAGACTCTAATGGAGATAACAAGATTTCATTCTTCCATTCCAAACTCTTTTAATGTTTATTTTAGATATTTGGACTAGGAAATAAAAATACATTTTTCTGACTATGTGAATTACAGTTCAAGCAACAATGACAACTCTCCCAACATTGACATTTCAAATTATTTATGTAGTGCTTCAACTAATTGTTGACCCATTTGCTCTAGATTACTCCCAAAAATGATATCATATACATACACAATAGTGATTAATAAAGTATAATTTTCATATTTAATATAGAGGTTGT
This sequence comes from Pinus tabuliformis, assembly GCA_031772625.1. Taxonomy (NCBI): domain Eukaryota; kingdom Viridiplantae; phylum Streptophyta; class Pinopsida; order Pinales; family Pinaceae; genus Pinus; species Pinus tabuliformis. The sequence continues at coordinate 1,243,893,569 of CM062819.1, forward strand.
TCTTTGCATCCCTCTTTTAAACCCTTGTTGCTATAGGTATTTGTCAAGACTTGCTAACTAGGCTCTTGGAGCTTGTTTTACGCCAGAAAACACTTTTCTAAATCTACACACTTGGTCTCCATCTTTCGGGCGCTGAAATATTTTGGGTTGTTCAATGTACACTTATTCTTCTAGCTCACCATTGAGAAAGGTTTACTTGATCTCCATCTAATAAAATTTAAAATTTTCATAAATTCCAATAACATCCTAATGGCTTCTATTCTAGCTATATTGGAAAAATTTTCTTTAAAATCAATACCTTCTACCTGACCACAAACTTAACCTAGCTTTGCTTCTTATCACTTGTCCTTCTTCATTTAGTTTGTTCTTAAGAACCCACTTGGTACCAATGACATTATTTCCTTTTGGTCTAGGAACCAGTTCCCATGTTTTGTTTTTCTCAATCTAGTGCAACTCTTCATCCATTACCTTAAACCAAAATTTATCCTCACTTGCATGATTAAATATTTTGAGTTCTATTTGAGACACCAAAGAAAAATTTGTGTATCTATGACTGCCAATAAATATTATTCTTCTATGAACTACTAGTCATTTGTCTCCAATTATTTGACTCTCAAGGTGTTGCTTTTGTACATACCTAGATGGGGTCTTATGCCTCTTAGGGTTCCTTTCTTCTTTTTTTCTTCTTCTATTTATTTTGGTTCTACATATTTAAAAACATAGTCATCATAATCACTTGATTTCTCATTCTCTTGACAATCTGTTGAATGAGACAAGGCTTCATATACTCTGACATCAATGCACTCCATGATCATCTTGGTCCTCTTGTTATAACATTTGTAGTCCTTACCTTTAAACAAATATTCAAGGAAAATACCCTTATCTGCTCAAGAGTAAAACTTACCCAGTTTCACATCATTCCTTTTTATATAGAATTTGTTGCCAAATACTTTGATATGTTTTATTAACGGTGGACTTCCATTCCATAACTTGTAAGGAATTTTTTCGCTATTAGGTCTCAGTTGAGTTATGTTGGACAAATAAACAATAACTTTATTTTCTTCTTTCCATAAGGTGTTTGCACCTATCCTTCACCCATCATTGTTGTAGCCATTACTTGAATGTATCTTCTATTTGTTTCTATTACCCCATTCCTTTGAAGGGTTTTGGAAACTAAATACTATATTTTGATCCCATGTTCTTTATAGAACTCCTAAAACGCATTTGAAGTGTACTCTCTATAACAACCCTGGTGAAAATTTCATGTAATAAATGTTAATAAAGGAAAAATAAGACCACAGTTAAGGGACACTTATTCCAAGTTGAATGTTGGTCAAAGATATCCTAGTGGGCATCACTAGATGTGCGTTTCAGCTAAGGAAAATTGGCAAAGGCTAATGAAAATGCATTAAAAGTAAAAAGGGCATTTTTAGCACATTTATTTATGAAAATAAAGTAAAATAGGAGAAAAGGAAGGTAAAATCTCACAGGCTGCATGTAAGGAGGAAATTGAAGGAAAATAATGAAAAATGAAGAAAATAGAGGCCTCATTCATAAAAAGGCTTTTGAGGATGAGTGGACAAGCTTTTTCTAACCTTTTGTCAGTTCATGTTTGGAGCTCTCTCATTATTCTCTCTCTCTCTCTCTCACTCTTGGTAACTTAGGGTTTTCTTGGAACACTTTAGCTTTGGATCAAGGAATGAAAAGAAAACAAAGGGAAAGGAAGGAAAGGAAGGATCAAGGAAAGGAAAGAAGAATCAAGTAGCTTTGGCAGGAATACTTACAGGTAACCTTTTGCATGTGTGATTTCCTAGTTGGTTTGGACATGCATGGCTTTGCATGTTAGTGTATGGTTATTTTGTTGTCGGTGGCATGGTTTTGTCGGGTTATGATAATTGATTTCAGCCTAGCCTTGCCTCTTTTTTTCTGGATGCCATGGTGTTGGGATGTTTATTTCGGTTTTGAGCCTTGGTTTGCTGGAAGAATTTCAGAATCTGTGCTGGAGGTGGTCTCAAAGTTCATTCCCAAATGCCTAGGAATCCCTTGAATGATTTTGGTGGGATACACAATAAAACCTAAGGGAGAAGTCTCAGTTTAGGGCCTAGTAATCCAGGTTTGGATTGTGGTAAATCCCAAGAGAATAGTCTTGGTTTAGGGCCCTTTATTCTGGGATTGGATTGTGGTAAAGCTAGAGAGATAAGGAGATGGAAAATTCCTCAAGGATAGTGATGGATTCTGGATAGCATTCCAAGTTTGGTTTGGTTGTGATCGGAGCACCGGTTTTGGTGTGATGACAGCTTAGTGAGGGTGGAGTTCGTTTAACCTCTTGATTCCCTTATTTGTTATTGGATTGGTTGTTCTATGAGATCCCACATTCATGCTTAGAATATGGCAGGACGGTGACTGGTTGAAAGAGAGAATTGGTTCATCAATGTCTACAAGCGGATGATATGTGGAAGTCCCAAACCTCGTCAGATTTGCCTATGATTAATAAAAGATAAGTTCTGTTACTTTTGTACTTGTTTACATGTGGATTTAATGGCTCTCATATCTTTGATATTTATATGGTTTAATGTTGGGTATAAGCACGGTTATGTGATTGGTTCATGTCATGGTTATTTCATGTATTTACTTGTAATTGTTAAATGGATGGATGCAATACCTAATTGATGATATAATAATCCAATGGAGAAGGAGGTGATCCTTCCAGTTATGTTTCATAAGTTCTTTCAATCATTTAAGCTATGTATTGTATCCTAGAAGTGTAGCTTGCATTGATGTGAAGTGTTTGAAAAAATGTCAGTCCTAGTTGGGGATGCTCAGGCCTAGTCCTCAGTTTGATTTTTGGTTTATCAGCATTATTATCATGTATTTGATGGATTCTAAAGGTTGTATAAAGTTCTCGAAAGAGGTCAGGATTCTGGGCTAGAAAAGTGGCTCAGATCTCATGGTCGCAAGAATATGTTTTATTAGAAAAGTCCATAGTCATTGGCATAGAGGCCTATGAGAGCGACTTTGAGTTGTTTGTCGATGTATTTCCTATAGCATGAGAGGGACTCTAGTTTAAAAGGCTTAAATCATAAGTGGGACTCAAGGATAGGCTGTCTGAGTCGCTGACATGTCTCCTGAGGGTGTTTTGCTGATGTCGATGGGTTTGCTTGATTTTTTCATCGATTTCATTTCCTTAAGGTCACCTAAGAGATTGAATCCCTTAGTAACCTCTCTCATCACATGTTTTCGCAGCAAGCTGGTTGCTTGTTTGGACCTGGGAGGAGGGGATGTTACAGATTCCTATCAGAGTGTGGTTTCGCTCTCCTTGGGTGAAGGTGCTTGGTCATGCATGCATGTCAGTTGCATGTGTGTCTCTTACAGTTGCATTCCATGTGCTTGTTGCATTGCATCATGTTGATCATGATTGTAATAAGGTTGTCATGAGGAACTTGATGTGATTTTGTGGGATGCGTCGTCGGAGGTTTGTGACCTGTTGCATATGGTTATATGTTGTTTGACCACATACTTGTATCTCAGGTGCATTCATGAATGTTTTGATTATCTGTATCAATCATATAGGTTGATTACAACAATTGATCAATTATGCTCGACTACATGTGTTCATAAGTATGTGTATCTGATTAGGAATTTCTTATGCATGTTGAAAGTTGCATGTGGTAATGTGTGCAATGGAGTAATGGTTTTTTTCATGCATGAGGTCACAACATGCATTGTTGATATGGCCTTGCATTGATGACTAGACCCTAGCTAGAATGGTGTTTATGTGTTGATACACTTACTTTCTATGTCTATATGTTATTATGATTATGTTATACATGTATCAAGTTGATTTGTTGAACTTGCAGACAAGGTATCCTCCCTTAATTATGCAAATCTATGTTGGTTTATTGTGATTTTATTTAGCTGACATGTTATGCATTGAAGGAAAGATATCAGATAGCTAGAAAGGTGGTAGATTACATAGAATATCGCAATGCATCAGATGGGCAACATGGTGTGGGGCACTCTTCTGACTTGGCAGACACATTGAGAAACCTGAAGGAAGAAATAAGGAGTTGTAAAGCAGACAATGAAAAAATAATGCAGGCACAAGAGAAACAAGTAAAGGTGAATACGATATTACTTCAGAGTTTGTCATATTTGTAGCGATAGGGAGCACTTCAGATCAGCCATGGACATGAGGATAGAACTAATGGCGCATATGGTATTACGTCTCCTAGTAGACACAGGTCAAATAGATCTGACACGATCAAAGATGGAAGGTTGTTGGACACTCCGGATAGGAGAGGTGATCAACACAGGTAGTATTCTAGTTCTGGGTATTATATATATCATGACCGTCATCCTCATCATCCTTAAAGGAGAAGTGATAGTGGATACTTTCTAGATGACTTTAAGAAGGAAAAGCCAACTACCTTTGATAGAGAGATGAAGAAATCCCAGGATGCAGAAGAATGGTTGCTTGGAATGAAAAAATTCTTCCATTTGCATGATTATTCAGAAAACATGAAAGAAAAGATAACCACTTCCAGTCTCAAAGGTAAAGCATATATTTGGTGGGAAGACGTGAAGAATGCCAAAGTTATACATGAGGAGGATTTGACTTGGAATGCATTTGAAAGGCTCTTCAAGAAGAACTACTTTTCGGAGAGGTACTATGATGACAAAGCTAAGTTGTTTTATAAGTTTCATATGGGTTCTATGATAGATGATGAGTATACTAGTAGATTTTTAGAGTTGTTTTGATATGGTCCTTACCTCAGGGAGGAGAAGGCCAAGGTTCAAAGATTCATCAATGGATTTCAAGTTGCATACAAAGACCGGATTGAGTTCTATGAGCCTATATTGTTGGAGGAATTCATTGGAAAGTTGAAGCATTGTTATGAGCAGTCGAAGCACAAGGTTGATCCCAAGCATGACTTGAAATGAAATGAGAAAGCTAAAGGAAAATGGCCACCAAAGGGAGGAAGATCTCAAGATGCAAATGAGAAAGAAAATGTAGTTCCTTACAAGTGTTTCAATACATCTGAGAAAGGACCTGGAGAGAAGCAAGCTAGAGGCGGTGGTAGGGAACCATTATAGTTTTGGATATGTGGTAAGAATCATCGTAAGAGGGATTGTTTGTAGTATCAAACTAGTGGTAGACCCCATATCTATAGTGCTCAAGAGGCACATACTATTGGTTTCGTTCGTCATAGCATTCCTCAAATCTATGTAGTTGTGGACAATAAGCAGGAAGATCATCAGGCATCAATCATTGAGATGGAAGGTAAGCTTCATGATCAAGTTTCTTCTATTTTGATTGATCTTGGATCTAACTATAGTTATATTAATCCTCACCGGGTGGATAAGTGTTGTTCGAGAAAAGAAGTTCATGTAGAATCTTAGTTGGTACACTTGGCTACAGGTACAAAGAAGCAAGTTCACCATTGGGTAATATCTTGCACATTTGAGTTAAATGGTATGCCTACAGCAGCACATTTGAATGTACTTATAATGGGTTTGCATAAAATGCTTTTGGCTATGGATTGGCTATACCTTCACAGAAACAAAGTGGATTGCTTCAACAAGGCCATTGAGTGTGTGGATTATATTGGGGAAAACAGGACTTTGCAAGGGAAGAAGAAGCCTACATTAGTGAGGATGGTTATCACTATGAAGACTAAGCATAGTTGCATAAATGGTTGTGTTATGTTTGTAGTACACATTTATAGTGACAAGGGTAAGGAGGTTGAGGATGGATGTGTTGAGAAGGCACCCAATTTTGCAACAGTTTTAAGATATATTTCCTAAGGACATTACAGAGTTGCCACCTCAAAGGGAGTTAGACATTTCTACTGAGTTCATGCTAGGGGCAACCCCAACATCAAAAGAACCTGTTGACGGTGCTGGACTTGCAAACTTGTTAGGGGATATCTGTGGTGAGAAATCCCAACTATACCTAAGATCGTTTGGTGTAGGAGTCCCAGCAGTGGGGTAGTATGATATCGCCTTGATCGTGGTTACACGTAGTGGTGATCAAGATGCCCCTATTGGTAGCAATGGTATGATATGCGCAACTAGTCAAGGAAGGTGCATGAATGGGTGTAACACACATAACGGCAGTATGAGTGTGCCCCTTAGAATCCTGTGACAGCATGTGGCTTGAAAGGGAACACACGAGAGAGATACATCACAAGCTGAAAGAGGGTTAGACAATGATCCCAAGGGATGGTTAAACCAACAACACATCGCGATAAGATTCATACAAACATATATAGAGAATTCCATACATACATGCGTAAACAATGAATACATATATCATTAGAGTAACCAAGATAGTTGAAATACAATAACAACATATGCATGAAATCTGTTGACTCTATTATATTAAGAAAGTGAAAGCTCCAATTGTACATACAACTATGACCAACCACTAGTCCCGACAACAAAACGTTACAACCTCTAATCATACATATAGTTATGACCAACCACTAGTCCTGAAAACAGAATGTTACAATCATTTCTGCCTACTCCTCCAAGGAGATATACTAACTCTGCGTTATGGAGAAGCCAAGGCTCGTTACAATACACTCCAAGCTTTCTCTAAGATACACCTATAGGAAGCTTGGCTCCCAAAATCCCGTACAATGAGTTATGAGGTTCTAAAAATAGTAAAGGGTGAGGTGACCCTTGACATTCCCCTTTTTGACTCTTCACCTACCCTCATGACTCTTTAACTACTACATGAGTGTTACATTCTACTATCGACACTTAGTGTTTCACTTTTAGAAGATGCTACATTACAATCTGCACATGTACCCATGTGATACAAAATAGGCTTGAGAAAGCCATGCAAGCTATCACTAAGACTCGGACAGTTGTGGGAAGAACAACTCTTCGATATCCTCATGATGATCGATGGTGGCAAACTAATGTCAAGCTTGGTAATCTGTTATGGTGTCTGCATGATCAATGGTGACATCCTGCTGAAAGTGAACTCCCACCTTCATTGCATCTGGGTACACTAATTTGGCACCTCTATCCAACTCCTCTGATAACATGTGCATCATAGTCTTGAGTGAAGTCAGACCATCAACATACTGATGCATAATGTCTGCACTGGTCTTCTAGTCTATGCTCGTGGCTATGCACATCAACTCATTAAAGTACATTTCTAGATCCAGTTAGACTCGGTTCTTTGACTTCACCTCGGTGAGTGTGCTAATAGATGGGATTGCGCACGTGCACACAATGACATCCATGCTTCTGAACACCTGTGCATGTGAATCCCGCAAACTAGTGATGAGTTGCGGGAGTTCCTCATAGTTCAGTATCTAACTCTGGATGGGTGCCATCAACTATACTTCCCTTGCCTTCATCATCTTTTGCAAATGAAATGGGACTTCTTTGTACCTCATTGTCCATGTTTGCATGCAATCGACAAGTAGTGTGAAAATTTGACAAGATGCGTGCTCTCCTAGCACAGCGCTGCCAAATCTGGAACACAACATCTGCATGACTGTCTCGATGGACGATACTTCATCCTGTATCACTCTCTTCAACTTTTCTCTAGCAGATGATGTAGCTTGTTCTCCTCCCTGCTTGGTCACTTGTAACTCCTTAGACATGCGCTCATTCTCTGCTATCAATAATTGAACACTAGAGCTAGTGGCTTCGGTATATGCTTTGGTAGCATCGCCCAAAGCTATTCGATGATTTCACACATCAGATACAATCACTCTTTATTCAAACTGTGTAGGAGATATGTGAACATCCAAAGCGGGCACTCTCTGTGATTGCACAACTCTATGTTACGACTCATTGAAAGATATGTTGTGAAACTCTACTTTTGGATTGTCTTCAAGGATCTCTATGTTTACTTGGTAACTTGGGACTTGCTCTACTTCTTGATCTGGTGAAGCTGGTGGGGTGACCTCTTGGTTTTGAGGCATGAGGTCAATATCTTGATCTAACTCTTGCTCAAACATTTCCGTATCCATCTTCTCTATCGTCTATTCAATCTCTTGCACTAAGTCTTGCTCATGCGATTGCTCACCCTTTCTCCTCTGTGCCAACTACTCAGATGAGTTTATAACCTGTATGGGCACAGTTTCATCAATCTGTGCATGCTACACCTCCTACTATGTTTGTCCCTGTTGAGCTTCCTTCTCTCTTCTACACATCTCTTGTTCATCCTGGAGTTGCTACTTCAAGTCTTGCAAATCCTTTTTTGTTTCCTCCATCTTTCATTTCTCTGTTTGACTTTGCATGATCCTCTTGTCGTGATGTCACCTCTTAGCCTTAATCTCCAAAGTTTCTTTCATCACAAGTGGATCTGCTTTGAACTTGCAGCTTTTTTCTGCCTCTACGTTGTCAACAACCTTTCTCTTGCCTTTTTCATGTATAGGTATGTCACCCTCTGCTACTGTTGATGACAATGCTCTATGAGATGCTGCTTCCCTCTACTTTGCTAGTCACTCTACAGCTATGTTTACCGGTTTGTTGAGCCTGGAGGAGTAATAACGATATCTCCATGGGTCTTCTTGAGGCCAATGACACACCTCGTCGATCCAAGGAATGCATACTCTCGCACAGTGGTCCTTCACCAAGAAATTTGGGTCATACAGATTGAAGCTTCTGGTGCAAAAAGTGAATCTTTTGAACTCCTTTATCTCGGCCTCAGCATGCTTGAGTTTCCATATATCGTACAACCCAATCTAAAAAGGAAGAGTGGGAAAATGTTCCTTCTTCTTCCTATGAAGTCTCACTAATAACCCTATCGAGATGTGATATGACACCTCTTTCATGACGAGCTTGTCCATGGAAAACTTCGGTAAAACATGTGGAGCCTTCTCCGTGCTGTACATCCGTATGAAGGTGTTAAGGGGTGAGGAATACCAATCTGTTATGTCGATCAATGCCTCCATCACTGCTTGTGACATGCAATGTGGATTTTTCTCAAATATCATTTTGTACACTGAGGCGACAAAGTGGTCTGACAATTATGTGATAACTCCATGAAAGCTACATTCAGAGAACAATTTGCACTAAGTGTGCATAGAGGTTTCTGAAGGTGTCCATGCCGATCTCAAGCCTAGGAAATGCTGACGAGCACAGACTGCATGCAAGATGTAAGTGGACATCTATATCTTTGCTTGCTGACCTTTGGGTGGATATTGGGCTTCTACCACCTGTTCCTTCAACCTGAGAGCCAACATCTCAGACCAGTTGCAAGGTGTTCCTTCACTGGCTATTTGGTCCAATGCAATCACCGAAATCTATGGGAAGGTCTTTATGCTCTTTTAGTTGTATAAGCGGCATGTAAAGATGACCAAGTACTAATATGCTTTCTGGAGTATCTTCGTCTTGTAAACCTGGCTGGGTGTTGTCTTGAACTTGGTTGCCTCTTCCGTCCATCTCTTCAAAATATCTCTTGAGTTTGCACTACTGTTGGGTTTGCTGAAGGGTTTCTCCATGGTGATCACCGACTATCGCAAGTGATACATCTTATAAAGGGTCTTCACCCTGAAGGTAGAATGTCTATTTCACTGACACTGCTTAAGAGTATTGTCTCAGGATTGGTGCACAAGAAAATCCAGTGGATCATGTCCGCACATGGAAACGAGGGATACCTGCATGCAATCAGGTACAAGCCATACTTGTGAATGTTGACATAAACCCTATGGTCTACTAGATCTTCCTCAAATGTGCTTGATAATATATCATTGATGTCCTGCCATTTCATCTTGATGTCCTTGTTTATGAACACCTTGGTGTCTTTATAGATAAGTAAGCTCATAGACACTTGTTCAACTCCATCTCCAGTTGCAATTCCGAGGGTGTCCTTTAACCCTACCCTCTTAGAGGCCATTTTACATGAACTTCTAGGAGACAGACAAACACCTAAGTTACCTCGAGACATGACAACATTCATGGCAAGAAATATGTCAGTTGAAAACAAAAACAAATTTGAGGAATGACATGCAACATACCTGGGTGATTGACAATGAAAATTGCACAATTTTCACCAGGAGATTTGGAGACTTACTGCTAAAATTGTGCAAGGCATAGTCTGGGCTGTCAGAGGCCAATTGACTTCTAGAACTATGCAATGCACAGTCTATCCTACCCTGCTGAGTACTGAAATAGCGCAATGCACAATTTTAGTCAGCAGTGACATGCAAACCAACAAACTGCATTGCCCAATTTCTAGGGCGAACAGGGAACTTCCTTCTAGAATTGCACAAAGAAAGCCTAGGAGTCAGTGTGTTATCGGGAAATATAGTGTCTATGTAGAGCTGCTAGTCCCACTAAGACAGGTAGCTATCTTAGAAACAAACAGATTAAAGTTACTTTCGCTTTCCTTTATGAGAAGTAGATAGGAGAGGATCAAAGAATACCAACCTCGATCTTTCGCTCAGTTCTTTGCTTGTTCCTTCTCCTCACCAGCAGGTCTTTGCCTCTTCTCCCTTCACCACTCTGCTTCAAAGAGTACCTATAAAGTCAAAGCAGCATAATACCTTCAAAGTGCAGAGATCTAAAATCATAAGCAATATAGGGCCAGATATATATTGACCACACAAATGCATATATTATCATACATACAAGAATGTGGAGGAAAAATTGAATAGCTTTATTGATGTAAAGATTAGAAGAGAGGATTACAACCCATTGATCTGACCCAGCGTCATCCTCCCAGCATGAAAGCCCTTCTTCACCTCATGAAAAGCTTAGATCACCCAACACTATGATATTCCACCAGGAAACCAACAGCACTTCCTTACAAGATACAAAATTCTAGCCTTTGGATCTCTAGGATGAGGGATCCATATATAGATGATTGCAGGGAGGTGAGTTAGCTTCTGGGATTTTGATTAGTGTCTTCTCTCTGATAGTTCTTGATTCCACTTGGAGATTGATGATCTCTTACCCATCCCTAGACGAATTCAGAGAGGCAAGTGTCACAGGAGAAGTTTCTGGAAGATTCCATGATCATCCACCTCGCAAACTGTCTTTGCCATTTGTCCATTCTCGCCCATCGCACCCTACAGAATGGATTTCTAGTATGCATCGCACCTTTTACACTGGGCAGGTGAGATGCATCGCACCCTTAGCATTGAGCAACCTGTATGATCCAGTTTTGACCAGTTCTGAGCAATTTTCTATGGAGAACTTCTGGGAGATGATGTAATCAGCTGACCTTGTTCCTTTAGGGCATGAAATAATACTTTTAGGGACTCAGAAGCCCTTGGTTTATGGACATATATGATTGGGGTTGCAGTGCCCAAAAATGTCTATAACAGTTTCCCCCTAAAGCATGAGGTCGTTAATCTTTTGATTTCGGGTGAAATGATCTATCATGAGGATCCGAGGTTTTTTCGAACTGGAATGTGACCTGTAATAAGATACAATACAATACATTATCTTCATAATATTTTCATGATCTAGCTGAGGCGGGCATTCCCATGCTCAACTTTATAAATTCATTTTCATGTACATAGGACAAACAACTGTCTATGTGGCAGACTGATGATTCTGATAGAGCCATCATCCTTTGATTCGGATGATCATCTGTGCAGCAATGATGTACATTTGATGTCTTTATTTTCCTGAATATATCGTAGCCCGGATGGATGAAACTAGATCCAGGGTCTTCAAACTCATCCAATCTTCACCCGAAGTACAAGTCGATCCATGTGAAAAATGTTCTGGAGTCGAAGATGGAAAGACATCGTTTGATTACCAGAAAATGATGTAAGCTGTTAACAGGTGCGAGAGGAATCACCGATAATGATGATGACCCTCAAGGTACGATAGTACAATTCGCGTGGTGTGAAAATGGGACTTGGCGTCGAACACCACGCAAAATATCTCGGTCGAAGGCCATTGATGTAAACCTGTCGCCGAAAGTGAGAAACTTGCCATTGAGGCATGCAAGCTTCAAAGTATTGAAATGATTGTTCCTAGGTCGACTTCTTGGATAATGAGCTGATGTCGACAAGAAGTGACCCGTCATAGGAGGGCCTTAATGAATCCCACATCTATGACATGGAATGGAGCAAAGGACTTTTGGAGGTGAAAACGATCTGATGATACAGGGTTCAAGGTGGCGGTCATGAAAGAATGAAGCGTAAAGGTATTGTAGCGAATGAGACACAAGATGGGTTGGTGAATTCTCTGATCGACCTCTCTTGAACATATTAGTGACACTGAAATGGATTGGTAGCGTTAACCCCAAATATGGATGGTACGATGGACTAATGGTAATATGACCAGTGAACGAAATAACCCAACCTGACTCAATCATGGTGATGGAGTGAAAGTGTCATGTTTAAGAGTGACTCGCTACCAATAAAGTTTCTTCAAGTTTCTTCCCAATTTTTCCCAGTCATTGTTGACCAGTAGCTCTTTATTTTTATCAAGCTTGAGGAGGATAACATATGCTTATTCTATAATTTTCCCTTCAGGAGAGCCCATCGCTATGTTTTAACGAGCCTAGCGATAGTGAAACTCATTCTTGTCTGCATGGACAAGTTTGTCGCTATTGGTTTTAACGAGTTTAACGACAAAGACAACTCGGTCCTTTTTCAATTTTAGAGAGTCTGAAAAGGGACGGAAAGGAAACTCCAGTGATCCTTTTTCGTCATGTAATCCCTTAAGTCCGAAAAAGTATAAAATAATACGAAAGGGATGAATTTTCGATAGTTTTAACGAGCCGAACAAGACAAGTGCTCGATCTTTTTGTGTAATAATCCCTCAGGTCCAAAAAGATTAAAATATAGAGGAGGGATAGCACTCCCAGTAGCTTTAACGAGCTGGAGAGGCCAACTGCTCGGCAATATTTTCACGTTTTACGAGTCAGACGAAAAGAGCCTAAAGGAGACTCATTTTTTGAGGAACGAGTGATAATTTCAGGTAGCCGCTGATTCCAAGTAAGGTTTGGAACTTTCCATTCATGGCAGTGTCACAAGGATGGCTAACAGGATCACTCTTCGTAGTCGTTCCTCAAAAGGGGTAAACAATCAAATGGAGACGAATGATCAGCTAAAACAGAGTGGAGGTGATGATGAGAACATGACCAAGGCTCAAGAGCTAATGATAATGCATTCACAATGGTTATTTGCCGAAAATTGGTTCATTTTTTAATAAGATTAAACTCTGGGGGAAACATTTGCTCATTGCTTAGGTTTAATTTTTAACGAGCTTGAACTTCACATAAAAACTACTCGTGCTAGTCGTATGATAAGGACATCTCATCAATAGATTCCATTTTTATGGAGCTTGCACCTTTCGAAGCTTTGCTCCATATCCTTTCATTATGCAAATTAGGAACGACCAATCCTACGAGTTTCAAGGGTTTGAGAATATACAAACTAAGAAAATAAATTATCGTTCTTCACTTGCATGCAAAAAGGTTTGCATGCCCCCAAGTATAGTGAAGTAGAGTTTCCAGGTTACCCTTCAATTTGCAGACAAAACATTTGCTCTATCAGGAAAGGCCTACCTTCTGATGGAGGTATTTTATTCTAGTCTAATACCCTCTTCCTATATGGATGGGCGTCGAACCAGTCAAATTCCTCCGTGGAAACCTACTCTATACCCAGAGCTTTCCTGCCAAAGCAGACCAGGGTGAATGCCCCCTGGGTTTCAGTCCTAACCCCCGAATTACTCGCGTTCTTCAAGTGGACGGAATGGAGATTGATGAGACATTACTTGCGTAAAAATACCATTTATGGATGGCATTTGAATATTAGCTATGTGTGAGCCGGGGAACAAAAGCTAGTCTACGAGCTAGACCACTTGGCCTTCATGTGGAAAACACATTACTCGAAAGAGTGAGGAGACAATGGCTCCCATGCTATAAATATAGTCGCACCCAAGGAGAAGATTATAATCTAAAGGTCCTTGGACTACCATTACGTTCATATAAATGGTTTTCCTTCTCAAAGTTATAGGAAAACTTGGAAGGATCCCTAACGGTCGACTGGTTCCTTTATCATAGCCTGTTAAACTCCACATCTCAGGCAGAAGCGATGGCGAACCAAGTGCTTTCCAAGTAGTTGAGGAAAGGATACTCACAGAAGCCCCCTCATCTATGATGGTACCAACCATGACCATTCTGTAGGTTTGAACAATGATTCGGAATGGTACACTAGCCAGTAAACGGGGTCTGCCTAGTAGATTCCAATCGAAGGAAATGACTAGGTTGCTCGGAGGTGGGACCGAATAAACGACCGGGTATGACTCTGACGAACTTCCTTCTTACGGTAAAGGAACGGGTAGATTGCCCCCATGTTCATTAGAGTCTGTGTTTACGAAACGAATTTGAACGGTGTCGTTCTCATTCTCTTCGGTGATTGTATCATCTGAAAATGGACCTTCCAAAGACAAGACCAGGCCGACTACCACCTCAACCTTTTGACTTTCATCTGGTATGGATTCAGTGGGTTTATCTTCAATGATAGATGCTTCAACTGACCACAAAGTTGTGTCGGTCGGATTTTCAACTAGCGATGGACTCGGTAAGAGTTTCTTGTATCCAGGAGGAAGCCGCAGCAGTGAAGCGAGACGGTTATCCAAGACTCTTTTAGCTTCGTCCAGGAAGGGACAACAGTGGATGACATGATTGCCTTCACACAGTTTGCAAGGAAATTTACATCTTCCTTTCTTTCCAGAGACTTCGTTTTCGCTAGTTGAAGGTGTGCTTTCAACATGATCTTTAGAGGTTGATGACACCGGTTTGTGCAAACGAGGAGAGCAGTCCCTCAAGATCCGGGGGATACTAGGACAATCTCGATGATAGTGGTCCCCTTTGCAAATGACACATGGAGATTTAGGTCTAGACGATGTCGTGTGTGGATTTTTGCTAGATGATGCATGGTTACTCCTTTTTGCCATTGGCTCCTTCTTCTTCTTTTCCTTCTTCTCCTTCCCCTTCTTCTCCTTCTTAGTTACTTGATTTTTTGCTTTACCAACTTCCTCAAGCGAAGAGGAAGGAGGAGAGGGAGAAACGGATGAAGTAGAAGGTTGAGGGGTAACTCTAGTATCGTCTAGTTGCTGACTTAATTATTCAGGAATCACGGTATTCTGAATGACGGAGGTTGAGAAGAGCCATATTGGCAAGCCAATCGTCAATCCTGGAAATGACAATGTGGCCATATGAGGTGCACCAACATCTCCCCAAGAGGAGAAAGGACCAGGATTTCCTCCAAGGGGAAATCCTTGGTTGGTGGACTCCATTTTCTCAAGCTAAGACCAATGAGGGAACAGTGACGTTATTCCATTTAAAATACATTTTAGACGCTTTGATTCAACTTGCTTTTTCAATTTTTAAGAGTCGAGAAAAAACAAAATATGACTCTAGTCACCTTCGATTTTTAATGAGCCTGAAGTGACAAGTGCTCAGATGGACCTTTTCCTTTAAGGAGTCTGAAAAGGAATGAAAGAGACTACTCTGGAAATCTAGACAGAGGGATTACCAGACCAATCGCAAAGCTGCAGAATACTTTTTACGGTACGACAGTCAATCTTCCCGAATGCTGTGTTCAGTGCATTGTGATCAATAGGGAGGCAGACATGGCTTCCTATGGATAAAGGATATACCCTATTGTGGTATCCCAATATATACTCGACAGTACGTGGGAGCACAAGTCCGTACTGGCAGTTGTCGTCTCAAAGAGGAGGAATCACCCAACCAACAATGAAAGTGATAGTTACCAGGCTTTACGACGCCGAGATACGTCTCTAGCCTAGACTTCTAAATGTTGTGCGTTAGGTTCCAAAGCGTTTTTATGTTCATTGAATTTACTTTACAGTTGATCTTTCTTAAGAAATTTTCCTTTCAGGTTCACCGTGTGATGTAGATATACAATTCCTAAAATGAAATCTAAGATGATAAACAGTCATTTAATCTTCTTTTTGCAATGAAAATCCTAGCTACTAAAGAAAGAGAGATGATATTCTTTCAACATAGAGCAGAGAGCACACACTAGATGCACTGTCCTAAATCAAACCAACAAGCAGTCTAAATGAAAATGCACATGCATGTATTTGTTTTCTGCTTTCTTAATGTGTGAATGACATAAAGAATACTGAGAAAAAATCTAAATTATCTTTTCAAAGTGATAGCACTAACAAATTTCTCTTCAAAAACGAAAGGAAGATAATGACGACACTCTGCGACTTCGAATTGAAAACTGCTTTCGACACTTGAAAAACAACTAATTCAAATCAAATACAAGAGTAACTGTATAATCGAGCATCAAGAATGATAGGATTCTTTTCTTTGACTGAAAACAACACTTGTGACACTTCCAAATCAAAAGACGATAGTTTGATTATGCTGATTTTTGTAAAAGAGAACTGTAAATGGCGCACAATACATAAAAACATTCACAATTCTTTGTACTATGGAGGCAGAATCATGCAAAGGAAGGGAGTTTCCACAGTGGTATACTGATCACAGACAGTAAAACTCATGAATAAAGCTAAAGAGAGTGAACAAAGAAACCAAAATCTGGAAGCAGAAGAGGTCTTATCTGATCAGCACACCTGCAACACAGGGAAAGTGCGATGCAGCGCACCTACTGCACACGGGAGGTGCGATGCATCTAGATTCCCAAGAGGAGAAAGTGCGATGGTCCAGGGACGAGACTTCAACTTGGTTCTTGGTCACAATTTGCAAATTAGTTCAGGGATTTAGGCTGAGCTAATGATAGTCAGTAAATAGAAATCACAGGAGTTGATCTAATGAGGTTACTAGAGCCACCACTAGGGAAATTATGATTTTTGCAAATCAATTGTTCAGTTTATAAACAAAACCTGGAGATAGACTGAAGCAGCATTGATCTACTTTGCACTTGCATAGCAAATGCAGTTCGAAGGCTAGCTGGCTTAACTTCAGGCTCCGTCTGTAAGTTTATAAAGCAAACAAGTATAAACAAGCAAACAAGCTATTCGCTCCCCAGCGGAGTCGCCATTTTGTTATCGGAAAATCTAGTGTCTATGCAGAGCTTCTAGTCCCACTAAGATGGGTAGCTATCTTAGAAACAAACAAATTAAAGTTACTTTCGCTTTCCTTTATCTGAAGTAGATAGGAAAGGATCAAAGAGTACCAACCTCGATCTTTCGCTTGGTTATTTGCTTGTTCCTTCTCCTCACCAACAGGTCTTTGCTGCTTCTCCCTTGACCACTCCGCTTCAAAGAGTACCTGTAAAGTCAAAGCAGCATAATACCTTCAAAGTACAAAGATCTACAATCATAAGCAATATAGGACCAGATATATATTGACCACACAAATGCATATATTATCAGACATACAAGAATGTGGAGGAAAGCTTGAATAGCTTTATTGATGTAAAGATTAGAAGAGAGGATTAAAACCCATTGATCTGACCTAGCGTCATCCTCCCAGCATGAAAGCCCTTCTTCACCTCATGAGAAGCTTAGATCACCCAACAATATGATATTCCACCAGGAAACCAACAACACTTCCTTACAAGATACAAAATTCCAGCCTTGGATCTCTGGGATGAGGGATCCATATATAGATGATTGCAGGGAGGTGAGTCAGCTTCTAGGATTTTGATTAGTGTCTTCTCTCTAATAGTTCTTGATTCCACTTGGAGATTGATGATCTCTTACTCATCCCTGGGTGAATTCAGAGAGGCAAGTGTGACAGGAGAAGTTTCTGGAAGATTCCATGATCATCCACCTCGCAAACTGTCTCTGCCATTTGTCCATTCTCACCCATCGCACCCTACAGAAGGGCTTCCTAGTATGCATCTCACCTTTTACACTGGGCAGGTGAGATGCATCGCACCCTTAGCACTGAGCAACCTGTATGGTCCAGTTTTGACCAGTTCTGAGCAGTTTATGGACATATATGATTGGGGTTGCAGTGCCCAAAAATTTCTATAGCACAGTGCTCGCTAGATTTTCACATTTTCTAGGAGGAAGGCAAATCCTTCACTGTCAGAAATGCAAATCACTATTTGGGTAAGGCAAGGTCTGGGCCAAGGCAGCCCATACCCACTGACGGGTGACTGAAAACATGAAAAGTTATGAGTACATGGTGAACTTAAGTCTAAACAAGAGTGAATAATCATGCATGCAATCAGTGAGTGCAAGATTCAGAAAATGGGAAAACAAGCATGTGTGTGAAGCGAGTCACCGAATGATGACCATAAGTGTAGAAACAATGTCATGCATGCAACAACAATGAGATGCAATGTGTTAGTGTCGGTCTTAAGCCCTCCATCGGTGATCAATAGCTCTTTGCATATGCATTTGTAGGTGTCTCCTCAGCATCAGTCTTGCATCCCGTTAGGCATGCCATAACACTGATGGAGGAGCTGGTCTTTGTTCCCTTCTTGGTTTTGCTGGATCAGGTCATACAACAATGTAATTGAGTCAGGCTTGTTCTTGTTTTTGTCTTGAGATCCCATGGTCTTAGGTTTAGGGTTTTGAGTCAAAATCATTTCAAGGTCATGAGTCATGGTCAGTAGGTGCCCAGCAAGCCGGAAGGAGTCTTGTACATACGTTTCATTATCATTTTCTTCAGCTATAGCTCATTTTATGCCTTGGGTTTAAAAACCCTGTTTTTAAGTCCAAGGCCATGTGGAAATTTGAAAAAATAAAGAAATTCTCAAAAATTTGTAAAAGTGCCGGCAATAACCCTGGTTCCTTCACTACAGTCCCTCAGGCGGTCAACCTGCAAAAAGAACGGAGTCAAACGCATCAAGAGAGCTCATTTCAGGACAAAAAGACTCTAAACAGTGTTAAAAAGCAAAGCAAGTTGAAAACATTAGAAAGTGGGTTCTAAAGTTAAATTTTATTTTATTTTTTTAAAGTGACCCTATAAAAGCTAATTTCCCTCTCAATTCACTCTTATTTTGCATTTGAAAGTCAAAAAATTTGTGTTAGAAGTGGTGCGCGACCATTTTGGACAGGTGCGCGACCACCTGGGTGCGCGCGACCAAACGGAGGCCAAAGCGCAGTGTTAAATAACACGGGCGCGACCAAACGAAGGGGCATGACCATTCTGAGGGCGTGCGCGACCAAAAAGTCTGCCCGCCTTGAAACTCTCCCAAACGCTCAAATTCACTCAAATTCACTCAAATTTTTAAAGGTAGTGTGTTTGTTTTTCAAGGCAACTTTTTCCTAGTCCCTCCATTCATTTTCCCAAAGTTAAATTACATATGTTAACATGTCATTTTCATTAATCTCATTTGCAAGAAAAGCTCAAACCCTACCCCCAATCCTATGAAACCCTAACCCCTTCTAAACCATTTCAAAACCTTAGTTTCCCCCCATGTGTCATGTTCAAACCCTACACTAGTATACACAGCAAATTATATATGCAAATTGCATAGCAGCAGAATGAAAAGAAACAATATAAAAACAAAAAGAAAAAATGATAGCAAGGCATGCTTATGAATATCACACAAAAAACAGTGAAAAATGTAACTTGCATAGCCTTATAAAAACAAAAGAAAAATGACCTCTTGCTGTGTAAATGTCAAAGATTAGTAGCTGTATGGTGCTCATGACAAAAATTCATTAAATATACAGCTGCATAGTTATCAAAAGAGCAGTTTTGCTGTGCTAGGGTTTGCAAAGTGACATGGTATTTATCTCCCTATCCCTAAACTCTGTTTTCCCTTACCTTTCCCCTCATAAAAACCTTGATTCAATTGCTCATTAATCCCCTAAAATCCCTATGCAATTGATACCCTTCCCTTTTGACAAAGTATGTAATTGAAGACCCTAATTCACATATGACAAAAGTATGAAAGCTGCCAGCATTGTAAAGGACTGCTGTTATGAAATATGGTTGGCAGCATTGTTGATGGGTTCCTACTCCCTAACCCTAATTCCCATATCCCTCCATCTCCCTAATTCCCTTGATACAGTCCCTTTCCCATTTCCTTTTCAAATTGTCATAAAAACCCTTCTCTTCCCCTTGTAATCAAAATAACAAAATCCTATTTCCCATTTAGTATCAATGACCATTTCAAAAGCTATGAAAAAAACAGAGTATGCTCTTAAAAGACATTCAAAGTCAAAATTTAAGGAGAACAGCCTGTTAATGGTTTATAAATGATGCTGCCTTATTCCCCTATGCCCATGACATCATTCCCTCCATGATGAAGATTTTCATTGTCCTTTCCCTTGGTGCTTAAAAAACACAAATTTTCCCTAATAAAGTATTAATTCGCAAATGACGAAAGATGGAATGACATGTTTAGCATTGGGTGATGATTTCCTTCAGAATTCCCTGCTTATATATATATTTTTCCCTTTCCAATATGTAAATTCCCTCCCCTAACATGTCCCTCATGATGTTTCCCCTTGAAAACAGCATGCTTCACAGCATTTTGCAGGCAGGGCAGCGGTCATCTTGACTTGTTTATTCCACCTTGCTCAATAACACCATGTCAACCACTGAGACTAATGAGCAAGGTGATGACCGGTCTTCTTCTACAGAGGTTGAGACACAGCAGAGGCCTCGTAAGGGTGGCAAAGGTGGTCATCATAGTGGTTACATGTTTGCAAGGCTAAAATGAAAATTCTCCAAAGGAAGCTGTCTGAGGTCCGGAAGAGGAAGAAAAGGACAAACCCACTCCGTATCTTGGCTGAAGCCTCCCTCACTCATCATGGTACTGATCAGCCTTGATCTAGCATCAAAATGTGAAAATTTTGAGAATTTTGGAGCATTTTGGAAATTTTTGGTAAAATTACAGGTTTTGCCCACGGTTTGGTCTCACCCCGGGTGAGACCATTTTGGAGGACTGCTCGGAATTTTGAAAACTTGGCATTTTTGGAAAGGGAATGCAAAAAGAAAAATTACCAATGCTTGGGAGAAGCCTGGTTTTGAGTTTTGAGCCTCCAAAAGCTCAAAATACATCAAAAAAAATGACTTTCTGCCCACTTTTTGAGTTGCAGAAAGTGACCTTGGGAGAAATGGTTTTTGAGGGGTCAAATCAACACCAAATTCAGAAATTTCACTTGGGATGGAAAGTAGACAGGCCAAGCTTTCCAATGAGCCATCTTGCACCTGATTTGGACCAGTGGAACCCACTCAAAAACAGTTGTGAAGGGGCGCGACCAGAACTTCCAGGGGCGCGACCAGAACTTCCAGATTTGCCAGAATTCACATTTTTGGTCAAAAAACACTGTTTTGACTATGGTTGACTATTTTTACTTGTAGATGATGGATAAATGTAATATTTTCATGGCACTTTGGTAGATTTTATCTTTCTTTACCCTTCTAGAAGCTTCCATGATGTAAAAAGTGAAAAATTAATGCATGGATGAGTTAGCTAAGTAATAGAGGCAAGTTGTTTGGCTGCCTATTTTCTAGTTCTTAGTTTAGAATTTGTTCAAACTGCTCCTAGAAAGCTGAGCTCGACCCCTAGAGGTGGGGAAAGGAGTTAGATGGTCTAGATGGTCTATATTATGCTCTCTCCTTCTCATTTTGATGGTTGGACTCTTGTGTAAGGAAGCTTTATTGTATATTGTGCATCTATTTCTGCAATTGAAGGCAAGGAAAGCCAGGGTTTTACAGACATCTTTGAGGATTCTTGTGGATCTGATTGTTGATGGTGTGTTCTCTACATGTTCTTGTAAGTTTGTTTATGTGTTTCACATCTCTCTTATGCTTCTAAATTGGACAGATGAAGTGGTAAAGTTTGAATTCATGTTTTGACATGCTCAGCTTTTTAGTTTGTTCAATTTTAATGTTTTCTACTGTCTAGAGAGGATTCGAATTGTGTGTTTTCCCTCTTTAGCTTCTCCTCTATCATCTCTGATCATCCATCTCAGATTAAGGCATCAGCACTCATTCCTACCTTGCCCCTTAGATCCCCCTGTGAAAACTGTGCTCAATCCCCGCACCTTGAATTTCACTTCCACCAATTGCCACCAAAAACCCCAAAAATCATTAAATCAACCCCCTTATCAATTTACTAGCCTAAAATCTTTATTATTAATTGGTCAGCCTAATCATATTGAAAGATCTATCGAATCTGACCCGAGAGAGCCTTCTCATACCTCGTAGGGCTAGCTACGAGGTGAAATGGTTTGATGTAGCCTTGAGAGTTTGTCTATCTCAGCCTAGGTGAATTCCAAGCACTAACACAATGAAAAATTAAAACAAAACTTCTACAAGCTAACATGCATTCAAAAAAACCAAGCAAAAACAATTCATACAAAGTGAAATACAAAAAGCAATAGAAAATCAACAAATGACATGAAAAGCAGACTTACCTGAAAAAGGTTGAGCTGAATGTGCTGAAGACTCCTAGATGTGATGTGGGATATCAGAGCTTCAAGATCGATGTGAGGAATGAGCTCTGCAGCTTCGAATAAATATGTTTAATAAGGATGAGGCTTATGACGTGCATGCCCCAAATCTAGGAAAAAGCAACGCTTGAAGGGAAGTTTCTAAACCGATCTTTGCATGTAATCTCCAACTGCTAGAAATAGATCCCTAAAATCTAGGGATGCCTTTTCTCTTTTTTCTTTCTTATTTTTCAAGAAAAGCAGCCCATGCACGAAAATGAGGATTTCTCATCCCTGGAGGGAACCGGTCATCCTGAAAACACATGCAGTAGTCTGCAAGTCTAGGGATAAGATTTGCATAGTTTCTAGGCTGACCAAGACAGGTTGTCCCTCATGCATTATGAAATTTCTATACTGAAGCCCTGGTTGTGAGTCAGAATTCACAATTTATGAGTTGAAGCCCAGTGCTGAGATGGATTGTGCAGTTTTCATAGGGAAGGTTGCCTGGATGGATTGCACATTTCTGGAGCCCAGAAGGTAGCCCAGTAGGATTGCGTAATTTTTTGAGGGAAGACTAGTTCCCCTCCAAAATTGTGCAATTTTCAAGGGGAGCATCGCAGCCAGAAAATTGCAAAAGTCCAGAATGATACCCTGTGGTGGGAGACAAACAAGTTGACATGCACAGGCTAGCAGGCCACTGAAACTCAGCTGAAGCCTATGTACTTGGACAATACAAGACATGCTGCCAAGGATGGTTTGTAGGGAGGCTCCAAAATGAAGCTAAGGAAAAATTTTGGAGGGCGTTTATAGCCGCTACAACTCTTGGCAGCACACTGGTAGAACTCCAACTCTCTTAGTGGACCTTGTTTCGTGAAAAGAAAGTGTAACTCCTCTAGCAGTATTATTCAATTCTTAGATCATCTCACTTTCCACACTAGCTTGATTGGAAGATCTAGCACCTCCCATGCTCTTGGTCAATCGGCACACATTCCAAGCCAAGTCAACATAGTGGTTTTGATTGGGGATGATGGGTATATTAGTGTACAATCAATATGATAGTTAGAGTTTAAGTTTCATCTCTGGTGTTGCTCCGCTGCCAGGAGGCCTTGACAGTACCCTGACAGAGTCACGTAGGAACACAAGCATCGCTTCATTGCTAGCGAGCCTAGTCAGTACCCCAACAGAGTTACTTGCATCACCTCTTTGCACAGGCAGACTTTCTCTTATTTCACCTTATTCTTTTTTCAAAAATTTTCACACTTTCATTTTTTTTTCATTTTCATTTTTCATAAGTGTGCATAGAAATATTCATTTCAAAGGTGGAAGAGGGAACCCGACTTATTGAGAGAATAAGAGGTTGTTCCTTCAGAGAAGTATTTTTATATACCTATGAGTTACTTGTTAAGGTTTTCCCCCTCACAGTACTCTACTTGATTGAGCGGACAAGGGTTAACCCAAAACAACTGACTAGAGTAGGTGGTACTAGTTAGTGCGCAAGCATTGTGTTTTCACCAAGGTTCACTTCGAATGGAACGTATTTTCCATTGGTGTATCATGGACTAAAGACAACAAGTTCTGTACAAAGACCAGATAATAGATAACCAAATATTGATAGTTGTACAAGTCCTCTTGTACTTTACCCTTGCTTGTTTCAAGAGTCAAACATGGTTTCATGCGAAACTAACCTACGAACATAAACAAGAAAACAAACAACCAAACAAAGAGAAGAAGCAAATGTGAAAGAAAAGCACGCAAGCAAGGCAAACAAACAACAAAGAAATAAAGAAAACATGTATGAAGGAAAACAAGACAAACAAAACACTACTCCTACCCCTAAACTAATGATGCGTGGGCCTGATCACGTGAAGTGATATTTCCAATGCAGCCACCCTCACATTAGTCGACGCATGTTAGTGAAGGCATGGTTCGTGAACATCATATTCAAGCGAACCAACAAACTTGAAAGATATAAGAATGAAGACAAACACACTCCGAGTTTAAATGCAGCCACAAAAAAGAGAAAGGTGAAAGAGCATGACATGCAATGCATGGACTTACCATGGTGTTATGCTACACTGCATGCAGATGTTAATCATATGCACTCTCTTGACTGTGACATGCAAGAAAACGTGAGAAACATAGATAACTTGTGTCGCGCAATTGTGCTTGTTATGTAAGATTCCTCCAATGCATGAGTGATGTGATCATGTAGTTCAAGTGGAGGAAGAGAAATCTGTGTGTGGGATTGATCTTCAATGCATACAAATGAGTGATGAGGAGCCTTAGGTGTTTCAACAATTTCTTGATCAGAAGTGAAACCAACCCCAAGACAGCAAGGGCCTGAAATAACCATGAGCTCAAGATGAAGTGCCTCGAAAGTCTGCAGGGTTTCGACTTCGTCGATAGATAGATCATCATAAATGGGTGGATTTGAAATATCAACAGTGATAGAATCATCATCGTGATCGAATACGAGAGTAAACAGATCATGACAGCTACGATTAGAAAAATCAATGATTTCATCGGCATACTCATGATCAGATGAATGAAACAGAGGGGTAGATGAGAAGCAAGAATGTTCACCACCTACGTTTCTGGAAAAGGAAGATGAAAAATCAAGTGGATTTTCAATGAATAATTTGTCCTCTCCACTGTCAAATGAGGTAGTGACATCAGGTGTGTTCTGCGAATGATAAGTAGTGGATACATCCATGGATGGATTTACACAAGCGAAATGAGAGATATAAGAATCACCAAAGATGTGAGGAAAAAGTGGAGGAGGTGCAAACAGAAGGAGATCATCCTTCGTCGCGGGTTGATATTCAGATTCTCAATAATACCCATCATGAATGGCATCGCAGGTTGGTTGTGCAAAACCAAATCCATTGATGACTTGATCCTCGTTCACAACAGGTGTAGAGTTGAGAACAGAAGAACACAAGATAGTGTAATCCGGAGGATCAGCAGAACACAAAGATAGAGGCTGAGGTAACAGATGCTTGTGACAACCCATGGGCTTCGTAACCAAATCTATGCAAAAATTGAGAGAAGTGATGTTGGGAGGCTATCACAGTTGAATAGACGTGTGTACAAGTTCTCCCGCATAACTTTGAAGTGGTGGAGTTTTTTGATGAGGGTAAGGCAGATAGTCACCTGTGAAAGCAACTTTCTCTGCTTCTGATTGCGTAGCTCTATCACCAAATTATGCTCAGTGGGGTTTGAACTTCAATTTCATCTTGGGATAGAGTGATTTGTGAAGGAAATATTCAAATCTATCCCAAAGATATTGGAATTTCATTTTGTTTTTCAGAGCTTCAAAATGAAGTACACGGAAGCGCTGCCAAAAATCCATAGGTGATTCATGCAGAGCCTTCCATCGTTTTACCAATTTTTGGTCAAGAGGTTCAGGATCAAAATGATGGAAAGTATATTCAAATGCAAAATAAGAGTGAATTGAGAGGGAAATTAGCTTTTATAGGGTCACTTTAAAAAAAAAAAAAAAAATTAACTTTAGAACCCACTTTCTAATGTTTTCAACTTGCTTTGCTTTTTAACACTATTTAGAGTCTTTTTGTCCTGAAATGAGCTCTCTTGATGCGTTTGACTCCGTTCTTTTTGCAGGTTGACCACCTGAGGGACTGTAGTGAAGGAACCAGGGTTATTGCCAGCACTTTTACAAATTTTTGAGAATTTCTTTATTTTTTCAAATTTCCACATGGCCTTGGACTTAAAAACGGGGTTTTTAAACCCAAGGCATAAAATGAGCTATAGCTGAAGAAAATGATAATGAAACGTATGTATAAGACTCCTTCCGGCTTGCTGGGCACCTACTGACCATGACTCATGACCTTGAAATGATTTTGACTCAAAACCCTAGACCTAAGACCATGGGATCTCAAGACAAAAACAAGAACAAGCCTGACTCAATTACATTGTTGTATGACCTGATCCAGCAAAACCAAGAAGGGAACAAAGACCAGCTCCTCACCAGAGATGAAACTGTGAGGCAGGTCACGGCACCATTGTTGTGGAGATTCACGAAGTGTGTGTGAAAACAACAAGCTGACCTCGACTTCATCAAACTCATCTGCATCCTCCAAGAATGCAACGAAGTCATGTAAGTACTCAGGCTAGGTGACTTCGCCTTCACCATTGTACGTGAATTCCAACAAGAGATCATAAATCTCCCTCATGATGTCAACAACTTCAGCGTTAGACAAACATCAAGGAGGGAGGAGTCTAATGATATCCATGACAAATGCTTGAAGATTCAAAATAGGATGTGAGGACTCACCTTGTCATCTAGCTCTCCTTCAAGCGCCATAAATGTTGATGGTGTGGGACCCATCAACAGGTCAGGGGATCTCCCAGGTAAGAAGTCCCAACTAGACCTAAGACCATTTGGTGTAGGGGTCCTAGCAATGGGGTAGTACGGTATCACCTTGACTGCAGTTGCGCACAGAGGCAAGTAAGATGCCCATGTTGGTAGCAAGGGTGTGACATGTGCAGCAAAGGTGTGACATGTGCAGCAAGTCAAGGAAGGTGCATGAATGGGTCTAACACATGTAGCAAAGGTATGAGTGTGCCCCTTAGAAACTCGTGAGAGCACGTGGCTTGAAAGGGAACACACGAGAGAGATACATCACAAGTTGGAAAGAAGGTTATCCAATGATCCAAAGTGATGGTTAAACCAGCATCACATCTCGATAAGATTCATACAAACGTATATAGAAAATTCCATACATACATGCATAAACAACAAATACATATATCACTAGAGTAACTAAGATAGCTAAAATACAATAACAACATATGCATGAAATGTGTTGGCTTTGTTATATTAAGAAAGTTAAAGGTCAAATCATACATACAACTATGACCAACCACTAGTCCCGACAATGGAATGTTACAGTCAATGCCGCCTACTCCTCCAAGGAGATATACTAGCTCTACATGGTGGAGAAGCCGAGGCTCATTATAATACACTCCAAGCTTTCTCTAAGATACACTTATAGGAAGCTTGGATCACGAAACCTTGTATAATGAGTTATGAGGTTCTATAAATAGTAAAGGGTGGGGTGACCCTAGACATTCCCCTTTGTGACTCTTCACCTACCCTCATGACTCTTCAACTACTACATGGCTGTTACATTTTACTATCGACACTTGGTCTTTCACATTTACAAGATGTTACATTATAATCTGCACATGTACCCATGTGAGACAAAATAGGCTTGAGCAAGCCATGCAAGCTATCACTAAGACTCAAACAGATCTAGGAAGACCAACTCTTCGACATCCTCATGGTGATCGATGGTGTCAAACTGATGCCAAGCTTGGCAGTCCATTATGGTGTCCGCGTGCTCAATGGTGACATCTTGTTGAAAGCAAACTCTCACCTTCATGGCATTCGGGTACACTAATTTGGCACCTTTTTCTAACTCTTCTAATAACATGCACAACATATTCTTGAGTGCAGCCATACTAGCAATATACTAATGCACAGTGTCTATGCTGATCTCGAAGTCTACACTGATGGCTACGTGCATCAACTCATTAAAGTAAATGTCTAGCTCTAGTTGGACTTGGTTCTTTGTCTTCGCCTCGGTGAGTGTGGCAATAGATAGGATCGTGTGTGTGTGCATAATGACATGCATTCTTCGAGAAACCCATGCATGTGAAGGATGCAAATTGGTGATGAGCTGCGGGAGTTCCTCATTTTTCTGGATCTGACTCTGGAGGCGTTCCTTCAACTCCACCGCCCTTGGCTTCATCATCTTTGGCAAATGAAATGGGGCTCCTTTGTACCTCATTGTCCATGTTTGCATGCAATTGACAATAATGTGCAGGTTTGACAAGATGCATGCTCTCCTAGCACAACCTTGTTTCCAACCATTGAGATGGACAACTGACTTATGCATGGTGCCGAATCTGGAATGCAACATCTGCATGACTATCTTGAGGGATGATACTTCATCCAGTATCGCTCTATTCAACTTTTCTCTGGTGGATGATGTAGCTTATTCTCCTCCTTGCTTGGCTTCTTGTAACTCCTTGGCCATGCGCTTGTTCACTACTATCAAGAATCCAACACTTGAGCTAGTGGTTTCGACATATGCTCTGGTGGCATTGTCTAATGTTGCTGGATTCTTGCGCAAATTAGATACTATCACTCATTCTTCAAACTGTGCAGGAGATATGTGAACATACAAAGTGGGCACTCTGCGTGAATGCACAACTCTGTTTTGCGACTCGTCGAAAGATATGTTGTGCAACTTTGCTTCTAGATTGTCTTCAAGGATCTCTATGTCTCCTTGGTCACTTGGGACTTGCTCTGCTTCTGGATCTGATGAAGCGAGTGGGGTGACCTCTTGGTTCTGAGGCATGAGGACAATATCCTGATTTGACTCTGGCTGAACCATATTTGTATCCATCTGCTCTATCATTTATTCAATCTCTTAAGCTCATTCATGTTCCTGTAGCTGCTGACCCTTTCTACTCAGTGCGAGCTGCTTGGATGAGTCTATAACCTATATGGCTGTAGTTTCACCAATCTGTGCATGTTGCACCTCCTACTATGTCTATCCCTGTTGCACTTCCTTCTCTCTTCTATGCATCTCCTCTTCATCCCAGAGTTGTTTTTTTAACTCTTGCAACTCCTTTTCTATTTCCTCCATCTTTCGTTTCTCTCTTTGCCTTTTTGTGATCCTCTTGTCACGGTGTTGCCTCTTAGCCTTAATATCCAAAGCTAATTTCATCAAAAGTGGATCTGCTTTGAACTTGTAGCTTTGTTCTGCCTTTGTGTTGTCAACAACATTTCTCTTGCCTTTTTTATGCATAGGTACGTTACCCTTTGTTGTTGTTGTTGATGGTGCTTTCTGAGCTACTGCTTCCCTCTGCTTTGCTAACCACTCTATAGCTATGCTGACCGGTTCATTGAGCTTGATGGAGTGATAAAAATATCTCCATGGGTCTTCCTCAGGCCAGTGACACACCTCATGGATCTCAGAAAACCACACTCTCGCACAATGGCCCTTCACCAAGAAATGCGGTTCATAAAGATTGAAACTTCTAGTGCCGAAACTAAATCTATTGAACTCCTCTCTCGACCATCACATGCTTGAGATTCTATATCTTGTAAAACCTGACCCACAAAGGAAGAGTGGGCCAAGGTGCCTTCTTCTTCCTGTGTAGTCTCACTGACAACCCTGTCGAGATGTGATATGACAACTCTTGCATGACGAGCTTGTCCATGGAAAAATTCAGTAAAACATGCGGAGCCTTCTCTGCACTATACATCCATATGAATGTGCCAAGGGGTGAGGCATACCAATCTGACATGTCAATCAAAGCCTCCATCATTGCTTGCAACATGCAAGGTGGATCTTGCTCAAATATCATTTTGTACACCAGGGTGACAAAGTGGTCTGACAATTGTGTGATAACTCCGCGGAAGCTGCATTTGGAGAAAAATCTGCAGTAAGTGTGCACAGAGGTTTCCAAAGGTGTCCATGCCCAACTCAAGCTTGGGAACTGCTGATGGGAACATACTACATCCAAGATGTTAGTGGACATCTATATCTCTGCCTGCTGACCTTTGGGCGGATGTCGAGCTTTTGTCGCCTATTCCTTCAACCTGAGAGCCAACATGTTGGACCAAT
Organism: Pinus tabuliformis; assembly: GCA_031772625.1. Classification (NCBI taxonomy): domain Eukaryota; kingdom Viridiplantae; phylum Streptophyta; class Pinopsida; order Pinales; family Pinaceae; genus Pinus; species Pinus tabuliformis. The sequence continues at coordinate 1,243,923,508 of CM062819.1, forward strand.
TTCAAGGTCTTCCTTCACTGGCCAGTTGGTCCAATGTAATCACCCAACCTTACGGGAAGGTCTTTGTGCTCTCTTTGCCATATAAGTGACATGTGAAGATGCCCAAGTACCGATATGCCTTCCACAACACCTTCATCTTGTAAACCTTGCTGGGTGTTTTTTCTGAACTTGGCTAGCCCTTTTTCCCAACTCTTCAAGATATATCTTGAGTTTGCACTTCTGGTGGGTTTGCTGAAGGGTTTCTCCATGGTGATCACTGACTATGGCAAGTGATACATCTATTGAAATTCCTTCACCCTGAAGGTAGCAAGCTTTATCCTACTAACACTTCTTAACATCACTATCTTAGGATCAGTGTGCGAGACTATCTAGTGGAACATGTCCACGCATGGAAACACGGGATACCTGCATGCAATCTAGTACAAGCTAAACTTGTGAATGTTGACATAAACCATGCGGTCTTCCATATCTTTCTCAAATGTGCTTGAGAATATATCATTGATGTCCTAGAATTTCATATTGATTTCCTTATCTGTGAACAACTTGGTGTCTTCGTAGATACACAAGCTCATAGACACTTGTGCAACTGCATCTCCAGTTGCACTTTCGACAGTGTCCTTCCAACTTGCTCTCTTGGAGGTCATTGAACCTAAACTACTAGGAGATAGATAAACACCTGCATTACCTAGAGGCATGGTGACACTCATGACAAGAAATATGTCAGTTGAAAACCAAAACAAATTTGAGGACTGACATGCAACATACCTTCGGTGATTGATAGTGAAGATGGGGCAATTTGCACCGAGAGGCTAGGCGACTGACTGCCAAAACTATTCAAGGCATAGTCCACACTGTCAGGAGGCTAACTAACTACTAGAAATACGTAATGCATAGTCTAGCCTAGCCTACTAAGGACTGAAACTACGCAATATGTAGTTTTAGTCAGCACTGACATCCAAACCAGCAAACTGCATTGAGGAATTTCTGGGGCCAACAAGGCAACACCTTCTAGAATTGTGTAGAGCAAGCCTGGTGGTGAGTGATGGAAATATTTGTGCATTTTATGGGATGAAGGAAAAGCCTTCACTCTCATAAATGCACATTTATATTTGGGTCAGGAAAGGTCCGGGCCAAGTCAGCCCAGACCTGCCAACAGGCGACTGAAAACATGAAAAGTTATGAGTGCATGGAGAAGCTAAGTGTAAACAAGAGTGAATGATCATTCATGCAATCAGTGAGTTCAAGATTCAGAAAATGGGAAAATAAGCATGTGTGTAAAGCGAGTCACCTAAACGACGACCGTCACTGCAGAAACAATGTCATGCATGCGACAGTAGTGAGATGCAATGAAAACTTAAAACAACGCTTCTACAAGCTAACATGCATTAAAATTACAGTAGACATTCAATGAAACCAAGCAAAAACATTCATACAAAGTGAAATACAAAAAGAAATAGAAAAGCAGCAAATGACATGAAAAGAAGACTTACTCAAAAAAAGGTGAGCTAAATGTGTCAAACTCTCCTAGATGTGATGTGAGGAATGAGCTCTACAATATTGAATAAATAAGTTTGATAATGATGAGGTTTATAATGTGCGTGCCACAAATATCATAAAAAGGGACACTTAGAGGGAAGTTTCTAAAACGATCTTTGCATGTATCCTCGAGTTGCTAAAAATAAATCCCTAAAATCTAGGGATGTCTTTTTTTCTTTTTGCTTTTTTCTTTTTTGGGAAAATTATCTGATGCATGCAAATCAAGATTGCTCATTCTTGAAGGGAACCGGTCAACCTGAAAGCACATGCAAGAGTCTGCAAGCCTGGGGATGAGAGTTGCGTAGTTTCCAGGCTGAGAAAGACTAGATGTCCCTCATGAATTGCACAATTTCGGGAATGAAGCCCTAGCTGTTAATCGAAATTGCACAATTTCTGAGCTGAAGCCTAGTGTTGGGATGGATTGCACAGTTTTCAAAGGGAATGCGACCCGGATGGATTGTGCATTTCTAGAGCCCATCAAGCAGCCCAATAGGAGTGTGCAATTTCTAGAGGGCAAGTTGGTTCCCCTCCGAAATTGCACAATTTTCAGGGGGATCATTTCAGCGAGAAAATTTCCTAAGTCCGGAATGATAACATGTGGTGGGAGGCAAACAAGTTGACATGCATAGGTTGGTAGGCCACTGAAACTCAGCTGAAGCCTATGTACTTGGATAGTGCAAGACATGCCTCTAAGGATGGTTTGTAGGGAGGCTCTGAAATGAAGCTAAGGAAACATTTTGGAGGGTGTTTGTAGCCGCTACAACAGAACCTTACAAGATTAGCACATGTTATGAAACCAGCTCAAGAAAAAGATAGAAAAGATAGATCAACGCCTCAGAATTCAGCCTCTTCGAGGGGGAAACCTCCTTTACATTACATAAATGAACAATTCTTGAATGATACAAATGAAAAGACCTCCTTTCTATATATAGGAGTCTAAGGGGTCATAACATAATCAGAGCCAACATAACAATAATAATGTAAGGGCACAATAATAACAATAGTGGGCTTCTAGGGGCACAATAGTAACAATATGGGCACTACATGGGTACATCAATATAATAAGTGGGTTGTACTAATAACAATAAGGGGTTACACTAGTAGTATAGGGGCGTAACATGCCTCTCTCCTTCAAAAAGTGTTGTCCTCAACGCTTGAGTAGTTCTTGATGCTTCTGTATAAAATTATTTTCCTCCCATGTGGAATCTTCAGTGGGTAAGTTCTTCCACTTGATGAGATACTCTGAAATTGATCGATTTCGTAGCTATCAGGTTTTTGTTTCTGTGACTGCTCCAGGTTCCAATATGATTTTTCCTTCCTCTTCAATTTCTGGAAATATTGTTTGAATTGGGATCTTTTGCAACTTTTGAATGAGTGGCCATACTTCTTCGTCCTTCTTCCATTCATCCCTTGCTTTGTTTATCCAATCTGGTTGGATAATAGAAATAGCACAAAACAATGCTTCCACATCCTCATCCTTGAAGAGTCTTCCCATTCGGTAAGGTTGCCATTTTTTAAGTGCATGCAGTATTGCCAACATTTCCTTCTCATAAATAGCTTGATTGAGATGTAGCAGTAAAACTACCCAATCACCTACATCAAAACATTTTTCACTACGTTGGTCTACCTGTTGTTTCATTTGATTTTGCATCGAAGTGGCATTATCCTTTAAAAGTTGGAGAACTTGTTGTTGATGCCCGATGTGATCTTTCACTGCTTGAACCTTTTTCTTCTTGATATGTCCTTCTATCCCTAGAGTTTAAGGAGTGGTAATTTCTTCCAATCCTTGACAATATATGGTCGGATTCATTTCTTAATGCTCGATGTGATCTTTCACTTCTTGAACATTTTTCTTCTTGATATTTCCTTCTATCTTGATAGTTTGAGGAGTGGTAATTTTGACCAATGAATTACAAGATATGGTTGGATTCATTTCTTCTTTCTCGATGTGATATTTCGCTTCTTGCACCCTTTTCTTCTTGATATGTCCTTCTATCTTGAGAGTTTGAGGAGTGGTGATTCTTGCCAATGCTTTACAAGATATCGTTTGATTCATTTCTTCTTTCTCTGGGGTGGGGTCCTGGCGTATATCTTCTTCTTTTGATGTTTCTTGATCCTTTTCTTCCTCCTCTTCATATTCTATGTAAAATAATTTCTTCTCAGCACACTTATGACCTTTAGTGCATTTTCTATCACAATTGTAGCAAAGCCCTTTTTCTCTTTTTTCTTCCAATTGTTGTGGTGTAACCCTTGTAGGTTGTGGAAGGCTAGGAGAAACAACACTTCCATATTTATAGTTGTGAGGGGTATGCTTCCTGGTTTCCATAATTTTTCTTTCCACTATGTCACAAAGCCCTTTTACTCTTTCCAATTGTTGTGGTGTTGCTCTAAAGAAGGTGTTGCTCTTTGTATCCTCATAATGTGCTATCATTTCCTCCATGAAAATTGACCATGTAACAAGTTGTTTACGAGAACAAAGCCCTTCATACCATAAAAATTGATCTGGTTCTAAATATGAAGATGCAATACATACCTTTTGTAACAGTGGTACACCATGTAGATCAAAATATTGCTCCATCTAAAGTATCCAATTTACCAGATCCTTGCCATCAAACTTCCTCATCTTGCTTTTTCTTGATTTTAGGACCTCGATCTTGAAATGACTGTAACGTTGTACCTTCAAATATTTAAGTTCTAAAATTGCTACCTGTAGTAGCCCTCTGTGTCCTCTTTCCAATGCCACCAGTCTGATCCAAATTGGATTCTCCAAGAAAGAGTTATGCACAATCTCCCAAGATGACCTGATTATAGACCTTTCCAGAAGAGCGAACTTGTATGAAGTGCCACGTGTCAATTTTTCGACCTTTGGCTCTGAAAAAGATATACAAGAAACTACAGTCCATCCTCTTTCTGTACCTTCTTATGAAATTTCAATCCGATGCTCAGAGAGAAAGTTATGACAAGTTTCCCCAGGTCACTTGTTTGGAATGTAATTCAGGAGTCTATAAAAAGACGAAATTCCTCAGATCATATCTCCGCGAATATAGCTTGAAAAGCTCTGAAATTCGGACCCAAGATTTAGCACGATTTCTTCTCAAATGGGTTTTTTTTTCAACTTCTGAAACATCGCAGAAAAAAGTTATAGCAAAAATGCCACGATGACCAGTTTGGAGCAGCGAAACCCTAGAATCCAAAGCTCTGATACCAAATGTTATGAAACCAGCTCAAGAAAAATATAGAAAAGATAGATCAACGCCTCAGAATTCAGCCTCTTCGAGGGGGCCACCTCCTTTACATTACATAAATGAACAATTCTTGGATGATACAAATTTAAATACCTCCTTTCTATATATAGGAGTCTAAGGGGTCATAACATAATCAGAGCCGACATAACAATAATAATGTAAGGGCACAATAATAACAATAGTGGACTTCTATGGGGCACAATAGTAACAATATGGGCACTACATGGGTACATCAATATAATAAGTGGGTTGTACTAATAACAATAAGGGGTTACACTAGTAGTATAGGGGCGTAACAGCTCACCTGAGTTGGTTGAGTAAAAGTTGCAGCTGAAGGAAATGTTGGACAAGGGGTACATTAGGCCGAGTGTATTGCCTTCGGGTGAACCATTGTTGTTTGTGAAGAAGAAAGATGGTACTCTTAGATTGTGCATTGACTACAGGCAGCTGAACAAGGTAACGATCAAGAACAGGTACCCTTTTCCAAAGATTGATGATTTGTTTGATTAGGTAAAGGGAGCAATAGTGTCATCTAATATTGACTTGAGATTAAGATACCATCAGTTACGCATGAAGGAAGAGGATATCTTCAAGACGTCGTTGAGGACCAGATATGGGCATTATGATTTTGTTGTTGTTCCATTCAGTTTGACTAATTTTCTTACTACATTTATGTATTTGATGAATATTGTGTTGCGTCCTTATCTGGACAAGTTTGTTATTGTATTCATTGATTCCATACTCGTATATTCTAAGAATGAGGAAGAACATGATGAGCACTTAGTAGTAGTGTTGAGATTTCTAAGACAGCCTCAGTTGTATGCTAAGCTTAGCAATTGCAACTTATTTTAGACTAGGGTACATTACTTGGGGCATGTTGTCCCCAAGGATGGCGTAACTATGTATCCAGAAAAGATAAAGGCTATTATGGAGTGGGAAGCTCCTAAGAATGTGGATGAGGTGAGATAATATATGGGAATGGTTAGCTACTAGAGGAGGTTCATCAGGAACTTCTCACGCATTGCATACCCTATCACCTCATTGCAGTGGAAAAGTAAGAAGTTCAAATGCACAAAAGAATGTGAGGCTAGTTTTGAGCAGCTTAAGAAGTTTTCGACACATGGATCAATGATAAAGATTACGGATCTAGAAAAGGAGTTTGTAGTGTGTACAAATCCTTGCAAGAAAGGACTTGGTGGAATTATCATGAAATAAGGGCAAGTAGTGTGCTATGAGTCATGAAAATTGAATGAGTAGGAGGAGAAATATCAAACGCATGATCTTGATCCAACAACAACTATACATGCATTGAATATGTGGAGACATTATCAAGAGGTTTATATTTGTTTGATCAACCGAATCTGAATGCCAGGCAAGCTAGATGGTTAACTACCCTTAGTGAGTTTGACTTCAAGATCAGACACATCAAAGGGAAGAAGAACCAGGTTGCACATGCTCTTAGTAGGAAGGTACAAGTAAATCATATAACATCTATGAGTTTGATTGGGACAAATTTATATGATATGATCTTGCAGGGAGGACAACAAGATGAAAAATACATGGAGATTATGCATAGGGTACAACAGAGAACAGTGACATGTACAGGTGTAGGTATAGGTACAGGTGATCAGGATGCATACTATCATCTCACGGCAGATGGTTTTGTGAGATTGAGAGACAGGATCTATATACTGAATTGCAATGAGCTCAAGAAGCTTATTTTGAGGGAATTTCATGCCAAGCCATACTCGGGTCATCCAGGATATCAGAAGACGTTAACGGCAGTTAAGGAATTCTACTATTAGCCGAATCTGAAGAAGGGAGTGGTTGAGTTCGTGGTTAGATGTTTATATTTTCAATAGGTAAAGGTGGAATGTAAAAATCCAAGTGGTTTACTACACCCTATAGTGATTCCAAAATGGAAATGGGAGGTCATTTCCATGGATTTAATCAAAGGTCTTTCGAGGATAGTAAGAAGCATGATTCTATTATGGTCGTGGCGTGGTCGTGGCTGACAACTTGAGCAAGGTAGCTCCCTTCATTCCGATAAATACTACATTTTTAGCCAGTGAGGTAGCACAAGTTTTCATCAGAGAGATAGTTAGACTGCACGGTGTTCTGAAGAAGATTTTGTCAGACGTGGATGCAAATTTCACTTCCAATTTTTGGAAGGAGTTATTTGTAGGCTTGGGCACAAATTTGGCCTCTAGTACAACTTATCATCCCCAGACAGGTGGATAGATAAAGAGGGTCAACAACATCTTAGAGGATATATTGGGGATGTAATTGATACACCAACAGAAGAAATGGGAGGAGTATATTCCATCGGGGTAGTTCGCATACAGTAATGGTTATTATGAATCATTGAGGATGAATCCTTTTGACACATTGTATAGGCAGAGTTGTAAAAATCCCATCAACTAGAGTGATGCAGTGAATAGGGTACTTTTTGGACTGGACATGTTGGCAGAAATGGAGTGGGAAATGTAGGTTAGAAAGAAGAATCTAAAGGAAACATAAGATAGACAGAAGAGTTATGTGGATTAGCACAAGGTGTTCAAGGAGTTTCAAGTTGGGGAGCATGTGTATGTGTGCATCAAGTCCATGAAACACTCTTTGAGGATTGCTTCATGTGCCAAGTTGGCACCACGGTATTGCAGGCCTTTCGAGATCCTTGAGAGGATTGGACCAGTGTAATATTGGCTTGCACTACTTTAACAATGAAATTCCATGATGTTTTCCATATTTCATTACTTAATAAGTATATAAAGGATGTTGATCATGTTATTGATTGGGATGTATTGTAGGTGGAGCAAGAACGAGAGTTCCAGCCGAAGCCTTAGTGCATATTGTAGTCGAAACATCTCATGCTTAGGAACAGAGCCATAGCACAAGTTAAAGTGCAGTGGAAGCACTTTGCGACTAAATAATCTACATGGGAGATGGTGGAGTAGATGCAGGACCTGTATCCTTCATTGTTTGCAAGTTGAGGCAACGCAGTTTTGGTTTGATGTTGGTATATATTTGGCATATGTTTTGCTGATGTTTTGGTATATGTATGTACATGTATATGGATGTAAATACCGCCATGAGCTAAGCTATAAAGCTCCAATAAGCGGCATGGGTGTCATACTATTATGGTTGTTATATTGTCATGTGGTCATGATGTTTTTATTTTGAGCAGGTCATTCATTGTAAATACTGCAACAAGCTAAGTTATAAAGCTCCATGGGCAATATGTTTGCTTTTCAATGATTTTGCTAAGGTCATGGTGTGGTTTAAAACTGAGCATAGTGTTCCAAGCTGAATGTTGTGCAAATATATCCTAGTGAGCATCACTTTAGAAAGACTTCTAACTTGAATTTCTCGAACTAATTAATTTAAAATAAATTAATTAATTATTTCCAAGTAGTTGTTAAGACTAAATTCGATTTTAATTCACAATTTAATTCAAGGACAAATTAAATTGGAATATTTGTGTTTCCATATTTCAACAACAGGGAGGTATACGTTTCTATTGAGTTGGTATTAGGGGTAGCCCCAGCATCAAAAGCACCTTACAGGATGATCACGCTTGAGTTGGTTGAGTTAAGGTTGCAGCTGAAGGAAATGTTGGAAAAGGGGTACATTAGGCCGAGTGTATCGGCTTTGAGTGCACCAGTGTTGTTCGTAAAGAAGAAAGATGGTACTCTTATATTGTGCATTGACTATAGGAAACTAAACAAGGTAACAATCAAGAACATGTACCATTTTTCAAGGATTGATGATTTGTTTGATCAGTTGAAGGGAGTGGGAAAGTTCTCTAAGATCAACTTGAGATTGGGATACCATCAGGTGCACATCAAGAAAGAGGATATCTCTAAGACTATGTTCAGGGCTAGGTATGCGCATCATGGTTTTGTTGTTGTTCCATTTGTTCTAACTAAGCTCCAACTACATTTATGTGTTTTATGAATAGTGTGTTGTGTCCTTATTTGGACAAGCTTTTTATTGTATTCATTGATGGCATACTGTTATATTCTAAGAATAAGGAATAACATGCCAAGCATTTAGTAGCAGTGTTGAGATTGCTAAGAGAGCATCACATGTATGCTAAACTTATCAAGTACAACTTATTTTAGACTAAGTTACATTACTTGGGGCATGTTGTCTACAAGGATGGCATATTAGTGGATCTAGAAAAGATAAAGGCTATTATGGATAGAGAGAGAGGGTCAACGGGATCTTAGAGGATGTGTTTAGGATTTACATGATGCACCAACAAAAGAAATGTGAGGAGTATATTCCATTGGTTGAGTTCATATAGAACAATGGTTATCAGGAGCCATTGAGGATGATTCCTTTCGATGCATTGTATGGGCAAAGTTGGAACACTCTCATCAGCTAGAGTGATGCAGTGAACAATGTACTTATTGGACCGGACATGTTGGCAGACATGGAGTAGGAAATGCAAGTTACAAATAAGAATCTAAAGGCAACACATGATAGACAGAAGAGTTATGTGGATCAGCACAAGGTGTTCAAGGAGTTTCAGGTTCGGGAGCATGTGTATTTGCACATCAAGCCCAAGAAAAGCTCTTTAAGGATTGCTTCATGTGACAAGTTGGCACCACAGTATTGCTACCCTTTCAATATCCTTCAGAGGATTGGACCAGTGGCATATCGACTTACACTACCTCCAACAATGAAAGTCCATGATGTTTTCCATATTTCATTGCTCTAGAAGTATATAAAGGATGTTGATCGGGTTATTGATTGGTTTGTATTGCCGGTGGAGAAAGAATGAGAGTTCCAGTTGGAGCCTAAGTGCATATTGCAGCATAAACATCTCATGCTCAATAACAAAGCCATAGAGCAAGTTAAAGTGTAGTGAAAGAAATTTTGGCCTGAAGAATATTCATGGGAGATGGTGGATCCAATGCGGGCCCTATATCCTTCATTGTTTGTTGATTGAGGCAAAGAAGTTTTGGTATGATGTTGGTATATGTTTGTCATATGTTTTGTTGATGTTTTGATATATGTATGTATATGTATATGGATGTAAATACCACCATGAGATAAGTTATAATGCTCCAATAAGAAGTATGGTTGTCATACTGTTATGCTTGTTATATTGTCATGTTATCATGATGTTTTACTTTCAAGTAGGTCTTTCATTGTAAATACTGCAACGAGCTAAGTTATAAAGCTCCATGGGCAGTGTGTTTTCTTTTCAGCAGTTTTGTTGAGGTCATGGTGTGGTTTAACACCAAGGATGGTGTTCCCCAAAGGGGATGGTTAGTAACAATCCTGGTGAAAAATTTAGGTAATAAAATTTAATAAAGGAAAAATAAGACCGCGGTTAATAGACACTTATTCCAAGATGAATGTTGGGCAAACATATCCTAATGGACATCACTAGATGCGTGTTTTGGCTAAGGAAAATTGGCAAAGGCTAATGCAAAGCAATTAAAAGGAAAAACATAAATTTTGGCACATTTATTTATGAAAATAAAGGAAAATAGCAGAAAAGGAAGGTAAAAAGTCACAAGTTGCATGTGAGGAGGAAATCGAAGGAAAATAATGGGAAATGAAGAAAATAGAGGCCTCATTCATAAAAAGGCTTTTGATGATAAATGGGAAAGATTTTGCTAGCCTTTTGTTAGTTCCATTTTGAAGTTCTCTCATTATTCTCTCTCTCTCTCTCTCTCACTCTTGTTCACTTATAATTTTCTATGAGCACTCTAGCTTTCTATCAAGGAAGGAAAAGAAAGCAAAGGGAAAGGAAGGAAAGCAAGGGTCGAGGAAAGGAAAGCATGAGCAAGCAAATTCAATAGGAATACTTTCATATAACCTTTTTCATGTGTGATTTCCTAACTAGTTTGGACATGCATGGATTTTCATGTTGGTGTATGGTTCTCTTGTTTTCGGTGGCATGGTTTTGTCGAGTTATGATAGTGGATTTCAACCTAGCCTTGCCTTTTTCTAGATGACATGGTTTTGGGATGTTTATTTTGGTTTTGAGCATTGGTTTCCCAGATGGATTTTGGAATATTGGGGAGAGGCGGTGTCAAGGTTGATTCCAAAAGGCCTAGGAATCCCTTGACCGTTTTGGCAGGATGCATGGTAAAGCCCAAGGGAGAGGTCTCGGTTTGGGGCCTAGTGATCTGGGAATACATTGCGGTAAAGCTTGAGAGATAAGGAGACAGAAAATTCCTCAAGGATAGTGATAGATTTCGGATGGAATTCCAAGTTTTTGGTTGTTACCGGAGCACTGGTTTTGGTGTGATCACAATTTGGTGAGGGTGGAGTTGGTTTAACCTCCGGATTCCCTTGGTTTTTCTTGAATTGCTTTTCTATGAGATCCCACATTCATCCTTGGAATATGGCATGGGGGCGACTGGCTGAAATAGATATTTGGTTTAGTCATGTCTATGGTTGGGTGGCATGTGGAAGTCCCGAACCTAGTCATATTTTCCTATGATTAATAAAAGTTAAGCTCTCTTACTTGTGTACTTGTTTACATGTGGATTTAATGGTTGTCATATCTCTAATATTTATATGGTTTAATTCTGGTTATAAGGACGTTTATGTGACTAGTTCATGTCATGGTTATTTCATGTATTTGCTTGTAATTTATAAATGGATGGATGTAAGAACCAATTGATAATATAATAATCGGATGGAGAAGGAGGTGATCCTTCCAGTTATGTTTCATAAGTTATTCTAGCCATTTAAGATCTATCTTGTATCCTAGACCTGTAGGTCGCATTGATGCCAAGTGTTTGAAAGAATTTCAGTCACAGTTGTGGATGCTCATGCCTAGTCCTAAGGTTTATTTTTATTTTATTAGCATTTTTATCATGTTTTTGATGGATTCTAAAGGTTGTAGCAAGTTCTGGGTAGAGGCTAGTATTCTAGGATAGAAAAGTGGCTCAAATCTCGGGGTCACTAGAACAGGTCTGCTAAGAAAATTCCACAGTCACTGGCACAAAGGCCTATGAGAGTTATTTTGAGTTGTGGGTCGTTGTCTTGCCTATAGCATGAGATAAAATTTAGGTTAAACGTCTTAAATAATTAGTGGGACTCAAGGATAGGCTGTCTAAGTGGCTAACATGTCTCATGAGGGTGTTTTACTAATGTGGATGGGTTTGTTTGATATGTTCCGCCGATTCCATATCCTTAAGGTCTCTTAGGAGATTGAATCCCTTAGTAACCTCTCTCATAACATGTTTTCTAGGTTGGTTGTTTGCTTGGGTGAACCTGGGAGGACGAGGTGTTACACTCTCCTCCTCTATGTATTTTATTTTCAAGTATTTCTCATTTTGAAATTGAGCCTTGAATGCCTTGAATTTGCTAAGAGCTTCTAATGTTTCATTTTGCAACATAATCTAGGTTTCTCTAGTAATGTCATCAATGAACATAGTGAAGTATTTCTCTCCTCTTGGGCTTTGTGTCATTTAAGGACCACATATGTCAATATGAACCAAATCTATGGGTCTAAATGATTAGTACTCTTTTATCTTAAAGTTCACCCTTGTCTACTTACCAAACTGACAAGATTTATGTATGGAACTACCTAGTTTTGAAGTTTTGGGATACCTCTTACTTCCTCTATATTTTTTTTATCTTTACTAACAAAATTCACATGGCCCATAATTTTGTGCCATATCGAGATTTAATCTATCTTTCTTAAGAATCAGTTTAGTATAGAGTTATTAAAAACATACACATTTCTAGGGGTTTTGATTGATTTCCCTACTAACTTACCATTATGTGATCTTCTTATTTCACAATATTTGGATTAAAATGTCACATTTCATCCATTTTCACACATTTGACTCACACTTAATAGATTTTAATTAAGACCATCCACATATAGAACATTCTAAGCTTTGGTATTCTCATCCAAGATGACTATTCCCTTTCCTTTTATTTGGGTTGGATCATTATTTCTAGATGTGACACTGTCTTCCATATATTCTCTCAGAAATAGGAATTACTTTTGTCTCCTTTCATATGTTTAGAGCACCCATTGTCAACATACCACTTCCCTTCTTGGTCATGTATTGCATATAGGGAAAATCCACATTCTTCAATTCTCTTTATTTTTTGTTTCCATTTATTTATGTTTCTTTGTGTTCTATTGCCTGCAACACCCTCCAAAGTTTTGGACTACATCCAAATTTCAGGGCCTTCTATGGTTTTTCTACTGATGGTTACAAATACTCAAGCTCATTTCGTGAGCCATTATAGAGTCTTTTACATCCTTTTCTTGTCCTACTAACGGTAGTCTTTTCGCATGTTGATTGCTTTGTCATGCTTGCGACCTTGTTCTAGAAAGTTTGAAGGTTGATCTTTGTGTCCATGAGTTTTCTTCACTCTATGAACATTGGTCGTACTCACACACAAACTTGTAAGCATTGTCACTCAAGTGTCATCATGGTTGTTCGAAGGTCTATCTCAAGTGTCACACTTTTTGCTCCTAGCCTTAAGACAATCTCGTTAGGCACATGTTTGTCTTGTTATTTTGGGGTGTCCTATTGTCAAGTCATGCTAAGTGTTTGATCACAATGTCACATCTACACAAGTTCACTTGTTCTCACACTTAGCAATTTTTCCTGAAAATCTATTGACCGAACAAACCCCTTAAACCAAACCCCAACTGAGCTGCACTGTATAGTTTTAGCTCTCATTGACTCTACTTTGCTACCGAGAATCACACAGTGTTTGAGGTTGTCCTCCTGGGCAGCTGCACTACACAATCCTAGAAGTGAGCAAGCTGACTATCTCCCAGAATTGCACAGAAGTTGTCTCCAGGCCCAATCCACTCCACGCTTCCCACAACATCAGTTAAGAAGCCTCCCTATGGTCTAACAGAAATTTCACTACACTATGACAAGGGGATGCTCTCCCCTCCCCAATTGCACAGACATGACCAACTTCCTGCCCCGTACTACCTGCAGAAATTACGCAGTCATGCTGAGTTAGGCCTCATGTTGGCATGCTCTACACTATCCCTGAAAATTGCCCAGATTTGGTTGGTACACCTGTTGCTGCCCCGCTCTTCATTGTTTCTAGAAACTGCATAGCAACTGCCTGTCATGCACTGTCTCTCATAAATGTGCAGTTATGACTAGCAACTCCCCACAACCTAGCACGCCCTACTATAGAAAACTTCATAGAATTTCCTACGAGTGTCCCTTGCTACCCAACTCTATCTCCCTCCTCAAAATTACGTAGATTCTCAGCCGTAACCTAAGTGACCCGCTCAGTCCTCACCTTGAAAAATGCATAGAACTGTCCAACAGTTCCCCTAGACAGTGTGCCTAGTGTTCCTCCCAAAAATTGCATAGTTCTGCCCAGATGGGTTCCACCTTGCACCTGTCACTGTTGTTATTGATTGCACAATTTTTCCTCCCAGTGACCTCTGTGCAATTTTTCCCAATAGTACTCTGGGGCCCCTCATCCCAACTAAGCTATGCTCTACATAGTTTCAATGTCTTTTCCTCCTCCGAGTCACCTAGACCCGAAACTGAAAATAATGCATCATGCTAGACTAGGAGATTTTTGGATTTGATGTCGTCCTGTCATGAGTGAATTACAGGAACACGTACATTGATGGGACATCATACAATGACAAACAGGATGAAAGAGTGTTATGAAACCAGCTTAAGAAAAAGATAGAAAAGATAGATCAACGCCTTAAAATTCATCCTCTTCGAGGGGGCAACCTCCTTTACATTACATAAATGAACAATTCTTGGATGATACAAATGACAAAACCTCCTTTCTATATATAGGAGTCTAAGGAGTCACAATCTAACCCAGCTGACCTAACAATAATAATATAAAGCCACAAAAATAACAATAGAGGGATTCTTTGGGGCACAGTAATAACAATATGGGGATAATACGGGCACAACATTATTAATAAGGGATGCAACTACAATAGTAATGGGGTAATTGCTAGTATTATAGGGACCCAACATGCCCCTCTCCTTCAAAAAAAGTGTTGTCCTGAACACTTGAGTAGTTTTGGATGCTTTATATAAAATTCTCATCCTCCCATGTGGAATCTTCAGCGGATAAGTTCTTCCTCTTGATAAGATACTCTGAAATTGATCGATTTCGTAGCTGTCGAGTTCTTGTTTCTGTGACTGCTTCCGGTTCCAATATAATTTTTCCTTCCTCATCAAGTTCTGGCAATATTGTTTGAACTGGGAGCTTTTCGCCTATAACCTTCTTTAAACACGAAACATGGAAAACTGGGTGTAATCGAGAAGCTACAGGAAGCTCTAATTTGTATGCCATAGTACCAATCTTTTGCAACACCTTGTACAAACCATAATACTTTGGTGATAATTTATTATCCTTCTTAGCTTGCTTGAGGGACATTTGCTTATATGGTTGTAGCCGTAGGAATACCCAATAACCTATATCAAAACTTATTTCGCTGCGATGCTGATCCGCCTGTTGTTTCATTCTATTCTGTGCCAACACAAGGTTATCCTTTAAGAGTTGGAGGACTTGTTGTTGATGTTTGATGTGATGTTCCAGTGCTTGAACCTTAGAATTTTCTCTTAAATATGATGTGATGGATGGTGGCTGATATCCATAAAGTGCCATAAATGGGGTAATTTTTGTTGCTGTATGGAAGGAAGTGTTATACCACCATTCAGCCAGAGGCAACCATTTGACCTATTGTGTCTATTTATTAGATACAAAGCAATGAAGATATCCTTCCAAACATGTGTTTACTATCTTAGTTTGCCCATCAGATTGAGGATGATAAGATGAGCTATGAGCTAACTGAGTACCAAGACAAGAAAATAATTCTGTCCAAACATTTCCAGTGAAAATGGGATCTCTGTCACTTACAATAATCTTTGGGTTTCCATGTAGCTTTTGAATTGTTTCCATAAATGCAGTAGAAACCGTACTAGCTTTAAATGGATGTGATAATGCACAAAAGTGTGCATACTTGGTAAGTCTGTCAACTACCACCATGATGACACTCTTTCCCTCAGACTTAGGTAAACCTGTGATAAAATCCATTGAAACCTCCTCCCAGCGTTGGCTTGGAATGGATAAAGGTTGTAATAGACCCGGTGTCTTAATTGTTTCAACGTTATTTTGTTGGAAAACCAAACATTCTGCCACAAATTTTTGAATATCCGATTTAAGGCCATCCCAAAAAAAATTCCTTCTTAACCCTGTGGTAAGTTTTTAAAAATCTTGAGTGCCCTCCTAAGGGAGAAGTGTGCAATTCCATAAGAATCTTTTGTTTTAATTGGGAATTCTTACAGAGGTATAAGTGATCTTTGTATCATAAAGAATCATTTTGCCAGCTAAATGTATCAGACATACTGGAATCTTGTTGTAACTTTCGAATAAGTGCCCATACTTCTTCGTCATTCTTCCATTCCTCCCTTGTTTCATTTATCCAATCTGGTTGGGTAATAGAAATGGCGCACAACAATGCTTCCACATCCTCATCCTTTCTTGAGAGTGCATCTGCCACCACATTTTGCTTCCCCTTTTTGTAGATGATTTCAAAGTCATAACCCAACATCTTTGTAACCCACTTTTGTTTCTTTTCAGAGGATAATCTTTGTTCTAAAAAGTATTTAAGGCTATCATGATCCGTTTTTACCTTGAAGTGTCTTCCCATTAGGTAGGGTCGCCATTTCTTCAGTGCATGGAGTATTGCCAACATTTCCTTCTCAAAAATGGCTTTGTGTAAAAACTTTCCCTTGATTGGACGACTTTCAAAAGCAATGGGTCTTTCATCTTGCATTAAAACAACACCAATTCCATTTCCTAAAGCATCGCATTCCACAATAAAGGTTTTTGTGAAGTCCGGTGTAGCTAAGACTGGTGCTTGGCACATTGCCTCTTTAAGATGTTCGAAGGCCTTTGTTGCTTTTGGAGTCCATGAAAATGCATCTTTCTTCAATAACGTTGTTAGAGGTGTTGCTACTCTCCCATAATTCTTAACAAACTTGCGATAATACCCTGTCAACCCAAGAAATCCTCGTAGATGCTTTATGGATGTGGGGATTTTCCATTCCTTAATGGCTTTAATTTTGCTAGGGTCTACCTTAACTCCTTCATGAGATACAATATGACCCAGATATTCCACCTCTTGTACTCCAAAGAAACATTTGGATCTTTTTGCATATAATTGTTTCTCCTCCAATAGTTGTAGCACCCTGAAACATGTTCAACATGATCCTTCCAAGACTTGTTGTAGATTAGTATATCATCAAAAAATACTAACACAATTTTTCTAAGGAATGGTTTGAAAATGGAATTCATCAAACCTTGAAATGTTGAAGGTGCATTGGTAAGTCCAAAAGGCATGACCAAAAATTCATAATGACCCTCATGAGTTCTAAATGCTGTTTTCAGAATGTCTTCAGTCTTCATTCTGATTTGATGATATTCTTAACGAAGATCCAACCTGGTGAAGTAAATTGATCCATGCAACTCATCCAGTAATTCATCAATGATGGGGATGGGAAACTTATCTTTAATAGTGAGCTTGTTGAGCTCCCTATAATCCGGACACATGCGCCATGATCCATCCTTCTTGTGTACTAATACTACTGGAGCAGAGAAAGAACTTTGACTCGGTTGAATTATACCAGCCTCTAGCATTTCTGCAACCATACGTTCAATTTCACTCTTTTGGGCATAGGGATATCTGTACGGCCTGATGTTTGGAGGAACACTTCCTGGAATCAAATGAATAGCATGATCATGATCACGAATAGGTGGGAGACCTTTGGGAGTCTCAAATACCTTGGAATGATTGTCCAAGACTTTTTGGAGATCTGGAGAAATAGATGATTGCAATGTGGAAACATCTAGTGAACATAATTCTGAAATTACACCCCTTTGTTCCTTTTTGAGAAGCTTTGTCATACCATTAGAGCTAATTATCTTTCCAGGTTTCCCTGCAATACCCCTTAATTCAGCTTCCTTTCCTTCCACAGAAAATTTCATGAAAATTTCTTGAAAATTGAAAGCTATTGTACCCAAGGATTGTAGTCATTGTACTCCTAGTACAACATCAGCACCTCCCATTGGAATGGAAAGCATTGGGCTAGTCAATACATATTCTCCCATCGATAGCTTGATATTATGGCACTTTCCAGAGCAATTTATTGTTCCTCCATTTGCAACCATCACTTGACACTCTGGTGCTGGGTATAAGAAGCAATTGAATTCTTTTGCTACCTTACAATGAATAAAATTGTGGGTACTTCCTAAATCAATCAACACGAGTACCTTTTTCTTCTTGATTTGTCCTTCTATCTTGATGGTTTAAGGAGTGGTAATTCCCGCCAATGCATTACAAGATATGGTCGGATTCATTTCTTCATTATCTAGGCTTTGTTCCTGGAGTATATCCTCTTCTTTTGACCTTTCTTGCTCCTTTTCTTCTTCCTCATCACAATCTATATAGAATAATTTCTTCTCAGCACACTTATGACCTTTAGTGTATTTGCTATCACAACTACAACAAAGCCGTTTTGCTCTTTTTTCTTCCAATTGTTGTGGTGTCAACCTTATAGGTTGTGGAAGACTAGGAGCAACCACACTTCCATCTTTATAGTTGTGAGTGGTATGCTTCCTGGTTGCCATAATTTTGGTTTCCATTTTTCTTGCTAACCTGAATGCCTTCTCTAATGAATCAGGTTCCCAAAGGTGAACATCATGTTGGATATTATCCTTTAAAGTCCCTATGAACACATCAATCCTATGCTCCTCTGGAATATCTTTTACCCTTATGTTCAATTTTTGGAACTCCTCAATGTGCTCCATTATTGAACCCTTTTGTTTGAGACTTACCAATTGGCTAAAAAAAGTGTTGCTTTTTGTATCCTCATAATGTGCTATCAATTCTTCCGTAAAAATAGCCCAAATGATAAATTGTTTACGAGAGCAAAGCCATTGATACCATACAAACTGATTTGGTTCCAAATATAAAGTTGCAATACGTACTTTTTGTGTGTTTTGCACATTATTGAGATCGAAAAATTACTCCATCTGTAATATCCATGTTGCGGGATCCTTGCCATCAAACTTCCTCATATCGATTTTTGGAATATGGTGGATCTTCGATCCCACATTAGAGTCTATGATATCATGATTAACATTTCTTTTGTTTGCATCGTGAGTTTCCTTTACTACCTTTTCACCATTAGTAAGTATTTCTTGTAGAAAATTTGTCAAATCTGTCTTCAAATCTGCCATGCCTATCTTCAAATTTCTGTTCAAATCTATCTTCAAACTGTCCATCTTAGCTTCCATGCCATTCATCTTAGCTTCCACACCATTTATCTTAGCTTCTGTTAACTTTTGCGAGAGTGATATTTGTTGCACTTGTTCTTGTAATTTTGATATATCATGTAGCATTTCTTCCTCTTCTTCATGAGTCATGCTAGATCTTTCAGGTTCCTTACTAGGTGTTTGAATTTTCTTTCTTCGAGGCATCAGTTACTGATAATAATTCTCTATTGTGCCCTTTGAATTCCCTCAAAATAAATTTTCAAACCAAGCTTAAGAAAAAATTTAAGAAAATCTACACACCTTTTTTCACTTTGTAGGAGCTTGATATTGCCTCTTATGTGTCTCTGTACTTTCTAATCATCTAGTTCTGAATTTGTGATCCACAGTAGCCCTCCATGTCCTCTTTCTAATGCCACAAGTCTGACCGAAATTGGATTCTCCAAGGAAGAGTTATACGAAATCTCCCACATTGACTTGATTATAGACTGGTTCTGTAGAGCGAACTTGTACGACGTGCCACGAGTCACTGTTTCGACCTTTGGATCTGAAA
Source organism: Pinus tabuliformis (assembly GCA_031772625.1). NCBI lineage: Eukaryota > Viridiplantae > Streptophyta > Pinopsida > Pinales > Pinaceae > Pinus > Pinus tabuliformis. The sequence continues at coordinate 1,243,943,119 of CM062819.1, forward strand.
AGTGCATAAAAGAAACTACAGTCCATTCTCTTTCTTTACCTTCTTACAAAATTTCAATCTGATCCCCAGAGAGAAAGTTATGACGATTTTCCCCAGGTCACCTGTTTGGAAGGTAATTCAGAAGTCTACAAAAAGACAAACTTCCTCAGATCATATCTCTGAAAATATAGTGTGAAAAGCTCTAAAATTTGGACCTGAGGTTCAGTGTGATTTCTTCTCAAATGGGTTTGTTTTGCAACTTCTGAAACGTTGCAGAAAAAATATTATAGCGAAAATGCCACGATGACCTGTTTGGAGCAACGAAACCCTAGAATCCAAAGCTCTGATACCAAATGTTATGAAACCAGATCAAGAAAAAGATAGAAAAGATAGATCAAAGCTTTAAAATTCAGCCTCTTCGAGGGGGCAACCTCCTTTACATTACATAAATGAACAATTCTTGGATGATACAAATGACAAAACCTCCTTTCTATATATAGGAGTCTAAGGAGTCACAATATAACCCAGCCGACATAACAATAATAATATAAAGCCACAAAAATAACAATAGAGGGATTCTTTGGGGCACAGTAATAACAATATGGGGATAATACCGGCACAACAATATTAATAAGGGATGCAACTACAACAGTAATGGGGTAATTACTAGTATTAATGGGACCCAACAAGGAGTGCATGCTATGAGACTTGCTTATAGCTTAACGAACATACAAAGCACATCGATCAGCAAGCAAAAGGGATACATGCACTGAACCATCAAGCAAATACGAAGACCATCAAAGACCCCACAACACTTTTCCATGCAGAGGTGAAGGCAGAACACCCTAAGAGCACATCCATCACTTAGTAGCATAGCTACTCAACATGGACACCACAGTCATCCAATACATGTCAACAACGTCATGTCGAGTTGTGTCATGAGTTGTCTCAGCCACATCACTACTATGGGCCATACTTGTTCTAATCAAATGTAATGTAAAGTGAAATTCCAACAGAATCACATATGAAGTTGAAGAGTCACGTCAATTGAAAAGTTATACGAAGTTGAATAGTCATGAGGGAAGTCCAAGAGTCACAAGGGTCAAGCATCACACTTGGATATATATACCCCCTCATTGTATGAGAAAAGGCCTTTTCACCTTGGCTCCTCCCACATAGCCTTGAGCGTATGTATTATGTTCTTTGAGGAGCGAGGAGTTGCTCCAATGTACCACCACTGGGACTAGTGATTTATTGTGTATAGATGTGTCTTGAAATTTTTTCTTAATTCAGAAGTCTGTCTTAGGCCATCACATTTTCATGCATGTCTTGTATCCATTTGTAATACTATTCTTTAAACATTTGTAATGCATTTTTTCTTAACCTATACCAAGATAGTTAAAATACTTCGGTTATTTTAGTACTTACATTATTTAAGATGTGCTGTATTGTTTATCAATGTTGTATCGTCCGTGTGGACTACTCTGTCGGACATTAGACAAACCATTCTTGTTTTCTTGGTTATAATGACCGTCACCCCCATGTGGACTACTCTGCTAAACTGTGTATGTATTTTCCCTTGCACTTTGGTTTTAACAACTGCCACATCCATTGTCGACTATTCTGTTGGATGCTAGATAGACCCTTGTTGTTTTCGCATGTGTCTCTCCCTGGGTGGTATTACAACCTCTCATCTAGAGGCTCACTTTTACCCTCTCCCTTACAGTAAGAGAACCCAGACACAAAGTTACATTATGCACTCACCAGGCATACTCTCCTCGCTTTCTTGAAGTTACAAGCATAACACTCTCATGTGTTGAACAACAAAAGCTAAAGTAAATCTCTAAGATAATGACAACTAGGCCATCGTACCGAATGGGACTCCTACACTAAATGGTGTGAGGCCTAGTTGGGACTTCATACCGAGGATATCCCTTGAATGTTGGCGGGTCCAACACCATCAACACTTTGACACAAAAACTACTCAAGAATCTATTATATAGGAGGGTTAAATAGTCTAATTCTGCCCTCATTAGATTTGTGACAAATGTTTAAAATTGAAACATTTGAACTTATTGAAGAAAGAGGAGAATGAATTTTTTTTTCCAGTAAAAGGATTTCTAGATCTAGAAGTTTGAAAGTAGTTGGATCTAACATTTTCATCTCCTTCAACTTAATTAGGTCTACAATTAACAACCTTATGTCCAAAGTCATCACAAGGATAGAAATTACCATAAAATAACTTTGGGTACCTAAAATAGTGCAATAATTGTGAATGGATAGATCAACGGAAATTTATTTGTCTAGCCTACTCATACATACGTTTGCCTAGGGGAGTATTTGTAGTCTTGATGGTATTAATACCTTTCTTATTTATTCTTTGATATATCTTTCTTTTATCTCTTTCGACTTTCCATTTAAGTGCTTCTACATAACTTTGAGGACCTTCGTTTCTTATGGACCTAGTGTTAGACTCATATTTTGAGGTTTGTTAGGGATTTGTGTATCCTAGGTTTGCCTTAATTGTAGGTGATCTTTTAGCATTGAGAATTTTCTTTTAGGGTATCTGATCATTTAACAAATTTAACATTCATATCCATCTTGGATTTGGATTTCTCCATATCTATTCTTAGAGATACAACTTCTTCCTCTAACTTTTGGCAATTCTTTTCTGATTCATCCACTTGATTTTTAAGAAACTCCTCTTTGATCCTTTCTTCTTCAATCTATGTTTTCAATGATATAATTTTTTCTTCATAACCATTTGGTACTATGTTTTCTTGTTTCTTGGAAAATTATTTCTTCAAGAGCCCATTCTCATCTTCTAATTTATCATGACTCTTTTTTATATTTTAATTGTTGTACAATAATATCTCTAAGTTTATCGATTTCTTCTAGTTTTACTTTCTGAAGATTAAAGTATTCATTATTAGAGTGATGAATGCCTTCTTCCACTCTCAATAGCTATTCCTTTAGTTGTATGTACTTATTTATCATCTTCTTTAGTTCATCTAGAGCATTGATAAGCACTCCTTCAACTTCTTTAAAGTATAAATTGTCTGTAAATTTCAATTTACAGTCCAAGTCCATAAGTAAACATTCATCATTCTCTTCTTCATATGATTCTTCACTGCTCGCATATGATGAGTGTTTGTCTTCTTTAGAGTAGAAGCTCTTCTTCCTTTGAGTGTTTATTTTTTGATATTTTTGAGATTTGTCTCTGTTCTTTTTTTCTTTCTATTTTTACTTCTTATTTGGTTTAGTTTATGGGAACTTTGCAGTAAAATTAAATTCTCTACCATGGTCAAAAAATTTAAAGGGAAGCTTACCTTTACTTTCCTAAGCCATTCTTTAATTTTCTAACAAATTTGGCCATCTCCTGATCTGCTTCATAGCTAGAGAAATCTTGATGTTCTTGATCTTTATACTTCTTTGAGGCTTTGAAGGAAACTTGCGTTGGTTCCAACCTTTGCTTTCGAATTTGCATCTCATAAGCATTCAAATTTCCATGAAGTTGCTCCATTTTGATAGCTTTCAAGTCTTGCATCTTTGTTGTGGCTGATATCTTAACATTGAACCTCATTGGAAGATATCTTAATACTTTATAGACAACTACTTCATCTTCAATTTTCTCATTAATTCCTCTAATCATATTAGCCACCTCATCAACTTTAAGAAAATATTTAGCAATGCTTTCATCCTTATTCATATTTAAACTTTCAATTCTCATTTTGTGGGTATAAAGTTTAGCTTTCTTTACCTTATCATCTCCTCTATACTTGTTCTTAATTTTTTCCCACACTTCCTTAACATATTTATAGTGCATTACCTTGGCTATCTCAGATTGGTTAAGACCAAATAAAATTGAATTCCTAACCTTTGTACTATTTGTATAGGCTCTTCTTTCATCAAGATGTATTGGAAGAGTTGTTGGAACTGTGTATCCATGTTTTACAGAGGCCCCTGCATCCAGACCAAGATACATGAGGTACACTTCCACTTGAAATTTCCAAAACACATAATTAGTTACATTTATGGTTGGTGCTTTGTTTCAGAAAGAATCCTAACTTGCCAATATTCCATGAAAATCTACCTTCCACCTATTAAATTGTTCATGAAAGAACCTTCTCTAATACCAATTATTAGGAATCAAGGAATACTGATAGGGGTTGGGTGAATTACTATTGTACAAATTTTACACTTATTTAACCAATTATTTAATAAATTGCAATTAAAAACAAGGAACCATTCATATGAAATTTGTACTCCAAGGTTTTACGTGGAAACCATTCCAAGAGAAAAAACACAAAAGTTTTTTTATTATGATGTAAATATAAACCACTACTTCAGATTACACCAACATATATGAACACCAACCCCATTAGATCAACAAGCACCAACCCTCTAGAGGAACCAACATTAGATCTTTATAGGTACCAACATACTCAAGCCAAGAATATCTATATTTCATGCATTTTCAAACTGAGATATCTGGTAATGTTCTTTCATTCTAAATCAAACAAATATCACTGCTTTGAATTTAGAAACCTCCTTCCTTTCTTCAATTGAATTCTCTCCCACACACTCACAACACAAAAAATTCATCTTCCAATTAGTTTCATGTAGCACACAAAGGAATTTTGTTAATTCTCACACATCTCAAAGATGAACTTCATTAACTCTCACATATCTCGAAGAGAAAATTGATTAATTCACACATAGCTCGAGGAGGTACTTCTCATAATGAATGAAATAATATTTTATTCACTACATTATATTCACTCTTACAATTATCCCTTTAATTCTCAAAGCTAAATTTAGCACTATGTTTCAGCCTTGAACTCTTAATGGATTCACCATCAATTTTTAATCAAATTATTTGCCTTTTATATCCTTTGCACTTGAATTACCATGACTATAAGATTGTGTTTTCTAGCCTTGGAAATTTCATTATTGACTGTATCAGCTACACCTAATCATCACAACCAAAATCTAAGTTTTCCCTTTAACTACCACTTAACTATATTTTGGCACTCAGAATGCAAAATTTGATTGCGTCACATGCTTAAAATTCAACTCTTGGCTGATATGACTAAGACCCCAAGTATGTGTGTTAACCATTGGAGGATATCGAAGCACCTTAACCTTTAGCCATTTACACCATATAACTCTATGCTAAAATCAATGGATTAGACCAAAATTATTCTTATATAGTTCAATCTAGTATTCATCATTTTAAGTTATAGTATCTATGCAAAACTCTGGGAGACCCATTTTCCCAGATGCACGTTACACTATTGAACCCTTAAAAAACAAGCCCTTGGAATCAATACCAAATATATTCTAGGTCATTAGCCATGTCAACTGTTAAAATCATCACTGCCACTTGGTAGTCTTTGAGTGGTGCCATGTGCCAATCAGATTTGGCCCACTTGGCCATTTATAATGTGCAAAAGCACCTCCCAAGTGTCATGCTACTTAGGTGCCACAACATCATACTTCCCATGTCATTGCAACCTGTTTGCCACATTTATCCCCATCATTGGGAACATTATCTCTTAGCCACATCAATGCCACACATATTTGGTATGAAGGAGAGCCCAGGTTTTTTGTTTTTTTTTAATTTCATTGTTATTTGTAAAAGGCTCGGGGTGTTGAATTCACATCATTGAACATAATTGTACATTTGTTGTCTATCTCTCTCTATTAGTTGTGTCTTCGTCAACCATGCCATTCTCTAACTAGTCTTCATAACCCACTTCATCTTAATATTCCACGACAGGACATTAAACCACATGTTTGTTGATGAAATTGTTTTTGTATTGTGCCTTTGTCAACTAAAAACCCTTGCTAAACCTTTAAACTCTTCATCTTGAACCTCCACAACATGATGACATGTTAACGTTCCATGTTATCTTACCAATCTCTCATACCACATCATCACACTCCGACATGTCACCTTATGAGTGGTGTAATGTGTCACCTAGGAACGAATGACTTGGGTATCAAAAAGTGGAAAACATGCATGCCACGTGTCTATGCCACATCATGACTCATCACAATCAAACTAATTTGTTTTTCCAATTGACTGCCACATCATTAGTTTCCACCAATATAGTGGTACCACTTGTTATTTTTTCCACTTCATCAGGTACAAAGGAAGGGCATGGGGTCGAGAGTATTTTTCCACTTTCCTTTGTTAAATTCCCTAGCCTGGACATATAATCCCAAAATTTGTGATGACAAACATTTCTCCATCCCATGCTTCCATTAGTTGCTCCATTAATGCACCAATGCACCAGAAACTCCAAAAGTGCTTGACTCAAACTTACTCCAACATGACTTCTATCAATTAATGGGAGATTTCCCATCCCACAAACGTTTTTAATCATAGCTCTTATATTGTGCCTCCAAAAACTTATACAACCAAAAGCCTTACAGCGTGACATCCAAACATAAGTCATATCATGGGAAAATACTCATTCTGCACCTTATGTCAGCCTAAGGAACCATGTAGGTTTGAAACCATATCAAACTTTAAATGAGGATAGCTTATGATCCATTAGGAGTTTTTCGAAGTGTCTAGAAAGTTATCTAAGAAGACTATCTAAATATATACTTTTCAAGAGAACCTAACTTAATCTACGATAGAAAAAATGCCTTGAAAGATAGACTCTTAAATCATGTATTCAACAGTCTCTAAGTACTACATGACTCTACCAACACATCAGTAATAATATCAAAAAGATACCATGAACTTGTAGGAACTTAAGATCAATGAAAAAATTTACATCAATGACAACCATATTGTAATCTCCTAAAAAACTTCTTCCATTGATGTTTATCTCTTCCCACCAACCTTTATCCTTTGAAATAAATCCTTGATCTTGCAACCAAAAACTTTCAAATCTAAAAGGACAATCGTGAAGAACCACTTTAAGTTCCAATTCTAGAAAGATGGGCCAATGATTAACTCTTGTTATTGGTAGAATGGATGCTTCAACAAAAATATTGCATTCTAGAAGAGCTTTTGAAACTATAAATATATCTACTCTACTGACAATTTGATGTTTACCTCCACTGCGATTATTCTAGGTGTATGTTCCATTTGTGGTTTCCAGACCTGTCACTTGAATTTGTTGAAGGAGGTTGATAAATTATTGTGCCTTCTATTCTAATATTTTGATCCCCAATTTTTTCTCCTCAAGGGTTTTGATAAAGTTGTGGTCATTGTCTAAAATACATTGCTCCTCTTGGTGAAATCACCTTATTGTCTTGAAATTTTTCAGAAATCCTGACTAATCTGTAGGAATATGTGGTCCATATGGCTCCTACATATTGGAGTCAACTTGAAAGGACTCAATGCAGCGTTATCCAATACCAAAAGTATATGTCTTTCTAGTTCCAAAGCATTTCCAATCTCCAAACACTCCCCATATCATCTAAGGCTACACATTCATATCCCCTCTAGCAGTGGGAAGTTATTTCCTTAACTCATTCACTTCATATCTAAGTTTTTCTTTTCTCGTTCAGTATTTTAGGAATCTCTATTTTGCCTCTATTGTTGAGGCCATGGATATTCAATGAAATGATTTTTGTTGTGGAGGGTGTTTTGACAAGATGAACACCTTTGAAATAAATATCACTTGTATTAACCAATTTCTCCCTTATTATCTGGGTTGAATATTTATATATCTCTTTGCCCCTTCTTTTACATCCATTATGTTTCTTAGCCTTCCCATTTCCATTTTTTGTATGGATTCAAAGACCCTTTCTGAATGATGTTACCGGATCCTTGCCATCAAACTTCCTCATATCGCCTTTTCTTGATTTTAGGATCTCGATCTTGAAACGACTATAACTCTGTAATTTCAACTCTTCCAGTTCTGAAATTTCGATTTACAGTAGCCCTCTATGTCCTCTTTCCAATTACACCAGTCTGATTGAAATTGGATTCTCCAAGAAAGAGTTATGCACAATCTCCCAAGATGACCTGATTATATACCTTTTCGGAAGAGCGAACTTGTATGAAGTGCTGTGTGTCACTGTTTTCACCATTGGATCTAAAATATATATATAAGAAACTACAGTCCGTCCTCTTTCTATAAATTCTTACGAATTCATCCTCTTTCTATAAATTCTTACGAATTCGTCCTCTTTCTGTAACTTCTTACGAAATTTCAATCTAATGCTCAGAGAGACAGTTATGATGATTTTCCCAAGGTGACCTTCTTGGAATGTAATTCGGGGGTCTGCAAAAACCCTAAATTCCTCAGAATATATCTCTGAAACTATAACGAGACAAGATCTTAAATTTGGAGTCAAGGTTCAGACCGATTTATTCTCAAATGCGTTTCTATTTTAGCTTATGAAACTTCGTAGCGAAGCCGTTATAGTGAAAATCCCACGATGACCTGTTTTAGTTTAAATTCTGGAGCTTGCAAAAACCCTAACTTCCTCATATCATATCTCCGAAACTATAGCGAGACAAGCATTGAAATTCGGACCCTAGGTTTAGAACAAGTTCATCTCAAATGTATTTTTCTGGTCACTTCTGAAAAGTCACAAAATACAAGTTATAGCAAAAATTCCATGATGACCTATTTGGAGCAGCGAAACCCTAGAATCCAAAGCTCTGATACTAACTGTTATGAAACCAGCTCACAAAAAGATAGAAAAGATATATCAACACCTTATAATTCAGCCTCTTTGAGGGGGAAACCTCCTTTAAATTACACAAATGAACAATTCTTGTATGATACAAATGACAAGACCTCCTTTCTATACATAGGAGTCTAAGGGGTCATAATATAATCAGAGCCAACATAACAATAATAATGTAAGGGCACAATAATAACAATAGTGGGCTTCTATGGAGCACAATAATAACAATATGGGGACTACATGGGAACAACAATATAATAAGGGGGTTGTAATAATAACAATAAGGGGTTACACTAGTAGTATAGGGACCTAACACTTATGGATGCCTACAACTAATCTTTAACTCTTATGTAGATCTATCGATATTGGATTTTCTAGTGCTCTAGGATTGTTCTTGGATATTAATTTTTTGATTCCTCTATTAGGCTAAACAATATTCTCTCGCCTCCGTTTAAAATCTTATTGTCCTCCTTTCCTTCTATCCTTTCTGCACCTGACATGATGTCCTCTTCATGTGAAGCAACTTGCAGGACATTTATGGGTTTTTCACTTTGGTGAGACTTTTGGCTATGGATCCTTCGTCTTTGAGTCCAGATTCATGATTTCTTTTGGTAATTCTAGTTCTTCATCTTGACTAGTGAGTGTCGAATACTTATTCATGGTTGGTATTGAGGTTGTATCTTGGAGGACTAATGAGATTTTTAGATTTCTCCTTCAGGTTGCTTCTCTTTCGAAACCCATTGGATCAGTCATTTGGGGTTCTGTTTGAGCTGTGTCTTGAAGCATTAGGTAAAGCCTATACAAGTGGCCATACTCATGACAACTTCAAAAACAAAAACAAACATGTTCATAGACCAAAGTTTGTTTCCATGCTTCATTTTCACATGTCATTTCAATAGACTCCAGTAATGGCTGAGAGATATTCATGTAGACGCATATTATGGCATATGAGGTATATATCCTTCGCCTTATGACATATGATATATTGAAAAAAGACCCTATCGGTTTTCTAATTCCTTCAAGAATATCTCTGTCGTAAAAAATTTTGGGTAGTGAAAACAACCTTACCCATATTGGGGATACTAGATATTGCTCCTTTTCAAGGTTATATCATTACTCCCAGAACACATAAATAAACCAACGTTATTATAAAAATAAGGACCTTTTCAAAGACCTTGGCCCTATTTTCTAGGCTTGTGAAGATTACTATAAAGAAGCCTCTGGCTCCTAGTTCCAGATCAATTTAACCATTTGGCTACCATTTGTCATGGATCCATCTTAGCAGGTCCCTCTTAGAAGTCCATATGCATATGAACATGAATATAAGGGTGTTATATTTTATATATTGTTGATATGATTCATGTTTATTTTTCCTCACCTTATATTTGGGATTCATTGCGGCTTTAGGTAGGCATCGACTATTGACTCAATTTTTCCATTGTGCTCCAAGAGGTGTATTACCCTTCATTCATCTTCTCCATTTTTTTGTGAAGTACTCCCCCATCAATTGCATTTGACTCCAGTCACAACCTTTCTGTAGGAGGGGATTTCACCGCTCCCCATGCGAGCAATCATAAGCTAGGATAGATCTAGTTGCAATGATGTCCAAATAAATGATTAATGCAAGAAATAGTTGGGTGATTTGTAGGTGTTTGTAGAGTAAAAACCAAATCAAAGACACCTCAGATAAAATTATAATAAATAATCATAATGTTTTTTAATTTTAATTTTAATTTTCTTTCCATGTTTTTCATATTTATAACTCTATTCTTTTGAAAATATGAACTACCATAAAACACCTATGTAACTTCAACCTATATTTAACAATTACTTTAGGTGTTTTGAAAAAAATTTCTCCCCTTCTGATATTTGCAATACACTCATACATAATGGTTATGCGTGACACAATGAAGTTAGTCTCCAAATGCATACAATTTTAGCATCTCTTCTATAATACCCCTCTTATAAAAGATTTTGTGTAAACTTAATATATTTACAAGTGAAGATATTATGAATTTAGTGAATCAGTTAAATTAAAGGTTCTTGATAACCATAGATCTATGGTAATATCCGTTCCATGTGTATAAAAACATCGTTAACAAAAAGTAACCATAAAGAAAAACCATAATATTATTAAATTATTATTTTAAAATAACTCCTTCTAAAACCACTTAGTAGCATTTGCATAATATAGAAACAATATCATTTTAACTTGTTGATGTTAAGCTACCCTCTTGACATGTTACAGTTAGAATAAGGATTCAGTTAGAAGTTAAACAAATTCTTGATAACCATGTATTCATTCTTTCCATGGATCTATGCTCAGGAAAAAAAAGGAAATGTCTTATTATTATATGAAGAAAATGAAACCTTGTGTTGTAGAGAGAGTGACAGATAAATCTACATCCTCTGATTTGTTCTTCAGTTTTGTTGTATTATAGATTTTCTTTGATATTGCATGTGGAGAGAATGATAAATCATGGGGAATAAAAGAGGTAGCATATAAGGTCTGGGAATACCTTTAGAACTATGGATAAAACAAATAATTTTCCCATATAGATTAAGTGACAAGATATTGTTGGGAAAGAAAATCCATTTAAAGTTATTCGGACTAAGTGGACGACAGTAATCGCAGTGATATCCCAACTATAAAGGCACTTCCTTCTTTATATGACAGTGACTATGATTCCCATGTATGATCTAAATCTGTGTAAAATATCATCTCATGGTATTGTGAGCTTCTTAACTAAGGAAAACACACACTCAAACACAGTTTGACTCCTTCAGCATGTTGTCTAGTTTTGATGTTTAATTTCCACATTTAGGCACAACAGAGATCAATGGTTTGTTGTTTGATTATACTCTAGTTTTTTTCGGAGACTTGGTCTTCTAAAGAATGTATTGTATCTAAGCAGTGAACGACAGACCTAGATGATATCTGGTTCTGGGTTCGTTGGTTGTGTTTTAGTGGAAGCGAGGCGGGAAATTACAATGGCAATTACAGGGTCAAGATGGGGATTATCCCAATGAGCGTCGGGATTGTGGGTTTAATCAAGCAATGCAAATTGAAATGGAAAGAAAAGATAAGTATCTTTTCCATTTTCTTGAAAGGAAAATATGTGTTATTTTTCTAGTCTATTGAGCGAGTTCTTGAAAAAATACATGGAAACCCTACACATAAGAAAATAAAGAAGCCATTAGAATACTAGCTATTAGTTAGATTTCTTGTAAAGTACACGTGTTTTAATAGTCATTATGTTTAGTTTCATTTTGAGAACAAGGTCACGTATTTGCATGCATGAAAATAATATCTAATGAGTTGGATTTCTTGAAAAGTAATGTGTTTTTCATGCACGGATAGAACATCTATTGAGCTAGTGATACAAATTTAAATAGGAATGCAACAAATTAAAGATATAAACATAAACATAGAGATGCAACATAAATAAAACTTCATTTCATTAATATTAAAGAACTGAAATATTCTTACATATAGAATCGAAATAGACTAGCTTAGGGGATGGTAGCTTATCTCTAAGAAGAGATGTGGCAGCTGCATGCCTCTCAATAGTGTTCCAATGAGGCTTGAAGGCCTATTTATTATTGGGAAACAATGGAAAACTCAAAACATGCAAAAACATAATCCTAGGAGATGAAACACACAATTGTGGGCCCCATTGGGGTAAATTGGTACATCAACTTCCTGGGGTCATAACTTTGGCATATAATCTTCGTTTGACGCATATGATACCTCATTAGAAAGATCCATCCGAAAACTAAAACTACTAAAAAAAATATTGAGTTGATGACTTGTACTTTCCACTGGTGATTTTCCAAAAAACCAACGTTTAGGGCCTGAAAACAACTCTGAAAGTTTAGGACCCGAAAAACTACCAAAAATAGTAAATTGTGTTACAATTAAGGAAACTAAAAAACTGAAAGAAACAATGGTGGGGGTTCAAGTGGAATATACACGTGGCCAAAATTATCCACCTTGATCATTCCTCCCCTCCTTAGGAACCAATGGTCCCCATTGCATTGAGTTCCTCCATTAGATGAGGAAACTTGTGCTGAACTTGGTCCCTGGTGAAGGAGTTGGCATGCTTTGACAGTTCGATATAGTTGTATCCTTTGTTGTTAGGTGTTCTTGATCTATGTTTCCATGATTCGATCAGTTGTGGCTTATTCCATGCAGTCTGGATTTAACTCTATAGGTGTGAGTTGTTCTATAATGTCTGATGTGCCCAACAATGGTGGGAAGTATGGTCAAAGGCAATCCACATTGAACAATAGGTGCAAGCCAAGGAATGGGCGAATGTTGAGCTCAAATGCATTGCCCCCCACAAACTTGGTAATTGTGTAAGGACCATATTAGATTGGTCTGAGTTTCAGATAAGCTTTGGTAAGGTGTTCCTTCTGCAAATGAAACCAGACTTGTTCACTTACCTAGAACTTGTGTGGCACCTGATGTTGATCAAGCCGTTGCTTGCACATAGAATTGGCTTTGTCCAATATTTTATGGACCTGTTGGTAAATGTGTTGAATGTGCTTAATGAAGTTGGTTTCCTTCTCAGCTTCAAATTGGACATGAGATGAATTTTCCTGAGTGGCTACAAATGGTATGGCCACATCAATGGGACATAGTTGTTGGAATTCCAAGCCTACCTGAAAAGCGTTGTGGTCAGTCAAGATATTAAGAGACTGGTGATAGTTGTGCTAGACATAGGTGGGGCTCTCATCCCATGTACATGGATGCTTTTAGTTGTACATGCGCTGAATGTTTATAATCATCCTGTTGATGACCTTTGTCTAGTCATCAGTTTGTGGATGGAAAGTTGTGGACTTAGTGAGCTTGGTGTCTAGCATCGAACATATACTAGACCAAAATGTAATGATGAACTTGTTGTCTCGATATGAGATGATAGACTTTGGGATTCCAAAGTGTACCCTCATTCGTTCAAAGAAGAGTTTATTAGTGGCTTATGATGTGATATTCTTCTTGCAGGCTGCCATAATTGCCATCTTCAAGAATCTGTCGACGACCACAAAAACACAGTCATTACCATGATTAGTAGAAGGAAAGCCCAACATGTAATCCATGGAGATGGATTCCCAAGATCGACTAGGGGTAGGCAACAGAGTATAGAGGCCTTGATTCTTAATGGTCAGTTTGGAAATGGCACAAGCAGTGTAGGATGTGATGTACTTCTCGACATCTTGTTGAATATTTGACCAATAGAAACACTTCTGTAGTATTTTCACTATTTTCTAGACCCCAAAATGCCCAACAACCTGACTATAGTGCGCTTCCCAAATCATCTTGGCACACTCACTTGAAGGAATACAAAGGTGTCCCAGGTGGCACAAAAAATATGTCCTCGAGGTGAGAATATGGAACTTGGTGACCCTCCAAGAGCATCTAGTATGTGTGTTTGAATTCTGGCTCGCTTTTGTAGAGAAGTGGCCAATCAAAAGTCTCATGCACACAAGAGTTGATCATGGTGGCAAGCACCATGATTGGTGGTCATTTGAGGTAGTCTGCAATATTATTGGTGCTTCCCTTCTGGTACTTGATATTCAAATGGAACTATTTCAGTTATGTGGACCATTTATGACGGTGATCATTCTTCAAATTACCTTGAATCTGTATGAACTGCAAGGGTCGATGGTCTGTATGGATGACCATATACTTCCCCAAAATGTAATGTTTCCATTGTCGAAAGGCCTTCACAATGGAATATATCTCTTTTTCATAAGTGGGATACTTCCAAGCTGTGTCTGAAAGTGTCTCATTGTGATATACCACTGGATTCCCATGTTGAGTAAGGACTACCCCAATAACATAGTCAGAGGCATATGTCTTGATCTCAAATGGTTGTTGCAAGTCTCATCATGTGAGCATTGGTGGAGGGTAGAGGCGATGTTTCAACTTTGAGAACTCCTTCTATTTATATTTAGACAAAAATAAGTTTTCTTTCACTCCTCCCTTGGTAACTTGACGAAAGGGCCAACAGATATGAGAGAACCTGAACATGAACCTGTGGTAGAAATTGGTAAGACATAGAAAGTTGTGGAGCTCTGTCAAAGTGGTTGGAGCTAGAAAATCCTGAATGAATTGGATCTTGGCTAGATCCACATGCACCCCCTCGTTCATCAATAATGTATCCCAAATACTAAACTCGGTTCATGCCAAAAACACATTTCTCCAAATTGGCACACAAATTATGTTGCCGCAGTGTTTAGAGAACCCGTTGTATGTGGTGGAGGTGCTCTTCCCAACTCTGGCTGAAGATTAGTATGTCATCCAAGTATACCACTACAAATTAGTTAGTGAATGGTCGCGAGATGTCATCCATCAACCTCATGAAGGTTACAGAAGCATTCGTCAACCCAAAAGGCATAACCCACCATTCGAAAAGACCCTCCTTAGATTTGAAGGTAGTATTCCACACATTGGAGGGTTCGATTAGTACCTGGTGATATCGAGACTTCAAGCCAGTTGATCTTGCTGAAATATTTCCCCCCCTTGAGTTGGTCCAGAAGGTCATGAATCCATGGGATCAGGTACCTATTCCGAATAGTGATCTTTTTCAGCGCTCGATAGTTAATACAAAGTCTCCAAGTCTCATCCTTCTTTTGTACCAACACGATCAGGCTCCCACGGGGTGAAAAACTCAGCTGGATGTCATCTTTCTGCAATAGCTCCTAAACTTGCCTCTTGATCACGTTGTTCTCTAGAACATAGTGCCAATAGATTTGTCCATTGGGAAACGATGCACATTGGGTCAGATCGATGGAGTTCTTGACCTGCCAGTGTAGAGGCACCCCTGCAGGGGAGGTTAAGATGTCCTCATACTCCACAACCTTGTCCATCTATTGTTGTCGTGTTGATGGGACCTATTTGGAGGTCATGGCCATAATCTTCTTATTTCCCTGAGGGCGTATCATCAGGTAAACAAATTTCCTAGTTTTCAAAATGAGATTATTGCGTTGTTTTGCAGTAACCAAATAGATGGTGGTAGGCGGTGCTACCTACTGTACCCTATACAACTTATTTCCCAAGGTAACAATAACAACGCAAAGCCTTGAATCATACACATCATGTCACTTCCAAAAGTATGGTTGGCCTAATAATACATCAAAAACATCAAGAGGAGCAACGTCACATAATACCTCATCCGTGAAGGGACTGATGTTGTATTGAAGGTGGCACTATTGGCTCACGTGAAGATCCTGTCCTTGGTGAAGCCACCCGACTGTGTACGGTGTATGGTTGTGGGTGTGTTGTGGTTGGTAAGCCCAACCGCTTCACGACCTCTGCTGAAATGAGGTTCTTTTGGCTCCCACTGTCGACAATGAACTATAGTGGGGAACCCTTTACCCACATCTCAGAGTGGAAGGATCGCTCTCCTCCTTTGGATCTTTGGGTTCCTCCTTCCAAATCTTCATGGTGGCAACGGTGGCATTCGGCTTCACATCGATAATGTGCTTCTCTTTGTCATTTGCCTTGTCGAGTTCTGACTCAGAGTCAGAACATGCATCTGATTCAAAAGCCTTCAACTCGGGCACGAATGACTTCTTGGCCCAACACTCACATGTGTTGTGAGTGGACCTCTTATGGAACTCACACCACTTTCCCGTGTCCTTCTTCGGACTCACGGTGTTTTTCTTTGCTTATGGCTTTGGCGCGTTATCTTGGGCCACCCCACCTTGGATTTGTCCTTCGTTCTACAGTTTGGGGGAACCTTTCCCTTGCTTAAGATTCGCAAATCGAAAGTCTCGCTTTTTTTGTCTAAGCTTCTGCTCGATCTTGACAGTGTATCAGTACGTCATTCCGAGAGAGGAGATGTCCAGGAACTCTATATAATCCTCGATGTACCTGTGTAGGTAGTGGCAGTACTTGAGTACCAAATGTTTCTCATAATCCTTGATACCCAACTTCATGCGAAGGGTATCAAAAACATTGGTAGACTCTCACACGTCTTGGTCCCTTCCCTTCCGCAGTGTGGTCCACTTTATGTATTTATGTCATAGCTCCCGATAGGGTAGTAGCTCTCCTTGATGGCATCCTAGAATAAATTCTAAGTGGGTACGGTTGAAAACAGTGAGGGCGTACTTTCATACTTCTACTCATAGTAGGTTTCCCACCAGTCCTTGACGTGGGAGGCGGTTTTGAGAAGAGCAAAAGTAATCTTTTCCCGGCCGGAAAAATCATGACAAAAAAACATCCTTCTAGTATATCTAACCATTTATCTATGGTGTATGCATCTATTTGGCCCTAGAATATGGGAATTTCAAAGTTTACTTGTACCTTAAAAGTAGTGGCGCCTCTAGAGTGGCTATTGGATGTGGATGCGCCATCAGTGGGCAACCGTTGAAGGATCTAGGAAAAGTTATCGATCATTGCATTGCTTTGTTTCTTGAGGGTCTCCTTGAGCAATATTTTGATAGGATCTCCTCCTCGCTCATCTTTATTTTCTTCCCCCATGGGTGTTCGTCGAGGTTTGCGAGGTTGATCTTGCAAAGGTTTAACCATATTGATCCCTAACTCCTTATACCCTGGCCTCATTGGGAACATGAAAAGAAGGATTGAGAAAGAGAAAACCACTCTAATACCACTGATCCGCATTTAAATAGGAACACAAAAAATTACAGATATAACCATAAACACATAGATGCAATAGAAATAAAATTTTATTTCATTAATATCAAATAACTGAAATATGCTTACATACAGAATGGAAATAGATTAGCTCGGGCTATGGAGGCTTATCTCTGAAAAGAAATGTGGCAACTACATGCCTTTGAACTGGGTTACAATGATGCTTGAGGGCCTATTTATTATTGAGAAACAATAGAAAACCCTAAACATTCAAAAACATAACACTAGGAGATGAAACAACAAACTGGGCCCCATTGGGGTAAATTGGTACATCAACTTCCCGGGGTTGTAACATTGGCATACGATCTTCGTTTGACGGATACGATACCTCGTTAGAAATATTTATCCAAGGACTACAACCACTAATAGAAAACACTAAGTTTATAACTTGAATTTGCCAATGGTGGTTTTCCAAAAACACATCATTTAGGGGCTCAAAATGCCTTCGGAAGTTCACGACCTGAAAAGCTGCCAAAAATAGTAAATTGTGCTACAATTAAAGAAACTGAAAAAAATGAAAGAAACAATGGTGGGAGTCCAAGTGGAATAGGCGGGTGGCCACCAATATCCACCTGGATCAACTAGATTTTTTTAAAAAGAATATATGATTATGTTATTAGTTTCTCAAAAAGAAGAACATGTGGTTGTACGCACCTACATAAAATTATAATACTTTGTGCATTGAAAAATATATGCATTATATGCACAAAACAATAGCCATTTTGCTAATTTCTCTTAGAAAGATTATTCTTTTAGTTTGCTACCATCTTGAAAAGGGAAACGTGTGTTTGCATGCATGAAAGTAATGATTGGTATGCATTTGATTCCTTAAAAAATAAATGTGTTTTTGCATGCATGATTTAGTTATCTTCCTTTGGAAATAAATATTTTCTTTGCATGCAAGAAGAATAACTATCTTGCAGAAACAACCCCCATTTGCAGATTTAATGGCCTATGGCCCCGCACTGCTGATCTATACCAGTGGGTCCATTCTAATTGGACCAACAACTGCAAACTCTTTTTCTGCTCGAAAGGCTTCTTTATTGTAGTCTTTGCCTTCAAAGAAGATTACCAGAGAGCCTTAGAGTGGGGCCCCTGGTTCTGTGGATCAGCTGGACTTTTCATCTCCCCTTGGTTCCCAGATTTTGACCCCTCCTCTGCGGTCATCTCCAAGCTTCCTATCTGGGTCAGGCTTCCAAATCTCCTTGCGCATCTATGGCATTTTGCTGTCTTTCAAGGAATAGGAGACACCCTTGGCCGCTTCCTGACAACAGATACCTCGAGGGGGGAGAAAGGAATATACACCTATGGCAGAATTTGTGCAGAAATAGACATCAGTAAAGGGCTGCCAGATCAGATCATCCTCAAAGTCGGGGACTTCCATTGGACACAAACTTTGGACTATGAGAATACAGCCTTCAGATGCCGCCATTGCCATCAGACAAGGCATCTCCAGAACTCATGTGCAGCGTTCCTCAACAAAAAGAAGAATATCACTCGCAACTCCAAATCCAAGAGTTGGAAACCTTGTGACAGACCCCAGATGGATGACATAGAGTCCTCCAGCTCTGATGAGGAAGACATTGAAGTGGACGAGGAGAACTTGGAGCGCCCGAAGGACTCACCCTTAGCCCGCGATTTGGATCCTTCTGAGCCTCTGTTCTCGCAGAAACGTTCTCATGAGTCTTCGCCCTCTGATTCAGACAAGGAGTCTCCTCCTTTAGCTCAGATCAGTCTGCAAGTAGTTCCGGTCCAGCCAGACCAAAATGGTTGGGTCAAAGTCAGTAAAAAGAAAGGAAAAAAATGTAGATTGGAAAATTCTACCCATGCTGGGTAGACTCCCTAGACCTGCTCGTTCTTTCTGTCCTCTCTACTTTCTTCTGCTTGTGCCGTGGTTTTTTTGGGACCGAGGTTGATTTCATATCATTTCCGGCTCCCCTGCTCTTTTGCTTCGCTTCTTTGCAAGCTCTGATTGTACCATATGTCTTTTCTTAATAGATTTAGTCTTAATTCAAAAAAAAAAAAAAAAAAGAATAACTATCGTATTAATTTCTTTTGGAAAGAACAAGTAGTTGCATGCAAGAAATCATAACTATTATGTTAGCTTTATTTTGGAATAGAGCATGTGTTTTTCATGTACAATAGCTATTGTGAATAACTCTCCTTTGGAAAATATGATGTTGGAAAGAACATGTAGTTGCATGCACATTAATAGTGTCTATTACGCTAGATTTCTTAGGGAAAAGAACATGCATTCGCATGCATAAGAATAATAACTATTGTATTAGTTCTTTTGGAAAAGAATACATAATTTCATGTACAAAGGAATAACTGAGGGCATAACTTCTTTTCTAATAAAGTTTATATAATTACATGCACAAAGATCAAGCTAACATTCTAGTATCCTTTAAATGAATATAGATAGTTTTGGTGGGTTTCCTTGGAAGAGAATGTGTGCTTGTGTGAGGGGAATAATAGTTAATGTCACTATTTATTCATACATATGATTTCATAGTTATATGCTTATAATTAATGCATGTGAAGTGTTGTTAAAGGAAGTATGTCGTGATATTTTGTTTACATTTCATATGTGCACATACTAGATGTTGAAGCATCACCAATATAGATTTATTATTAGTTTGATTAATATTTAATCTAATCATGATATCAAATGTTGTTGACAGTGGCAGTTGCAAAAAAAGACTGCAATGTATGAAAAATATGGACTATGTTTAACATTATGGAAAGGAATATACTAGTTCCCTATGCATATTTAGGAACATTAGTTGTAGGATAATCCACTGATGGGAATAACCAGGCCCGAATGAACAATGCTCGAGCATATGTGGGTAAATGATATCATGATGATTGTAATAGCTTATAACTAGTTATTTTGAATTTAATATTATATTTATTTGTAGTATTTTATAGTGATGGTCAAAGGATAGACTCCCCTACAATCCATTGAGTGAGGGGTGAATACCCTCATGAACATTTAATAAAAATTAAATGCTTGCTTGTTTTCACCCTACGAGGTTTCTAGGGTATATGGTGTTCGATGTTGTGATTGCCCATTGGGTCATTTCTATGATGTGGACTCCTTGCATGACGTGGCATTTATATTATCAAGTAGGTGTTTGACTAACTAAGTTAAAAGAATCATGGAATTGATGCAAGGTTACAACATACAATCTATGTTAATGTGCGGTAACAGTGGATGTTATGCTATGTAACTTACTATTCCTTTACTAATATTACTCTAAGTAATAATGAAGATATTACCTAATGGTTAATGAAGGAATATGGAATAGTAATTCGAAAATTTACACGTTGGTAATTTTGTAAAAAAAAAACTTCTATTCTTATGTAACTTTCTACAGGTTTACCTGGGTATGTTACAAGTGGTATCAGAGAAAAATATTGCAACATTGGCGCCTTTTGGGAATCGGTAAGTGGAAAGCAAGATGAGGTATGATGTTATTGGGCATCAACATCATTATGATGTTAACAAAACCACATAACGATATATGCAGTAGACTAATTTTGACATGAGATGCATGATGTATGTTTATAATCGCATTGAAGACTAGTAAGTAATAAAGTTTGTTTTAAAAATATGCTTTTGAAATTTGAATATTTATGTGGATAAAAGAAAATAAAACCTTGTTGTATTTATGAAAATCTGAGCACTCATTTGTGATAATGAGGATTAACTACCAACCTTTGCATGCATACTATTACGATAATGATTATGGTGCATTTCAAGAAAATGATTAATGTAACTATGCACTACTTATAAAAAAATGAATTCATGCATTATTATGTGTGATAATGAATAAACATTGAAAGGTGGGTGGGTTTTCCTTTAAGAGGATAAAAGAATGTTGTAAAAGACGTTGAAAGAACCCCTTTAGATGTTAAACATAAACAATGAGTCAAGTGGTAAGACTTGCTTGTAATAACTAATCATTGATTGAATCCTATCATGGTTGAATTAACATGGTTAGTAGCATTTATTACTTAGTATTGCATGACTAACTATTAAACTTACATGCATGAATCGGTTTTGATTAAATCTTATTAAAATTCATTGTGCTAGTTTACTTCATGTTAATGGTCTATTGGTAACAATACACTGTGGAATTTGGGATTGATTGTATTGTTATCATAGTTGTTAATGACACTTACTCATTAATGATAAACTGATGTTTTATATGGAAAGGCCTTGCATAGGCTCTTATGCATAACAATATTGTATGACGGAAAACTAAAATGATTGAAAAAGTAAATACTTTTTTAGAAATACATACATATGACTGGAAGTTCTTAAAGGTTACAAAGAACTTGGAGCATGATGAAATAGTGTCATTAAAGTGATTAATTTGATAGTATTATAATATACTGAAATGCATGGGAAGGTATAAAGTTATGATATGAAAGATATGGAAATGTTTTTTTAAATTTGCATGATTTCTATTATGTGGAATTTCGTAATGAATACCATCTGTAAGAAATGTGACGATTTCCTCACAATTTACTTTTACAAATTTTGAGACCCATGTTCAGGGTCAAGTATGAATGTTTGATGTACTTAAATGTTACTTTTTCTTTGATGATAATGTTCTTATGGCCAATTATGTAAATTACAGTTGAAAAAGGTGTTAAAGAGAATTTCACCTCGAAGACAATATGGAAAATTGTGAAAGGATAGGAGGCCTTGGGTTGATGGTGGTTGCCTACGCAGATATCCTCTCCCTAGAGATAGATGATCTTGGTAAGGGAAAGGAGTTGGACAAGATGGTGAAGAGGGGAAAAAGGCAGAGGCAACTCTGTTGATTTTAGATCATGTTGGAGGAGGCCCAAAGAGTAAGTTGTTGAGCTCTAAATTCCTCAGGATAGGATGTTGTCGAAGGAATAGGAAAGACACTGCCAAGAGGAATCCTATGTTGGACCTAGTATACTCTCTATCAGAGAACTGTCTAGATGTGAAAATGACTCAAACTAGTTTTGGAAAATAGTTCCCATTGGTTGGGAAGAGCATTATTTTTCCACAGTGGTTCTCATAGTAGAACAAATTAACTAATAAGTTATGTGTTGTTTTAAAAATAGACTATCTATATGATTGTGTAAACCTTTATATACATCTTGACTGGAAAGGAGTCTAGTGCTCAAAAAATAATTATTTGAAGTGTATTTCCTCTATTGTATTACCAATATTGTGAATTTATTTATCAGGGGCTAAGACAAATATGTACTTGGTGCAGTTATTGATGATTTCGATGATTAGAGATATAGGTTCTCCTTGAGCGCTTGTGGAAGTACTGTGATTAAAATATCATTGGACATTGAATAAATAATTAATGATTGAAAATGTTGCAATTAATGTAATTATGTTGAAGTTGTTGATCATACATTACATGGTGCTTTCCATGGAGGCTCTCAAACCACCCTAGGTGCTTGTTGTTGGGTTGTTTACCACAACTAGTAAAGCCCCTATAATTAAATTTTTGCATATAGTGACCATGATTTCCAATAGTAATTGGTAAGTGATAATGAGTCACTATAGAGACTTTGTTTTGTTTCCGTGAAATTGAATAATGGCTAAGTGATTAAAAGTAAAAGTTGAATATTTTTCCAGCTATAAATGGTTATGATTATTGATAAAACATTATTGCTTTTGCTTATTGGTATTTCTTGGAGATGAAATCCTTTATTTTGAAGGGGAAGAATTCCCATTTGGGTTGCTTATATTTTTATATCATGAGTAAAAGTTAAAGTTCCAACGAGATATGAACACCGAGGATGGTGTTCTCTTTAAGGGGGGGAGTATGTAATACCCCTCCTATAGAAGATTTATTTAAGAATTGATATATTTACAAGCAAAGATATTACGAAATTAGTGAATTGGTTAAATTAAAGGTTCTTGGTAATAGATATATGGTAATATATGTTTGACGAGTATAAAAACATTGTTAACACAAAGTAACCATAAAAAAAAACCATAATATTATTAAATTATTATGTTAAAATAACTACTAAAACCGCTTAGTAACATTTGCTTAGTATGGAAATAATATTGTTTTAACTTGTTGATGTCTAGTTACCCTCTTAACGTGTTACAATTAGAATCAAGATTTGGTTAGAAGTTAAACGAATTCTTAATAAACATATATTCATTCTTTTCATGGATCCATGGTAAGGGACGGTGGGGGAGGGGAGGAAAGGTGTGATTATTATATAAAGAAAATGAACCCTTGTGTTGTAGAGAGAGTGATAGATAAATCTGCATCCTCTGACCTGTTCTTTAGTTTTATTGTATAACAAGTTTTCTTTGATATTGTATGTGGGGAGAATGATAACTCATGGGGAATAAAAGAGGTAGCATGGAAGGTCTAGGAAGATATTTATAACTGTGTATAAAACATAGTATGTTCCCATATATAGTCAACAACGGGATATTGTTTGGAAAGAAAATTCATTGAAAGTTGTCCTCACTTAGTGGATGACAACGATTATAGTGATATCCCAACTACAAACACACTTACTTCTTGTTATGACAGTGGCTATGATTCCCAGGTATGACCTATGTCTGTGTAAAATATGACACCATGGTATTGTGAGTTTCTTGACTAAGGAAAATACCCACTCAATTGTAGTTTGACTCCTTTGACATGTTGTTTGGTTTTGATGTTTAATTTCTATATTTGGGCACATTAGAGATCAATTATTTTCATGTTTGATTAGGCTCTAGTTGTTTCTAGAGAGTTGGTCCCCTAAATACCATATTATAGCTAAATAATGAATGATGGAACTTGACGATTGATCCAAATTTAAATAGGAATGCAACAAATTACAGAGATAACCATAAACACAAAGATGCAACAGAAATAATGCTTCATTTCATTAATGTAAAATATTAAAATATGCTTACAAACAGAAATAGAAATAAACCAGCTAGGGCGATGGTAGCTTATCTCTAAGAAGAGATGTGGTGGCTACATGCCTCTGAATTGTGTTACAATGAGACTTGAAGGCCTATTTATTGTTGAGAAACAATGGAAAACACTAAACATCCTAAAACCTAACCCTAGGAGATGAAACACCAAACTGTGGGCCCCGTTTTGGGTAAATTGGTACATCATCTTCCCGGGGTCGTAACTTTGGCATACGATCTTCGTTTGATGCACACAATAGCTCGTTAGAAAGATCTATCCAGGGACTATAAGTTTGGAAAGAGAATCATCATCCCATGGACCCATGTTGCTCCTAGATTTCCAAAAAAAAGGTCGTTTAGGGCCTCAAAACAGCTCCGGAAGTTCAGGACCCAAAAAACTGCTAAAAATAGTAAATTGTGCTACAATTACGGAAACTGAAAAACTGAAAGAGACCGTTGTGGGGATCCATGTGGGATAGGTGGGTGGCCACCAACACCCACCTGGATCATTCCTCCCCCCTTAGGAAGCAATGGTCCCCATTGCATTGAGTTCCTCCATCTGCTGAGCTTGGTCCCTAGTGAGTTGTTCTGCAATCTCGGATGTGTCCAGTAAAGGTGGGAAGCATGGTCGAGGGTGGTACACATTGAACACTTGGTACAGGCGAAGGAATGGAGGAATGCTATGATCCAAAGCATTATTTCCCGCAGCCTTGGTAATGGTGTAAGGACCATGTGGGTGTGGTCAGAGCTTTTGATTGGCTCTTGTAAGGCATTCTTTCTGCAGATGCAACCAAACTTTGTTGCCCACCTGAAGCTTGTGTAGTACCCCTATGGGTGAGGAGGAGTTGTTCCTATGTTCTATCATGACCGTATCTCTTTACTGCTGCTACTGCATGGAGGAACCCTTTGCGGGGTTTATGGATGTGGTGACGATCTTCCCCTTACTTTGGGAGAAAACCAAATAAAAAATGAATTTCCAAGTCTGGGAAATGATCTTGCTACATTTCTTAGTAGAGATAAAAGAGGTGGTGATAGGTTGGGCTACCTCAGGTATCCTGTATAATGAATTATTGAAAGAAATAATGACAACACGAGGCCTTCACTCATACACAGCATGTCGCCTCCACAAGTATGGCTGGCCTAATAATAGATCACAAACATCCAGAGGTGCAACATCACACAATACCTCATCTGTGAAGGGCTTGATGATGTAGGGAACGCGACACTACTAGCGAACTCAGAGATCTCATCCTTCGTGAAGCCACCCGATACTGTATGACTACAGGTGTGGTGTAGTTGATAGGCCCAACCACTTCACGACCTCTATTGATATGAGGCTCTTTTGGCTACCACTGTCGACAATGAATTGCAGTAGTGAACCCTTCACCCACATTTGTGAGTGGAAAAGTCGCTCTCCGTCCTTTGGATCTTCGGGCTCATTCTTCTGGATCATGGTGGTGGCAACAGTGATGTTGGGCTCTGCATCAATGATCTGTTTTCCTTTGCCATTCCCCTTGTCCAATTCTAACTCAGGGTTGGAACATGCATCGGATTCGGAAGCCTTCAACTCGGTCACTAGTGACTGCTTGGTCCAGCACTCGCTTGTGTTATGAGTGGGACTCTTGTGGAACTCACACCACTTTCCCATGTCCTTCTTCGACTTCGTGTTGTTGTTATTTTCTTGTGGCTTAGACGGGTTGTCGTGGGTCACCCCGCCTTGGCTTTTTCCTCTGGTCTTCGGATTCACAGATCCAAAGTCTCTTCTTCTGTTTGAACTTTTGGTCAATTTTGATAGTGTAGCGGTACGTTGTGTGGAGTGAGGAGATGTTCAGGAACTCCATCTCCTCCTGGATGTATCTGTGTAGGTAGCCACCATATTTGAGTACTAGATGCATCTCAAAATCTTTGATACCCAACTATGTACGAAGGGTATGAAAAATGTTTGTGAACTCCAGCACATCCTGGTCTCGTCCATGCCACAGTGTGGTCCACTTTATGTATTTGTCCTCATAGCTTTTGACAGGGTAGTTCTACTCCTTAATGGCATCCCGAAAGGAATTCCAAGTGGGTGCGGCTGAGAACAGTGAGTCCATACTGTCATCCTTCTACTTGCAGTAGGTTTCCCACTAGTCCTTGACATGGGGGACTGCTTTGAGAAGAGCGAAAACAATCTTTTCCCGACTCGAAAATTCATGAACAAAAAAATAACCCTCTAGCAGATTTAACTATTTATCTACGGCATCTGCATCTATCTGACCCTCAAATATGGGGATTTCAAAATTAAATTATACCTTAAAGAGTGTGGCGTTTCCATAGTAGCTGCTGGAAGTCGATGCATCGCCTCTAGGTACCCGCTGAAGGATCTGGGCAAATTTGTCCATCATCGCATTCCTTTGCTGCTCGAGGGCTTCTTCGAGCAAGATTTTGATAGGATCTCCTGCCCCCTCGTCTTTCTTCTCATCCATCATGGGAGGTCGTTGGGATTTGTGGGGCTAGTCTTGCAAAGGTTCGACCAGTTCAAGCCCTAACTCCTTATATCCAGACCTCATTGGGGACATGCAAAGAAAAACAGAGAAAAAACAGACTTCTCTGATACCACTGATCCGGATTTAATCAGGAACACAACAAATTACAGAGATAACCATAAACATAGAGATGCAGCAGAAATAATACTTCATTTCATTAATGTAAAATACTGAAATATGCTTACAAATAGAAATGGAAATAAACCAGCTAGGGCAATGGTAGCTTATCTCTGAGAAGCGATGTGGTGGCTACATGCCTCTGAATTATGTTACAATGAGGCTCGAAGGCCTATTCATTGTTGAGAAACAATTGAAAACCCTAAACATCCAAAAAACTAACCCTAGGAGATGAAATGCCAAACTGTGGGCCCCATTTCAGGTAAATTGGTACATCAACTTCCCGAGGTTGTAACTTTAGCATACGATCTCCATTTGTCACGCACAATAGCCCGTTAGAAAGATCTATCCAAGGAATATAACTTTGGGAAGAGAAACATCGGCTCATGGACCCATGTTGCTCCCAGATTTCCTAAAAAACATCGTTTACGGTCTCAAAATGGCTCCAGAAGTTCAGGACCCGAAAAGCTGCTAAAAATAGTAAATTGTGCTACAATTACGGAAACTAAAAAACTGAAAGAGACCATTGTGGGGGTCCAAGTGGGATAGGTGGGTGGCCACCAACATCCACCTAGATCAACGATATCTAGCTGAGGGTTTGATGGTTGTGTTTTAGACGAAGCGACGCATAAAATTATAATGGGAATTGCAGGATCAATATGAGCATTACCCTGATGAGAATGAGATTGTGGGCTTAAGTAAGTAATGTAAATTGAAATGGCGGGAATAGATAACTATCTTTGCCATTTTCTTGAAAGGAAAGTATATGTGTTATTTTTCTAGTCTATTGAAAGTGTTCTCGTAAATAATACATGGAAACCCTACACATAAGAAGATAAAGAAGCCATGAAAATACTAGCTATTGGTCAAATTTCTTGGAAAGTACATGTGTTTTAATAGTTATTATGTTTATTTTCCTTTTGGGAACAAGGTCATGTATTTGCATGCATGAAAACAATAGCTAATGAGTCGAAAGAAATGTCTTTTCGCATGCATGGATAGAACAATTATTGTGCTAGATTTATTTAAAAAGAATATATGTCATATTTTCATTAGTTTCTTGAAATGAAGAATATATTCTTGTAGGCACCTACATAATAGTATATTGTTTAGTTCTTGGAAAACATTTGTGAGATCCATAGAACATTTTCCATTGTATTAATTTCTCTTAGAAAGAATATGTGTTTATTTTGCTACCATCTTGAAAAGAGAAATGTGTGTTTGCACGCATGAAAGGAATGACTAGTATGCATTCGATTGCTTGAAAAAGAAATGTGTTTTTGCATGAAAGATTTAGTTAGCTTCCTTTGAAACCAAATAGTTCTTTGCATGCAAGAAGAATAGTTATCATGTTAATTTATTTTAGAAAGAACAAGTAGTTTCATGCAAGAAATCATAACTATTATGTTAGCTTTATTTTGGAATAAAACATTTATTTTTCATATACAATATCTATTGTGAATAGCTCTCCTATGGAAAATATGATATTGGAAAGAACATGTAGTTTCATGCACAAGAATAACATCTTTTATGCCAGGTTTCTTTGGGAAAAGAACATGCATTCACATAGATAAGAATAGTATCTATTGTATTAGTTATTTTGGAAAAGAAGACATAATTGCATTTACAAAAAATAACTGAGGGGCTAGTTTATTTTTTAATAATGTTTATATAATTACATGAATGAAGATCAAGCTAAGATGCTAGTATCCTTTAAAATAATATGGATAGTTGTAGTGGTTTTCCTTGGAAAAGAATGTGTGCTTGTGCGAGGGGAATAATAGTTAATGTAGTATTTATTTATAGACATGATTTGATAGTTATATGCTTATAATTAATGCATGTGCAGTGTTTTTGAAGGAACATGTCATGGTATTTTGTTTACATTTCATGTATTCACATGAATAGATGTTGAAGCATCACTAGTATATATCTATTATTAGTTTGATTAATATTTGATCTAATCATGATATCAAAGGTTGCTAACAGTAGTAGTTGCTGAAAAAGATTGCGATGTATCCAAAAGATGGATTATGTTTAACATTATTGTAAGCAATAAACTAATGATATTTACAGATTGAAGGAACATTAGCTACAATATTAATGGGAAGAACTAGGCCCCAAAGACACAATGCTCAAGGATTTGTGGGTAAATGATATCATGATGATTGTAATAGCCTATAGCTAGCTATGTTGTATTTAAGATGATATTTATTCGTAATATTGTATGATGATGGTCAAGGGATAGAGTCCTCTATAAGCCATCGAGTGCAGGATGAACACCCTCATGAGCGTTTAATAAAAATTAAACATTTTTTGGTTTTCACCCTACGGGATTTCTATGGTATATCGAAGTTCAATGATGTGATTTCCTATTTTTCCATTATTATGATGTTGACTCCTTACATGACATGAGGTTTACATTATCAAGTATGTGTTTGACAAACCGAGTTAAAAGAATCATGGAATGTATGCTAGGCTACAACATGCAGTTTGTGTTAATGTGTGATAACAGTAGATGTTATGTTATATAACTTACTAACGTTACTCTAAGCAATAATGAAGATCTTATTTAATGGTCAATGAAGTAATATGGAATAATAACTTAAAAAGCTATACATTGGTATTTTCATTAAAAAAATAAATCTAACCTTATGTACTTTTCTACGCGTTTTACCAGGAGATGTTACATCTTCCATCATTTTTATAACGAAATTATATCAGTTGTTAAAAAAACAATTTAAATTAATTCAATTAATATCATTTTTTATGTTGTTTTATTGACCAATATCATTAAACATAAATTATATGATGCTAATCTTACATATAAAGAATACATATACTTTTTTTAAACTACCTAGATATTTCCATTCAATTGTTTTTAATCCCTTTTAATATGAAAAGACAGATGGTGGGGAGTTGAGGGAGTGGAGAGTTAGGTGGCTAGAACCCTAACCACCCAAGCTCCATGGTTCGTGCCTCCTCGTCCTCGAATCTTGCAACCATCCTTCTATTCCTTGGCGAGAGGTTTTGCAAGTTCTCTCGTGGTGCTTGTTGGGTGTGGCTTATCCATTGCTCCTCACCACTACAATTTCCCTGGTTTGTTGCTACATTTTATTGGGTGTTGGAATCGATGTTGGTTCCTGTTCAGATCCATGGCCCTCTTTTTCTCGCCTAGGTATTTTCCTGTGGTCACCATGGTCTGTGGTTGCCATTTTCCTTCTCACTTTGTGGTTCGATCTTCACTAGAGACTCCTAGAGTATTTTCATGGCTTCGAGAGTGGTCTTCTATGGTTTTATCTCCTAGACTACCAGCGACCCTTGATGGGTTTTAACATGCTTTTTGTTGGGGGTTGTTTTTGATCCTCTATGTTATTTGTAAGGTTTTCTATCACCTATTTATTTTTTGGCTTCTCAGATCTGTTTCCTTAGGCTACTTATGGTGTGCTTTTTGGTGTGTTTGAGGGCATGTGTGCTTTGTTCTTTTTTTGGCTTCTCAGATCTGTTTCCTTAGGCTACTTATGGTGTGCTTTTTGGTGTGTTTGAGGGCATGTGTGCTTTGTTCTTTTTTTGGCTTCTCAAACTTTTTATTGTATCTCCATGAGGCATTTTTCTAATAGGCCTTTCAACTTATGTATGTGTAATTCGCTCAGCATCTGCAAAATGTAATTTTGTCTTTTAATATTTAATATATTTCTAATTAAGATTAATTTATACTTATACAATACTGAGTCTGACAAAGTAGCTAGATTAAAGGATATTACATGGATTCTAAAATGTGGCAAAGGATTAATGCATTTTCTATTGATGTTTGTATTGGCATGATCATTGTTTTGATACTTCTCCTCTGTTCAATGCCAACTTTAGTTTGGTGTAGAGTATGATAGTTTTGTATGACATATCACAAATCAAAATTGAACGAAAGCTTGAACATATTTTTACCTTCGTACTCATCCATAAACTACTGAATCATAGGCATAGATACATTAATTACATCCCAAGTATATAATGGGATTATCAACTTTCTATGTGAGTAGTTCCTAGGTATAAATGATGTACAATTTATTATGGCAAACTTAGCAGTTTTCTACATAAGAAGTTCCAATGTATAAATGATGTACAATGTAATTGATATTAGAATGCCTTTAGTTGGGCTTGTTGCAAAACACTACTTCTCGATGATTCATTAACATCCACAAGCAGATCAATCAACAAAGTCATTTGTTATCTTGACCGATTCTTCATTCTCATTTGTTGTTCAGAATAAATTTGGTTTTAGCGAGTTTAGTAAAACATATACTTATCAAAATACTTGGGAATTTGGACACCTAGGAAGTAGCATGGGAAAGAAATCATTATGTATAGTAATCAGTCTTCAAAGGGTACCTTTTAATCTAACAATTATCTTGATTAATCTTTTCCTCTTTATACAATTTTCCTAGTTTATATATATATATATATATATATATATATATATATATATATATATTGGATATTTATATTTTCGAAAATGCAACCGAGCCTACCCATGAGGTGTAGATCAATTAGTTTGTGCGGTTTTTAGTCTCTATTATGTCATTAGTTCAAATTTCATAGGGAGGGGTTGAGGATAGGAACCTCTTTGGAGGAATTAAATTATCCCATAAAATGTTTAAAGTCTACCCAACTTCACATAATCGTGATTATAGCATCCCACTACTTCTTTAATGTCTCCCTACCTTAAAAAAATAAAAAAAGGAATTTTAACAAATTTCCTCCTCCCAAAAAAAAGGCACCTTATACATGTTTCCAGATGGGATGAAAAAGTAAATAAAATATCTTGGGGCAGCAAATAGTGAAAAATGCAAAGGAGCTCCAAATACCCTAAGCAGGAATTCCGATATATAATTTTGAATGCAACTTATTGACTGTATGTACATGGTAAAATACGATTCGTAATTTGATTATTGGGATGCTTTTTGATGTTCACACCGAGAATGATGGTGGGATATCTGTTGGGTATTTTTCCATGGAGAAAATACCAAAAACCAATTTTCAAACACACAGAGGCAATGCTCTGTTTTACTTTACTCCAGGATCTTTTGTGCACACAGAAGACTTTTAAAAATTCACTGAGAAACAGAGTATTTCACCACCATTAAAACATTCTATTCATTAAAACCTGATGCAAAGATTTACCACTGTAAAATCCCTTTTATATTCACTGCTGTGAAAAACAACAACTTACTGCTGTAATAAAAGTTTACATAAGTTTACTGCTGTAAATAAAAATAACACAGGTTTACAAAAATCGCTCCACCATTTCCTTTATGCACTGCTGTGCAAAACCACACATGGTTTTTCCCTACACCAAAAATTACATCATCTGGTTCTTCACATTTTACACACTGCTGTGTGTTTTTCCTTTTACTGCTCCCTCGTATTTTTTGTGAGCACACCCTTAAAAAAAAACTTCCCGTGTGCCATACATTATATATTTAACACATGCCGTATATAAGAAATATAAAACATATAAAAAAAATTAAAACTGTGCGCCCATGCTCATATTAATGGGACTCCACCAAAAATTACGTATGTGCCCATAATCATTTAAGACGGGCCTCCACCAACCTTCATAAATGCATTAGAGGCCTCAGCGTTTCCTCCACGACGGTCAACGAAAAGACAAACATTATACAATTTGGTTTTGGGAAGCCATCGGGTCCGCCCTTCATCGCATCGCAACTTTACTCATGTTAAAGACCCCGACCCTATGATATTGCCGATAGCGATGTGCCGATAGCGATATCGGCGATCGCTCGTCGGAAACACAAAAGCTCCTTTATAATTCCTTCACTTCGACTTTGCCGATGCGATATCGGCGATCGCTCGTCGGCGATATTCATATCGCTGCAGCTGCAATTTGATCTTGGAGTGTTTTTGCCTCCTGATTCTCGGTGAATTGCACGGTTAGAGACCTCATGCTGCTGCATGGCTCAACTGTATCGCAGTTGAAATTATATTTTCAACACTCCCCTTTAATTTCAACTGTCGGGCATTCAATCATACCCAAACACTTCCTCAAAAATTCAAAGCTCTTCTGATCCAATGGCTTTGTCAAAATGTCTGCTACCTGTTCCTGAGTACTGCAATGTTGTAAACTGATTTCTCCATTGCTTACCAATTCTCTGATGTAGTGAAACCTTGTATCAATGTGTTTCGTTCTCTTATGAAACACTGAATTCTTTGACAATGCAATAGCTGAGCTATTGTCACAAAAGATGACTGTCGCTTTTGCCTGCTCTTGGCCTAAGCTTCTCAACATTCTTCTCATCCACACTGCTTGACATGCTGCTGCTGTAGCTGCCACATATTCAGCCTCTGCTGTAGACAATGCTACAATGGACTGCTTCTTAGAAGCCCATGAAATGGCTCCTGAACCCATATGAAAAACATAACCGGAAGTGCTCTTCCGATCATCTACACTTCCAGCCCAATCGCTATCAGTGTATCCAACCAAATCTGAATGTTCTGAGGCATGATATAGAATTCCAAACATTTTAGTGCCTTTGACATACCTCAAAATTCTCTTTGCTGCCTGCCAATGTGCCTCCTTTGGCCTCTCCATAAATCTGGAAATCAAACTAACAGCATACATTAAATCAGGCCTAGTTGCTGTTAAATACATAAGGCTGCCCACAATACTTTTATACAAGCTAGGATCAAAATCCTTGCTGCTGTCCTCTCTGCTGAGCTTTAATCCCATTACTGTGGGAGTGATTGCTGCCTTGCATTCTTCCATCTTAAATCTCAACAAACCCATATCAGTCATTTCAAATTCATCCTTCATGACTGATTTAAAATTCTTAATGAGCTGATCATCATTACCTGTGAAAATCACATCATCAACATACAAGACAACAATTAAAATTTTACCATCCTTTTCCTTGATGTAGACCGTGGGTTCTCCTTCGCATTTGTCAAATTCATTATCTAATAGATATGAATCTATCCTGCTGTACCATGCTCTTGGCGCTTGCTTCAGCCCATAAAGAGCTTTCTTCAATTTGCACACTTTGTGCTCTTCACCTTTCTTCTCATATCCGAGAGGCTGTTCCACATAGACCTCTTCCATTAACACTCCATTTAGGAATGCTGATTTCACATCCATTTGGTAGACTTTCCATTTGTTTTGAGCTGCTATGGACAGCACTGCTCTCACGGTTTCCATTCTTGCAACCGGTGCGAAAGTCTCCTCATAATCTCTTCCATACTGCTGCTTGTAGCCTTTGACAACCAGCCTTGCTTTATGCCTTTCAATCTTACCTTCAGCATTGCTCTTGGTCTTATAAACCCATTTCACACCAATGACTTCTTTGCCTTTTGGTAACTCAACCAAATCCCATGTTTTGTTTCTCTCTATGGCATTCATCTCCTCATCCATAGCTTCTATCCATTTTCTATCTTTAATTGCTTCTTCGAAATGAATAGGATCATCAACATGACAATACAAGGCAAATAAGGAATTCATTCCTTCATTATAAATGTCACTTAGATTTCTAAACTTCTTACCTCGTTCACTTGGTGTGCAAGTGCTTGAAGATGCACTTGAATTTCCTCCTTGTGGTGTGCTTGGAGAAGCACTCTCATTGATCCTCAATGGTGTACCTTGTTGTCCTTGTGTTGGCGCTGCTGTTTGGGGATTCATTTTAGCCACCTCCTCTTCATCTTCATCATGAGACAAACAGTTTTTGACATTCACTGTTTTCTCTATGCTTCCATCCCAAGCTTCCTCTTCAATGAATTGAGCATCCCTGCTGACAAAGAACTTCTTGGTAGATGGAATGTACAGCCTGTAGGCTTTGGATTCATCACTGTATCCAATGAAGATGCATTTCTCCCCTTTGCTGTCCAACTTCCTCCTTAGCTGATCTGGTATGTGTGCATAGGCCACACACCCAAAAACTCTCATGTGGGTGACTCCTTGCTTTCTCCCACTCCATGCCTCTTCTGGCACCTTGTTCATGAATGCTTTTGTAGGACACCTGTTCAATATATAAACTGCACAATGTACAGCTTCAGCCCAATACTCATTTGGCAAATGCTTTGCCTTCAGCATGCTCCTCGCCATATCCATGATGGTCTTGTTCTTCCTTTCAGCAACTCCATTTTGCTGTGGGGTGTACCGAGTTGTAAACTATTTATGAATTCCATTTTCTCTACAAAATCTTAGGAATTCCTTGGAGATATACTCACCTCCTCTATCAGTCCTCAATACTTTTATGTGCAGTCCGCTTTGGTTCTCCACAAGTGCTTTGAAGTTTTGAAATTTCTCAAACACTTCACTTTTGTTTTTAAGGAAATATATCCAAGTCTTTCTTGTACAGTCATCAATGAATGTCAAGAAATATAGGCTGCCGGCTAATGATGGAGCTTGCATTGGTCCACACAAATCTGAGTGGATGATCTCTAAGGGTGTCTTTGCCCTTATGCTCTTCCCTGATGGAAAACTTTCTCTATGTTGTTTTCCCAAAATGCAGCCTTCACATAAGCTGTCCGGTTTCTCTATCAATGGTAATCCCTTTACCATTCCTTTCCTACTCAACAAATTTAGACCTCCAAAATTTAGA
This sequence comes from Pinus tabuliformis, assembly GCA_031772625.1. Lineage (NCBI taxonomy): Eukaryota > Viridiplantae > Streptophyta > Pinopsida > Pinales > Pinaceae > Pinus > Pinus tabuliformis. The sequence goes on from CM062819.1 coordinate 1,243,978,609, forward strand.
TGCCCGAATCTCAAGTGCCATAACCAGTTCTCATCCTTTGGCACGCTTTGGAAGGCCTCTTGGGTGACTGCTGCCATTTCCTTCTTGTTCTTCAAGTCTTCCCGGATCCGGAGAGGGAACATCCTGTTCCTTGTCATCTTCACTTCAGCAATGCATCTTTTGCTGGGTGGTATATCCATGATGGTGCACACATCATTTACAAAATAAACATTGTAACCCTTTTGGATAAGCTGTCCAACACTCAATAGGTTACATCTCATTCCGGGGACATAGTAGACATCTGCTATGGTTTTCCTTTCTCCTTGTTTTGAAAATATTTTTACCTCCCCTTTTCCCATAACAGACACTTTACTATCAGTTCCTAGTGTGACCTCTGATTTCAAATTCTGATTTAAGGCTGAAAAGAGGGCTATATTCCCTGTCATATGGTTGCTGCAACCTGAGTCTAAAAACCATATGTCCTCACTATGTGTTTCAGCCATGTTACAAGCTAACAGGACATTTTCTTGACTGTTGTTTTCTCTTGTAACATTTGCATTTTGTCTGCTGTTCATACCATGATGTTTCTTTCTACAATCACTAGCATAATGTCCATACTTTTTGCAATAATAGCATTGAACATTAGATTTATCATACCTTTGTCCTTGAGCATGATGTTGATCTCTTTGTTGGCTGCTGCCTTGGCCTTGGTTCTGATTTGGATTGCTGCCTCTTCCTTGTGCATTTGATGAGCTGTTCCTTCCTCCTCTGTTCTGGCTTCTGCCTCTTCCTCTTTTGTTTCCTCTGCCTTGACCTATGCCTCTTCCAAAGGACATCTGGGTCTTGAAGGCTTGCTCAAGAGATGAGTTTTCATTCCTACTCAACCTCTGCTCATGTGTTATCAGTGATGCATGTAGCTCATCAACTGAATAGCTTGAGAGATCCTTTGTCTCTTCAATGGTGGTGACTATGGCATCAAACCTTGAGGGTAAGACCCTCAATATTTTCTCCACAATTCTTCTGTCTTCAATGGTTTCTCCATGAGTTCTCATTTGTGTGATTACACCAATCACATGAGTGAAGAATGAGTCAATGTTATCTGACTCCTTCATGTTCAAGTTCTCAAAATCCTTTCTCAGCAATTGTAGTTTAGCTGTCTTCACTCTCTCCATGCCTTGATAGGCTGTCTTAAGGGTTTGCCATGCTTCATTGGCTGTCTTAGCTGCTGCTAACCTTGGAAACATACTCTGGTCTACTGCTAGATACAACAACACACGGGCTTTTGAGTCCTTCTTCCTATTGTTCTTCAGCAGATCCTTCTCTCCCTGAGTTAATGCATTGAACTCAGTTTCATCTGCTGGTTCTTCAAAACCTTCTTCAACTATTTCCCATAAATCTTGGGAAGCAAGCAGGGCTGTCATAGTTATTGACCAGTAGTCATAGTTCTTCCCATTAAACTGTGGGAGCTGGGTGTTAAACAAACCCATACCAGTGCTTGTGCTGGCCATTCCTTGACTGTGTATTTAAAAAAAAACTGACTGTTTCTTTCAGCAGCAACACAAAGAAAAATCTTTGAGAAATACCTGAACCCTTTGTTGTCTGAGTCTTCTGTCTGCCTGAGAAGTTTTGCTGCAGCAACAACCTTCTCCCTTCAGCTTCTTTAACCTCTTTAAAGAGCCTGAGCCTGCTCTGATACCACTGTTGGGTATTTTCTCCATGGAAAAACACCCAACAATATTCACGTTACTACTTTGGAACCCCGGGTGAAATGGGGAAGAGTGTATTCGAATGAGTTTCGTGGCAATTTGGGCCAAACCTCCTCTAGAAGGTGAGCTGTAGGGTATTGTATGAATACATTTGTCTTACATATTTATTCTTCTCTCTTATTCTTTACAATTCGTAAAATGCAAGACACTTATTCTTTACAATCCGTAACATGCAAGACACTTATTCTTTACATATGCATTTGCCAAGGCTTCTGTCTCTGTCTCTGTACAAAAGTGAAGTATCATTTTTTTTCTTCCTGTAATCATAATAATAATTGAAGATCTTTGTTTCCTACAAAAGATGTAAATTTTAGTTTTCTTTATTTTAATGAAAATGAAAATGTGATAAAAATATAATACATAAATTTAATTTTTTAAACTCTTTCAATTATAATTTTTATTTTCCATTATTCATATAAAATGGGAATATTTAAAATTACTGTTTAGAAATGTTTTCATTGTTATGATTTTTTTTTCAAGAACTAAATACAATATATGTATCGATAAGATAAAAATAAGGACACTTATAAAATTGAAAAATACAAAATTTAATATAAATAATTATAAAATAATATTACTAATATAAACCAATTTTAATACTATAGTGGTAATTTCTTGTAATTGAAATTTTTTTGGTAACTACAGAATAAACAAGATACATATCCTAGCACATGCATACAATGAGATGCTTAACTCATAAGAAAGCAATAAGACATATAGGAAAAGGGTTTTCATAATTTTGGTAATTTTCTTGTAATTGAAATTTTTTTGGTAACTACAGAATAAACAAGATACATATCCTAGCACACATTAATTCATGCATACAATGAGATGCTTAACTCATAAGAAGACAATAAGACATATAGGAAAAGGGTTTTCATAATTTTAATTTTAATTATAAATATTCTAAAATATTTATAATAGTATATATAAGCAAAAATTTGAAATTTATCTTTAAAGTTATTATGTTATTTTTATTTTTTTAATTAAATTGACTAATTAAAAAATGCTGTATGAATAAGTGTTATATGCAATGAGATGCTTAACTCATAAGAAAGCAATAAGACATATAGGAAATGGGTTTTCATAATTTTGGTAATTTTCTTGTAATTGAAATTTTTTTGGTAACTACAGAATAAACAAGATACATATCCTAGCACACATTAATTCATGCATACAATGAGATGCTTAACTCATAAGAAAGCAATAAGACATATAGGAAAAGGGTTTTCATAATTTTAATTTTAATTATAAATATTCTAAAATATTTATAATAGTATATATAAGCTAAAATTTGAGATTTATCTTTAAAGTTATTATGTTATTTTTATTTTTTTAATTAAATTGACTAATTAAAAAATGCTGTATAAATAAGTGTTATATGTAGTAAATCACTGACTTTTTAAACATATGGTATTGATAAGCTATGATATTAGTCATGATAAGAGGGATTGTAACAAAGCTTACTTACATATTAAGAATTTATATGGTTAAAAAATTGTTATTTTTTTAAATGTATAAATATTAAACTTATATAATATTAATAAAGTTATAATTTACTTGATTTTATATTTTTTGTTTTTGGCAACATGCAATATATCTTATAATAAGAATTTTAATGATTATTATAAATTAATGTCTATTAATATTTACTAGCATAATTATATAAATTAAATGTATTTATATATATTATGAATTGACCTCTATTAATATTTACTAACATAGTCATATAAATTAAATATTTACTAACATAATCATATAAATTAAATTTATATGAATTAGTAACTACGAATTTAGTGTAAGTTTGGTTTCCAAATTCAAAACCTTGGAATGTGGAGACGACGTATTTAGAGTGAGGTTGTTAATTTTTCTACTAAATTGAGAACCATGGAAGGCATCCCACTATACAATTTCAAAACTCCCTTCCGATTCGAAAATAAACTTCTTTCCTTTTCCATAATTTGATAATGTTACATCAAAATTTCAACGCCTCTTAAAATTCATTCATGAACACCATGAAAATCATTAAGCGGAATAAACTGCCCAGGCATTTGGAAATTCTAATTCTGCCATGGCTTACTCTTCTGGATATATGCAAACAGTCATTCACTTGCAAGTATTTTCATTTGGTTGCTCTTTTTTCATTTTTAAATTAGTTTCTGTCCTTTCGATCACATATCTCTTTTGTCATTGACTGTGAATGACACTGCGTTGCTCATCGTAGGCTCTTTGTTTTTACCCTTTCTTTCGGGAAAACATTTACAATTCCGTTTTCGAGTCCGATAATTAGCAGGAACGAGCGCATTTGATGCTCACGTGAAAAGGGATATTTAGGTTACACAATTGGCGGCGATCATTTGCCCCTGGAGAGAGACGGCGATGCAATCAAATGTTGTCACTGGTCAGGGATTCGCGGCGCTTCATTTTGATCGATGGGAGGCGCCAGCCTTGTGATTGGTGGATAACCGTCTCTTTCCCCAGAAGCACAGGACGTTTATGACGCCTGCCATGGCCGACTACAGCGGAAGATAATTTTAAACAGAAATGGTAGATGCGTGTTGCAGAAGATATTTTTATACAGAAATGGCATATGCGTGTTAATTTTGGAAAAGGTAATGTGGCGACCCTCTGCATGGAGTCTCGCTAGTTTAAAATTGGATAGGGAAGATTAAAAGGGCGACTGTATGTTTGGAGTCTCGCTGGTTTAATATTGGATATGGAAGATTAAAACGGGAGGCAGAAGACTAAATGAATTCCCTGTCAAAACTCTTTGAATTTCAAAATATACACACTTATATTTTATTATTATTTTATAATAATTTGAACAGACTTTATTTATTTTCTTCGAAAATTCACTGTATTATATAAATTAAGTATAACAATGTAGTATCATAAATATATATAAATTATATTTAATTATTGAGTTAGTTAATAGTAATAAACAATTATGTTTATTAAATGTAGAATAATTGGTTATAAGGTGTTTTTTATTTTAAGCTAGGTTGTTTTTTGTTTTTCAGTTATTTTATTTTTATAAAAGATTGTTAGCTCGAAAATTTCCATAAAAACATAAAAACAAAAATATGAAAAACCTTCAAAATAAAAAAATTTAAAACAGATGAAGTATTATAGAAGTTGCTCAATACACTGAAAAGTCAAGTTCCAATATGAAATGTTAGATTCATGAATTCTCTTCAATCTTGTTAACGGGCTTTATTTGCAACGACCACCCTCAAGGTAATCTTATCTTATTATCTATCCATTGAATATATATTCATATCTTTCTATGAATTTGTAATATGTTGATTTGTTTTTTTTTGGTTATTCCTTCTCATCATTTATAAATGGTTTTCCAAATAATTTCATCATTCTATAATATATTACTAATGCCAAAACACATGTATTTTTATACATAAAAAGGTAATATTAATTATTATATTACTAATGTCAATTTTCACACATATTTTTATACACAAATATTTAATATTAATTAACTAATATACAATTTTAAATTTAGATTTTAAATTTAGGTTTAAAATATAAATTTAAGTTTAGGTTTTTAATTTATGGTTAAAATTTTTTTATATTTAATTTATTTTTCTAAGAGAAAAACATCCCTAATACTATAAGGAAAAGACTTTCTAGTAAAGACTTTTGCGGAAGCTCTTATCAAAATAGGTGAAACATATTTTTGTAGTGGAGGTGGGTGGGCGGGTGTTTTAGCAATTTTTTTCTGAATGGTGCATCTAAAATATACAAACACATCAGTGCTTTACTATCGATACAAGCACCGATGTTGTAAATGACATGGTGCACCGACATAACATTACACATCGTTGCTTTAATTGTCGATAACACTGGAGCCTTTCACATAGTAAAACGTCTGGGTGCGTTCTAGTACGGAGCACTGCGATAATTTTAAATTTTAGAGAAATGCAATGCTATTTTCCAATTAAACCCCAGTGTGATATGATTAATAAAACACCTCGGGCCATCTTCTAAAGAGCACCGCTAGGTGGCTTTTAAATTAAAAAAAAAAAATATGGTGGTGCTATAATAAAAACACAGCAATGATGTGGTACCAATAGCGAAATGCCTCAAGAAAAGCATCACGATATTTTTCAATTAAAAATGAAGTGGTGTTTTTGGATGTATCCCACACCGATGCATTTGGAAACAAATGCGCTGGAGGAGGATTAAATAAAAGATACCCTCATGGCCATAATTTTCATTTGTATAATTTATAGTGCGGGAGAGACCCGAAGCACAATTGCCACTCTTACCATATGCAAGTTCTCTGATATCTGTGCTTCTCTTGCTCACTATTCTTTCGTCTAGTGTTCATTGTTTGAGTTTTCAATTTTTTGAAACAGTCCTAAATTTTGTTTTTCTCCATTACGTGTCCACAATATGTCCCCGACGATCACGCTCGATGCATTTATATTTCCCAAATGCACCGCAAACTTAATATTTAAGAATATAGTCATAGCTCGGTGCATTCAATAACTTAAATGTTTGGTATTGGTGCGAAAAGGTTATCTGTACGCACCAGTGCACAATTTTTTCACACTGCTATAAAAAGTTAAAATTGTGAAATAACATAAGTGCATTATACTTATATGTGCATCGATATCGGTGTGTTTGTAGTTCAAAGCACACCTTTGTCGATGCATGACTATGTTTTGAGTGCACTGGGTTTTTTTTTCTTTAATTGAAAGTTATGTTTCCATATTTATAAATAAATGTTTCATTTAATAAAAATATAAATATTTTATGTATGAGGCTGATCGTTTTATATGTCATTGATGTAGCAGAGACGTCAGTAGAGGGAGCACCAGCAAGAGTAGGGCCAACAGGCATACCCATACCATATGGTCCGAACATGGCAGGTCAGAGAGAGGGAGAGGGATTTATATCCTCACCCTATTACTGCAATGACCAGAGTGCTCTTGAGGAATGTAGACCTACTCAAGCACTATGAGGAGGCTACATCCTTGAAGGCGCACTCTATATTTCTTGTGCAATTGATCCTCTGATGGAATGTCCAAGAGCAGGTTTTATGTGTCGGTCTTACGACGTGGTATCTGCCCAATGAAGAGGACATATACTTTTTCACTGAACTATCTAGGAGAGGGAAGGATTTTCCCTAGTTCCTTGATGTCCCCCATGGGGTTGTAGCTATGAGTCAGATTGCGTACACTCAAAGATATGTCGGGCCTCATGTAGTTTATCCATCATATTTTCAGGTCTGTGGTGGACAACTAAAGATTTCTTCTTTTGTTGCAGATGAGGTTAGGTGCCTCTCATTATTAGTCACCATGATTGAACACTACAGTAATGATGGGAAGTGCATTATTTTCCCTCTTTTGTATTATGTTGATTCTTTGATTCAGGTTCCACGTTGCATCATATGATTTCAAAGAGTGGTTGGTTTTTTAATGGTTAGTTCCTCCAAGTTGTGTAAACATTTTATACCTTGATAATCTTGGTAGAAGGGACTTTGATGTTTATTATAATTGGCAAGAAATGATGGTCTGAAATGATTTTTTAGAAGAAGGGGCCAATTTTGTAAAATATGTGGAGTCTGTAGGTGTTTTTAATTGTGGGTTCATTAGCCACACATATTTTTCTCCTTCCTCTCTATCATAAAAACAACTAAATGCTTTTGAAATTATTTTTTGACACTTTTCTAATGGTGAAAATTATGATTCTTTGAAAATGATTATTCCAAGTGCTGCTGGAACAGGGAAGTCTTCTCTCATTGGTTGTATTTATCATGCGCTTTCTAGTTTAGTAACGAATGAAAAAAGTCATTTTTCATTTCTTGCTCCAGCTGGTATTATTTCTTTTAACATACGTGCGAAAATAATACATTCTTCTTTAAAAATTCCTATAAAAGATATGAAGCCACTGTGTGGGAAGACTTTGGCAGTGTTCCAAGAAGAAATGAGGCATGTTCGATATATATTGATTGATGAGATGAGCTTTATAGGTCCAAGGCTATTCATACAAATAGATTCTCATTTGCGAGAAGCCTTTCCTAAAAACAAGGACTGTACTTTTGGTGATAGTTTCATCATTCTTGTGGGTGACCTTGCCCAAATGTCCAATGTTAAGGATAAACCATTGTATTCAGGTAGAAAAATTGGGAAAGTTTTATGGGAAAGCTTCAACATTGTAGTGGCTCTAGAAAAAAATTATAGGAAGAAATTAGATGATCCGAGATAAGCATATTTTAGCAATCTTTTAACAAATATTAGAAATGCAAAGACTTTTCTTGATGATCGGGATCTTCTTATGACCCATGTTGATAGTTTCTTGGATTGAAAGGAAAGGAATTTGTTTGTTTCTTCTGTTCAGTTATTTGTGACGAATAATCTCGTCAATTTGAACAATCAAGAAACGCTTAAAGCGTTAAATTCTCCTATTGCGAGATATGTTGCAAAAATCAGTAAAAGAACATAAATAAGTGATAGCGATGATGATATGTTGGAGCATGAAGTACTACTATTTCGTGGAGAATGCATGATGTTAACGTGTAATTTATGGGTTGAAGCTAGTCTAGTTAATGGTGCACTTGAATATATTGAAAATATTTTCCTTGTGCATAGTTTGAAGCTACCACACCTTGCACAATTTTTATAGTTATGTTTGAAAATGACTATGGTTTTCCATTTGATAAGGACTATCCAATTCTTGTACCGATTCCACCCATTATTAGGGGGAATATGAAACAAATTCCTTTGAAAATGGCATGGGTGTTGACAATACACAAATCATAGGGGGTGAATTCACAATGAGCCACTGTAGATATTGGAGACAGAGAGAGTCAGGGTCTAAAATTTACAACTACATTGAGAGTCAAATCAATAGATAGTTTTCGGATTTCACCGTTTTTTTTCTTTTCAATGTGATGCAAAATTGAAAGATAATGCATATGTTACACTTAGAAAGAAAGAGGAGGAGCTATTAAAGTCAATATTATTTTTAGGGTATTTATCATCAATATAGTTTACTATTCATGAATTTTTTTTTGTATTTTTTCTTCTTGGTTCCAATTATTTGTATGCATGTGTTTAAGAAAAAATAAGATTACTTCTCTTTAGTTGTTATTATTTTTTGAAATTATTTGTATGCACCTTCATAAGTTCTTTTTTTTTTCTTATTGTTAATTTCAATAAAATTATTGATTATTGAAGTAAGTAAATTAACTGTTTTAGAGCAATTGTTGTTTGATTTCTTAAATTGTAGTTGTTGGCATTTTTTTCTCTCATTCTTTTGAATCCTTTTGTATTTATGTTTGAATATGAAATAACCAAAATCATAAACCAATAGTTTTTTTCCTATTAATTTGTTTTGTTTGAATGTACTAATTTTAATTGTATATTTTTGTCAATGATTGAAAGATATGGAGAACAATTATGGTAATTATTACATCAAAGAGATTAATTCTATTGTGACAACCATTAGTTTTTGTTACCTTTATTCTTGCAAGGTTTAATAGAAGACATTCCTTCTGTCCTGATTTTGTTAATGAACGTATCCGTCTTTTGAGTGGAATGAAATCAAATGTTCAATGTTTATATCATTTGCACCAAAGAGAATCAGGGAGGAAAACGAGAAGGGACTAGCTTAAAAGCGTGAAATATCGTGATCATTATCCTATTGATTTGAATTGGTTTTGCTTTTGCTACCGCTCTGGGTGTATTTTGGAAGAGGCTGCTATCAAATAATTTTGTTTTGGTCGAGAGTTCAAACTTGGATTTTGTTGTGGAATCTGTTGTTATTGTTATTGTTATTTCTTTCAATTATACTAAACTTTATGTTCTTGTCATTGGTCCTGTAATGTTTAAAATTTCTTCTCATTTTTTGTTGCATTGCGACCGAGATTGTCATAATCGACCTTTCTTAACTATTGTCAATGCTTGTTAGTGATTCACAACAGTTGTTGTTAATGTGGAAATTTATGTTCTCTTCAATGCCTTTACTTTTTGCTATGCTTATACTTACTCTTCAGTATTTGTATTTATATTGGTTTTTTTAATTTTTTTCTAAGATTATTTTCCTGTAATTATATTAAAATTTTAATTTTTTAATTTATATTGTTTTATCTTTTATTATATTAATAGTATTCTGAATAATAATATTTTACTTTTTAACAGATAGTATTATTTTTTTTTTGACAGAAATGGGTATGGGATGTTTATATTCCTCTTGGGCTAATTGCCAAAAAATTGATTACATAGAGGACTTCTGTGTCCTAGTGTGATTCACTTCTGTGAGTGAGCATGCCTCTAATACTTGCTAACTTCTTCCTTGATATAGCATCTATATTTTCGATTTCTTAGATTTTCCCCCACTTGGAGATACAAACAAATTGCTTTAAAAGCAAGTAGTAAAACATGGCAGCATTCAGATTAAGGGATGGGATCCCATGCTTCTTCTTTGTCTTTCTGCTTGATCCCTGTTGAGAGGAGAGTAGCTTTATTGGCCTCTTTGTTCACCTCTTTATTAAGGGCTCTCAGCACATGAAAATAGTTTATGTTCTGGAAGCCTTTTCCAAGGCCCTTCATTCTAGATATCAGTCTTGCTAGCTTGAGATCCATCGCTGGGGAATTAGATATCATTGCATTTATGATAATTTGTGAGTCACCGATTACATTAGCTTCTTCAATATTTATGTCTTTGAGGATCTTGAGACCTTGGTATAGGGCCATTGCCTTAGCTTGAATGCTGGTTGTATATCCAAGCCCCCACACGAAGGAATGGATTTTTTCCCCATATGGATTCACAATGACCCCTCCTGCACCTACTTTGTCCGGATTTCCCTTTTCTACGCCATCAAAGAAGAGAGAATGCCTTGAGAGCGATTTGAGCCAATCTTGAAAGTTATCTTCAGATTTTCTTATTTGCCATTTTTTGTTAGGAAGAGCAATTCTGTCTGCTGGTTGGAATTTCAAGTCAAAGAGGGAACCCCAAGTAATGTCCTGATGGCTGAGGTTTGTATCATCTTTAATGTAACCTAAGCATTCCTTGATTTGGCATTTAATTTCGCTTTCTAAAGCCTTGCTATTCTGTTTTGTGCTTATGAAGATTCTTCTATTGTGTTCAAGCCAAATCTGCCAGCAAATAGTCTTTGGAAGAATGGCCCATGCTATTTTAATTACCTGGTTTTTAGGAGGCAGACCTAAGTATCTGACTGCCCAATTGGAGAACAACTCCACAATGGAACAAGGCATCAAGAAATTGGGATTCAGATTCTGAGTGAAAGAGAGCCAGATTTGTTTGGAGAACTTGCATTCAAGAATTAAATGAGCAGTTGTTTCAGAGTTTTCTTTGCACAACGAGCATATAGATGGCCCATGAAATTCTTTCCTTTGCAAAATATCGTACGTTAGAATTCTTTCATGACATAGTTGCCAAGCAAAAAATTCAATCTTGGGCCATGAGGGGATGCGCCAAACTCCTTGCCAGGGTGCTGGATCAGGAGGAACGTGGGGTCTCTCATTTAGTTTACTGTACCCCATGGAAAACGTGTAACCTCTGTCTATCGATCCCCATCCTTTCTGATCCTTTTTCCTCATTTGCGTGGGGGCCAGGCCGTGGAGGTGTTCTTGCAGCATGATCCATTCACTCCGCAGGTGGTCTGGCACTTCTACGCTTTTCCAGCCCGCCCAAGACGCATCGTGCCATAGCGATATGTCCTAGAGAGTGCGCAGCCCTTTGCTGTCCATCCAAGAGCGCAGTTCTCTGATGGAGGTTCTGTTTTCAATAGGATCCGTATTCATTATTCTATCAGACCAGATGTTAATCTTCCTTCCATTCCCAAGGATCCAAAATGAGTGTGTTCTGATTAGAGGGCCTGCTTTTGCGTACAGCTTGAGGAATGGCGAGTTCTGCACGTGGTTCTCATTCTCTATACATCTTAACCGAGGTCCTCTGAAGTATTTTTTCCATAGAGCCAGCTGGGCCCATCCAGGTTTGGGCGCAATGATCCTCTAGATGGTCTTTGCTGCCATAGCCACGTTCTGTAAACATATTTTTTTGAAATTCAATCCACCTTCCCACAATGGCTTGGTAATAGTTTCCCAGCTGATGAGAGGGATTTTCTTTTCATTTTACTTTCCGCCCTTCCAAAAAAACCTGTGCATAAACTCATCCATCTTGTTTAGAATGGTTACTGGAGCAAGAAGTCCTGCAAATTGGACAATTGGGAGGCTGGAGAGCACAGATTTTATAAGGACTGACTTGCCAGCAGCGTTGAGCCAGCGGTAGCCCCAGAATTGGATCCTAGACTTGAATTTTTCAAGCTGAGGATGCCAGTCTTTGATTGAGAGTCTCTTATGGAAGACAGGGAGGCCCAAATATTTGAATGAGGTCCAGGAGGCTGAGGTAGCAAAATCCAGACAACAGATAATATTATTATTAAAAATGTCGATTACCAGAATTGTTTTAGATTTTTAATTACCAACATTATTTTAGCAACATTTCACCTTTGTTAATGATATGGTTTTCTATTTCTATTTGGGTTTCTAATTTTTATTATTAATGTTTTATTGTTTATTTTATCATTAACTATATATATATATATATATATATATATATATATATATATATATATATATATATATATATATATATATATATATGTTATTAATTTTTATTAATATTTTTATTTAGTTTCATAGTTTGTTTTATTAAATTGTGTTTAATTATTTTTTATAATATTTTCTAATGTGTGCTATTATTAATTTCTAAAATTATTATAAATTGTTATTGATTAATTAATTTTTTATTTTTAATTTGATTGTTTATTTTATCATATTTTTCTATCATATATAATGTTATATGTTTAAGTTATTATTTTTTATTAATATGTTTTATTTAATTTCATGTTTTGTTTGATTAAATTGTGTTTAATTATTTTTTATAAGATTTTCTTATGTGTGCTATTATTAATTTCTAAAATTATTTTAAGTTGTTATTTATATTAATATCATTCATATTATTAATACTAATACAAATTATTATATTATACCACATTTATATTAATATAAATGTGGATGTGCTAGCATTACGTCAGATGGACAACTAAGTAAACATGTATAGAATATTCATTTTTGTTTTTTACTATAACCATATTGCTTTTCTATTTAGAGAATATTTTATTTTTATTTTAAGAGGGACATGTTACACATTTCCTTGATGTAAAATGTGCCCAAGGGCTCAATCACGCCAACATAAATATATTTAATTCTAAATCCTTAAGCTATGAAAATATTTACAACTTGAATTTTTTTCATATCTTTGAAATGGTTAATAAATTTATAGTTAAAATAAATTAAGAATATTAATTTTTAAATACATTTTTATATGATTGTAATATATATATATATATATATATATATATATATATATATATATATATATATATATATATATATATATATATATATATAAAACATAATCAAAATGAATGGCATAATTAAAATAAGAATTAAGAACTGCAATTCTTTTTCAATTAGAAATTGTGTTATTTTTTTTAGCAAATTATATGAAAATTGAGAATTTTGGATTAGTGGATCCTAGGGAATACCAATCAAATCCAAAATAAAAAACAAGTTACCCTAATATTACATGAAAATTTCTAAATTTGGATAGATCGGTCCTTGGCGGAATCTAATCAAATCTAAAAGCAAAAGAAGAGCTAATATGAGATTGAAAATGTCAACACATTTACTATGGTCCTCGTCTTTGATGCTAGGAATGACCAAGGGGTTTTCTAAATGTCCTTTCTCCTTTTTTTCTTATGAGAATTGATCCATTCCAAGGAGTTGTTAAGAGAAAATGAAGGGGAGACAATGGCCATCAAGGCAATTCACTTTCCAAAGGGTCTATAATATTGCTTACTTCCTTACCACTATCTAAGTGATCTAATTCATGAAAAAAAATTTGTCTGCTCGTTGACGAAGCCAAGATCATGATTAAACATCTTGTGTCTCCATTTGAGGGTTGGAATCTAGCATTTGAGGGATCAAATGGTGTTACATGTGGTTGAGTTGAGGCTGAAAGGCTTGATTTGCTTGCAAAAGATTTTTGTTGTTGCATGTTTCCTTTCTTGTGAACTGAAGAATTTTTAGGTCCTTTTGGATCCCTTGGGTGTTGCCACCCTTGATTACTTTTCATAGCGTTCAAGGGGGGAGAAATCACTTGGGAAGAAGGGTAGGAATTTTCATGGAGGCTTCACTAGGGGAGCAATACCATACCACATGGGTTCATATTGGGGGATATATATTGAGGGAAAAATGGCATAATATATTGGGGGATATATAGGGGGGGAATGGTTTTTATATTGGTAGATATAAAAAATGAAGCTAAAACTTAATGAAAAAAATATAAAGGGGTATAAAAAATGTTAATGAAAAAATGGGTACATACATTATCTAGTGGAAGTAGGGGTTTTTTAAATTGGGAAGGTGCATTGGGTTTGTATTGTTAAGGGGGTTAAATGATGTGAATTTTAGGTGTATTTTCCAATATGTAGTCAAATTAAGAGTATTGTTTAATATGGCATGAACACACATGATAGGTCAGAGGTTCACTGAGTGAAGCCCCCATGGGAATTTTAGAGATGGCCTGGCTATTGGAAAATCTTGTAGTAGAAAGGTATGTTTTTACAATCCATATATTGCAAATAAACTCTAACATGTCAATTTATGCGGATTTGGACAAGAAACCATTTGTTGAAATATATTTCAACACATATGTCAGAAAATGTTATAATACCCCTCTTAATCATGTATGTGTCTATCTTAATAAAAACAACTAAGTATGTCACCCACACTTGTTAAGATTTCTAGGTTTATCGAAGGGAATGGGCATATTAGGGTATCTTAGCCAAACATAAATGGCCATAGGTTTCATTGAAAGAAGGTTAAATTTAGGAAAACATACCTAAAAGGAGAGCCCAACGCTACTCCAAAACCAAGGTCCTTGATCAAACACCCTTTGATTATCATATAGATTTTTGAAATATACAATACAGAAACGCTTTGAATAAAAATGCAGTTATGTATTCAAGGACCAACTTTTATTCACCTATTCCCAAAGAGAAAATGCCAATGGCCAAAAGGCATTCAAATGATATATAATGGCATGTTTCTCATATCCTATGAAAGAAATGACAAATTGAGTATGAGTCACCTCAATTGTTGGAAAACGTTTTTCCTATTCCATGATAAAGACTGGCCCTAAGAGATATTTAGGAGTTGGTTATGAAAACCCTCACTTTATGGAATCCTTGACGGATCCAAAGTGGGATCAACAAGTCATGTTCCTCCCTTTGGCTCCGTTGTTTAGTCTGGAAACTAATAATATTAAATAATCTTTTGCTATGCCTTAATCTTTGAGTGGGTCTCTTTCCTGAAGTTGAGTAGCTCCTTGTAGGAGTCACATAAAGATGGAGGGGATTTTAGTGTGATCTTGAATTTTGTCTACAAGTGTAGACACTAGGTCATCAACTTTCACCTTTATACAAAGGAAATTCCTTCTGGCTTACTAAATCTATATCAATAGCACCAAAATGATCATTTACTTTCACCTTTATAAAAAATAATTTCATTTTCGTTTACCAAAACTCTATCAATATCACCAAAATGAGAGGACTTCAGACAAAATAAAGAGTCCTAAAGCTGGAAATCTCCTTGAAACTAGGCTCAAGGTATTAGAGTTTCCATTTTCTTATAATATATTAGAATTGCGAATTACATAATTAAAATAATAGTAAAATAAATTAATTATTTCATATAATCTATTAACCTTTTCTTATTATATTTAACTTTCAATTCATATATTTTGAACATATTCCAACCCCTTCTATTAGGTCCCTATAATACTAGTGCAATACCCCATTATTATTGTCATTGTAGCCCTTATTTTTATTATTATGCCCATGTTGTCCCCATATTTTTCTTATTGTGCCCCATTGAAGCCCACTATTGTTATTGTTGTGCCCTTACATTATTATTGTCATGTCGACTCTAATTATATTGTGACCCCTTCGAATCCTATATATAGAAAGGAGGTTTTTCCATTTGAGTCATCCAAGTATTGTTCATTTGTGTAATTTTAAGGAGGTTTCCCCCTCGAAGAGGCTGATTTTGTAGTCGTTGATCTATATTTTCTATATTTTTATGAGCTGGTTGCATAACATTTGGTATTAGAGCTTTGGATTCTAGGGTTCATTTCTTCAAATAGGTCCTCATGTAATTTGAATTATAAAATTTATTATATGAAGCTTCAGAAGCTAAAAGACAAACCCATATGAGACAAAATCTTTAGGAATGTCATGTCCGAATTGAAGATATTGTCTCGCTATATTTTCAGAGATATTATCCAAGGAAGTTATGGTTTGTGCAGGCTCCCGAATTCCATCTTAAACAAGTGATCTTGGAAAAAGCATCATAACTTTCTCTCTGAGCATTGGATTAGAATTTTGTAAGATGTGAAAGAAAGAGAATGGATTGTAGTTTTTTGGATATCATATTCAAGCCTGAAGGTTGAAACAGTGACACGTGGAACTTCGTACAAGTTCACTCTACTCAACTAGTATATAATCAGGTCATTGTGGAAGATTGGGAATAACGTTTTCTTGGAGAATCCAATATATATCTGACTTGTGGGGTTAGAAATAGGACTCAGGGGGATACCACAGGATGAAATTTTAGACCTTTGAGATCTTTCATTACAGAGATACAATAGATTCAATAGCGAGCTCCTACAAAGAAAAAAAATTATGTATTTTTTTTAAATTTTCATAAATTTTGTTTGAAAAAATAATTTGAAGTGATTCAAATGGTATAGTGAATCAAAATACTCATTAATTGATGCCCCGAAGAAAGAAAATGGAAACACCTAGTAAGAAACCGAAAAGATCTACTATGACGCATGAAAAAGAAGAAGAATTGCAACATGATATACCAAAAACGAGACCAAGTGCAACAATTTTTACTCTCAGAAAGAGTAACCAAAAATGAAATGGAAGCTAGGATGGATGGTTTGAAGACTAGCTTAAAATAAAACATGGAAGGATTAAGAATGTCATAAAAGCTAATATGGATGACATGAAAGCTAATATGGTTGACATGAAAGATAATATGGAATATTTTAAGAATGGTTTAAAAACAGACAGTGAAGGTTCCATGGAAGGTTTGACAAGGTTGTTACAAGAAATGCTTCCTAATGGCAAAAAGGTATTATATGAAGCTCATGATGAGAAAAGAGAAATGTTAATCATGATTTCATAGACTCTAACATTGGATCGAAGACCCACCATGTTCTAAAGCTCAATATGACGAAGTTTCATGGCAAGGATCCTGTAACATGGATACTACATATGGAGCAATATTTCGATCTCCATAATGTGAAAAACACACAAAAGGTATGCATTGCAACTTTATATTTGGAACCCAATCAGTTTGTATGGTATCAATGGATTTTCTCTCGTAAAAAAATTGTCACTTGGTCAATTTTTACAGAGGAAATGATGGCACATTATGAAGACACAAAGAGTAACACCTTCTTTATTCAATTGATAAATAAAAAACAAAAGGGTTCAATGATGGAGCACATTGAGGACTTCCAAAAATTGAGTATAAGGGTAAATGATATTCTATAGGAGCATAGGATTGATGTGTTCATAGGGACCTTAAAGGATAACATCCAACATGAGGCTCTCCTTTGGAAACCCAATTCATTGGAAAAGGCATTCAGGTTGGCAAGAAAAATTATGGCAACAAGGAATCCTACCACTCACAACTATAAATATTGAAGTGTTGCTGCCCCTAGCCTTCCACAACCTACAAGGTTGAAACCACAACAATTGGAAGAAAAAAGAGCGAAAGGGATTTGTTATAGTTGTGATTCAAAATACACTAAAGGTCATAAGTGTGCTAAGAAGAAATTATTTTACATAGATTTTGAAAAGGAGGAAGAAAAGGAAAAAGAAACATCAAATGAAGAGTATATACATGAGGAACCAACCCTAGATAAAGAAGAAATGAATCCAACTATATCCTGTAATGCATTGGTAGGAATTATCACTCCTCAAACTCTCGAGATAGAAAGACATATCAAGAATAACAAGGTAATAGTGTTGATTGATTCAGGTAGTACCCATAATTTTATTCATTGTAAGATAGACAAAGAATTGAGTTTCTTTCTATATCCAACATCATAGTGTCAAGTGATGGTTGCAAATGGAGGAACCATAAATTTCTCTAGAAAGTGCCATAATATCAAGTTATCCATGGGAGAATATGTATTGAATAGTCCAATGCTTTCCATTCCAATGGGTGTGATGATGTTGTACTAGGAGTACTGTTGGGTCCCTATAATACTAGTGATTACCCCATTACTATTATAGTTGTATCCCTTATTAATATTGTCTTGCCCCTATTGTCCCCATATTGTTATTATTGTGCCCCATAGAATCCCTCTATTGTTATTTTTGTGGCTTTATATTATTATTGTTAGGTCGGCTGGGTTATATTGTGACTCCTTAGACTCCTATATATAGAAAGGAGGTTTTGTCATTTGAATCATCCAAGAATTGTTCATTTATGTAATGTAAAGGAGGTTTCCCCCTTGAAGAGGCTGAATTCTAAGGCGTTGATCTATCTTTTCTATCTTTTTCTTGAGCTGGTTTCATAACATTTGGTATCAGAGCTTTGGATTCTAGGGTTTCGATGCTCCAAATAGGTCATCATGGAATTTTCACTATAACTTTTTTTTTGCGATGTTTCAGAACCTAAAAAAAAACCCATTTGAGAAGAAATCGCGCTAAATCTCGAGTCCAAATTTCAGAGCTTTTATCACTATATGTGCAGAGATATGATCTGAGGAAGTTGGTCTTTTTGTAGACTCCTGAATTACATTCCAAATAGGTGACCTAGGGAAATTTGTCATAACTTTCTCTCTGAGCATCGGATTGAAATTTCATAAAAAGTTACAAAAAGAGGATAGACTTTAATTTCTTTTGTATATTTTTTAGAGCCAAAGGTTGAAACAGTGACTCGTGGCACATCATACAAGCTTGCTCTACTAAACTAGTCTATAATTAGGTCACTGTGGGGGATTTCACATAACTCTTCCTTGAAGAATCCAATTTGGATCACACTGGTGGCATTGGAAAGAGGACACAGAGGGCTACTGCAGGTCGCAATTTCAGAACTGGATGATTCGAAAATACAAAGATACATCAGAGGCAATATCGAGATCCTACAAAGTGAAAAAAGGTGTATAGATTTTCTTAAATTTTTGCTTAAGCCTAGTTTGAAAATTTATTTTGAAGGAATTAAAAGGGCATAGTAGAGCATTATTATTGGTAACTGATGCCCTGAGGAAAGAAAATCCAAACACCTAGTAAGCAACCTGAAAGCTCTAGCATGACTCGTGAAGAAGAGGAAGAAATGCTACATGATATATCAAAATTACAAGACCAAGTGCAGCAAATGTCACTGTTACAAAAGATAATATAAGCTAAGATAAAGGGCATGGAAGCTAAGATGGATGATTTGAAGATAGATTTGAAGACAAATTTGAAGAGAGACATGGTAGATTTGAAGACAGATTTGACAAATTTTCCACAAGAAATACTTACTAATGGTGAAAAGGTAGTAAAGGAAACTCATGATGCGAAGAAAAGAAATGTTGATCATGATTTCATAGACTCTAATGTGGGATCGAAGACCCACCATATTCCAAAAATCGATATAAGGAATTTTGATGGCAAGGATCTCGCAACATGGATATTACAGATGGAGGAATTTTTTGATCTCAATAATGTGCAAAACACACAAAAGGAACGTATTGCAACTTTATATTTGGAACCAAATCAGTTTGTATGGTATCAATGGCTTTGCTCTCGTAAAAAAATTATCACTTGGGCAAATTTTACGGAAGAATTGACAGCACATTATGAGGATACAAAAAGCAACACTTTTTTTAGCCAATTGATAAGTCTCAAACAAAAGGGTTCAATAATGGAGCACATTGAGGAGTTCCAAAAATTGAACATAAGGGTAAAAAATATTCCATAGGAGCATAGGATTGATGTGTTCATAAGGAATTTAAAGGATAATATCCAAAATGATGTTTGCCTTTAGGAACCTGATTCATTAGAGAAGGCATTCAGGTTAGCAAGAAAAATGGAAAGCAAAATTATGGCAACCAGGAAACATACCACTCACAACTATAAAGATGGAAGTGTTGTTGCCCCTAGTCTTCCACAACCTATAAGGTTGACACCACAACAATTGGAAGAAAAAAGAGCAAAAGGGCTTTGCTACAGTTGTGATAGCAAATACACTAAAGGTCATAAGTGTGCTGAGAAGAAATTATTCTACATTGACTGTGAAGAGGAAGAATAAAAGGAGGAAGAAATGTCAAAAGAAGAGGATATACTCTAGGAACAAAACCTAGATAAAGAAGAAATGAATCTAACCATATCTTGTAATGCATTGGCGGGAATTACCACTCCTCAAACCATCAAGATAGAAGGAAAAATCAAGAAGAAGGTAATAGTGTTGATTGATTCAGGAAGTACCCACAATTTTATTCATTGTAAGGTAGCAAAAGAATTGAATTGCTTCGTATATCCAACACCAAAGTGTCAAGTGATGGTTGCAAATGGAGGAACAATAAATTGCACTGGAAAATGCAATAATATCAAGTTATCCATGGGAGAATATGTATTGACTAGCCCAATGCTTTCCATTCCAATGGGAGGTGCTGATGTTGTACTAGGAGTCCAATGGCTACAACCCTTGGGTACAATATCTTTTAATTTTCAACAACTTTTCATGAAATTTTCTATGGAAGGAAAGGAATTTGAATTAAGGGGTATTGCAAGGAAATCGAGAAATATAATTAGCTCTAACGGTATGACAAAGCTTTTAAAAAAGGAACAAAGAGGTGTAATTGCACAATTATGTTCGCTAAATGTTTCCACATTGGAATTATCTATTTCTCCAGATCTCCAAAAAGTTTTGGACTATCATTCCAAGGTATTTGAGACTCCCAAAGGTCTCCCACCTATTCGTGATCATGATCACGCTATTCATCTGATTCCACGAAGTGTTCCTCCAAACATCAGGTCGTACAAATATCCCTATGCCCAAAAGATTGAAATTGAACATATGGTTGCAGAAATGCTAGAAGCTGGTATAATTCAATTGAGTCAAAGTTCTTTCTCTGCTCCAGTAGTATTGGTGCACAAGAAGGATGGATCATGGTGCATGTGTCTGGATTATAGGGAGCTCAACAAGCTCACTATTAAAGATAAGTTTCCCATTCCTGTCATTGATGAATTACTGGATGAATTGCATGGATCAATTGACTTCACCAAGTTGGATCTTCATTCAGGATATCATCAAATCAGAATGAAGACTGAAGACATTCCGAAAACAACATTTAGAACTCATGAGGGTCATTATGAATTTTTGGTCATGCCTTTTGGACTTACTAATGCACCTTCAACATTTCAAGGTTTGATGAATTCCATTTTCAAACCAGTCCTTAGAAAATTTGTGTTAGTATTTTTTTGATTATATACTAATCTACAGCAAGTCTTGGAAGGATCATATTGAACATGTTGACAGGGTGCTACAACTATTGGAGGAGAAACAATTATATGCAAAAAGATCCAAATGTTTCTTTGGAGTACAAGAGGTGGAATATCTAGGTCATATTGTATCTCATGAAGGAGTTAAGGTAGACCCTAGCAAAATTAAAGCCATTAAGGAATGGAAAATCCACACATCCATAAAGCATCTGCGAGGATTTCTTGGGTTGATTGGGTATTATCGCAAGTTTGTTAAGAATTATGGGAGAATAGTAGCACCTCTAACAACATTATTGAAGAAAGATGCATTTTCATGGACTCCAGAAGCAACAAAGGCCTTCGAACATCTTAAAGAGGCAATGTGCCAAGCACCGGTCTTAGCTACACCAGACTTCACAAAAATCTTTATTGTGGAATGTGATGCTTTAGGAAATGGAATTGGTGTTGTTTTAATGCAAGATGAAAGACCCCTTGCTTTTGAAAGTCATCCAATCAAGGGAAAGTTTTTACACAAAGCTATTTTTGAGAAGGAAATGTTGGCAATACTCCATGCACTTAAGAAATGGCGACCCTACCTAATGGGAAGACACTTCAAGGTAAAAATGGATCATGATAGTCTTAAATACTTTTTAGAACAAAGATTATCCTCTGAAGAGCAACAAAAGTGGGTCACAAGGATGTTGGGTTATGACTTTGAAATCATCTACAAAAAAGGTAAGCAAAATGTGGTGGCAGATGCACTCTTAAGAAAGGATGAGGATGTGGAAGCATTGTTGTGCGTCATTTCTATTATCCAACCAGATTGGATAAATGAAGCAAGGGAGGAATGGAAGAATGACGAAAAATTGTGGGCACTTATTTGAAAGTTACAACAAGATTCCAGTACGTCCGATACATTTAGCTGGCAAAATGATTCGTTTGGTACAAAGATCACTTATACCTCTGTAAGAATTCCCAGCTAAAACAAAAGACTCTTATGGAATTGCACACTTCTCTTTTAGGAGGGCAATCAGGATTTTTAAAAAATTACCACAGCGACAAAAATTACCCCATTTATGGCACTTTATGGATATCAGTTACCATCCATCACATCATATTTAATAGAAAATTCTAAGGTTCAAGCAGTGGAACATCACATCGAAAATCAACAACAAGTCCACCAACTCTTAAAGGATAACCCCATTTTGGCACTTAATAGAATGAAACAACAGGCAGATCAACATCGCAGCGAAAGAAGTTTTGATATAGGTGATTGGGTATTCCTACGGCTACAACCATATAAGAAAATGTCCCTCAAGCAAGCTAAGAAGGATAATAAATTATCACCAAAGTATTATGATCCGTACAACGTGTTGCAAAAGATTGGTACTGTGACATACAAATTGGAGCTTCCTACAGCTTCTCGATTTCATCCAGTTTTCCATGTTTCATGTTTAAAGAAGGTTATAGGTGACAAGCTCCCAGTTCAAACAATATTGCCACAACTTGATGAGGAAGGAAAAATTATATTGGAACCAGAAGCAGTCACAGAAACAAGAACTCGACAACTACGAAATCGATCAATTGTGGAGTATCTTACCAAGTGGAAGAACTTATCCGCTGAAGATTCCACATGGGAGGATGAGAATTTTATACAGAAGCATCCAAAACTACTCAAGCATTGACGACAACACTTTTTTGAAGGAGAGGGGCATGTTTGGTCCCTATAATACTAGTGATTACCCCATTACTATTATAGTTGTATCCCTTATTAATATTGTTGTGCCCCCTATTGTCCCCATATTATTATTACTGTGCCTCGTAGAATCCCTCTATTGTTATTTTTGTGGCTTTATATTATTATTGTTAGGTCGGCTGGGCTATATTGTGACTCCTTAGACTCCTATATATAGAAAGGAGGTTTTGTCATTTGAATCATCCAAGAATTGTTCATTTATGTAATGTAAAGGAGGTTGCCCCCTCAAAGAGGCTGAATTCTAAGGCGTTGATTTATCATTTCTATCTTTTTCTTGAGCTGGTTTCATAACAAATACAATGGCTACAATATTTGGGTACAGTAGCTTTCAATTTTCAAGAGCTTTTATTGAATTTTTTTGGAATGGAAAAGAAGTTGAATTAAGGGGTATCACAGGAAAATATGGAAAGATAATTAGCTCTAACGGCATGAAAAATCTTCTAAAGAAAGAACAACGAGGCATACTTGCACAATTATGTTCACTAATGTCCCCACATTGGAATCGTCTATTTCTCCAGATCTCCAAAAAATATTGAAAAATCATTCCAAGGCATTTGAGACTCCCAAAGGCATCCCACCTATTCATGATCATGACCATGCCATTCATTTGATTCTAGGAAGTGTTCCTCCAAAAATGAGGCCTTACAGATATCCCTATGCCCAAAAGAGTGAAATTAAATGTATGGTTGCAGAAATGCTAGAGATTGGTATAATTCAACCTAGTCAAAGTTCTTTCTTTGCTCCAATAGTATTGATGCACAAGAAGGATGGATCATGGCGCATGTGTCCAGATTATATGGAGCTAAACAACCTCACTATTAAAGATAAATTTTCCATTCCAGTCATTGATGAATTATTGGATGAATCATGGAGAAATCTACTTCACTAAGTTGGATCATCATTTAGGATATCATCAAATCATAATGAAGATTGAAGACATTCTAAAAACAAAATTTAGAACCATTTAGGGTCATTATGAAATCTTGGTCATGCCTTTTGGCCGCACCAATGCACCTTCTAGATTTCAAGCTTTGGTGAGTTCCATTTTTAAACCCTTAGAAAATTTGTGTTAGTATTTTTTGATGATATACTAATCTACAACAAGTCTTGGAAGGATCATGTTCTACATGTTGACAGGGTGCTCAAACTATTGGAGGAGAAACAGTTTTATGCCAAAACCTCAAATGTTTCTTTGGAGTACAGGGGGTGGAATATATGGGTCATATTGGATCTCATGAAGGTGTTAAGTTAGACCCTAGAAAAATTAAAACCATTAAGGAATGGAAAATTCCCACATCCATAAATCATCTGCGAGGATTTATCAGGTTGACAGGGTATTGTCACAAGTTTTCTAAGCATTATGGGAGAATAGCAACAACTCTAACAACATTACTGAAGAAAGATGCAATTTCTTGGACTCTACAAGCAATGATGGCCTTTGAACATATTAAAGAGGCAATGTGCCAAGCATTAGTGTTAGCTATGCCAAACTTTACAAAAACCTTTACTATGGAATCTAAAGCCTCGGGAAATGGAATTGGTGCTGTTTTAATGCAAGAAGGAAGACCTGTTTCTTTTCAAAGTCGTCCAATCAAAGGAAAGTATTTAGACAAAGCTATTTATGAGAAGGAAACATTGGCAATACAACATTCACTTAAGAAATGGAGACCTTACCTAATGGGAAGACACTTAAATTTGAAATCATCTACAAAAAAGGGAAGCAAAATGTTGTTGCAGATGCACATTCAAGAAAGGATGAGGATGTGGAAGCATTGTTTTGTGCACTTCTATTATCCAACCAGATTGGATAAATGAAGCAAGGCATGAATCAAAGAATGATGAAGAATTGTGGGCACTTGTTCAAAAGTTGCAGCAAAATCCCATTACATCTGATACATTTAGCTGGAAAAATGATTCGTTATGGTACAAAGATCGCTTATACCTCTGTAAGAATTCCCAACTCAAACAAAATATTCTTCTCAAATTTCACACCTCTCCGTTAGGAGGCACTCATGATTCTTAAAAACTTACCACGGGGTTAAGAAGGAATTTTTTGAGATGGTTTTGAATTTGATATTCAAAATCTTGTGGCATAATGTTTAGTTTTCAAACAAAATAAAGTTGAAACAATTAATACCCGAGTTCTGTTACAACCTTTCTCCATCCCAAGTCAATGTTGGGAGGTGGTTTCAAAGGATTTTATCACAATTCTACCCAAATATGAAGGAAAGAGTGTCATCATGGGGGTAGTTAATATATTTATCAAGTATGCACACGTTTGTGCATTATTTCATCAATTTAAAGCCGATACAATTGTTATTGCATTTATGGAACCAATATAAACGCTACACGAAAACCCAAAAAATATTGTAAGACACATAAATGCCATTTTCACTGGAAATTTTTGGACGGAATTATTTTCTTATTTGGGTACCTAGTTAGCTCATAGCTCATCTTATCATCCTCAATCTGATGGGAAAAATAAGATAGTGAACAAATGTTTGGAATGATATCTTCCTTTCTTTTTAACTCATAAACATGCACAATGGGTCAAGTGGTTTCCTTTGGTTGAATGGCAGTGTAACACTTCCTTCCATACTGCAGCCAAAATGACCCCATTTATGGCACTTTATGGATATCATCCGCCGTCCATCACATCATCTTTAAGAGAAAATTCTAAAGTTTAAGTAGTAGAAGATCACATCGAGTATCAACAAAAAGTTCTTCAACTCTTAAAGGATAACCTCACTTTGGTGCTTAATAGAATGAAATAACAGATAGATCAACATCGCAGCGAAAGAAGTTTTGATATAGGTGACTGGGTATTTCTACGACTACAACCTTATAAACAAATGTCCCTCAAGCAAGCTAAGAAGAATAATAAATTATCACCAAAGTATTATGGTCAATACAAGGTGTTGCAAAAGATTGGTACTATGGGATACAAATTGGAGCTTCCTGCATCTCCCCGACTGCACCAAGTTTTTCATGTTTCGTGCTAAAAGAAGGTTATAGATGACAAGCGCCCAGTTCAAACAATATTTCCAGAAATTGATGAGGAAAGAAAAATCATATTCGAACCTGAAGCAATGTAAAAACAAGAACTTGAAAGCTATCAAATTGATCAATTTCAGAGTATCTCATCAAGTGGAAGAACTTACATGTTCAAGATTCCACATGGTGGGATGAAAATGTTATATAGAAGCATCCATAACTACTCAAGCGTTGAGGAAAAAACTTTTTTGAAGGAGAGAAGCATGTTAGTCCCTATAATATTAGTGTATTCCCCCATTATCATTGTCATTGTATCCCTTATTGTTATTGATGTGCCCATATTGTCCCCATATTGTTATTATTCTGCCCCATAAAAGCCCACTATTGTTATTGTTGTGCTCTTACATTACTATTATTATGTCGACTCTGATTATATTGTGACCCCTTAAACTCTTATATATAGAAAGGGGGTTTTGTCATTTGAATCATCCAAAAATTCTCATTTGTGTAATTTAAAAGAGATTTCCCCTCAAAGAGGTTGATTTTGTAGTTGATCAATATTTTCTATCTTTTTATTAGTTGGTTGCATAACACCTTCTTGGTTACGTAATCCACGATGCAGAATGCTTTTTCGAAATGAAATCAACTTAGTGCCCCACACCCTTTCATGATTTACCAGTGAGTATGAACATTTCTATGTTTGATATTATTCCAAATTTTATAATATTATCACATTGAAAATTATGTCGTTTATTGAGGACACGTGAGTGAAATGTACAATTACATGTTGCGAATTCAATCATAACTCGTTGAAAGGTAAATGTTATCCCAACAACCTTGACTACCCACCTTCCTTCTAGGTATAGTTTCGCTTCTTCCGTTTTGACCACATAACACGGTACATTCATAAAGCCGGAATATATTATCATCGATTTTGACTTTGAGAGCAGAAAAAGAGAGCGGTCAACGAGTTATGAGAAATGTGGAACAATGTGTCATTCAAGAAATGAATGAAACTCCAAACATGTAGGGGCATACAGTTGCAGACTGGAGAAACTCTCTCATAAAATTAGCCGTGATTGGTGGAGGAAGAGGGCATGCGAGTTGTATACGTTTAAAATTTATATATTAATAAATTTGGTTCTTTTGATAAATTGTCTGACGTAAATCCTAGTTTAAACTAACTTTAGTTTCGTTTAATCTTTTGTCCCATACTGTAAAAGAGTTCACTACTTTAAATACAAATATCAATATAAATACAGTATGATAAATTTAAAGTTCTAAAACAAGGGATTAATGCTCATACTTCTCTTTTCGATGACAACTTCAGTTTGGCGTAAAGGAAAGCGAAGTCTGTTTGACATCTCTCAAATCAAAATTGAACGAAGGCTTGAACGTGGTTTTAGCTGCGTACTCTTCCCGGCACTGAAGCATAGGCATATAACCCGGGATAGATCTACTAGTTACATCCCAAGTATTAAATGGAAAACTAGTAACTTTCTAGTATACATGATGTACAATAGATTTTATATTGGAACGGCATCAACTCCTCCTCTTGCAGCAAATTTCTTAAAGGACTCAGTTACATCTTCAAGTAGTCATCTTGAAAAGCTCAACTAACACGCCAATTTTAAATATTTCATGCTTAATTTTATAATTTCAACAAATCTTTATTAAAATTTAAACAAAAACAAACATTTCTAAAATTACTACAATTGAAAAATATGTCGTACATTTTTATATTTGTACCTATAATTTAAAGAAAAATAAACATATAATTCTTTAATCTTATATAAGAAAACGAAAAAGTTAATTCTCATCAACTCTAACCAATGACACAAATTCAATATCAAATAGACATACTCGTTAGAAAAACCAATAACAATCTTTAAAAAATCAAAATTCTTATACTATTCAATCATACAATGCGTTAATAAATCGAAATTTTAATCATCGAAGAGGTGCATAGAAGCTCTGAAATCTAGTTGAACTTGTAATTGATATTAGGGTTTATCTGACATAGGATTCGTTGTTCGAGGCAAATGGCACCCCCGTGGGGAGGGGGCAACCCCTCCTTCAACACCATAGTTGCCGGAAAAAATCCCAAGCAACCTAGTCACAAAACAAACAACCAAGTAGAACCGACATTCAGTAAGAAAAAAATCAGTGAAGACTAAGCAATAAGGCCTTCCCGACCAATATCAACATTAGCTATGATGATGACCTATGGGAACAACCCATTGAGTATGCGCAAATTTCTTTCCCTTTAGAAAATTTCATCAAGATGGAAATTTTCTTCTGAGAATGTCCTAAGAATCAAATCCTAAAAACCACTGAGTAACGAAAAAAGGAAATGAGGGATTCGCAAGAGTGACTAAGAAAAGAAAATTAGATAGGAGAGGAGCAACAGACCCTTCTTCATCCTCCAGTGACCCAAACAATAATAGATTCTCAACCATACAAATAGAGGATGAGATGTAGAAAGCTATGAGACAAAAACACGCACAAACAACAAACCCAAGGTCTAAATGGGAGAATGTCGAAGAAAGAGAACCATGCAAGAATCAACAAGCATAACTGACACAAAATATCATTGAGAATGATGTGGCAATGATCAAAGAAGAGCATGAAGACTCAGAGAATGAAGATATAGAAGACCCAAGCTAAGAAACCAGGATCTCCAACAAATATCCCAAGAAGGAGAACAAAAGATCCAATCAATATCCCAGAAGAGAAGGTGTGGTTGATAGCGATATTTTATTTAACCACCCCTCCCACATTTACCCAAATCCACAAGCTCGCCAGGGTAAACATGAGATCAGAGTTACAGTGCAAGACCCAATTTCCAATATTCGCTTATGGAAAATGGGGTCTACATGTCCAGAACTGTCTATAAACACCCAGTGACACATGATCACATTTTTATTAGCCTAATTGGATGCAACACTATTTATTTTCACTTTCATTTCCTTAAATTTAACACAACTTTCTATTTTTGGTAGTTTTTCAGGTTCTAAACTTCTGAGGCCGTTTTGAGGTCCTAAACGACATTTTCAAGGTAAACAGATAGACGAGAAAAGCACCAAAATTTATTTCCGAAATCTAAAGCTTTTGCTATGCCTCCCCATGGAGATATTCGAAATAAGGTATTATGATAGTGAAACGGAGATCATATGCCAAAGTTACGACTACGAGAAGTTAGAGCTCCCAATTACTCATTTATACAAACACTTTGTGTACATAGAACATATAGGTTATAAATGCATATATGTTCACTAATTCAATAAGCTCACCAGAGAATCATCAAGAGGGCTCTATGCCCTTTCCACATAGCTGCAAAAATACTTTTTAGTCCATACATTCATCAACCAATCAATAACTAAATAATTCATGACAAGATCCACAGAGGGTACACACCATATAACCAATATATAAGCAGAAAATAACCAACATAGGAACCATGGAAACTCAACCATAATATCACCAATATAATTACTACAAGTACACATGAATCATAGTAGGATAATAACTGTTATTAATATATGAAAATACCAACCAAGTTAGAGAATTCCGTAGACCACCCAACCATATAATGGGTTGAATTAAATCTCTCTTTCAGTAGATTACCCCCACACCATATTCCAAACAGGAATGTGGGTTCTCATGGAGTAAACCAGGAAAGGCCAAACCATGGCTTTCAGAAGCCATACCACCTCAGCCATCAACCATTGATTCCATCTCATAGTCAGACATCACTAACACCAACCAGATCGGTCTCTACCCAATTTATCTAGGGATTCAAGAACTAGTAACGCAACCCAAAACCTTCCAGCGCTTCAAGAACTAGTAACTCAACCCGAAACCTTCCAGGGCTCCAAAGCATTTGTCCAACCCAAATCTAGGGACTAGTAGCTAAACCCACCGAGGCTCTACAACATTTGTGCCAAACTAGGCTCTAGGACTAGTAACTCAACCCAAATTATTCAAGGGCTTCTAGAGTGTTTGTTCCAACCCGCAACCATAAGGAATTATGAGCACCAACCAAAAAAAAATCAAGCAGAAAAACCTACAACACCATGGCTATCTAGGAAATGGAAAGGCAAGGCTAAAACCACTATCAATCTAGGAAATACTCCATGCCAATAACAACACATTACCATAAAATCACATGCATATACAATGCATCTAGAAATCAGCAGGAAATCACACATGCACCATATTACCTACAAAGCAATCTAACTGTCACTATTGATCCACCTCTTACCTTGAACTTTCCTTTTCCTTCTTTCTCCAAATCCAAATGAATACTATAATGCACCAAAAATGCTCCAAGAATGCATTAAGTGTGCAAGAGTATGAGATAGTGAGATAATATAAGAGAGCTCCAAGCTAAAACTAAATATGCAAATATGTGACCCTTCATCTCCCTTTTCTGCTATTTTCCTTTATTTCATAAACAAAGTACCAATTTGATGCAGGAGCACCCAACTTAGCAATTTCATTATATTCTAGTTAACTTAGGGGGTCTTGTGTTTTCAAGGAAGTTGGATTCCTATGTATCACATTAATGTAATTATTAATGTTTTGAGTGATTGGAATAGGAATTAATTAGATATTGTGATGATATTTGTAAATTCTCTCGAATGTAGGAGAACATGAGTGATGATGAGTGATTAGTGAGGATTGAGATATTTGGAAATCAATTGTAAATCTTATATTAGAAATTGGTTTCATGGTTTGTGGAACTAGAGAGGATTCTTAGGATTAATGGAGTTAAAAGTGGACTTAGAGGATATTCGGGATTTAGTTCAGCAGATGAAGGATCTAAATTAGAATTGGTTAGCATAACCTTTTGTATAAAGGTAAGCCTAAAAGGAATAGAGAGAGCCAGTTAGTTAGAGTGAGAATTAGAGTTCAAATATTAGACAGGGTTTCACTATAAGCCTACGGGCAGGAAAGGAAAGGCCAATGATATAGAAGATCAAGCCAAGGAATTCATTGTGTAAATATTTATTTATTAATACAAAAGTGCAATTTGTGAGTTTGTGTGGTGTGTATTGAGTAATTGAATTATAAACTGTGTGTGGTTTAGAGTAATTCTGCATAACATAAGTGTGCAGGGAATTCAAAAAGAATCTGAGAGAGAGGACACTACTCAAAGGAGTATTGCGATGATCGGACAATGTTGGAGTCTGATTGAATAAAAAAATCAAAGCTCAGGAGTGGTAGCATTTAAATAATACGCAGAACAAAGTTCAGGAAGGAGTCAAGCGGAAGAGAAATCGAAGATTGAAATCAATGAAAGGAAGAAGTAATGAAGAAACATTGCACAGGAACAATTGGATCAGTCAGATCAATGGACAGAATTAATGGAAGATGAGCGACGAAGATATCATCACAGGAGATTAAGTTAATGGATGGATGGATCACATCAAGGCACATGTTGACAAAAGGGTAGAAAACATGCAGAATGATGGAGTGATCTTCGTAGGTGGTAAGCAGTATCTCGTGCGCCCTAAAAGCTGTAAGTGGTATTCTAAATTTCATGCGATTACCCTTTGTGGCCGACACATAGCACGATAAAACTACTTTTCTCGCGCGCTCTCGACGTGATATTAGTCATGCACGATTTCACGCGAGATTGCATGATAGACATTGGATCGAGCGAGATTGATCGACGATGGAGATCGGCCAGGCTAGTTGATGAGCAAGTGATGAGATAGTCATTGGATCAAGCGATATAGGTTGACGGTGGAGATTTGGAACGCATAAAGTCGAATGTTGAAATGAATACGTTAGCTATGTGACACGTGGTTGATGGTGATTGGTCAAGTTTGTTGTGGATCGGATGGTAAGGAAATCCACGGGTGTAATCTGATTAATATATGATTAAATAGCTTCCGCTTAAGCATTTAATTAAAGAGAGTTAAACCTTGGGTTATGGAAGGTTTCCCTAAGTATGGAATTTTGGAATTCCTGGGACATAGTGTGACATGCAATTTTATTTGCATATTGTGGGTATGTGCGGCTTAGGCTGCATCAAATTTGATATCAGAGAAGAACAAGGAAATTCTGCGTGTAAGAATTCTTTGAGGAAACTTAGAACATAGTTATGTTTTGAAGGTGTGTATGCATGAAAGAGGAGATCAGATTTTAAATCTGACAAACTGTAGGCACAAAGAAATAAATTGTAGCAGAATTTGCAGATGCAAAGGAAATAAAGAACAATCCATTCAAAGTGTAGGTAAATGGTATAACAAGATCATGCAAAGGTCTTGAAGGTAGCGGCATAAGAAGGTGAGAATATTGCAAAAACCTAGAGCAAGGAGTGCTCAATTGGTTCTAGAGGAGAGAACCAGGGAGATGCCAAAACACTAAGCTTAGAGGAGGGAAGCTTAGTGAGGTATCATGTAG
Organism: Pinus tabuliformis; assembly: GCA_031772625.1. NCBI lineage: Eukaryota > Viridiplantae > Streptophyta > Pinopsida > Pinales > Pinaceae > Pinus > Pinus tabuliformis. Next base: position 1,244,011,118 of record CM062819.1, read on the forward strand.
CAAGGGGGACTTGTTACTTCAAAGGTTTTGTTGCAGCTCACGGAGATATTATAAAGGAAATTCCATAGAAGATGTGGGTAGAAATTCTAAGGGATGAAGAAAGTTGGTAAGAATTTTTTAGTGAAAGAAGAGGTGGCCAGAACCTAGTATTTCATTGTGATTTAAATACAAGAGGACAATTGTGTTATTAAAAGGTGCAGATGAATTGAAGACTAGAGGAGCAAGAGAGAAGTGCTCAAAGAGGTTCGAGAGAATAGAGAACCAAGTGCTTGCCAAAAGACAAAGTACAGAGGAGAGCTTGGTGAGGTAAGTGGCAACAGGGAGGACTTGCTATTGCGAAGGCTTTAATGTAGTTCATAGTAAGTGAGTGAGGAACTCATGAAGATAAAGAAGGAGATGACTACTGATAGTCATAATAGAGATAATAGAGGTTCTGAGGAAGACGACAACAGAAGAAAAGTGAAGAAGGAGGATGCCAAGGCAAATGGCAAGAGAATGAGTCAAGTGGAGCTTGACAAGGAGATTACAGAGTTAAAAGAACAACTCGATGTATTAAGGATGCTACTAGAGGAAAACCAAAGACAAGTTTGGGTCTTGAGGAAAAAGGAAGTGAAGTGGTCTAAGTTACAGAAATGGCTACGGTAGAATCATGTGAAGTGGATGGTGGAGGAACTCAGAGAAGCTGAGTTGAGAATGGAAGTTTCCATTTGTGAAGCATAACAGGGTGAAGTTCTGGGTCAAGATGAAGACTGGAGATTTGTGTAAGATCTTATGAATTATTATGAGAAGTCAATACAACAAGGAGATATGATGACTGAAGCATCAAGTGAGACCACAACATCTCATGTTTTTAAAACTGATAATTTGTGTATGATTGTAGCTATTGTAGGAGAAAAGCAACTTTGTGAAGATGTATTCAGGATGAATGAAGGTCTTGAAGAAAAAGGTGACAAAGAAAATTTCTCAGAACAGGAAGAGTTTGACTGGTTACTGCAGAAAGAGTCAATGGATGAGTTACTTAGTGAGAGAAGACAGTCATTTGAAGTTGTCATAGAGATGGAGGATCAGGATCTTATTCTGATGAAGAATGAAGGAATATTGTCTCAAAGAGGTAATCTAATGAATTTGATTAATGTTATTGATGAAGAACAAATACATGAGAATATTAATGCAGATGATGGGGCAAGGACAGCTCTTGAAGAAGGTTTACAGAGAGACAACAAGGCAAAGTTTATTGAAGAAGAAGGGGAGGTAGATTTGTCTCAAGACAAAGAAAAGACAATCACAGAATTGAAGAAAGAAGAAGAATATGCAAAAGATTTAGCAACGAGAGAAAGGACATCTGATGATTGGTCACTAACAAAGGAAGGTATGGAAAATTGTGTGAATTTTCCAAATTCTATTCCAATTGAAATTATTGAGTTATATAGAAAATTAGACTTTCAAAGAAGGAAGTTGGAAAAGAAAAGGATATATACTCAAGATAAATTTTTGAAAATTTTCATGAATGACAATCATAAGGAAAAGAGAATGGTAATAAAAGTTCAGCAAGTTGACATTACAGAAGAAGGAGTTCATTATTGTGAACTAGAGCAAGGAGATATCGTTGAAACATATGATATGAAGGAGAGTTTAAATCAACATATTGATGTGTTGACAAAGGAATTGAAGGAAAACTCAGAGCAACATACCGAGATGTTTCCAAAAAGGGAAAGCTTAATGAGGCCTTATATTTTTAATTCTGATAATTGTTTTATGATTACAAGATTTGATGAAAATGAGACGGACATGTTTCAAGTTGAAGAGTGAGTTTTAGAACTGAAGAAGACTGGAAGTTGCCAGGACAAACATATTGATGAGGAAGATGAAAAGCGTGAAGATACTGTGCTTGAAGAAATTAAACTGATTGTCAGAATCAGTGAAGGAAATGAAGGACAATTACTGAGGATTGTCAAGGAAGAGAAAGGAAAATATGTTATAATTGATGAACATCATAGTAATGTATTTGAGAGGAATCAAGTACAAAGGGAATTGAAGGATAATTTATTTCTTGAAAGTAAATATACAGATATTGAATAGAGGTTGTTTGGAAAGTCACAAGAGGGTAAGGATGAAAGGGCGGTAGTAAGAATCTGACAACTTCAAAGAGAAGACAGTAAAAAACAGTTTGAAGATGAGTGGACAAAGTACAACAACAAATGGAAAAGTAATTATCAGTCAAAAGATAAATTGGACATAGAGATTGAAAGAATAATAAGATTGATGATGAAGGTGCCTCAGAAGAAAACAATAGTAAGAAGGCCAAGCAGCAGCAAGAGAAAGACAATAGCACACTGTGAAAGCATAGCTAGTGGGGCAAAGCAACATAAAGTGTGGAAACCTGGAGAACAACAACAAACAACAGCAACAACCAAAGACAAATTACAGAATAAAGTATGGGATCGAGGAGGACAAAGGTCAGAAGCACATGAGCAAGAGATCATGGTTATTTTAGCCTTGGGAGTCTAATGCAGGAGCATCCAGCTCAGCAATTTCATTATATTCTAGTTAACTTAAGGGGTCTTGTGTTTTTAAGGAAGTTGGATTCCTATGTATCAATTTAATGTAATCATTAATATTTTGAATCATTAGAATAGAAATTAATTAGATATTGTGAGGATATTTGTAAATTCTCTCGAATGTAGGAGAACATGAGTGATGATGAGTGATTAGTTAGGATTGAGAGATTTGGAAATGAATTGTAAATCTTAGGTTATAAATTAGTTTCATGGTTTGTGGAACTAGAGAGGATTCTTAGGGATTAGTGGAGTCAAAAGTGGACTTAGAGAATATTCGAGATTTGGTTTAGCATATTAAGGATCTGAACAGAAATTGGTTAACAAAACGTTTTGTAAAAGGTAAGCCTAAAAGGCATAGAGAGAGTCAGTTAGTTAGAGTGAGAATTAGAGTTCAGATATTAGATAGGGTTTGACTGTAAACCTATGGGAAGGAAAGGAAAGGCCACTGATATAGAAGATCAAGCTGAGAATGAATTCATTGTGTAAATATTTATTTATTAATACAAAAGTGCAATTTCTAAGTTTGTGTGGTGTGTATTGAGTAATTGAGTTACAAACTGTGTGCGGATTAGAGTAATTATGCAAAACATAAGTGTGTAGGGAATTCAAAAATATTCTGAAGCAGATGACAGTGCTCAGAGGAGTATTGTGATTATTGGACAGTGTTGGAGTCTGATTGAATAACCAAATCAAAGCTCAAGAGTGGTAGCATTTAAATAATACGCAAAACAAAGTTCAAGAAGGAGTCAAGTGGAAGAGCAATCGAAGATCGAAATCAGTGGAAGGAAGAAGTAATGAAGCAACAGTGCACATGAAATGTTGGATCGGTCAGATCAATGAACATGATGAATGGAAGATGAGCAATGAAGATCTTATCGCAAGATATTGAGTTAATAGATCGATGGATCACATCAAGGCACCTATCGACAAAAGGGTTGAAAATGTGCATAATGATGGAGCGATCTTCATACGTGGTAAGAACTATCTCATGTGCCCTAAAAGCTGTAAGTGGCATTCTAAAATTTCACGTGATTACCCTTAGCGGCTGACACGTAGCATGAGAAAACTACTTTTCTCGCGCGCTCTTGATTTGATATCGGTCGTGCACGATTTCACACAAGATTGCACGATAATCGTTGGATCGAGCGAGATTGATCAACGGTGGAAATCGGCCAAGCTAGTTAGCGAGCAGGTGACGCGCTAGCCGTTGGATCAAGCGAGACAGATCGACGATGGAGATTTGGAGTGCATAAAGTCAAACGTTGAAATGAATATGTTAGCTACGCGACGCGCGGTTGACGGTGATTAGTCAGGTTTGTTGTGGATCAGACGGTAAGGAAATCCAAAGGTGTAATCTGATTAATATATGATTAAATAGCTTCCACTTAAGCATTTAATGAAAGAGAGTTAAATCTTGGGTTATGGAAGTTTTCCCTAAGTATGAAATTTTGGAATTCGTGGGACACAGTGTGACATGCAATTTTATTTGCATACTGTGGGTATGTGTGGCTTAGGTTGCATCACAATTATTGCCACTTTACATTTTCCAATGCCTCTTCCAATTTCTGTAGCCATAAATTAAACACAAGTGATACCCATCACTATCCTTTTCCCAAAATTTAGCTTGGAGTTCATGTCTGATGACCTTGGTATTATATTTTGTTTACATATAAAATCAATTAGGGGTTGCTACAAACCCTTCCCCCATTAGGGAAAACCGTCCTCAGTCTTCTATGACACATATGACCATCAAAATGCTAAAAAATAAATACATACTACCCATGGATATTTCTAACATAGCTCAATGCAATATTTACAATGAACAACTACTACATACCATGACCAACATCACAAACATAACAATGCTACCACTTATTGGAGCTTTATAACACAACACATTTTGGTATCTACAACAACATCCATATATACATATACATATACCAAAAAATCATTTGATTGAACCAACAAATAATGAAGGATACATAGCCCACATCTAATCAGACATATCCCATGTAGCTTCATCGGACTCAAAGTGCTTCCACTACACTTTAACCTAATTGATTTCTCTATGCCAAAGCATGAGTTATTTCTATTGCAATATGCATTGTGGTTCTGGATGGAATTCTCCCTCTGGTTCCACCTACAATATAGACTAATCAATCACATGATCAACATCCTTGACATACCTCTTAAGAAATGGAACATGGAAAACGACATGGGATTTCACTATCGATGACAACGTAAGTCTATAAGCCATTGGTTCAACCATGTCAAAGATATAAAAGGCCCACAATACCGAGGTGTTAGCTTGGCACATGAACCAGTCCTCAATGATCTCTTCTCGGGTTTGATGTGCATGTACACATTCTCCCCAACTTAAAACTTCTTAAATACCATGTATTGATATGCATGACTCTTTTGTGTGTCCTGTGTTGCCTTAAAATTCATTTTAATAACCTAGATTTCCTAGTCCACATCATCTAACATGTTTGGCCCAATAAATACTCTATTCAATGGATCACTCCAATTGATGGGAGAATTACAACTCTTCCCATAAAGTGCCTCAAATGGATTCATCCAAAAATATTCATGATACCCATTCTTGCAAAACAAACTCCACTAGCAAAAGACACTCCTCCCACTTCCTCTGTTGGTGCATAACATACATCCTCAGCATATCCTACATATTTCATGTTAACACCCTTTATCTTTCCATCTGTCTGCGGATGATAGGTTGTAATAAAATCCAATTATGTCCCCAAATCTGCAAACAACTCCTTCCAAAACCTAGAAGTAAACATGGCATATTTTTCAGATACAATCTTCTTAGGAACACCATGGAATCTCACAATCTCCCTGATGAAAATATGAGTTATGTCACTAACTCAATTAGTATAATTAACTAGAATGAAGTGAGCTACCTTGGTCAACCTGTGAACCACAACCATGATGAAATCATGTTGTCTAGATGTCCTCGACAATCCTATAACGATGTCCATGGAAATGACTTCCCATTTCCACTCTGGAATCATAATCAATTGTAATAAACCACCTTGATGCTTGCACTTTGCTTTTACCTATTGAAAACCCAAACACGTTGTGATGAACTCAACCACCTCTCTCTTCATATTCAACCAATATTAGAACTTCTTCAGAGTTGTCAAAGTCTTCTGATATCCTAGGTGAACTGAATACGGTTTGACACGAAATTCCCTCAAGATAAGCTTCCTGATTTCACTTTAATCTAGTACATAGATCATGTCCCTAATTATCACCAAACCATTTTTTGTGAGATGATAATCCACATCCTTATCACCTATACCGTACTATTGTAGCCTATGCTTAAGCTACTGGTAGCTTTCATCTTGTTGTCCCGCATGTAGAATACAATCCTGTAAATCTGTCCCATATGAACTCATAGTTGTAATGTGATTTACTTGAACTATTCCACTAAGAGCATATGCAACCCTATTCTCCTTACCCTTAATGTACCTGATCTCGAAGACAAAATCAGTGAGCATAGATAACCATGTAGCTTTCCTGGAATTCAAATTAGGTTGGTCAAACAAGTATCCCAACCCACTGTGATCACTCATCAACACAAACACCCCTCAAAGAAGATAATGTATCCACAACTTCAAGGAATGGATGATAGTTGTTAACTCGAGATCATGAGTCACATAGTTATGCTCGTGCTCGTTAAAATTCCTTGACTCATAGCATACTACCTATCCTTCTTGCATCAGAACTCCACCAAGTCCTCTCTTGCAAGCATATGTACACATCATAAACTCTTTATATGGATAAGAAATATTTAGAACTGGGTCATTTGTAAGAAACTGCTTCAACTTATCAAAACTAGTTGCACATTCCTATGCCCATTCAAACTTATTTCCTTTTCTCTGCAATGATGTAATATGATAGGAAATTCATGAGAAATTACTCTTGAACCTCCTGTAGTAACTTGATAATCACATGAATGATCTGACCTCATCTAGATTTCTAGGCTTTTTCCGTTCCATGATGGCTCTGATCTTTTCTCGATCCACTACTATGCCTTGCTTGGAAACAACATGCCCAAGTAATGAACTTTTGTTTGAAATAAACTGCACTTACTAAGCTTGGAATACAACTAATTCTCTCTTAGCAATCCTAACACTATTGCTAAATGTTCTGCATGCTCCTCCTCATTCTTAGAATATATCAATATATCATCAGTGAATATTATCACGAACTTGTCCAGATAAGGACACAACACACTATTCATCAAACACATGAAAGTATTTGAATGATTAGTCAAACCAAAAGGAACCACAACAAAATCATAATTCCCATACCTGGTCCAGAAAGAAATATTGTAAATGTCCTCTTCTTTGATGTGTACATGATGATATCCTGATCCTAGTTAGATATTTGAGAACATTTTTTCTCCCTTCAAATGATGAAACAAATCATCAATCCACGGCAAAGGGTACCTATTTTTTATCATCACCTTGTTCAATTGCCCATTGTCAATGCACAATCTGAGAGTACCATCATTATTCTTCACAAACAACATTGGTACACCCCAAGGTGACACACTTGGCCTAATGTATCCATTGTCAAGCATTTCCTTAAGCTGTAACTTCAACTCCACCAACTCTAGAGTGCTCATCCTATACATCACCTTAGATGTTGGTTTTTCTCCTGACTTCAGCTCAATAAAAATGTCAACTTCCCTAGGAGGTGGTAACTATGAAGTCTCTATTGGGAATACATCCTGAAACTATTGCAAAAGCAGATACCTCTTCAAGGATTTTGTATCCTCAACATCCTTACCTCTATCACTGGAAATATGAACTGCAAACATCACACACCCTTTCCTACTAATGCACTTTGTATACATAGTTGCAACCATTCTCAATGTCATAGGATTCTTCTTACCCTATAAGATTTTCCTTTCTCCATCATCATCCATGCACTCAATAGACTTATCATGGAAATCCACTTTAGTCCTGTGAATGGACAACCAATCCATACCCAACAACATATGATATGATCCCAACGAAAGAAAATTTAGATGCACTGATGTGGACATACCATTCAACTCAAATACATAATATATTACCCAATGATGAACTATTTTCTGATCACTTGGAGACAACTAAACCAACTAAGACTATCCATGTGCCTGTTTATTTAAGCAACACTTATCCACTAGGTCACAGTTGATATAACTATAGTTAGATCTAGGGTTAATGAAAATAGAAACAAATTGATCAAAAATATTACCTTCCATCTTGATAATAGATGCTTTATGATCAACCAGCCTATCATCTAATGTTGGATAAATCTCAGGAATACTCTATCCAACATCCCTAATTGTTTGTGCCTCCTAATCACTGTAAATGATAGGTTTTTCACCCTGACGTCGTTGAAAATCTCTCCTATGATAATCCTTGCCACAAGTCCAACATTGTAAAGGCTTCCTACCATCAACCTTTCTCTACTCCTAAGACAGAAATCTGTGTCCTCTGCCAACTGCATTGAATTTCTTGTACGGTGTTGTATTATCCTTGTTACCTGCATCCTAAGGTCTTTCTCACTTCTTATCCCAGTTTCCCTTAGTCTTGTCATTACCTTTCCAACCCTGCAACTTCTCATAACAATGTTTCAACTTCCCAATTACTTCCTCTAATGTTCGACGCTCATCATGCTCAATCTGATTCCTCAATGCTAATGGAAATACACTAACGAATATTTGAACCTTTGTCTTCTTATCCTTAAGAAATGATACATACCTTAACAACTCCCAAAACTTAGTTTTATACTCTTTGTTTGTCATAGATCCCATCTTCAACTCATAGAACTCTTTAGCCTTACTGTCATAGTATCTCTCTAACAAATACTTCTTTCTGAAAAGTCTTTTGTATTCATGCCAACTCAACTCCTCTGTCTTGATGCCTTTGACATGCTTCACATCTTCCCACCAAATGTTTTCTTTCCCTTTGAGATTGGAAATGGCTATCTTGGCTTTCATACTCTTTGTATATCCATGCAGATCAAAGAACTTAGTCATCCCAAGAAACCATACTTCTGTATCTTCTGGCTTCTTCTACTCTCCATCAAAATTAGGAGGTTTGGCTTTCTCGAAGTCATCTGACAAGTACTACTTCTCACTCCTCTTGTAAGGATGATAATGATGATGACCATGTTATCTGTCTGATCCAAAAATAGAATAGAATCCATAACTTCCACCTCTTACCATATCGTCCTTATCTGATCTGTTCCCTCCATGATACATGCTACCATATGCCGCATTTGTCATTTCCTCATATCCATAACTTATCTATGGCTATCCTTGTCTCTGAAAATTTGATAAACTTTGAAGGATAGCTACATTGAAATCTTCTTCCTTTTCCTGGGCTTTCGCAGGTCTTTCCTGTGGCTGAATGACTTTGTCATTATCTACCTTACAACTTCCTATTTTTTCCTTTAAACTTCTCAAAATATTTTCTATGTCAGGAGAGTACTCATCTCTATGTTTCTCATCTGATCTATAAGGAGAGTCATGTGATTTGTAATCCACCATTTTGCTTGTCATCTTTGATATTCTTCCAGAAAACATACCATAATAGGTAATTGAATATCAACATAATCAACATACCTTAGTGAAGTTCAGGGAAGGCTATCTCACCTCCACAAATCAATCTAGATTAACATATATATATATATATATATATATATATCTATTACATCAAGATATCAATCATCTCAACATACCAACATCATCAACCTCTACATGACAACACAATTGCGATAATGACCATCACGAGAAATAACCAACATGCATGCATGACAAACACATAGAAAATCAGACATGCATACATAACAAAGACATATATCCCAAGGTCTAATGTTCCAACCTCGCTCTGATACCAAACTATAACTAACCCTCCCACATTTACCCAAATCCAAAATCTTGCCAAGGTAAACATGAGATGAGAGTTACTATGCAAGACTCAATTTCCAAGATGCACTTATGGAAAATGGGGTCTACATATCCAGGATGGCCTGCAAACACCCAGTCACACATGATCACACTGTTATCATCCTAATTTCACCCAACACTATTTCTTTTCAGTTTCATTTCCTTAAACTTAACATAACTTTCTATTTTTGGGATATTTTCATGTTCTAAACTTCTAAGGATATTTTGAGGGCCTAAATGACATTTTAAAGGAAAATATAGAGACCAAAAAAGAGCTTAAATTTGTCTCACAAATTTTTGACATCACCTCCTCATGGAGATATTCAAAACAAGGTATTATACTAGTCAAACAAAGATCGTATGCCAAATTTATGACCCTGATAAGTTAGATTTCTCAATTACTCATTTATACAAACACTTTGTGTACATAATACTTGTAGGTTATAAATGCATATATGTTCACTAATTCAATACACTCACCAGAGAATCATCAAGAAGGATTTATGCCTTCTCCACATAGCTGCATCAACACTTATTAGTCCATACATTCAACAACCAATAAATAACTAAATAATTCCTGACAAGATCCACGAAGGTTACACATCAGATAACCAACATGTAACCAGAAAATAAGCATCACAGGAACCATGAAAACGCAACCATAATATTACCAATATTATTACTACAAGTACACATGAATCATATTAGGAGAATAACTCTTATTAATATATGAGAATACCAACCAAGTGAGGGACTTCCATGTATCACCCGACCATAGATTGGGCTGAACCAAATCTCTCTTTCAGCCAATCACCCCCACGCCATATTCCAAGCATGAATGTGGGATCTCATGGAAAAAGAAAACGAAACCAAACCAGGGTTTTCAAAGGCCAAACGACTTCAACCCTAAACCAGTGATTCCACCTCATAGTCAGACATCACTAACACCAACCAGGTTAGTCTCTACCAAAGATATCTAGGGCTTCAAGAACTAGTAACCCAACCCAAAACCTTTCAGGGCTCCGGAGCATTTGTCCAACCTAGCTCCAGGGACTAGTATCTCAACCCACCAAGGGCTCTGGATCATTTGTCCCAACCTATGCTCTAAGACTAGTAACTCAACCCAGGTTGTTCCAGGGTTTCCAAAGTGTTTGTTCAAACCCATACGCATAAGGAATTATGAGCACCAACTAGAAAACAATCAAGTGGAAAAAATAACAACAACATGGCTATCCAGGAAATGGGAAGGCAAGGCTAAAGCCACTGTCAATCCAGGAAATCCTCCATGCCAATGACATCACATAACAAAAAAATCACATGCATATACCATGATTCCATAAATCAGCAAATAAAGCACACATACAAGATGTTACCTGCAAAGAAATCCAGTTGTAGTTGTTGATCCCCCTGTTCCCTTGTGCTTTCCTACTTTACTTTGCCTTATCTTTCCAAATTCAAGTGAATACTAGAGTGCTCCAAGCATTCTCCAAGAATTCCCTAAGTGTGCAAGAGTATGAGAAAGGGAGATAATAGAAGAGACCTCCAAGCTAAAAATGATAAAAGCTAGCAACTAATCCTCCTAAGCCTTTTATCATTAAGGCCTTTATTTTTTTTAATTTTCCTTCATTTTTCCTTCAATTTTCCTCACATGCAAATATTTGACCCTTCATCTCCCTTTTCTCCTATTTTCTTTTATTTCATACATAAATACAAATTATTGCCACTTTACCTTTTCCAATATCTTTGCCAATTTCTGTATCCATAAATTAATCACAAGTGATACCCATCACTATGTTTTTCCCAACATGCAGCTTGGAATACGTGACTCATGACCTTCATATTATATTTTTTTTACATGGAAAATCAACCAGGAGTTGTTACAGTTTACTTGAAAAAATAAAGAAAAGTAAGCAAGAAACCCTCAGGTAACACCTCCAACCCTAGTCAATCTTTTTCATTAGGAATTAAAACTAATATAAGTAAAGAGCACTCGAAAGGAATTAGAGAGGGAAAGAAAAGAGGAAAAATACCAATGATCAAGTAATCACGGAAATGGGGGACTATATGCTAAATTCTAGTAAGGTTAGACCAATGATAGAGATGTATCAACCCTCCCAACCCCACTATCAATGAAATGACGTCATGGAACATCAAGGTTCTAAGTGGAAAATCTAAGAAGAGATTCCTGAAAAAAAAATTTACAAGTGAAATTCTTGAAATATTCATTTTGTAGGAAACAAAATGTATCTCCGCCACTCTACAAAATATATCCAGAAAAATCTAGAAAAACTATCAAATAAGTGTCAATGATGCTACAAGGGCCTTAGGGGGCATTGCAATATTATGGAATCTAGAAATCATAATGCTAGAAAACTTCTTGTCTACCCATCACACCATCAAAACAAATTTTCATCACTTATGGTCATCTACAAAAGGCTATACCACTTATGTTTATGTGCCCCCACCCCTATAGAGAAAAAACCTTTCTTGAATAGCTTGCAAAATCTAGAATGGCTTATAAATGGTAGACATTGGATCATTTGGGGAGACTTCAACCTAATCAAATTATTGCAGGAAAAGAATAGAGTAATTAGAAGACTTGAAGAAGACTCCATGAATTTCATGAATTTTCTACAATTTTCAAAACTCGTTGATTTGGAAAACAACAACGTATTATTTAAATGGAATAAAAAAAGAGGGGAACTACCCAAGTAGCCTCAAGGTTGGATAGATTTTGTTATCTATGAAAGGCTTATTCTTCTTGGATTACACCTTCATGCTAGTATTATTCCATGTCAAGGCTTGAATCATTAGCCCATTCAATATATATGAACTCTGGGAGACTCCTAAAAAATACATTTCTAATTTGAAACACTTTGGATTAGACACCCTACTTTTAAAAGAAATATAGATAAATGATGGAATGATTCATACTTCATAGAGGCCATCTCCATTTACAAATTTCAATAGAAATTAAAAAATTTCAAACAAAATCTTAAAATCTAGAATACATAGGATTTTGGCAACATAAAACAACAACAAAAATGCTAGAGCATTAGATGGAGTGAATAGAATGAGAAATCATGGAAAAAGGTAGAAATAGATTTCTAATGGTATAATAAAAAAACACTCAAATATAACTAGGTGGACGACTACAACAGGAGGAGAATTTGTGGAGGAAAAAATAGTCCAATGACTAAAAGAAGGAGAAAATAACACTAATGTTTTTCATAGAACCATAATATAACATAGGCACATGAGCAAAATAATTGGCCTCATAATAGTCAAAACAAAAAACTAGAACGACATGAGAACATATCTTGGGAGCTTAATATTTATTTCCAAAATATGCTAACAGAACCTATGGAGAGAATGCATCATAATCCGAACTTAAACAAGAACGCAATAAATTATAAATATAACCATAAATACAAAGATGCAGCGAAAAAACACTTCATTTAATTAATATCAAATACTGAAATATGCTTACAAACAAAATGGAAATAAGACTAGCTCGGGCGGTGGTAGCTTATCTATGAGAAGAGATGTGGTAGCTACATGCCTTTGAACTTCCTTACAATGAGGCTCGAATGTCGATTTATACTTGAGAAACAATGGAAAACCCTAAACATCCGAAAAACTAACGTTAGAGATGAAGTGCCAAAACTATGGGCCTCGTTTGGGTAAATTGGTACATCAACTTCCTGGGGTCATATCTTTGGCACAATAACTCGTTAGAAATATCTATCCAGGGACTACAAATTTCCAATGTTTGGTTGCCCCATTTTTCGAAAAAAGCATCATTTAGGGCCTCAAAATGGCTCCAGAAGTTTAGGACCCAAAAAACTGCCAAAAATAGTAAACTCTACTACAATTAAGGAAACTAAAAAACTGTAAGAGATAGTGGTGGGGGTCCAAGTGGAATAGGTAGGTGGCCACCAACATCCACCTGGATCAATCCTCCCCCCTTAGGAGTAAATGGTCCCCATTGCATTGAGTGCTTGCATGAGATGGGGAAAATTCTACTGAACTTCGTCCCTAGTGAGTCACTTACCTTGGTGCAAGAGTTGGCTAGCTTTGATAACCCAATATAGTTGGATCTTATGCTAGAAAGTGTTATTGATATGTGTGTCCATAATCCTATCAGCTGTGGCATGTTCAATCAAGTCTGGGTTTAACACTATTGGTGTGAGTTATTCTACAATGTCTAATGTGTCCAAAAATGGTGGGAAGTATGGTCGAAGGTAGTCCACATTGAACACTGGGTGCATACCAAGAAAAGGTGGAATGTTGAGGTTAAAGTAATTTTCCCCTATAGCCTTGGTGATGGTGTATGACACATATCGAATCGAGAAAAGCTTTAGCTGGGGTCCAATGAGGCACTCCTTCTGCAAATGCAGCCAAACATTGTCGCCCACCTGAAACTTGTGTGGCACCCGATGTTGATCATGTCGCTGCTTGTACTTTCCATTTGACTTCTCCAAGATGTCATGAACCTACTCACAAATGTGTGGGATGCATTCAATAAATATGTTCATTTATCGATGTCACACAATACATGTGTGGATTTTGTTTATGTAGTCGAATGAGGCATGGAAACATCAATCAGACACAATTGTTGAAATCCTAGACCCAATTGAAAGGGACTGTGACCAGTCGAGCTCCTCAAAGCTCTTCTATAACTATGTTGCACATAAGGAAGAATCTCATCCTAGTTCATGGATTCTTGGAGTTGTACATGCAGAGTATGTGCATTATCATCCTATTGATGACCTTCACCTCAACGTCAATATGGGGACGGAAGGCAATCGACTAATCTTGGTGTCAAATAATGTCTAGAGCCTTGACTAGAATGTGCTCAGGAACCTGCTATCCTAATCTGATATAATGGTTTATGGGATCTCAAAATGTACCCACACTTGTTCAAAGAATATTTTGGTAGTGTGATCTGCTATGATACTCTTCTTGTAGGCCACCAATATAGCCATCTTAGAAAATATTTCCACAACCACAAATACATAGTCATTACCATGTTGGGTAGAAGGGAGGCCAGACATATAGTCCATGGAGATGGATTCCTACGACTTGCTACGGGTAGGCAGAGGAGTGTACATTCCTTACTTCTTGATGGTTGGCTTGGAGCTAGCACAGGTAGTGCAAGATCTGATATATTTCCCAACATCTAGTCATATTTTTGGCTAATAAAAGTATTTTTGTAGTACAACCACAATTTTCTCCACAACAAAGTGTTCTTCAAACCGACTGTAATCTGCCTCCCAAATCATCTTGGCACGCTCGCTTGAAGTTACACAAAGGTGGCCTATGTAGCATAATAATGCGTCTTGGAGGTGGAAATCAAGAACTTGTTTTCCATCTACTAGAATCTAGTATGTGGAGGTGAACTCTAGCTAATTTTTTTATAGTTGCAGCCATCGAGAGGTCTCGTGGCCACAAGAGTTGAGAAAAATAGTCAATGCTACAACTAGGGGCTAGCTGAGGTAGTTTGTAACATGATTGGTGCTGCCCTTTTTCTATGTAATGTTCAAGTAGAATTCTTTCATATATGTAGACAACTTCTGATGGCGATCGTTCTACAACTTCCATTGTTCGAAACGCGTCGACAAAAGACTGATTATGTGATTTTGCCGAAGATTTCTAGACAAACTTCCATGGTGTTTTCATAAACTAAAGAGGTTGGTGATATTTGTCGATGATTGTCTCCTTCCCCAAAATGTAATGCTTCCATTGCTGGCAAGCCTGTATGATGGAATATATATCTTTATCATAGGTGGGGTACTTCCAAATTGTATTGGAAAGTGTCTCGTCATGATAGGCCACTGGATGCCCATGCTAGGTGAGGACTGCACCAATAACATAGTCAAAGGCGTCTGTCTCAATTTCAAATGGCTGTTTTAAGTCTGGCAGTGTGAGTACTAGTGTAGAGAAGAGGTGGTGCTTCAACTCAGTGAACGCCTTCTGTTCGGACTCAGACCATGAAAACTTTATTTTTGCCCTGCCCTTAGTAATTTCACTCAAATGCCAAGTGATATGGGAGAATCCCAACACGAAACTCTGATAAAAATTTGTTAGAGTGGTTGGGGGTGACCAATCGTGAACGAATTAGATCCTATTCACATCCACATGGATGCCGTGATCATCTATGATGTAGCTAAGATATTGGAACTGGCTCATGCCAAAGGTGTGTTTCTCCATGTTGTCACATAGTTTGTTTTATTTAACAGTTTGAAGGACCTATTGAATGTGTTTCAAATGTTGTTCCCAACTCTTGCTGAATATGAGGATGTCGTCCAGATAAAAAATCACAAATGAGTTGTTGAAGACCACAAGATGTCATCCATTAGCCCGATAAAAGTCCTCAGGGGCATTTGTCAACCTGAAGGGCATAACCAACCATTCAAAAAGGCCTTCGTCGGATTTGAAGGAAGTCTTCCATACATGTGTGGGCTCTATTGGAACCTGGTGATAGCCATACTTCAAATCGATCTTGCTGACATACTTGACCCCCTTGAGTTGGTATAGAAGGTCATCAATCAGTGGGATTGGATACTTGTTCCTAACACTGATTTTGTTTAGTCCCCACAATCAATGCAAAGCCCCTAGGTCGCATCCTTCTTCTATACAAGTACAATCAGGCTCCCACAAGGTGAGGAAATTGGTTGGATGTACCCTTTTTGAAGCAATTCCTAGATTTGTCACTTCATCTCTTCATTTTCCACAGGAGCAGTAATATATCAGCCCATTAGGTAGAAGTGCTATGGGAGTCAGATCGATCGAATGCTTAACCTGACAGTGCAAGGGTACCCATGTGGGTGAGGAGAAGATGTCCCTATATACTTTCACAACTATATCCACTTCCTTTTGCTGAGTGGAGGAACCCTTCTTGGGGGCGATCGATGTGGCTACAACCTTCCCCTTACTTTGAGAGCGAATTAAAAAGAATACAAATTTCCCAGTTTAGGAGATGATCGTACTGCACTACTTAATAGAGGTCAAAGAGATGGTAGTAGGTGGGGCTACCTTAGGTATCCTATATAACTTTTTGCCAAAAGAATTAATAATAAAGTGAGGTCTAGACTCATATACAGCATGTTGCTTCAACAAGTATGGTTGTCCTAAACATCAAAAACTTCAAGAGGATTAACATCACATTGTACCTCATACCTAAATGGATTGATGTTGTAGGGAAAGTGACACTGTTGGCTGACGCAAAGATCTCTTCCTTGGTGAAGCCACCTAATGGTGTATGACTGCAGATGTGTTGTAGCCAATAGCCCCAGCTGCTTCACAACCTCTTCTGAAATGAGGTTCTTTTAGCTCCTGTTGTCGATAACGA
The DNA here is from genome assembly GCA_031772625.1 of Pinus tabuliformis. Classification (NCBI taxonomy): domain Eukaryota; kingdom Viridiplantae; phylum Streptophyta; class Pinopsida; order Pinales; family Pinaceae; genus Pinus; species Pinus tabuliformis. The sequence continues at coordinate 1,244,028,000 of CM062819.1, forward strand.
ACTACAACAGAGAACGCTTCACCCACATCTGTGAGTGGAAGAGCCACTCCCCCTCCTATAGATCTTCAAGCTCAATCTTCTGGATCTTAGTGGTGGCCACTGTGGTACTGGGCTTTGCATGAGTAATCTGCTTCCCTTTTTCATTCCCCTTATCGGGTTCTGACTCAGAGTCAGAATATGCACCTGAGTCAAAAGCCTTCAACTTGGCCACCAGTGAATGGTTGCCGACTAGTGAATGCTTGCAACCTCTGTGGGTTGTCCTAAGTCACCCTGTCTTGGCTTTGTCCTTTACTCTATGGTTTGAGGGCGCCTTTCCCTTACTTTGGATTTGCAGATCTGAAGTCTCGCTTCTTCTACTTAAACTTTTGCTCAATCTTGACAGTGTATCAATATGCTGTGTCGAGCGAGGAGATTTCCAGGAACTCCATCTTGTCCTGGATGTACCTGTGTAGGTAGCCAAGGTACTTAAGTACCAATTGTCACTCAGAATGTATTGGTCCCTTCCCTGCTGTAAGGTGGTCCACTTCATGTATTTATCCTCATAGCTCTCGATAGGGTAGTATTGCTCCTTGATGGTGTCCCGAAATAAATTCCAAGTGGGTGTGGCTGAAAATAGTAAGGGTTAAATTTCGTTATTCTTCTCACATTATCTTTCCCACCAGTCCTTGATGTGGGGGGCTACTTTGAGAAGTGTAAAAGTAATCTTTTCCTGGTTGCAAAAATCTTGAACCAAAAAATATCCTTATAGAAGATTTAAACATTTATTTATGGCATCCACATCTATCTAACCTTCAAATATAGGGATGTCAAAGTTAAATTGTACCTTAAAGGGTGTGGTGCTTCCAGAGTAGCTGCTGGAAGGAGATGCGTTCCCTTTGGGTAGATGCTGAAGGATCTAGGCAAAGTTGTCTGTCAACACACTCCTTTGTCTCTCGAGGGCTTCTTTGAGAAATATTTTGAAAGGATCTCCTACCCCTCCTCTTTCTTCTCTTCCACCATGGGAGGTCATCGGGACTTGCGACGCTGGTCTTACAAAGGTTCGACCAGTTCGAGCCCTAACTCCTTATATCTCAACCTCGTTGGGGACATGCAAAGAAAAATAGAGAAAGAGCAGACTGCACTAATACCACTGATCTGAACTTAAATAGGAATGCAACAAATTACAGATATAACCATACATATAGATATGTGGTATAAATAACACTTTATTTCATTAATCACTGAAATATGCTTACAAAGAAAACGGAAATAAGACTAGCTCAGGCGATGGTATCTTATCTCTTAGAAGAGATGTCGCAGCTGCATGCCCCTGACCTATGTTACAATGAGGATCGAAGGCCTATTTATAATTGAGAAATAATTGAAAATCTTAAACATCCAAAAACGTAAGCCTAGGAGATGAAGCACCAAAACTATGGGCCCCATTTTGGTAAATTGGTACAACAACTTCCTGGGGTTGTAACTTTGGGATACGATCTTCGTTTGATGTGAACAATAGCTCTTTAGAAAGATCTATCTGAGGAATACAAATTTCAAGTGAAAAACATCAGCCAAACCCCCATGTTTGCCCCGATTTTTCCAAAAAATGTCATTTAGAGCCTCAAAATGGCTCTGAAAGTCCAGTACCCAAAAAACTGCCAAAAATAGTAAACTATGCTATAATTAAGGAAACTGAAAATGAGAAAGAGATAGTGGTGTGGGTCCAAGTGGAATAAGAGGGTGGCCACCAACATCCACTTGGATCACATCAAGACATCAGTAAAATTACAACACGCATTTTAAAAATGATTACATAGGAACATAATGAAATGTTGCTGACGAAAATCACCCCTAAAGAATTTGAAGAAATTGTTATGAATATACCAAGAAATAAATCCCCTAGTCTAGATTGATTCATAATGGATTTTCTCCAAGAATCGTTTGATATCATAGGAAACAATGTTGCTCAAGTAGTGGAAGAGTCTAGACCTACAGAGACCATAGCCACATCCATAGAGGCCCCATTATTAATTCCTAAGCACTCTCAAGTTGAATACCTAGAAAAATTTCAACCCATCTCCCTATGCAATGTCAAATATAAAATCATCGCGAAAGTCATAGCTAACAGACTTAAGCCTTGTCTACAACTCATAATATCTCAAGAAAAATTCAGATATGTGTGAGGAAGGAAAATTATTAATAACATTATTATTTCTCATGAGAAAATCAATTATGTTTCTACCAGCAAGGTTCCTGGCATGATCATTAACTTGGACATTTCAAAAGCATTCAACAAGCTTAGTTGGAATTAAATGTCTAATATGTTGAAGGCTTATGAATTTTTATCCTCCTCGGTGTATTGGGTCATGAACCTTATTTCCAAAGCCTTTTTCTCCTTCTTGGTTAAGGTCTCACCTTCTCCTACCTTCTCTCGCTCATGAGGAGTTAGTCAAGGGGACCTGCTTTCCCTGTATCTAGTCCTCCTCATGGTTGAAGGCTGAGGTAGATACATCAAGCATGTTTTTTTCTCACTAATTAGTTAGATTATTATACTTTTATGTAATTAAGTAAGGTAAGGTCATAAACAGTCACTTAGATAGTGTATAATTTAGAACTTTTTTGTTGGTGACTGTGTAGGACTAAGATATTTTTAGTCTACTTTGATGAAATCTCTATGTGAAAGAGTAGATAAAAAGCGCTATGCATTTTTTTGAATATTTTGGAAAACTTAGATATGTTGAGTCTATTTAGAAGACACTTTGACGAATGCATTTTATTTTTTGTTGAAATGTAAAGATGCTTGTTTTAGGAAAAGAAAAGGAAAAGAATTTAAATTTTTTATTAATTATAGTTAATGAGGCTTTACTTGCAATGACAGCGCTCAAGATACTCTTATTCTTATTTATCCACCATACAAGGCATTGTTTCTTCAACATACATTTTTGGGTATCCATTAATACCCTTATTTGTTGTTTTTTTTAGATTATTTCTTTTCGATATTTAATGATTCAAATTATTTCCATCGTTTGGGTATTCCGTTAAGTCCACATTAAAATACTACATTTTTATAATCTAATTCTCACATACATATAAAGCCTTACCTAGAAATATAAGATTATCCCATCTTGATCTTCATACATGTATGCCCGTATGTAAAAAGAACCATTTTAATCTGACATTCATATAATTTGAATTTCAAATATTTTATTTTAAAAGACATGTATATTAAAATATATATAAATTAACTATATCCAAACTTTTCTCACATTCAATTCATGTGTAAAAATATTAAAAAACAACACAACCCTCATTCATATATATATATATATATATATATATATATCCATGAAAAAGGTTTAAAAACACTAATGAACGCTCGGAATCAAGCCCGAGAAAATTCTCAAAAATAATTCTAAAAATCATTATGAAAAAAATTCTACCAAAGTAAAAAAATACAATTTTTTTATTATTTCAAAACACGTTTTTGAACTGATACAAATATGATCTTAAATGTCCATCAAAATATATTAACATATCAATTTATCTAAAACCAATAAGCTAATCATTTTTAGTTAAAAAATAGAAAATGTGTACGTATGTTTGCAAATTCATAATTTAAATTATCTAAAAATTAAAAAGAGTTAAAGAAATAAAAAATGATGAATATGTAATTTACTTCCCATCTTTAATATATATTTTTTATTATTTATTTTATTTTCATATTATTCTATAACAATTTAATGATTTTTAATAATTTGCACACTTATCATATAGTACTTTAAGACACTTTCACAATTTCTAATAACATATTATAATTCAATGCAATACAAACTCACAAATTCCAATAATTTAACATAGTCTAGTTCAATACAACTTCACAAATTTATAATAAATTATGTGCATATCATAATGTTCCTGTCTAATTCAAAATATAAAAGAATATTTTTTTCCTTAATTTAAAACTACATCACCAATTTCATTTATATTTCATTTGTTTTTTTTTCTTAAATATATAGCAAATGCCAACCTCTCATTCACAACAACAAATGTCACTCGAACGAGTTTCTCACCATTGTATTTATACTGCACTTATTCTCATTGCTTTGCTACAATAATTGTGTATGTTCTTGCTCTTTCTCCTCTAATTTATATAATTTTTTCTTTCCGAGTTTTTTTTACAATTCTCTGATGGATTTTTGGACCTTAATCAATTTCAAATATTTATATGGCTTTTTGGACCTTAATCAATTTCAAATATTTATATGGCTTTTTGGACCTTAATCAATTTCAAATATTTATATTTTATTGGTATGTGTAATGTTTAGATTTTTTAATTTGTTTACAACATTTTAAAATTATTTTGGGGTGATTTGTTTTACACATTGATTTCAACTAATTTATTTTTGTCTATTTTATTATAGGTTTTTTATGTCAAATTTATGGGAAATGCAGCTATAATTTTAATTGTTAAATTTTAGTTTATAAAATTTCCTTTTACAAGTTATTATTTCTTTGTGCCCATAGTCATTGCTAGAGATACTTCCATCTAATAAATGGTCATCAATAACCATGCACAAAAGTGTTGTTTTGTTCATTTGTTCTTTAAATTTGTTTTTTTTTCTATTAATTTCACCTTATACCTTAGACAAGTGCTTTAGTCAACTTTTTTTTAGTTGTTTAATTTTAGCAAAACACTATAGACAATTCAAAAATAATTGAGAACTTGTTAATCACATCTTTCAATCAAATTAGTCAATTTCTATTGGTTGTTTCTTTTTGGCAAAGAATTATAAGAAATTCAAAAAGTGTTAAGAATTTGTTAGCCACTATAATTTTCTTCTATCAATTTCCCCTTATACTTTCATTTAGATTTATTATTATGTTATTATCCATTTATAAATAAACTAGAGAAACATATTTATTTTTTCATACACCTTCACTTGGATTTGTTTGTATGGTATTAGCCCTTTTGTTCCTCTTATAAATATCAACCATTGATTCAAAAATATAGTGACCAAAGAGAATATACTTTTACTTGGAACATGGCAGTGGTCTATTCCATGGAGTGTTCTACTTTTACATTTTTCATTTGTACTACCTTATTTTTTTATTGAATGTTTTATTTTCTAATACATGGTAGTGTTTCATGATCAACCTTTTATAGATGGAAAATTGGATGCTAGAGTGAGCATAAGGATTTCCTACATCTCCAATATTAGTCAATAGTGTAAGTCTCCAAAGATATAAATTGTGTTAATAAAAAATACCTATATTTCTTACATTTTATTACTATAAATTATAATTGCTATGATTATATCCTACCTACACTATCCATTGCAAGTGATCTCATTATTCAGACATAGTGTTCAAAGTATCATATAAGATGAAGAAAATGAATATATGTTATTTGACAAAAAAAATGTATATTTTACCTCTACCCATAAAACACACAAAGTCTAAACAATTTTTTCTCTAAATATTTGCATCCTCAATTAATCCTTAATACATTCCTCCTCAGTTTAGATGTGGATTAAGTGTCTTGATCATGTTTCTCTAACGCAACATATTAATTTATTATTATACCTTTGTTTGGATTTATTATTATGACCAAACTAAATTTTTTTTTGAAAATGAAATCAACTAGTAACCAAAAGTAAAAAGAGACATAAAATTCCTACAAATGAAAGAAAACCACAAACATGTGCAATAGATTAATTCCCTGTGAAACTCTCATTTTTTCTAATATACAAAAATATGGTAAGATCCATTAATAGCTCCTTCATGTTTGATAAGGCACTTGTGAGGAAACAAAAGCCAAACTAAATTACTAGTAAACATATTTATGTTTTACAGTAAAAGAAGAGTTAGAAAAAGCTAAATGCACACTTCCCAATGACGAATGGCGAAAAAAAAATTAAATTTAATATAAAAAGTAAAACAATTAATACAATAAATGTAATGAAAGGAGGATGAATATAATGGCTTTCAAATTGTCGCATTTTCAAGTTACCTCCAACTAAATTTGATAAATATGAAATTGTTAATATCATGAAAACCATAATTTGATTCTTTTAGGTTCATTGGAAGACAATCCTATACCTCAAAATTACTTTTTACAGAGTTTCAAACTAAACTCTAAGCCAATAGATGATATATATATATGAAAGGGCAAAAAGGCAACCAAAAGAGTTTCTCACATATTTTGTACTAAATAATAAACAAACTCCCTTGAGATTTTCCTTCCAAACCCGAAAGAAAAAGGAATCTTACCTCTACAATTATACATAGTCTCATTTATAATTACGCATTATCCAAATTTAGTAATCTTACCTCTACATTTATACATAGTCTCATTTATAATTACGCATTCAGTTTATCCAAATTTAGTAATCTTACCTCTACAATTATACAGTCTTATTTATAATTATGCATTCAGTTTATCCAAATTTGTTAATCTGGCTGCTAAAAGTGGAGGTTTCATGCCCAGGAAGTCTAATTAAATTTTAAGGAAGGCAGACCAATTTTTAGTGCAGGGTGAGTGATTTCGATTCGTTTTACCCCAATGACAAAGGGTATGGTTGCAAAAAATTAACAATAGCTAATGATGATGATTTATGAACACCAATTTTGTCGGCAAGAAATATGCATAATCAACCGTTCCTGCATAATTTCACTCGGCATGCATTATAACATCCCAATTTATCCTAAAATAAAATAAAATAAATTTGTTTAAATAATGAAAGTATCCTTTTATTTTCGTCTATAATGATCACCATAGGTTAAGTATACTAAGTTATTGAGAACGTTGTAAATAGTTTACTTTTGTAGTTAATAAAATTATGATGACCAAGGAATAGAAGGAAAGATGGAGTTCACGTGTTGCCCTAGGATTTCTCTTTCCTACGGATTTTTCCAAGTGTTGTCACTTGTTTCAAGCCCAAGAAACGCATCGAAGGTAATCCACGGGGAGGAGACACAGACCTCTGCATCCTTCACGGTGAAAGTCGATGGGAGAATATGGTCCAACCTGTTGTGAATTTGTTAAATCCCTGCATACGTACGCAAGGGGACTTGAAGGGAAAGTCTATTCTTTGTCTGGTTGAAGTCACTTGCGAATGGGCTCGTCATGAGCTTGAATACAAGGAACATAGTTTTAAAAAAAATCCAAAGTTTGTATGTTGGGTGCCAACACCAAATTTCCGAGGCGGTCACAGTGAGAAATCCCTACGGGGTTGTTTGAGGAACCCTCTCCCCCTTCGGCTCAAGGATCACATGCTTCACAGTTTTAGGGGAGTTGTAATATTCAAAGGAGAATCGTTTGTGCACTAGTGTTATACATCATTTCAACGAGATATCTCCCACTCTCTAACTGTTTGGAGCTGGAAAAAACACAAAAAGGGAAGGGCTAGGAATTCCATATCTTTATCAAGAAACCAAATGGGAAGTCGTTCCGGTTTTGGGTCAGATTCAAATGCAGTAACAAATATGAAGCAACAAATATGAAGCAGGGTATTAAAAATAAGTTGGGAATTCCTGCAAATTCCTAGTACTTTCTTTAGGAAGGAAAGATTCTTAAAAATTCTTCTCAAATGATGGATTAATTCCAAAAACTTATCTATAATCTTTGACCTGTGGCTATGTGAAGCCACTTCAATACCTAAGAGCCATGGAGGTCTTGTATGATATAAGAATGCAATGTAGAGGAAATTCTCCGATATAATAGATTTCCCTCAGTACAACCCAAGGCCCTACGACATTGAACAAATGAAACAAACACCTTATCTAGAGGTTAATTTATCAAACATAAACCATCTTTTCTCTGCCCTCCAATCTAAATCTGTGATTTGTAGATTTATCGGCTTTTAGCCTTGATCTAATGTGTTGCACGAGTGGCTCTTTTCAAATTGGACACTGAACTATGATATTTATCCATGTTCCAAGGGTTTCTTTATTGTTCAATTTCACACTCAAGAATATATAGAAATAGTAATGAAGGATAGAAATAGGTTCTAGGGAAGAGTTAGGATTTTCATCACCCCTTGGTCCCCATATTTTCATGCCAAAAAATGGTCGCAACAATGCCGGTTTGGGTGAGACTACTAAACCTTACCCTTCCTTTATGGCACCACATCGTCCGAAGGAAAATCACAAATACCCTAGGAAGATTAAAAAAGATAGACCTTGAAAGAAAAAAGAAATGTATTTTTCTTTTGTTTTGAAAGAAAAAATGAATGCACTATCATATTTCAATTGTTTTTATTCATAAATTTATAGACAATATTTTCCCAAGAAAAATCATAAAATGAATATTATATTAAAATAAATAGAAATAATGATAATCCATATTTGTAAACATGATATTTCAAAACATCATGTTGTAAACATGATATTTCAAAACATCATGTTTAAATTTATTTAATGACCATATAAATAATTAATATTTACAATAATATATTTCCATATATAAGTACATATAATCTATGCTATACATATCACATTAAAATATAAAATTAGAAAATTAGAAAACATGTTAAACTAAATTATAAAATTATAGAATATGTCAAACAAAGTATAATGGGCATATGTATGCAACCATAATTATTTGAGGGTTTTAATAGAATTAAAAAAAGGGAATAATTTTATATCGAGAGATGTTAAATTTATATAAATATGAATAATATTATAAAGAAACAACATAAATTCATCTTAACTTTGGACCTACCAAGCGTTGAGAGGGATCAAATCTCTCAAGATGTAAACCATTCCTCAAATGTTGCACTAAAAAATAGGCTTTCATCTTGAGATATTTGACCCCTCTTGGTGCTTGATAAATTTAGAGTTAAAATGGATCTATGCTAGCCAATATAGTTATCATTCTTCTTCTTTATACTAATGATATTGTAATTTAGGAAATAAGCCCTTCTTACCTTGGCAAGCAACTAGGAATCCTCCAAGTCTTCTATTCCAAGATGGGTATTGTAACACCTCCTCCCACATTTAGTTTCTTTCACAAGCCCTCCAAGGTAAACATGAGATGAGTGCTACTATGCCATGACCCGATGTCCTAGCTCCAATTAAGGAAGTGGGGCGTACAAACTAAAACCATTTTGACCTTCCTCAAGGGTTATAGGCCATCCAAGGGCTAAACAACTGTCATAGTTCGCTAACCTAGACCCATAATCTCACCCTTGACACTGCCTACATGTATTTGTGAGCCTCTAGCTACACTCATAATCCATTCTCCATGTGATTATGACCTCAGATCTCAAGTTCTATGCATGTGGTTCCATAATCTAAGCCACTTATCAATGCTAGTCTCCATACCACCACCGAAAACTACCTGAAACTTTTCAGAAGAATAATTAAGATGCTAACAATGCTAAACATTCATAACTAAAATAATAATTTTAACTAACCAGGCCTAACCATGACAGTCATTTCGTCAAGCATATGGTGAACATGTGAGTTACAAGCCATGAATGCATATTTGATCTTAAATCTCTAAAATTCCCATGGGAATCACTAAGAAGGTCTAATTCTGTGTCATAATAGTTGCAATAACACTTGTTAGACCATGAATTCATCAACCATCTGTTCAAAAATCAAATAATGGACAAGAGCCATAGTTAGTACATATCATAGATCTATGCTTATAATCAAAATACAACGAGAATATTAACTATGACGAATCTACCATATAATCAACATAATGACTAGTGCATATGCTCATTAACCGCACTATGAAAATAACTCTTAAATACATATGCAAAAGCCAACCAAATCAAGGGTTTTCAAATACCACCTGACCATAGACTAGGCTGAACCAAATATTTCATTCATCCAATAATCCTTGTGCCTAATTCCAAGCATGAATATGGGATCTCATGGGATAAACCAAGACTTAGTCAACTAGGGTCTCCAGAGGTTAAACCATCTCCACCCTGATACTATCGTGATCTCACCTAAACCGGTCCCGAGATCACAAATAAACCAAGATCGGATGCCTAAAAATTCCTTCATCATCCCTTGATGAATTTTATTGTCTCCACCCACCTATCGAGGGATTCATAGAGAAAACCATATGCAACCCCAACCCTTGGAGATTTCATGAGACCACCTCACTCGGATCCAAAACCTTTTGGCAATCCAAAGATCAACCAATAATTAATCCCATCACACCATGGCTATCCAAGAAATGGCAAGGAAAGGGTGAAATCGCTATAAAACCAAGAAAAACCCATGCCATTGACAACAAATGAACCAAATACACAAATTCATGTACCATGCATTCACAACTCAGCTAGGAAATCACACATGAAACTTGTTACCTGCAAATTCTTCATATTGAAGTTATTGATCCAACCTTCATTTTCTTTCCCTTTACTTTCCTTTGCTTGTCCTTTTCCTTTATTTTCTTTCCTTCTCCAAATAGAAGAGAATGCTCAAGTGCTCTAAATGTGCAAGAGTATGAGAGAGAGAGAATGAACAATAACTGAAACAAAAAATTGTCAAAAGGCTAAACTAACAAAAGTTGTGAAGTATTTCTCTGAAGCATTTGTATCATTGATGCCTTTACTTTATTCATTTACCTTCACGATTCCTCTAATTTACTTCTCATGCAAATTTGTGTCTTTTTTCTCCCTTTTCTCCTATTTTCCTTTATTTTCATAATTAAGTGCTAATTAATGTCTCTTTTCCTTTTCCAATTCCTTTGGCAATTTTCTTAGCCATAATAAACCACAAGTGATTCCCATTGTAGTGTTTTCCAAACATTCATCTTCGAATACGTGTCCCATGACCTTTTTCTTATTCTTTTGTCTTTATTATCCTTTATTACATGATTTTTTAGAGGTATGCCCATTAATATTAAGAAAACAAACTTTCATGACGATTAAACCCAATAATATCGCATATCATACTTTTGTATATGACAAAAAATGGAAATGAAGTGTTTTTCTACAAATATCTTGGAATTGATATCCATCAAAAACTCAACTCAAATTATAGCATTGACAAAATGATTAATGGTGGAAAGCTTATTATGGACTTGAAAAACGTTGGTAATCAATATATGCTTAGATATGGGATAAAAAGAGAAAAAACTTTCCTTTGAGACTCTCATTATACTTTTTATATTATATGGATTTGAGGTTTGGGGATGCAGTATCTCTAGAGAATCATGAAGAAAGATTGAATAGTTCCAAAATTAATTTATAGCCTATAATTTCAAAATGAAAGGAAATACATCCTATCCTATCCTCCGAACAAGCATTTTCCTCCATTGAGAACAAGGCTATCACTAGGTATCTAATGTATAAGAAGAGATTAAACAACATGGAAGATATGAGGTTTACTAAAATTTCTTCAAAATCTAACCAAAATTACCTTTGACTCAAGGAAAGATCACATAAGGATGTAGGATATTAGATAGATCATTAGGTGATAGAGGAAGAGATATCTTTGCAGAATAAGGGTAATATTAAAAATATTATTAACTCAAATTTTGAGGAGAAATTATGGTGTGATAAGGATTTAGATGGAAAAACGAAATTAAGATATTATAAAGAGGTGATCAACCCAAATCTTGAAAATAAAAATTATCTCTTTGTATTGACTAGTGTAGAGAAGAAAATAAGAATTGCTAGAAGAATAACAAATTCTCATGGGCTCCATAGTGAAATTGGTTGTTGGCCAATTCCGAAACCCCTTGCAGTGAAATAATCTATCATTTTTTTGGCACTAATATCCTTGGAGATGAAACAATTTCTCCTAGATTATCCATCATATACTCATTACATATAATTTCAAATATTTTCTAACTACTAACCTTATTAAAATTTTAACTTAACAAAACGATGGTAATCTTAGAACACTTATGTTAATCTTTTTCAACATAAAAACAAAATTCTAAACTTCAATAAAACATTTTCAATCTCAATAAACACGAATCATCATCATCATTATATAGAAACCAACATAAATGTTTGTTAACTCAAATTCCTAAAATTACAAAAATATTTACACTTAATTGTTTTTCACATATTTGTGATGTTTAATGAATCTACCATTAAAATAAATAATAATATAAAATTTCAAAATATATGTTCATATTATTGTAAAATTGTATTTACAAATAGAACATAAAATATTTAAAATGTGATTTCCTCTACAACCGATCATGGGATAGATGTTACCATAAATTTACATTAAAATAAATAAAATAATATCTACACTAAAATAATTAAAAAATATTTAACAAAAGAAATTTCAATGTGGACCATCACTCTAGAGTATTTCAGTGTCCACCTCAAATTAATTACATAAATTTACTACTCAGTATAGATTTTATAGATGTCATGAGAAGTTCCTCGGGAATTCAACATAGAGTTTACATGTGCTATTTGAAAAAATATTAAAAAAAAAATTGATAAAAAAATATTTTAATATTAACAATGATTAAAGCATTCATTCCATATTAGGTGACACAATTTTATATCAAATTAATATAAAAGAGATAAAGAAATTGAAAGTTAAAAACTTCTTATATTTTTTATTTCTAATATGAGTGATATGAAAGCATACTTTGAATAAATTACTAGAATATCCATATTAAGTAGTATTCCAATACCAACTTGATACATATAAATAGAGAAAATAAAAATAATATTTTAATGTTGGCCATAAATGAAGAGAGAGGGTTTTATATTTTGGATATATGCTTTGTAATTTTTAATCTGAGAGAGACATATTATTTAAAAGTATAATAATACTAATAAGAAAAATAGAAATAGTGTAGAATATGCAGGTAATAAATAATTTAGCCTATGCTGATTAAAATTTCAATGTCAATTGCGTACATATTATATAAAGTAATTAAAAATATAAATATAAATCTTATTGTTAGAACATTTTGTTGGTGTATTGTTCAAAATAAAGGAGATGTGAAATTCTTTCTATACTCTAAAGGATTTGACAGTATAACCAACACATATCCATCTTAAATGTGGATCTATCAAGTATCAAGTGTCTAGAGTTATCAAAGCTCTCAAGATGCAAACATTCTTTCAATTGCACACTATAAATAAGGTTTATAACCCAAGAGATTAAATTCTTGATAAATCTAGATCTAAGATTAATTTATACAAATATTAATAAAAATAAATTACAGAAATAAAAATAACTAATATTAATAAAAAAATAAAATAATTGCTTCATATAAATACCTAACTCTTTCTTATTAAATTTAATTTAAATATTTAGAACACATTCCCCCCCTTCTTAATTAGACAATAAAGTCATGTATAATGGGTCTTTGTGATGTAATCAACTTAGTTCCCAATCCATATTATGTGTGGATCTATCAAATACTGAGAGCGATCAAATCTCTCAAGGTGAACACTTTTTTCAAGTGTGCACTATAAAAGAGTTTTGTACTTGAGAAAACTAGATTCAAAATGAATTTGCATTGTATTATTAACTAGTATAGATCCACTCCCCAATGGGGGTGAGGAGTCGGGTGCACAAGGTAACACGTGGGGAAATTATGAAATCCACCTGGGTGACGGTATGAGGACCGACCTCCCTATCCTCTCACAACTACTTGTGTACAAGAATCGTTGTGGCAGTCTGTGCAAAACCTCCTTCAACCTCAAATCAAGTGGGAGGATCTGAACGACGAAGGTTTATGGAGGGTGGAGTGTTGCTGGGTATGGTATCAATTCGATGAATGCAATTGGAATTATTTAAGCGGGAGGTAGAAGAGGTGAGGAGTTCTTATTTTGGAAAGGTGGCATCTCTGGCGTCGGTGTCCCCTCCCTGGCTTCTGAGTCCATCAATTGCTCGCTTTCTTCTCTCATGAGTGAAATTTGGTGCCTTGGCACGAGAGAGGAGCGGAACCTCCGGTGGTGTAGGCCAGTCGATGATCCTCCTCTGAGTGGGTGGGTTCCCATCTGTGTTTGCGTGGAACACGAATAACCCTCCTTTGCAACTTTTCCTTGGGGTTTTGTATGTTTCAATGGTTTTTGCATCAAGGGTGTACAGGCTTTCGGGTAGCTAGATTGGTGGGCTTCCAATGAAGGGTTGAGGGTGACGAAGTGTGGTCTTATGATGAGGCTAGCCCACGTGGTCTTGCCGTCAAAGCGCTTTCCTTGATGGTGTACCAATAAATAAATATATTAATCAAAAGATTTTTGGATATATGTCAATTGATTTCAATCTGCGTTGAATTGAGTGGGGTTATGGTGATTGTACATTGGTTGTTTGTTTGGTGGACATCTATCCCTCCTCGGAATTCTATGAACCCACCTTGGTATAGGTTTCCTACCTTCGCGTTCATTTGGTTATTCATTGTTTCTCTCGATCATTTGCTCTGTGAGCTCTCGATGACCCCTTGCAGCTTCACTGTGGTTTTCTTTGTGTTGTTCTGAGGCTTGTCCGCTTGGTTTCCTGAGCTACGTGCTCCTGGTAGCCTTCACGGCCTCGATGGTTCGGGACTCGACCTGGAAGTCTTTCGTTCACCTGGCAAATTGATGAAACCCTGGTAAGGTTTGTTTTCTTGTGGTCTTCTGCTTGTATGTCGACTGTTACTGTGTGTTTGGTGTCTGCCTTAGTGGGTCTCCGCCTCTGTGCGTCCTTTATCGGTTCGCTGCCTGTGTTTTCATGAGTATTTACAGTTGGTTGATGGTCGTATGGTTCTTGGTGACATTTCTCCAGCGCTAGTTCGATTCCTCCACAAACTCGGCAGAATTATGGTGGCGATTTTCGTCGGTTCCTCCGCCAACTTACCTGGTAAGTTCCCTGTTCTATGCTGGACACTTGTACTCCATTTTCTACCTGGGTCTAACGTCTTCGGCTCCTCATGAGCAGGAAGACCACTCAAAGGTATAGTTGCGGTTACGGCTTGCCTATCAGGTAAACTAATTCACTGTATTTTATTTGTTCCTTCAATTTCCAGTTCCCCTGTATTCCGTTTCATAGAGACTAATCTCGTTTTGTTGGTTCTCTTCACAGGTAGAGCCACCCGAGGGTTTCGGCGCTTGGACACTCAGCTGTTCCGAATGAAACACGGGTAGTGTCGTTCTGTTCGTTTGTGGTTTGCTTGACCTTAGTGTTACGACTTGTAGGGTTGATATTTTCTTGCTGGCCTTGAGCCGCTGTCTGTATTTGGTTCTTTGGTCGTTAAGCACCGTCGTTGGTTATGGGAATGAGTTGGGGTCTTATGGGGTTTGGCTTCCGTTTGCAATTAGCATGATTCCCATGTCTGTGAACTGGGTTCGTTCCTTTGCTTTGAACAGAATGTAAATGAACAATAAATTTTGATGACTGTATTTTGTAGTTCTATGAATTCAACGCTGGAATTGATTTGGGTTATATTTGTAAGTTCGCATACCTGGTATGGTTATTTTATGTCTGGTTATTTTGTTTGAGCCGCCTGTAGCTGGGCGCTGTTGCTTCTCCTCCGGCTTTGGTTATCTTTCCTTTTGATTTAGAACCTGTAGCAATGCATTAACAATCTTCACATGATAATTTAATACCAATTATTACACAATATTGAGGACGCTGTAGGGATGTATGTGCAAAGAAAACAATTATATTTCCCTCTCTGTATTTCTTATTCAGTTGAACCCTCTAATGTGCTTTGTCTCTCTTTTTTAATAGCACTGTTTACAAACTGTCCTAACTACTGTTAGTTTATTCAATTGGTTACATCAGTTATTCCTCATACGGAACTTTGCATGGTTGTCTAGTACATTTTCTTTTCATGCTTTTACAACAGTAAATTAACTGTCTGGAAACAATGACTCTAACTAATTACTACTGCTCCTAATTACAATTTATTACATTAATCTTAGGCAACTTAATGAAAGAAAAGTAAAATAAAATAAAAAAAGTATGCTATCCATCCAGTGAACTAATTTTTTCGTCCTCTTTAGAGACCATATCACCCTTACTTCTGTCTTTGCCCTGTCAGCCAGATGCTCTTGCATTAGGCTCCCGGGGTAAAAGAAAATCATGGCTCCGTTCCATGAGCTCCTCCACCGAATAGCCAGCCTTCTGTATCTGCGCCGTGTCGAGCCACGAGCTTTCCTCCATTGGACGGTCTCTCCACTTGACAAGATATCGTAGATATTCCTTCCTACGTGTCTTCTTGGCTACCTGGGTACTGAGGATCCCTTCAATCTCATGGGATTGAGCCGAAGGCATATGCTTCATCCAAGAACTGTCTCCAATTTGGGTGTCCCGTTCTGGCCGTACCACACTGTCTTCCTCTGCTTGGGCAGTATATGGGAACAGATCCGCCACATTGAAAATAGGTGATATGCCTATATCAGGTGGCAGCTGAATTTCGTAGGCGTTGGCTGAAAATTTACGCAAGATCTTGCAGGGACCATTTTTTTTAAATTTTAATTTATTATACGCGCCCTTAGGAAATCGTTCCTTGCACAAGTGCGCGAGGACCTCATCTCCAACATTAAATTGCACTTCTCTTCGCCTTGAATCTGCTTGTTGCTTATATTTCTGTACGTTGTCCTGCAATTTTAATTTTACCTGTTCATGTAGTTCGCTCATTGCTTCGGCAAAATCTTCTCCATCCGCTCTTCTCCGCTCCAATTTTCCCAAATCTCGTAGTTCATGAATTCCCCGAGGATGCATGCCGTACAAAATTTGGAATGGGTTGTGTCTAGTGCTACGATTGGGCGAATCGTTATAAGCGAATTGTGCCTGAGTGAGAGCACGATCCCATAACCGTGAATTTTCCCCAGTCAAACTCTATAATAAATTTCCCAAACTCCTATTCACCACTTATGTTTGTCCATCAGTCTGCGAATGATACGCAGAGTTGAAATACAATTGCGTGCCCAATTTTTTCCACAGGGTGCGCCAAAAGTGTCCTGTGAATTTTATGTCCCTGTCAGAAACGATAGATCTGGGTAGGCCATGTAATCTAACAACCTCCATGAAAAACAGGTGAGCTACGTACGTGGCATCACTAGTTTTCCGGCAAGGAATAAAATGAGCCATTTTTTAAAATCTATCTACCCCCACCATCATTGAGTCATACCCCTGCTGTGTTCTAGGCAGTCCTAAGACAAAGTCAACGCTGACTGAGTCCCGTGGCCTGCTCAGAACAGGTAGTGGCGTGTAAAGTCCAGTATTCTGACTGTGTCCTTTCTCTAGTTGGCAGACTTTACACCTGTTCACATAGCGTTGTACATCTCTGCTCATTCCGAGCCAGTAATAAAAGTGTTCGAGTTGCTCCAAAGTTTTGTTTATGCCAAAATGACCAGCTAGACCACCACTATGCTTCTCCCGTACAATATTTTCCCTCATCGAACAGTCCGGGATACATAACTATCCACCTCTGAACAATAATCCTTCCTGCAAATTGTAGTCCAACCATGGACTTGTATTCCTCAACACGGGATTTTGGCAGGCTTCAAAAGCTTCTTTGAAGTCTGTGTCGGTTTGGTACAAATCCTTTAGATGTTCGAATCCCATCACCTGTATGCTACTTTCCTGTAAGAGCAAAGCTCTTCTGCTCAAGGCATCTACCACTTTATTGGCTTGCCCACTAATGTGTTTTAACATGAAAGTGAAACTCTGCAAGTATTCTACCCATTTGGCGTGCCTATGGTTTAATTTGTGCTGCTGCATTACATATTATAATGCTGAATTATCATAAAATAATACAAACTCGTTGCCCAGCAGGTAGTGCCTCCAATGCTTTAAAGCTTGGACCACGGCATAAAATTCCTTGTCATACGAGGAGTATTTTTGTTGGCTTTAATTTAATTTCTCACTAAAGAATGCCATCGGTCTGTCTTCCTGACTGAGCACAACACCAATAGCTGTCCCAATTGCATCACATCGAACCTGAAAAGGTTTGTTAAAGTTGGGAAGCCTCAAGATTGGCCTCTCTGTAATCTTCCGCTTCAAAAGCTTAAAATTGTCCTCTGCTACTCTGGTCCAACAAAAAGGCTGACTGGCCTTTTTGATGGTGTCTAGCATCGGCACACAGATTTCACTGAAATTCCTAATAAATTTCCGATAAAAACTTGCCAGTCCGTGAAAACTACGTACCTCAAATAATCTCTTCGGTGATGACCAATTTATGATTGCCGCAATCTTTTCTGGGTCCATCTTCAATTCATTTTCCGCAATTACAAACCCTAGATAGACCAGTTCCTTCTGCAGGAAAGTACATTTCTTTAAGTTTATCAGCAGTTTGTTCTGTTGTAACTTCTCTAGCACCCTTCGAACATGTTGAAGATGTTCTCCTTTCGTTCTACTGAAAATCAAAATATCGTCAAGATAAACTATCACAAACTTGCCAATAAATTCTTTTAACATCTCATTCATCAATCTCATAAAAGTACTAGGAGCGTTGCTCAATCCAAATGGCATGACTAGCCATTCGTACAACCCTTCATTAGTCTTGAAAGTTGTCTTCCACTCATTTCCTTCTCTATTCCTAATCTAATGATATCCACTCTTCAGATCAATCTTCGTGAAATAAGCTGCCCCGCTAAGACAATCCATCATGTCATCCATTCTGGGTAGGGGAAATCTGTACCGAATAGTGATTTTATTGATAGCTTGTGAATCTGTACACATCTGCCATTCTCCACCCTTCTTGGGTGCGAGTACTGTTGGTGCTGCACAAGGGCTCAAACTTTCTCTGATCAGTCCCTTATCCAACAACTCTTGCACCTATTTACGAATCTCTTCATTATCTTTCGGGCTCATTCTATATGCTGCCTTATTCGGTAGGCTTGCTCCAGGTATGAAATCGATATGATGGCTAATGCTCCTCTTGGGAGGCAACTTATCTGGTAGATCGTCGACTACAATGTCTTTAAATTCTTCCAACAGCTCCTGAATCTCTACAGGCAATTCTGACTTTTCTATGTTCAGCAACATCGTTTTTGTCCTCCTTACAATCGCATAATTTACCTCGTTTTCCTCAATCTGCTTAACAAATTGTTTTCCTCCTATTAACAATGCTTTTGTTCCACTTGATTCTGCTGCATCCTCCTCTTTGATGGGTACAAGCGTATGTTTGATTCCATCTTTCACAAATTTGTAACAATTCATCTTCCCATCGTGCGTCACCTTCCGATCATACTGCCACGGTCTCCCTAGCAGTATATGGCATACGTCCATTGGCATAATATCGCAGACAACCTTGTCCTGGTATTTGCCAATGTGAAATTCAACCTCGCATTGTTCATCAACTAATAGTTGGTGGCCTTTCTGTAGCCATGACACCTTGTAAGGTGTGGGATGCTTAAGTCGCTTCAATCCCAGCTTTTCCACCATCTTGGTGGCAACTAAATTGTTTGTACTTCCGCTGTCTATGATCAATTTACAACACTTTCCATGTGATTTTCAAACTATTCGGAACAGTGCCTTCCGTTGGGTCTGTTCAGCCATCTCCTTGGCTGGCTTCAACAATACTTTGTTTAAAACTAAAGCCTCTCCTATTTCTGCCACATTTTCTATCTCCTGAGGCTGTGCTTCAGATTCCTCAGGCTGCGCAACAAATGTTCCCCTTTGGCCAGCGTGCTCGGCTTCCGGGCATTCGAAGGATCTGTGCCCCCACTTATGGCACCTGTAGCACTGGACATTAGTCCCCCTTCCGTGACCATTTCCTCTTCTACGCTGATATGGCCGACCTCCTCTGGTGTTATCTCCCTTCTCTCTGTCCCTAAAGCTCTGGAGCTGTTGCCTTCTTCACTGTTAGTGGTAGTTCTCCCTCTGTCGTAGGACTGTCCTCGTCCTCTGCCATTTCCTCACCCTCTCCTATTATTCTGTTTCCTGTTAATTTTTTCTTCAGCCTTTACAGCACTCTGAAAGGCCTCTTCTATATTTCATGGAGAGAGAATATTGATCTCATCTAGTATTTCCAGCCTCAAGCCATTCACATATCTCGCTATCTTTTCTGGAGTATCATCAGTATAATCAGCCCGCAAGTTTACACGATAAAACTCCTTTGTGTATTCCTTTACGGTCATACCTTTCTGCCTTAAATTCTGCACTCGTCGATAAAGTTCGACCTGATAGTCTTTAGGCAAAAATCTGCCCTTCAGTTTTGCCACCATCCTTGGCCACTTCCTTATCGGTAGCTTGTTCATCCTTCTCCTGTCCACTTGGACACTATCCCACCATAAAGCAGCGTGTCCTTTTAAATTGGTCACAGCAAATCTAACTCTTTTGTCCTCACTGATCTCTTTGTTTTCAAAATACTTATCTAACTCACTTACCCAATCCAGCAGAACATCTACGGATAGACTGCCATCATAGTTAGGGATCTCAGGTTTGGGTTTGCTGCTAGCTAACAGTACCGATCTCAATAGTCTTAACTCCAGGGCTTCTTCCTCTGATCCGTCCATAGCAGTTGCTGCCTCTTCTTCACTATCATCCCCAAGTTCTGGGTCTCTTCTCCTTCCTGCCTCCACTGCTTCTAAGCGAGCAGTAAGGATTTTCAACTATTCCCTCAAGCCATCATCTGCTACTCTACGTACACCTCTTCCATGTCCTCATCTTTGAACTTCCATCTCCCTCTATTTTCTTCAATTTCTGCTCTGGTACCACTTGATGAGGCCAGCCCACGTGATCTTGCCGTCAAAGCACTTTCCTTGATGGTGTACCAACAAATAAATATATTAATCAAAATATTTTTGGATATATGTCAATTGATTTCAATCTGCGTTGAATTGAGTGGGGTTACGGTGATTGTACGTTGGTTGTTTGTTTGGTGGACATCTGTCCCTCCTTGGAATTCTATGAACCCCCCTTGGTATACGGTTTCACACCTTCGCGCTCATTTGGTTATTCGTTGTTTCTCTCGGTCATTTGCTCTGTGAGCTCTCGGCGAACCCTTGTAGCTTCATTGTGGTTTTCTTTGTGTTGTTTTGAGGCTTTTCTGCCTGGTTTCCTGAGTTACGTGCTCCTGGTAGCCTTCACGACCTCGATGGTTCGGGACTCGACCTGGAATTCTTTCGTTCACCTGGCAAATTGATGAAACCCTAGTAAGGTTTGTTTTCTTGTGGTCTTATGCTTGTATGTCGATTGTTACTGTGTGTTTGGTGTCTACCTTAGTGGGTCTCCGCCTCTGTGCGTCCTTTATCGGTTCGTTGCCTGTGTTTTCACGAGTATTTACAGTTGGTTGATGGTCGTATGGTTCTTGGTGACATTTCTCCAGCGCTGGTTCGATTCCTCCACAAACTCGGCAGAATTATGGTGGCGATTTCTGTCGGTTCCTCCGCCAACTTACCTGGTAAGTTCCCTGTTCTATGTTGGACACTTGTACTCCTTTTTCTACCTGGGTCTAACGTCTTCGGCTCCTCGTGAGCAGGAAGACCACTCGAAGGTATAGTTGCGGTTACGGCTTGCCTGTCAGGTAAACTAATTCACTGTGTTTTGTTTGTTCCTTCAATTTCCAGTTCCCCTGTATTCCGTTTCACAGAGACTAATCTCGTTTTGTTGGTTCTCTTTACAGGTAGAGCCACCCAAGGGTTTCGGCGTTTGGACACTCAGCTGTTCCGAATGAATCATAAGTAGTGTCGTTCTATTCGTTTGTGGTTTGCTTGACCTTAGTGTTATGACTTGTAGGGTTGATATTTTCTTGCTGGCCTTGAGCCGCTGTCTGTATTTGGTTCTTTGGTCATTAAGCACCGTCGTTGGTTATGGGAATGAATTGGAGTCTTAGGGCGTTTGGCTTCCGTTTGCAATTACCATGATTCCCATGTCTGTGAACTAGGTTCGTTCCTTTGCTTTGAACAGAATGTAAATGAACAATAAATTTTGATGACTTTATTTTGTAGTTCTATGAATTCAACGTTGGAATTGATTTGGGTTATATTTGTAAGTTCGCTTACCTGGTATGGTTATTTTATGTCTGGTTATTTTGTTTGAGCCGCCTGTAGCTGGGCGCTGTTGCTTCTCCTCCGGCTTTGGTTATCTCTCCTTTTGATTTAGAACCTGTAGCAATGCATTAACAATCTTCACATGATAATTTAATACCAATTATTACACAGTATTGAGGACGCTGTAGGGATGTATGTGCACAGAAAACAATTATATTTCCCTCTCTGTATTTCTTATTCAGTCGAACCCTCTAATGTGCTTTGTCTCTCTTTTTAATAGCACTGTTTACAAACTGTCCTAACTGCTGTTAGTTTGTTCAATTGGTTACATCAGTTATTCCTCATACGGAACTTTGCATGGTTGTCTAGTACATTTTCTTTTCATGCTTTTACAACAATAAATTAACTGTCTGGAAACAACAACTCTAACTAATTACTACTGCTCCTAATTACAATTTATTACATTAATCTTAGGCAACTTAATGAAAGAAAAGTAAAATAAAAATAAAAAAACAAGTATGCTATCCATCCAGTGAATTAATTTCTTCGTCCTCTTCAGAAACCATATCACCCTCGCTTCTGTCTTTTCCCTATCAGCCAGATGCTCCTACATCATCTTAGCTCAAATTTTCCAGTTGGAAATGTTTGACTTGGTTATCACTAGCCTAGCCAGAGTGGGTAGAGAAAGCCCCAGTGGCTGAAGTTGTGTATACTAGTTCATTGATTTTCTCTATCCCCTCGAACTAATGTTGGTTCTATAAAAATACACTCGATTCCTCATAGCGGTCGGTCCTCTATCTCGACGAAGCCTAGCTCGGTTGGGTATGCGGGTCAAGAGTCTCCAACGCAGGTGATAGTGGTGGAAATGGCACAAATTGGAACTGGGCAGGGTGGTAGGAGTGTTGGTCGGTCGGGTATGACGGCGTCTAGAGTCCGCAGTGGTGGCGGTTGTGGTGTCTCCAGGGCTAGTCCTCATGGTCACATTATGTAACCTCACTGGCGGGATGGAGTGGTGAAACTTGGAGTTTCAAGTAGACGAGGGAAGGCAAGGTGTGTGTGACGTGGACAAAGCAACGACCATCGGTGTTTTTTGGAAAATTGAAGGGACTTGATCCAGTGGGTGTTTGATCGCTTGGAAACCTCCGAGCGAGTACGCCAGGAAGAAAATGCTAAGCTCATAGCCACATTGAACAAGATGCACTACTTCCAGTGCCATGTCCGAGAGTGAGTCGTGGTGGTCTGCCATGGCTAGAACCTATTAGCTGAGAAAGTGGAGAACTTGGAGTCTTAGATGGCCAACTTCGAGGAGCATGTACAGTGTTCTTTCCTCCCTCCACCTCCTCGTGGAACAACCCTTGATAACCTGACTTCAATCACTCCATATGACTAGCATGGTTATAGGTGTTCTACTTGTTTTATGTGTTTTATGGTGCTTTTGGCCTCCTATGTTGTGGATTGTATCTTTGATTGTATTTATGTTTCTTTGTGATATGTTGATCGCAGTAGTCGACAAACTTGGTTGGGGTGAGACTACATGCATTTTGTTGTTGATGTACTTATTCTCTGATGAACGAATGGAACATTGATTTACAAAAAAAGAAACCTGCAATAGATCCATAATCTAGCAAATGTAAAGAAGGATAAAAAAATTTGTGTAAACATCTTTTAAAGTTTTTGAAAAACTTGAAAAAAGGTTTGCACACATTTAATCCTTCTAGATGCTTGATAGATCTGCGATTAAGATGGACCTATAACAGTTCTATATACACAAGCATATACCATGTGTAATTTCTTATTGTTTAAATTGCATTTTCAAATGCATAAATAGATTGAAAGCCTTGAAAATTCCTCTAAGCACTCGTACTGATAGGATAATGTCTAATTTTTCATTGTTTAAATTTCATTATTAAATGCATAAATGTATTCAACACCGTGAAAGTTTGCCTGGTCACCTGGTCACATGGACCATAAATAACACAACTTACTCTTAGAATTTGACCAATTTTTTCCTCAATTTTAGAAAATTATTTCTAAAAATGGGCAACAATGTAGAATAATGAAATTGTTTGAAATGTTCTAAAAATAAGTTTTTTTTTTGTTTTTTGTTTTTTGAAAGGCTTTATATACTAAATCTATAGTTTTTTTGTCTAACCATATATAATATATACGTCAATGACATTGAAATATTTTACTTAGTGTGAGCGTTGAAATATTTTGTTTATAAATCATGTTAAATTTTTTTATTATTATTAATATTTTTTAAATGATATATACTAATTGTATATCAAGATTATTTTTTATATTCAACATTAAACATTTTTTTATGTTTCTTTCATTTTTTCTTTCTATGTGAATTTAATAAATATTTTTAAAAAACATAAAAATATATTTGATTTTTTTCCACTTTTAGTTACTTTTTCTCTATTTAAAGTTGATATGAAGTTACATTATTTTACATGAATATTGAAATATCTTATTTATGGAGTATATAATGAAAATGAAATATTTTTATCACATCATACATACCATATATGCTAGGTTGTAATATCAACCACAAATTAATGTCATTATTGTTATTTTATATTGGTTTTAACTAAAATTAAGCAAACATCTATATTTACTTTTCCCTTTTAGCTTTTATTATAAATGATATTATCTTTTTAATTAAAAAATATTTTTATTTTTATGTCAACATCATGATTTGGAAATATTTTATTTTATAACATTTTTAAAAATTTAATCTAAAAGAAAAAAGGTATGGGTAATGTTGTGGTGTAGAATAATGATTATGTAACCATGTTTAGATTTTATTAATAAGAACATAAAACTTGAGACTTTTTTAAGATACTATGGGCCAATACCATAATTTATCATCAATACCATATCCCCAAAAACTAAAACTCATTTGAAAATCAAAATATTTTATTTAATTTTGTTTTATCACATTTTTTTAAATTAAATCTAAAAGAAAAATGTATGAGAGATATATTGTAATATACCATAAACATTTTGAATTTGTTAAATTACATAAAATTAATAGTAAGATAAAAAACATAAAATTAATAATTATATTTATAATTATTTTGCCCAAAGGCTAACTTAGTATAAGAGAGATTTGTAATGTAACGTTTAACATTTGACTAAATCAAATTATATGAAAATAAAAATAAATTAAATTAAAAATATGGAAATTAAATGAAAAGCTTAATATAATGGAATGCAAATATTTTAGCTCAATGAAAAGAAAAGAAAAGAATAAAAATAAAAATAATCATTTAAAAATAAAATAATAATAAAAAAAAATGAACCATGGTATTGAACACCATGGTATTAACCCATGGTATTCATGTGGAATATAGGCTATTTGTAGGGGGGAATTAAACTAGCCTAGATCCATTTAACTTCAATCTATCAAGTGCCTAGATGGATCAAATCTCTTGATATGCAAACCTTTTATAGAGTAAAAAGAGATTTGCTCTCTCTTGACTTAGTAGATCCCAGTTAAAATAGATCTAAACTGATTTAAAAAATACACTTGTCAAGTCAAAATTAAATACAAAAAGAATTACAAATCTCTAACAAA
This sequence comes from Pinus tabuliformis, assembly GCA_031772625.1. Lineage (NCBI taxonomy): Eukaryota > Viridiplantae > Streptophyta > Pinopsida > Pinales > Pinaceae > Pinus > Pinus tabuliformis. The sequence goes on from CM062819.1 coordinate 1,244,053,431, forward strand.
ATAAGTTGGAAAATGTGATTTCTACACCAAACAAATAAATCACAAAAAAAGAACTAATGTTAATAAAATTAAATTAATTATTTGTTATACATATCCTTAAATAACTTTAACACGTTTCCTTTTTTTAGTCCCTGCCATCTGGCAGATGGAATGGACTATAGTAATTGGAATCCACCGATATAACATTAATTCTTGTTAGTCTTTACTCTGTTTTTACTTCGGTTCACACTATGTGATTTGAAAACTATATTCTTCTTTTTTTTGTGGTCTTATTTGGCCTCTTCCCGAGGCAAGAGGCTATAAGAATATAGTACCTTCGCTTGATGTCATTCATATTTCAGAACTATTAGGAATTGGTTTAAACTAATGCTAGCATTAGTCTAGTAGTATGAAATGCTAGCAGAGTTTGGAAGTGTCAAAAAACTGAACTAATTTATAAGTGGTTGAAGTTGCCACCTGTTGCCACCCTTGCATGTTGCTTAGGTGTCTGTCGTTCTAAGTCCCTTTTCCCTGTGCTGTCAAACTGTGAGGTTGCTTTGCCCTGTGTTGTCCACTGTGCAGTTGCGCATCATATGATAGTCCTTCATAGATAAGGAGCAGGAGCAGGTCCTTAAAGACTTCAAACATGCCACTAAACGACTAACTATCAATGCACGTGGTAGTAGAAGTTTTGGAACTGAACAACCAATATTTGAATGAGACCTTGGTCCTCCGTTGCTCAAGCTCAAGCTACAAAATTTAATGGAGAATTGTATTTGATCAGTTAAGGAACCTCAAAGCACAATCCACAGCTCCCTTGATCATAAGCAGAGGCAAGGAACTCGACGACTAAGAAAGTTGATAATTCATCACAGGTCTGTGGGCCTTAAAGGGTGAGCTCAAGTAGTTTCTTTTACGAGAATTTCCATTGCTGCGAGAGAGAGGACGAGGGCATTCTAATGTACTATTGTGTCTTGGATTCAATACAAATAAAGAAGAACACTTTCTTTATTCATATCAATGAGCGACATTGACCTTACCTATTTGTTTGGTCCTAAAAGGCCTCAAAGAGAGCACTGCAGGATTTGGCTAATGCTGAACTCCACGGGCTGCCTGCACGAAGGAATATGGGAAGCATATTTGGTCCAACTGCTTCCCATATATAGTCCAACTACTCGAAGATATGTTGCTCCACTGATTTCAATCCAATAACATAGTCAGAGCCACTACCTCCCAACCCATCCATGCATGCTTGAAATCTAAATGAGAAAAATCTGAATGATCAAAGCCACTACCTCCCAACGCATCCCTGCGTGCTTGAAATCTAAATGAGCAGTTTCAAAATCTAAATGATCAGAGCCACTACCTCCCAACCCATCCCTACATGCTTGAAATCTGAATGAGCAGTTTCAACGACTACCTCCCAACCCATCCATGCGTGCTTGAAATCTGAATGACTAGTTTCAAGAAGTTTTGAATTATCTATTTGAAAACCTTAATCAAGAGTTTGAGGAAGTCTAGAATGATTATTAATCAGAGGGTGGAGGGTGCTGGTTCGCCAAGTCCGCTTCTTAGGATACTTCCATACCACCATAATTCGACTGTTGTTGATCCCAAAATTATTTTGTATGCTTCCGTCCGATCGACGTACGTCTTATGGTCTTGACCTGCCTAAGAGAGAGGGGGAACAAAAGTAAGAATATATCAGCAGTCAGTGTTATCGAAGCCCCTTACCTTTTGATTTATAAGGCAGGGGTCAGGCGCACCCTGAGAGCAGGTTGTTCGAGCGAGAACAGGCGGATCAACAGGATAGGCACATAGGCAGATAAGATTAATAACAGGAGAAATTAAAATAAACCTCGAAGTCCTGTCTATTGGATCATCATATCACTCGATTTCACTGAAAATATTTTACATTTGTCAGTTTAAGGCTTGGGGGCTACACAAGGGGAGAAATACCATACCACGTGCATTCATATTGTGGGATATATATTGAGGAAAAAATGACATAATATATTGAGCATATAATAGGGGTTAAAGGTTTTTTATATTGGCAGGTATAAAAAATGGAGCTCAAAGTTAATGAAAAAATATAAAGGGGTATAAAAAATGTTAATGAAAAAATGGATACCTACAATATCTAGTGAAAGTAGGGGATTTTAAATTGGGAAGGTGTATTGGGTTTGTATTGGTAGGGGGTTAAATAATGTGGTTTTTAGAGGTGTTTTCCAATATGTACTCAACTTTAGGGCATTTTTTAGTAATCTGTGAACGCACTTGCTATGTTAGGGGTTCGGTGAGTGAAGCCCTCGTGGTTCGAGGAAGGACCTTAAACGCTGATAAGTGAGGATTGTTACTATTTTTTCCCACCATGTGATTTTGTTTTCTCAAGTTCTCATTTATCTTTATCAGAATAAAATTACTAGCATGATACCAGTTGTTTCTCTTCAAAATGGGCACATTCTATGGTACAACTTTGATCCGAGTGAAGACCGTAAGATGTATGAAAGAGTGATCTGGATTTAGACAGGAACGCAATAGATTACAGAGATAACCATGAATATAGAGATGCGATAACCATAAAAACAGACATGCAGCAGAAATAATACTTCATTTCATTACTGTAAAATACTGAAATATGCTTACAACCAGAAATGGAAATAAACCAGCTAGGGCGATGGTAGCTATCTCTGAGAAGAGATGTGCGGCTACATGCCTCTGAACTGTTCCGAACTGTATTACAATGAGGCTCGAAGGCCTATTTATTGTTGAGAAACAATGGAAAACCCTTCACATCCCGAAAGCTAACCCCAGAAGATGAAACGCCAAATTGTGGGCCCCGTTTGGGTAAATTGGTACATCAATTTCCCGGGGTCGTAACTTTGGCATCCGATCTCCGTTTGACGCGTACGATAGCTCGTTAGAAAGATCTATCCGAGAAATACCACTTTGGGATGGGCAACATCGGTCCATGGACCCATGTTGCCCCCAGATTCCCAAAAAAACGTCGTTTAGGGCCTCAAAACGGCTCCAGAAGTTCAGGACCCGAAAAATTGCTAAAAATAGTAAGTTGTGCTACAATTAAGGAAACTGAAAATGCTGAGAGAGACAATTGTGGGGCCCAAATGGGTTGGTGGGTGGCCACCAACATCCACCTGGATCATTCCTCCCCCCTTAGGAAGAAATGGTCCCCATTGCGTTGAGTTCCTCCATCTGCTGAACTTGTCCTGCAATCTCTGATGTGTCCAGTGATGGTGGGAAGCATGGTTGACAATGGTCCACATTGAACATTTGGTGCCGGCGAAGGAATGGAGGAATGATGTGCTCCAAAGCATTGTTCCCCATAGCCTTGGTACTGCTGTAAGGACCATGTCGGCGTTGCCTGAGTTTCTGATGGGTTCTGGTAAGGCGTTCTCTCTGCAGATGTAACCAAACTTTGTCGCCCACCTGAAACTTGTGTGGTACCCCTGTGGATGAGGAGAAGTTGTTCCTGTATTCTGTCATGACCGTATCCCTTTGCTGCTGCTGCTGCGTGGAGGAACCCTTTGCAGGGGTCATGGATGTAGCAACGATCTTCCCCTTACTTTGGGAGTGAACTAGACAAATGAATTTCCTGGTCTGTGATATGAGCTTGCTGCCTTTCTTAGCAGTGATCAAAGATGTGGCAGTAGGTGGAGCTACCTCTGGTATCCTGTATAATGAATCACCCAAAGAAATAATGACAGCGCGAGGCCTTGACTCATACACAGCATGTCGCCTCCACAAGTATGGCTGGCCTAATAGTACATCACAAACATCCAGAGGTGTAACATCACACAATACCTCGTCTGTGAAGGGTTTGATGCTATATGGAAGGCGACACTGCTGGCGAACTTTCAGATCTCGTCCTTCGTGAAGCCACCTGATACTGTACGGCTGTGGGTGTGGTGTAGTCGGTAGGGCCAACCGCTTCACGACCTCTGCTGAAACCAGGTTCTTTTGGCTACCACTGTCGACAATGAATCACAGCGGTGAACCCTTCACCCACATCTGTGAGTGGAAAAGACGCTCCCCCTCCTCTGGATCTTCGGGCTCATTTTTCTTGATCTTGGCGGTGGCAACAGTGGCACTGGGATCTGCATCAATGATCTGCTTCCCTTTGCCATTCCCCTTGTCGGGTTCTGGCTCAGGATCGGAACATGCATCTGATTCGGAAGCCTTCAACTAGGCCACCAGCGACTGCTTGGTCCGACACTCACTTGTGTTATGAGTGGGACTCTTGTGGAACTCACACCACTTTCCTGTGTCCTTCTTCGGCTTCATGGTGTTGTTCTTTTCTTGCGGCTTCGACGGGTTGTCTTGGGTCACCCCGCCTTGGCTTTGTCCTTTGGGCTTCGGATTTGCAGATCCAAAGTCTCGCTTCTTCTGTTTGAACTTTTGCTCGATTTTGACAGCGTATCGGTATGCTGTGCCGAGTGAGGAGATGTTCAAGAACACCATCTCTTCCTGGATGTATTTGTGCAGGCAGCCACGGTATTTGAGTACCAGATGCAGCTCAGAATCTTTGATACCCAACTGTGTGCGAAGGGTATGAAAAATGTTTGTGAACTCCGGCACATCTTGGTCTCGTCCCTGCCGCAGTGTGGTCCATTTGATATATTTGTCCTCATAGCTTCCGACAGGATAGTACTGCTCCTTGATGGCATCCCGGAAGTCATTCCAAGTGGGTGCGGCTGAAAATAGGGAGCCTGTGCTTTCATCCTTCTGCTCGCAGTAGGTTTCCCACCAGTCCTTGACGTGGGGGGCTGCTTTGAGAAGAGCGAAAATAATCTTTTCCCGACTTGAAAATTCGTGAACAGAAAAATACCCATCCAGCAGATTTAACCATTTATCTACGGCATCTGCATCTATTTGACCCTCGAAGATGGGGATTTCAAAATTAACTTGTACCTTATACGGTGTGGCGTTTCCAGAGTCGCTGTTGGAAGCCGATGCGTCGCCTCTGGGTAGCCGCTGAAGGATCTGCGCAAAGCTATCCATCATCGCGTTTCTTTGCCGCTCGAGCGCTTCTTCGAGCAAGATCTTGATAGGATCTCCTGCCCCCTCGTCTTTCTTCTCATCCGCCATGGGAGGCCGTCGGGATTTGCGAGGCTGGTCTTGCAAAGGTTCGACCAGTTCAAGCCCTAACTCCTTATATCCCGACCTCGTTGGGGACATGCAAAGAAAAACAGAGAAAAAGCAGACCGCTCTGATACCACTGATCCGGATTTAGACAGGAACGCAATAGATTACAGAGATAACCATGAATACAGAGATGCGATAACCATAAAAATAGAGATGCAGTGGAAATAATACTTCATTTCATTACTGTAAAATACTGAAATATGCTTACAACCAGAAATGGAAATAAACCAGCTAGGGCGATGGTAGCTATCTCTGAGAAGAGATGTGCGGCTACATGCCTCTGAACTTTTCCGAACTGTATTACAATGAGGCTCGAAGGCCTATTTATTGTTGAGAAACAATGGAAAACCCTTCACATCCCGAAAGCTAACCCCAGAAGATGAAACGCCAAAATTGTGGGCCCCGTTTGGGTAAATTGGTACATCAATTTCCCGGGGTCGTAACTTTGGCATCCGATCTCCGTTTGACGCGTACGATAGCTCGTTAGAAAGATCTATCCGAGAACTACCACTTTGGGAAGGGCAACATCGGTCCATGGACCCATGTTGCCCCCATATTCCCAAAAAAACGTCGTTTAGGGCCTCAAAACGGCTCAGGAAGTTCAGGACCCGAAAAACTGCTAAAAATAGTAAGTTGTGCTACAATATAGGAAACTGAAAATGCTGAGAGAGACAATTGTGGGGGTCCAAATGGGTTGGTGGGTGGCCACCAACATCCACCTGGATCATTCCTCCCCCCTTAGGAAGCAATGGTCCCCATTGCGTTGAGTTCCTCCATCTGCTGAACTTGTCCTGCAATCTCTGATGTGTCCAGTGATGGTGGGAAGCATGGTTGACAATGGTCCACATTGAACATTTGGTGCCGGCGAAGGAATGGAGGAATGATGTGCTCCAAAGCATTGTTCCCCATAGCCTTGGTACTGCTGTAAGGACCATGTCGGCGTTGCCTGAGTTTCTGATGGGTTCTGGTAAGGCGTTCTCTCTGCAGATGTAACCAAACTTTGTCGCCCACCTGAAACTTGTGTGGTACCCCTGTGGATGAGGAGAAGTTGTTCCTGTATTCTGTCATGACCGTATCCCTTTGCTGCTGCTGCTGCGTGGAGGAACCCTTTGCAGGGGTCATGGATGTAGCAACGATCTTCCCCTTACTTTGGGAGTGAACCAGACAAATGAATTTCCTGGTCTGTGATATGAGCTTGCTGCCTTTCTTAGCAGTGATCAAAGATGTGGCAGTAGGTGGAGCTACCTCTGGTATCTTGTATAATGAATCACCCAAAGAAATAATGACAGCGCGAGGCCTTGACTCATACACAGCATGTCGCCTCCACAAGTATGGCTGGCCTAATAGTACATCACAAACATCCAGAGGTGTAACATCACACAATACCTCGTCTGTGAAGGGTTTGATGCTGTATGGAAGGCGACACTGCTGGCGAACTTTCAGATCTCGTCCTTCGTGAAGCCACCCGATACTATACGGCTGTGGGTGTGGTGTAGTCGGTAGGCCCAACCGCTTCACGACCTCTGCTGAAACCAGGTTGTTTTGGCTACCACTGTCGACAATGAATCGCAGCGGTGAACCCTTCACCCACATCTGTGAGTGGAAAAGACGCTCCCCCTCCTCTGGATCTTCGGGCTCATTTTTCTTGATCTTGGCGGTGGCAACAGTGGCACTGGGATCTGCATCAATGATCTGCTTCCCTTTTCCATTCCCCTTGTCGGGTTCTGGCTCAGGATCGGAACATGCATCTGATTCGGAAGCCTTCAACTCAGCCACCAGCGACTGCTTGGTCCGACACTCACTTGTGTTATGAGTGGGACTCTTGTGGAACTCACACCACTTTCCTGTGTCCTTCTTCGGCTTCATGGTGTTGTTCTTTTCTTGTGGCTTCGACGGGTTGTCTTGGGTCACCCCGCCTTGGCTTTGTCCTTTGGGCTTCGGATTTGCAGATCCAAAGTCTTGCTTCTTCTGTTTGAACTTTTGCTCGATTTTGACAGCGTATCGGTATGCTGTGCCGAGTGAGGAGATGTTCAAGAACACCATCTCTTCCTGGATGTATTTGTGCAGGCAGCCACGGTATTTGAGTACCAGATGCGGCTCAGAATCTTTGATACCCAACTGTGTGCGAAGGGTATGAAAAATGTTTGTGAACTCCGGCACATCTTGGTCTCGTCCCTGCCGCAGTGTGGTCCATTTGATATATTTGTCCTCATAGCTTCCGACAGGATAGTACTGCTCCTTGATGGCATCCCGGAAGTCATTCCAAGTGGGTGCGGCTGAAAAAAGGGAGCCTGTGCTTTCATCCTTCTGCTCGCAGTAGGTTTCCCACCAGTCCTTGACGTGGGGGGCTGCTTTGAGAAGAGCGAAAATAATCTTTTCCCGACTTGAAAATTCGTGAACAGAAAAATACCCATCCAGCAGATTTAACCATTTATCTACGGCATCTGCATCTATTTGACCTTCGAAGATGGGGATTTCAAAATTAACTTGTACCTTAAACGGTGTGGCGTTTCCAGAGTCGCTGTTGGAAGCCGATGCGTCGCCTCTGGGTAGCCGCTGAAGGATCTGCGCAAAGCTATCCATCATCGCGTTTCTTTGCCGCTCGAGCGCTTCTTCGAGCAAGATCTTGATAGGATCTCCTGCCCCCTCGTCTTTCTTCTCATCTGCCATGGGAGGCCGTCGGGATTTGCGAGGTTGGTCTTGCAAAGGTTCGACCAGTTCAAGCCCTAACTCCTTATATCCCGACCTCGTTGGGGACATGCAAAGAAAAACAGAGAAAAAGCAGACCGCTCTGATACCACTGATCCGGATTTAGACAGGAACGCAATAGATTACAGAGATAACCATGAATACAGAGATGCAATAACCATAAAAACAGAGATGCAGCGGAAATAATACTTCATTTCATTACTGTAAAATACTGAAATATGCTTACAACCAGAAATGGAAATAAACCAGCTAGGGCGATGGTAGCTATCTCTGAGAAGAGATGTGCGGCTACATGCCTCTGAATTGTTCCGAACTGTATTACAATGAGGCTCGAAGGCCTATTTATTGTTGAGAAACAATGGAAAACCCTTCACATCCCGAAAGCTAACCCCAGAAGATGAAACGCCAAAATTGTGGGCCCCGTTTGGGTAAATTGGTACATCAATTTCCCGGGGTCGTAACTTTGGCATCCGATCTCCGTTTGACGCGTACGATAGCTCGTTAGAAAGATCTATCCGAGAACTACCACTTTGGGAAGGGCAACATCGGTCCATGGACCCATGTTGCTCCCAGATTCCCAAAAAAACGTCGTTTAGGGCCTCAAAACGGCTCCGGAAGTTCAGGACCCGAAAAACTGCTAAAAATAGTAAGTTGTGCTACAATTAAGGAAACTGAAAATGCTGAGAGAGACAATTGTGGGGGTCCAAATGGGTTGGTGGGTGGCCACCAACATCCACCTGGATCATTTCTCCCCCCTTAGGAAGCAATGGTCCCCATTGCGTTGAGTTCCTCCATCTGCTGAACTTGTCCTGCAATCTCTGATGTGTCCAGTGATGGTGGGAAGCATGGTTGACAATGGTCCACATTGAACATTTGGTGCCGGCGAAGGAATGGAGGAATGATGTGCTCCAAAGCATTGTTCCCCATAGCCTTGGTACTGCTGTAAGGACCATGTCGGCGTTGCCTGAGTTTCTGATGGGTTCTGGTAAGGCGTTCTCTCTGCAGATGTAACCAAACTTTGTCGCCCACCTGAAACTTGTGTGGTACCCCTGTGGATGAGGAGAAGTTGTTCCTGTATTCTGTCATGACCGTATCCCTTTGCTGCTGCTGCTGCGTGGAGGAACCCTTTGCAGGGGTCATGGATGTAGCAACGATCTTCCCCTTACTTTGGGAGTGAACCAGACAAATGAATTTCCTGGTCTGTGATATGAGCTTGCTGCCTTTCTTAGCAGTGATCAAAGATGTGGCAGTAGGTGGAGCTACCTCTGGTATCCTGTATAATGAATCACCCAAAGAAATAATGACAGCGCGAGGCCTTGACTCATACACAGCATGTCGCCTCCACAAGTATGGCTGGCCTAATAGTACATCACAAACATCCAGAGGTGTAACATCACACAATACCTCGTCTGTGAAGGGTTTGATGCTGTATGGAAGGCGACACTGCTGGCGAACTTTCAGATCTCGTCCTTCGTGAAGCCACCCGATACTGTACGGCTGTGGGTGTGGTGTAGTCGGTAGGCCCAACCGCTTCACGACCTCTGCTGAAACCAGGTTCTTTTGGCTACCACTGTCAACAATGAATCGTAGCGGTGAACCCTTCACCCACATCTGTGAGTGGAAAAGACGCTCCCCCTCCTCTGGATCTTCGGGCTCATTTTTCTTGATCTTGGCGGTGGCAACAGTGGCACTGGGATCTGCATCAATGATCTGCTTCCCTTTGCCATTCCCCTTGTCGGGTTCTGGCTCAGGATCGGAACATGCATATGATTCGGAAGCCTTCAACTCGGCCACCAGCGACTGCTTGGTCCGACACTCACTTGTGTTATGAGTGGGACTCTTGTGGAACTCACACCACTTTCCTGTGTCCTTCTTCGGCTTCATGGTGTTGTTCTTTTCTTGCGGCTTCGACGGGTTGTCTTGGGTCACCCCGCCTTGGCTTTGTCCTTTGGGCTTCGGATTTGCAGATCCAAAGTCTCGCTTCTTCTGTTTGAACTTTTGCTCGATTTTGACAGCGTATCGGTATGCTGTGCCGAGTGAGGAGATGTTCAAGAACACCATCTCTTCCTGGATGTATTTGTGCAGGCAGCCACGGTATTTGAGTACCAGATGCAGCTCAGAATCTTTGATACCCAACTGTGTGCGAAGGGTATGAAAAATGTTTGTGAACTCCGGCACATCTTGGTCTCGTCCCTGCCGCAATGTGGTCCATTTGATATATTTGTCCTCATAGCTTCCGACAGGATAGTACTGCTCCTTGATGGCATCCCGGAAGTCATTCCAAGTGGGTGCGGCTGAAAATAGGGAGCCTGTGCTTTCATCCTTCTGCTCGCAGTAGGTTTCCCACCAGTCCTTGACGTGGGGGGCTGCTTTGAGAAGAGCGAAAATAATCTTTTCCCGACTTGAAAATTCGTGAACAGAAAAATACCCATCCAGCAGATTTAACCATTTATCTACGGCATCTGCATCTATTTGACCCTCGAAGATGGGGATTTCAAAATTAACTTGTACCTTAAACGGTGTGGCGTTTCCAGAGTCGCTGTTGGAAGCCGATGCGTCGCCTCTGGGTAGCCGCTGAAGGATCTGCGCAAAGCTATCCATCATCGCGTTTCTTTGCTGCTCGAGCGCTTCTTCGAGCAAGATCTTGATAGGATCTCCTGCCCCCTCGTCTTTCTTCTCATCCGCCATGGGAGGCCGTCGGGATTTGCGAGGCTGGTCTTGCAAAGGTTCGACCAGTTCAAGCCCTAACTCCTTATATCCCGACCTCGTTGGGGACATGCAAAGAAAAACAGAGAAAAAGCAGACCGCTCTGATACCACTGATCCGGATTTAGACAGGAACGCAATAGATTACAGAGATAACCATGAATACAGAGATGCGATAACCATAAAAACAGAGATGCAGCGGAAATAATACTTCATTTCATTACTATAAAATACTGAAATATGCTTACAACCAGAAATGGAAATAAACCAGCTAGGGCGATGGTAGCTATCTCTGAGAAGAGATGTGCGGCTACATGCCTCTGAACTGTTCCGAACTGTATTACAATGAGGCTCGAAGGCCTATTTACTGTTGAGAAACAATGGAAAACCCTTCACATCCCGAAAGCTAACCCCAGAAGATGAAACGCCAAAATTGTGGGCCCCGTTTGGGTAAATTGGTACATCAATTTCCCGGGGTCGTAACTTTGGCATCCGATCTCCGTTTGACGCGTACGATAGCTCGTTAGAAAGATCTATCCGAGAAATACCACTTTGGGAAGGGCAACATCGGCCCATGGACCCATGTTGCCCCCAGATTCCCAAAAAAACGTCGTTTAGGGCCTCAAAACGGCTCCGGAAGTTCAGGACCCGAAAAACTGCTAAAAATAGTAAGTTGTGCTACAATTAAGGAAACTGAAAATGCTGAGAGAGACAATTGTGGGGGTCCAAATGGGTTGGTGGGTGGCCACCAACATCCACCTGGATCATTCCTCCCCCCTTAGGAAGAAATGGTCCCCATTGCGTTGAGTTCCTCCATCTGCTGAACTTGTCCTGCAATCTCTGATGTGTCCAGTGATGGTGGGAAGCATGGTTGACAATGGTCCACATTGAACATTTGGTGTCGGCGAAGGAATGGAGGAATGATGTGCTCCAAAGCATTGTTCCCCATAGCCTTGGTACTGCTGTAAGGACCATGTCGGCGTTGCCTGAGTTTCTGATGGGTTCTGGTAAGGCGTTCTCTCTGCAGATGTAACCAAACTTTGTCGCCCACCTGAAACTTGTGTTGTACCCCTGTGGATGAGGAGAAGTTGTTCCTGTATTCTGCCATGACCGTATCCCTTTGCTGTTGCTGCTGCGTGGAGGAACCCTTTGCAGGGGTCATGGATGTAGCAACGATCTTCCCCTTACTTTGGGAGTGAACCAGACAAATGAATTTCCTGGTCTGTGATATGAGCTTGCTGCCTTTCTTAGCAGTGATCAAAGATGTGGCAGTAGGTGGAGCTACCTCTGGTATCCTGTATAATGAATCACCCAAAGAAATAATGACAGCGCGAGGCCTTGACTCATACACAGCATGTCGCCTCCACAAGTATGGCTGGCCTAATAGTACATCACAAACATCCAGAGGTGTAACATCACACAATACCTCGTCTGTGAAGGGTTTGATGCTGTATGGAAGGCGACACTGCTGGCGAACTTTCAGATCTCGTCCTTCGTGAAGCCACCCGATACTGTACGGCTGTGGGTGTGGTGTAGTCGGTAGGCCCAACCGCTTCACGACCTCTGCTGAAACCAGGTTCTTTTGGCTACCACTGTCGACAATGAATCGCAGCGGTGAACCCTTCACCCACATCTGTGAGTGGAAAAGACGCTCCCCCTCCTCTGGATCTTCGGGCTCATTTTTCTTGATCTTGGCGGTGGCAACAGTGGCACTGGGATCTGCATCAATGATCTGCTTCCCTTTGCCATTCCCCTTGTCGGGTTCTGGCTCAGGATCGGAACATGCATCTGATTCGGAAGCCTTCAACTCGGCCACCAGCGACTGCTTGGTCCGACACTCACTTGTGTTATGAGTGGGACTCTTGTGGAACTCACACCACTTTCCTGTGTCCTTCTTCGGCTTCATGGTGTTGTTCTTTTCTTGCGGCTTCGATGGGTTGTCTTGGGTCACCCCGCCTTGGCTTTGTCCTTTGGGCTTCGGATTTGCAGATCCAAAGTCTCGCTTCTTCTGTTTGAACTTTTGCTCGATTTTGACAGCGTATCGGTATGCTGTGCCGAGTGAGGAGATGTTCAAGAACACCATCTCTTCCTGGATGTATTTGTGCAGGCAGCCACGGTATTTGAGTACCAGATGCAACTCAGAATCTTTGATACCCAACTGTGTGCGAAGGGTATGAAAAATGTTTGTGAACTCCGGCACATCTTGGTCTCGTCCCTGCCGCAGTGTGGTCCATTTGATATATTTGTCCTCATAGCTTCCGACAGGATAGTACTGCTCCTTGATGGCATCCCGGAAGTCATTCCAAGTGGGTGCGGCTGAAAATAGGGAGCCTGTGCTTTCATCCTTCTACTCGCAGTAGGTTTCCCACCAGTCCTTGACGTGGGGGGCTGCTTTGAGAAGAGCGAAAATAATCTTTTCCCGACTTGAAAATTCGTGAACAGAAAAATACCCATCCAGCAGATTTAACCATTTATCTACGGCATCTGCATCTATTTGACCCTCGAAGATGGGGATTTCAAAATTAACTTGTACCTTAAACGGTGTGGCGTTTCTAGAGTCGCTGTTGGAAGCCGATGCGTCGCCTCTGGGTAGCCGCTGAAGGATATGTGCAAAGCTATCCATCATCGCGTTTCTTTGCCGCTCGAGCGCTTCTTCGAGCAAGATCTTGATAGGATCTCCTGCCCCCTCGTCTTTCTTCTCATCCGCCATGGGAGGCCGTCGGGATTTGCGAGGCTGGTCTTGCAAAGGTTCGACCAGTTCAAGCCCTAACTCCTTATATCCCGACCTCGTTGGGGACATGCAAAGAAAAACAGAGAAAAAGCAGACCGCTCTGATACCACTGATCCGGATTTAGACAGGAACGCAATAGATTACAGAGATAACCATGAATACAGAGATGCGATAACCATAAAAACAGAGATGCAGCGGAAATAATACTTCATTTCATTACTGTAAAATACTGAAATATGCTTACAACCAGAAATGGAAATAAACCAGCTAGGGCGATGGTAGCTATCTCTTAGAAGAGATGTGCGGCTACATGCCTCTGAACTGTTCCGAACTGTATTACAATGAGGCTCGAAGGCCTATTTATTGTTGAGAAACAATGGAAAACCCTTCACATCCCGAAAGCTAACCCCAGAAGATGAAACGCCAAAATTGTGGGCCCCGTTTGGGTAAATTGGTACATCAATTTCCCGGGGTCGTAACTTTGGCATCCGATCTCCGTTTGACGCGTACGATAGCTCGTTAGAAAGATCTATCCGAGAACTACCACTTTGGGAAGGGAAACATCGGTCCATGGACCCATGTTGCCCCCAGATTCCCAAAAAAACGTCGTTTAGGGCCTCAAAACGGCTCCGGAAGTTCAGGACCCGAAAAACTGCTAAAAGTAGTAAGTTGTGCTACAATTAAGGAAACTGAAAATGCTGAGAGAGACAATTGTGGGGGTCCAAATGGGTTGGTGGGTGGCCACCAACATCCACCTGGATCAAAGAGCTACCCACAAACTAAAAGCTCAATTATTTACAATATTCTCACACCCCAGAACAGCTCACAGAATAGGTTGGCACTTCACAAATGTAACCAGAGTGCAATTTTTGCAATCTACAACAAACTTGCAAGGGTTTTGGTGTCTCTTTCCTACTCCCATATCTTATTTTTAGACTACCCTATCTCACCTTAGGAAGGTAGGCCCTGGCTAAATTTGTTCCAGTGCTCAAAGGACTATAAATACCCTTCATCAAGGGACACTTTGATCACAATATGGGTGCGCTCTAAAATGTCACTATGCTCTGTAATTCAGCCTAAAAGAGTATTATGCTTCAGGTTTGTTGGTGTGGTCACACCTCAGGCCTGTCCCATATGATGCCTCTACAATTAGACATTTTTGCGATTTCTTTAGAAAGTATGAGGGTTGCCACAGTTGTTGGTTAGCAGGCAAAGGTCAAACTTTTAATTTGAAATGATCCTAAATCAGTCAAGGTTGGATATGGTATGGGTTTTTGTAACATAAAGGCATATCCATCTGTATATAAGTGCTACTTGTTTACATAAAATATATGTAAACAAATGTGTTTTCTGGTCAAAGCTGCAAAGGTGGCAGGCCACTGATCACATATATTTCTAATAATATGGTATATGTCATGATCTTGTAGAAAGCAAATCTAAGGTGGCTTTTTTGTCTTGGATCTAAAAATAGGTATTTTGTTTTTCATTGTGTGTAGTAGAAGCGTTTGTTCTGTGATGCATGTTGTTACATAAGAAAACTTTTTTCCTTGGTTGCTTTGTTGTAGGTGTTCTTACTTTCATAGTTTCTTTCTTTGTTAATGAGGGAGAATACAAAAAAAGATTGGTTCCCTTCGCAGCATGCCCAATAGTAAGAGTAACCAGTGATGCTTATTTTCTTATATTTATAGAGACCATTCCAACTTAAGCTAATAAGTAATCAATAGGTACAACTCTAATTAGTGTACAAGTATTACTGTGATTCCCTTCTTATTTCTAAACTACACTATCTCACCTTAGGAAGGTCGATCCTAGCTAAAATTTTTCCAGTGCTCAAAGGACTATAAATACCCTTCATTGAGGCACACTTTGATCACAATATGGGTGTGCTCTAAAATGTCACTATGCTCTGTAATTCGGCCTACAAGAGTATTATGCTTCAGGTTTGTTGGTGTGGTCGCACCTTAGCTCTGTCCCATATGATGCCTCTGCAATTAGGCAGTTTTGTGATTTCTTTAGAAAGTCTGAGGGTTGAATTGGATTTCACTTCCTTGTTATTTTCAGAGTGAGGAAGTGAAAAGTTGCCTTTTTAGCTATAGTGGCCACATTCCTCTTGGTCGCGCAAGGGCTAGTTGGCTCTCCGGTTAGGTCTATGGCTTTGTGAGTATCCAAATTGAAACCCTTCCCTGGAGTACTCGTTTATCATAAGAGAACTAAGAGAATTTATGTTATAAAAGTTTGTACAGAGATAGACAACAAGGAATACATAAAAGACTGCTTCCATGATTTTCAAGGTAAGCTGGTCAATCCAAATATGCCAAAACAAAGCTTTATAGATGCCCACAGTTATAGTATTTCAAAATTCCTTGCAGGTATAAAGTCTTAGGAAAACACCTAGAATTCATATTAATTTACAAAATGTAAAGATTAACGAGAAACACGATCGTTGGCTTCTTCTTGCCCATTTTTAGAAGGACAAGAGTCTTGGTTGTCTAGGTCGATATCTTTAATTAATTGGTAGACAATATCTTCCTCTTTGAAGTATTGTTGCAGTGAATTCACTAACATCCTATGGTTGGAAGCAGCAGAGTGAGATCCTTTGTTGAGATTGCTAACCATATTTATTAACCTAGAATATTTTGCCTAAAACATCAATTTGTTTCTTATGCTGGACTAGAGTGTTCATAATCATTGCATTCTGAGAAGTGCAGTAGTGATAATTTTCATGGACTAGTCACTAAGAACAGTAAGGTTTTGTTGCTTAGGGTGGATTCCTCATGTGTTTCAAGAATCCTACAAAATTCTTCATCTTCATAATAATCCATGGATAATTCACATATAGAGTCATACATTGCAAATATTAATCAAATTCTTGAGATTGATTGATGGACTAAGATTGCCACTCTTGACCTGCTGAGCCTTTCTGGTGAAGTAGTCAAACTTTCAGTTTTGTTCCTGGATGCTCTGTACACCTTGATAGAAAGCCTTCTACACATTGTTCAACTAATCTTGGATTTCTATGGCTTGCTCAATAAAGTCCTGGACTGAGTCAACCAGACTTTGCTGGAGGTCCCCCTTGTCCTTAGAATCAATAAGGGGATAATGAGTCCAAAACATTATCTCCTAACAACCATCATATTTCTAGATCATATTGATTTAACATTTTTCTCTACAAGCTCTTCTCTTGAGGATAACATAACAAAGGATTCGATAGATGGCTGCAGAGACATTGAGCTCAGGATACCATGAGAAGCATTTAGTTGCCAGGTTTGAGTACTCGTTTATCAGAAGATAACTAAGAAAATTTATGCTATAAAAGTTTGCACAAAGATAGACAACAAGGAATACATAAATATTTCTTGCATGATTTTCAAAGTAAGCTGGTCAGTCCAAATATGCCAAAACAAAGTTTTATAGACGCCCACAGTGGTAGTATTTCAAAATTCCTTGTAGGTATAAATTCTTAGGTTGCCCATGAATCTGGTACTTCAAAAGATGTGGTAATTTCAAATTGGTTGACACTCATATGCCATTTGAGGTAGGAATGAACAAAGCCACCATTCTGTATTCATAATTCTTCTAGTTAATGAATTATTGTTGCTTTTAGTTTCTTGAACTGCTAGTATGTCATTGAGCTCTCAAAGAGGATGATCTATGTCTTGGCAGTTCAACTCAAATCTCTTGTATGCTAGGAAACTAATTTCGTATCCTCAAATTTTGTTACATTTCCAAATTTTTTCTCATGAGCATTTGGGGTACAAAGGAGTTGGATTTCTAGGCTATCAACACTCGCTACACACAGTGAATGCTTGAAGCATTCCTGGTCATTTTCACAAGCACTAAAATATGTACCTTGCACCATGCCGGCATCATAATCAATCTGCATTAAGAAAAAATTTGATGGACAACGATTATATCATCATAATCATCTCCCAAATCAACATTATATTCATCTTTATTGCTAGCATGCTCCTTTATGCATATAGAAATGTAAATATTGATGAACTATCCATATTCTGCATTGCATGTGCAAGTGAAATGAATTATGGCCTATGAATGGTATCCCCCTAAATCTGAACCATTTTATCATTCAAATGGGGTACAAAGGATTTGGATTTCTAGGCTATCAACATTCGCTGCACAGAGTTAATGCTTGAAGCATTCTTGGTCATTTTCACAAGCACTGAAATCTATACCTTGCACCACGTCGATATCATAATCAATCTCTATTAAGAAAAAATTTCATGGACAACAAATATATCATCATAATCATCTCTCAAATCAACATTATATTCATCTTTATTGCCAACATGCTCCTTTATGCATATGGAACTATAAATATTGATGAACTGTTCATATTCTGCATTGCACATGCAAGTGAAATGAATTATGGCTTGTGAATGGTATCCCCCTAAATCTGAACCATTTTATCATTCAAATTCCTTTCCCTTTTATCCTCATCTCCCAAGGGAGCAGTGATGCAATATGTCACATGAAGGCTATCAATAAATGTCTCATCATCAAATTTTAGAGATAGCTCAAGGTCCTTCTTTAAACATAGTTTTTCTTCTTTAATGAGGATAGGATCAAAACTTTCCTCTACCCCAAACATGATGATATCTCCTATGCTATAAACATCTTGTATGACATTGTCATCATTGGTGAGCCATGTTATATCTTCCAACCCTGAAGGTTGTTCTTTGCCACAGTATTGCTCCAAATTAATAGAAAAAATAGCACTGCTAACACTATTGGTCATCAGATTCATGGCTGATGTTTTCTCTTTTCCATATTGTGTCCAATTCCCTTTCAGCCATGCTGCAGAATCATTACCAGATTTCTCCTTGGTAAAAATAGTTTCATAGATTGAAGCTGTGATACCATCATCATATTTTACAAAGAAACATAATCCTTCCCTTTGGTCCAAAATTCCATTGTCTTTAATGGGCTCAGATGGGCCCTTTGTTATATCATATTTATGGTTGTCCTGGTCAAACCTGCAGAAGAAACCCTTATGAGAAAACTTATAGGGCTGTTGAGGGCACTCATAATCT
Source organism: Pinus tabuliformis (assembly GCA_031772625.1). Classification (NCBI taxonomy): domain Eukaryota; kingdom Viridiplantae; phylum Streptophyta; class Pinopsida; order Pinales; family Pinaceae; genus Pinus; species Pinus tabuliformis. Next base: position 1,244,071,769 of record CM062819.1, read on the forward strand.
GTCCCTTGCTTCTCATGGCAATTACTGGAACTTAAGGTGCTTTGAATAACAATGTTCTTGTCATCAGCGTCCCCTTTAGCAAAAGTAAGTTCTTCTCTATTGTTTTCGTCATCATCATATATAAATATTTAGAGAAGGCATTTCCACTCATTGGGCTCGCATACTTGATTTGTTGTGTCAAGGAGTGGTTGCTCCTCTTCTTCATTCGCAGACTCATCATCAACAGTAAATTATGTGGTATTATCTTCTTCTTTGTAGCCATAAGGGACTTCACACTCGTAACCAATATCCCAATCTACAACCCATAAATCCTCCATAGCTTCATCATTTTCTTGGCAATCTACAACCCATGACTCCCATTAGTAAATCCACATTAGCAACAAGGGAACTAATAGAAATTTTCATTGAGAAGAGCATCATACCTTATATCAAGGTTAATATCAATAAACTGAGGAAAAAAATGTAAAATATATACATATAGCACCTGAAGAAACTAAATCATCTTTGAAATATATAAACACCTTAGTCATAGACAACTAAGGCCTCACACTTTGGGTTTGGGGTTGTAGAGTGAACATTTCCATGGGGCTTGGGTTGACCTATAGAACTGAAAGTGAGTGTAGTTCCTTACATGGCTGAGCTGATCCTTTGGAATCTAAAGCAAAATTTTGTTTCTGAGCTGGGGATGTAGCCTTTGGATCTCTTACAAATACACTTGCTTCAATAGAGAATACAAACTGATCTCTCAGCATTAGACCAGCCATGAAACAACGTACAAGAATATTGATTTGCTTCCCTCAAACTAGCCCACACTCAAGCCCGAAATCCTTGCACAATTCTTTAGGAAATAGGCCCCTATTTCCTAGCACATTCGGCATCCTAAAGAATAGGAATCTAGTAACTAGAAGAGTACATCACTTGGGATCACTGTAACTCGGAATCTATCACACAATCTAGGGTCAGTCAATGCAGGGCATGCTTCATTTAGTGTAGTTTCTAGCAGAGTGATAACTCCAGCGATGTCATCTAGAGAAATCATTACACCTTGCCTTGATTCCAAATGGACGACTACCCATCTCTTACATTTTGAGAAGGAAACAAGATAGTCCAACTTCTGCACTTTTTAACGCTGATAGTCTTCGTTGTCTCTTAATAAACCTATAAGTTCAAAATATTTTCTTCATATCATGTGCTTATATGTGTTTCCTTATAATGAAATTCCTAAACTACTACTTGGCATAGACTTGCTGCCTCTGCAACCCACCTTGTTTACTCAATCGTGTGATACATGATGCTTCTTCGCGATGCAATCAACTTATTCTGAAACCCTTAAATATTTTTAACACGGTCCTTTTTTTTCGATACCCAATGCATCACCCCTGTCATGCATGATGTTTCTTCGTGATGCAATCAACTAGTCTCAAACCCTTTCGTGATTTACCCGGAGACTATGAACTTCTCGTCTCTGCTTTATATTATTTCGAATTTAATCATATTATCACATTGAAAATCATAGGATGTATTCAGGACTTGTGAGTGGAATGTACAATTAGTTATTTCTGGTTAAGGCCTGACTTCAATTATAACATTTTCAAATGTAAATGTTAGGAGTCATAACAATACGATTGCAAATATGTGATGTCCCAACTACTTCACTACCCAGCTTCCTTCGACGTATGGTTTTCTTGTTCCGTTTTCACCACACAACGTTCTAATTCCAAAAGTCGGAAGATATTATAATCGATTTGACCCTGAGAGCAGCTAAAGAGGGCCGTAGACGAGATATGCGAAACGTAGCAGCACGTGTCATGCAATAAACGAATGAAACACCAAACATGTAGGCGAATACAGGCGTGGAGCTTGTCCCAGACTGGAGAAACTCAGCCGCATTAAATTAGCCGTGATTTGTGGAGGAAAAGGGCCTGCGTGTTTTACACGTTAAAATTACTCTCTCGCTAACTGCCAACTTTGGAAACAAAAATTCCCGATACCATAGTTACCAAGTTCGCCCGGGCAAACAATACGGAAATTAGCTGATTCGGTTCGCCCGCCGAACAAATCGCGAAGTTCAATTCGATTCGTAGCATTAAGGGTTAATCGTGGGGTTAATGCAGTTTGTTATTTCTGTGGCGCACATGTTTTTTGAACATATATGGGTTAATCAGAAGGATGGTTCATTTGCTATGTTTTGAATAGAAATAAATAGGAGTGGGATGGGATATATAAGATAGATAGAGAAAAGAAAAAAAAATTGAAAATATAAATGCAATTCGAATTCAAGGTTCTGTGATCTATATCATAATTCAAGTTTCTTGTTGTTAGGTTGATCTGTTTTTCTATTTAACTTTTTTCTGTTTCTTCATCGCTCTCTGAAGATGAACCACACTCTTTGGTTCAAAACCCATCGACCAAAATCTTCAATGTGATTCCTTCTGAAAAATTCTTATACATTTTATTACACGTGAAATTTAAAAAAATCTGTTTTTTGAATCCTCGAAACCTAAAAAAGTGGACAAGAAATAAGTGAAAGTAGCTTATTCATAAGTTGTTATAAGATTTTCTAAATAGAATTTGGGTGGCATATACAAATAAAATGGAAAAACAAAATAGAAAGTAAAATTGATATTAAAAAAATGATGTTTTTTCAATCATGGGAATGACATGAAAGAATGTGTAAGTGACTTAATTTTAAGTAATTGGTTTTTATTTATAGAGAGATTAACATTTTCGAGAGAAAAAATGAATATTAAATTTTTTAATAATTTCATTAATAAAATTATTATATTATTTAAAATTAATAAAAGTTATTCAAAATTCAAAATAAATCGTTAGAAAAACTAACAAAACAAAAAAAAGTCTATAATATCTATTATCTAATTTTCTAAAAATTCAATTTTTTTCATTGGATTTCATGGGTTAGCCTCAGTCAATTCTAATTAGCCTAACCCATAAATTAACCTCAATCCGTCGCGGAAGCATGTTATTTAGGAGAATTGAATATAAGTGGTGAAGAATTAACAACACACCTCACCTCAATCATTTGATTTACTTTTATTTAACTTCAATTTTTTTACGCTGTACAATTACTAAACTAGTTCTATTTTCTTTAGGTAATTAGGATTTTAGCGATTTCACTGTTTAAATTACTATGTATATACTTTCTCAATCTTTTTCAAATTCTATCTTTTTGAATTTAAAGGTATAACTTTTTAAAAGAAAGCACGTGATTATTAAAAATATTAATTCAAAATATAAATAATATTATAAATTCAATTTTATTTTGTTTTTTTTCTTTAATAAATGTTTATAATTTTGATTACTTTAACTTCACTTCAATTACCTTTTAACTTTACTTCAATTACCTAATAAATTTTTCATAGTAATTTTTTTATCATTTTATTTTATAAAATAATTTTTATATTCAAATTTTGTATATATTAATCGATTTGAATTTAAAGTGATATTTTTTTTTATATTGTAAAATATTTTATTACATTAAATATAAACATTCCCTTCTTGTGGTTACACAATAGAGTCAATTATAATTCATTTTTGTGATGTAATAGTATAGATTCATCTTATGTACAGATTTAATATCAGTTGAGAATGATCAAATTTCTTCACGTGTAAACTTTTTGAGAATGCAAAATACAATGTGTTATTTTTCATTGTGTAACTTGTATTTTTGAATGTTAAATAGAGTATATATAGAATCAAATAAAAAATTTAACCATAAAAACTATTTTTTCTATATATAGATATATATGAAGTTGATATCGAAATAAATTAGTTAACATAAATATTCAAATAGTTTATTTAAATATTTTGTAGAAATATTTTTGAAAAGTATAAGATTTAAACATCTCATTCACTTTTAATTTAATTACTTTATAGTATATTCATTTCTTTTAATTATGGCGAACATTACTTTTCTATTTATAACAATTTTTATTTTTTATTTTTTATTTATTTTAAAGGGGCATGGGTAGACGGACAAACTTACACATCCTCTCATACTAGCTGTAAAATCAGCCTCTCGGCTCAATCAACTTAGTTTTGAGGCCATCTTATGTGTGGATTTATTAAATAGAGGCTCAAAAAAGGATAAAAAATCATGAGGTGTAAACCTATTTTAAATTACAAACCTTCAAAAAAACGTTTGCACCTCAAGAGATTTGATCATTCTAGATGCTTGATAGATCTTTACAAGGTCTATATACACACATATACCATGTGTAAGTTTTCACTGTTTAAACTGCATTATTAAATGCATAAATTGATTCCATGCCTTGAAAATTCCTTTAGGCACTTGTACTGATATAATCATGTCTAATTTTTCATTGTTTAAATTGTATTTTTGAATTCCTAAACCTATTCAACTACTTGAAAATTCTCCCGGACACTTGGATTGTATAGATTACACAACTTACACTTACAATTTGAACAAAATTTTCCTCAATTTTGAAGTTTAACAACTATAACTTACACTGGATTCAACACCATCAAACAACTCTAAGACACCTAAAATTTTGAAGTTTAACAACTATAACTTGGATTTACAAAAATCCTTGCTGGATTTTCTCTCAATATGACCATAATTTCCATAACTTTCTGAGCAACTCCTTCGCCTCATTAGACTACAATGACCTTGAAGAAAACACCACTTATAAATATATTAACATATTAACAGTAACATGTAAAAATATTAGTTCAATAAAGAGGCAACTCAATGAACCCATTCCTATCACATTAGTTCAATAAGGAGGTAACTCAATGGACCCATTCCTATCCTGGCCAAATGTCACTTGCTTCATTTGCATTTAAAATGGATGCGTTCAATTTATTGCCAACTAATGAATCACCCTGTTCTCTTCGAGGCATTGATTATTGTTAAGCTATCGAGGTTCCTTCTTTTCTCAACCTCCAAAATCCAATCTTAATATAAATTTAGTATATTTTAGTATATTTTATAGAAGAGAATATGTTTAATTGCATCATATTAACTGTAACATATATTTTATATAAAAAATATAGGTTTATTATATTTCTAGTAAAACATGTAGTTGCATATTGGCTTAATTTAGTTAAATATGAGAAATATTTTTCAATTTAATAAAGTGCAATTTTAAAATTTATTTTTTTTTAATTTTTTGCAATTTAGTTTATTGGCATTTATCTTTCATGAGATTGGTTGTTAATTTGGACATGTTATTGCCGAATGCCTCAAATAATGAGGCAATAATACAAGGGTCACATTAAATTTTGTTTTGGTTTTATTGCATTCTATAATTAAGTGAGTGAGACATCACATAATTAGGTAATTGATACATTTTTTTGTTAAAAAATTGCAAAATATTTTTTATATTAATTAAAAATTTTACTATTATGATAAACATGAAAAATGTCTGGTAATTTTCTATGCTAATTTTGTAATCTCTATAATAAATAAATTCTTTATATTTATTGACTTAAGGCTTTTGTGATTCATATCAAATTTTTGAGATTTGTTTTCAGCGATAAGCACATCAAAATTCATTTGTCGATGTGTTTTGAACCAGCGAGTGTAGTTCTTTATATTTTTATATTTATATGTTTATCATCACAGAGTATGTTTACCATTTTATATTTACTTAATATAGTTATAACATTTAATATTTCAAAGAACATTACAAACAAACTATATACTATAAGTAACTATTTATAAAAAAGACATTGTATTATTTCTTAACTTTTTAAATTAAGATGTATATTAAATGATAATTTTCAACCTCTTGAAATAGATTAAAACCAATCCTACCCCAAAAATACATTTTACAACTACATTTACAAACTTTAACTGCTAATTCTTTTAATATATCATAATCATTAGATAGTTTACTATTTTTTCACAAAGAGGAAAGTATAGGCTACTATTTAGCACTTGTTTACGTGCAAAAAAAAGGTTTCCCATGATTTAGGGAAGTATATAAATATTATAAAGTTTAACTTTACAAAACTTTATAATGTGCTAGACAGTGTACCTAGGTTATCGCAATAGGGAGGTAAGTCAACGAACTTCATAAATACTTGCCACTCACCACTCTCTAACCAAAGAGAAACCAAATTGAATTGTGCCCAACAGTTGTGCCACTTGAAGTAGTGACTTGCTCAACTTTCAGCCCACTATCTCTTTTGCCACACATCACCCACCAAATGCAAAATATTTCTCTATCAAACATTTATGAAAGGCCAACATCTCATTCACGATAACAAATGTCACTTGAACGAGTTTATCACTATTGTATTTATAGTGCACTTATTCTCATTGCTTTGCTACAATACTTGTGTATGTTCTTGCTCTTGCTACTTTAATTTATATATATATTTTTCTTTTTGAGTTTTCTTACAAATCTCTCATGGATTTTTGGACCTTAAGGAATTTAAAATATTTATATTTTATTGGTATATGTAATGTTTAGATCTTTCTTTTTCCCTTTACAAAATTTTAAAGTTATTTTGGGTTTATACTTTGAATTCAATTAATCTATCTTTATTTACTTCATTATAGATTTTTCATTTCAAATCAATTTAAGAAATGCAACTATAATTTTAATTGTTAAATTTTAGTTTATAAAATTTCCTTTTGTATGTTGTTATCTCTTTGCTTCCCAACCCATCTGGAGGCAGAGTGGGAAGAATATCTTGGAAATCTTTTCCAAGCAAGTATCACAATGTCCGTTCATCGAGACATACTAGTTTGGTGCAGTCATTTATTCAATGGCATGATTGCATCCTCGCAAGCTTATGAAAACATCACTTCCTCTACTCAAGCTCTCCCTTTTGTCAATCTCTCTGCTCACTTGTGGACCTGGGAAGCCCCTCTCAATATTTTATGTTTCTCATGGTTAATCTTTCACAATCGTATATTAACTTGGGATACTCTCTTGAAGAAAGGTTTTGTGGGACTTGGCAGATGCTCACTCTGCAAATCTGATTTGGAAGATTTCTTACATCTTTTCATTCTCTTCCCCTTCATGCTAAACATATGGAAGAAGGTGTCCTCTCTCTTGTGGACCCAAGTTGATGGCGACAGGTCTTCCATTGCTGCTTGGATTTGTTCATGGGAAAGACAATCAAAATCATTCTAGGTTGTTCCTCTTTACATTTTTTGGGGCATATGGCGCTCTCGGAATGAGTTCATATTCGAAGAGATTTCTCTTGATGCCAAGTTGTCATCTCTTCGCATTGTTGCACATTTTTAGAAAATGGGCCCTAGGTGCTCTAAGGAATCCTTTAGGACAATCTCGTTGGTCGATTTGTCCAACACTTTCTTGATTTTATTCTTTGATGGGGCTTCATCTAGAGGGCATTGTGGTTGTGGAGTCTCCTTGTACATTAACTCTGAAATGTCCTAATGCTTCAGGTGGTTTGGCGGATTTGGGGACAACTATAGGGCATAAATGATAGCTTTATGGGGTGCCTTACAAGTGGCTCAGTGGCTTAGCATTGATAGTATCATGGATTTTTGGAACTTCCTCTCAATGATTAGATGGATTCAAGACTAGAATTCCTTATAGGTCCCCTCCCTTTCCAATTGGATGTAATATTTTCTCAATTTAAAGTCCTTCTTCTTGGTGATTTCCTTCCAGCACGTTTTTAGAGAATATAACTTTGAATCTAATGCACTCTCTATGTGTTCTCTCCCTCTCTTGCCATGGATTATGCATTATGAGCTGATTGTGGAGGGGAAACTCCAAATTCTGGGTACTTTTGAGAATTTTTAAGCCTTCCTTCTTTCCTATGGTTTCTTTTCGGTATATAGGGAGTCTATCATGTTTCTGGAATCATTATATGGTATTTATCTCCTCTCTATGCTTGTGACATTTTTTTATATGCCTTAGTAATTTTGTTTTTTGATATCACTGTGTATTTCCGCACTGTTTTCATTTGGAGCCATAGGGTGGTAATCTCGGTTAGCTATGGTAGTAGTCAATAGTGTGGCTCAAGTTCTATGATTATGTAAAACATTTTTTCGTGAATGAAAATGTTTTCTTTTCTCTTGAAAAAATAATAGTGCTCTAGTCAACCTAGTCAAAAAAATTTAGTTGTTTCCTTTTAGTAAAGAATTACAAACAATTCAAAAGGAATTGAGAACTTGTTAATCACATATTTCAATCATGTTAGCCAATTACCATTAGTTGTTTCTTTTTGGAAAAACATGGTAATCAATTCAAAAAGTGTTGGGAATTTGTTAGCCCCTATAATTATCTTCTATTAATCTCATCTTATACTTTCATTTGGATTTATTATTATGTTATTATCCAATTATAAAGAATTAGGGAAGAATATTTATTTTCCCATACACCTTCACTTGGAATTATTTGTATTTTATTATCCCTTTTGTTTCTCTTATAAATATGAACCATTGACTCAAAAATATAGTGACCAAAGGGAATATACTTTTACTTGGAGCATGGAAGGTATTTATTCCATAGAGTGTTCTACTTTTACATTTGTCATTTGTATTACCTAATTTTTTTAATTAAAATCTCACTTGTCTAGCACATGACAATGCTTCATGAGCAATCTTTTTTAGATCAAAAATTGGACACTAGAGTAAACATAAGAGATTCCTACATCGCCATTATTAAGCAATGGTGTAAACCTCCAAGATATAAATTGTGTTGATAAAAAATGCCTATATTTCTTACATTTTATTACTATATATTACAAATTTTATGATTATATCCTACCTACACTATCCCTTGCAAGTGATATCACGATTAAAACATAGTTTTCAAAGTATCATATAAGATGTAAAAAATGATATATATTATTTGTCAAAAAAGTATATATTTTTCCTCTACCCTTGAAACACACAATGTCTAAATAAATTTTTATCTAAATATTTAAATGCTCCATTAATCCCTAATACATTCCTCCTCATTGTAAATGTGAATTAAGAATCTTCATCATGTTTCTCCAGCCAAACATATTAATTTCCCATTATACTTTGCTCGATTATGCTTATGACCAAAACAAAATAATTTCTGAAAATGAAATCAACTACTAACTAAATGTAAAAGGGGACAGACAAAAAAAACGCAAACATATGCAATAGATTAGACTCCCTGTGATACTCACATATTGTATAGTATACAAAAATATAGTATGAGCCATTAATAGCTCCTTCGTGTTTGATAAGGCATTTGTGAGGAAACAAAGGCCAAACCAAACTCCTAGTAAACCCATAGTTTTACAATAAAAGAAGGGTTAAAGAAAAAGTTAAGTGCACAATTCCCAAAGAAGTAAAAGATATCATATTATTATATAGAAATAGAACCACAAAGCATGTTATGGTCACTAAAAACAAAGATATTAGGATGGAAATGACATAAAAATGAACAATTGGTTGACTATGTAAGACAATTTAATTAAAATACGTGAAAAGGAGGGAAGCTCAAGCTCCACATATGAGCATGGAAGTGTGTGTTCAATCACTAAGGAATATTTTAGAAACAGATTGATAGCATTTGATAGTGGGAAAGGCTAAGATCGCAAGGGGCTGCATGTTAATTTCTTAAATTAGGGGACAAATGAATTCATAAATTACATTATCAAACTTGAAAGGCGTTGGTGAAGAACTATTATATTATATAATAGAGAGAAATGAAGATATAAAAACTCTACAAATGAAAGTGGATAGCATGACCATAATGTGACCAGCAATCATTGTAAAAGAACCCACCAATTAGTCAACTAAGCATTCCGTCCAAAGAAAAAGAAACTAATACAAAAATATTATAATTATTAGTATAATTTTGTATACACTATACATAATATGGAAAAAAGGATATTAGGATCTAATGCACCAAAAAAACTAATTGTCATATAAAAAGTACAACATTTAACACGATATATGTGATGAAAGAAGGATCAACATAATGGCTTTCAAATCGTCGCATTTTCTAAGCGATCTTCGCTGATAAATATGAAATTAATAAAATGATGAAAACCATAATTTCATACTATTAGGTTCATTGGAAGATGATATTACACCTCAAATTTACTTTTTACAAAGTTCCAAAATACACTCTAACCCCACATATATATATATATTAAATGGAAAAAAAATTACTACACGAGTTTCTAACATCTTTTGTACTAAATAATAGACAAATTCTCTCGATATTTTTCCTTCCAACCCACATCATAAGACCTGAAGAAAAAGTAATCTTACTTCTATGATTATACATAGTCTCATTTATGTTTACATATTCAGTTTATCTAAATTTGTTAATATGACTAATACATGTGGAGCAATTTCATGCCTAGGAAGTCTAATTAAATTTTAAGGAAGGAATAGAAATTTTAGTTTGAGGTGAGTGATTCCAATTCATTTTTTCCAAATGTAAAAGTATGGTTGTACAAAAAATTGACAATGGTGATTGATGATTATTTGTGAACATCAATTTTGTTGGCAAGAAATAAGCAGAAGCAACCATCCCTACATAATTTCACTGGGCATGCATTATAACTTCCCAATTTATCCCCTTAAAAAATGAAATTAAATTTGTTTAAAGAATGAAAGGATCCTTTTATTTTCTTCAATGATTATCATTGTAGGTTAAATATACTAAGTTATTGATAACAATGTAAATATTTTACTTTTGTGGTTAATAAAATTATGATTACCAGGGAATAAAAGGAAATATGGATTTCATGTGTTGTGCTAGGACTTGTCTCTCCTATGGTTTTTTCCAAGTGGTCTCACTAGTATAAAGCCTAAGAAATACATTAAAGGCAAGCCATGGGGTGAAGATGCAAACCTCAACATCCTTGAGGAAATTATTTTATGGGTGAATATGGTCCAACCGATTGTGAATTGGTTGAATCACTACATTTGTATGCAAGTGCACTTCGAGGGAAAGAAAATTCTATGTCCCACTGAAGTCACTTGTGAATGGGCTTGTCATAAGCTTGAATACAAGTAACATATTTTAAAAAAGGATTCCAAAGTTTGTATCTTGGGTGGAAACATTGAATTTTTGAGGTGGTCATAGTGAGAAATACCTACAGGGTTGTTTTATGAACCCTCTCCCCCTCTGACTCAAGGCTCACATGCTTCATAGTTTTAAGGGAGTTGTAACATTTGAAGGAGAATTCATTTGTGCACTAGTGTACTACATAATTTATAGGAGATATCTCCCACTCCAACTATTTGGAGCTGGAAAAAACACAAAAAGAGAATTATTAGGAATTCCATATCTTTATCAAGAAACCTAATGCGAAGTCCTCACTATTTTGGGTAACATATTGAAATGTAGTAATAAATATGAAGTAGGGTATTAAAAATAGCCTAGGAATTCCTAAAAATTCCCAGTGCCTTCTTTTCTAAGGAGATATGCCTAAGGGTTCTTGTCAAATGAGCAATTAATTCATCTCGAAAAACTTATACATAATTTTGAACCTATGGCTATGTGGAGCCACTTCAAGGCCTAAGAGCCCTGGAGGTCTTGTCTAATATAAGAATGCAATGTAGAGGAAATTCTCTAATATAGTAGATATCCCTTAGTACAAACCAAGACCCTACAACATTGAAGAAATGAAATGAGCACCTTCACTAGAGGTTAATTTATCAAAGGTAAACCATCCTTTCTCTGCCCTCCATTCTAAATTCGTGCTTTGTATAATGGTTTTTGGCCTTGATCTAATGCGTTTCACTGGTGGGTCTTTTCAAATTGTACAACCATATGTGATATTTATCCATGTTCTAAGGGTTTCTTTATTGTTCAATTTCATACTAAGGAATATCTAGAAAGAGTAATAAAGGATGAAAATTGGTTTTGGGGAACAGTTGGGATTTTCATCACCCCTTAGTTCTGTTGACAGTGTTGGACTAAACAACATTTAGGGGATATCTCGGATATGAAATCCTAATTAGACCTCACACCATTTGGTGCAGGATTCCCATCTGGTATAAAGGCAAGGTTGCCAAGTTCTTAAAGGTTTTCCTTGTCTCTAACTGTCAACAAGAGAGAGGCATACAATGGTGCCTTCAAAAAGAAATAAGGTGTGCCTATTAAGTATCCAATTATAGATGTGTCAAAGTTATTCTACTACGAACAGGGGAGAAAAGTGGGCCTCTAAGAGAGAGGTAATAGTACCACCCAAGAAGAGACACACATGAACTAGAGGGATCCGTCTAACACCTAGTGGAATAGTCCATAAGGGATGCGACAGTCATTACAACCAGCAAATGAAAAAGGTCTGTATAATATCCTATAGAGTAGTCCACAAGTATGGGGCACCAATAAAAACCATTACAACACATTCTCAATAAGATTAATATTAAAGCAACTGAAATAGTTCAACTATCTTAGCAAATGTGAAAGAAAACATGAAGTGCAAACAACCATAGAATAGTATTACAAACATTCATAGTCCATGCATGAAGAATGTGTTGGCCTTGAAGGATTCTGTTATTAAGTAAAAATCCCAAGACACATGTATACAATGAACATCACTAGCTCTAGTAGTGGAGAGTTGGAGCCAGTCCTTGCTCCCCAAAAGAACTAACTTATCTCTCTAATGCTTTGTGGGACAAGCCAAGGTGAAAAAGTCCTCTGCTCATATAATGAGGGAGACTTATATATAACCAAGGGGTGTTGCTTCCCCTTCCTTGTGACTCTTTGACTATGCTCATGATTGTTTGACTTTTTTTGACTTTTCAACTTACATGAATCTTTATATTCCATGTTTGTCCTTTGGACTTCTACTTTACAATACATTTGAATACCATTTACATGATCCACAATGACGATGTGGCATATGACAACTCATTGACATGACATGACATGAAACTGCTGACATGGATTACTTAATGATGTGGTAGTGTCAAGCCACAATTGTTTTTGTGTGTTCTGTGTCTTCTTGAGAATGCTCTTCTTTTCACCTTTGTATGACTTGGTGATATGGAATTGTCAATGATATCAAGTCTTCAATTGTGATTGCAAACTGATGTCCCTTTGATTTCTTGTGATTGAACAAATTGCATGTTCAACTAAAAGAGTGTCTTTCAACATGTTTCCCTCCTTCATCTCTTTCTTCATCATATCTCTGTAGCATGGTAAGTACCTGTATCTACAATTCACTCATGAGGAGACAACATTTCTCCCAAAATTTCCTAGTATAAGACGGTGCATTCTGATCCATTGATGAAGATGGAACCAGGTGGCAGGTCGAGAGAGAGGGCTCAATGACTGTGCAGTTCTACAGCTGAAGTAGCCAGGGGCGAGGCTTGTGCCCCGAGACTGTGTAGTGTGTAGTTTAGGATGTACCGAGGGAGAAAACTGCACAGTTCTGGGAGCCAATAAGGTAGGCTTAGGGGGTGGACACTGAGATCAGTACATACTACATATTTTTAGGAGACAAGGGAGGCTGGGAAATTGTGCAAATGCACAATTTAGAGGCTTAAGGAATGAGATTGAGGCTTGGGATTGCATGGCGCTCAGTTAGGGTCAGGCTGAGAGAACAGATTGCGCAATTCTGGAGGCTAAGGTCGGAGCTCGAGCCTAGAAACTTCATAGTGCAACAGTCCTGGGAGGTAAGAACTATGCATTGCATGGTGCCAAGGGGAAATTTCATAGCTACAGGACTAAAATTGTGTAATGCATAGTTCAGGTAGGTCCGGTGAAGCCATGTCGCTTGGTAAGGAAGCCCTGTCAGAAATGGTTGTGTAAGAGTGGTTACACTGATGTGAAGAGTGATAAGACTTCAACTGTGATATCACACCTAGAATACTTGACGACACAACAAAATAGATCACCTAGGACACATGAAAAATGCATTTCCCCCTGTATGACAACTTTTTGACAAGTTACAACATGTGCAACACTTAAGATGCATTTTGTGATGGTCGTGACTACACTTGTCTGATGATGCTTAAGACTTTATCAATGAGTGCAACAAATGTTTTCATGGTTATAACAACTCATATACACAAATTTAGACCCTTGAAACCACCAAGAAAATCTTCTACACATTCTGCGACAACCAATCATGTGAAAATACGACAGTTTACCCAACTTGCAAAGGGGAGAAAAATACTTCATGAAAGTACATGAACTAAGTTTAAGTGTTTGCAACAACAATGTGAAACACTAAGGATGGCTACAAAATTGAGTGTAAGCCAAAATTTTGGAGGGTGTTGTAGCAGCTACAACACTTGGCGACACACTTGTAGAATTCCATCTTCTCAACCTGGTTAACTTCTTCTGTGAATGGCCTTGATTCTTCAGGGAGTATTGATTCATCATGCATATTACTTTGGTCTCCCCACCTATGCCATGAATAGACAGTCCCATTTATTCCTTCTTGTTTGAACACAACATAAGATTCAACAACATTACAATGTCTCAAGTTGGGAAGGGTAGTGTATCTCGCAAGCTTCAGATTTTCAGAGTATAATTTTTCATCTCTAGTGTTGCTTCATTTCAAGGAGGATTGGACAGTACCGTGATGGAGTCATGCAAGAACACAAACATTTCTCCGCTGCCAACAACATTGCTCACTACCCCGACAGAGTTGCTTGCTTCATCTCTGTGGGTTGGAAGCCTTTGTCTTCTTTCGTATTTATTTATTTATTTTGAAGAGGATTGTTCATTGACACTTATTCATTTTGGGGTAGAAGAGGGATGTCGACTTATTGAGAGTAGAAGAGGTTGTTCTTTTAGAGAAGCATATAGAGACCTTTGATTTACATTTTCTCATTTAGATTCCCCCCCCTACCCTCTTCTACTGATTGGATAAGCATGATAGCACCAAAACACAAAAGGTTTCCTAGGTATACGTGGGTTCATGGTTGGACCAAAAATATCCTTACAAACAGATCATATTTTTCGTTGAAACTTCATCAACCAAAAGATATAACTGGCACAAGGAAGATAGAAACGAGGATAGCCAAATTTTGAAGTGTCACAAGACTCTTTACACTTCAGCCACACACATACTAAGAAGCCAAAATAGGTCCATGCACAACACTTATTCACATGATGAAAAGAAAAGAAGACAAACAACAAGAGAGAAAAACAAAATAAAATATTATGTACACAGTGTAGGGAACAACCCCAGATCATCATTGAAAATAATTTTTTAAGTCTTGGCCATTGATAGGGAGAGATTCAATCTTCCTGTCAAATGATTGAAGATGATAAGTGTGCTGGCCAAGCTTTTCATGGACAGTAAAAGGCCTAATCAACAGGGATTGAAACTTAGTGTGTTTTCCTTTGTCCTCATGGGATTTATCCCATTTCAAGACTATGTAACCCACAATGAAGTTGTTCTTCCCTACAGACTTCTTTTCAAACCACCTCTTGATACGATTGTGATGAAGTGAAAATATTTCTTTTGATTTTAACCTTTCCTCCTGTAGTTTGTGAAGGGTGTCCATCCTACGTTGCACTAATAAACCTGGCTTGCCTTGGGATTCTTGCGAAACTTGGATATTATGCAAGTATATGTTTGTGGGGAGGATGACTTCTTTTCCATATACTAGGAAGTAAGGGGAGGTTTTTAGAGATGGCTTTGGTGTGACTCGATCGACCTATAAAGCATTTACCAAAGTGGAGTGTGAGTTTCTTTGTTCAGAGAATATAATATTTTTTATGATAAATATGAGGTTCTTAGTTATGTATTCAGAAGGACGATTCCCCTGCAGATAACAATTAGTTGAATGTTTGAATACATTACCAGTTTCTAATGCAAAATTGTAAAGTCTTAGTAATGAAAAGAATGTTGCATTATCAAAAACAAGTGAAGTAAGAATGTTGAACCTGGAAATGATGTTCTGCTGAAGGAAATTTATGACTTCCTGATCATTCTCCTATTTGGGAGAAACTAATTTTGTCCACCGTGTAAATTAGTCTATGGTAGTGAGAATATAGTGGTGCTTGTTTGATGAATGTGGAAAAAATTCTCCAATAACATCCAAGCCCCACTGTTGAAAGGGTGCTTCCACTACAATAGGCTAAAGTGGGGTAGTTGTCTTCTTGTTTCTACTGACACACCTCTGACAGACCATACACTTGTGGGCATAAGAATTAGCATCCTTGAATAATGTAGGCTAGTAAAAGCCGGCCCACAATACTTTATGTGTTGTTTTGTTACCCGTAAAATTTCTCTCGGTTGGTCCATTGTGGAGATCACATAGTACTTTCTCTAAATCATGTGCTTCCAAACACCTAAGCAGTAATCCATTATGGTGCTACCTGAAAAGCACCCCATGCATCAACTAGTAAGATAATGCTTTGTGTCTAAGTGCCCCTTTCTACTATGCGAATAGATGGGAGGGCATGGTGTCGTGCTTAAGATAATGGCACACGTCTTTCTACCAAGAGTTAATGATAGTAGTGGGAGAAGCTCGATCAACATTGTACATTTCGATTTCTTGCTCCCATCCTGAGAAATCTTCTTCTTCCTTTGCGTCCACTACTTTTGCTGCTAATCGATATAGATCATGGCCCTTGATTGTGTGAATTGGTTTGAAATCTAAGTCATATTCCTCTAGACCATTCATCTAGTCTTCTCTTCTCTCATGCAGCTCTCATTGGACAAACAATGATTTGACTGTTGGGTGTGAAACAAATATAATACAATGATTTTCCAAGAGATAGGGTCGAAAGTTCTTCACCGCCTTGTATAATGCATAAGCTTTCTTGTTAATTTTGGGATAATTGAGTTCAGGTCTTTGAATACTAGTTCTCATGAAATATGTAGGTCACTCATTGTTTTGATCATCCTTTTGTCTGAGCACAATGGTGAGATAAGTGTTAGAAGAAAATGTGTAGAGAAAAAAATGCTTGCTAAAATATAGGATGTGTAGTGCAGGTTCCTCTGTGATAGCTTGCATGATATGGGAGAACACATCCTTTTCCATTCTTTCCCATCTATATACTACATCCTTCTTTATCATCTTCTATATTGGTTTAACAATATGAGCATAATCGGAGATGAACTTGTAGAGGAAATCGATTTTTCCCAGGAAGGTCTACATAGCTTTCTTGTTTACCGAGAATAGACTCTACATAATTTCTTTGAACCTGTCTGAGTCCACTTTAATCCCACTTTTGAAAATGATGTGGCCCAAGAGGTTACCCTCGAAAACTGCAAAGATACTCGTTTTGGGATTGAGAGATATCATGTATTTGTGACATAACTCAAGAATTTTCTTTAGATGACATATGTGATTGAATCTCTATTAGGAGAATATTGTGACATCATCAAGACAAACCAATATGCTTTGTCTGATCAGTCCTCGAAATTCGATTTCCATGGTGTGATGTAATTTCACACCAACATTAATCAACCCAAATGGCATTCTCTTAAATGCGAGCATGCCCCACTTTATGTAGAAAATTGTTTTAAGTATGTCAGGCTCTGAGACTAGAACCTAACCATATCTTGAATATCCATCCAATAGAGAAAAAATTTCTGACCCCGATACTACTTGCAATATTTGTTCCATAGACAATACGGGGTAGTTATCTTTGTTTAAGGCACGATTTAGATTTTAGAAATCAACACATAAGCGAATTTTCCCAAACTTCTTTCTTAATGGGACCACGTTTGATCCCCAGGTGGAGTGTCACACTTTGTATATGATCCAAGCATCCAACAACTTCCTTAAATCCCTTTGAATGAGAGGATGAAGCGTTGGATGTACCTTCCATAGATTTTGTTGAAATTGCTTGGCCCCTTCTTTTATCAGAATCACATGTTGGATAATTCGTGTGTCATATGTTTTAAGTTCATCATACATCCATGTGAATACATCTCGGTACTACTTGAACAAGCAAATAAAGACTTTCTGCTCTTATGGTGTGCAACAAGTACCGAGATTGACAAACTTTAGATCATTTTCCATTCCCGAATTAATTTGTTCATGTGACATCATGGAACTATGGGTTTTAGCATTAACAGGTCCCTAAAAGTGGTTTCGTAGGTCATACAAAATTTCCAATGAAACGAAACCTATTGGCATGAGTTTCCCTTTCCTTGAGCTAGTTGTGTCCTGCGATTCCCTTAAATGTGCATCTTCATCGATTGCTGCATCATTGAAGGCATCAATGTTCGCCATGAAGTATAGTATCTGCTGGCCATCATTTAAAACGTGTAAATTAGTAATATTATCAATGATAGATGGTTTATAAAGAATTTCTATAGAAAAATCATCCCTTAATGGTGACAACCTAGTAGCATCATTTTCCAATTCCTCCGCATCTGCATTACACATTCTAGGAACACAAATAATGTTAAAAACTTAGAATTACAAACTCAAACGCCATACGTCTTGTTGGTAACTTTTGAGATGAGGTGACACACATTGTAAGTGTTACACAAGATTTTGTCACTATCCTTACACTCCTCTTTCCTTGATCCTAGAGGACCTCTACAGTGAACCCCCACATGCTTTGCCTTCATGAAGAAACTCCCATTGTGTCCCTCTTCATGAGCAGATCAATTTCCTTTTGCGCCATTCCCATGAAACTTCTGTTTTTCCCAGTTTACAAGACTAATGCAAATGACCTTTGTCTCCCCCGCGTCGATGTGCAGAGATTAGCACTATTCCTAGCGCTGACCGGAGCGACTGATTTGTGTTCCAGTCACACCGGTCCGGTTATGGAAAGTTTTTTAAATTAGGAGACGAAGCTTCCAACTCCAGAAGCTTCGTAACAGAAGTCTAGTAAATGGTTTCGTCGGATGGGGTCGGGGATGTCAGTTTGGGCTCCTTTCCCCTGTAATGATGGAACTACCTCAAGGGATAATCCCTTCTCCCATGAGAAGAGGATCCATATCCCATCCATTCATCCTATATAAACCTCCCTTCTTCCCAAACACAAGCAAGTGTTAATGTTGGTGTGCTAGTGCTATTTTGGTTCGGAGTAAACAACAAGCTATTCTAAGTTGTAGCTGTCTAGTTGTGTGATGGAGAAGTGTGATTCGGTTTGGAGTGAAGCCTAAAGGGAAGAGCCTTAAAAATATTATGGATTGAGGCCGTCATGGAATGCTAGCAGAAGTGTGTGGGAACCTGATCTTGTCATAGCAGGACTGCAACATCAAGACAAATGGTGGTAATCTCTCTTTGATATTAATATATGAAACTATCAATTGATTTCCTACATGATTTGTCATCTTATGTATTCATGGATTAATGTTTCTTGACATTTTAAGTAGGTTGAATTACAATTTGTCTATTATCATGTTTGTTGTCTATTGTTGTTTACTTGTTTCAGGTGTTTGAAGAAGGAAGCAAGAGATAGCTGGAGCGAGCAAGCAAAGACATCATCAAATGGGATAAGCGTACCAAGAGGTAGGCCCTCTTGATTGGTTTTAACCTAAGGAAATATTCCATAGAATGTACCTGTTGTGGCTAGACCCATTAACGGACTAGAGGAATTTGTTTGTGTCCACACTTATAATTTTACTTCACCACAAATTGGTGACTCCGCTTGGGATCCCAATCCTTTTGTTTGTCTTGGATTTCATGACTTTGTGAGATCCTTTCTAGTTCCACTTTTTCCCTTTGGTTCTGATTCTTTTCTTCTGCTTACTGGCCTGGGTCTAAAATTCATATTAGCAGATCTATTCCCTATTCAATTTTTTTTTTCCTTAGCTCCCTCGATCAGCATGCTTAATTCATTGACAGTCGTGTCGATCAATGTGAGTTGCTAAGAAACGGTCGCATTGACCAACCTCTGGTGCTTGTTCTCAGTTAGGTAGTTGCATTGATGCCTGCAAGTGAGGATTAGGGCTTGACCCCAATCTTGGCCAGTGTGTTCTGCCCTTGTGGTTTTGACCCCGTAAGTCTTTTGGACCATTTTCTCATTAATTAGAAAGCTGCTTTTGTTTGGTTGTGTTTGCTAGATGACTTATCATCTTTATTCTTGATTGATTAAGTAATTGAGTGGTCAGCGACATTAGGGCATCTAATTTTCCATCCATTCAGCAGTTTGTGAACTCAGTAAGTTCGGTTGTAGATGTGCTTACTCCTTGCATTTCATTTTTGGTCCTTTTATGACTTTCACCTCTTTCACACAAGTTTGAAAAGTTTTTGTTTGCTTGCCTAAATGTTCATTTTTTGGAATGGATTACGTTGCTTGTCTTGTGGTTGGTAAAGTCAGTGTTTCATTAGCCTGAATGAGTTTCTCTTTTCAAGTGCTCATTTTCTTGAAGAGCTTATTGTCTCAAGAAATTTTTCATTGAAGAATTATATGCGAAAAGTTTGTTTCGTTCTTTCATGAACAAGTATGAAATTCTAGATTGCCGCACCATTGTGCTATAATAACTTGCGTCATTAAAAGAGTAGAATTGCATCGGCATTTGAAAAAGGAAGAGAAATCTTTTGCTTTTGAAAGGACTAATAGATAAGTGCTTGTCAGGAAATTAGGAATTGGAATGCATTTTTCATTAGTTTATTTTTTGGAAAAGTAAGGTAGTGAAAGATCATTTCGTTCTTAGTTGCTTGATTGTTTGCATTTGGTTGAGTAGTTTCTACCCTATCTAGTGTAAGAATTTCATCGAATTGAAAGGATCTTGTCTCATTTAGCTTCATTTAAGGTTTTTTGAGTTGCATCGCTAAGACTTGAAAACTGAAGCATAACTCAAGATCAACTTTAAAATGAATTCAATTAACCTAAGGCGCATTTGACATTAACAACCATATCTAGAAGGTCTAGGCTAGAGACGTGTTCCGACGTCCTTAAACCTAGCAGCTGTCGTTAGCTTCGGCATTAGACAGTGCTAGTATGGATTTGTGCTCCTCGTACTATCGAGTATATAACGGGAGACCCCTCTAGGCTACAATCCTTTATCCTTAGGAAGCCGAGTCAGCGACCTTGCAAATGTGATACACCGAACACAACAATCAGGGAGATTACTTGCTCGTACTTCTCTATTCACCGGGAGATATTCTGCAGTTCATGGTTGCCTAGTAACCTTGTTACCTAGATCATCCAGAGAAGTCATTTGATCTTTTTCACTCATTAAACTTAAAATATCATCTGAGAACTTGTACTCTCGAGTTTGTTTCTAATCGAAAGCGATAGAGTCATCTTTGTTTCTTTCTTGATTCTTAAAAAATGAAAGAGAACCGGTCTTTTATGCATCTTAATAATTGATTTCCCACAATCCAGAAAACGCTCTGTTAGTTTCTTATGAGACCAAATCATGAGTTTCCTTAAAAAAACATTTTAAAGCCTTGAAGTTAACCATCTAGTTCACCCAATTCCTCTTCCTCTCCTCCATCTAAAAGATTGTTTGAGGAACCACTTCCTGAGTTACTAGAGTCACTTGAGGACCAAGGTGTTGAACTCGGAATTGTTTTGAGCATTCAACCTTTGTTATCTCATCCTTCGCCTACTTTCGATACTGGGCCATCTGCTGATTTTGGCCTGGAATCTATGGACAATCCCATTCAAACTCCAGAGAACTCGCCGACAACTGATGGTTAGCTCGGACTGGTTATCTACCCTCTGAACCCTCTGTTTGACCCTGTTGTGATATGGCCGCAACGGCCTTACAGTCTGTATGACTAGCCGGGTATTCCTTTGGAACTATCCCCTCATACTTGTTTGGCCATTTGTCGTCATTTTTTTTTAGACATGGAACCTGAAGGCGATGCTCCAGTCACATCTCTGGATGAGTCTGAAGTCTCTACTCCACACAATGTTGAGGGGGAAGAGTTGCCTTTTCCTCCCGAGGGTTTCCCATTTTGAGAGGGTATTCCTCCAGTTTGCCACCCAACTATGTGTCTTTTTCACAGTTGGTTTTAAGTACACCTAGTGCCTCATCACTTTACCATAACCTTGTTTGGGCGTCAAGCGCCATGCCTACTTCAAGTTTGTTCATTACGAACACGACTTCCCAACATGTTGTTACCTCAGTCTGGGTGCAACTAACCATTCCAAATACTCTTGTATTGTGAATCCCAGTTACCCGTCAGGCACAATCGGCAGTTTCAAAGAATGTTTCTATCAGTTCCTTTGTCCCTTTAGTCAGTGGCCAGGCTATGCCACTACCTGGTGGGTAGAACCTGAATGTTTCTATCGTGTCAAGTGCCACTAATGTGAGCGGCTCACAAGCTC
The DNA here is from genome assembly GCA_031772625.1 of Pinus tabuliformis. Lineage (NCBI taxonomy): Eukaryota > Viridiplantae > Streptophyta > Pinopsida > Pinales > Pinaceae > Pinus > Pinus tabuliformis. Next base: position 1,244,093,890 of record CM062819.1, read on the forward strand.
ACATGCTTGGTATAAACCAATGTTCTTATGGTATTATTCATAACCCTACTGATCCTACTGGATCAAGCAATGTCCAGTTCTAACAAGTTCAGAATCTCGTTGGTCTGTCTGGATCGAGCAATGTTTAGTATCAATAGCCCTATGGGGCTCAGGTCCAATACCAAAATATTTACGTTCCAGTTCTTAAGGAATGGTTAATCAACCTTACACCCTCCAATCTGGGCAGTACATCCAGCCTGGCTATGGCCAGATTCTGTTTGGAAATTTCCCAAACACTGTTCAAGTGCCCTTGCAACAGCAATGATAGCCTCTACAACAATATGGATAGCCTTTGTTTCCAAAAGGGAAACCTTTGTTGCAGCAAGGGCTCCCTACGCAACCGTAAAGGCAAATGATCCTTGCCGCAAGGTCAACTGCAACAACGCCAAGGTCAATCCTTGCAACCATTGCAACAAACCACGCAGCAGCAAATGTAATATGCTCCGCACACCTCTCAACCCCTATCCTCACACGGCCAACCTCTGCAGCCCCAGGGACAAATTTTGAAACCACAAGGTCAATCCTTGCAACAACAAAACCAGCTAGGGCAATAGCAACTCTTGTATACATATCAACAAGGTCAACCCTTGCAGGGGAGGGTCAAGGTCAAGTCCTGCAGCAGCAGGCTCAAAATCCTCATGTCCTAGGTCAACAGGTCTAGAATCCTGCTGGTCAATGGCATTAGGTACAAAACCCTAATGCCTTAGGTCACCACGTTCAAAATCCTTTTGGTCAAGGGCAACAGGTATAGAATCCCTATGTCCAAGGGCAAAAAGTGTATCAACCTTATCCCCAAGGACAGCAGGTCCAAAACCCTCTTGTTCAGGGACAAAAGGTCCAAAACTTGTATTTTCAGCGACAACAGGTCCCATATCCATATGTCCAAGGTCAACAGGCTCAAAATCCTTTCAACCCCTACGTTGCTTATCAGCAACCTATGGCCGGACAATTCCAAGTTATTCATGGTCAAAATCCTCCCTATGGTCAAGGCAATCCGCAATGGGGGCAGCCTTAGATGCCATATGGCCAAAATACCCCACTGTGGGGCCAAAATCCTTACCAGCAGGGATGGGATCCTCCGTATGTACTGGATTATCGACCTCCCATGCCTTTTAACACTAAATTTCCATTCTTGGATACACTCGAGTTGGCAAATGTATCTCGCCTTACAAATGACCAGATCGTTCATTTGCCATATTGGCCTCTAGTGCTGTCCAAGATACCAAGTGATTGTCCAAATTTTGATGGGAAATCTAAAGAAGATCCTAAGGCCCATGTGATGACATATCACCTCTGGTGCTCGTCAAACTCGTATGTGGACGATTCCATTCGTCTCCGTCTTTTCCAACAAACCCTCATGGGTGCTGTAGTGAAGTGGTACATTGAGCTACCTCGAGGTACTTACCATGAATTTAACTCTTTAGCCATGGCTTTCCTCACAAATTTTCATTTTCCGGTTCACTATGAAATTAGCACCTATTTCCTCACATCGCTTAAGCAAGACACTGCATCAGACATCTCTGATCACATCCACGAATGGAGACGTAGACGTCGCCTGATCAAATTCAATATTGTTGATCATTTACTGACTGAATGGTTCACCAAATCATTCGTGGCCCCGATTGCTTGTGATATAACTATGGGTAGATGCATCACTAAAGAATAGGTCATCAGTCATGCCCAGTACTTGGATATAGTTTACTCTCAGTCTAGCACTGTGTACGAGTTATTACCCAATTCTCCGCAGCCATCATATGATCCTATAGCATCAAAGTCACCAGCTGTACCTCCCATTGATGGAGTTATTGGTTCAATATCCTAGACCCTTACTAAATATTCTTCTAAATAGAAGTCAGTCTCAAATGCTATTCCTAATAGTTCATCCCAAAATCCACCTGGTCCTGGCAAAACCTCAGAGGTTGATGTTGTCCATTCTACTGTAGTGGACAAATCCTCGAAAGGGAAGAAGAAAGGCAAAGGTAAAGCTAAAGTCGATGCCTTGAAACAAGGTCCTCCCAAATCGTCTACTGGCAAATCTTCGCAACGGAAACTTAAGTATCCTTACCTCATTTGCGAGGAAGATCACTACACTAAGGATTCTCCCCAATGATACAAAGTTAGTCGCTTGCTCAAAGGGACCCCTGTTGTCCTCAAAGAGTCGTTTCTGTCTCGGCAAACCTAAATGGTAGACAAACCCCAATCTGCTTCCTTCGGATCTCAAGTGTTCATGATGAGTATGCCTATTAATGTGGCTACTAGATTGAAAGACTATCAAACTCCTACTTTGGTAGCTGGGAAAGAGAATGAAGCTGCACCTTCTTCCTCTACCCCGAGTTCTGGCCCTCTTCATATTGATCTCCCTAACCCTGATTCCGCTATGCAACCACTCTCCCAAGGTGTGCTGTAGAAATACTTGTATAATCCCAATGCCCGAGCCGCTGAGCACTATAATATTGTTGAGGATTTGGTTCAGGCACCGTAAGCCATGTCGGCTCTTGAGGTACTCCAAAGCTACCCAATGCAACGGAAATATTTGTTGTTAACTGTCGGGGGCATCGATCCCACCGATTGCAATTTGATATGTTTTGATCTAGAGAACCATGTTCCACATCTCCCTCATCAGATTGCCTTTTTTATTTAGGTAATCATCAATGAGAAGACCATCCACCAGACTGTCATCGATGAAGTTACTTCCACCTGCATCATGTCGACCGCATGTTGGAAGGCTATTGTTTCTCCTACACTGAACCAATCTCCAAAATCTTTGGAAGCTTTCGATGGGCATGATTCGTGACCCTTTGGTGTCCTACCTAACCTTGCCACCACCCTATAAGGCAAGGTAGTGCAAGTCGAAGTAGAAATTGTTGATGCCAATCTCAATTATAATCTTCTACTTAGCTGAAGTCGGACCCATGCCATGCATGCCGTGGCTTCCTCTTTATTTTGCATGATTCATTTTCCCCATCAAGGGAAGATTGTCACTATCGACAAACTATCTTTCTTTTCCTCTTCCTTCTCAAATGGCAATGTTTTGTACGTCAAGCACACTGGTGTTCCCTATGAGAGTGTGGGGGCAGGTCTTTTCAAATATTTTTCCTTAATGGGAATTTTTCCACTCCACCTGCTCATGTTTCCTGTGTCAACATGATATCGGTTAAATCTGATCCTTGGGTCATACCTTCACCAGATCTTTTTGATACCTGGGGTGAGGTTATGTCACTAATTCCCGCTAAAGTGAATTACGTGGAAATTGTTTTGGCTTTGGGTTCTACATCTTCTAATTCTCTTACGTCGAAGACCTCTCTCGATACGTACTCTCAATCCCTATGGCTTGGCACTTTGGAATCGCCTGATCCGTTAGCACAGAACTTCCTTGTTGATGAAGGTATCATGGAATTCATGTCTCTCGAGGAACCACCTTGGATCGATACTCATCATCACTCCTCATTCCTGCCTCGTCCGGTGGTCATGTCTACCGCTCTCGAAGAGTGCCCTTCGCCGTTGTCTATTGATGTGTCAGTTTATCCTGACATGATCAAGATATTTCAACTAAGGGCACCTTTATCCCTTCATGGATTCCAGACTTTTCCACCTCCCCGAGTTTTTACCGATTGCCCATTATTTCCATGGGGTTGCCATCTGACTCGTAACCCTCCCTCGCCTAGGGGGCATGGGGGAAAAGCCTTATATGAGTTCTACTCCATTATTTGGCCGAGTCGATGCTTACTCGTCATGACAATGGTAAAACTCTGATGTCCTTTTGTGTTGATTGATTACCCAAGTCCCAACATTGATTCCCACCTCAAGAAGTACTATGCTTAGGTTATCTTACATGGTTACTTGTGTACATTAGTGTGTCATTCATTTTTGTGCAGTGTGATTTTGTGTGATAGTTTTCAAACAACTTTCCTATTTACTATGTTTTTCTTGCTTTGTAGATGTTTGTGACTCCCCACATTTGTTTCATTGCTGGTGCTTGCCGTAGTACGCAGAAGCTATCATTCGCGGCATGGGCTATTTATGATCTTAATGGTGAGTTGATTGACCTTCAAGGTATCTGTCTAGGTCGCGCAACCAACAACATTGTTGAATACAATGTGGTCATCGAACTGTCGTTCGAAGCCATCACTCTAGGAATCAAAGAACTGGTTTTCAATCCAGATTCACAGCTTGTTTTCTTTCAAGTCAACGAGCAATATTCCATAAGAAACCCTCAAATATTGAGAATGTATCTTCGCATCCATCTATTGGAAAGGACTTTTGATTCCATTACATATCATCATATTCTTAGATGGATGAATACATTGACAGATGCATTAGCTAATCATGTGTTGGATACACATTTACGAAACATGTAAAAGATAAAACAAACCATTTGTACCATAGTAGATAGGAAAATACAACATATATACATATACATACATACATACACACATATATATATATATATATATATATATCTATGGTGATAATGTTTGATACATTAGAACCCCAAAAAAATAATATGTGTGTCCAAAATAACATCCACGGCTCGCAAGCCTCATATATCTGTGGCACATAGGCCTCAAAAAATGTAAATGCTAGACGTAGGAACTAATCAGCATGGTGATCATGGTAGCATGATATGGCTCATGCAACACGAGTCAAGAATTGGAGGAATCGATCCGAGACTCCCACCGTGTGTCTCTAGTACTGACAAGGAATGTCTCCTACCCGAGCATACTCTGGGATGCCATGAGTCAACCCCTCAAGGTTCCTCGCGATCTCCTCCTCATTTTCAGTCCCTTCTTGATAAAGAGCAACAACGTTAATAAGGTGGGGGATGCACCTAGCTATTGGGGACATCCCAGCAGGCCGCTCTGGTCCAACGTTTGCATTAACAAGAGAAATGTTATTAGTAGATATATACCAAAAATAATTAATCTGCAAATTAAAAAGTTGATTTTTTACCTTCATCGTCGAAATCCTCTCCATTTGGTAAGGGCATATTTGGAACTCCACGGAAGTCAGTGCCACTGTATGGCCAGTCCTCCATGATGATTTTCTATCATCATAGACATGAAAATAATGCATGTTGGTATGACATGTGCTGACCCCTAGCGATCGTGGGCATAAAACGACTCCAGCGAGTCATCCACGAATTGTATTGCATAGGAGGATCTACCTCAGTCAGATGATACTAGGACAATGGTACTCGTTCCAAGAAGAAGGTCATAAGTACAGATCCAAAGAAAAATTGCTTCAGATTCCCCACCTTAGCTTTGGACAGCTGGCGCTTGATGTTCATCTTCATGTCCTCTTCCTAGTTGAAGATTGTAGGAGATGTTCAGTCAATAGCATAAAGGAACTTTGACTTGTTAGTCTCATGTTTTGCCTGGGACCCCACCACTTTGTTGATGGTCAATAGAATCACTCTCAGTGTCAAATCCCGAACACTGGAAATCTCTATCTTCCCACTTTTGGATTTCAGGGCCTCAAGGCAGTGTTCGGTAAGAAAGGAAGATATGATTGCCCCAATCGGTTGTGACTCGTACAAGTTCATTTGTTCCCCTCCTCAGGACAGTCTAATGATGAAGTATATATCTGAAGTTTTTGACTCCAGCTCCTGGTCGCTAATGACAAAAATCTCCCGATTAATGTCCCAAAGACTAATCAGGTACCGAAGCAACTCGGGTTGGACCTGCATCCCTGGTGTGAGAAATAATTTGAGGAGCCCACAAGCCCTCAAAGCCTCCAGGCAGTTTGGGTCATTCATTCCCTAGGGGTCAACATCTTCATGTTCCCATTCTTTCCAGTCCACAATTTTCAGCGATTCTTTCCTGCAAAAGCCATTAATTTGAGTCAACAATCATTCTTGGCCCATAAAATTTAAGTTTAAATGGTGAGTTTTTGAGGAAGTAGGGGTTTTCCCTATTCATGGCACCGGTGCACCTGTTTTAAAAATAGTTGCATCAATTGGCATGGCTGGCTTTGTTAATCACCCCTAGTCAGTGTGATTCCGTGCCTAGAAATCGCGCTGACCAAGGGCGAAAAGGTTTTTCAAAAACCCCCTCAAATAACTATAACTATAAAGGACATGAAAATGGAGCTCAGGGATTTAGTTGTTACCTGGAGCTAGCGGCTCGTTGCTTGACCTCCTGGATCTCCCACAATCTGCTCTTGAACAATTAGGGAAACGTGAGTAAAAATCTATCACAACAAAGGTAAAATGTCAAATGGTAAAAATATATTTACTTTTCCCCTTTTAATTCATTTTTTCATGAAAATATCAGGTTTTTGTAAATATTCTGGCCTATTTCGCCTCAAGAACTAGATAATACACTTTACCTTAATTGTGTAGCGACAGGTGATGGATGTTCAACGATGATGATGAGTCACATTTCAACTCTTTTCTTGACTCTTTAAACTCATATGAAAATATTGCCGACTATTTTTCCCTTTTGACTCGTAAAAGAAAATAAAATGGGGGGTCCACTTTCAAGCTCTTTTCCAACCCTTTAAAAGTGAAAATATGGCCGAGCCCTTGTCGTTTCAAACTCATTAACGGATGTGAAATGTCGTGTGCCCAGTATAATTTTACCCCTTTTTCGGGCGGGGAGGCACTATTTATGAAAAAGGTACTCCTTGACTGAAATGGTCAAGCGGTTCTCTCAAGTATTGTTTTTTACCTTTTCGAGCTTGAGAGACAGAAATGTAAGAAAAGGGACCATGTGGACTTTTCTTTTACGTGTCTTTTTTAAACTATCTAAACATGAAAAAGGTACTGAGTTACACCTTTGTCAGACTTGTTAAACTATTAAACAACATCAGATTCATCACCATGACGAACATGAGCTTCTCCTTCCTAGGGCTTGTTAAACTTACTAGGTCAGATTCATCTAAAGGATGACATTATAGTGCAAGCATATGCTATCCCCTTCAAGATTGCAATTAAAAATTAATTGGCGTACATGCCAGGAATGGTGGGGGAAAATTTGGAAATCTATCAGTTGTGTTGGCAGCTCACTCTTGAACATGACACTCTTTGTTTCGTGTCGAGTTGGGACATCCTCCTTTGTATTGTTGACCTTCTTGGGTTGGGACATCCTCCATTCAATTTTTCCTTCCATTTGATCTCTGCCATGTCATCATGACCATCGATCCTATGGATCAAAAAGCTGCCAAACTTTCAGTTGTGTCACCGATATGTTCAAGAGTTGTGCTTCTACAGTTACACTTACCTCTTTTCCTCTGTATCATCCAAAATAAGTTTGCATCCTTTCGTCTCTCGTCGATGATGTGGGATTCATTATGGCCCTCTTTTGATACAGTTGATTTCCATCGATTTCAACTCATTATCTGGGAAGTGGACAGAGAGACTCCTTTCTGGTACCTTAGAGTTTGAGTGCCCTAATGGTATGTTCTTCGCACTTGACCACAAGTTCACATCATTGGCTTTCGATCATGTGATTTCACGGGTGTTCGACTTTAGTTCCTCTATTCACATTCCGTGGATTGTGCTGATAGTATCTTGAGCACCATTGTCATTATTGGTGGTTTTTCTCATGCTTGTTAACAGTTTACAACATTGACTGGTAATCATGAAACTTTATAGCATTCTCGACATCAAACATCTATTCACATGTTAGAATTTGTACTTTGATCGAGTCGTGTTGGAGCGGAAGACCCTGGACTCAGATCACAAAATTCCAGGTTGTGAAGTGATGTGACATGGTTATGTTGATATGAATGTCTCTTTTAGATGGCTGGCTCCGACCAGACCATGAGTTTTCATATGTGATCCTTCTCATTATTGGATGGTTGCGACCATACCTTGGTTTCATTATGATCCTCTTTGATAGATGGTTGCGCCCATACTTGGATCCATCTCCATGATCATTCTCTGGATGGCTGCGTCCATGCCACGATTCATGTATCATTTGACAGAGTCCTCAGTTATGTATATGTATTTGTTCTTGCTTGTAGGTTTTTCGACGACAGACTACAGTTCCCCAAACTGATTCGTAAAGCATTTCATCCCTCACCCTAGCTCGGCCTTCATGCTTTAGGGGGCATTTGTTACACAACATTTTGTCAATGTCCCTGTACTCCCCTTTCCTTGATCCTGGAGGACCTCTACAATGAATCTACTTTCTTTGACTTCATGAAGAGACTCCCATTGTGTCCCTCTTCATGAGCAGATCAATTCCCTTTTGCACCATTTCCCCTAAAACTTTTGTTTTTCCCAGTTTACAAGACTCACACTAATGACCTTTGTCTCCCCCATGTCGATGTGCAGAGATTATAACTATCCCTAGCGTTGACTGGGGTGACTAAGCTATGTTCCATTCACGCCGGTCTTGTTAGAGAAAGTTTTTTAAATTAGGAGCTGAGGCTTCCAGCTCCATAAGCTTTGTAACGGAAGTTTGGTAAATGGTTTGGCCGGATGGGGTCGAGGATGTCAGTCTAGGCTCCTTTCCCCTATAATTATGGAACTACCTCAAGGGATAAGCCCTTCTCCTATGTGAAGAGGATCCATCTCCCATCCATTTATCCTATATAAACCTCTCTTCTTCCCAAGCACAAGCTAGTGTTAATGTTGGTGTGCTAGTGTTATTTTGGTTCGGAGTAAAAAACAAGCTATTCTAAGTTGTAGCTATCTAGTTGTGTGAGGGAGAAGTGTTATTTGATTTGGAGTGAAGCCTAAACGGAAGAGCCTTAAAACTATTGTGGATTGGGGCCATCATGGAATGCTAACAGAAGTGTGTGGGAACCTGGTCTTGTCAAAGGAGGACTGCAACGTCAAGACAAATGGTTGTAATCTCTCTTTCATATTAATATCTTTAACTATCAATTGATTTCCTACATGGTTTTTCATCTTATGTATTCATGGCTTAATGTTTCTTGACTTGTTAAGTAGGTTGAATTACAATTTGTCTATTATCATGTTTGTTGTCTGTTGTTGTTTACTTGTTTCAGGTTCTTGAAGAAGGAAGTGAGAGATAGATAGAGCGAGCAAGCAAGGACATCATCCAACGGGATAAGCATACCAAGAGGTAGGCCCTCTTGATTGGTTCTAACCTAAGGAAATCTTCCATAGAATGTATATGTGTGGCTAGACCCATTATTGGGCTAGAGGAATTTGTTTGTCTTCACACTTATAATTTTACTTCACCACAGTATGGTATCACATACTTGTTGTACGATAATTTCGAAGTCACCTATTTCTTTAACAATCGCAACGTTGAGGTTGATGTCTTTTTTTAAACCCAATATCAGTGGTTCATATTAGATAGTGTTGTTTGCGCACTCGAATTCCAAGCGGCTAGAGATCATATGTTTTTTCTGTAGCGGTTCTATTAAAATGTAACCAGCTCCAGAGCCCTCCTGTATTTTGGAACCATCAAAATAAAAAGTCCACATATCATATGTAAAGGGACTGCGAACTACATTAGTACTATTTTTATTATTACTACTAATTGTACAAATATCATTTTCACTAGTTGGACTAGGAAGGAGTTCCAACTGTGTATCTAGTGGGACTGGGGATGGTTGCACAAGGTTACACCCCAGTTGAGTTTCCAGGAAGAAGTTTCCAAAGATAAGTTTTGTGAAATCCACTGGTTCATTATTTCCATTCAAGGGAGTAACAATATTTTTAAAATATCTCTTTGAGTTCACTTGGATCTGATTATTTCTGCCCTTATGCGGAAGCCATAAATGTGACTAGTCCATAGAAAAGTACCCGTGTAGATTTTTGGACCAATGTCTACTAAAAAATACTCCATATATTCTAGAATGTCCACAATAACTATGTTGATACATTGGTGGAATCTCTTATCAGATAATAAACGGATAATCAAATCTTTGAGTTCACCAACTGTGTGGAAAAGAGTCTTGTCCAACTGAATGATTTTTGCATCTGTTTTGTTCTATTTTGTGTTGATTTTATTGGTGACTAATAATAGAATTACATTTACCAATGCACTCGAATCAACCAACGAATTGTGTACACAGAAATTGAAGATTTCAAAAGTTAACAGAAATGGAGGGAAGATTGTGTTTGCATCCATTGTTAAAGCATTAAGCATTGATTCGAGGGAATTGGGAACTAGAGGATGTACCATATCCCTTGTGTGAAGAAACATCATTACCTGCGGTGTAATGCCCAAGTACACATAAGAGGATGTCATGCTGGCTCGTGATATTTGTTAGTTCGAATATTGAGATATTTGCATGAGCCTTCTTCATGTCTTCAATTATGTTGTTATCCAAAGTCAGAGAAATTGCTGAAGTGTCTATGGATGTGACTTGGTTTGTGACTTTTGGATTGATGATATTACTGTTACTTCTTACGGAAGAAATTTTTGTTGTAGTTGCAATCCCATACTTGCTCTTAGTGTTTTGTGTTGAGTTGATGGGTGGACTAATCATTCTGAAAAAAAATTCTTTGAGTTTTTCTTTGTTAATTTTGGTCCAGTGGTCAGCCCTTGGCTTCTCAAATTATACTGGTTTTTCTACTTCTAGGCTAGACCATCACTAGGAGATTATTTATCGGGCATGCTCTTTTGGGTTATGAGTATGCGATTAAACATGTTTGTTGCATGCCCAACAGTTGGAGTCTCTGCGGTTGCAACAGTTTCTTTATTTTCTTCTGCATGCTCGCTTTGCTCATCAACAAGTACCACATCAACAATATGTGTAGCAAGAATGTTCATGGTTTGATTTTGTTATGGGCATGTTTTCTCTAAATGATATTCTTGATGAAACGAACAATACTGGTCGATTACCATGCTTTCAATGTTTACTACAACCTTCGAGCTTTGCGTAGACTCAGTCAGTTCGTTACTGCTACTGCCATAATTTGTAGTCCTTCTGAATAGGTTGAAATTGGGAGGATTTATGCTCATAGTGGTCTCACTTGACCTTTGTTTCGTCTCTGACATCTCATTTCACAGAGTCTTGATAGTATGAGTCAAGCTCTCAAGATCAAAAGTTTCTTTATGTTTGGCCTTACTTACATAGGCTTGAGACATTTTACTGTGTCTTTGGAGTCTTTCACTGGTTCATAATATATAATGACTCCAATTGTGCACAATTCCTTTTCAATCGTGATTTCTTCTTCATAATTTTTTGTTGAAGTTTGTTTCACAGTTCTCTTTACAAACTGTGAAATGCTGACTGGCAAGGAAGAAGTGTAGTAATCGATGGTGATGGAGTTATGAGGTTAAGTGTTTTTTTGGGAGCTTATTCATAATATGGTTAAACCTATAATTGAAATCTTTCACTTTTTCCATATGCTCCATCTTGATATTTCCCAGCTCTTTCAACAACATGGTGGGGGCCTTGTCATTACAAAATTTCTCGAGGAAAATTTTCTTAAACACCCTCCATTTATAGATGGAATTTAGAGGAATACTATGATACGATATAGCTTCTACGCCATATAAGGTACATGGAAAAAGTATACATGCAACATCATCATAGCGTACCCCAACTCTTCACAGATGTAGGTAGAAGTTGTCTAAAGGATCCGTCACCTTTACTGTTTTGTCAGGGTCTTACTTCATTGGGAGATTTTCTGGATGCCTTGGCATCTTGTGTAACACACCCTGTAGTGCAAGTAATCCCTGAGACATCCAATCTAGATCTTGGTCTACCATGTCTTCGTCATTGTCTTACCTTTATTCTTCAAAATCTGAATTGTCTTATTCTTTTTCTTCTTCTTCGCCAAACCCACAGAAAGTATTTTCCGAGAGCACTACGTTATCATCGTGACTACTATTGAAGGTTGGAACCTGTTCTAGTTTTTCTGCATTTTTTTTAGAGTTTGATAACTCTTCAAGGGTGGAGAGAAGCAACTCTTCAACGGTTGAGACCACTATCCAAGTGGGGGTGGTTTGGTTCTTCTTTGGAATAAACTAGTACAAAATGGTGAAATTAGTGACTAGGTGACTAAAAACGTTAGTCACCACAACTTTTCCAAGTGAAATACTATAAACAATTAGCAATATTAAGAGACCCAGCTAAAGGTGACTGACATAAATGACTATTTTAGTCACCAGTTAAAATATACGAATAGCTAATAAGTAATACTACTAAAAATGACTAAAATAAATTACTAATTTAGTCTAGGAAAAAAAAATATGACTACCTAACAAAAACTACAATAATATGAATTAGTCGTTTATGTTAATCATTTTAATTGCGTCACTTCAGTAATCTAAAATTACAAGTCATAGGGGATTCAAAGGTTGTTTTATATTGGGTGAAAGGTTATACTTCCTTGTACACTTCTTTATTGGATCAAAGGATGATTAAAATTATGGAGCTTATAAGAATCTTTAGGGTCATATCATTTGCTCACATTCATAGGGAATAAAATTCAAAGGTTGACAAATTATCGAAAAGGGGAGTGGGCCAACACCTCCTTTTGCAACATGACATGACCACCTGTATACGTTGCAACAACCTTTCCAACTTATTTAGTTGGTTGCACATATATTTCACATTTCTTCTTCATCTTGCAAAGTGGTAGTGCTAAGGAGAGGGTATGAACTTTGATCAAAGAATGTTCACTTAGTACCACTACCAAATTTCCTTCATGCAACTTGCATGATGATAAATGGATGACATTTGAATGTTACAAATGTGTAAGTAGTCCACATTCAACAGTGTTGTCTTCATTGTCCTTAGTAACAATGACAAGTTTGAATATTTCCTTTATTTATCATCGCAAACACATAACTCTTTGTTGTCCCAAACATAGTTAATATTGTTGGTGTATGATCTCTTAATTGTGGAATGGTCCCTTGATGATGATAATGAACTCTCAATCTCCAATTCTCATGAATACGATGAATCAATCATCTAATGCCTTCCTTGTATAGACAATTTATGATTCATTTACTATTTTTATTGTGCCATTGTATATATGCTTCGCTAGCATCTCATGCTATATGGTTAATTGAGCAAGATTTATCCTTTATTTTTCAAGTATAATTTGGTTGCATGAATAAGCATAGTTGTGTAATTAAAATCATTTAAAATTTGTTAATAATTCATGGTTTGTTGGACTATTCACACACTTATCCCTGACCTTTTACTTTGAGAGTGAGTAGTGACGTCAAATCACTAGTCTTCGTTAATGAAGTTCCTTTCATTACTCAATGACCTAGCTTAGCTCGATATTTAAGGATTCCCACCTAGATAAGGATATCATTCTTGTAGTCTAAAGAGTGAGAGAAGGCCACCAAGGTGACATTGGGTGGCTTGCTTAATGGGTGGGGTCAAGACTTTTTTTTTTCTATGAGATTGTTTGAGTGGAGATACAATTTAGAAAATGCTTACAAGAAAATTAGTTTCATTTATTTCCATCACCTAAACTACTTCCAATAAAATCATTTGCTTTTAATAAAATCTAATTTTGATAAATAGATAATTCAATAAAATTAAAAGAATAATAATATTATTATTCTTGTTATTTTTTTGTATATGAGAGAATAGATAGCTATAGCATGTTTGTACTTAAGGATCAATTCTATCCACTACCATAATCACCTCCAACTATACCGACATTGGCTCACACATGGCACACTGAGCTAATCGAAGTTTAAACCAACAACATCATAAGAAATTCCTTAACAATCCATTATATCATCAACTAATCTACACCATGGGGCAAATTAAAAATAACTTTTAATATTAAAAAATATAGCCAATTTATTTTATTTGAAAATCAATTTTAACATCTAATTTGAGGAAACTCTGTAAAATAAAATTTAATGTGAAAAATGTTAAGAAAAATAAAGTTGGGGTAAATTAAAATAAAAAAGAAAGTAAAGTGAAATATAAAATTAATAATTATAATTATAATTAATAATTCAATCATATTCCTCCTAATTTACCAAGTGTAGGCATAAAATCTCTTCATATATAAACCTTTTTTAAAGTGAAAAGAGATTTAATCCCCTCTACCCTTGGTAAATCCAAAATTAAGATAGATCCAAGCCAGTTTTATATCAATATATGTAATTGAAAGTAAAGAATTATTATTTTGAGGAAAAGTTACATTAAAAAATATTTGTAATTTATTCAATTTTAAAATAAAGCCAGCCTAGTTCCATATTAACTCCGGATCTATCAAGCGATGAGAGGGATCACATCTCTTGAGGTGAAAACCTCTTTTTTGAGTGCAAAACATGAAGAAAGGTTTGTACCTCGAGAGATTTGATCCCTCTTAGTGTTTAATAGATCCAGAGTTAAAATGGATCTAGGTTGGTTTCAGTCATGTGTGGCCAAAGAAAATCTAATGAACATATGATTAATTTTATCAATAATATGTAAATTCATCTAATATTAATATAATCATTTTAAATATGCTAATATGTCTCAAATTACTCTGTATATTTTAGTTTTAAATTTTCTTAGTTGCCTGAGTTTGCTGTGATGATAATAACTTTAATGATGAAAAATGATGAAATATAAACTTTGAATGTAAAGGGACAATGTAATAGTGTTGAATGATAGAAAATGTGAATAATAAGAATAGAGCCAATTACAAATAGTCTTCATTGTGGTTAATCTAAAACTATTTTCTTCTATTATTCTTATTGTCACCCTTTTTAATTTTGTCATCTTTTCATATTGATTGTCATATTTTCATATCGATTATATGAAAAGGACAGGTTAAACCATAAACCATTTAAATCTTTAGTTCAATCTATCATAGTAAACATCATTCCTTGTCTCTACTTCTCTCCAACATTAATAGGTTGAATTGCTATAACACAAAAATCAATGTACATTGTCAATAGTTTTTTGTGCTTACACTGAAATCAATTCACAATGTTAATCCAATCACTTTAAAATTAATGTACCATCATACATCCAATTACATCAAGATAGAAATCAACATTTACACTAAAACCACTGCGTCTAATGAAAGCAATAAAATAAGATTATAAATCAACATTTACACTCAAATCAATTCATCTAGCTCAAATAAAAAAATTAGATTATAAACCAACATCTACACTGAAATTAATGCAACTAGTGCAACTAACAAAATACGATTATAAAGCAACATCTACACTGAAATCATTGCATCTAGTGCAAGAAATCAAATAGGATTAGAAATCGCCATCTACATTGAAATCAATGCATTTAGTGCAAGCAATCAAATAAGATTAGAAATCACCATCTACATTGAAATCAATGCATTTATTGCAAGCAATCAAACATTATTAGAAATCAACATCTACATTAAAATCAATGCATCTAGTACAAGCAATCAAATAGGAATAGAAATCACCATCTACATTGAAATCAATGCATTTAGTGCAAGCAATCAAATAGGATTAGAAATCATCTACATTGAAATTAATGCATCTAGTGAAAGCAATAAAATATCATTAGAAATCAACATCTACACTAAAATCAATGCATCTAGTGCAAGAAATCAAATTGGAATAGAAATCACTGTTTACACTGAAATCAATGTATCTAGTGCAAGAAATATTTTTCTCTCCCCCCCACCACCCACATACATCTATATCTCCCTCCATCTCTCCTTATTTTCCACTCTATCTCAAGCCCCCAAACATACATGCTATTTCAATTCATATCTATCAATCTCTTTTTCCCTCCCTCCCTCTCTCCATCTCTCTCTTCTTTCCTCTCTTTACTTTCCATCTACATATTTATCTCCATTTGCCTCTCTATATCACTGCCAAAACATACACTCTATTTCTTCAATATATCTACCTATCCCTCCCTCCTCCTCTCTCTCTCTCTCTCTCTCTCTCTCTCTCTCTCTCTCTCTCTCTCTCTTCCCCTTCTCTCCCTCTCCCTCGCTTCTATCTCTCTTCTGTACTTCTTTCCTCTCTCCCTCTCTCTCAATCCTGTTTATCACTCCCTTTCTCCCTCTCTCCAACTTTCTCTCTATATTTTTTTCTTCTTACCTCTCTCTCTCTCCCCCTCCAACTCCATCTCTCTTTTCCTCCCTCACTCCACTCTCTCACATCCTCTCTCTCTTCCTTCCTCTCTTTCTGTCTCTCTCTCTCTTACTCTTCAGCCTCCAACTCTGTTACTAGATCCCTCCCTCTCTCCTTCTCTCCCCCATTCTCTCCATCTATCCTCCTTTGTCTTTATCTCAACCCCAAACATACACACTCTCTATCCATCTCTCCATTGTTTCTCCCTCTCTCTCTCCACTTCTCACTCTCTATGTATTTCTTCTTCTCTCCCTCTCTCCCCCTCCAACTCCATCTCCCTATCCATCCTTCTTTCCTCCTCTATCTCAAATATTCTCTCTCATACTTCCTCTTTCTCCCTTTCTCTCCTACCTCACTCTCTCTTCCCCCATCACTCTGTCTCTCTCTCTCTTTTCCCTCTAATCCTCTCTCTTACCCCATCACTTTCCCTTTCTCTCTCAAGTATTATCTCTCATTCTTACTCTCTCTCACTCTATCTCTCTCTACCCTCTCTCTCTCTCTCTCTTTCTCTCTTTTCCCTCCAATCCTATCTCTTCCCCCATCTCTCTCTCTCTCTCTCTCTCTCTCTCTCTCTCTCTCTCTCTCTCTCCTTCCCCCACCCTCTCTCTATCTCTTCTTATTTATCTCTTTATCTCACACCTAAACATACACTCTTTCTCTCCATCTCTCCCTTTTTAGTCCCTCTCTCTCTCCACTTCTCACTCTCTATGTCTTTCTTCTTCTCTCCCTCTCTCCCCCTCCAACTCCATATCTCTATCCCTCCCTCTGTCCTCTTCTCTCTCATCCTTCCTCTCTCACCCTTTCTCTCCTACATTTATATATCTTCCCCCATATATATCTCTCTCTCTCTGCCCTCCAATCCTCTTACTATCTCCCTCCCCCCTCCATCTTTGTGTGTCCCTCTCCCTCTTTTACCCTTATCTACCTCTCTCTCTTTTTATTCCTCCTGTCCCCTCTCCTTCACTTTATCTCCATCTCTCCCTTGCCACTCCCCCTATCTCTCCACCTCTATAACTTTATGTCTTTGTTCTTACCTTCCATATATATAGAGTTAATACATACCATGATATATTAATATATATTATAATATAACAAATTTAATACTAGATTAAAACAAAGTTAGTATATTTAATAATATCAATATTATGATATCTTAATATGAATATGAGATTGAATAATAATAATAATAATAATAATAATATTATTATTATTATGGTTAATAGTATTTTTTCATAGTATTAATAATAATTTGGCCCATGGTATTTTGCCCATAGGCTTCACCTAAATAAAATCTACTTTTGAGTGTTAGTAAGTGTAAAGAGGATTATGGAGCAATATAAAAAGAGGTTTTATTTATTTACCATACCTCTTGTTTATTTATATTTGTATTCATTTTATTTACAATGGTATTTGGCCCATAGGCTTGGTATATAATTAGATGTTGATTTTTAATCTTATTTGATATGTTTTTATTTATTTACCATGCATCTTTATACCTCTTTCATATTTATTTATTTATTATACCGCTTTTATAAATATGGTAATTGGCCCATGGTATTAAAACCTACTTTTTGAGTTTTCATAAATATAAAGAGGTTATTAGAGTAAAAATAAAAGGAAGTTTTATTTATTTACCATACCTTTGGAGTAAATAAAAAACAAAAAAAAAAAAAGTCTTATTTATTTACCATACTTCTCGTTTATTTTTTTATTTATTTATTTACCATAGCTCTTTTTTTTAAGTATTTGTAAACCTCTTTATATTTTGAATTTATGTTGTGTTTATATATAATAATAATTAGATTGATTTTTAAATATGGCCGACATTAGATTAACAATGTTAAATATTAAATATTACATTTACATTTACATTTAAGTTTACATGTTTAAGTTTTTACGCGAGGTCTACCCATGGGCCCATGGGCGCAATAATTATTTTATTTATAATCTGAAATTACAAATAACTTTGAAAAATACATATAAATAACTAAAAAAAATTATATTAATTAAAATAAAATAAATTTCAATTAATTGAAAGTTAAAATAATATTATTTGAATGAAAAGTTGCTTTCTATTTTCAAAGAGAGTAAAGAGATGTCTAATTATTTTATTTAAACTTTGAATTGCAAATAACTTAATAATTTAAAGTGCTGTAAATTTGGGGTTTAGGGTGATTTAGCCTTAAATTTGGGGATTGGGTGATTTTTCCCTAAACTCTTGATAATTAACAATGTAAAGGCATTGTTTTACATCTAGCACTCTTTCTACCAAGGTAACACCTATCCAAATATCTGGGAAGATAAAACTGATCCATATTGGCTAGATTTTCAATGGATCCATGTGTTTGGTTCCCCTAAAAACCAACATCTCAACCATTAGAGTGAACATCTCACCTATCACAGTCATTTCAGATTTTGTGGGCATTGAACTAGCGACAAATAGTGGGGAACTAGAGAAAGACAGATGGAGTGAGTTGCTAAAAGCTAGAAAAAAACTAATAGGTTTTTAGATTCGAAGTTCCTTATAATGGAGACATGGTGGGTGCTTCAGATGTTGGTTACATGTTTGGCATTTTGAACTACTGCAATTGATGCAGAGGTTTCTTCGAAATTCGGTCTTTGACAAAGTTGAGGAATTCGATGCTCGATTACTCTCACATTGTTGTTGAACTAAATCAAGTATTCAACTTGCAGAATGATTGATCCAATCGTTAAGCACTATGGAAAAGGTCAACTATCTTGCTTCTTGGCGAATCCAGATACTATGCTAGATCTGGTAAGTAATTCTTAATAATGTCTGAAAAAGCATTTCGTAATTAATTTTAGATTTTCTGGAGTATTTCCATATTATTTTTTTTATTAGATTTTTCATCTTAGATTTGACATTTTTTAATTATTTAAATCATATTTATTTGATTTTTTTTTGGAGCTTCTCTACATTATTTATTTCTCTTGGGAGATTAGATCTTCCATATATGTCTTCAAAACTTTGACCCAAAAAACCATTATCCTTTTTCTCTTAAATGTGTTATTTTTTTGGTTGAATTCAAATTGTAGATATCTCCATACATGTTTGCGAATGCAACTTTAGCAGCCATGGCCAAACACGCAGGAAAGCATGGCTTAAAGGTTTATCAGGTTGCTTCTTTGGTGGTAAATCCCATAATAATTCAAGAATTTTAAAAAATAATATTTTTAAATTTTAAATGTAATCCCTACATTGATCGCAAAGGAAATGCAGTAAAATTATTGAAGCAATTGACTTGTGTTAATACTATGGAGAATTATGGGCAGGCTCTGGACATAATGATTAGTTCACCAAACAACGTAAGTTGTAACGATACTCTGTGTTTCTTACTTGAAATTTTGATGAATATAAGTGGAACTTGAAAAGTTAAAAATTTACTCATGTAAATTTTACTTTTACTCTGCATATAATCTTTGTTCAAGGAGTAGATTCATTATTTAATCTAAAGAATTATTGATTTACCATAATTATAGAAAAAAAATACACAAAATGAATTATTGCAAACTGGTAGTCATATTGCAAATAGCGGGGTTATCAAGATCATCTACAAAATATATGTTACAATAATTGAAACACCTCGAAAAGATCTATGAACCATATGCATTCTACTAAGGAAGGTGAATTATGTGCAATGGAGATGAAATACAAATTTATTGGTGTTGTATTGTTTTAAACATTTTGATTGGTAATCAAGCAACATACATTAATAATTTTTTTATATATTTGTGTAGATTCGATACAATTCTGAAAAATTGTTTCAAGAGCTCTCTGAACAATTTCAGATTTGATGTGAAGATGAACAAGACAATTTCAGATTTGATGTTAAGATTATCGAGTGGAAAAATTACATTGGAAATATTCATATTGTGAATATATCTTAAATGGGTAAATATGTAACAGTGGATCACAATGGTTGCAATGGCCATGAAGTCATCACTTTTCATGTCACTAGGTTCACCATTTTTGGGAGAGTGATGGGGGATGTTGGAGCAGAAAGTTGTCCAAATATAAATGAAGGTCGTGCCATTGTGAACGTTGAACTCATTTCCACCAGCAATGATCTCATTAATGATGTGTTTACGTCGCAAGGAGGAAGTTACACATTTACAAATATTACTTCAAGGAAATATAGGCTGGTTGCTTCCCATCATGAATACATAAACTTCATCAATCCTCGAGCAGTATACAAATATCAGGTCATATCAAATCCCACTACATTTGTTTTCAAAAAGGAAAGGCCATGATAATTTTCTCTCTTTGCCTTTGTTTGATACGGAAAATAATTTTGGAGATTCCTTAAGGACGAGTGTCTAGAGGACATAGTAGCCCTCCATGAAATCAAACATGAAGAAGTGGAAAAAGTGGGCTCTGTGAGCCAATTGTTAAACAGAGGAAGAATATACAAGGTCATACCTAATGTCGATCCTAGCTAGGATGACACTACGCATGAGGTACAATGATTGAGGCTTATAGAGTATATTTTCTATACTATTCTCTTTCAAATAGGTGATTCTCATGTTCTCTTAACAATTGTCCAAAGAGATGGAGTTGGGCTTTGGAAATCTAGTAGTAGATGACATCTTTTATGTCCCAAGTTATGATATGGATGCCTTATTTGTTTCTCAGGGTCACCCTATTTTAGGTGTTCATGTATACCTTTATTAAGATGATTTCCATTAGGTGAGGTGCCCTCAAAGAAGCTCCTAGGCCAAATCAAGCACTTTGTCATGCAATATCTGACGCATATGGGAAATTTGCTTTTAATTTTAAGGTTGTTTCCATTATACAAGGGTGAGAATACAATATTTGTTGTTTCACTTCCATCTATAGAGGTTCTTGTTAATCACAATCATGTTAATATATCTCATCCATTTCAGGTCACATGTTTCTTAGTTGGAGGACTTGTGGTGATTTCTGAAGGAGTTCTTTTTGAAGGTGTTAAGATATTAGTTGATGGACGAGAAAGAGATACAACAAATGTACAGGGATATTACAAACATGATCATGCAACATCAAAACGCTATAGAATCAAGGCTGAGAAGGATCACTTCGAGTTTAGCAGTTTGGAGAATTTCATGGTTGTGCCAAAAATGGCTTCAATCCCAAAGATGGAAGCAACACATTATAATATTTGTGGTTCCCTAAAATTAGTGACAAATGGCTATTATGGCAAGCACCAAGTTGGCTTGACACATGGGACAGACAATGTTAAGCCTCAGCTAAAGAGGATTGTTGATATAGGAAACTTCCACTTCAGTGTTCAACCATGTTAATATCGAATATCCCCACTGACTGCAACAACACAACGTGATTCTGGTCTTCAATTTTCACCATCACATATTGACGTGACAGTAACTAGACCAATGTTTGGCATTGAATTTATAAAGGCCCTTGTTGATATCCGTGGATCGGTGATATGCAAGGAAGGATGTGACTCCTCGGTTTCTATATCACTTACTTCTCTGGCTGTTGAACTCTAGGTTCAGAGAAGCTTAAATCTTTAAGTTTAACAAATGAGAGCAGTGACTTCATATTTGAGAAAGTACTACCTAGTGCATCGACTCTTGAGGTAAAACATGGACCTTCATCTGATTTTTAGATTGGGATGATGACTGGTGTTGGGAGAGAAAGGTTATTGATGTCAATGTTGGTGTTTCTGATCATTCAAAGATAGTGTTTATCCAAAAAGGCTATTGGTTGCATATTATTTCTACTCATCCTGTGGCTTCTTACATCGTACAACCAAACAAAGAACCAATGAATTTGTTGATTGAGAAAGGATGGTAGAAAATCTGCTTAGAAGCTCTTCATGTGCAAATGCTTCATTTCTTGAACTCGTGCATTTTCTTTGGAATGTCTTCATTAGAATTCAATGTATTGAACCATAAGCCTATATATTTGACTGGTGAAGAATATCTACTTAGTGGTGAAATACATGTTGATTCATGTTCTTATCCCAAAGAAAATGAGTTGTCTCAAAGCATTATTGTAGACATATGGAAAAACGATGGTGCATTTATAGATATGATCAATAATGCCAAACTTGTTTCAAGTGCTAATGGACCAACAAACATTGTTGTATATTAGTAAACTCACTGGGCCAATCTTGAAGATGAAATGGTCTTTGTTTTGAGAGATAAAAGGAATGATATTGAGAAAAAAAGTTTTGAAAAGGACTTGTTTTATTCAAGAAGTTGACACTTTGCTGTTAAAACTGATGGGTGCCAACCTGATATTCCTTCTTTTGTGGGGTGCCTATGAAAGTACATTCAAGGTCAATGCTTCCAGCAATCCCAGATGTTGACATTAAAATAATTGCTCAAAATGACAGTAGTAATGGTCTTCTGAAAAAGGGTGACTTGGTTCTTCAAACTTTGACAGGATGAGATGGTCTATTTTTGGGTGGTCCTTTATATGATGATACTGAGTACTATGTTGAAGCTTCCAAGGGATATCATTTAAAAGCACTTGCATAGGACCCCTTTTGAAGCTTAGCTATATGCTCACCTAATTTGATCGGACACCCCACTCGACTAGCCAAACCATAAAGAATATTTGATCATCAATATTCGACCTTCTGTGCACTCCCTGCGTTCGTGGTCCTCAATAGAGGAATCCCTGAATTTGCGTCAAACAACCGCTACATATGGACAAAACCTCTTCAATCACATTGCTTCAAACTACAACCATGTAAGTCCAGATTTTACTATTACTTTCAAAGCTTTACCATGAAACCATTGTAAATGGATGTTGTATGTGGATAAAATATAAACCAATGTAAATGTAGTTTGTCTTGTATGTGTATGCAGGGGCATCCATGATAAAATATTTGAGAGTGAATGGGATACTGTTTCAAGAGCTTTCATGCTCTATCTTGAGACTCAATATGCAACGTGGAAGTAATTTGACTATACTGGAAATGGATTCATATCCCACTAATGCATATAATTTCTTTGTGGACATATTGATTGAGATGATGGGGAGCTTTAAATCATTAAAGGATCTGGTCATATGTGTTGTGCCTTTGATTAAAGAAATATGTGTCCTCAATTTGTTGTTCGAGAGGCTTCCTAATCTCCAATGTTTGTTAATGGGTGATAACTTTATCTTGGTAAAAATAGAATTTCTGCTTTTCTTTTACATGTGCAATGAACAACATGTTTCATTGTTTAACAATGTTTGCATTTGTTACTTAGCTGTCAGGTATAGCATAATTTTTTTTTATACGAAGCATATATTGATGTAGCTTAGGTTGACTATTATGTTTTGGTTCATTATTACTTCCAGTTTGCAGATTCAGTATATCCAATAGATATGAAACAAAACTAAGTAACAACTTTGTTTCATATCTATCATTAATGAAAATCTACACTACCTAAATTAGAAAAGTTAACTTGCTATAACATATGAAAAGACCATAAATTCTTCCATGGTTTTTTTCCATGATGTTCATAATGAATATTTATGTCTTTTACCTCGTAAATGGGTGCAGAGTTATCTTATTCTAGTTTTGAAATTCAATGCATAAACTTTCAAAATATCCCATATCTCGACATCTCGGATCCCCACTCTCTCATATTCATATATAAAAGTTTATGTAGAAATAATTGAATTTCATGATAGGGAAATCAGTGTATTAGGTTGCTTTCTTCAGAGCACCCCTACTCCAGAGATGATATAACTTTGTTTAATTGATGACTTGAATTATGACGATCCATGATATGTAAAGTTTTTTGCGGAAGTCATGTATTTGAATAGAGTTTCAAAGAAAGCAAGGATATTGGTATGATAATCTTCTTTTTAAATACACATTTCAAAATATTTAAACCGTTGACCAGTAAAAAGGCTTTCGGGCTTCATTTTTTTTTTTCTTTACAGAATGGTATGACGGATGCATGTTGTATGTGGATACGAGGATGAATTCTACTGTGGATACGAGGATGTGGACACCAGTGGAATGACCTGCTAAGTCTTGGGCGACATCGAGTATGGAAGTGGATGACAGTCTCATGGAGTGGGTATGTGACATTTTGCCCCATTTTCATTTTTTTATCATTCGTTGTTTGCACTGGTTCTAATAGCAAATTTTAATTATTTATCTTTTGTCATTTATATCGTTAACATTCCATGTTTCCTAGGCAAGGTAACACCTTTGGTTGCTTTAGATGAGCAACCTGTATGACCAAGATGTTGCCAATGAGTTTTGAACATTTGTCCAATATGCCTTGTCGATTTTGGATTGTGATTGTGGGTTATCACTTTAATTGTTATCCAGTTTGACATTTGATTGACAAAAAATTCCATACTTTTATAAATTATTTTCATGTTAATTTTTAAAATTATTTAAGAAATTTGTCTTCAGTAGCCACACTTCAAACAATGGATTTCACACTACTAGGTTTAAGGTTTTGGTTATGTATTTGGTTAAAATTTCCCAAGATTTATATCATATCTCAAGTGTCAGGTTTGGGTTATTTATTTGGTCAAAATTCCCCAAGATTTATATCATATCTCAGCCTTTTGAAATTCATGCATTCATGCCATTCGAATGTAATACATCATGACAAGGATGAGCCCTATTAAGCTCACCAACTCTGTTACTATGCTTTATGAATCATAATTCAAATGGACTTTGAATTTGGTTCTTTTCCTTGACTAAACAATATTAAGAAAAATCCTCTCATTCAAACTCAACCCCAAGTCATACCCAAATTTTTGACATGTGAATAACATTGGTTTGGTAGCAAGTTTTACACCCAAGTCCTTGCAAGTCATACAAGACTATCAATTTTTTTAAAAATTGATCATATCCCTAAATTGTTAGCCCTTGGACACCTTCATTAAAGAAAATATCATTCTATGATCTTGATAATTGGTCTATCAAAATGTGGATGGGGCAAAATATGAGTTAAGGAGTAGAGAAAGAAATTTTCCTTGACATTGCCTAGAATATTTTGAACATTTGAGGGCACATCATGTGACACTACCATCACGACACCAACATTTTTTTGGTAAAGTTCCACTACAAGAGGCATCCACTGATTCACATTCCACAACCCGTGACCATAAAGATGATTCTTCCTCAACATTTTTCCTAGATGATGATAATGATATATAGTCCTTATCATCATAAAGTATGGACTTTCTTTCTTCACCCGTGCTCCACCTTCCCCCTCCCAATTGTATATAAGCATCAATTTCTCTTGCATTCTTCCCTCCGATTGCAAAGTTATACCCATCCCTGAAATCCTCTTCTTGATCTTGGTTCTTATGCTTCTCTTCTTCTTCTAAGCCGAGCAATCAGAAAAACATTACCTCCCTACCACCACAAATAGATAAATCATTTTTCCTACACTATCTTTCAAGCTCCACAAGAGGAATACTAGACAATTCTCGAGATTTTTCTCCCTCTCCAATCACCATAGCAACATCTTGATTTGGACCAGATCCATCTTTTATGTCTATAAGATTGGATTCAGAACTATCAAGGTCCCTCAATGGTGGGGCATCTCCACATATTGAATGAAAGGGAGGGACACTTGAATTTTCAAACCGAAGAAAGGTAGCTCACTGTCCATTCACATAAGCATATGAAAGGAGAAACTTGTCTGACCAAACCTAGAGAACTTTCATCACTCTATCCTACAACGATGCCATAATATAAATGTAAAAAAATTCACAAAAAGATCCACACAGTCATTACACTAATTATGATATTTTTTTTTACGAGTAAAAATTACCAGCCACCTTGCTAATTCATGACCAATAAGGGGCTTGATCTTAATACATGATCTATTTTCATCATTACTATCCTCAACATGTTCTATTATTTACAATGAGATTATGTGAATTGGTAGGCGTGTTTTTCCACATTTTTGTTTTTATATCCCAGCCAATTGGAATCCTGCTACATTTGGCCTCCTCTACTTCCCTAGGCTACATGTGTTAAAGAGGGTACAAAACACTAATGATATGTTCTTTTGCCATAAGTTCTTCTCATTTTTTGGATGAATTCTGTGGAAATTTTATTCATGCCAATTATGTGGTAGGAAATAATGTTCCATTATTCTTTTTTATCATCTCTTCTTTATGAGTTAGCATGCTTCTATTATACTACTTCATTATGACTATGTCATGTAAAGATCAAGTTGAGTGGGTTTTACATTTGATTTCCGCTGTAGTAAACAACTGAATATATAAGTTTTCTTTTAGGTTGAATGATGGGACAACACATTTTGATTTCCTCCAATGCTCTCTTTTTCATATACTATCACAAGTGCACAAATACAAAATCACTTTTCTTTTTACCTGGATAAGCAAGTGATCACAACTTTGCATTTTGTAGTGACAAGGATAACTATGCATTGGAGCTATATCTTGAGCCCTTCAATTCATTTTTTCCTATTGTTAATGGAGTTCAATTTCTGAACCAACATTTGTCTTCAATACTATTTCATGATAAAGAAAGAACACAACCATTGTTGGATTTCCTTCGAGCACACAAATACCAAAGCCATGTCATTTTTCTTTCCTTGGTTGATATATTGCATAATTTTGTTTGATAGTTAATTCATTATTATAATATGCCAATAAATCTCTATCAAATAGCAGAGAAGGATGAACTGGCTGTTTTAGATATATATAATATGAGTTAATTAAAAATTCACAGGGTTATTTTGGTTCTCATCTTTAAATTTCATTTCTTTAGAGAAAACTATATATTCAAATACCAACTCAACTCAAACCAAAATAAAATAGAGAATCCTAGTTATGAAGATGTTTCTCTCTCCATACCTTATAATGACATTAGTTTTTTCAATTATACTTGAAGTTCACTAATAATAACCTGGATTTATATATTTCTTTTAGAACCAAATTAAAATCATGGTAAAAATATGAATATCCCATTAAATATGACCTAAAGATGATTCAAAGAATATCACCTTTAGTCTAAGCACGTAGAAGAGTAATTTTTCAGGTGTGAGGTTTTATTAGAGGCATTGTTTCTTTATTTGTTCTGGTTAAAAAACAATTTTCTCTTGCTTTTATGTGACTTTAAATTTATCATATCTAGCATGTTGAGAAATGGGAAAGAGTAATGTGTGACATTTATCTTGCAGAAATTGATGTTGAATGAAAAGATACAGAGTTTAACCAAGCTACAATCATCTTTGGTAAAGGTAGAGGGACATCTTAAAATGTTACCTAAGAATACACCATATACATAGTTTGAACATAAGTAATATATGGCTTTTTCGTTTGCAGATATGTTCTTTTTTCTATCCAAGATATCACAACAAGACAAATATTGATATTGTAGAAATCGTTAGAGGACCTCATTGAAGTCAATTTTTCTGATGTTGTACTTGATTGATACATTCTCATGACATGAAGGCTTTAAATACAAATTAATACGTTACCAAAACAAATTATATTCAAATTTTATACATATAAAAGATAAAAACAAATGTCAATTCCTTCATTTGATTGTTACTTGACTCTAGTGTGGGCAGGTTACATGAAATGCGATTGGAAAAAGGTGTTGGCATTATGAGACAAGTATTGTCCTTGATGGCAAATCACACTGATAACAAATCATAGTGCAGAAGGATAGCAGCAAGGAATTGATGATCAGCCTACAAGTATGAAGAAAAATATATACACGTTGGTTCACTATATACCAAGTCGCGTATACGCAGGTTCGCTATATACCAAGTCGCGTGTACACGCTGGTTGGCTTCAGTAAAAGCGCGTGTATGTGGAAAACTTATCTTTGGTCCACGGCGGTTATTCCTTGGAAGTTGTGCCTATGGTTTTGGACCTTGGTGTCTCGATGGACGTGTTGATCCCTAGTTTTGAGGCTGATGGTATTAGATTTCTATGGTTTTGGCTCTTGGTATTGAACAAGGCCTAAGGCTATATAAGGAGAAGGAAATCATTAGGCAAGTGTATGAGAAAAGTCTTGAATATCTAATGAAGTATTAGATCCAGTATGCAGGTTATTGGTTGATGGTGTATTGATTGATCTGAGCTAAGGAGAGATCTCATCGGTTGATGGAGAACAAGATCTAAGGAGAGATCGGGATCAAATGGTTTGAAATGAACTATCTTTATATGGTTGATTATGCGAATTTCTAGATCTGCATACTGACGCAATGTTATGTTCTGGGTATAACTGAAATCTGGTACAGCTGCAAGTTATGAAAAATTATTTTTAGATCTGTACGCAGGTTGTCTTCGGTAAAACCGCATGTATACGTGGGTTGCCTTAATTGTAGTAGCGTATATCTTTTGGAGCTTGATTTTTTGGTTGCAGCTGGGTCTGACTGTTATTGCAGAGTTCTGTAGTCTGCTCTGTGTTCTGGTGACTGGGTTTGACAGGGTTTCAGTGGTTCAGTGATTCAAAGATTGATGATGCTAGTATTGGTTGATTTATGCTTCAATAATTTGTGAATGAATCATGGTCTTCAGATTGTAATGTTGTGCTTCAGAAGTATCCAGTCTGAAAATTGATGAAAAGTGGTACCTGAAGGAAAGAAGATTGTAGGCCAGCACCTACGTACTAGTATCTTAGCTAGTACAAGAGCAAAGGGGGTTGGAGCTCCCTTCCGAGGAAGTTTGGAGAACGAGAGAAGGTTGAAGCCTTCTGCAGGTTGTAGCCTGCGTACTGGTATAAGGCTGCACCAGTAAAAAAGATTGTAAACTGAAGTTCTTATTAAAGAAAGATAGAGACGACTTGCAACAGGTGGTTTTCACCCACATTAGGTTTCCACCTTATATCATGGTGTTCATGTGTGATGATCTGTTCTGTTATACTGCATCTGTTTACTCTTATATGATGAATAATGTCCTGATGCATTTAACTGAAGATAAACTAACTGGATTATAAGATTTATGGTTATACGCTGGTTTCTTTAGACACAGTAGCGTGTACACGCTGGTTTACTTAACTGAAGTAGCGTATATGTTTCTGAGCATTGAAAAATTTTGATTGATCTGATAATACTGATTCACCCCGCCTCTCAGTATTATTTCCAACAATTGGTATCGGAGCAGGTCCTTCAGAGAAGCTTGATCGCTTGAAGGTAGATCGTTCATCATGAGCAACTATGAGAGAGAAGCATCAATCAGGCCACTGGTTTTTGATAGGACAAACTTCAATTATTGGAAGGTAAGAGTTACTGCCTATCTTCAATCTCTTGGTACAGAAGTTTGGGACATCGTAGAGACAGGCTACACTTTTCCTTCAGCTACTCCTACAGATGCAGCCGAGAAAAAGAAATATGAAACAAATGCGGAAGCAGTCAATACTCTATTGGGATGTATATCTCAATCAGAATTCATGAAGGTAATGCACTATAAATATGCAAAAGAAATATGGGACAAAATTGTCACGAGCTATGAAGGAGACGAACAGGTAAAGCGTGCTAAACTTCAAACTCTCAGGATTAAGTATGAGACTCTCAGAATGTATAATGATGAAAGTGTGGCTAACTATTTCCTTAGGGTAGATGAGATTGTTAATTGCATGAAAAACTTGGGTGAAGAAATAAAAGAGGCTATTGTGGTTGAAAAGGTTCTAAGATCTTTGTCCCCCAAGTTTGAATCTAAAGTGTCTGCCATAGAAGAAAAAGAAAATCTGCAAATTCTTACTATGTCTCAGCTTCACGGGATTCTAACCACTTATGAAATGAGAAAGGGAGGTCCATCAGACAGAAGAGAAGCTGCCCTCAAGGCTTCAGGCAAAGAAGAGTATTATGAAGCAAGTCACGTGCCAGAAGATGAAGAAGAGGAATCAAATTTTGTCAGAAATCTTCAAAGGGGTTCTGGAAGGTTCAGAGGTAAGTTACCTTTTAAATGCTTTACTTGTGGAAGAGTAGGTCATTATGTTGCCAGATGTCCTCACAAAAACAAGAATGACAAGGGAAAGGAACCTGTTAAATGGAACAAGAAACAAAATGAAAATAAGAAAAGCTATTACACTCATGAAGATAGTGATGGTCTTTCAAATAGTGATGAAGGTGAACAAGGTAATAAATATAAATTGTTAATGGCTTTTGAAGATGATGACTATATGGATGCTGTAGATGTAGAAGGCTTTTATGAAGAGATGAAAGATCTCAAAGTTTGCTTAGAAGAGAAGAGTGCTATTATTGATTCTCTACAATGTCAACTAGCTGAAAAGGAAAAACATCTTGAAAAATTGGAATGTGAGATTGTTTGTCTTAGAAAGGAGATTGAGAAAACAAAAGCGATTAATCTTAAATTTGTTAAAGGATCTGAAACCTTGGATGAGATTATCAATATGCAGAAATCTCCTCTGATCAAGACAGGTCTTGGATATAATGGAGAAACATCTCAAGCCTCTACCTCTAAAAGCTATCTTGATGCAGCAAGGAGAAGCGAGCAAAGGCCAAATAAAAGTCATCAGGTGAATCAGGGACAGTTTACCTCAAGAAAAAATAAAGAGCATCAAGAAATTCGGGGACAAACTGCCTTAAGGACAAACAAAAGCTACAATCAGCCCCAGGTAAAATCTTCCCAATTTGCTCCAAGAATGAATGTGAATAGAAGCTACAATCGGTTGGTTGATAGATCTGATTATCACAGAAGTTTCTTTAATGGCCAATGCTTTTCTTGCCATAACTTCGGTCACAAAGTAGCTCAATGTGTTGCCTACAAGACAATCATGACTAGAGAAGCTCAAAAGCAAGGGAGAATGACTGGAACCATGAAAAGGACTTATAACAACTTTTCGGTTCTTGAAAATGAAGTTGAATGCTCTATTTGTAATAACTTTGGTCATGAAGACTCTGAATGCAGGAGCAGGTTCCGGAAGACAACTCAGAAGGAACAAACCTCAAATGTCAGAACATGGAGAATAAAGGAACCGCAACCAGAAAGATGTGGGATAACCTTTTATGCAGAAGGTCAAGAAAGTCTATGGTACATTGACAACGGATGTTCGAAGCATATGACAGGGAACAAAGAAAAGCTTGAGTCATATACCGCATTAGAAAAGGGGAAGAAAGTTTCCTTTGGAAACGATATCTCTGCAGCCATAAAAGGAAAAGGTGTTGCTCCATTGAAAGAGAAGGTCAAAGCTGGAAATGTTTTGTATGTTGATGGATTGAAGCATAATCTTCTGAGTGTCAGTCAGATGTGCGATCAAGGAACATAAGTAATATTTAGATCAAATGGATGTTGTGTTCGTGACCTTGATACAGGTAAAACAGTGATCAAAGGAAGAAGGACTCCAAATAATCTATACATATTTGAAGAAGGACCACAACAATGCTATTTGAGCAAGGATGATGAACACTGGCTATGGCATCGAAGGTTGGGGCATCTAAGCTTTTCACAAATAAGGAAAGCATGCAAATATTAGGCAGTTCGTGGTCTTCCAGATATCAAAATTCCAGACAACACTATATGCAAATCTTGTCAGTTTGGAAAGCAAACCAGAACTAACTTTCCAGAGAAGGAAGGATCAGCCAGCATACCTCTTGAGCTAGTCCATACAGATGTATGTGGTCCATTTAGGAAAAGGACACCTCGAGGAGAAGAATATTTGATATTATTCATTGACGATTTCTCCAGGTTTTTCTGGTTAGGGCTTATGAAGCACAAGGATGAAGCATTCGAAAAATTCAAATCCTTCAAAGCCTTGGTTGAAAATGAATCAGGACACAAAATTAAGTGCCTCAGATCTGACAGAGGTGGGGAGTTTACCTCAAACGAATTTTTCGATTTCTGTGAAGAACATGGGATAAGAAGAGAATTCTCTACAGCTAGAACTCCTCAGCAAAATGGGGTTGTGGAAAGAATGAACAGAACAATACAACAAATGGCTCGTGCTATGCTTGATGAATCAGGTACTCCCGCAACCTTCTGGGGTGAGGCTGCACATGCTGCAGTTATTATTCTTAACAAAACAAATGTCCGAGTAAACAGCACTCAAACACCTCATGAGCTCTGGAGTGGTGAGACTCCTTCGGTGAAGCATTTCAAAATCTTTGGGAGAAAATGTTATATTAAGAATACTGATGAGCAACTTGGAAAACTTGAACCAAGAGCAGATGAAGGCATTCTTCTTGGTTATTCTCCACATAGCAAAGCATACAAGTGCTACAACAAAAGACTTGGTAGAATTGTTGACAGCATTGATGTAGTGGTTGATGAGAAGGGATATATTCCTAAGCAAGTTCATCATGAAGACATTGAAGAAGATGAAGGCTACCCTCAAAGGCAGAATGATGAAGAAGAAGAACCTCAAGAAGAACCAGAGGAGAAGACAAGGATAGAAGAGAAGACTCCATCCAGATATGTTCAAAAGAATCATCCAGAATCTCAGATTGTGGGGCAGAAAGAAGCAGGAATACAAACAAGAAGAAGAATTGCAGAAGCTTCAAGCTATTTGGCATTACTCTCTTCTACTGAACCACAAAATGTGAAAGAGGCATGCAAAGATGAATGTTGGGTCAAAGCAATGGATGAAGAACTTGAGCAGATCGAAAAGAACAATACTTGGGAATTGGTTCCTAGACCAAAAGATAAAAATGTCATAGGGACTAAATGGGTCTTCAAAAATAAATTGAATGAAAATGGAGAAGTAATTAGAAACAAGGCCAGACTTGTTTGTAAAGGGTATGTGCAGCAAGAAGGAATAGATTTTGAAGAGACCTTTGCTCCTGTTGCAAGACTTGAGGCCATCCGAATGTTCCTTGCTCTCTCAAGCTTTCAAAACTTCAAGGTATTTCAAATGGACGTGAAATCAGCCTTTCTGAATGGAGACTTAGAAGAAGAAGTATATATTGAACAGCCAGATGGTTTCATTCTTGGGAATGATCCAAACCTTGTATGCAGATTGAAAAAGGCTCTCTATGGTCTCAAACAAGCTCCAAGGGCTTGGTACTATCGGTTGGAAAAATATCTTCACCAACAAGGCTTTACAAAAGGATCAGCAGATAGCAACCTCTATATAAAAGTTGAAAATAACAAATTGCTAATACTTGTTGTTTATGTAGATGATATTATCTTTGGCAGCAATGAAGAGACTATGAGTCAAAACTTTGCCTTGGTTATGCAGAAAGAATTCGAAATGTCATTACTTGGAGAATTGACATACTTCCTTGGATTGCAAATCCAACAAAATGAAGGAGGCATCTTCTTGTCTCAAACCAAGTACCTCAAGCAGATCTTGAAGAAGTATGGCATGGAAGATTCAAAGCCAGTATGTACACCCATGGTTACAGGATGCAGCCTCAGTGCAAATGATGAATCAGCAGCAGTTCATCAACCAACTTATAGATCCATGATTGGGAGTTTGCTTTATTTGACAGGTACCCGACCAAATATTATGCATGCAGTAGGAATTGTTGGAAGATTTCAAGCCAACCCAAAGGAAACTCATCTTCAGGCAGTCAAAATAATCTTCAAGTATCTTCAAGGGACCCAAAACTATGGCTTATGGTATCCTAGAGATACAGATCTCACTCTTCATGCTTACACAGATGCAGATTGGGCCGGAAGTGTGGATGATAGGAAAAGCACAAGTGGTGGTGCTTTCTTCATGGGTTCCAGATTAGTATCTTGGTTCAGCAAGAAACAGAGTTCGATTGCCTTATCTACAGCTGAAGCAGAATATGTGGCTGCGGCATCTTGTTGCACACAACTTCTTTGGATGATGCAGACCTTGCAGGATTTTCAAATCACTTGCACTCCACCAGTCTCTATCTTATGTGATAATACAAGTGCAATCAGCATTTCAAAGAATCCAGTCATGCACTCAAAGACCAAGCACATACCAATCAAGTACCATTTTCTTCGGGAACAAGTGCTTGAGCAGAAGATCAAGCTGGAATATGTTCCTTCTAAGGAACAAGTTGCTGATATTCTCACAAAACCACTGCCCAGGGAAACTTTTGAATATCTCAGACAAAAGCTTGGAGTAGTTGATGCTTCATCCTGCTGTTGAAGCTTGTCTGTTCTACAGAAAAGTTGGTATACGCAAGTCACGTAAGGGATATACGCGTATATACGCCGATTTATGCTGGGAAAGTCGCGTGTATGGTGTACGCGTGTTGCAGAAAGCATATCCGCGTGCATACGCTGTTTTATGCAGGAGAAGTCACGTATATGGAGTTCTGAACAACAAGGGCAGAATCCGGTTGGAGAAGGTCTGAGATGGGTATGCCAGAATTCTTTAGGCACAGTTTCAGGGGGTGCAGCAGGCACAGGTTCAGGGGGAGCAGCTTAAAGTCTCATAAAGCATTGTTGGCATTTAGATGCTTTTGGTTCTAGTACACAACTGTTGTTGGTTTCAGGAGAAGGAGCTCAGAAGGAAATCTTGGTTGCTGATCTAAAAGATGTGTATCAGATGCTGCTTGTGACTTTCATAAATCTTGGTCTAGATTTGTTGTCTCTATGTCATGTATCTCTTCTGTGATATCTCTTTTATGGTGTCAAGGTCATGTAACGGCCTATGTTGGTTTCCTCACTATGCCTGGGATGAATGATGTAATATAATTGGTTATTTCTGATGTATCCCCTCTTGGTTGGGAGCATGGATGTATGTATTGAGTCTTTTGGTGATAGGAAGGTCGCTTATGTTGTATAAGTCTTGGTTCTTTTGAAGAACATCTTTTGCAGATCTTGCCTACAGTCAGGGGGAGCATGTTTCAGCACAGCCAAGCAAAGATATCAGCATGTACTCAGGGGGAGCACAACCCTTTTCCCTTGATGACAAAGGGGGAGAGTGATTTGATTTGGTGTTGTTGCCATCAAGTCCAAAGGGGGAGATTGTTGGCATTATGAGACAAGTATTGTCCTTGATGGCAAATCACACTGATAACAAATCATAGTGCAGAAGGATAGCAACAAGGAATTGATGATCAGCCTACAAGTATGAAGAAAAATATATACACGCTGGTTCACTATATACCAAGTCGCGTATACAAGCAGGTTCACTATATACCAAGTCGCGTATACGCAGGTTCGCTATATACCAAGTCGCGTGTACACGCTGGTTGGCTTCAGTAAAAGCACGTGTATGTGGAAAACTTATCTTTGGTCCACGGCGGTTATTCCTTGGAAGTTGTGCCTATGGTTTTGGACCTTGGTGTCTCGATGGACGTGTTGATCCCTAGTTTTGAGGCTGATGGTATTAGATTTCTATGGTTTTGGCTCTTGGTATTGAACAAGGCCTAAGGCTATATAAGGAGAAGGAAATCATTAGGCAAGTGTATGAGAAAAGTCTTGAATATCTAATGAAGTATTAGATCCAGTATGCAGGTTATTGGTTGATGGTGTATTGCTTGATCTGAGCTAAGGAGAGATCTCATCGGTTGATGGAGAACAAGATCTAAGGAGAGATCGGGATCAAATGGTTTGAAATGAACTATCTTTATATGGTTGATTATGCGAATTTCTAGATCTGCATACTGACGCAATGTTATGTTCTGGGTATAACTAAAATCTGGTACAGCTGCAAGTTATGAAAAATTATTTTTAGATCTGTACGCAGGTTGTCTTCGGTAAAACCGCGTGTATACGCGGGTTGCCTTCATTGTAGTAGCATATATCTTTTGGAGCTTGATTTTTTGGTTGCAGCTGGGTCTGACTATTATTGCAGAGTTCTATAGTCTGCTCTGTGTTCTGGTGACTGGGTTTGACAGGGTTTCAGTGGTTCAGTGATTCAAAGATTGATGATGCTAGTATTGGTTGATTTATGCTTCAATAATTTGTGAATGAATCATGGTCTTCAGATTGTAATGTTGTGCTTCAGAAGTATCCAGTCTGAAAATTGATGAAAAGTGGTACCTGAAGGAAAGAAGATTGTAGGCCAGCACCTACGTACTAGTATCTTAGCTAGTACAAGAGCAAAGGGGGTTGGAGCTCCCTTCCAAGGAAGTTTGGAGAATGAGAGAAGGTTGAAGCCTTCTGTAGGTTGTAGCCTGCGTACTGGTATAAGGCTGCACCAATACAAAAGATTGTAAACTGAAGTTCTTATTAAAGAAAGATAGAGACGACTTGCAGCAGGTGGTTTTCACCCACATTGGGTTTCCACCTTATATCATGGTGTTCATGTGTGATGATCTGTTCTGTTATACTGCATCTGTTTACTCTTATATGATGAATAATGTCCTGATGCATTTAACTGAAGATAAACTAACTGGATTATAAGATTTATGGTTATACGCTGGTTTCTTTAGACACAGTAGCGTGTACACGCTGGTTTACTTAACTGAAGTAGCGTATATGTTTCTGAGCATTGAAAATTTTTGATTGATCTGATAATACTGATTCACCCCCCCTCTTAGTATTATTTCCAACAAAAGGATGGGGAGAAAGTATAGAGATCATGTCTTGGATATGATTCATTTGTTGTTGGAGATCCTTCAGGCACTTCAGCCATCGACTTTGGAAATGTTTCTAGTAACTATTCCTATGGTTTTTAATGTTGTGATTATTTCATCTCATGGTTATTTTGGGCAAGCAAATGTTTTAGGAATGTGTGATAAGATATCGATGGACAGGTAAACAATTTTTTTATAATTGAAATGTCCATGCCATGATATCCTCTCTTTATTGTTTGATTGTATCTTGAACATTTATTTCAATTTTTATTTTTATTTTAAATATGAAATTGAAAGTACTTGGTATTATGCCTGTTTAAACAAAAACCAAAGCTTGAAGATGAAATTAATATTACACGATGTTGATTGAAATCCTTTTAACTATTTTGTATTGAAAGATTTTCATGATTATTAGAAAAGTTTACTTTCATGTTGTTATTTGAGAACGTGTTGATTATATACTTTACCAATTTCATGCATTAGACAACAAATTGTTGTTATGAATAAAATGACAAGGATTAGACATAACACCTCAGATTATTATTTTTAACAAGTTATTTACAACTTGATATTTTTAGCATGTAACTTAGTTTGCGTGATTGTGCCTAAGATTTCCCTGAAGGTTGAATACTAAGTTACTAAGGTGTTCTTTTCTATGGTGAATTTAATTTGTTTATATAGGTCATCTGGCCACATAGTGGTCACTATCTCTCAACTGAAGAAAACTTGTTCGAGTTTCTTACTTTTATGGGGAAGAAAAGCTTTAACATTGTTGATGTTGAGGTATATGTAATATAAATCCTTTATAGTCTAATTTCATTTATGTTCTACTATTCATTCTCTTTCATGTCTTACACTCTACATTCTAGGTTCTTTTGTTTTTAGAAAAGGAACTCAGTATTGATGGTAAGCAACAGGACTTGAAGAAAGAGAACACTAACACTAGAGCGACAAATGCAAAAAGAGAGAGAAGAGAACCGGTCTAATGGTACCCTTAAAGCCAATATCCCACATAAGACACACACAGAGACTGATGTTCAAGTCTTCATAGTTGGTGAATTCACCTGCAATGACTTGACAGCACAATGATAATGTTTTATAGTGATGAAACAAAATTTCATGTGTAAATTGTAGTCCAGCCAATGTTAAGTTGGAAACTCATATTTTAATACTCGACATTTCATATAATATAATTTCTATGGTTGAAAATATTTATAGTTGCACTTGATATTGTTTAGTAGTTTAACTAACATATGTAATTTTGAATTTTCATATTAGATGAACCAATTCACATTGTATGATGTTTTTTTAATTTAGTCACAAAATCATACTAATTAATCTATGTTGATTAATAGCGAACACATAAAATCAATCTAAAACTATTAAATTAGTAGTTTATATTGATTAATGATGAACACAAATAAAATGAATATATGGCTAAATTAGTCGTTTATAATGATTATTAATGAAAATAAATGAAATTAATATAAACTACTAAATTAGTTTTTTATATAATGAATATGAAACTACTAAAAAATGTAAATGACTACTGCAAATGATTAATTTTTCATTACAAATGACAACTAAATTTTGCATATATACGACTATTAGTAGCTAATCTACCATATCTTATAACATGACAAAAATTTAGTCATATTTCTTTGGTCATTAATTGGTTTCAAAAGACGACTAAAATTTTCATATATATGACTATTAGTAGCTAATTTACAGTATCTTAAAACACGATCAACATTTTGGTCATATTTCTTTGGTCATTAATTGTTTTTCTCAGATGATCATATAGTAATATATTTTGTTGTATATTTGGTCATTAATTGTGGCAATTAATGACTAAATCAATAACTAAATTAATGCTCAAATTTATGACTAAATATACTGATAGATGATAAAATTGAAACAATAAATTAATGACTAAGCTAAAAACGATTAAAAGTTGGTCGCGTTATAAGATACTGTAAATTAGCTACTACTGGTCACCAACTGAAAAATAATTATTTATATGCAAATTTTAGTAACTAATTAGCCATTTTGTATTAGTGATATATGGAAGAGTTTCTATTCTGGGTATCAATCCAATAACTCTCACAAACTTTTGGGTGATGGGGTGGATGACCTAGATCTGATTGTAAGAGACCTTGTAATGTTGCACAATTCTAGGCTAAGAAGAATTTCCAACTTTAGGAATGTGCGCAGGGGAGTTGCCCATAATGTTCTTTCCTTGACCATAGGAAATAAAATTGGGGTTAGTGGGGTTATCAGCCATAAATTTATGGTTTCCCTCCTTCTAGTGCCATAAATGTTGATGGTGTTGGACTCGCTAACATTCAGGGGATCTCTCAAATATGAATTCCCAATTATACCTCATAGCGTTTGGTGTAGTATTACCATCTCGTATAAGGGCGCGGTTGCGAAGTTCTTAAATATTTTCCTTTGCTCTAACTATCAGCAAGAGAGAGGGATTGTTGTTGGGAAAAGTATCTAATTCAGAATGCCCCTATCCCACTCTAAGGTGTGATAGTGCCTTAGCAACAAACAAGACAAACTACTTGAGTATTCTTCTTTATGAAATGTAAATGAGGAGGAAGGATGTAACTAACCTATGTCTTTCGCTAGTTTGTTGATCCAATCACTCCTCTCTTCAATGGCTCCCAGCTCCCTGCTCCTTTACCGGCCCAGCTTCACCGAATTCCTGCAAGATCACAAGAGAGAGAAACTACATGAAGATATAGATATACATTCATAAAAAGCTCAGGATCAGATTAAGCTAAACATGCAAATATAGCAAAACATCATTGATACACAGCATGTAGGAGAAACTCAAATAGTTTATTGATAGAATAAGAAAGTCCAAGAGGAGATACAACCAAGTGAGTCCCGATCCAGCATCTACCTCCCAGCAAAGGAATCCCTTCCTCTCCTCCAACAAAGCATAAATCACCCAATGTACTAATCTCAATCTCAAACCAACAACAATTCTCTGCAAAGTACAAAATTCCAGCCTCTGGATCTCTGGGATGAGGGATCCATATATAGATGTAAGCAGAGAGGATGAGTCAGCTTATGTTTTGACTTGTGGCTTCTCTCTGTCAGTTCTTGCTTCCACTTGGAGACTGAGAGCCTCTTACTCATCACTTGGTCGAATTCAGTGAGGCAAGTGTCATTGGAGAAGATTCTGGAAGCTTCCATGGTCTTTCCACCTCGTTGAATGACTCTGCCACTTGTCATTTCCCGCTCAACGCACCAGGGTAGTGCATTCAAGTGCGTTGCAGTGCACCTAGACAGTGTACTGGGGTGCTTTGCAACGTAGGCAGCTAGTGGAGCACTTGAATTGATCCTGAATTGACTGTTTCTGAGTGGGTTTTGGTGGAGAACTTCTAGGAGAAGCTGTCATTGGTTGACCTTGTTCCTTTAGGAGCTGTAACAACATCTTTAGGGACACTGGATCCCTTGGATTATGGACATTTCATGCTTATAGCTGTAAGGCACAAAAATGTCTATAACAGTTGCCCCCTAAAGTATGAGGCTGTTTATCGGGTGAAATGCTTTATTAGGAGGATCCGAAGTTCATTCAATGCTGGGAGGAGACCTGTAATAAGATACAATACAATACATTATTCTTCATCCTATTTTTCATGATCTAGCTGAGGCGGGCATTCCCATGCTCAGCTTTATAAATTCATTTTTATGTACATAGGACAGACAATCGTCTGATGGTAGACTGATGATCCTGCTGAAATCATCATCCTTTTGGTAGGATGATTATCTGTTCTGCAATGCTGTACATGTCAATGTCTTTATTTTTTCTGAATATATATCGCAGCCCAGATGGATGAAACTAGATCCGGGGTCTTCAATCTCGTCCGATCTTCACTCTAAGTACAAGTCGATCCATGTGAGAAATGTTTTGAAGTCGAACATGGAAAGACATCGCTTGATTACCAGTCAATGATGTAAACTGTTAACAAGCGCGAGAGGAATCACCGATAATGATAATGACCCTCAAGGTACTGCAGTACAATTCACATGGTGGGAATAAAGGACTTTCCGTCGAACACCACGCAAAATCTTTCGGTCGAAGGTCATTGATGTATACCTGTCGCCGGAAGTGAGAAACTTGCCATTGAGGCATGCAAGCTTCAAAGTACTGAAGGGGGTGTTCCTAGATCAACTTCTTGGATAATGAGCTGATGTCGACAAGAAGCGATCTATCAAAGGAGGGCCTTGATGTATCCCACATCAGTGACACGGAATGGAGCAAATGATTTTGATGGAGGTGAAAACGATCTGATGATATATGGTTCAGGGTGGCGGTCATGAAAAGAATGAAGTATAATGTATGGTAGTGGATGGGACACGGTTGACTTCTCTGGATGACTTCTCTTGAACATATCGGCGACACTTATGTGATGGATTGGTAGCATTTACCCCAAAGGTGGATGGTATGGCGAGACCATGGTGATGTGGCCGGTGAATGAAACAACCCAACCCGACTCAGGCATGGAGTGGAAGTGTCATGTTCAAGAGCGACTTGCTACCAATAAAGGTTCTTTGAGTTTCTTCCCAATTTTTCCCCAGTCATTGCTAACCAGCACCTCTTTATTTTTGTCAAGCTTGAGGAGGATAACATATGCTTGTTCTATAATTTGCCCTTCGGGCAAACCCATCGCTATGTTTTAACGAGCCTAGCGATAGTGAAACTCGTTCTTGTCTAAAGACAAGTTTGTCGCTATTAATCTTTTTAATGAGTCTAACGACAAAGATAACTCAGTCCTTTTCATTTTTAGAGAGTCTGAAAAGGTACATAAAGTCAACTCCGGAAGTCCTTTTTCGTCATCTAATCCCTTAAGTCCGAAAAAGTATAAAACAATACAGAAGGGATGAATCTTCGATATTTTTAACGAGCCGAACAAAACAAGCGCTCGATCTTTTTGTGCAATAATCCCTCAGGTCCAAAAAGATTAAAATCTAGAGGAGGGATAGCTCTTCCTGTCGCTTTAACGAGCTGGAAGGCCAAAACTCGGCAATCTTTTCATATTTTACGAGTCAATTGAAAAGAGCTTAAAGAAGACTCGTCTTTTGAGGAACGAGTGATGAAAGGGTAGCAACTGATTCCAGGTAAGGGTTGGAATTTTCCAAGCACGGCAGAGTCACAAGGATGGATAGTGAAATCACTCTTCGCAGCTGTTCCTCAAAATGGGTAAACAATCAAATGGAGGTGAATGATCGGCCAATGGAAAAGTGGAGGTGACGGTGCAAACACGACCAAGGCTTTAATGGCTGATAATGTTACATTCACGGTGGTTATTTACCGGAGGATAGTTCATTTTTTAACGAGATTAAACGTGGGTGGAAACATTTGCTCGGTGTGGGTTTATTTTTAACGAGCTTGAACCTTGCGGTAACACTGCTCGATCTTATGTTTATTTTTTAATGAGCATGAACTATGTGCTAAAACTACTCGATAACATGGTATTGTTTTGATTTTTTACCATAAATAGCTTTGCTTTTCAAAGATAGTACTGTATTTTCAATTGCTACATCAAACTAGTTAGAAATGGACAACATTTGCTTGAAAATGAGATTAAAATGCTAATATTTTACTTTGAACTACGTAAAAAGCAATTTAAAAGTGTTTTTACCTTTCATTTTACCATTTCATTTGAACTTGGCTTGTTGGAGCTTTGGAGGTGCCTCTTCCCCCTTGATTTTCATCAGCTGATTTCGGGAGATTCTGTGGATGATTCTCGGCACCGTCTAGACCAGGTAGGAGCTAAACCTGAGCTCTTTCATTTCATGGTTTCCTTTCTGCATTCTGTGCTTCATTCCCTGCTTTTCTGAGCCCTTGGGGTTT
Source organism: Pinus tabuliformis (assembly GCA_031772625.1). Lineage (NCBI taxonomy): Eukaryota > Viridiplantae > Streptophyta > Pinopsida > Pinales > Pinaceae > Pinus > Pinus tabuliformis. Next base: position 1,244,136,160 of record CM062819.1, read on the forward strand.
GATGGGAGCGTTCTGCCATCAACGCACCCTAGGCCTATCAAAACCTGCGCTGAAAGTGAGTCATCATGAAGGTGACTTGACATTCAACGCACCCATAACACATGTGTAGGTGCGTTGGGCGCAGAAAGGAAAGTTGTTGCACAGTTTTCAGTGAAATTTTTCCCTGTTTCTCATCAAAATTAGGATTTAATCTCCTCTCTTGTTTGTTTTTGCAGAGATATTGGAGCAAAATGACCCTTACATGGCGAGAACGAGAACATGAAGAAGAGGACATGATTTCCCTACATGATCCTGTTACAGTGAACGCGCTGCGGAACTGTGGTTTGCTGAAGTTCTTCCGCATCTCTAGCATGAGACAGCAGATCAACCTACTGCAGTATTTGCTCGATGCTTGGGATCCTATCAACCAAGTTTTCCAGATTAGGGGCAAATCCATCCCCTTGACTGCAGTAGACATTTACTTCTTGACTGGCTTGTCGCGGCGGGGTGCCCCCATTTCTTTGTCAGGTTCGGCCCGAGGGAGTGACTCTGTGAGAGATTATGTCCGCCAGTATTGCAGGGAAGGATCTCAGCCGAGTAAAGACGGCAAGATCATCATCCGAGACGTCACTGACAGGTCCCTCAGGTCTATCCTGTTTACTTTTGGTAGGATGGCCGGGAGTGCATCTCTTCATGTAGCCAACAGGTCCTATATGCAACATGCCTTGGAGTGTCTCCAACCGAAAATATTCAATTGGTGTGATGCAGTACTTCTTGTGATGAAGAGTCAGTTGACCAAGATAAAGGACAGGAGGTTGAAGAACTTTCGGTTTGGTTCTATTTTGACCGCCTTTGCCTTGGAGAAAATACCACTGATGCAGCCGCAGTACATAGCACTCGACATACCTTCTCCTACTGAACCACGTATGCAGAGATGGGTTGACCATATGTATAGGCATGTTGGTCAGTCTCAGATTTCGTTTTCCGATACCTTCTTCAGGTGGTTTGATCGGCAGGAGATGGCTTATGCCGAGTATCCATATGCTGGCATGGATTTCCGGGGTGATTCGGATCTGGTACTGCCGGATGGCGAGCAGTGGGGCGCTATTGGTAAAATCTTTGACCATATCACTGTTTACTATTTTTATTTATAATGTCCTTGTGCTTTATTCTATCAAGATTTTTAATCAAACTCATCTGTCCATGCAGATGTTGGTCCTGTTCGTCCAGCAGTCCGTTTGAGAGTGCCAGCCGCTGCCCCAGCAGGAGAGGCTGCCGAGAGGGTTATCCTTCGTGACCTTGATGTGGCCGAGACTCTTACAGCTATGCAGGAGCAAGTTGAGAGCCTTACTCTCGGTATTCCCGATGTGAGGATCGATGAGCTACCTTTGCAGTTACAACGACATACTACTGGTGTGCCTAGACGATGGACTCGTCTCTTACGCATGATCGCACAGGCTGTGACTTGCTATCACGAGCATCATTAGACTAGGGGTACCCCCTAGCATTTTGAGTTTTTGGGTCATGTGACCGATTTTGTGTTGGTTACAGAACATTATATGTAAACCATAAACAGCTATATATATATTTTGATTTTCGGGTTTTATTCTGGTTGAGTTATATGATCCACATGTAAAACATTGATAATGTGTTTCTTTTTACAAATGTTGCAAATGTCTATCTAACACATAATTTGCTAATGAGCCGGTTAATGTGTTTAAGTTTCTGGAAATATGTTGGTATTGAATCAAATCAAATTGTCTTTCCAAAATCTTAACCCTTAGGAACATGCGATAAATAGCTGGATTTTAGATGGAATATATACCATTGAGTTGTAGTATTACGAGTCGTGAGTCTAGCCTGACAATTAGTCGGCGTATACCATGGGTGATGGTATCAGAGAGAAGTTCTATCAACGCACTATACTTAGCGATTTTATTCGTTGATTGACCAATACATGCACCTCTGAAACTTACTAACTCGCCACTTGGATAAAAAATGGCCCAGGCTGTGGAGGACAGGTTCCGCGAACTACGACTCGCTCCATCGACATATCCAACCCATGTCTCCAAAAGGTTTGACATCTGCAATAAATGTAAAAAGGTGAATTACTCGACCAAAACGAACACTTTAGCGAAAACAAAATACAACAAAAGCATATTGGTTACTATTTAAGCATAGTAACGCTTGAGGTACAACCCATTACGAGGTTGTGCCAGTGGAATTCCGTCATAATCCATTAACTCGTAGGCTCCTTTTGCTAACACTCATTTAACAATATAGGGGCCCATCCATAAAGAATTAAATTTACCTACTCCCAATTTATCGGATTCTTGGTTGTAAAGCAAGACCAAGTCACCTTCTGAGAAGACACGGGGTTTGACATTTTTGTCGAACTGCGCCTTGACACATTTCTTATGGGCTTCGTTAGCCAAAGCGCATCACGACGGGTTTCATCCAATTGGATTAATTCCAAGAAACGGGCCTCTTCTTCTGAAGTTCCGGGGAGGAGATCGATTGCGAGTTTAAGAGACGAGATTTCGCACTGGACTGGTAGGACTGCTTCCAGGCCATATACCAGTTGGAAAGGTGTGAACCCGGTCGCATTCCTTACCGATGTTCGGTAAGCCCACAAGGCTGAGTACAGGATTAGGTGCCACCTTCTTTTGTGAACTCCGATCATCCTTTGCAACATACGCTTCAGGACCTTGTTGATTGCTTCAACTTGTCCGTTGGCTTGCGGATAATACAGAGTAGAGCTGTCGTGAGACAATCCTAGCTTGGCAGCTAATTCAAGCATCATGTGATTGCGAAAACGCGATCCATGATCCATGACTATAGCCTGTGGTATGCTGAATCTGGCGACTACATGATTGAAAAAGAAAAGGGCAGTTGTTTCACCAGTGTTATCTAATGTAGGCATCGCCTCGGCCCATTTGGTAAAATAGTCAACTGCGACTATGATATACCCATGCCCCCCGGTCGAGGTGGGGTTACATGTCATGAAATCGATGCCCCATTTGGCGAATGGACCAACAACAACTATTGGCTGCAGAGGTGCGGGTGGTCTTCTGGTTTTGCTATCAAAAATTTGACAAGCATGGCAACTTCTGACTGCGGTTATGCAATCTTTGAACATTGTTGGCCAGAAGTATCCTGCTCGTAAGATTTTTTGTGCTGTAGCATATCCAGATTGATGCCCCCCACAACTCCTGAATGACACTCATTGAGGGCTTTCTCGGCCTCCTCATGGGTGAGGCACCTTCTCAGAACTGTATCGATACCACGACGGTAAATTGTATCACCGACGATCATGTAGTCTTTTGCTTGGTATCGTATACGTTTCTGTTCAGAGTGAGAGGTGTTAGGCCTATACTTTTGGGTTTGGAGATAAATTATTATATCTCCATACCACTCATTGCTTGTAGATATCAGAAACAAATTCTCGTCCACGATTGATTCTTCGGATGTTTCATCGTTGGACGACGATGGGAGATCGCATAATAATTCTGCAAAAACTAGAGCTTTCTTTGATTTGGATTTTACAAATTCCAGATCAAACTCTTGAAGGATTGCTATCCATTTTGAATATTTTCCCCCCAGCAACTGTCGCGACAATATATAAGTCATGGGGTTGCAATCAGACAGAATGGTAGTTTTCCGAAAGAGGACATAGTGTCGAAACCTTTGTATCGCTTGAACAGCTGCAAGCGCTAGTTTTTCAACATAAGAATATTTACTTTCTGTATCATTTAAGTTTTTACTTAAATAATATATAGGGTGTTCAATTCCATCGACTTCTTGAACTAAAACCATTGTGATGGTCGTATCTGCTGCAGCCAGATACAGGTTAAAATCTCTTTGATAATCGGGGGCGTACATTAATGATGCTTTCATTAAGGAATCTTTTAAAGCATCAAAGGAAGCTTGCGAAACCTGATCCCAGACGAAGGGTACCTCCTTTTTCAAAAGACTTGTATAACCTTTAGCAAGTTCGTCGTAATTTGGAATGAACCTCCTCAGAAAGTTTGCTTTCCCTTGGAGTTTCTGAATCTGAAGCAAATTTGAAGGTGGAGGCAAATTTATGATTGCTTGTACCTTGCACGGGTCGAGACGAATCCCATCCTTGGAGACTACAAAGCCGAGTAAACGACCAGAACTGACGCAAAATACACATTTGTGTGGATTGAGTCGTATCTTATAGTGTCGGCAACGTAGAAATATCGCTCTTAAATGCTGCGGATGATCAGTCCGCTTTTGCGAATGAGCCGGAAGGTCGTCGAGGTATGGTTGAACGATGTTCTTGATGTCATGGAAGGCATAATTCATCGCCCTCTGAAACGTCGCCCCTGCATTCTTTAAACCAAAGGGTAATTTTCGATATGCGAATGTGCCCCACGGACAAATGAATGCAGTCTTTGACTGGTCCTGTGGGCGGATAGTTATTTGATTATACCCGGAAAATCCATCCATGAATGAAAATATTTCGCATCTGGCGCATTCATCAATTATCTAGTCGATGAAGGGTGTAGGGTAGTTGTCTTTTGGACAAGCTTGATTTACATCCCTATAGTCGACACACACTCTAATTGTCCCTTGTTTTTTCAAAACAGGGACAATATTCGATACCCAATCGGTTAGAGGAACCGGGTAGATGAAACCAGCATGGAGAAGTTTTTCAACTTCTGCCTTAATGGCAGCGGCTTTCTTGGGGTGCACTTGCCTGAGCCGTTGTCGTACCGGTTTGACATCTGGATACATCTTAATTTCGTGTTCAACGATACTCGATTCGATGCCTGGCATTTCACTGTATGACCAAGCAAAGACATCTCTGAATTCGCGAAAAAGAGCGTTATATATTTCCAGTTCTGAAGGAGAACAACATTTGCCAACATAAATATTCTCTACAACATCTGTTTTAGTCGAGATATTTATGGCTATAGTCTCTTCAATGTTGGATAAGTTTCGCTCGGAATCCACCGTATTTACAGTATTTGAAAAGAATTCAAAAACTGAAGGGTGATAAAGGTCATCTTGAGTATCTTCTTCATAATCCGGAAGAAGGGAACGATGGTGGCAATCATTCCATGGTGCCCCTTCAATCAACATTGATTGTAGAATTCCTTCATCGGTTCCATGCACTCGCGACCAAGGATCTGAAGGGGTACCATATTCTCTAGACCTATCTACCCAAACGCTTGATGAGCGTTGATTCGGGTTTGCCTCCCATGCTAGAAATATTGATTGCTATAATACTTCTATTGGGGTTGGGGGAAAAACCATTGCATGATCCATGTTGATATCGTTTTCTGAAATCTTTGTGGAAGATATCATATTGCAGGTTCCTATCGACGCTACTTCCGCCAGATTGATTGGAGGTGGAAGAGCGAAAGTTCCCATTAGTATAGGATCTTTTAGTAGGCCTACTCCGATATTCTGAAGCGAATGGGGGCTTCCATGGATCATAGGAATGCTTCCTGTAACTTGAGAACCATTAGGGAGGAAGTTTTGTTGATCGACGATTGTAATCCCTCCTTGGAAGGGGAATGCAATCTTTCTGAAATAAGTCGACACAACAGCTGCCATGGCATATATCCACGGTCTTCCTAGCAGGATGTTGTAATCAAGATTTCCATCGATGACTTCAACATCTATTTCTACTGTTTTTCCCCCTAGTTCAACCTTCAAGTTATTTAGGATACCATATGGGGTATATGACCTTCCGTCGAATGCTTTTAATGTCGTCGAAGATCGCGACAAGGTTGGACATCCTAAAGTTTTCCAGCAACTCATCAACATAATACATGTAGATGCCCCCTCATCAATAATTGTTCGATGAACAATTTTGTTGAGGGCTTTCACTTGAATAAGGAAAGCTAGTTGTGCTGGTAACTGAGGATCGTATCCTTTGTGGTCAAAGGATACAAGATTGGAATCCTTAGGATCAACCCCACCAATGGCTGATAACAAAGCTTGCCTTTGGGATGGGCAATTTTATAGCACCTCAAGAGTCGACATAGCGGACGGCGATTGGGCCAAATCTTCCACTATGTTATAATGTTGTGCCGCTCTAGTGCGGGGATTAAACGTCGACTTGTGTACTACTCCCTTTGGCGGTTTTATTGTTAATTCAGGGATGATGGGTGGTACAACTTCTGTCGAAGTTGTTGTTGAACTACTTGGTTGATCTTTATCCTTGTTGTTCGACAGCTGCGGATTCCCGTAATCTTTGTTCCTTGTCGAAATCAAAGCATCATTTTGCTGTTTTGAAACCGACAACATTAGCAATTGAGACGGGGAAGCATTTCCACTATCAACCAGATTTTGTCCTGGATTTGGAAACGGATCAGTTAACACAGTTGAGGTTTTTGAACTCTTAAAGAACCTTTTAAGCTCAGCTTTGTATGGACATTCTTTCGTCCAATGATCCTCATCACATATCTGACACCCTGAGGGGGGTGGTTTCCTATTTCCAGGAGGGTTTGAAGAAGTTTTTTCAGGAGATGATTCACCCTGTTTCTTCTTCTTCCCTTTGTTTTGTTTCTTCTTGCTTCCTGGTTGTTTGGTTTATTTGCCCTTATCTGTCGATACGGCATTTACTTCCGAAGCAAGAATTTCGTCTTTTGCATTTTGATCTGAAATCTTAAGGGCCTTCTTGGATGTGGCCTTTGTCGATTTCGCGTTTGTCATGCCAATCACACCATCGCCGGCGTGAGAGTCATTGTTTGATTTAGGAGGAGGAGGAACTGAGAATTCCGGTCTATGGGCGTCAGGTATTTTATCGTATAGCGTGCCAGACTGAGTATAGACCAAGTCCAGATATTGCACACGAGCGATGACTTGCTCTTCCGTTACGACTCCCCCCTTTGCCACATCTTCTGTTATGGCAGGAAGTAACGACTTGATAAACCATTCAGCTAATAGCTGATCGGGAACGTACGTTTTTACCATCCTACGACGACGTCGCCACTCATGTATATGATCAGATATGTGAGTGGCCGTTGTCTGTTTCAAGTTGGTTAGGATTTCCGTTCCCGTTTCATACCTTATCGGTAATTGAAAATGGGTTAAGAAAGTCGTGGCTAAGGTACTGAAGTTGTCGAACGAAGCTCTAGGCAATTCAATATACCATTTTGCCGCTGGACCCGTTAACGTCCTCTGAAAAAGGCGAAGCCTTATCGAATCATCATTTAGGGTGTTTGACGAACACCATAGATGAAATGTCATCACGTGATTCGATGGATCTTCACCTGGATTTCCATTAAATTTAGGAATATCTGATGGAAGTTTGTGTGGAATCGCTGGCCACCAAGGGGCGTAAGCAATTGGATCGTTTGTTAACCAATGTAAATCAGGTAACTCTAAGGTTGCCACGAATGGTAACTGTTGATTCAGGTTAGGTGAAGCATACCCAGGATATGATGGAATTTCCTGAGCAGTTGGTCTTTGCATACCAGCATAATGTAGTTGATGCTGGTATGACTGATACGGTTGGTGGGCATGACCATTGTAAAATGGTTGATTTTGACCGTTTTGAATGTACGGTTGCCCACTGTTCGCAAAGATCTGCTGCTCAGAACCTTGGTATACTTGTTGGAATTGTGGTTGTTGGTATTGCACCAGCCATGGTTGTGAAGCCATGTTCTGTTGCGCTATACTAACTGTTGGACCAAGATGTGGGGTAAATGTACCCGTCTAGACCTGTGTCGCCCCACTAGTTGGTGATTGTGGTTGAGTCACAGGGTCAAGGGGCTGTTGCATTACAACCTGAGAAATCTGAGGTTGGCATACAACAGGCAGCATTTGAACTTGTGACACCGTCACAATAGCTGGTGTAGTCGGGATGTTCGACATAGGTACACATTGTTGCATTGAATATACAACTCTTGGTTGTTGAGGTAGCATAGGTACCCAACCACTTGATGTAACTCCAGTATAACCTGAATACTGTTGTGAACTCCCGTATGGATATCCTCCCGGAGGGGGTAATGAAAGGGCAAACTGCCCCCCATACAGTGGTAATCCGGAACTCAAGGGGATTGTTTGCCCTTGGGGACTGGATTGCCCAAATTGACCTCCAAATGGATCAATTTGTCGAGTCTCAACATAAGAGTTGCCGGATATTATTCCGGAGGAACAAACAGGAACGGACCATACTGTCGAAATAGCCCCTGGATGGACTCCTTCTAGCGGTTGTGAGCTAGTCGGGATAGATGGTACGCCGGCAAAAATTGTCGGAGTGACGACAGGGAGTTCCGCTGTCACTGTGTCAGTTGACACAGTCCTAGATGTTGACGGTTGTTCAGACATTTTGAGTCTATCCAAAAGATTACCTAGCGATTCGACAGGAACTTCCACTGGTGGTAGACTAACTTCTGATGTCGAAGGAAATAGAGTGACCCCGACTCCAAAATGCGTTGGAGTACTTGCTTGCGGATCTTCTAGAATTTCCTCTATCGCAATCAAACCTGGTGGAAGGGGAAGACCGTCAGGTCCGTAAAATATTTCTGGTGCCGAAGAAGGGGTTGATTCGACAGTGACAGATGTTTGAGGAGCAAGACTCTCCGAACCGGTTGCAGATGGAACTGGTTCAGTAACACAAGTGTTTTCTCTCAGACTAGGATCAGTATCACTGTCCCTCTGTGGCTGTCGAACTTCTTCTGTAGAGGCAGGGTTTCCAAAAATGTTTGGAGTAACCGGAACCTCAGATGTTGTTGGAACACTTGTTCTAACTTTAATAGGAGATTTGGAACCAGTTAAATGAGTTCGCTTTGTCCGTACTATTTTCGATTCCAGAGACAAAGACGGTTGACTCGTAAGCCTCCACGAACGACGGGGTTTCAATTGACTTTCTTCCACGATTGCGGATTACTCGATCAACTAAAATACAAAAGGGGAAATATGTTTCCGAATTAAATGAATTTTAGATGCTTTGGACACAACTTGCTTTTTCAATTTTAAAGAGTCGAGAAAAAGCAAAAGATGACTCTAGTCTCCTTCGATGTTTTAACGAGCCCGAAGTGACAAATGCTCGGATGGACTTTTTCCATTATAGAGTCTGAAAAAGGCCAAAAGGAACTGCTCTGGAGTTCTAGGTAGAGGGTGTGCCAAACTTTTCGCGAAACCGGAGAATACTTTTTAAGGTACGGGCGGTCAATCTTCCTGAATGCTGTGTTCAGTGCATTGCGATCAGTAGGGCAGCCGACACGGCTTCCTATGGATAAAGGTTTTATGCCTATAGGGGTCTCCCAATATATACTCGACGGTACGTGGGAGCACAATCCATACTGGCGCTTATCGTCTCTCAGGAGGAATCACCCAACCATCAGCGAGATCGACAGTCACCAGGTTTTACGACACCGGAACACGTCTCTAGCCTAGACCTCTATGTTGTGCGTTAAGTTTCAATGCGTTGTTAGGTTCATTCAATTTATTTTAGGTTGATATTTCTTAGAAGTTTTCCTTTTTGGATCACCACGAGATGTAGATACAAATCCTAAATGCAGTCTAAAGATGATAAGCAAGCATTTACCTATTTTCAACAATGAAAATCCTAGCTACAAGGGGAAAAGAAAGACACAATCTTTTCTCAAAGAGCATAGATCACACTGTAAATGCACTTTTTCCTAAATCAAACCATACAAACGATCAATATGCAAATGCACAAATGCATGTATTTGTTTTCACTTTCTTAATATTGATGCCTAAAAAGAGAGCTGTTGTACAAAATTGAATTCGATTTCAAGTGAAAACACAAACAAGTTTCTTTTTGAAATCAAAAAGACGATTACGACACTTGTGATTTTGAAGTAAACACTTGTTTCGACACTAGAAATTCACAAATTCAATCCAAAAGACAAAAGTAGAAGCGCAATCAACTGTCAACAGCAAACAAACTTACTCCTAAGATCAAAACGACACTTACGGCAGGTCTAGATCTAAGGGCGACAGTATGACTAGTTTACTTTTGTAATGGGAAACTGCAAATGATGTAACAAATACACAAAGAAAAAATACAGCTTCTTTATACAACTGAGGTGGAACTAAGGCAGAGAAAAGGGGTTTTCAGATAGGTACACACACTGATAACAGGCTGCAAAAAAACAGAGATAAAACTGAACACAAGGATGCAAAGAACCACAGCTGCACAGGGCAAAGGCCGATCAGCGCACCTGCAGAACAGAGAAACTGAATTGCAGTGCAGGTCGCCCTCTCGGGACCTGCATTGAAATGCAGAGTCTCTTCACAGAGCCTGCGCTGAAGCAGAAACGAGAATTGTTTCTGGGTTCTGGGTCACGGTTTGCAGTCTGATCTGAGGTTTTTGGCCGGATAAAAGCTATCAATAAGGTACAATTAGGAGGATGATTTAAAGGAGGACTAAGAGCTATCACAAAGGGAAGTTAGAGCATTTGTGGATCAGCTTGTTCAGATCATAAACAGGCCAAGCGACTGGACTAGAGTGGTAGATCTCTACTTTGCATTTGTAAATGGCAAATGCAGTTCGATTCAGCACTCCTAAGTTTATGAGAAGAATAACAATAGAAACACAAATAAACTAACTAGATACGATCCCCAACGGAGTCGCCAATTTGTTGCTGGGAAAAGTATCTAATTTAGAATGCCCCTATCCCACTCTAAGGTGTGATAGTGCCTTACCAACAAACAAGACAAACTACTTGAGTATTCTTCTTTATGAAATGTAAATGAGGAGGAAGGATGTAACTAACCTGTGTCTTTCGCTAGTTTGTTGATCCAATCACTCCTCTCTTCAATGGCTCCCAGCTCCCTGCTCCTTTACCAGCCCAACTTCACTGAATTCCTGCAAGATCACAAGAGAGAGAAACTACACGAAGATATAGATATACATTCATAAAAAGCTCAGGATCAGATTAAGCTAAACATGCAAATATAGCAAAACATCATTGATACACAACATGTAGGAGAAACTCAAATAGTTTATTGATAGAATAAGAAAGTCCAAGAGGAGATACAACCAAGTGAGTCCCGATCCAGCATCTACCTCCCAGCAAAGGAATCCCTTCCTCTCCTCCAACAAAGCATAAATCACCCAATGTACTAATCTCAATCTCAAACCAACAACAATTCTCTACAAAGTACAAAATTCTAGCCTCTGGATCTCTGGGATGAGGGATCCATATATAGATGTAAGCAGAGAGGATGAGTCAACTTATGTTTTGACTTGTGGCTTCTCTCAGTCAGTTCTTGCTTCCACTTGGAGACTAAGAGCCTCTTACTCATCACTTGGTCGAATTCAGTGAGGCAAGTGTCATTGGAGAAGATTCTGGAAGCTTCCATGGTCTTTCCACCTCGTTGAATGACTCTGCCACTTGTCATTTCCCGCTCAACGCACCTGGGTAGTGCATTCAAGTGCGTTGCAACGCAGCTAGACAGTGTACTGGGGTGCTTTGCAATGCAGACATCTAGTGGAGCACTTGAATTGATCCTGAATTGACTATTTCTGAGTGGTTTTTGGTGGAGAACTTCTGGGAGAAGCTGTCATTGGTTGACCTTGTTCCTTTAGGAGCTGTAACAACATCTTTAGGGACTTTGGATCCCTTGGATTATGGACATTTCATGCTTATAGCTGTAAGGCACAAAAATGTCTATAACAGGGATGCAATGGTGCCTTGGAAAATAAATAAGGTGTGCCTAGTGAGTATCCAATTATAGATGTGTCATATTTCTTCTACTATGGAGAGGGGAAAAAATTAGGCCTCTAAGGGAGAGGTAATAGTATCACCTAAGAAGAGACACACATGAACCAGAGGGATCCTTCTAACATCAAATGAAATAGTCCACAAGGGATGCGACGATTATTACAACAAACAAATGAGAAAGGTTTGTCGAATATCCTGTGGAGTAGTGCACAAGGATGGAATAAAAATGACAACCATTACAACAAATTCCCGATAAGGTAAGTACTAAAACAACCGAAATAGTTCAACTATCTTAGCACATGTGAAAGAAAAAATGAAGTATAAACATCCACAGAATAGTCTTACAAACATTCATAATTCATGCATGAAGAACATGTTGGCCTTGAAGGCAGTAGTTATTAAGTAAAATTTCCAAGAAACATGTATACAATGAACATCACTAGCTCTAGTAGTGGAGCGTTAGAGCCACCCCTTGCTCCCCAAGAGAACTAGCTTATCTCTCTAATGCTTTGTGGGAGGGGCCAAGGTGAAAAATTCCTTTGCTCATACAATGAGGGAGTATATATAATCGAGGGGTGATGCTTCCCCTTCCTTGTGACTCTTTGAGTACCCTTATGATTCTTTGACTTCCTATGACTTTTCAACTTACATGACTCTTTATACTCCATGTGCGTCATTTGGAATTCCACTTTGAAATACATTTTGAATACCATTTACATGATCCACAATAACGATGTGGCATATGACAACTCATGACATGATACTACTAACATGGATTGCTTGATGATCTGGCAGTGTCAAGCCATTGATGCTACTTTGAGTTGAGTGTCTCCTTGAGAATTCTCTTCTTTTCACCTCCATATGACTTGGTGATAAGGAATATTCAATGATCTTAACGCTTGAGTTGCGATCACAAATTGATGTCCCTTCGCTTTCTTGAGATTGAACAAATTGCATGTTCAGATACATGAGTGTCTTTTAGCATGTTTCCCCCCTTCATCTCTTTCTTCATCATCTCACGATAGCATGGTAAGGTACCTGTATCTACAACTCACTCATGATGAGACGACATTAGTCCGAAAACCCCCAGTCTAAAATGGTGCATTCTGATCTATTAACTGAGCCGAAACCATGTGACAGGAGGAGAGAGGGCTCAATGACTACGTAGTTATGTAGTTCCAGTAGCTAGGGGTTAGGCTTGAGCCTTGAGACTGCGTAGTGCACAGTTCAGGCTGGACTGAGGGAGAAAACTACACAGTTCCTGGAGCTAGTGAGATAGGCTAAGGGGGTGGACACTGAGAGGACATACTGCACAGTTATGAGAGACAAGGCAGGATGGTAAATCGCACAAATGCATAGTTCAGAGGCTCATGGAATGATCTTGAAGCTTATGATTGCAAAGTGCATAGTTAGGGCTAGGCTGAGAGAAAGCATTGCACAATTCTAGAGGCCAAGTTCGGAGCTCGAGCCCAAAAACTGCGTAGTTCAACAATCCTTGGAAGTAGGAATTGCACATTGTGAAGTAACAAGGGGAAAGGTCACATCTAGAGGAATGAAACTGCGTAGTGCATAGTTATGGGAGGCCAAGTGAAGCCAAGTTACTTGGTCATGAAGGATTCTCAGAAATGGTTAAGTGTAAGACTGGTTAAACTCACGTGAAAATGGATAAGATTTCAACTATGATCTCACACTTAAAATACTTGATGACACAACAACATAGTTCACCCAAGACATGTGAACAATGCATTTCCCTCTATGTGCCACCTTTATGACTAGTTACAACTAGTGCGACACTTAAGATACACTTTGCGATGACCGTGACCACACTTGTGCAACGATGCTTAAAACTTTGCAAATGAGTGTGGCAGATATTTACATGGTTAGAAAAAATAGCATACACAAATATAGACCCTTGAAACCACCAAAAAAGTCTTCCATACAATTTGTGAAAACCAATCATGCGAAAAGATGATAATTTACCCAACCTGCAAAGGAGAGCAAAATACTTCAAGAAAGTACATGAAATGAGTTTCTATGTTTGTGAAAACAATGTGAAAGACCAAGGAAGGCTATGAAATTGAGTGTAAGCCAAACTTTTGGAGGGTGTTGTATTGGCTATAACAGGTTCCCATCTTTTGATGCCAAAGCAATGGTGGTCACAACAATACTAGTCTAAGTGATACTACCAAATCTCATCGTTCCTTTGTGCAACCATAAGGTCCCAAGGAAAATCAGGAATGCCCTAGGAATATTAAAAGAGATAGACCTTGAAGGAATAGAGAAAGGTATTTTCTTTGTTTTGAAATAACATATGCATGCATTATGTCATATTTCAAATTTTTTATTAATAAATTTATAGAAAGTTTTTTTTTTTGTTTTTAAATCATAATATGCATATCAAATTAGAATAAATAAAGATAATGATGATTGATATTTGTAAACATGATGTTTCAAAACTTCATGTTTAAATTTATTTAATAACCATATAAATACTTAATATTTACAATAATATCTTTCCATGTATAAGTATATATAATCTATGTTATACATATCAAATTAAAGTATTAAATTATAAAATTATAAAACATGTCAAAGAAAGTACCATGGGCATATGTATGTAGCTATAATTATTTGAGGGTTTTACCAGAATTAGAAAAAAGGAATACTTTTATTTATAGAGTTGTTAAATTTATATGAACATGAATAATATTATAAATAACTAGCATAGACTCATCTTAAGTCTGGACCTACCAAGCGTTGAGAGGGATCAAATATTTGAAGATGCAAATCATTCCTCAAATGTTGCACTCAAAAAGAGGTTTGCATCTTGAGAGATTTGATCCCTCTTGGTGCTTGGTAAATTCAGAGTTAAAATGGATCTATTCTAGTCAATATAGTTGTCATTCTTCTTCTTTAAATTAATGATATTGTCCTTTAGGAGATAAGTCCTTCTTACCTTGGAAAGCAACTAGAAATACTCCAAAGTTTCTATTCCAAGATGGGTATTGCAATGCATCCTCCCACACTTACCCACTTTCACAATCTCTCCCAGGTAAACATGAGATGATTGCTACTATGGAATGAATCAACCTCCTAGTTCCATTTAAGGAACTAGGGCCTACAAACTGAAACCTTTTTGACCTTCCTCGGGGGATATCAACAACCTAGGGGCTAAACAAGCACCCTAGTTCACCAATACCTAAATTGGAATTATTTTTCACTAGCTTAGACCCATAACCGCACCCTTGGTAGTGTCTGCATGCAATTGTGAGCCTTAAAACACACTCATAATCATTTCTCCATGCAGTTATGATCTCATATCTCTTGTTTTATCCCTATGGTTTCGAAATATGAGCCACTTATTTAGGCTAGTCTTCATACCATTGCCTAAAACTGCTTAAAGCTTTGCGGAAGCATAATTAATATGTTAACAATGCTAAACATTCAAAACTTAAATAAGAACTTAACATAACCAGGCCTAACCATGAAAGTCATTTCTTCAAACATATGGTGAACATGTAAGTTATAGGTCATGAATGCATAAATGATCTTAAATCTCTAAACTTCCTCTGAGAATCACCAAGAATGTCTAATTCCTTCTCATAATAGTTTCAATAACACGTGTTAGTCCATACATTCAACAAATCGTTTGTGAACATATCAAATCATGCATAAGAGCCATAGCAAGAACATATCATAGATCCGTGCTTATGACCAACATATAACCATGAAAAATCTATCATATAATCAACATAATAACAAGTACATATGCTCATTAATCACACTATGATAATATATCTTAAATACATATGCAAAAGCCAACTAAGTCAAGGACTTCCACCTACCACTTGACCATAGATTGGGCTAAACCAAATATTTCTTTTATCCAATCACCCCTGTGCCAAATTCCAAGGATGAATGTAGGATCTCATGGGATAAACCAAGACATAAGCAACAAGGGTCTTTGAAGGTTAAACCACCTTTTCCCTCATACTACTGTGATCTCACCTAAACTAGTCCCAAGATCATAAAACCAAACCAAACTTGGATTCATTAGAATTCCTTCACTACCCCTTCAGAAATTTTCTTGTCTCCACCCAACTGTTGAGGCTTCCAAGAGATAACCAACTCCACCCCCAACTATTGGGAATGTTTCTGAGACCACCTCACCTAGATCCAATATCTTCTGACAATCCAAAACTCAACCAATAATGAATCTGATCACACCATGACTATCTAGGAAATGGAAAAACAAGGCAAAAACCACTGTCAAACCAGGAAAAACCTATGAAAATGATAAAAAATGAACCAAATATACAAATTTCTATGCCATTCATTCACAACTCAGCTAGGAAACCACACATGCAACTTGTTATCCAAAAAATCCTCTTGTTGAAGCTATTCATCCAACCTTCATTTTCTTGTTCTTTGCTTTGCTTTTCTTTTCCTTTTCCTTCCTTTGTTTTCCTTCTCCAAATCCAAGGGAGTGCTCAAGTTCTCTAAGTGTGCAAGAGTGTGAGAGAGAGAATGAACAATAACTCAAAGCAAAAATTGTCAAAAGGTTAAACCAAACAAATATTTGAATTTTTTATCTAAAGCCTTTTTATAATTGACACCTCTATTTTATTCATTTTCTTTCATTTTTCCTCTAATTTCCTTCTCATGAAAATTTGTGTATCTTCATCTTGCTTTTCTCATATTTTCCTTTATTTTCATAATTAAATGTAAATTAATCATGAGGGCTTCACTGAAGGAGAAGTACTATACCACATGGGTTTATATTGAGGGATATATATTGAGGAAAAAATGATATAATATATTGGGGGAAATGTATGGAGAAAATAGTTTTTATATTGTTAGGTATAAAAAACAGAGCTCAAAGTTAATGAAAAAATGGATACCTATAATATCTAGTGAAAGTAGGGGTTTTTTAAATTGGGAAGGTGTATTTGGCTCGTATTCATACAGGGTTACATAATGTGATTTTAAGAGGTTTTTTCCAATATTTAGTAAAATTAGGGGTATTGTTTACTATTCCATGAATTCACATGATATGTCAAAGGTTCATTGTGTGAAACCCTTGTGCAATTAATGTCTCTTTTCCTTTTCCAATTCCTTTGACAATTTCCTTAGCCAGAATAAACCACGAGTGATGCCCACTACACTGTTTGCCCAACATTCTTCTTGGAATATGTGTCCCATGACCTTGGTCTTATTCTTTTGCCTTTATTATTATTATTTATTACATAAAATTTTAACTTGGGGTTGTTATAGGTATGACTATTAATATTGAGAAAACAAATTTTCATGATAATTAAATCCAACAATATCACATATCATACTTCCAAGATGAAGTGTGTTTCCTATAAATATCTTGGAATTGATATACATCACAAGCTCAACTCAAATTATATCATTGAAAAAATGATTAATGTTTGGGAATCTTATTATGAACTTGAAAAAAATGTAAATCAAAGTATATTTAAATATGAGATAAAAATAGAAAAAAAATACTCCCTTTGAGACTCTCGTTACTCTCTTTATATTTATGGATGTGAGTATTTGGGATGTAATATCTCTAGAGAATCATGAAGAAATATTTAATAGTTCCAAAATTTATTTATAGCCTATAATTTCAAAACGAAATGAAATTCACCATATCCTATCCTCCTCATCCAAACAAGCATTTTCCTACATTGGGAACATGGTTATCAGTAGGTATCTAATGTACAAGAAGATGTTAAAAAACATGGAAGATATGAGGCTTACTAAAATTTCTTCAACATCTAACCAAAATTATCTTTCATTGAAGTAGAGATGACATAAGGATGTAGGGTATTGGCTAGATCATTGGGTGATAGAGAAATAGATATCTTTATAGAATAAGGGTAATATTAAAAATATTTTACCTCAATATTTGAGGAGAAATTGTGGCGTGATAAGGATTTAGATGGAAAAAAAAATAAAGACATTATAAACAGGTAATGAACCCAAATCTTGAAAATCAAAAGTATCTATCTGTCTTGACTAGTTCAGAGAAGAAAATAAACATTGCTAAAATAATAACAATTTCTTATGAGCCGCATAGTCAAATTGGGTGTTGGCCGATTCCCAAACCCCTTGCAATGAAGGAGCCTATAATCTTTTTGGCACTAAGATTGTTGGAGATGAAAACACTTTCTCTTGGAATACCCATCATATACTCATTACATCTAAATTTTTAATATTTTCTAACTACTAACCTTCTTGAACTTTTAACTCAATAAAACTATGGTGATATTAGAACACCTCTCTTAGTAGTCTTCTAACATAAAGACAACATTATAAACTTCAATAAGCCATTTTCAATCTCAATGGACATGAATCATTATCATCAATATATAAAAACCAACATAAATCTTTTTTAACTCAAAATTTTTCAATCACAAAATTTTTTACACAACTCTTTTTCACATATTTTTGATGTTTAATGAATCTAAAATAAAATAAATAACAATAATATGAAATTTTAAAATATATGTTCATATTATTGAAAAAATTTTGTTCACAAATAAAACATAAAATAGTTAAACTTTCTAATTGCCTCTCTTGCCAATCACGGGGGAGATGTTGTCCCAAAACTTTCCATTACAATTAACAAAATATTATCTACACTAAAAAAATAAAAATAAAAATATTTACAAAAAGCTCTTTCAATTTGGACCATAAGTAGAGTATTTTGTCCACATTAAATAAATTACATCAATTTTATATACAAAGATAAAGTAACTAATAGAAAAAAAAAAAAAAAAGTTCATCCAAATGCTTTATATTTTTTAATATGAGGAAGATGTGTAAATCTTTCACTACCCAATATAGAGTTTATAAATTGCATAGCATTAATATTATGGCTCACTATAAAGTTCCTAACTCTCAACATAGAGTTCACATGTACTATTTAAAAAATAAATACTGATAACAAAAAAATAATTTAATGTTAGCCATGATTAAAACGTTCATTCCATATTAAGTAACAAAACTTTATATGGAAGAGCTTACATGTACTATTTAAAAAATAATTCAATATTAGCGATGATTAAAACATTCATTCCATATTAAGTAACAAAACTTTATATCAAATTAAAATGAGAGAGATAAATAAGTTGAAAGTAAATAACATTTTATGTTTTAAATTTCTAGTATGAGTGAGATGAAAGCAGACTTGGAATAAATTACTAGAATATCCACATTTCAATATCAACTTCATACATATATACAGAGAGAATAAAAAGAATATTTTAATGTTGACCATAAATGAAGAGAGATGAGTTTTATACTATGGATATATGCTTTCAGCTTTTTAATATGAGAGAGGCATATTATTTAGAAGCTTTATCAAAGGTGTATGAGGACAGCCAGCTAGAAGATATTATTTAGAAGTATTATAATAATAATAATAATAATAATAATAATAATAAGTTTTTTAATATAGAATATTTGGGCCATAAATAATTTACGCCCATGTTGATTAAAATATTTCAATGTCAAACAATGTACATATTATATAAAATAATTAAAAAAAAAAAAATCTTATTGTTAGAACATTTTATTAGTGTGTTGTTAAAAATAAAGGAGATGTGAAATTCTTTCTCTACTTTGAAGGATTTGACAATATAACCAACATATATATCTTAAATGTGGATCTATCAAGTATCAATTATCTAGAGGTATCAAAGCTCTCAAGATGCAAACTTTTTTCAAGTATAAACTATAAACAAAGTTTGTAACTCAAGAAATTAAATGTGTGATAAATCTATATTTAATATTATTTTATACAAATATTAATAAAAAATAAGTTACACAAAAAAATAATGATTATTAATAAAAAATAAAGTAATTGCTTCATATAAATACATAACTCTTTCCTATTAAATTTTAATTCAAATATTTAGAACACATTTGTGACTTAATCAACTTAGTTCTTAGTGTATCTTATGTGTGGATCTATCAAATACCGAGTGGGATCTGAGCTATCAACTTCTTTCTAGTGTACACTATAAAGGAGTTTTTTACCTCAAGAGTTTAGTACTCTTAAACACTTCATAAATGTAGATTTAAAATGGATCTACATTGTATTAATAACTACTATAGATCCATAATATAGCAAACATAAAGATTGATAAAAAATATTGAGGTGTAAACCTCTTTTAAATTGCAAAACTTGAAAAAAGTTTGATTTGATCCTTCCAGATGCTTGATATATTTGTGATTAAGATGAATCTATACCAATTCTATATACACACACATATACCATGTTTAATTTTTGATTATTTAAATTGCATTTTCAAATGCACAAATCCATTCAATGCTTTGAGAATTCTCCTGGGTACTTGTACTCATAGAATCATGTCTAATTTTTCATTATTTAAATTTTATTTTTGAATGCATAAATCTATTTAACTCCTTGAAAACTCCATTGGGAATTTGGAGTGATGATTACACAACTGACAGGTCATGTCTCCACATAATATCAAAATAAAATAAAAATTTAAAATACAATCCCCATAGTGTTAAGCTATAGTAACATGAACATATATGTTTCGTTCCGAATAACATGTAAATATTTATTACTTTTACCACATGCATTACATTACACCATTACAAATTCATTAACTCGACAATTAATGGTTTTGTACACTGTTTGGGTTTTTCATTGATGATCAACGGATTTACATTTAATCAAATATAACCCTTCTATCTTCCTGAGTTTTGGCGAGAGCAAATCTGAGAAATCCCTCTGTCTTCTCACCAGCTTCCCTTCCCTCCTCGGCATCTCCGCTCCATTGATGGTCATGCATGCTCGAGCTCATCCAACGACAGAGTCTTTTCCTAGTAGTCTCAGTTGCACTTTGGTAAGGTTTCATTGTGTTCAGATGTCAGCTCTACACTTGGTTTGGCCTTTCAGTGTCTCGCTTACTCCATGAAATCACTGCAGGTTGCCCTATGCCATGCTTCTGTGGCTAAGGAGTGGTTTCATGGCTCTGTTCCTATTGCAGATTCGACCCATCATGTGGCCTTGACAGGTATTTTCATCTTTCGTTAAGCTTGACTCTATGAAATTTTGTTTCATTTTTACTGCTATCATGGTAACGCTCGTTCTGGGTTTGTTTCAAGTTCTTCCGGAGGCACCTTAGCACTCAAGGTATCGTTGCAAGGTGCTTCCTCCGGAGTTCTGTCATGGCTTTGTGTTCTGGCATTAGCTACTGCTTCGGGTACATGCAAGACTCTTGCCCTCCACAGAGTTAATGTCTAGACTTTTAAGCATTCAGTTTGTTTTTGATGAGGTTATTGCTCCACTGGTTCATTTGGGTATTGCAGAACCGCTTTGCCTTTCTGAGGCAAGCCTCCATCAATGTAATATATGATAATTAACTGACAATATCATAGTTTGATGAGGGTTCTTCTCGGGTTCATGTAAATTTTTTATCTTGTTAATCTTCTTGAGGTTGTTTAGAAATGGGTTTTGACCCTAGTTGAACTTGTTATTTCTTTTGCTACCAGCTTTGACTTACCAACTCTATGTTTTGAACTGTAAACTACATATACAGTTAAATAATTTAAGTTTAGGTCTCTTTGTTGAATTTATTCTTGTACAGTTGATGAATTTCATTTGCTAGCTTTCACTTTAGATTTTCTTATAATGTTTAAATATCATTTCAGACCCTTAACGAACTCGTTCACTTGCATTTGAATTTCATGGCCGGTTGCCTACTCTGTCTCAGAATTAAAATCTCAGTTAGCACTTTGTCTTTGGATATTCACATTGTTTCTCATTGGATTTTCTTTGACTAATTCTAATTAATTATTTTGAAGTCTTGGTTGGGGTTCTGTTTCTGGGCTCCAGCTCCTCTGAGCATTTTAATTACATGCTTTGATGAGGGTGATTCCGGCTTTCATCTGGTATTACAATCCTCGTTGGAATTATTTTAAGCCCGAACGGTTCTACTCTTCTTTGGTTACAAATAAATTGAGGCTTGTATTGCCCCCCTTTGTTTATTCGGTCTTTGGCAACCCGTCGCATTCTGATAAAATAAATGATTATGGTTCTGGGTTTTGTTTCAATTCAGTTTGGCAATTTTCAAGGTTTAAAGCCACTATGCTCGGCCCACTAAATGTTTTCCTTGTTGATACAATGTTTTTCTAGATTGGAGCAGCTTTACATTAATAACTCATTTATTTTTAACTATCTGTATTTCGATTTTTCAGAGAACTACTGTTTAGCAATTTGTTTTTTTTGTTAAAAGATAAATGTAACTACAACAAAAGATTATCCCCTTTAATTTTGCATTACTGTATTTCCCACTTTATAATTTTCACTATTTCTTTTCTACTGTACACATGGTTTATCTTTGTTCCCTTACATATATAGGTGTATAAAAACATAGTCCAGACTAGTGCCTTCAGGCCACCTACTTATCTAATTTAAGTGTTAATATCCCTCAACCCTTAATTTCTTTCACAGCCAAAATAAACACAGTAGTTTAAATACTTACCTAGATTCAGTCTCTACGACAATTGGTTGTTGAAGTCACAACTATATATTTTAGATTTATCCTCCTAACCATGAGACTTGCCTTCAGGTCCAAGCCTCCCCTCAAGCTCTTGCTCACAAGATAGATTCCTTCTTGCAACACTTATAAGTCACAGCATCCAGAGCTATCTGGTCACCACCAGACTTAGCTTTCAAACAGTCTACCCTTCTAGCTATAGAAATTATTCTCTCTACACTTCTTGTAGAGAAATTGTAGATTGAACTAATTATGCAATGTACTAAAGCAAAATACTCAATCTACTTCTACTATCAAACTTGCGGAAGCTTAATCGATTTGAGCAAGATCAAGAAAAACACATGTAACGGAGAAGAAGATTCAATCACACATGAAACATAGAAGAATAGTCTGGGGAAAGCCTCAGCTAAAAACCCTGCTATCTGTATTATCATACAAGTGGAAATATCTCAAGATTACACAAAGCTTTAGCTCACAAGCTATCCATCTCTCAGTACAATCCCTCACTGCTACTCATAGATAGAACAGACAACACATATGCCTTCCTTCAGTCCTCCAAGCCTCCTATTTCCTTGCACAGTTTCTCCTGGGTCCTCCAGCTTCCACCTGTGTGATTCTCACCTCACACATTGCTCTAACCTCTGTAGTGATTGCACAATCTTGAAGGAGTGAATTCCTTCCGCATGGATGAGTTTCCTTTAGAGGAAAATTCCTCCAACTGATAGTACAATGTCCCTATCTTTAATCTCAATTGGGTCTCTATCTCAACTGACATGCATGAGTTATTTATAAGAGAATCCTTAGTTGTCTAGAGTACACTAGTTTGATGCATGCATGCATTAATTGACTGAACTCACAATTAGTTCCTCAAACTGTTTGGAGCTAATTTAACTGGACTTAACTCAGTAAACTGAGCTAACTAATTACAGCTCAAATACAACTCATCCTTATCTCCTTAATTAAGGGATAACTTCCTCAATCAAAGGGATAACTGTTGCATGTCTTCACAAAGACTTCATGTTTGAATTTCTCCAACTAATTAACTCAAGATGAATTAATTAGTTATTTTTCAAATATCTAGTGAGACTAAATTCGAATTTTAATTCTCAATTTTGATTCAAGGATAAATCAAAATTGGAATATATCCTAAAATTATATTTATAGCAATGTTATTTTTAGCATTTCTATCTTTTTGCTATTTTCAACAGAGTTGGACTATATCCTGAAATTCTATTTATAGCAATGTTATTTCTAGCATTTCTTGTTGCTATTTTCAAAACTCCCTCTCAACAAGAAAGGGATTATCTGTCACCCCAATCCTATCTCTGTGGAACTCGAATTTACACTTTGACAATGCCTTAGTCAAAATGTCAGCATCTTGCTCCTTGGTCGAAAAATACCGCAACAACATGATCCTCCTCACCACATAGTCTCTGAGATGATGATACCGAATATCTAAGTGCTTGGACCTGTCATGAAATACTGGATTCTCAGAGAGTTTGATACAACTCTAATTATCACAATAGATCACAGTTGGATCCATCCTCCGATCAAACAAGCCAACTGTGGAGTACAAAAGAAGGTGTGCTTTTATTGATTATTTTGTCATCTTTTCTTTAAAAACTCATAACCTCTTTGCATCATGAACTAGGTAGATAATAAGAAATCATGATAAAATCTAAGGGATTTATACGCAACACAAAACTACTAATAATTTCCATTTCTTATGCAGAAAAATGGAAAAACGAAAGATTGTCGTCCCAAAGAAAAAGACAGGGAAAAGTTAACTGCTGTCCCTTTGGTAGGGAACCACATGCAAACAAGGTGATCCAAATTGAAGCGTATCATCCAAGGAATGGAAAAGGAGATATCGAATCGGCGCAAGGAAACAAATGGATAACTGGGAATTAACAGTTTGGCGAATCCCTCAAGATCCTTTGATCCCGAGGGATCGCTATCTTAACTATTTTTGCATCATTGATATCTCCGCTCAGCTATTATAAAAAGGGGCAGCACTGCTAGCCCGGGGGGATGACTTGTTTTTGTTTTTATGTAACTTTCCTTTGTATTTGAAACTTTGATGATCGACTCTCGTTGAGAAGTGATCCACTGTAACTCTGCTTTGATGCTTTAATATAAATCTAGTTGTTGTTTCATCTTTGATCCTGGAATAATCTCAAGTGCTGTGTCCCTGGAGGCTAAGGGCATGCCCCTGGTGGAACACTTGCTCCTGTACCATTATCTTTAATTCGTGCATGGTTTTCATTATTAGAATTCTTTGGTAATATGATGTGGTTTGTTATTTTACATCACGGTTCTGTTATATTTGATTTATGTTCGACTGAGTAATATCGTTCTCTATGACAGGAATGTCGTATTTCTGACTTTGTAACACATTTTTGTTCCTTTAATCATTGATATAACATTGTTGGTCCTTACAGAAAGCTATTGTTGTTCAATTGCAGAGTAACCATGTCGTAACATTCATAAGTTGGTATTACTGTATTCATCTATGGTTTACACTTAATCGCGATTGTCATTCAACTGACACTGTTGTTCCATTACGAATTACGATCGTTATTCTTTGTAACTGAGGTTGATATTTGTGGTATCGAAGTCAGATTATTGTTTCTCTCAATATTAAAGTGTGTCGCGTGTGTTATTTATTTTGGTTCATTGTATATTTACATTTGGCTCTAAGTGTTGTTCGATATTTCATGGCTAATCAGTTGTCATTCTATTTTTGTTTGCTGTCTGATTTATTCTTAGAGTAAAGATTGCTATTTGATTTCTGTAGGATATGATTTCTGCACCTATTTCTGTAGATTAAGGTTTTTTTGTTTATAAGAACTAGTTGTTGTTCCATTTCCTAGTTGCTATTCCATTTCCTAGTTGTTGTTCCATTTCCTGTTATTTGCGTTATCATTGATTTGGTGTGCAGAACGATCTGAAACCGTAGTAAGCATTGACATTTGTTGTCTAGTTCGCAGGTTGATGATCTGTTCCTTGATTATCTTTAGTTGCATAAGTTTACAAAGGGATGAGTTACTGTTACTGTACCCTTGACTGATAATTTACTTAGTTTTCTGAATGCATGATTTAAGTCTTAAAGTGCTTTGCTGTAAGTAGATCTTGTTTTAAGCATCCGTTTACTCTTGTATTTTGAGCACTATACTACTAGCATTACTTTGACAAATGACCGCCTCAAACTGAGTACACTCTTTGAGATAAAAAATCTTTCCTGGATTTATAAGTTAATGTGAGGTAAATAGAGGTGAAAAAGACCCTTTTTACTTGACATTTTGGCGTCGTTGCCGGGGAAGAGTGTAGCCATTTGTTTCTTTTCCAAAGTAGTGTAAGAACCTGTTAGGAAAGAATTGGGTTTTAAAAGCAGAAGGTAAGAACCTGCATGTGGAGTATGTAATAGCCCTGATCCCCTACCCGCTTTCCTGCCTATTTGTTGCTGTTTTGTTTGGGTAGAACTTAGCAGTTGACTTGTGTTAATGACTAAGCAAAAAAAGCCTGAAAAGAATCCCAAACCTCTACCCAGGCCTGATAAAGCTAGGGGGCTGGTGACCCTTGGCCGATCGACCTTTATAGACGAAAACCTTAAGAAAGCAGAATATCAACCGTCAATAGGACCTAGAAAAGCTACTTCTAGACAGCCTACTAGTTCCCTTCAGGTCACAGGATCACCATTTTTAGCCTTTGCTGACGTGCATAGTCAAACTGAAGAGAAAGATTTTCAAGAAATTGAAAATTCTAGCCCAAAATCATTGCAAGAAGGGAACCTTAGCAACCTCTGCGAACGAAGAGGAGAAACAGGAGAGACTGAAGAACCTAGATCTCCTCTTAGGGTAATTCAGCCACTAAGCAGCCTACATAAGGGAAGTGCTGCAAAAATCATTTATAACGAAGTTGAAGAAACTCAAGAACCTGAACCCCCGTAGACATTAGGCGCTCTCATCATCCCAGATAAAGGAAGTGTTATTAATGCCATTCTCGTTAGAGCCATTCCCCCTCAACAACCTAGGAATACCCTCCTAGATATCCCATAAGGTTATTGGCATATATTTGACCAAATGGCCCAGAACCAGCCAAACACCCAAACCTCTACACTGCGATACCCCATTGTGGATACTACAGCTAATGCACCTATGAAAGGAATTCCTCTGCAGCATATCCCTACATTCCATGGCCTTACATCAAAGATCTGGATGCATTCTTATTCGAATTCGATGTGCTGTGTAGAGGATATGACTATACCACCGATCCCTAGAATCTGAAATTATTTCTCTCTACATTAAAAGGCGCTGATCTAAGATGGTTTATGGGATTGGGTGGTGGTGTTATAAATAACTGGGACCAAATGAAAGAATATTTTCTAAAAAAATATCAGGATTATTGTAGGTGTAGAGATTTAAAAGATGAAATATTTCATATGGTAGCTACACCAAATGAAACATCAGAAGAGTACATTGAACGTTTCCAGTATAATCTTCAAAGATCTCCTTATGCATCATTACCCTCACCTGATAATGTATTAAAAAAAACATTAATTAGGGGAATGAAGGAACAATGGATTGAAACACTAAATATTATGGGAAAAGGAGATATTTATCAAGAAAATTTAGCTAACATTATTAATATATGTATCAGGAGCTCGAGAGGCAATACAAGACTGAAACCAGCAGAAAATGATCGATTTGCAAGAGATAACAGAATTTCGGCAGAAGGAGTAACTCGTGCAGAAATTGGAAATTTATTAGAAAATTTTAAAACTGACATATTGGGGACACTGACAACACAACTTGATATTATGCAAGCCAAACAAAAGCAAGTAGAGGCAGAATTTTTTTTGGCAATCTTCTATCCCAGATGCAGAAAGAAACACAACCATAAGGAGTGTCCATTAGATGCAGTCCAAGTTTGCGCCATTTGTACAAAATACCACTCTACAGAGAGTTGTCCCTCACTTCCTGGATTGAAAGCAGTATACAAGGAAGCATAAGAAGAGCTAGAATCGGTGTATCTACTCAATCAGCGCCGTCAATGGCAGCCGGTATGTTCTCAGAACAAGCTTCTTATTTTCAACCCCCACAATATCATGCTCAACAATATAATACAATGTGGAAAAATCAACCTCCCTTCCCGAATTGGTCTCAACAATCATTTCCTTCATCATCTCCATGGCCAAATCAAGAAAGCGAACCCAATTGGCCAAATTTTCCCTATACCCCACCATATTGGCAAAACAATGTATATCTAGCACAATGGACCCCTCCTACTTCACAAAGTCAAACCTGGCAGACAAACTGGCAAAGACCGATGAATCAGCCAGTAGGAACCATCCTTCTCCCTTAATCTACACTGCCAACATTACAAGAAAACCCCTAGTCTAACTTAAGACTGCAACTCCCAGCCCAACCCAACCCCAATCCGAATAACAGACCAATCCAATCCATTCAAATAATTGAAACACCAGAGATAGGAACCAATCTAAGGGAGTGTAATTATCTTCAATTAAGATCTGGGTGTATCATTGAAACAAAGAGAGATAAAACAGCTCACGTTGAAAATCAGCTACCTATAGAACAACCACTACAAGAAGAGGACATGACCAGACAACTAATTCATGATCTAGCAACCACATCCTCTCCCCCATTTCCAGAATGATTAACTATACCTCGACCTATACAATATCCTCATTTTGACATTCTGGCAGAACTAGAAAATCTGTACATAAAAATCCCACTCCTCCAAGCCATTCAAGATATCCCGATATATGCAAAGACTATCAAAGAGCTATGTATAAAGAAACCAAGGAGGAAAATAACAAATACCCCAAAAGTCGAAGTAGTTGGCACTTTATTCGACTTATTATCAGGAAAAGAAACACCTGTTAAATATGAAGACCGAGGAAATCCAATAGTAACCATACAAATCAATGGAAAAACCTTCCCAAATTCCTTAGTTGATCTAGGAGTTGCAATTAATGTCTTAACAACCACCACTTGCCAAAAATTGCGCATTACATCAGTAGAACCAACCTCCACTTTACTAGAACTGGCTGACCAATCTGTGGTTAGGCCAGAAGGCACACTACATGATGTCATGGTATCCGTTGACTCCTGGGAGTATCTGGCCAATTTTCTGAAAATAAATCATGAAAACCGACTTGATGGACATACATTGATTTTAGGCAGACCTTGGCTTGCAACTGCCGATGCTTATATTGGTTGTCGACAAGGAAGTATGACCATAACTAAGGGGGCAAATATCAAGAATCTAGCTTTATATCCCCAGCGTAGCCAAGTGTCACAATAATAAAAACTAACAAGCATCCTGTATCATACCTCACCGAAAATATTAGATCTCCATTAACCATAAAAGAAGCCCTCGATTTCAAAGGCCAAACAGAAGATGATGCCATTAACAATTTTATTAGCCAAGCTGAACCCAGATCCCACATATAATGTCACATGATAGAAGCAGCATTTGATAATGAATTAGAAGAAGATCCTCTTAAAGATACACAAAATCAAACAATACCTAAAACCTCTGTCTCAAATAGCAAAATTGTAGAAATTGAGCCAAGAAAGACTTTAAACATTAATGCCAACCTAACTTCCGAACAAGAAAAGAAGCTCATCCAACTACTGAGGAAATACAAAGAAGCATTTGCATGGGACTATCCTAATATGAAAGGAATTGATCCCAGTTATGTACACACTACATTTACATAGAAAAAGATGTGAGACCTGTTAGCCTCCTGCTGCAGCAGGTTAATCATCTTTCATGATCGACATTTTTACATGCCAAATATGTCATGCTGCAATGCTCCATATTTGCTACAGATGACCAGAGAAGTATCCATGAAGGTGTGCCAGTTTTAATGCTACTGCTTTGTTCCAGTTTTGATAAGTAATCCATTTTGATCCATTTTCAGTTAAGGGTAGGCCAAACAGCTTAATCTTGGCCTCCCTAAGTTTCAATTTCATGTTGTAGAATATAGAGAAGGAATATCTGTCCAAACAACTTAATCTTGGCAGATTTGTAGATAGGTAGAGAAACAAGGGTGCTCAACAGCTTAATCTGAGCCCCTGGATGCAATAAGTGTAGTTGTAGATAGGAGGACAGCAAGAAGAAAAGAACAAAAAGCTGGGTATGCTAGTTCAAGTGCACCCAAACCAAAAAGAAGAGAAAATGCTAGGTGAATAGGTCGGGTAGGTAGCTTTGTGGTTGCAGAATCATGGCTTGTGATCCATTTCATATTGTCAAGTGTTATATCTATCATATCACAAGTTGAAGGTGATTTTTCAGTTGGAGGACTTCAAGAAATGCATGTCTAACTTCCCCTTCTCCCTCTTTCTCAAATCACTCACTAACTTCCCCTAAAGAGGTCAAGATCTGCTTGATACCTCTTAAATTCATCATTCTCCATATCATCTGCCTTGGTGAAGATCTGCTTCACTAAAGGAATGTTCACACTTCTTCTATCAGTCATTTTCCCCCATTGATAGCCTAAGACTTCATTCTTAGCGCTTTTTCTCATCATTATCATATTAACTACTAACTTTATTATGTAACTCCCTATCTCTTTTCCCTTCCCCTACTAAAACTATCTCTATAACTCCCCTATATACTTATCCCCTCCCCTTGGTTGAAAAATAACCATATACATCCTTGGGAATTGCTAAGTTTATCTGAAACTCAGCAAGAACCCTCATTGACCCCTCTGACCATCTTCCAAATGCATAAGGACTCATTCCTTTGCATAGTTTCCCTTCATATGTATAAAATCATCTCTTTGGCCTTGCTTTGCCTTTATAAGGCATGAAACCCTCTTTGGCCACTAAACCCCTCTCAAAACCACATCACTTTCCCCCTAAGTGCCTTTGGACTCCTTCCAAGGCATAAGAATACAAAAACCATGCAAAAACCATGAAAAACCTTCAAAAAAGGATAAAATCCTCCCTTTTTGGCTATCAGACCCCTTCCGATGCCTTAGAATCCATGCCAAACTATAAAGGAACCCTTCCGATTTCCCAAAAGGCTTGGCAGTTCACAAAAAGATGGGTCCAATATAATAAAGTTTCATTTGGACCCCCTCCGATGCGATATCGCTATCGGGAGGGGGCAATCATATGTTTAAAACATCATATATAACCCCTCCGAATTCATTTGCCTTGCCTCTTCATAAAAAGCGTGCTCCGATGAGATAAAGATCTGTTTGATCCCCCTCCGATGCGATATCGCTATCGCGAGGGGGCTGTGGCATATATAAGCGAAAATGGCTAAGTCTCAAGGCATGGGGAATAGTGCCGATGGGTCGGACCCAAAGACATATAAAGTGGACCGGTAATAGTATATCGGGTCCGCCATATTTCGGCGATCACATTTATGCTCCCTCGCGGTCCCTCCGACTGCCGATCCGCCGATGGATCCAGGACCATTGGATCGGGCCCCAGATCTGACGGCCCAGATCTAGCCACACGACCCCCCACTTTGCATCGCCCCATATACTGCTCCGATTTGGCGGAGCCGATGAGTTATCAAATGCAGTGTTAAGGTTTTTCGGGTCCGCAGACCCATTCCACTGTTAAAACCGCTGATTTGGGTCCCACCGATGGGTTGGACCCGAAATAAAATAAAGAGGGCCTGTATAACTTATCGGGTCCGATGGGTTTTCGGCGTTTTTGTGGCAACCCCATGACCCCGCCGATAGCAAATTGCCGAGTTAAGCTCAGCCGCCCATTTAGGCCCAGAGATCAACGAGCCATATTTAATCGCATCACTCCTATATGGCTCTGACTAGCAGAGCCGAAAAGTAATAAAGCGCGGCATAAAGGCATATCGGGTTCGAAAGGGTCCGCACTGTGTGCTCCTATATCCCGGAGCCAAAAAGCTATGAAGTACAGCATATAGTATTTCGGGTCCGCTTACCCATTTTTACCAAATCTGTCGATATGAAAGCTCTGATGAGCCGGACCCGATCTCCATAAAGAAAGGGCATATAAGCATTTCGGGTCCGCGGCATTTCGGAGGTTTTATGCGTTGGGACCAATGGTCCACCCCGATGCGATTTAGCACCAGCCGTTGGATCTGCCTTCGCGCGATCCAACAGCTAGGATTTAATCTCCGCTACAGTGCCGCTCCCACCTATGTTTTTCACGAATTTTACATAGAAATTGGTCTTTTTCTGTGTAAAAGAAAAGGCGGCATTTGTTCATATTTTCACATATATGCCCACGCCCAGCTCCCGATAAGGGAATTCATGCATCCCTAAGCTTTCTGAGATCGCTCCAAGGCCCGGTTTTGCTTCAGATAGCCAGTTTCGGCCTCGGTACAGTCAGCAGCATACAAATCCTCCTTTTTGCGGCATTTTTTGCAAGGTTTAATGCTATTTTTGATCGGCCAAGCGCCGATTGCACCCAAAGGCCACGGAGGACATTAGCAGCAGTTATTTTTGCATTAAAAGGCAGAAGGGGGCGATGGGACAATTTAAAGAGAATTAGCGGTGATAAAAGGCCCAAATTCAGTGCCGAAGTGTATCAGGATGCGGCAAAGAGTATCAGTCAAGTTTTTCAAAGCAGATGAAAGCAAAGCAAGCCCAGCAAAGTCAACAAAGTATCATTCAGCCATTAAGGCTCACCAACACTTCTTTTGTTGCTTTAAAGCCACCTAAAGGCATAGATGAAGGCTTTCAAGGCAGGTTATTGAAGAGACATTGTTCCCAGTCATATTTTTGGAGCAGCGCTGCTTCCTTAAAAGTGCAGTTATCACACAGAGGACAACGCGTGGCTCAAGGAACTCTTTTAGTCCATTTTTGAAGCTACAGGACCATGCGCAGCCCTAAAGAGCCATTTTGATGAGGCTACTCCCTCATGAACACCTGTTTTAGATATTTTATTGCATTTATTTCTAGCACAACTTAGCATTAGAAGCAGTTATTGCACAGATCTCTTTTGAATCTGTTTTGATAGATATTTTGAGATATTTTCTCCCTTGACACCTGTTCAAGGGATGTTTGTAAATATTTTCTATTTAAACCACCCTCTGCACTGTTTTAAGGGTTGGTTGGTCGATAACTTCCTCTCTAGACTTGCATTGTATTTTCTGAGAGTCTCTATAATCAAAGACCGTTGGAATGTTTGGGAGATGAACTGACTGTTGTGTTTTAATGTCTGAAGAGTGACTATGGAATCCTAACGCTTCTACATAGCCCAATAAGTGTTTCTTATCTCTGTTTATAGTTTATATGTGTTTATGCCATCATTGTTTCACTATCTAAATAGCAGAAAGAAAGAAAAGTTCAGAGCTCACTTAGTTGTATTCTGTTCTCAATTTCTGTGATTTATCTATCTTTTCCTCTGAATTAGTCCTGAATATGAATACTGATTTGCTCATATTTAAGCTAGTTCCTTCATATATGAATGTTGTTTAGGAATCCTTGATTGCTCCTATATAAATGTTCATTCACCCTCCCTCTGTTAGCAAAATGAGAGCTACTTAGTTGCCTTTCATTCAATGACCTTGGTTCCATCTTTATTCCAGCTCGATATTGTTTTATGTGTAGCTATCCTGCTCTGTATTCCTCTTGTGACCAAGAAAATGCAACAACAAGCCTAATCCACGACTCCATGCCCAATGGTTTGAACTTCTCACACTATGCATCCCAACTCTGTTTGAAAGAATCCTCCATCCCATCAAAATCAAAAGAAAACCCAAGAAAACCATAACTAGCCTAAAAATCAACCCAAAACAAAGCTAAATTATAAAGAGAGAGCCCTCTCTGATTGCAGGTAGGCTAGGCCCTGCAGTCCAAAGATTGGTTTGTGGTTACCTCGGCCATATCCTTTAAGGAGCTTTAAGGACAACCTGAGTGATAACATAATGGTGACTCCACTGGGGAATATCCTCAGATAATTTCACAAATCAAGGTGGAAAGCTCCACTGGGAAGGAACCAGACCTTCAAAAGTTTCTTTCTAACCCTTATATTCTTAGAAAAATCCCCAAAAAACAAGCTAGAAGCTGGCTCCCAAAAATAATTCATGTTATACAAGGTCAAATCCAGACCCAAATCCCCCAGCAGCTTTTGAAAATCCCAATATAATCCCAAGGAACCTCAGGAAGCTAGAGCGAAGAGAGGATTTTGCTGATAACAGTCCTGAAGCAGTTCACCCATGCTATGGCCCAACCCCTATCAAAGTTTTATTTCGTTCAACGCCTAGTTCCCCTTGTTCTTCATCCACCTCTCAAAGCACTCCTTCCACACCTCCATTCGCTACACATACTCCCATTACCACTACTACTCCTATTATCCCAGTTGTTCCTATTGTCCCTCTTATCCCTGTGAATATGGCTAACAGATATGCACCTTTGCAATTACCTGCTAATCCTGGAGCTATGCCTCAGGATTACCAAACTAAAATCACATATTTTGATGGCACAAGTGCCTGCACAGCCCTTCAGCATACAAAGAAAATGCAGGATTACTTTGAAAGCTATGAGATTGACGATGATGGTGTGAGAATGAAGATTTTTGTCCAAAGCTTGTCAGGTGATGTCAGGACTTGGTTTAGAGCACTTCCAGCCAATTCCATAGCAGACCTAGAAGCCTTATGCCAGTCATTTATCAACAGATGGGAGAAAAAGAAAGACCATTTGCACATACTAGCTGAATACGATACAATCAAAAGAGGTCCACAAGAAACAGTCTTGGACTATTGTGCAAGGTTCAATAGCGTTTATAATGCTATCCCACAAAACTTAAGGCCCCCACCTGACCTTGCCTTATATAAATTCCCTGATGGATTCGACCCAGATATGGCCTACCAATTAAAAGAAAGAGCCCCTAACAGCCTTGCAGACATGCAAAATGTGGCTGTCGTTGTGGAGGCAAATTTAATTGCCAAAAGAAACAGAGCTATAACTGAGAGAAGAACCACCTTCAAGGAAGAGCCCTCAACCTTAGATCAAAAGCTAGATGCTATTATCAATGGCATGCACAGGCTGGGAGATAGAGTAGAGAGTGTTGAGAGGAAATCATCATGGGACGGGCAGCAACCTAACACTGTCAGGAACCCAAATTTCAGGAAAAATCAAAATCCAAACGCTGGTAGGTCTAGCCCAGACCATGATATAAGACCTCGTTTTCAAGAAAACTACGCAGAGGCATCCACTTCTAATGAACCCATAGAAGACACTCACATGAACTTAATAGATTTGAAGGGTGAGCAACAAATTTTTCTAACTCAAGAAGACCAAGATGACCATGAGATAAATCAATTTCAGACTAAGTCTGGTGAGTCTTTTGACTTTAAACAAGGTTATGATTCAGCTGTTTATGAAGTCCACAAACAGTATAAGCTGAGGACAAGAACCATAGATGTTCCCGAAAGAGTTAAACCAAGGGAGGGCAAACAGCCCAACCAGATTAGAGGCAAGGCTATTATAACAGAAACAGCTGATATAACTGTCCCAAACCCGCACCAAGTGACTGTAGAGGACATAACAGACATACAGCCTTCTATTGATCAGCCTCTGCCACCTTCTTCCTCGAAAGAGAACTTGAATAGCACTCCTAAAAGCCTTCCCAAAATAGAAATACCGCAAGGTATCACTCACCATAACATTGATAATCAAGAGGAAAACGTAGAAAATACACTTGAAAAGGGGAAATCTGCTATTGCCAACACAAAGATTCCATTGGAGAAACCATTCAACTTAGAAGCAGAAATAAGCAAACTTAAGATTTCCATCCCTTTATCTGAACTTGCAAAGCATGATGTGTATAGGCAACAAATCCAAAGATCACTGCAAATGCCAGAGGTCAGGGATGATGTGAATGTTTTAGATGATACACCTGAGTTGCTTTTTGGTCCAGAAGTTGATGGCAAATCAGCACATGGAGCTGTTCTACCCTTTTATGTTAGTTTGCACATTCATTACAAAGTCTTGCACAATGCTATGTTTGACTCAGGTGCCTCACACAATCTTATGCCCAAAGCTGTAATGGAGAAACTAAACCTTGATATCACAAGACCCTACAAAGTTCTATTCTCCTTTGACTCAAGTCAGGTCAAGTGTTTAGGCTTAATCAAAGACTTATGTGTCTCCTTAGTCCAATTTCCCAACAAGACAATCCTAATGGACGTGGTGGTTGCTGAAATTCCACCAAAGTATGGCATGCTGCTGTCAAGATCTTGGGGGGCAAAACTCCAAGGATCTCTCCAATTAGACCTCTCCTATGCCACTATCTCAGTCTTTGGGCAACCAAAGAGACTGTATAGAGAAGCACTAATGAAGTATGTGGTAAGTAGTGAGGAAAAGCCCCAGAATTTCCCTATCTATTCAATCCATTCTGATATGGATTCTTTTATTTTGTTTAATGATGAAACAAGTCCTCCAACTAATCAGAGGCCTTTGCCTTTAGAACAAGAAACATGCATCAATCAAGAATCGGTTGCACATACCCATGAGACTGTTACAACAGCCAATGCAACCAGCACACAAGAAAAACCTCCCGAAACACAAGACTCGGGTCTGCCGAATCCTAAAATGACTGAAACTCTTAATACTAACCACAAGCAAGAAATCACATGGTATTTAGAGTTTGATGGCTCTGTTAACAAGTTAGGAGCAGGGGCAGGAATATGGATTCACAATACACATAACAACCATGCAGAGGGTCATGCTTATAGACTGAGTTTCAAATGCACCAACAACATGGCTGAGTATGAGGCACTCCTTTTAGGCCTTAAACTGCTCAAAGCTTTAGGAGCTGCCAAAGTTTCCATTCTAGGTGACTCAGACCTAGTGATCTAACAAATGAAGGGCAACTTCATTACCAATGATAGAAGGCTAAGAGCTTATAGGACTGCTGCCACTGCAATACTTGATACATTCACTGAATCCAAGCTTGCCAAGATTTCAAGAAATCATAACATTCATGCTCACAGCCTAGCCACTTTCGCTAGTACTTCCAAGCTTCCTTTTCAGCCCAATCACCATTTCACTGCTGAAATAAAACATAGGCCTGCTGTCCCAAATAACATTAAAGATTGGCAAGTGTTTGAGGATGATGCTCAAATCAACAATTTTCTTACCTTACAGCATGAGTTTTCAGGCCTAAACATTGATATGGATGCCATGGATGATCCCCTGCAAGCAATAAACCAAATCCAGCAAACTGTAATAGCTGAAACAGCTAGAAAATTGCTACAACCAACCATCTTTGATGAAGAAAACATAGAAGAGCTGAAATAGATGCATTTGGAGGAAATAGCCAAGACAGAGGCCGAAATCATTGATCTAAAGGAAAATTTCCTCCCGATTGGCCTCACTCCACTAGAAGACATGTTTGATGCAAATGATGTGCCCAAAAAGCCAAAAATGTAGCCTATAAACACTGCCATAGAAGAATACAACATTGGGACAGCAGAGAAGCCCAAAATGATCAAACTATCTCAATCTTTGCCGCCCGATAAAAAGCCCAAGTATGTGGATTTGTTCAAAGAATTCCAAGATGTATTTGCTTGGAGTTATGAGGACTTGAAGTCCTATGACACCTCAATTATTCAACATACCATTCCCTTAAAGCCAAATCAAAATCCCTTCAAACAGAAACTGAGGAGAATCAATCCTGTGCTTCTCCCTTTAATTGAGAAAGAAGTGAAAAGAATGTTTGAAGCAGGTATCATAGCACCCATTAGATTTTTTGAATGGGTATCCAATCTTGTTCCCACAAGAAAGAAAACAGGTGAGATTAGGCTTTGTGTAAATTTGAGAAACCTAAACCAAGTCTCCCTTAAAGACCACTACCCATTGCCCAAAATGGACCACATCCTACAAAGAGTAGTGGGGTCATCTAGAATCTCTTTCCTAGATGGCTTTTCAGGTTTTAATCAATTACTGGTTCACCCGGATGACCAAGACAAGACAAGCTTTACCACACTGTGGGGAACATTTAAATATGTGAAAATGCCTTTCGGCCTAAAGAACGCAGGTGCCACCTTTCGAAGGGCCATGGACATTGCATTTGCCAAGGAAATCCATGATTTCTTGGTTGTCTATCTTGATGATCTTACCCCTTTCTCCAAATCTGATCAAGAGCACCTAAGTCATTTGAGACAAGTGTTCCTAACATGTAGGAAATATGGCATTTCCTTGAACCCCAACAAGTCTTTATTTGGCCTTGAAGAAGGCAAATTACTTGGACATATCATTTCAAAAGATGGGATTAGAATTGATCCGGAAAGGATCCAAGCCATTCTCCAAATCCCATATCCAAGAAACATAAAAGAGCTACAAGCATTCCTAGGAAAGATCAATTTCCTAAGGAGATTTATCCCAAATCTAGCTGAGCTGATAAGACTGTTGAGCAACATGTTAAAGAAGGATGCCAAGGTAAAATGGTCTCTTGAAACCAAGCAAGCATTTGAAAGTATCAAAGTTGCCTTAACTCAAACCCCAGTCCTCACAAATCCTCAATTTGATAGGGACTTTATCATATTTTCATTTACATCTGATAATACCATAGCTGTTGTCCTATTGCAAAAGGATGACCAAGGAAATGAAAAGCCAATTTCTTTTTTCAGCTGAGCCTTAAGAGATGCACCCCTGAAGTACCAAATCATGCAGAAGCAGGTCTATGCCCTTGTTAAAGCAATCAAAGACTTCAGAATTTACATTTTATATTCACACGTGATTGCCTATGTGCCAAATGCTATTGTAAAAGACATATTAATCCAAGAGGGGTTAGAAGGCAAAAGAGGCAAGTGGATTGCTAACATTCTTGAGTATGACATTGAAATAAAACCAACCAAGCTAATAAAGGGACAAGGTTTAGCCAAACTGATGTCCAAAACAAACTTTCAAGCCTTAGACATCAACCAACTGGACAATAAACAGGAGCTGGCGACTCCACAGATCAGTGACACCTTTCTGCAATCCCCATGGTATGCTGATATATGCTTTGTATTGTTAAACCTGTTTGCTCCCCCAGGATTGTCCAGGACCAAGAAGAGATTTTTAAGAATGAAGGCTTTGAAATTTTGTGTCTTAGATGGTGCTTTATTTTGGAAGAATCATGAAGGCATATTGCTTAATTTTTTGACCATGAATGAAACTAATAATGTCATGAAAGAATTCCATGCAGGGGACTGTGGAGGACATCTATACTGGAAATCCACTGCTGATAAAATTCTAAGGGCTAGTTTCTATTGGCCCACTTTGTTTGCAGATGTAAAGAAGTTTGCCACGTCATGCCACAATTGCCAAATATTTGAGGGCAAAAGAAAGTTGTTGCCCTTGCCTCTTAAGCCCATCTCAACCGAAAAGCCTTTTCAACAATGGGGTCTTGACTTCATTGGAGAAATCCATCCCTCTTCCTCAGGCCGGTATAAGTGGATTCTAACTGCCGCCGACTATTTCACCAAGTGGATTGAAGCCATTCCATGCAGGTAGGCCAATGACACCACCATTATCCAATTCCTTGAGTGCAATATCCTGTCTAGATTCGGCTGCCCTGAGAAGATCATCACTGACAATGCCGCTGCTTTCAAATCCAAAAAGATGATCAATTTTTGCCATAAATTTCACATTACCTTAGGCCACTCTACAGCCTATTACCCTCAAGGTAATGGATTAGCCGAATCATCTAACAAGAGCCTGATAAGTATCATTAAGAAGACCTTGGAAGAAAGCAAGAAGAACTGGCATAGAAAGCTCACAAATGCCCTATGGGCAGACAGATTATCAACCAAGAAATCCATTGGGATGAGCCCTTATGAGCTAGTATATGGCATGGAGGCTAGATTTCCTTCATCACTGGGCATTCCTATTATCAAGCTGCTCCAAGAAATTCAAGCTGAACCAAATGATATTCAACACAGGATCAATCAGACCATTCACCTTCAGCAAACCAGAGAACAGGTGTATGACAGAGCTCAAATGTTACAAGAAAAGCTCAAAAGGATGTTTGATAAGAGGACTAAGGCTGAGAATTTCTGTGTTGGCAACAAAGTTCTAAGGTGGGACTCACGAAGAGAAGACAAGGGAAAACATGCAAAATTCGATTTCCTTTGTAGAGGGCCATTTGTTATTTCTGTTGTTCAGGGAAATAACACATATTTCCTCAAATCTGTAGAGGGCAGCACTGCTGAAGAAGGCCCTGTAAATGGCCGTATGCTGAAGCATTATCATGATCCCTTTTTTTGAACATAACGCAGCTTTGTAAATATCTCTTTGTAAATTGATATTTGTATATATCAGCACTTTTGTTTTTATTTTGTATAAATAGTCCGATTGTTAGAGGAGCAGCAACAAAGTTTGTGAAGACACAGCCAATGCAAGTCCTCTATTTTTAATCTCTGTCTCTGCAGTAATCTCAGCAAAATAGCAAGAGCAGCACTGTCATATCACAATGATTTATGTTAAAGAGAAGCTGTTTGCAGCTTGTAGTCTTCAAGTCAACAGTATCAAAAAGAAAGGAGGATTTTTAGTTTACTTCAGCACCCTTTCAAAGACAAGAAAAGAAGAGCTCTAGTTTTATTCCCTTTTGTGTTTATTTCACAAGGCAGTGCTCAAGCAAAAGTGTACGCAATATCAAGCACGCAGAAGAAAGCAGACGATGCTTTATTTTTCATAGTGTTTCAGATAAGGAGGAGTTCTGCATTCAGAAGTTAAAGTTCTAGTCATTCAGCAGTTAGCATGGAAGAGAATTTCAATTAACAACAACTACAGAGGATCAAGGCATTCTAACCTGCTGTTATTGGCTTGTCACAAGGAAAAGCCATCGCCAAGTGGAGCCACTGTTAGCCTCCTAATGCAGCAGGTTAATCATCTTTCATGATCGACATTTTTACATGCCAAATATGTCATACTATGCTTGCTGCAATGCTCCATATTTGCTACAGATGACCAGAGAAGTATCCATGAAGGTGTGCCAGTTTTAATGCTACTGCTTTGTTCCAGTTTTGATAAGTAATCCATTTTGATCAGTTTTCAGTTAAGGGTAGGCCAAACAGCTTAATCTTGGCCACCCTAGGTTTCAATTTCATGTTGTAGAATATAGAGAAGGAATATTTGTCCAAACAGCTTAATCTTGGCAGATTTGTAGATAGGTAGAGAAACAAGGGTGCTCAACAGCTTAATCTGAGCCCCTGGATGCAATAAATGTAGTTGTACATAGGAGGACAGCAAGAAGAAAAGAACAAAAAGCTGGGTATGCTAGTTCAAGTGCACCCAAACCAAGAAGAAGAGAAAATGCTAGGTGAATAGGCCGGGTAGGTAGCTTTGTGGTTGCAGAATCATGGCTTGTGATCCATTTCATATTGTCAAGTGTTATATCTATCATATCACAAGTTGAAGGTGATTTTTCAGTTGGAGGACTTCAAGAAATGCATGTCTAACTTCCCCTTCTCCCTCTTTCCCAAATCACTCACTAACTTCCCCTAAAGAGGTCAAGATCTGCTTGATACCTCTTATATTCATCATTCTCCATATCATCTGCCTTGGTGAAGATCTGCTTCACTAAAGGAATGTTCACACTTCTTCTATCAGTCATTTTCCCCCATTGATAGCCTAAGACTTCATTCTTAGTGCTTTTTCTCATCATTATCATATTAACTACTAACTTTATTATGTAACTCCCTATCTCTTTTCCCTTCCCCTACTAAAACTATCTCTATAACTCCCCTATATACTTATCCCCTCCCCTTGGTTGAAAAATAACCATATACATCCTTGGGAATTTCTAAGTTTATATGAAACTCAACAAGAACCCTCATTGACCCCTCTAACCATCTTCTAAATGCATAAGGACTCATTCCTTTGCATAGTTTCCCTTCATATGTATAAAATCATCTCTTTGGCCTTGGTTTGCCTTTATAAGGCATGAAACCCTCTTTGGCCACTAAACCCCTCTCAAAACCACATCACTTTCCCCCTATGTGCCTTTGGACTCTTTCCAAGGCATAAGAATACAAAAACCATGCAAAAACCATGAAAAACCTTCAAAAAAGGATAAAATCCTCCCTTTTTGGCTATCGGACCGCTTCTGATGCCTTAGAATCCATGCCAAACTATAAAGGAACCCTTCTGGTTTCCCAAAAGGCTTGGCAGTGCACAAAAAGATGGGTCCGATATAATAAAGTTTCATTTGGACCCCCTCCGATGCGATATCGCTATCGGGAGGGGGCAATCATATGTTTAAAACATCATATATAACCCCTCCGAATTCATTTGCCTTGCCTTTTCCTAAAAAGCATGCTCCGATGAGATAAAGATCTGTTTGATCCCCCTCCGATGCGATATCGCTATCGGGAGGGGGTAGTGGCATATATAAGCGAAAATGGCCAAGTCTCAAGGCATGGGGCATAGTGCCGATGGGCCGGACCTGAAAACATATAAAGTGGACCGGTAATAGTATATCGGGTCCGCCATATTTCGGCGATCACATATATGCTCCCCCCCAGTCCCTCCGACTACCGATCCGCCGACGGATAAAGGACTGTTGGATCGGGCCCCAGATCTGACGGCCCAGATCTTGTCGTGCGGCCCCCCACTTCGCATCGCCCCATATACTGCTCCGATTTGGCGGAGCTGATGAGTTATCAAATGCAGTGTTAATGGTTTTCGGGTCCGCGGACCCATTCCACTGTTAAAACCGCCGATTTGGGTCCCGCCGATGGGTCGGACCCGAAATAAAATAAAGAGGGCCTATATAACTTATCGGGTCCGATGGGTTTTCGGCGTTTTTATGTGGCAACCCCATGACCCCGCCGATAGCGAATTGTCGAGTTAATCTCAGCCGCCCATTCAGGCCCAGAGATCAACGGCCCATATTTAATCGCATCACTCCTATATGGCTCCGACCAGCGGAGCCGAAAAGTAATAAAGCGCGTCATAAAGGCATATCGGGTCTGAAAGGGTCCGCACTGTGTGCTCCTATATCCCGGAGCCGAAAAGCTATGAAGTGTAGCATATAGTATTTCGGGTCCGCTTACCCATTTTTACCAAATCCGCCGATATGAAAGCTCCGATGGGCCGGACCCGATCTCCATAAAGAAAGGGCATATAAGCATTTCGGGTCCGCGGCATTTCGGAGGTTTTATGTGTTGGGACCAATGGTCCGCCCCGATGCGATTTAGCGCCAGCCGTTGGATCTGCCTTCGCGCGATCCAACGGCCAGGATTTAATCTCCGCTACAGTGCCGCTCCCGCCTATGTTTTTCACGAATTTTACATAGAAATTGGTCTTTTTCTGTGTAAAAGAAAAGGCAGCATTTGTTCATATTTTCACATATATGCCCGCGCCCGGCTCCCGATAAGGGAATTCATGCATCCCTAAGCTTTCTGAGATCGCTCCAAGGCCCGGTTTTGCTTCAGATAGCCAGTTTCGGCCTCGGTATAGTTAGCAGCATACAAATCCTCCTTTTTGCGGCATTTTTTGCAAGGTTTAATGCTATTTTTGATCGGCCAAGCGCCGATTGCACCCAAAGGCCACGGAGGACATTAGCAGTAGTTATTTTTGCATTAAAAGGCATAAGGGGGCGATGGGACAGTTTAAAGAGTATCAGCAGTGAGAAAAGGCCCAGATTTAGTGCCGAAGTGTATCAGGATGCGGCAAAGAGTATCAGTCCAGTTTTTCAAAGCAGATGAAAGCAAAGCAAGCCCAACAAAGTCAACAAAGTATCATTCAGCCATTAAGGCTCACTAACACTTCTTTTGTTGCTTTAAAGCCACCTAAAGGCATAGATGAAGGCTTTCAAGGCAGGTTATTGAAGAGACATTGTTCCCAGTCATATTTTTGGAGCAGCGCTGCTTCCTTAAATGTGCAGTTATCACACAGAGGACAGCGCGTGGCTCAAGGAACTCTTTTAGTCCATTTTTGAAGCTGCAGGACCATGCGCAGCCCTAAAGAGCCATTTTGATGAGGCTGCTCCCTTATGAACACCTGTTTTAGATATTTTATTGCATTTATTTCCAGCACAACTGATCCGAATGGAAAATGGCATCAACCCATGGTACTCATCCACCCATTTTATTCATCGACCCATGGAATTTATCCATGGTATTGTAAATGGCATCTACCCATGGTATTGTAAAATCCACCCATGGTATTCATTCACCCATGGAACTGACCCGTGGTATTGTAATGGAAAAATACTATAAGTAACAAGTCACATTTTGTAAAATGACAGATTTTCCGCCACAAAGAAACTTTTTATTAAAACCCACTAATTTGGATTTAAACATGAATGCAACAAAATACAGAGGTAACCATAAAGAGAGTTATGCAGCGGAAATACTTCATTTCATTAATGGAAAATACTGAAATATGCTTACAACCAGAAATGGAAATAAACCACATGAATGGAAAATACTGAAATATGCTTACAGTTCAGAGGCATGTAGCCACCACATCTCTTCTCAGAGATAAGCTACCATCACCCTAGCTGGTTTATTTCCATTTCTGGTTGTAAGCATATTTCAGTATTTTCCATTAATGAAATGAAGTATTTCCGCTGCATAACTCTCTTTATGGTTACCTCTGTATTTTGTTGCATTCATGTTTAAATCCAAATCAGTGGGTTTTAATAAAAAGTTTCTTTGTGGCGGACAATCTGTCATTTTACAAAATGTGACTTGTTACTTATAGTATTTTTCCATTACAATACCATGGGTCAATTCCATGGGTGAATGAATACCATGGGTGGATTTTACAATACCACGGGCAGATGCCATTTACAATACCATGGATAAATTCCATGGGTCGATGAATAATATGGGTGGATGAGTACCATGGGTTGATGCCATTTTCCATTCGGATCAACAACTTAGCATTAGAAGCAGTTATTGCACATATCTCTTTTGAATCTGTTTTGATAGATATTTTGAGATATTTTCTCCCTTGACACCTGTTCAAGGGATGTTTGTAAATATTTTCTATTTAAACCACCCTCTGCACTGTTTTAAGGGTTGGTTGGTCTATAACTTCCACTCTAGACTTGCATTGTATCTTCTGAGATCTCTATAATCAAAGATCACTGGAATGTTTGGGAGATGAACTAACTGTTGTGTTTTAATGTCTGAAGAGTGACTATGGAATCCTAACGCTTCTACATAGCCCAATAAGTGTTTCTTATCTCTGTTTATAGTTTATATGTGTTTATGCCATCATTGTTTCACTATCTAAATAGCAGAAAGAAAGAATAGTTCAGAGCTCACTTAGTTGTATTCTGTTCTCAATTTCTATGATTTATCTATCTTTTCCTCTGAATTAGTCCTGAATATGAATACTGATTTGCTCATATTTAAGCTAGTTCCTTCATATATGAATGTTGTTTAGGAATCCTTGATTGCTCCTATATAAATGTTCATTCACCCTTCCTCTATTAGCATAATGAGAGCTAGTTAGTTGCCTTTCATTCACTGACCTTCGTTCCATTTTTATTCCAGCTCGATATTGTTTTATGTGTAGCTATCCTGCTCTGTATTCCTCTTGTGACCAAGAAAACGCAACAGCAAGCCTAATCCGCGACTACATGCCCAATGGTTTGAACTTCTCACACTATGCATCCCAACTCTGTTTGAAAGAATCCTCCATCCCATCAAAATCAAAACAAAACCCAAGAAAATCATAACTAGCCTAAAAATCAACCCAAAACAAAGCTAAATTATAAAGAGAGATCCCTCTCTGATTGCAGGTAGGCTAGGCCCTGCAGTCCAAAGATTGGTTTG
Organism: Pinus tabuliformis; assembly: GCA_031772625.1. NCBI lineage: Eukaryota > Viridiplantae > Streptophyta > Pinopsida > Pinales > Pinaceae > Pinus > Pinus tabuliformis. Next base: position 1,244,181,113 of record CM062819.1, read on the forward strand.
TGGTTACCTCGGCCGTATCCTTTAAGGAGCTTTAAGGACAGCCTGAGTGATAACAAGACATGTTCGCCAACCACAAAGGAGACTTAACCCTCATATAAAAGACATTGTAAAAGCTGAACTTCAAAAACTTTTAGATGTGAACTTCATCTACCCTATCTCTGATAGTAAATGGGTCTCTCCGCTTGTTGTGGTACCAAAGAATAATGGAAAGTGGAGGATTTGTGTAGATTATAGAGCTAAATAAGGCAACACAAAAAGACCACATTCCCCTTCCATTCATTGACCAAGTATTAGACAGTTTGGCAGGAAAGAAATTGTTTTCTTTCTTAGATGGATTCAGTGGATACAATCAGATTCAGATTGCCCTTGATGACCAAGACAAAACAAATTTTACTTGTCCTTGGGGAACATTTTCCTACAGAGTTCTACCTTTTGGCTTATGCAATGCTCCTGCCACATTTCAAAGGGTTATCCTCAACATCTTTTCAGATTTAATATATGAAGGGCTCAAAGTATACATGGATGATTTTACACCATACCGAGACGATTTTGACCCAACATTGGACACACTGGAAAAAGTCCTCCAGTGCTGCATTGCCACCAGGCTTTGTTTGAGCCATGAAAAATGTTATATGATGATGACTAAAGGACTTATTCTCGGCCATTATATCTCAGTAGCTGGCATATAGGTAGACCTAGCCAAAATTCAAATAATTTTGCTAATTCCCACTCCTACCACTCAAACACAGGTATGCAGTTTTCTTGGATTTTCTGGTTACTATAGAATATTTATAGAACATTTTTCACACATTGCTGCACCTCTATATGCATTGACAGGTAATGTTGATTTTCTTTGGACAAAAAAATGCGACCATGCATTCCAGGATCTGAAGAAGCTTGTGTCAACAACCCTAGTCCTTTGAGGTCCAAATTGGGACTTGCCATTTCAAATTTCATCAGATGCTTCAGATATAGCTATTGGAGCAGTCCTTGGGTAGGAAGAAGATAAAAACCCATATGCAATTTATTATATTAGCAAGAATTTACCCCTGCTGAATTGAATTATACTGTTACTGAAAAAGAATTTCTAGCTGTAATACATGTTGTCAATAAGTTCAAGCATTACATTACTGGATATCCTGTGATCTTATATACAGATCACTCTGTCATAAAATATTTAGCAAATAAACCAATCACAAATGGTAGAATAACTAGATGGCTGATTTTAGTGCAGGAATTTGATATCACAATCAAGGACCAACCTCGAAAAGAAAATCCTATAGCTGACTTTCTCTCGTGAATGCCAAAACTAGTGGATGCAGCAGTAGTTGAAGATCAATTTCCGGATGAGAATTTGTTTGTTGTCGCTGTTAAAACACCCTGGTATGCTGATGTTGCGAATTACTTAGCAGTAGGCAAATTACTGAAACATCTGACCCCCAATGAACGAAAACAGATTGTCCAGCGAAGTGCTCGATTTTCTTGGATTGGGGGCTACCTGTTCCATAAAGGGTAGATATGCACATCAGGAGATGCGTCCAGGAGGATGAAACTTTTGAAATTTTGAAAGCTTGTCACAACGGACCATGTGATGGACATTTCACCGATCCGAGAATTGGACATAAGTTGCTGCAAACAGGGTATTATTGGCCCATGATCTTCAAAGATGCAAAGAAGTTCATTAAAGCTTATGACAGTTTCCAAAGAGCAGGATGCCCTAGTCAGTCTAACGAAATGCCCCTGAATCCACATCTAGTTATTGAACCATTCGAGCAAGGGGCCCTCAATTTCGTTGGTCCAATTAACCCATCCTTGAACCAGAAAACATATATTCTGGTAGCAACAGAATATGTCACTAAATGGGTTGAAGTAGAGGCATTGCCGAGAGCTACAAAGGATTTCGTCATACAGTTCTTGTTCCATATATTTGTGTGATATGGGCTTCCAAGAGATATAATTACAGATGGTGGACCACAATTTACTAGTAACAAGATTGCTGCAACATTAAAAAACTATCATATCTAGCACAAAATTACCACTCCATACCACCCACAGGCAAATGGTCAAGTAGAAAGCAACAACAAAATAATAGAAGCAATCTTAACAAAAACCATTGCGTCACATAGACGTGATTGGGCTACAAGATTACCAGAAGCCTTGTGGGCTTACAGAACAACATGGAGAAGCACTACTGGCTATTCACCATACCAATTGGTGTTTGGAAAGTAACCCATCTTTCCCATAGAATTTGAAATCCAAACACTATGACCAACACAAGAAGTCGATCTAGATCTAAACGAGGCACAGATTAATAGATTACAGTAGCTCAATGAGTTAGATGAAATTAGGCTCTCTACCCTTCAAAACACTGCATTAATCCAATAGTAGCGAGCTAAATGGCATGACGCTCTCATTAAAAATAAAGTCTTTCATGAAGGAGATTGGATGCTCCTATACGATTCCAGGTTTCAGGATTTTCTTGAGAAGCTTCAGACTTGTTGGCTAGGGCCATATGAAATCCATAAGGTACATGATAATGGCACCCTTACTCTAATCACCATTGACGGATTTGGACATACCTTAAGGGCAAATGACCATCGAGTTTGAGTATATCGTAAACCGCTTACTCGGGAATCCTTCTACGAGCAACTCCGCGAAGACTCCGACATGCAAATTTTGGAGGAGGAAGAGAAATCTTCCTCACCTCTGGTTCATTAAAGTGATTCAACTGTTCTTACATTTTGAACATAATTCCTTTGTTTTGCTAGCATAAATTATTCTTTGTACATATTTTTTTTTTGTATTTGCACTTTACTGTTCCTTTTCAAAGAATCAACAATTCTATCGTTTTTTTCGTTCCTTTTAGAAGGAACAACACCTTCACCATTTTGTTGTTCCTTTTTTTCAAAAGAATAGCACTTGCATTTTTCTGTTGTTCCTTTTTCAGAAGGAACAACACTGTCGTTTTTGTTGTTCCTTTTATGAAGGAACAACATTTGTGTGCACTTTTGTTTTTCTATTGTTCCTTTTCCAAAGGAACATCACTTTTGTTTTGATGTTCCTCTTCCAAAGGAACAACACTTTTTGTATTAGCCGTTCCGTTTTCACTTTCATTTTTCTGTTCCTTTTCCAAAGGAACGGCACTTGCGTTTTCTGCTGTTCCTTTTCCAAAGGAACAACACTTTTGATTTTTGTTGTTCCTTTTCCAAAGGAACGACACTTACATTTTCTGATGTTCATTTTCTAAAGGAACAACACTTTTGGTTTTTGTTGTTCCTTTTCTAAAGGAACGACACTTGTGTTTTTTGTTGTCCCTTTTCCAAAGGAACAACACTTACTGGTGTTTTCTGATGTTCCTTTTCTAAAGGAACAACACTTTTGGTTTTTGATGTTCCTTTTCCAAAGGAACGACACTTGTGTTTTCTGCTGTTCTTTTTCTAAAGGAACAACACTTTTGGTTTCTGTTGTTCCTTTTCCAAAGGAACGGCACTTGCATTTTCTACTGTTCCTTTTCCAAAGGAACAACAATTGTATTTTTTTGCCCTTCCTTTTTGAAACAAAAACATTCTCGTATTCCTTTTATTTATGCTTGTTCTCCTTGCTGTTCCTTTTCCAAAGGAACGGCACTTGCATTTTCTGCTGTTCCTTTTCCAAAGGAACAACACTTGTATTTTTTTGCCCTTCCTTTTTGAAACAAAAACATTCTTGTATTCCTTTTCTTTATGCTTGTTCTCCTTGCTGTTCCAATTAAAGGACAGCTGCCATTCCTCTCAATATACAATAATTTCGAGTCTTTTGGAGCACAGCTATACACTTATGCAATGGATACAAAACTAGAGCATATTGAAATTAGCAAATTATATAAAATCGTTATTTTTACAAGAAATTGCTTTGAAGTGATACGAGGAAAGAGGAAAGGACACAATTATTTATCACTTTTGTTGTCATTATCCTACTAATACTGATATGATTGGATATCTTTATCATGGTGGTTCTTTTTCATTTTTTTCCCATAATCTTCTTTGATCATTATTAAGGAATAAGAACAAAGGATATATTCTTATATTTAGATGTTAAGACTTCTTCCACCATTCTTACTCTTAAGGAGTGTTGAACCACCCTTTATGTATAAATAGGAAAGTACTTTACCAAAAAAAGAAAAAAAAAGAGAAAAATGTTTGTATGACTTGTTTATATGAGTTGTCAAATGTAGGATAGGGGGTCTCATCAAGAGCCAGCCTACCATGATCACAAGGAAGAAAGTGAAGTGGCATTCCCACTATGCCCACCACACCAGGGATATGATCTAAGAGGCACATTAGAAAAAATAAGGAGTCCTTGGAACAAGAGGTCTCATCACAATCCGGCCTGCCCACCTTTCATTCCTTCCTAGTGAATGGTGTTATGGTTTAACTGGTTACCAAGCCAGCATAATGACCTCCATTTTGACATTGCACAACACTTCCTAATCACACACAAAGGATCATGGTTCCATGGGTGAAACAAACAACTCTGTCAAGGTTATGGACACTTGTCAGCAACAGAGCTCTGTTAATGGTATCGAAGTCACATTCCTTAAACACCAATAGCAATCATCAACACCCTTCTTTGTCTTATACCTTTGTACTATGTCAAATAAGATTATGTATATCATTTCCCCAAGCCATTAAAATATGTTATAACCAATCATGACAGAAAAGTCGATCATGACTGCATTAGAGTTTTTGTGCATGTCAGCTGTCCTATCCTCCTAGCCTCGCATCATATCACAACATTCTCTTATTTGTTAAGCGATCCTATTATACACCTTGATTTCGGCAACCTGCTCCTTTTGTAAACATGGAATTTCGGCATACGTTGTTCCTTTATGACTCTGTACCATGGCAGTTCGGCACGCCGCTCCCTCATTTGATGGTCAAGGACGGCCTATCACATTGAAGGGGGAGGCAGGTGACCTCATAATTTGCTGGTATACGTGTCAGACTATTATTCGGAAAACTTTTACTTGGGATTAACAAGGCTTAATGGTATATCATTTTTTAATTTGCATGACTTGTTGTTCCTAAGCTATTTCTGTATTATGCTCTGCAGCAATTAGCAGGTGACTCAGGATTTGAACGAGCCTTGCTGTTTTGTTATTTTCTCTGTGTTTCTAAAAGTTTGAATAGCCTGTTGTTCCATTACTGTCTTTGCATTTTACAGTGAGCTAAAACATGGGAGGAAGATAAATTCGGAGAGAACCACAGGAATTGATAGTTTCTGATGTTGCACGGGAAATCCTGGCAAGGGCAGGATAGCTAGTTTATCTTAATCGTTTACAGGAATCCAACAATACTATAGCAATAGAATTCTTGCAGAACTTGCAAGAATATCACTCCACAGTAAGGGGGAGACACATAGAAGTCACCGATGACATAATTGTAGAGGTCTCAAGACTGCCAGCCACTGGACCTGTGTGGACTCTAAAGAAGGAGAGACTGCGAAAGATCATAAAAATCTTCTAAGATGAAGGCCAGAACCTGACAGTCAGAGGAAAGGGAGTTCTACCAGCAGCATTAGGCAAGCCGTTGGCAGAATTGGCGAAGATCATCCAGAGCTACATCACATGTGAAGGTAGGAAAGACGTGGTAATACCATGACACCTTAAACTTTTAGCCGTATTAAAACAGAAATGCTCTGTGAACTTACCTGCATTTTTAAATTCATTACTTCATGATGTTTCCCAAAGCATAAAAAAATAACAACATGTAGAATTGGTAGTAAGTCACCATGGGCTGATACGACTGATAGTTATCCATAGTCTTGCTCAGCAATAGAGCAGCTGGGGAGAGCTAATTGCCACAATAAATGGGGGACTGACTCTGCCAACCCCAAAATGAAAACACGCTACAAGTACCCGAATAGACCATTGAAACAGAGGAAATCAGTTATATTGGCATGGATTAGAGGGAGGTTGGACAAATTCCAAGGGAGTACCAGCCAACCAGTGGAGATAGATGATTCAGGGGATAAGCAAACCCTGCAATTGGAAGGAGAAGAGAATGAGAGAGAATTGGAAGGAAATGAGGAAGGAGAAACAGAGGAAGAGATAGAGAAGCCTGGGCAAGCGAAGGAAGAGACAGAACAACGTGAAGAAAGCCCATTGCAAAATCCATTGCAAGAGAACGAATTGGCCCAAATTCTGGCCAATATGGGCAAATATGCCCAACCTCTTAGCCCGCTAGGCCTCCATATTGAAGAAGAACCAAAAGAGCATTCTGCTCAGGACAAAAATGCACCCGAAGAATTATACGACGAGGAAGAAAAAGAGGAGAATCATTCCATTCATGATGAAAGTATGACAGGAGAGAAAAGTGATGAAGATACAGAAGAGTAACAATCTGTTCCCAGCCAGACTACACCAGAAGAATTTCGGGGAGAAGAAGGGGAGGAAAAACAAGTCACCCAGGAAATAACAGAACCAGCTAGGGTTTTTACTCCTGATCAACCCGAACAAAACAATGAAGGAGCACCCCAAGAAGAAAACCAGCGAATTGGCCAAGATGACAGTCCAAGCCCAAGTAAACAGACGACTATTCCTTCTAAGGAAATAGAAGAAATTAAAAGATTACAAAAAGAAAAACAAAGATTGTTGAATGTGATAACACGACTTCGACAACAAATCAGGGTTTTGAAAATGAGAAAGAGAGCAAAAAGGACTTCGGGGGTAAGACATGCAACCACTCCGGCGAGACCCCTTAAGAAATAAGTAAGGAGGACTCAAGTCTAGCCTACCATTCAAAACCAAAAGGAACAACATTCAGCTGTTACCCATGTTGAAATGCAAACAGATGATATATCGGCCTGGGACAAAGAAGTTTAGACAGAGGCATAGCCCTCTGAAGAAATGCGAATCATAAACATGAGACGACACAATAAGAAGATTCAAGTGACTATTCCGCTTACCACTACCATGTGGGACAATGATCTAAGGATAGTAACCCTACAAGAGGGTTTGATGCAAGCTCAAAAAGCTATAGAAAAACTCACAGAACAAACGGTTTCTTTAGAAAAGTATGAATAATTACAACAACAGCTAAGGAATGCCAATCTGTCTAAAAGCCAGGATTTTGAAGGATGGCGAAAGGAAGAAGAAAAAGTCACAAAGGTAACTCATAGATTAGATGTAGTTATCAAACTGATGGATACCTTATGCTCTTTTCACACTGACGTCCTAGCGTATAGAGCCCCTGCTAAGAATTATGCCTTCTTTTTAATGGAACGATATTTGCAATTGAAAATTAAGGCTATCAAAGCAGGAGTCCCTATACAAATTAATATTATTGATGATTTTATAAATTGTTGTAAGCACTATGGACTAAAGGTTCAAAGATTATTGTGTGAATTCTATCTGCATAACCTTGTGTTAGATCAAGAGATAGAGCAGAAACCTGGCCTTTTCGTTGGGGATATCCAACTGCAGGCATTTATTTCGTTTGGAGTTAATCAAATCAAATGGCTTAGAGCCTATAATGCTTTCCAAAGGCAATAAAACGGATTAGATCTATGGGTAAGAGCTGAGCCTAGAGATCCATTACAGTTGTGGAATAAACATAGGAACTTCAAGAGGACTCCGGGCGTGATTGAAGCATTAGGACCCATTCATACAGCAATCAATCGGCAAGGGATATAATACTTCTTTACCATCAAGGACCTTGCCATTGCAGCTGCTAAACTTTGATATCAGACCTCTAATCCGAATATCCAACTCAGGGAACCATTCAATTATGAGAACTTTAAATTAGCCACTGATCGCTTGAGCCTCTATGGTGAACTTATCTTGAGGGCAGGGCCATCCTGGTTAGGATATAGGTTTCGGAGTCCGATTATTTGGCACCCTACACCTGGATACCAAGCCCTATATGAGATGCCTAAGGGTCAGAAAGGCCATCTTTTTGAACACCTAGTTAGGCATCATGGTTGTAGACCACCACATGAGATTTTGTCTCCGGCCTACTCTCTCACTGCCTTACATGTCAACTACAATGTTTTCATGAGGGCATGAAAAAGGGTAAGCAGGGGGGTGTGTGGAGTACAAAAGAAGGTATGCTTTTATTGATTATTTTGTCATCTTTTCTTTAAAAACTCATAACCTCTTTGCATCATGAACTAGGTAGATAATAAGAAAACTTTTGATAAAATCTAAGGGATTTATACACAACACAAAACTACTAGTAATTGCAATTTCTTATGCAGAAAAATGGAAAAAGGAAAGATTGTCATCCCAAAGAAAAGACAAAGCAAAGTTAACTGTTGTCCCTTTGGCAGGGAACCACATGCAAACAAGGCGATCCAAACTGAAGCGTATTAGCCAAGGAAGGGAAAAGGAGATATCGAATCAACACAAGGAAGCAAATGGATAACTAGGAATTAACAGTTTGGCGAATCCCTCAAGATCCTTTGATCCTGAGGGATCGCTATCTTAGCTATTTTTGCATCATTGATATCTTCACTCAACTATTATAAAATGGGGCAGCACTGCTAGCTGGGGAGATGACCTGTTGTTGTTTTTATGTAACTTTCCTTTATATTTGAAACATTGATGATCGACTCTCATTGAGAAGTGATCCATTGTAACTCTGCTTTGATGCTTTAATATAAATCTGGTTGTTGTTTCATCTTTGATCTTGGGATAATCTCAAGCGGTGTGTCCCTGGAGGCTAAGGGTTTGGCCCTGGTGGAAAACTTGATCCTGTACCATTATATTTAATTCGTGCATGGTTTTCATTATTAGCGTTGTTCGATAATTTGATGTGGTTTGTTATTTTACATCATGGTTTTGTTATATTTGATTTATGTTCAACTGAGTAATATCATTCTTTGTGACAGGAATGTCGTATTTCTGACTTTGTAATGCAATGTTGTTCCTTCAATCATTGATATAACATTGCTAGTCCTTACAGAACGCTATTGCTGTTCAATTGCAGAGTAACCATGTCGTAATATTCATAAGTTGGTATTACTGTATTCATATATGGTTTACACTTAATCGCGATTGTTGTTCAACTGACACTGCTATTCCATTATGAATTACGATCGTTATTCTTTGTAACTAAGGTTGATATTTGTGGTATCGAAGTTAGATTATTGTTTCTCTCAATATTAAAGCGTGCCGTGTGTGTTATTTATTTTGGTTCATTGTACATTTACATTCGGCTCTAAGTGTTGCTCGATATTTAATTGCTAATTAGTTTCCATTATATTTCTGTTTATTGTCCGATTTATTCTTAGAGTAAAGATTGCTATTTGATTTCTGTAGGATACGATTACCGCACCTATTTCTGTAGATTAAGGTTTTGCTGTTTATAAGAACTAGTTGTTGTTCCATTTCCTAGTCACTGTTCCATTTCCTAGTTGTTGTTCCATTTACTAGTTACTATTCCATTTCCTGTTATTTGCGTTATCATTGCTTTGGTGTGCAGAATAATCTAAAACCATAGTGAGCATTGACATTTGTTGTCTATCTCCTAGGTTGATGATCTGTTCCTTGATTATCTTTAGTTGCATCAGTTTACAGAGGGATGAGTTACTATTACTGTACCCTTGACTGATAATTTACTTAGTTTTTTGAATGCATGATTTAAGTCTTAAAGTTCTTTGTTGTAAGTAGATCTTATTTTAAGCATCCATTTACTCTTGTATTCTGAGCACTATACTACTAGCATTACTCTGACAAATTACCGCCTCAAACTGAGTACACTCTCTGAGATAACAAATCGTTCCTGGATTGATAAGTTAATGTGAGGTAAATAGAGATGAAAAAGACCCTTTTTACTGCTCGACACCAACTAGAATTTTCTGCATCCAAATGGCCTCACATGCTGCATGACTTGTAGCCATGTATTGAGCCTCTACTGAGCTAAGTGAAAATAACCTCTATTTCCTGTTGTACCAAGAAACTATAGCTGAACCAAGGTTGAAAATTCCTCCCGATGTGCTCTTCCGATCTGATGGACGCCCTGCCCAATTTGCATCTGTAAATCCCTGTAGCTTCACTCCCTCTGACCATCTGTACCATAATCCAAACTGAGATGTGCCTCTAAGGTATCTCAAAACATGCTTCGCTGTCTTCCAAAACATCTTAGTAGGTTGAACCATAGCTTGACTCAGTTGGTTCACTATAAAGCACAAATCTAGTCATGTGTTCACTAAGTACATCAGTGAACCCATAAGCTGCCGATACATAGTAGCCTCTACTACCTCACCTAAAGTAGCATCCTCCTTTCTCCAGTTATCTATTAGAGGAGTTTGCATGGGTTTGAATTTCTCCATGTGGAATCTCCTTAGTATCCCATTGGCATACTTGCCTTGAGACACAAACACTTCCCCATCCTTCTGCCACACTTCCATGCCTAGAAAGTAGTGCATGAGACCCATGTCTTTCATCTCGAACTCTCTTGCACGGTCCTCCTTACAAGACATGATCAACTGATCATCACCTGTCAATATCAGATCATCAACATAAAGAACAATAATCAACTGCTTACCTTCCACCATGATGTGGTATAGGTTCACATCCGCTTCACTCTTTGTGAAGCCCAACTCAGTGAAGTAGTTGTCGATCCTAGTGTACGAAGCACGAGGTGCTTGCTTTAGCCCGTACAAAGCTCTCTTGAGTCAGCACACATGTGATTCACGATCGAAGGTCTCAAATCCTTCTAGCTGCTCTATATACACCTCTTCCTCAATCTTGCCATTGAGGAATGCAGTCTTCACATCCATCTGAGGGATCTTCCAACCCATCTGTGCTGATAGTGCCAACATCGATCTGATAGATGAGTACTTTGCTACAGGAGAAAAAGTCTCATCATAGTTAATCCCCTCGACCTGTGAGAACCCATGGGAAACAAACCTTGCCTTATGTTTCTCCACACTACCATCAACAATATGCTTTAATTTGTAAAGCCAACGAGAACTCACAACTGACTTGTTCTCCAGTCTTGGAGCAACATCCCAAACACTATTCCGAACTGTGGAGTCATACTCCTCCACCATAGTATCAACCCAAATTGGCTTGTTACACTACTTCCTCAAAGGAAGATGGCTCGGTCTCTAAACATTCCCCAACAAAGGCCATGTTTCTATTATACCTCTTAGGTGATCTCCTCTGTCTGCGCTAAGAAGATGGTTCTCCCACATTCTCTCTCGCATCTGACAACAATCTGTCAGCTTCTCTTGCGCGCTTCCTCCCATCTCTGGGAGACTCTGCATGAGTGGATGTCTCCACTCCTTGAACCTCTACATGTGGCTACTCTACATCATTTTGAGGCTCCTCCTCCTTAGAAACCAATAGTTCCTCCACTGTCTATAGTTTGAGCTCCCTCTCGAGGGAAACCTACATGGCCTTCTGCTCATCAAACTTGAGATCTATGTGAACCACCATCCTCCAACTGGTAGGCAAGTACACCCGATAGTTGTGCGATGTATCAGTGTACCCCACAAGTATCGCCAACTTTGCTTTCAGCTCTAGCTTCATCCGAGCATCCTTGGTCACATGGCAATAAATCGATGAGCCAAAGATCTTGAAGTGACTAACATCTGGTCTCTTCTCGAAGAAAGCTTCCTCTGGTGTCTTCATCCCAAGTATGCGATGCAGGCTTCTATTCTGCAAGTAAACCATTGTGTTGCACCCCTCAACCCACAAATGAAGTGGTAGGCCTTGGTCATGCAGCATCGCGCGAGGTGCTCCCACAATCGTTCTGTTCTTCCTTTTGGCCACCCCATTCTGTTGTGGGTTATGGGGTGCCATCAACTCTTGTTTAATTGCTTCTGTAGCACAGAAGTCCTTACACTCTTGAGAGACATACCTCCACCATTGTCGCTTCGCAAGGCCTTGATCTTCTTCCCTGATTCTTTCTCATCCAAGGCTTTGAACTCACAAAACCTTGAGAAGGTTTGATCCTTCTTCTGCATGAAATAGATCCAGCATCTACGAGAAAAATCATCAATGAAAATAACATAGTACCTTTGTTTAGCATTGGAGGCTATCGAGAAAGGTCCACACACATCTGTATGAACTCACTCCAAGATTTCTTCAGCTTAACTGTCTCGATCCTTAAACGAATATTTTGCATACTTACCCAAGGTACAACCTTTGCATGTGTCCACTTGCTCAAGTTTACCTTTGGGAAGTCTGGTAGAAATCTGTTGCACTATCTTCAAGGCCCCATGATGTAAGTGGCCCAACCTTCTATGCCATAACTCACCAATATCTTGGCTTTGCACCAATTTTCTTTGGAACTCAATGCAACACAGTCATCTACCTCCAGATTATAGAGATTCTTCACTCGAATCCCAATCCTCTTGGTCTGACCCATGGATATGTGTCTCAGGAACACCTTTCCTCTACCGAAGACAACATCGTAGCCTTTGTCCTCCAAAATCGCGACCGATACCAAGTTCTTTTTCAGTCCTGGCACATACTTCATATCAGTCAGGGTGAGAGGAGCTCCATGCTCACTCTGAAACACAACCGTACCTTCACCTGAAACACGATACTATCCATTATCACCCATCTCTATAAGCACCTGGAGGTCCTTCTCCTCCAAGGTACTGAATAAACTTTTATCACCGGTCATGTCGAATGAGGCTCCACTGTTAATATACCAAACACAACCCATCATCAATGACACCATGCATACTAAGAGGGTAAAGTCCATTTCGAACTGAGACGCTAATGCCTCATCTTTCGATCCTTTCGAGGATCCCTTCTTGGACTTATTCAATGGGAAATTTGTTGCATAATGTCCCATCTTGTGAATTCAGTTTGCACCTGCAACCCCAAACTTCAAACTTCGAATTCTTCTTAATAAACAGTTCACCGCTATGATAACCTTTGCTCTGATACCATGTAGAACTTTTTCTACAAACTTTCACTCTAATACCATGTAGAAATTCTGCTCTCTACACATCTTGTAGAGAAACTGTAGATTAAACTGATTATGCAATGTACTAAAGAAAAATACTCAATCTACTTCTACAATCAAACTTGCGGAAGCTTAATTGATTTGAGCAAGATCAAACAAAACACATATAATAGAGAAGAAGATTCAATCACACATGAAACATAGAAGAATAATCTGGGGAAAGCCTCAGCTAAAAAGCCCACTATCTGTATTATCATACAAGTGGAAATATCTCAAGATTACACAAAGCTTTAGCACACAGGCTATCCAACTCTCAGTACAATCTCTCACTGCTGCTCATAGACAAAATAGACAACACATATGCCTTCCTTTAGTCGTCCAAGCCTCCTGTTTCATTGCACAGTTTCTCATAGGTCCTCTAGTTGCCACCTGTGTGATTCTCACCTCACACATTGCTCTAACCTCTGTAGTAGCTGCGCAATCCTGAAGGAGTGAATTCCTTCTGCATGGATGAGTTTCTGTTATAGGAAAATTCCTCCAATTGATAGTACAATGTCCCTATCTTTAATCTCAACTAGGTCTTTGTCTGAATTAACATGCATGAGTTATTTATGAGAGAGTTCTCAATTGTCTGGAGTACACTAGTTTGATGTTTGTATGCATTAACTTATTGAACTCACAATTAGTTCCTCAAACTGTTTGGAACTAATTTAACTAGACTTAACTCAGTAAACTGAGCTAACTAATTACAATTCAAATACAACTCATCACTATCTCCTTAATTAAGGGATAACTTCCTCAATCAAAGGGATAATTGTTGCATGTCTTCACAAAGACTTCATATTAGAATTTTTCCAAATAACTAACTCAAGATGAATTAATTAATTATTTTTCAAACAACTAGTGAGACTAAATTCGAATTTTAGTTCTCAATTTTGATTCAAGGACAAATCAAAATTGGAATATATCCCAAAATGCTATTTATAGCAATGCTATTTTTAGCATTTCTATATTTTTGCTATTTTCAACATAGTTGGAGTATATCCTAAAATGCTATTTATAACAATGTTATTTTTAGAATTTCTATTTTTAGCATTTCCTGTTGCTATTTTCAACACTAGCGTGACAGACATTCCCCCTTCTCTCCTTTGGTTCTCTCAAGTATCTCAAAAATTACCCTCTTGATCCCTTCTTCGAGAATTCATAACCAAGGAAATAGTTAGGGTTAGGTAACTACCTATCCCAACTTCTTGATATGAGAGAGTTACAAGATTTGTTAACACTCCATATTTGTTTCATTCATAATTAAAAAAATTAAATACATAAATTCAAATAATAATAACAAGATCCAGTTTTTGTTTTACTACAGTAAACAAAATAGCTACAATTTTCTACAAACGTCACGTGACACCATGACTTACACTTACAGTTTGAAAAAAAAAATCCTCAATTCTAGAAAAATATATTTAAAAATAGGCAACAATGTAAAATAATAAAATTATTTGAAATGTTTTAAAAATAAAAATTTATTTTTTTCCCAAATGTTTTATATATAATCATATATAATATATACATAATTGACATTGAAATATTCTAAGGAATTTGAACATTGAAAGATTTGATTTATAAGTCATTTCATTTTTTATTATTATCATTAATATTTTTTAAATGATATATATTAATTATATAGAAATAATTTTTAGGTTTACATTAAAATAATTTTTTTTTGAATTTAATAAACACTTATAAAAAAACATTAAAAAAAAATCAGAATTTTTCTACTTTAGTTACTTTTTCTCTATTTAAAATTGATACATTATTTCATATAAATAGTAAAATATTTTATCTATGACTAAAAGATGAAATTGAAATATACAGTATATGCTAAACTATAATATCATAAACAAATCAATATAATTATTGATATTTCATATTGATTTTAATTAAATTTAAGCAAATTTATGTATTTTTTTTTTTTTTTATAAATAATAGTATTTTTAATTAAATAATATTTTATTTTCATTTTAAAAAATACACTTCTCAATTCAAATTCAAAATCAAAATCAAATACAAGAAAGGTTACACATCTCTAGCACAGTGAGTTGGAAAATGGGTCTTTCTCCACAAAACAAATGAGTGGCACAAACAAACAAAAAGAACTAATATTAATAAAAATAAATTAATTACTTCTTTTACCTACCCTTGAATATTTAACACGTTTCCACTTTTTTAAAGACCCAATCCTGTGATGCATGATGCTTCCCTGTGATGCAAACAACTTAGTCTCAAACCCTTTGGAGATTTACCCGGAGACTACGAACATCTCGGCTCTGCTTTATATTATTTCAAATTTAATCATATTATTACTTTGAAAATTATATTTTGTATTCAGGACTTGTGAGTGAAATGTACAATTACTAATTTCTTGTTAATCAATTATAACGTTTTGAAATGTAAATGTTAGCAGTCATAACAATAACGATTGCAAATATGTGATGTCCCAACTACTTCACTACCCAACTTCCTTCGACGTATGGTTTTCTTGTTCCGTTTTTGACCACACAACATTCTAATTCCAAAAGTCGGAAGATATTATAATCGATTTGACCCTGAGAGCAGCAAAAGAGGGCCGCAGACGAGCTATGCGAAACGTAGCAGCACGTGTCATGCAATAAACGAATGAAACTCCAAACATGTAGGCGCAATATGCAGGCGAAAAACTCAGCCGCATTAAATTAGCCATGATTTGTGGAGGAAAAGGGCACGTGTGTTTTACACGTTAAAAAAACTGTCGCCAATCTCAATATCAGGCCATCGCAACAATTGCCCCAACATCGTCGATGTCTATATCATTCTTGCTGTAGGAGAAGGTCAGTTACTCAGATCCTCTTTCGCTCAATCCCAACAATTCATTTTCCTAAGTATTTACATAATAATAGATTGAAGGCATGGTTAGGGCAGGACTGCATGTTCAAATCCGAGAAAATGAGGTGTCAGAATCTGATAAAGAAATCTGGATCAAGTTTGTCCACATCAAAGTCAAGCTTTCTTTAATTAATTACTTTATTATTAAAGTTGTATTAAATATTTTAATTTATTCTCTGGGAGGTTTACTTTTTTAGTTTAATTAATATAAGCTAATCATGTTATTTCAATACTTTAGGGAATTAGAAACCCACTTCAATTACTTGGCCGAATTAGTATACAAAAGCTATTTTCTTTTGAAATTTAGTGATTTGACTAATAAAATTCCTCTCTATTTTTTTCAAATTTTATTTTTTTAAATATAAATATAATTTTTTTAAAAGGAAACACATATTCACATTAATAAAAAGATACAAGTAACATAATCATAATTTCATTTTTATTTTTATCTTTTAATTTAAAACTTATTTCCTTTAAAGATTTTAGATATTTAATTAAATTACTAAATATTTATAATTTTGGTTTCTTACTTTATTTCAATTATCAAATAAAATTTCCAAACTAATTTTCCTTATCATTTTCTTTTATAGATTAATATATTCAAATTATATATATATATATATATATATATATGAATTTAACTGGTTTTGATGTCTTCTCCCATATTGTAAAACATTTCACTACATTAAACACAAATATAAAATAAATATAAATACACATACAAATATAAATATAAATACAGTATGCTAAAATTAAAATTCTAAAACAAGGGATGAATGTAGTTTCCGTTGATGTTATTGTTAGCCGGAACATTGTGCCGATACCTCTACTATGTTCGATGACAGCATCAGTTGCTGTAAATGAAAGTTCAGTCTGTTTGACATATGTCTTTTTAGCCAAAATTGAAAGAGAGCTTGAACGTGTTTTTAGCTGCTTACTCGTTCATAGAGTAAAACATAGGCATGCCCGGCATAGATCTACTTGTTACATACCAAGTATTTAATGGCAGACTAGCAGCTTTCTATCAGAGAAGTTCCAATGTATACATGATGTACAGTGTAATTGATATTAGACGTTAGAACGGCTTCAGCTGGGCTTCTTGAGGAATCTTTTTCAGATGACCCAGTTACGTCTTCACGCAGCCAATAGTAGAAAAAGCGACCGACAATGGCTGGGGCTTCGACCAGCCTAAGCACGATATTGAGGCGATAATTTTGAAGGCAACTTATTTTGATAATAATAAAAGTTTTATTTCACACCTGGATTTCATGGCCGTCTGTAACCTTAGAGGAGGAATAAAGGAGATACAATTAGAAATGTTGCTCAGAGGGGTTGATGGATCCAATGCACCCATTAATTGAAAAAAGAAAGCAAAAGAAATAGCTTAGAACGTATTGTCATTTACTCGTTAGATTGAAGATGGCTTAAGATACGTCATCGATCTCTAAATTTTGAAAAATGTAATTTTGATAAGACTTTTAAATTTGTTATATTTTATGTTTATATCTTATTGGTTTAAGTTGGATTTTCATATTTTTTTATGGGTTTTTTCAAAATGTATTTTTGAAAGTATAAATAAAAAAGAAATTGGAAGAGTAAACATGTGTACAAATTACACATAAAATAATTTACATTCCATAATTTATATAATTTCTATTGCATATTTACATTCCATATATAGTTAAACTTAGATCCAATTATTTTTAACCTTAGAGATAGGAGTCTCAAACCAGTTCAAAATTTTAAAAAGATATGGAAGGGTTATTTCAAAGTCTCTCTTAATTCTTACATGGCAAACACATTACAACAACAAGAATAATGTTTGTGTGACAATATTCATAAGCAATCACATCCACTCTAGAAGCTGTCAAACAATGTTCTTTTTTTCACCACCACATCTTAAAGTTGACACTTGACCTCCATTTAAAACATAACTGCCTAAAGAACTAGAACTTTGCAAGATCAACAATATTACGTCTCGCCTGGTTAGACATCCCCAATGAAAGAATGTTAAATAATGAACCATGGAACGACCACATCTTTTGGATATATTATCGACCAACCACCATCTTTTAGATATTTTCTTTCGAAGATGGTCTGACATTAAATGTGTTAAAAAATTGATCAAACAATTTAACCTTACTATCACACAAGAACAACACAAGAATTGATACTATTAATACTAAGGCTTCCAGAATCACTAATCTTTTTACCACCAGAACTACATACTCGATAATCATGAAACGATAAACTTTCATAAAGCCATAGACAAATCACCATTTTCAAGAATTACTCATATGTAACTATTTTGAAAATTGATATTTCATCTTGAGTTTCTCTTCTTCGTCTAATAATTTTTAGAGAGCTCAATTCTAACCAAATCACACTCCCATATTAAGTCGACCAAACTTAATAGTTCTAACTTCTAACTTCTATTATACAAACTCCAAAAAAAATTTAAAATAATTCCTTTCACCTAGATCAAGAATTTCGACGGTCATCATTCTCCTTCTGGCACAACTTTGGTTCATAGACTACACCCAATATCTTCTTGTTCTTGATTTGGATTTGGCTAATAAAAAAAAGCGTATGGTTTTCATTACGTAGGCAGCTATCGATAACATCGTATTCTCTAGCTTGAGATCTCCATCCAAATAATAAGAGTACGTTCCAATTATAAACGAGAGGCACCAGATATTGCGAACAACACTCGAGGGATATCTGTCCACTTAGCCTGATCAGGCACAACCTGGCTATGGTGATTATGGTGATTGCATTATCGTAATAAGGAAGGTGAGTAATTTGAATCTCGAGGCGAGTCTTCGGCGTCATTCTGTCTCCCTTTCACGCACAAAGCGCCACACCAGACTCCCAGAATGGCCACTTTGCTTCAACCTAGCCTGGTTTTCAAACTATCAATTACCATGACGCTACTTTTGAGATGCAACAACAAAGTATGGTACGACGCGATCCACTAGCAAACTATAAATAATTTCGATCACTGTCCACGAAACCTAATACCACATTAATGACGAATGAAGCATCATCAACGTTGTCTTCCCTTTGAAGGTCAAGAACCCCGGCAGTTGATCTGTGTATCATTATACACAAAGTGCGGAACCACCCTAATATATTAGCAATTTCAAACAGCAAATGAGAACTGGATCCAACGTGGCATTGACTGGTACGCTTTACATTTCAACGTTCATTCCTCGTCATGAGCAACACCTCCGCCTTAGGGCAATGACTATCAATGGCTCACGAGTTACACAGAGTTCCGTCTATCAATGGCTGACGGTCAGAGTTCTGTGTCGAACAAAATAAATAAATAAATAAATAAAAATCTCCACAAATTCCACACAAAAATTATTAGCATATTGCAAAAAACTTAAATACAAGCTACATTAATAGTTGTAAGCAGAACTTCGGCGAAAATCACATGAGGAAAGACCTAGTCGACAAGGTCTTTCCTCATGTGATTTTCGCGGAAGTTCTGCTTACAACTATTATGGATCACAGAAGCCTCAATTCAATAATTGATTCCCCACATAAATAGTATTTATGAGATTCCACACAAAAATTATTAGCATATTGCAAAAGGCTTAAATACAAACTACATAAATAGTATTTA
The DNA here is from genome assembly GCA_031772625.1 of Pinus tabuliformis. Taxonomy (NCBI): domain Eukaryota; kingdom Viridiplantae; phylum Streptophyta; class Pinopsida; order Pinales; family Pinaceae; genus Pinus; species Pinus tabuliformis. The sequence goes on from CM062819.1 coordinate 1,244,200,574, forward strand.
TGAGATTCAACAGAGTCTAAATAAGACATTGTTTGTTCAGAAAATATCTAAACAGCTTAATCAACCAGCAAATTAGATTACATTGTTTGTTGAGAAAATATCTAAACAGCTTAATCAACCAGCAAATTAGATTTACTTATATACTAATGTAAGTTTTATTTTCTAAGTCTCCTTGATGGAGTCAAGCCTATAACCACTTTGATACCTAAAAGGAAAGGAAATTGGAAGAGTAGACATAGTGCACACATTACACACAAAATAATTTGTATATTCTCTATGCCACACCTCATTCAATTACATTACACACGTAGATATATGGTTGAACTTAGATCCAACTACTTCTAACCTTAGAGATAGGAGTTGAGAAAATCTCTCAACTACCTCATACAAATCTCAAATCAATTCCAAATTCAGAATAAAAAATATGAAAGCATTATCTCCAAATTAAACAAATTCAACACTTTGAAAAACCTATATAACATTTGGTTCATATATATTTTATATCTCAAACTTATAAGTATAATAAATTTCTATTAATTTTAAATAAAATTAACCATTTTCTAAATTATGAGAATCTAGAAATCAAAACTATTTTATATCCGTATTTATAACATCACACCATTAAACATATCATTTAGTCAAGGTTACATAACTGAAAAAAAGACTATGTTCATAAACACCAACCTATGAAACAACAGTATTAAATATACATACGCCTATTCATAAATCAATACCAATTTTAGAAAACTTCAGATTTTTTATAAGATAAAATTTTTAAATAAGTGATATATTAGAATAGATCCATCTTACGTGTGTGTATTATGTTTGAGAGAACAAATGGCTCATAAACACCAATTTATGAAACAACAATATTAAATATAAATACACTTATTCACAAATCAATATCAATTTTAGGAAATTTCGAATTTTTTATAATATTTAATTTTTAAATAAGTGATATATTAGTATAGATTTATTTTGACTTTGTATTATGCTTTGAGGGATCAAATTTTTCAAGATGCAAATTTCTTTTTTCGTGCAAAATTCGGAAAAAATTGTACCTCTAGAGATTTGATTCCTTTCATAGCTTGGTAAATCCTTAATTAAGATGGATCTATGTTGCTTCTTAGTAAAATTATTTATGTTATATAAATTTCACATTAAGTATTCTCACCTGGAATATCCATGGAATAATTTTATGGTAGTAGTAACATAAAAGGTTTAGATATATCTTAAAAGAAAGTATAACCTTTTTAATTTTAGATTTAATTAAAAAATTGATATAAAATTAAATTAAAATAAAATATTTGTGAAATTTTTTTATTGTGAAATGATGTATTTTTTTTGGGCATGTGGTATTGATAAGCCATGGCATTGTAAAAAAGTCTATTTACAAGTTAATAATATCCATAGTAATGTGGGTGTGAAAATCCATGATTTAGAATATTGTTATATAGTCCATTTACAAGTTAATAATATCCATAGCAATGTGGGGGTGAAAATCCATAGCTTAGAATATTGTTGTATTGTAAGTTTATTGTAAGTATAAAGTTTTTGTGTGTTTAATAATTAAATTTAAATATGGTTTCAAAATCACTATCTTAATTTAATTTTTAAAATAAAATGGATCTTAATTTATAGTTACTATATATATATATATATTATATTTTAATGCGGTATATATGTTATGATTTTCTTTAATCTAAAAAATGTTCTTAATTTTATTAATAAAATTGAAATTACAGTATAACAAATTGAATTTTATTATTTTTATTACTTTTAACTTTTTATTATTAATTGAGCTAACATTTAAATGTTTATAATGGTTTATAGACACTACACCACCATCTCCATATTGAGATCTATATTACTTTTACATTTTATTATTTTTTAATTGTGTAAATGTTTACAAAAATTTAGACCACTACAACATGGCCCCATATTAGGTTATAGATTGCGAATAAATTTGACTTGACCATCAAATATTGACAATTTGTGAATAAAATTAACCATCAAATACTAGCATTTTTAAAATTTGCAAAACTGTCAATTTTAATTATTAAAATTGTCAATTTGACTAGTGAGAGAGAGATGTATGTGTGCATGATAGAGAGATATATATTCCATATATATTTATAATTCTATATCTTAAATATAAATAATTACAAATTGGACTAGAAAAAATAAAAGAAGTTAGACCCAAAGCTCCAAGATAAATGCATATTATATGGTGATTATAGATCCTAAGATAAACACTAGTTGTGCATTCATTACACCTATTATGGGTTTTTGGGCATGCTAGAAAAAAATTGTTTCTATGTTAACTCACATTATGCACCCTGAACCCAAGAGTTAACCATAAATCTTTTGTATTTTATATAAAAATATCTATCAAAATAAATAAATTAGATTAAAAATCTTTTAGTTATTCAATAAAAATAATAAAAAATAACAAAAATAAATTTTTGTTTGATTTTGAAAATTTTAATGTATTAATATATTCATCCTAAATTTTATAACATAGATCTATGTAATATTTATAAATCTAAATTTTATAACATAGATCTATGTAATATTTATAAATAAAAATTTCAAATAAGAATTTCCATGATACTTACACATTCCATAAATTCATAATTCCTATTTCCATGACACTTACACATTCCATAAATTCATAATTGAAAGTACGTTCAAATTTGTTCTATTATTAATGCGGTTTTTTTCCATCCAACTTATTACTTTCAAAATTAAAATCAACTTCTCCTTTTAAAGTACATTACTGTTAATAGATTTGAGCAAGTTAATTAAGAAATTCTGTAGAATAATTTAATATGACTTTACTAAAACTTTAAATTATATAAAAATTATTATACATAATTTTCGTGAATTATTAACTTTACAATAACCAAAGTGATTCATTAAGTTTGTTATTTAATGCATATATCTATGATTTTAATTGATTTCATTTTATTGATGATTAGGCTAGAATTAAAAAGATAAAAGATAAATTATATCAACAAAATTTAAATGACAAATATATAAAAAAAATTAAAAATAAAATGTTCATAAATTTATTTATTTAATAAAATTTTAATTGTAAAACACTTATGGCCGAACTAAAATATGCTTAAAAATATATAAATATAAAAATAAAAATATATTAAAATTATATATATATGTAAAATATTATTTATATTATTAAGGAATTAAATTATTTAAATTAATCAAATATTACTTCAATATTTATAATAAATTGAATATAACAACGTAAGATATTAGCTAATTATATAATGAATAGATTGTTTTAACGAGACAAATGTTGGGTTAAATGTACACTCCAAATTTATGTAGTTAGGCATATTTAACCATTTTCCTTCAAACGCAGAGTTAACTTCGCCAACCAAATTTCTTAGTACAATTTTGTATGGATTCTTAAAGGTGTAAAGGATTTGCAAAAGAATTTTTATTATTAATACGTAATATTTATTATGTGGATTTGAATATAATCCATGAGTTCAAAAATTGCGAGAAGAAGAATGAATGTTTATACTGTATGTTATTATTTCGATGCGGATGGTAATTTTCTATGGAAATTATTGTTAGATTCACAAATTATATGGGAAGAGAATGAAGAAAAAGGAACTCACATGGGAAGAGAATGAAGAAAAAGGAACTGACATTGTGGTTTGTTTAGAGTTATTATAAGAATTTTGCAAGTCAAGCATGAGGTTTTTCGGATTGGTTACATTATAGGTGGGCTCATTGGATTAGTTTGGTTAGCCAAAAGCATTAGTTCTAAATGGATGATTACGAATCCATGGTTAACTATAATTGACATAAACTCTCCCAAAAAAAGATCCATGGGCATGTGGATAGAATGCAAGGCCATGTGAAAAGAAGTGATAGAGAAGTCCTGGATCTTTTCTTGTAGTAAGTGAAGCAGTTGTTGTGTAGACTTGCTACATCTAAATAGAGGAGTATCTATAGGTTGGCAAAGAAAAAGAGAAGTCTCTTCGTAGGAAGGAGAGGATTCTTTGAGATCTTAGGGTCATCAAGCCCTAGGCCCCAAGGAAGAGGAACACGCCCTTGAAGGAGAAAGACTGGTATCAAAAAAATTTAAAAAGGTTGTTAAATTAAAGAGTTGAGGAGCTTCTCTTGTTGTTGGAAAAGATGAGTAGGTAGGGTAACTTGTATAAAAGCTTCTAGATAATATTTTGGGATGAAAGATGGGTCTCAAAGCTCTTAATAGTTGGATTCGACTTCATTAGAGTGTTATGCTAGAGCATGGACCTATCTTTCACCTTTTGGAATGAGGATGGATAGGTTTCATTTTCATTCAAAACCTAATGCAAATTCTATATTCAGTGATCCATGGTCCTTGTGACAAATTTATCCTTTCATAAAACCCTAACATATAAGATTTAATGCTCATGAGGAATTTGCAAAACTGACTTTGGTATGGGGTAAAGTTTCCTGGAATTCCTATAGAGCTATAGAATGATAAATCAATGAAGAAAATCAACCACAGTTTTTGTAAGGTCATTCTCACAAATGAATCTAATGAAAATTCATGTGGTCACTCTATGGAAAAAATTTTGGTGTATTTAGATGTATGTGAGTATGCATTTATTTGAATCCATGGAGATAGAAGTTGGCTTGTTTAAATTCTTGAAAATATTGGATTATGAAAATATGCCCTTATAATGTGTATAATGTCACCTTTATGGCCATTCAATTCAAGATAGTGACAAATCATTTACTTTGAATGTTTCAATGTCTAGGGATTCTTGTGCCCTCTCTAGCCTTGAGGTATTTCCTAAGACCTCTATGAATTTAACTCATGAAAAATTGAATCTCGTAGAAGGACATGAGAGTCCTAATGTCTTGGGCTCTAAAAACTTGCTAATTTCATCCAAAATCTAAGGGAAGATTTGAGTGGTATCAATTTTTATACTCAAGAATACAAAAATTTTCTCCCCAGGAACACAACATTTTTCTCCCAAGATTCCTAATTTTGTAAATCATTGTTCTTCTCAAAAAAAAATCTAGAAGCTATTTGGAAAATGGGCATAGTGGGAATAGATGGAAGCCCATGTCATTGTAACACCCTCCTCCCACATCCACCCAAGTAACCACACCAAACATGGTAAAGATGAGACGAGAGGCTACTATGATCATATTTGACCTCCTATGTGACCTAAAGGAAGTGGAATCGATGGAAACATCACACACAAACATCCAACATCAGCTTCAAGATCTTGCGGAGACATGTCAGCCACTTAGACTACTTGTCCCTAGGTCCCACTGTTGTTATGGATCTCTTAAGCCACAGTTTCTCTCATGCTATGGGAAAGGGAGCAACTAGAGAACCAAAGTCAGTCTCACAGGCTTGCCTGCCAGCGACCAGTGATCCAAATTTAAACAGGAACGCAACAAATTACAGATACAACCATAAATACAGAGATGTAGTAGAAATAATACTTTATTTCATTAATGTAAAATACTGAAATATGCTTACAAAAAGAAATGAAAATAACCCAGCTAAGGCGATGGTAGCTTATCTCTAAGAAAAGATGTGGTGGCGACATGCCTCTGAACTATCTTAAAATGAGGTTAAAAGGCCTATTTATTGTTGATAAACAATGGAAAACCATACACATCCAAAAATCTAACCCTAGGAGATGAAGCGCAAAACTATGGGCCCCATTTTTGGTAAATTGGTACATCAACTTCTCGAGGTCGTAACTTTGGCATACGATCTCTATTTGACACACATAATACCTCGTTAGAAAGATCTATGTGAGGAATATAACTCTTGAGTGAGAAACATAGGTCCATGGACCCATGTTGCTCCCATTTTTTCCAAAAAGCGTCATTTAGGGCCTCAAAATGGCTCTGGAATTCAGGACTCAAAAAACCTGCCAAAAATAGTAAACTTTGCTATAATTAAGGAAACTGAAAAACTGAAAGACAAAGTTGTGGGGGTCCAAATGGGCTAGGTGGGTGGCCACCAACATCCATCTGGATCATAACTCCCCCCTTAGGAAGAAATGGTCCCCATTGCGTTGAGTTCCTCCATGAGATGAGGAAACTTCTGCTGAACTTGGTCCCTGGTGAGCTATTCTACAACCTTTGATGTGTCCAGTAATTGTGGGCAACATGGTTGAGGGTGGTCTAATTTGAACACTCGGTGCAAGTGAAGGAATGGAGGAATGTTATGCTCCAAAGGATTTTTTCCCACAACCTTGGTAATGGTGTAAGGACCATATTGGAGTGGTCTGAGCTTCTGATGGGCTCTTGTAAGGTGTTTGTTCTGTAGATGCAAACAAACTTTGTCGCCCACCTCAAACTTCTGTGGCACCGTATGTTGATCATGTCGCTGCTTATACTTGGCATTTTCCATAATGGAGTGGTGATAGATTAGCATGTTGGGTAGAGGTGCTCTGGATGTCAGATTGGAAGAATGCTTGACCTAACAGTGTAACGGTACCCCTGTGGGTGAGGAGAAGATATCCCTGTCTTCTTTCATAACACTATCCACCTGCTTCTCCTACATGGAGGAACCCTTCCTGAGGGCCATGGATGTGGCTACAATATTTCCCTTACTTTGAGGGCGAACTAGACAGAAAATAAAGTTCCTAGTCGGGGAGATGATCTTACTGCCTTTCTTAGTAGAGATCAAAGAAGTGGCAGTAGGTTGGGCTACCTCTGCTATCCTATATAATGTATTACACAAAGAAATAATTACAGTGCGAGGCCTTCACTCATACGCATCATGTCACTTCCACAAGCGTGGTTTGCCTAATAATACATCACAAACATCAAGTTTTGTAACATCACACAATACCTCATATGTGAAGGGCTTGATAATGTAGGGAAGGCGACAGTGTTGGCAGACTCGGAGATCTCATCCTTGGTGAAGCCACCTGATGTTGTACGGTTACGAGTGTGGTATGTTTGGTATTCCCAGCTGCATCACGACCTCTGCTGAAATGAGGTTCTTTTGGCTCCCACTGTCAACAATGAATTGTAATTGTGAACCCTTCACCCACATCTGTGAGTGGAAAAGACGCTCCCCCTCCCCTAGATCTTCGGGCTCATTTTTCTGGATCTTGGTGGTGGCAATAGTGGCACTGGGATCCGCATCAATGATTTGCTTCCCTTTTTAATTCCGCTTGTCGGGTTCTAACTTAGGGTCGGAACATGCATCTGATTCTGAAGCCTTCAACTCAGCCACCAGTGACTGCTTGGTCCAACACTCACTTGTGTTATGAGTGGGGCTCTTATAAAACTCACACCACTTTCCTGTGTCCTTCTTTGATTTCGTGGTGTTTTTATTTCCTTGTGCCTTTGACGGGTTGTCTTGGGTCACCCCGTCTTGGCTTTGTCCTTTATTATTCGGATTCGCGGATCCAAAGTCTCACTTATTTTGTTTAAGCTTCTGCTCGATCTTGACAGCGTATTGGTACGTTGTGTTGAGCGAGCAAATGTTCAATAACTCCATCTCATCCTAGATGTATCTATGTAGGCAACTGCAATATTTGAGTACCAAATGCAACTCAGAATCCTTGATACCCAACTTTGTGTGAATGGTATGAAAAATATTTGTGAACTTCAGCACATCTTGGTCCCTTCCCTGCTGTAGCGTGGTCCACTTTATGTATTTATCGTCATAGCTTTTGACAGGGTATACTTCTCCTTGATGACATCCTAGAAAGAATTCCAAGTGGGTGCGACTAAAAATAGTGAGCTCGTACTTTCATCCTTATGCTCGCAGTAGGTTTCCCACCAGTCCTTGATGTGGGGGGTTGCTTTGAGAAGTGAGAAAGTGATATTTTTCCGACTGTAAAAATCATGAACAAAAAATAACCATCTAGCATATTTAACCATTTAACTACGACATCTACGTATATCTGACCCTCGAATATGGGGATTTCAAAGTTATCTTGTACCTTAAAGGGTATGGCATTTCCAAAGTAGCTGTTGGAAGTAGATGAATTGCCCCTAGGTAGCCGCTGAAGGATTTGGGCAAATTTTTCCATCACCGGGTTCCTTTTTCACTCAAGCATAGAAAATTTTAGGGGCGAATGTTCGCCCTTTGGCAAAATTAAGGGGTTTTAAATTTTTAGTGGGCGAATATTTTGTATCATAGTACATTTTTACAAATCACCTCAAATAGCCCACCTTATTTTAAGAGAGAGGGTAAAAAAGGTAAATTTAGCCCTTGAAATTAGGAGTTACAACCTTCCATTCACCCATTTTCAAGAATATGTTTTATTTAAGTGAATCATATGGGCCAAAGGCCCAAATACCATATTTATAAAAGAGGTATGGTAAATTAATAAAAATATAAATAAATGAGAGGTATGGTAAATAAATAAAACATTTTTTATATTTACTCCATAAGTCACCTTATATACATGCAAGGGTGTAAGCAAATAAAAATATAAGTAAAGTGGAGGTATGGTAAATAAATAAAATGGCTTTTTATACTTACTCAAAAGGTATGGTAAATAAATAAAAATATAAATAAACTAGACGCATGGTAAATAAATAGAACCTCTTTTTATATTTAGTCCATAACCCTCGTTCTATTTATGAAGGCTCAAGAAAGATGTTTTATTTAAGTGAATCCTATGGGCCAAATACCATATTTGTAAAAGAGGTATGGCAAATTAATAAAAATATAAATAAACGAGAGGTATGGTAAACAAATAAAATATTTTTTTATATTTACTCAAGTCACCTTATATTTCCGAACACTCAAAAAATGCGTTATATTTAGGTGAAACCTATGGGCAAAATACTATGGGACAAATACCATGGACTAGATTGTTATTAATACCATGCAAAGAAACATTATTAACCCTAATATTAGTATTAATAAAAATAAAAATGGCACATGATATTGACCCATGGTATTCACCAAAATGGCACATGGTATTGACCCATGGTATTCACCTAGAATGTAGCCTATTTAAATGGGGGAATTATGCAAACTAGCATAGAGGGAAAAAATATTTGATCCGATCAAGAGTAAAAATGGATGTTGTAATTTAATGTATGTTAAACATTTTAGCTTAGTTAAAATAAAAATCAACTATTAATTTTATTAATTTTTATAAATTACTAATAGTAATTTTTAAGCTCCAGGTTTATGATAACCCATGGTATTGACCCATGGTAATACCATGGTATTCATGTGAGCATGACTATTTAAAGGGGAAATTCTATCATCTTAGATCCATCTTAATTCTGGGTCTACCAAGTGCTCAGAGGGATAAATAGATTTCATCCCCCTAAGAGTGGTAGATGTGGAGTTAAGATGGATATAGGTTGGTTTCTATGATAATGAAGATATTAAATAGACTTAGGAAATTATATTGTAAAAACATCTTAAGGTGAATGGTTAAAGCATAGACATTGGACAAGTATATTTGTATACTTCTGTTTTAAACTGAAACAAATCCAGGGCTAAAAGGAATGGATTGATTGCACTAGTCATCCTTTTATAACTTTCCAACATATGCTGGAGTAAACAGATTGTAATTTGGGTAATTTTTCTAATTGCAAACAGGAACATACTTGTGTATTGGCAGGGTGGTTACAAGGTCCCTAGAAGTGATGAATTCGAATTTTTCTTGGTTTTATATATAGTATTAGGTTTTTTCTCATGCTTTCTGTGAATGGCACGGGTGAATTTTATCCTACACCCACTAGGTTATTGATATGTAATTTGCAGTAATTTTGATTTCAAAAGATATTTTAAAGAAATGCAATGATATCATTTATGTATTCAATAAACACAAGATTTTATAATTGAGTAAAATATTCGCCATGCCTGGTGAGAGATGCGCTAAAAAATTATATATACATATCATATTTTTGATAAAATCGCCTTCCATTTTTCCTATATACTAGGGAGATTCGCCCATTTATTATACATGTAAATTTAGGGGGGTTGTTAAAATTTTCCCTACACTCGAGGGCTTCTTTGAGCAAGATTTTGATAGGATCACCTACCCCCGCGTCTTTATTTTCATTCGCCATGGGAGGCCATCAATATTTGCGAGGCTGGTCTTGCAAAGGTTTGACCAATTCAATCCTTAACTCCAAATATCCCAACCTCGTTGGGGACATGCAAAGAAAAACAGAGAAACAACAGACCGCTCTGATACCACTAATCCAAATTTAAATAGGAATGCAACAAATTATAGATATAACCATAAATACAAAGATGCAACAGAAATAATACTTGATTTCATTAATGTAAAATACTAAAATATGCTTACAAACAGAAATGGCAATAACCCAGCTAGGGCGATGGTAGCTTATCTCTGAAAAGAGACGTGGCAACTAAATGCCTCTGAATTGTCTTACAATGAGGCTCGGAGGCCTATTTATTCTTGAGAAACAATGGAAAACCCTAAACATCCAAAAACCTAAGCCTAGGAGATGAAGCACCAAACTATGGGCCCCGTTTTGGGTAAATTGGTACATCAACTTCCCAGGGTCATAACTTTGGCATACATCTCCATTTGATGTACACAATACCTCGTTAAAAAGATCTATCTAAGGACTACAACTTCTGAGTGAGAAACATCAATCCAAGAACCCATGTTGTTCCCTGTTTTCCTAAAAAACATCGTTTAGGTCCTCAAAATGGCTCTGGAAGTTCAGGATCTATAAAACGTGCCGAAAATAGTAAACTTTGCTACAATTAAGGAAACTGAAAAAAACTGAAAGAGAAAGTTGTGGGGGTCCAAGTGGGCTAGGTGGGTGGCCACCAACATCCACTTGGATCAACCAGAGACCAAAGTTGCGAGTTCTGTGCTAGCAACAAAATTAAGTGTAGGGATCTCATACTTATCTAAGAATCGCTATGAACCATTGATCCCTCATGTGATTTGCTGCATTATCATATATTAGGCCATAGATACATTATCCATTTATGTACAAGTAAAAACATACTAAGATCCATACATAGTTGTTGTCATAAAACATACATATAACCAGCATAATAGGGATAGAAATATCATAAGCATATCGACCATGAAATCCACATATACATCAGTACATTTACACATGAAAATCAAGGGAATGAATTTCTCATTAATTAATGCAATGAACCAACTAGATATGGGACTACCACATTCCACCTGATCATATAATGGTTGAGACAAATCTCTCTTCATCCATTCACCCTCTGCCATATTCCAAGCATGAACATGAGACTCAAACCAAAAGGACCAACTAGGGCATACTAAGGCTAAACCACCTAACCCTCATCAATGGGAACCAAGCTTTACTGTAATCCATCTCGGATCAATAGGCCAACACAAAGAATACATCATAACAAGGTTTACCATGATTTCCACCTGATCACTATGCCAAACAAGCATGGATGCCACCAGATTTATCCACCTACACCGTGAAGAATTGTCCTGTCTCCTAGTCTCTCAGGATTTACCGCGATCCAAACCCGAATCACTAGGCCCTAAACCAAGACCCATTATTGAGGCTTTATAAAATATCCCAAACTCAGGATTACTAGGCCCAATAGAGAGCAAACCACCTCTTGATTTACCATATACCTTGTTATTCACCAGCAAGGATTCCTAGGCCATCCAAGGCAACACAAAATCTATCTTTACCACAACCCATAGTCAGGTTTAGGGGTTACTGGGCCATGTGTTCTATCATTTCATAGATCCACCTCACTCAAATTCAAATCCATCTGGAAATCCATCTCAACCAAAACATCAGAACCCCATCACACCATGCCTATCTGGAAATGACAAGGCTAGGTTGAAAACACTGTTACACCTCGCAAAACCCATGCCATAACAACAAATGAACAAAGTGCAATACCATGCATGCCAAAAATAGCAAGGAAATCAGACATGCAAAGCAATACCTGTAGAGAACCATCCTATAGTTGCTTGATCATGCCTTTCCCTACTCAATCTTTGCTTCCTCTTGCCTTCTTTGGATTTCTTGATCCCATGCATAACCATAGCAAAAGCATGAACCAATAGCTGACACTGCCTAAGATTTTAACACTGAAAAGAAGAAGCCTATCAACTGATCCTCATAAGCCTTTTTATGAATGAGGCCTCTATTTCTTCATTTTCCATTATTTCCTTCATTTTCCTCCTCACATGAAACCTGTGACCTTTCACCTTCTTTTTCTCCAAATTTTTATCATTTTCATAAATAAATGTGCTAAAAATGCCATTTTTCCTTTCCAAAGCCTCAGCCATTTCCTCTGCCAATTTCTTTAGCCATACATAAGCAAATGAACACCCCCACTAGGATGTCCTGCCTAACATTCATCTTGCATTACGTGTCTCATCATCGTGGCCTTACATATATTTTTGCATGAGTTTTTAACCAGGGTTATTCATTAGGGGAATTTGGAGGTCTAAAATGGGCCTCCTCAAGAAATTATAAAATAATAGTGGAAATAATAAAATAAGATTAGATTACATCATCAAATTTTAGAGGGAAAAGATAAAAAAACTATTTTTTCAACTTATCTCCCTATGGGTTTACTCAAATTTCGAGTAGAAATACTCATTGGATGCAAAATTTGATTCCTCATTCAAGGAGTACCATTTTCATACTTTTGATGGACCCTACTACACGAAAAATGAGAAATATATGAAAAACGTGATTGCAATCACATTTTTTCATGTATTTCTCATTTAGCATGTAGTAGGGTCTATCGAAAGTATGCAACATGGGTACTCCTTGGATGAGGAATTAAATTCTTCATCCAAAAAGTACTCCCACTATAAATTTGAGTAAACCCTTAGGGAGATAAGTTGAAAATACGAGTTGAAAAAGTAGTTTTATTATTTTTACTTTTTTCCTCCAAAAATGGTGAATCATCCCCCATCGTTGACATCATCATCTTGAATCCTATTGGTGCTTATAAAGTTTATTTTGGTTCTACATTTTTCTTAGGAGGACCTCTTGAGAGCTCAAAATTCCCCTAATGATAGAATCCTCCCCCTTGGAGGAACACCGTCCTTGGTGTTCAATGACACCTATAACAAACAAGACCACTGAAAATAAAACATACTGCCCATGGAGATTTATAACATAGCTCGTTATAGTATTTACAATGAATGACCTGCTCAAAAGAAAATCATCATGAGAACATGACCAAATAACAACCATACCACTTACTAGAGCTTTATAACACATCCCATTACACTACTTACAATAACCACATATACACATATGCACAATTGCTAAACTATAAAATAAAATGATATGATGCCTATATAAATCAATAAGGGAATCCATAGCATCACACCTCCACCGTCAGAGTAGTACCAGATTCACCTCCTTCATAGGAAGTCCAAAATCCACTGCCATAGTCAAAGCTTCATCCAATGTCCATCGCTATAATCCTACACCACTTGTCCTTTCAGTGAACAATTAGCAACTCATTGTTCCAGGGTGCACTTGAAATGTGCATCTGATTCCATTTGACAATGGTCATGACCAAAACAAATATATCCATGACCTTCTCTTCTCTGCTACACAGTCCCTCAGGAAATTCGGTCATCCCTTCCATGTAGTCACTGACCTTCCAAAGTCCTTGGCATCCCCTATCCTGGGATATCCACCCCTTGGTAAGGCTTCCTCGCATCAGAAGATCAAGAAACCAAGGCATATGCCTCCCTTAAACCAATCATATCGGTCAAAGCATGCTCATGGAAATCAATGCACATTATTGGGTATCAGTGCCGTGGAATGGCCTTGCTCCTAAAATGTTTTACCAGCATACTACCACATGTTCCAAATTCTTTTATTGTTGCTGCTAATTCTTGCAATCGATTTCAACCACTCAGCAGGGCATGTTCATGCATTCCTGTTCCAAGCACATAAGTTCCATTAGATTTAAATATATTGAAATAACCTCAAATCACACCTCATTGGTAGCTCATCCACAAGGTATACTTGTAATCCTATTTACTTCCTGTCACAACAAGTCAAACTAGCATCTTTGACAAAATCATCATGTATAAGCATATCACATTAGGTTAGCTCAAACACAACCATCATAGATCAACATCATAAATCACATGTAACCATCATAAACGAGAATCATAGATCACATATAATCATAAATCACATACAAAATAAAAATAAATAAAATGGTGATACTTATCCTTTCATCAATTCTTAGCTTCTACTTTTCCTTTATTCCATACGTACTCTAGATCATTTTCCACATTAGACAAGCAACCGATGCCTTCTCCTAAACCATGTGCATGTACATAGTGTGCATCACACACATAAAATCACACACTGCATACAACACCATGAAATACATGCATCTACACCGGACATACAACACATACACCTACACCTGGTGTACAACACACCAAAAATATGTATGTAAAGTGCAACACAATGAATGCATATTTCAGGATACCATGACTACACAATGCAAATATATAGTACAAAATGCCTACAATACATCATGTATGACATGCACTCAATCACACATGTACACGAGTACCACAAGTACAAAACACCACTTGCACAATGTGTACACAACACCTCATGTACACTGCACCACTATAAAACGTGTACATAATACCACATGTACACAATACCATGCGCATGTCAGGTACACGACACCACATTTACATGGCGCCACATCCACGACATGTACACAACACCACCTGCACATAGCACCACTTGTACAACATGTACACAAAACCACTTGTACAATCATGCACATAACACCATATGTACATAGCACCAGATATACAACATGCACGTAACCACTTGTATGTATCATTGCATATCCAACATGTACATAGAATCATCTATACACAACATTTCATATCCAATCATTGATCCTGGTGGATATTGGTGGCCACCTGCCAAGTCCACCTAGACCCCCACCATTGTTTCTCTCAGCATTTTCAGTTTCCTTAATTGTAGCACAACTTACTATTTTTAGCAATTTTTCAGGTCCTGAGCTTCCAGAGTTGTTTTGAGGCCCTAAACGACGTTTTTAGGGAAATCTAGGGGTAATATTGGTCCATGGACCAATGTTGCCCTACCCAAAGTGGTAGTGCTTGGATAGATCTTTCTAACAAGCTATTGTACGCATCAAACAAAGATCGTATGCCAAAGTTACGAGCTTGGGAAGTTGATGTACCAATTTACCCAAATGGGGCCCACAGTTTGGCGTTCCATCTTATAGGGTTAGGTTTTGGAATGTTAATGGTTTTCCATTATTTATCAATAATAAATAGGCCTTTGAGCCTCATTATAACACAGTTCAGAGGCATGTAGCCACCACATCTCTTCTCAGAGATAAGCTACCATCGCCCTAGCTGGTTTATTTCCATTACTGTTTGTAAGAATATTTCAGTATTTTACATTAATGAAATGAAGTATTAATTCTGCTGCAGATTTGTGTTTATGGTTATCTCTGTAATTTGTTGCATTCTTGTTTAAGTCTGGATCAGTGGTATCAGAGAGGTTTGCTTTTTCTCTATTTTTCTTTGCATGTCCCCAGCAAGGTCGGGATATAAGGAGTTAGGGCTTGAACTGGTCGAACCTTTGCGAGACCAACCTCGCAAATCCCGACGGCCTCCCATGGCGGATGAGAAGAAAGATGAGGGGGAAGGATATCCTATCAAAATCTTGCTCGAAGAAGCCCTCAAGTGACAATGGAACATGATGATGGACAAATTTTCCCAGATCCTTAAGTGGCTACGCAGAAGCAACGCATCGGCTTCGAGCAGCTACTCTGGAAACGCCACGCCCTTTAAGGTACAAATTAATTTTGAAATCCCCATATTCGAGGGTCAGATAGACGCAGATGTTGTAGATAAATGGTTAAATATGCTAGAGGGTTATTTTTCTGTTCATGAATTTTCGAGTTAGGAAAAGATCGTTTTCACTCTTCTCAAAGTAGTCCCCCATGTCAAGGGCTGGTGCGAAACCTAATGCGAGTAGAAAGATGAAAATATCGACTCACTATTTTCAGCCGCACCCACCTGGAATTCATTCCGAGATTCCCTCAAGGAGCACTACTACCATGTTGGAAGCTATGAGGATGAATACATAAAGTGGACCATGCTGTGGCAGGGAAGGGACCAAGACGTGTCGGAGTTCACCAATCTTTTCCATACCCTTCACATAAAGTTGGGTATCAAGGATACAGAGCAGAATTTGATACTCAAATACCGTGGATGCCTACACAAGTACATCCAGGAAGAAATAGAATTCCTGAACATCTCCTCGCTCAGCACAGCATACTGATATGCCATCAACAGCGAGCAGAAGTTTAAACAAAAGAAGCGAGACTTTGGATCTCTGAATCTGAAGCAAGGGAAAGGTGCCCCTAAACCACAGAACAAAGGACAAAGCCAAGGTGGGGTAGCCCAAGACAGCCAGCCAAAGCTGCAAGCAAAGAATAGTGCCGCGAAGCCGAAAAAGGACACGGGAAAATAGTGTGAGTTCCATAAGAGCTCCACTCACAACACAAGCGAGTGCCGAGCCAAGCAGTCACTGGTGGTTGAGCTAAAGGTTTCAGAATCAGATGCATGCTTTGACTCTGAGTTAGAACCCGAAAAGGGAAATGACAAAGGGAAGCAGTTCATTGATGCGGATCCCAACACCACTTTTGCTACCGCCAAGATCCAGAAAAATGAACCTAAAGATCCAGAGGAGGAGGAGCGTCTCTTCGACTCTTAGATGTGGGTAAAGGGCTCCCCGCTATAGTTCATTGTCGATAGCAGTTGCCAAAAGAACCTCATTTCAGTAGATGTCGTGAAGCGGTTGGGCTTACCAACCCCAACACATCCACAACCGTACACCATCGGGTGGCTTCACCAAGGACGAGATCTTCGTGTGAGACAACAGTGTCACCATCCATACGACATCAAGCCCTTCACGGATGAGGTATCGTGTGACATTTCTCTCCTTGAAGTTTGTGATGTATTATTAGGACAACCATACTTGTGGAAGCGATAAGCTTTGTATGAACCAAGGCCCCATGCTATTATTATTACATTGGTAAATAAGTTGTACATGATACCATAGGTAGCACCGCCTACCACCATCTCTTTGATTACTGCAAAACAATGCAGTAAGCTCATTTCCAAAACCAGGAAATTTGTTTTCCTGATGATACGCCCTCAAGGAAAGAAGAAGACGGTGGCCATGGCCTCTAGAGAGGGCCCCTCTGCATGACAACTACAGATGGACAAGGTCGTGGAGGAGTACGAGGACATATTCACCTCTCTCGCAGGGGTTCCTCTGCACTGTCAGGTCAAGCACTCCATTGATCTAACCCTAGATGCGCCACTACCCAATCGACCAATTTATCGGTGCTCCATTCTGGAGAACAATGAAATCAAGAGGCAGATTCAGGAGCTGCTAGAGAAAGGTCACATCAGTCTGAGTTCATCACCTTGTGGGAGCCTGATCGTGTTGGTACAGAAGAAGGATGGGACTTGGAGACTCTGTATTGACTATCGGGTGTTGAACAAGATCACTATCTGTAATAGGTACCCGATCTCGCAGATTGATGACCTCCTGGACCAACTAAAGGGGACAAAATATTTCCGCAAGATCGATCTGAAGTTACGATATCACTAGCTACCAATAGAACCCTCTGATGTGTGGAAGACTGCCTTCAAAGCCAAGGAGGGCCTTTTCGAATGGTTAGTTATGCCTTTTGGGTTGACGAATTCTCCTGCAACCTTCATGATGCTAATGGATGACATCTTGCAGCCATTCACCAACTCATTTGTAGTGTTATACTTGGATGACATTCTGATCTTTAGCCAGAGTTGGGAAGAGCACCTCAACCACATCCGACAGGTTCTCCAAACACTGCGGTAACATAAGCTATGCGCCAATTTGGAGAAATGAACTTTTCGCATGACCCAGGTTCAGTATCTGGGATACATTATTAATGAAAAGGGGGTGC
This sequence comes from Pinus tabuliformis, assembly GCA_031772625.1. Lineage (NCBI taxonomy): Eukaryota > Viridiplantae > Streptophyta > Pinopsida > Pinales > Pinaceae > Pinus > Pinus tabuliformis. Next base: position 1,244,218,551 of record CM062819.1, read on the forward strand.
ATGTGGATCTAGCCAAGATCCAAGTCATTTGGGATTGGCCATTTCCAACCACTCTGACAGAGCTCTGCAACTTTCTAGGTCTTGCCAACTTCTACCACAGGTTCATGTTGGGATTTTCTCATATCACTTGGCCCTTGAGTCAAGTCACTAAGGGAGGAGCAAAAGCAAAATTCTTTTGGTCTGAATCTCAACAGAAGGCATTCATAGAGTTGAAAGATCACCTCTGCACGGCACCAGTGCTTGGGTTACCAGATTTACAACATCCATTTGAGGTCGAGTCAGATGCCTCTGACTATGCTATTGGGGCAGTCCTTACTCAACACGGGCATCCAGTGGCATATCACAATGAAACACTTTTAGACACAGTTCGGAAGTATCCCACTTATGATAAAGAGATGTATTCCATTGTGCAGGCCTGCCAACAATGGAAGCATTACATTTTTGGGAAGGAAACAGTCATCCACACATACCACAGACCCCTATAGTTCATACAGATCCAAGGGAAATTGCAGAATGATTGCCATCAGAAGTGGTCTACATACCTGCAACATTTCCATTTGAATATCAAGTATAAGAAAGGCAGCACCAATAATGCTGCAGATCCTCGGTCGACCACCGATCATGGCGTTAACGACCGTGCTCAACTCTTGTGGGCACGAGACTTCGGATTGGCCAATTCTCTAAAAAAGCGACCTAGAATTGGACCACACATACCGGACACTCTTGGAGGGTCGGCATGTTCCAGATTTTCACCTCCAGGATTCCCTGTAATGCCACCTGGGTCACCTTTGTGTTCCTTCAAGCGAGTGTGCCAAGATGATTTGGGAACCACACTACAATAGGGCTGTTGGGCATTTCGAGGTCGAGAAAACGGTGGCAGTACTGCAAAAATATTTATATTGGCCAAATCTTCAATAGGATGTGAGGAAGTACATCAGATCGTGTACTACCTGTGCCATTGCTAAACCAACCATCAAGAAGCAAGGCCTCTATATCCCGCTGCCTACCCCTAGTCGACCTTGGGAATCCATCTCCATGGATTACATGTCAGGCCTTCCTTCCACCAAGCATGGAAATGACTGTGTTTTTGTGGTCGTCGACAGGTTCTCGAAGATGGCCATTATGACGGACTGCAAGAAGAATATCACAACAGAAGCCACTGCTAAACTCTTCTTTGAACGAGTGTGGGTGCACTTTGGGATCCCATAATCTATCATCTCAGATCGGGACAGTCGGTTCCTTAGTACATTTTGGTCCAGTCTTTGGTCAATGCTGGACACCAAACTCACTAATTCCACAACCTTCCATCCTCAAACTGATGGCCAGACAAAGGTTGTCAATATGATGATTGTACACACTCTGCACATGTACAACTCAAAGCATCCATGCACATGGGACGAGAGCCTCCCCTATGTTCAGCACAACTACAACCGAGCTCTTCATAGCTCGACTGGCCACAACCCTTTTTAGGTGTGCTTGGGATTCGAGCCACTATGCCACATTGATGTGGCCATGCCACTTGCACCTACTCACACAGATTCGGCTCATGTCCAGTCCGAAACAGACAAGGAAACCAGCTTCATTGAGCACATCCAACATATTCACTAGCAGGTCCATGACATTATGGAGAAATCAAATTCCATGTACAAGCAGCGACATAATCAACATCGGGTGCCACACAAGTTTCAGGTTGGCGAAAAAGTCGGTTGCATTTGCAAAAGGAATGGCTTACTGGAGCCTATCGGAAACTGAGACCGCTCTGATATGGTCCTTACACCATTACTAAGGCTGTGGGAGACAATGCATTTGAGCTTAGCATTCCCCCATTCCTTGGCTTGCACCCACTGTTCAATCTGGAATGCCTTCAACCATACTTTCCACCATTGCTAGACACATCTGACATTGCAAAACAACTCACACCCATATAATTAAATCCAGATTGCACGGAATAAGCTGCAACTGATTAGATCATGGACACACAGATCAAGAACACTCGCCAGTAGAATATCCAACTGTATCGAGTTGTCAAAGCAGGCCAACTCCTTCACCAGGGCAAGTGGCTCACCAGGGACCAAGTTCAACAAAAGTTTTCTCATCTCATGGAGGAACTCAACGCAATGGGGACCATTGCTTCCTAACGGGGGAGGAATGATCTAGGTGGATATTGGTGGCCACCTGCCAAGTCCACCTGGACCCCCAGCATTGTTTCTCTCAGCATTTTCAGTTTCCTTAATTGTAGCACAACTTACTATTTTTAGCAGTTTTTCGGGTCCTGAACTTCCGGAGCCGTTTTGAGGCCCTAAATGACATTTTTTTGGGAAATATGGGGGCAATATGGGTCCATGGACGCATGTTTCCCTACCCAAAGTGGTAGTGATCAGATAGATCTTTCTAATGAGCTATTGTACGTGTCAAACGAAGATCGTATGCCAAAGTTATGATCCCAGGAAGTTGATGTACCAAGTTACCCAAACGAGGCCCACAATTTGGTGTTTCATCTTCTAGGGTTAGGTTTTGGAATGTTAAGAGTTTTCCATTATTTCTCAAAAATAAATAGGCCTTCGATCCTCATTGTAACACAGTTCAAAGGCATGTAGCCACCACATCTCTTCTCAGAGATAAGCTACCATCGCCCAAGCTGGTTTATTTCCATTACTGTTTGTAAACATATTTCAGTATTTTACATTAATGAAATGAAGTATTATTTTTACTGCATATCTGTGTTTATGGTTATATCTATAATTTGTTGCGTTCTTGTTCAAGTCTGGATCAATCATGCACACAACGCCATATGTAATAATCACACAACACTATCTGTACCATCCTGTACATAACATTGCATAAGCAACATTTACACACACTATATATACACAACACTGCATGTGCACACATCATAGATGCAACATGTACAACATATACAACATATGCACAACAACAGTACAACACATCCAAAACCACACTATCCTTACCAAGAAAACTTGCTTCCAGTGTCTTATCCATGCTTATCCTAGCATGTTGCAAACCACACTTCTTTCACTTTGTTGATGTATCCCTCCATATAACCTGTCTATAACATAAGCATAGGCATTATACATGCATATATTATAAATTCCTATCCACATGATACTAACCTCATATATTTGTCATGACTACTCTTCCCAATTGATTCCTCATAGCCAAGAAATTCTTCATGTCATTCGCCCACGTAAGCAATCATTCCTTCCAAAGAATGATTCCTGAGGACCCTGTCAGATAGTGACATAGATACATAGATACACATAAACAAACATTAGCATAAAATAATGATGATCCTGTCAAGCAATGACATACATACATACATATACTTAAATATAAACATCAACATAATAAAATAATACTCTTGTCAGGTCAACGACATACATATGTGCATACACACATAGACATCATCATAATCATGATCCCAACATAATTACATAAGGTTAGGGTTAAGAGAACTTACTTATTGTATGTAACATGCACAACATTGAGAAGCACCGTTCCCAACTTGGCCAAGGGATATGACACCTCAGATCCATTTAATTTACGTTTTCTAGTTATTGTTCTTATGACTTTACTACCACAATCCATTTACCATAATCGACCCAACAAGTCCAATCGACTGTCATAGTCTTACCATCCATTGCGCTTACTCATGCACCGGGCTTCATCTGAGTCTTACATTACCTTTTGGGTACCACATGACTCTCCGAGAGCACCATTAACTTCCTCCTTTCCCAACGAAATCCCAAGACTCAAAACATAAAATGGAATATCAAGGAACAAAAAATAGGAATAACCATGAAAATGAAAAGAAATATGACACCACAACAAAGTGGAATAGTTATGCATCAGACACAATGAAAATCACAAATCAAGTCCAACAATCACAAAAGAAAAAAGAAACAAGACTAACAACAAAGACCATGACTCAATCCCCATGGTTCCCAAGGAAAGCTCGACCTGAGCCTTCAATATTTCATGGAAGTCTCTTTCCATGCAATCCCATGCATCATACTACCATAAACACATAGTTTTTAGTGTGAAAATAAACATAATAACATACTAGTTGCCTTACATTGCTGTGCCAAGCACATTGCTTGCAACTGAATGCATCCATGCCATCTCTCAAAGGGACTCTAATCCTTTAATTGATCCACCTATAACTAAATACTAGATAATATACTTGTCAAGTACATGTTCATGAATATAGCATGTATCCACATAATGTTAAAAAAATCAATGTTAAGAAGACTTCTTATGTGCAAAGCACTCATTCATGTGGAATTAGGGTTTCCAAACCTAGCCAAAGGAATTCTTGTCCAATTCCTTACTTTTACCTTTTTACTTGGTTGCAATCGAGGCTTAATATGTACTATCACATCACCCAACTGTTAGTTTTAAAACACATCAATTGTTACCCTGTCACGCTAGTACCTAGTATGTTACCCTGCAACTCCTCACACATGTTAACCACATGTTCCAACTATCAAGATAATCATATCTATCAATTTGAAAGAAACCTTTGCAAGGACCATAGTCAACTCATAGTCATTAGGCATAATGCTACAACTATGACCTAGTATACTCAAGTACATACGAACTTTCTCAACACATGTATAAGTACAACAAGCTTAAAACAAGATCATTTGAACACATACTCATATTATGCAATTCTTCAAACATTCAACCAACTTGCAACCATACCATGTTAAATAAATCAACTAGAGAACATAGTTAAACAGTCAAGTGCCAAATATACAACATAAGCAAACTCATACCTTAATGTATCTCGAGGGAGGCGATCTTGTCTGCACAATCAATCCAGGTTAGCATGATAAAACTTCACAACATATCAACTCAAACATAAATCATGATATCCATAACAGTAACTAACCAATATGTTCACATCATAAGCTCATAAACATTTGTCGTTCATGCATAGCAATCGCATATGTACGAAAGATCTAGATTCATTAGTATAAAATGGCTAATTAGTTACTAAGAAAGTGACTAAAATTTGCATATAAACGATCATTTTTTAGTTGGTGACCAATAGTAGCTAATTTAAAGTATCTTATAATGCGACCAACTTTTAGTCATTTTTCGCTTAGTCATTAATTGGTTGTCTCAATTTTATGATTTAGTAGTATATTTAGTCATAAATTTGGTTAGTATTTTACTCATTTATTTAATCATTAATTGCCACAATTAATGACCAAATATACAAAAAAATATATTACTACATGATGACCCGAGAAAATAAATTAATGACCAAAGAAATATGACCAAAATGTTGGTCGTGTTATAAGATACTGTAAATTAGCTACTAATAGTCATATATATGCAAATTTTAGTCATTGTTTGAAATAATTAATGACCAAATAAATACAACTAAATTTCAGCTGTGTTATAATATATTGTAAATTAGCTACTAATAGTCGTATATATGCAAAATTTAGTCATCATTTGTAATCACAAATTTATCATTTGCAGTAGTCATTTATCTTTTCCTAGTAGTTTCATATTCATTATATAAACCACTGATTTATGAGTTTATATTCATTTCATTTACTTTCATTAATAATCATTATAAACGACTAATTTAGTCATATATTCATTTTATTTGTGTTCATCATTAATAATATAAACTACTAATTTGGTAGTTTTAGAGTGATTTTATGTATTCATTATTTATAAGCATAAATTAATTAGTATGATTTTGCGACTAAAGTAATCAAAATTTCATACAATGTGCATGTTCATCTAATATGAAAACACAAAGTTACATATGTTAATTACAATACTAAATTATATTAAGGGCAACTATAAATAATTTCAACCACAAATTATATTACATAAAATGTCAAGTATTACAATATGAGTTTCCAACTTAATATTAGTTGGACTACAATTTACACATGAAATATTTTTCCATCACTTCAAAACATTATCATTTTGTTTCCAAGGCATTGCAAGTGAATTCATCAACTATAAAGACTTGACCATCTTTCTCTATGTGTGTGTCTTATGCAAGATATTGGCTCTAAGAGTATCACTAGAAGGGTTTTCTTCTCTCCCTTTTTTCATTTGTCACTTCAGTCTTATTTTTCTCCTCTTTCTTCAAATTCTACTTCTTACCATGAATATTAAGTTCCTCTCGTGAAAACAAAAGAAGATACAATGCGTAGTATAAGAAATAAAAAACGATGAATACTAGAATATAAACTAAAGTATACTATCAAATATTTATATGACTTACACCTCAATATCAGTAATGTCAATGCCATTCCCCCCCATAAAAGTAAGAAACTCGAACAAGTTTCCTTCAGTTGGGTAATAGTGGCCACCATGAGGCTAGATGACCTATATAAACAAAGCAAATAAGATGTCACCATAGAAAAGAACACCTTAATAACTTAGTATTTAAGCTTGAGAGAAAGCTTAAGCACAATCATGCCAACTAATTTGCATGCTAAAAAGCTCAGGATGTAGATAACTTGTGAAAACAAATAATATGAGGTGTGATGTCTAACTCTTGTCATTTTATTCGTGACAACATTTCATTCTTCAATGCATGAACTTGGTCAAGTATATAGACAACATGTTCTAAAATAACAACATGAAAGTAAACTTTTCTAATTGTTATGAATTTTTTTTAACACGAAACAACGAAAAGGATTTCAATTAATACCATTTAATACTAATCTCATCTTCAAGTGTTGTGTACATTGTTTAAATGGACATGATAGCAAGTATTTTTAATTTCATAGTTAAAAGACAAAACAAAATCAATGGAAAAATTCAAAATATAGTCAAATAAGAAAGAGAGGATATCATGGAATGTACATTGCAATTATAAAAAACATGTTTACCTATCCACCGCTATCTTGTTTAGCATTCCTAAAACATTTTCTTGCCAAAAATAACCATGAGGTGAAATAATCACAATGTTAAAAACCATAGTAATCCCTAGTTGAAACATTTCCAAAGTCGATGGCTCAAGTGCCTCAGCTCCTCTTGTATTGGGAAATCATATGATGTAAAAAGTGAACTGCCATAAGCTCTTTTTTTAGCAAATCCTTCACAATTGAATTTGAAGGTAGTTCTTGCACAATCATATATTTAACAACAATAATCAATCCTTTATTCATGAAAATGATATGATGGTAGAAATTTAAAACAACATACATAACAAATTGTGTAAAGGATTAGAAAATTAATTTCAAAACAAGCAGATTAGTTACTAATGGCAATGCAGTATCAACACAATATGAATTTCAAGAAAAGAAGATTAGCAAATGAATTCATACTATGTTACTAATGGCTAATGAATTCAAAATAGGTAGATTAGCAAATGAATTCATACTATGTTTCCAAGGCATTGCTCTCCTCTTTCTTCATTTCTTGCTTCTTCCCATCAATACTGTGTTCCACTTCTGAAAATGAAAGAAGATACAATGCAGAGTATAAGATATGAAAGTGATCCAGGTGGATATTGGTGGCCACCTGCCAAGTCCACCTGGACCCCCACCATTTTCTTTCTCTGCATTTTCAGTTTCCTTAATTGTAGCACAACTTACTATTTTTAGCAGTTTTTCGGGTCCTGAACTTCCGGAGCCGTTTTGAGGCCCTAAACGACATTTTTTGGGGAATCCAGGGGCAACATGGGTCCATGGAATGGACCCATGTTGCCCGTTACAACAATGATAGTGCTCTGATAGATCTTTCTAATGAGCTATTGTACGCGTCAAACGGAGATCATATGCCAAAGTTACGACCCCGGGAAGTTGATGTACCAATTTACCCCAAACGGGGCCCACAGTTTGGCGTTTCATCTCCTAGGGTTAGGTTCTGGAATGTTAAGGGTTTTTCCATTGTTTCTCAACAATAAATAGGCCTTCGAGCCTCATTGTAATACAGTTCAGAGGCATGTAGCCATCACATCTCTTCTCAGAGATAAGCTACCATCGCCCTAGCTGGTTTATTTCCATTTCTGTTTGTAAGCATATTTCAGTATTTTCCATTAATGAAATGAAGTATTATTTCCGCTGCATCTTTGTGTATATGGTTATCTCTGTAATTCGTTGTGTTCCTGTTTAAATCCGGATCAGTGGTATCAGAGCGGTCTGCTTTTTCTCTGTTTTTCTTTGCATGTCCCCAACAAGGTCAGGATATAAGGAGTTAGGGCTTGAACCTTTGCAAGACCAGCCTCACAAATCCCGACGGCCTCCCATGGCGGACGAGAAGAAAGACGAGGGGGCAGGAGATCCCATCAAAATCTTGCTCGAAGAAGCCCTCGAGCGACAACGGAACGCGATGATGGACAGTTTTGCCCAGATCCTTCAGCGGCTACCCAGAAGCGGCGCATCGGCTTCCAGCAGCTCCTCTGGAAACGCCACACCCTTTAAGGTACAAGTTAATTTTGAAATCCCCATATTCGAGGGTCAGATAGACGCCGATGTCGTAGATAAATGGTTGAATCTGCTAGAGGGTTATTTTTCTATTCATGAATTTTCGAGTCGGGAAAAGATTGTTTTTGCTCTTCTCAAAGCAGCCCCCCACGTCAAGGACTGGTGGGAAACCTACTGCGAGCAGAAGGATGAAAGTACTGGCTCACTATTTTCAGCCGCACCCACCTGGGATTCGTTCCGGGATGCCATCAAGGAGCAGTACTACCCTGTCGGAAGCTATGAAGATGAATACATAAAGTGGACCACGCTGCGGCAGGGAAGGGACCAAGACGTGTCGGAGTTCACCAATCTTTTCCATACCCTTCGCACAAAGTTGGGTATCAAGGATTCGGAGCAACATTTGATACTCAAATACCGTGGCTGCCTGCACAAGTACATCCAGGAAGAAATACAATTCCTAAACATCCCATCGCTCGGCGCAGCATACCGATATGCCGTCAAGGTCGAGCAGAAGTTTAAACAAAAGAAGCGAGACTTTGGATCTGCGAATTCAAAGCAGGGGAAAGGTGCCCCTAAACCACAGAACAAAGGACAGAGCCAAGGCGGGACAGCCCAAGACAACCAGCCGAAGCTGCAAGCAAAGAACAATGCCGCGAAGCCGAGAAAGGACACTGGAAAATGGTGCGAGTTCCATAAGAGCTCCACTCACAACACAAGTGAGTGTCGGGCCAAGCAGTCACTGGTGGCTGAGCTAAAGGTTTCAGAATTAGATGCATGTTCCGACTCTGAGTCAGAACCCGATAAGGGGTATGAAAAAAGGGAAGCAGATCATTGATGCGGATCCCAGCGCCACTGTTGCTACCGCAAAGATCCAGAAAAATGAACCCGAAGATCCAAAGGAGGAGGAGCGTCTCTTCCACTCCCAGATGTGGGTAAAGGGCTCCCCGATACAGTTCATTGTTGATAGCGGGAGTCAAAAGAACCTCATTTCGGCAGAGGTCGTGAAGCAGTTGGGCTTACCGACCACAGCACATCCACAACCATACACCATTGGGTGGCTTCACCAAGGGCGAGATCTTCGCGTGAGCCAGCAGTGTCGCCTTCCATACAACATCAAGCCCTTCACGGATGAGGTATTGTGTGACATTGCTCCCCTTGAAGTTTGTGATGTATTACTAGGACAACCATACTTGTGGAAGCGACATGCTGTGTATGAATCAAGGCCCTGTGCTGTTATTATTACATTGGGAAAAAAGTTGTTCAGGATACCAGAGATAGCACCACCTGCCGCCATCTCTTTGATTACTGCAAAATAGTGCAGTAAGATCATTTCCAAAACCAGGAAATTTGTTTTCCTGATGATACGCCCTCAAGGGAAGAAGAAGACAGTGGCCGCGGCCTCCAAACGGGGTCCCTCTGCACGACAGCTACAGATGGACAAGATTTTGGAGGAGTACGAAGACATCTTCACCTCCCCGACAGGGGTTCCTCTGCACTGTCAAGTCAAGCACTCCATCGATCTGACCCCAGGAGCGCCGCTACCCAATGGACCAATTTATCGGCGCTCTGTTCTAGAGAACAATGAAATCAAGAGGCAGATTCAGGAGCTCCTGCAGAAAGGTCACATCCGTCCGAGTTCATCGCCCTGTGGGAGCCCGATCGTGCTGGTACAGAAGAAGGACGGGACGTGGAGACTCTGTATTGACTATCGGGCGCTGAACAAGATCAGTGTCCCTAATAGGTACCCGATCCCGCGGATTGATGACCTCCTAGACCAACTAAAGGGGGCGAAATATTTCAGCAAGATCGATCTGAAGTCAGGATATCACCAGGTACCAATCGAACCCTCAGATGTGTGGAAGACTGCCTTCAAATCCAAGGAGGGCCTCTTCGAATGGTTGGTCATGCCTTTCGGATTGACGAATGCTCCTGCCACCTTTATGAGGCTAATGGATGACATCTTGCGGCCATTCACCAACTCCTTTGTAGTAGTATACTTGGATGACATTCTGATCTTCAGCCAGAGTTGGGAAGAGCACCTCCACCACATCCGACAGGTTCTCCAAACACTGCGGCAACACAAGCTATGTGCCAATTTGGAGAAATGCACTTTTGGCATGACCGAGGTTCAGTATCTGGGATACATCATTGATGAACAGGGGGTGCATGTCGATCCAGCCAAGGTCCAAGTCATTCGGGATTGGCCCTCTCCAACCACTCTAACAGAGCTCCGCAGCTTTCTAGGTCTTGCCAACTTCTACCGCAGGTTTGTGCTGGGGTTTTCTCATATTTCTTGGCCCTTGAGTCAAGTCACCAAGGGAGGGGCGAAAGCCAAATTCTTTTGGTCTGAATCTCAACAGAAGGCATTCAGGGAGTTGAAGGATCGCCTCTGCACGGCACCAGTGCTCGCGTTACCAGATTTACAACAACCATTTGAGGTCGAGACAGATGCCTCTGACTATGCTATTGGGGCAGTCCTTACTCAACATGGACATCCAGTGGCATATCACAGTGAAATGCTTTCAGACACAGTCCGGAAGTACCCCACTTATGATAAAGAGATGTATTCCATTGTACAGGCCTGCCGACAATGGAAGCATTACATTTTGGGGAAGGAAACGGTCATCCACACAGACCACCGACCCCTGCAGTTCATACACACCCTAGGGAAATTGCAGAATGATCGCCATCAGAAGTGGTCTACATACCTGCAACAGTTTCACTTGAATATCAAGTATAAAAAGGGCAGCACCAATAATGTTGCAGATTGCCTCAGTCGACCACCGATCATGGCGCTAACCACCGTGCTCAACTCTTGTGGGCACGAGACTTCTGATTGGCCACTTCTCTACAAAAGCGACCCAGAATTTAGCCACACATACCAGACACTCTTGGAGGGTCGGCATGTTGCAGATTTTCACCTCCAGGATGCCCTGTTATGCCACCTCGGTCACCTTTGTGTTCCTTCAAGCGAGCGTGCCAAGATGATTTGGGAAGCACACTACAGTCGGGCTGCTGGGCATTTCGGGGTCGAGAAAACAGTGGCAGTACTGCAAAATTATTTCTATTGGCCGAATCTTCGACAGGATGTTGGGAAGTACATCCGATCATGTACTGCCTGTGCCATTGCCAAACCGACCATTAAGAAGCAAGGCCTCTATACCCCGTTGCCTACCCCTAGTCGACCTTGGGAATCCATCTCCATGGATTACATGTCAGGCCTTCCTTCCACTAAGCATGGAAATGACTGTGTTTTTGTGGTCGTCGACAGGTTCTCGAAGATGGCCATTATGGTGGCCTGCAAGAAGAATATCACAGCAGAAGCCACTGCTAAACTCTTCTTTGGACGAGTGTGGGTGCACTTTGGGATCCCACAGTCTATCATCTCAGATCGGGACAGTCGGTTTCTCAGCACATTTTGGTCCAGTCTCTGGTCAATGCTGGACACCAAACTCACGAAGTCCACAGCCTTCCATCCTCAAACTGATGGCCAGACAGAGGTTGTCAATAGGATGATTGTGCACATCCTGCGCATGTATAACTCAAAGCATCCACGCACATGGGACGAGAGCCTCCCCTATGTTCAGCACAGCTACAACCGAGCTCTTCACAGCTCCACTGGCCATAGCCCTTTTCAGGTGGGTTTGGGATTCCAGCCACTATGCCCCATTGATGTGGCCATGCCACTTGCAGCTACTCACATGAATTCAGCTCATGTCCAGTCCGAAACAGATAAGGCCACCAGCTTCATTGAGCGCATCCAACATATTCGCCAGCAGGTCCATGACATTCTTGAGAAATCAAATGCCAAGTACAAGCAGCGACATGATCAACACCGGGTGCCACACAAGTTTCAGGTGGGAGACAAAGTCTGGTTGCATTTGCAAAAGGAACGCCTTACTGGAGCCTATCGGAAATTGAGACCACTCCGATATGGTCCTTACACCATTACTAAGGCTATGGGAGACAATGAATTTGAGCTCAGCATTCCCCCATTCCTTGGCCTGCACCCAGTGTTCAATGTGGACCGCCTTCGGCCATACTTTCCACCATTGCTAGACACATCCGACATTGCAGAACAGCTCAAACCCACAGAATTAAATCCAGATTGCATGGAACAAGCTGCAACTGATCGAATCATGGACACACAGATCAAGAACACTCGCCAACAGAATATCCAACTGTATCGAGTTGTCAAAGCAGGCCAACTCCTTCAGCAGGGCAAGTGGCTCACCAGGGAACAAGTTCAGGAGAAGTTCCCTCATCTCATGGAGGAGCTCAACGCAATGGGGACCATTGCTTCCTAAGGGGGGAGGAATGATCCAGGTGGATATTGGTGGCCACCTGCCAAGTCCACCTGGACCCCCACCATTGTCTTTCTCTGCATTTTCAGTTTCCTTAATTGTAGCACAACTTACTATTTTTAGCAGTTTTTCGGGTCCCAAACTTCCGGAGCCGTTTTGAGGCCCTAAACGACATTTTTTGGGGAATCCAGGGGCAACATGGGTCCATAGGATGGACCCATGTTTCCCGTTCCAACAATGATAGTGCTCGGATAGATCTTTCTAATGAGCTATTGTACGCGTCAAACGGAGATCATATGCCAAAGTTACGACCCCGGGAAGTTGATGTACCAATTTACCCCAAACGGGGCCCACAGTTTGGCGTTTCATCTCCTAGGGTTAGGTTCTGGAATGTTAAGGGTTTTTCCATTGTTTCTCAACAATAAATAGGCCTTCGAGCCTCATTGTAATACAGTTCAGAGGCATGTAGCCATCACATCTCTTCTCAGAGATAAGCTACCATCGCCCTAGCTGGTTTATTTCCATTTCTGTTTGTAAGCATATTTCAGTATTTTCCATTAATGAAATGAAGTATTATTTCCGCTGCATCTTTGTGTATATGGTTATCTCTGTAATTCGTTGCGTTCCTGTTTAAATCCGGATCAGAAAGACAGTGAACACTAGAATATAATCTAAAGTAGACTATATGTATTTTATAATAGCAAATTGTCAAGAAAATTATAAACATAAACATAGTCAACAAATTAATAAAAAACTCATTTATATGCTGAGTCCCATATAGCCTTGCATTTAAAAATGTCCAAAATTAGCCTTATAGATTATTTGGCTACTCAAGAATTGAAAACAAAAAACTTTATGTTATATTCATTAAGAGTTTCCAACTTAGGGCTAAATTCCACTTAAATTATCCAAAAAGTTCTTCCCCTGCTTTATTACAAAAATTGCCACACTTGGGGGATGACTTTTTCCATGATATATACCTCATTGTCCTCATTTTTAGAGCATCGTGGTAGGTATGTAGGTTGTATTTATACATAAATGAACACAAGGTTCCAAAAATGCTTGAAATTAGCTAACTTGAAAGGTATTTATATTATCATTAAAAATTATAATTGGTTTTATTTCTTATTAAACAAATGCATAATCAATAATCAAGGGGATTTGAAACACCCCTATAGGTTGAGAAGAGAAATATGTGCTTTGGAAATATTTCCAGTATTTTGTGAGGCATTTCTAAGGTATTTTGGTTTACATTTCTAATGGTGAAATATTGGTGGGGGAGGAGTTTCCTACTACTTAGCTTTTGAACAATGCATTCGCTCCTATCTTAGAGGTTTTCTAATCTAATCTTTCTTGGAAGGGATGTGTTGGCTTGTTAGGAGTCTTTTCTTAAGTCTTATTTTTACTAAAGTTGCACATAACATGCACACACAAAATCATTGTAGAGTGTGTGTCTGCGAGACCATGTTTGACAACTTCTGGAAGGAAGTTGGACGCAATTGACCATGACTCTCTTGAAAGTCAAGGTAAAGGAAAGAGCTCAATGATCACATATTGGTGCCTTGGTGGAGGTTGGTGGTGGGGCAAGCTACTAGATTGTGCCAAGAGTTGTGGAGAGATGAGCTTCACAGTTTCAGTGATCTACATTTGGAAATATATGAGGTATTTGTCAAAGAGAAAATCATATACATCATGATAAGAGATACTCATCCTCATCATAAACAGACACTCTCAAGGTCACAATAGAAGAAATAGTGCAATTGGAGGAGGAAGTTGAAGCCATCTCTTCCAAGCCACCATTGACATATATGGAGGCAATACGCATGATCAAGGACATGCTTTTTTAGGTTGAGAAGACTATCAATAACAATCTCTTGGTTTGGAGCTATTATTGTCTCTTCAATTACAAAATAATATCATTTTCACTAAGTTTTATAGACAATGCTACTTCTCCTTTGATTAACACTTCCACAGATGTAATAAACATAGCTAACCACCCAAAACTCTTCACATTCAACTCATCCCATACGGACACTAGGATTACCATTGTTACTTGTAATTTATTTTTTCTCACTTTTCTCCTTAGCACACATTCTACATGGGGTATTGCAATTTTGAAAGCATTATATTCCAATAAAATTATCACAAACAATTTGAAATTTGTTTGTAAAGAAACTTTACAATTTACCATTTATGTGCAATTATGGATTTAACTCAAAGTTCAAATTGGACCAACAATTGAAACTTGAGATAGGCCCAATGCTCAATGAAAGTAGTAATACATCTTCCAGCTTCCATTCTATGATCTTTCTCTCTAGAAATTAGACAAAATACCCAACAAAAATTATAAAAATAAATAAGGACAAAACACCCATCAAATTTGATAGAAATAAACCAGTAAATCCATCAAAATTGCTAATAAAACACCACTAAGGAAAACATGGTGTTACTAACAACGATGAAAATGCACACAAGCTTCAATAATTTTGTGCTTTAACATTTGTTCCAACATTCAGTACAGTTGGGCTTCAAGAAAAAAAATCAAACGCATTTGGAAATTTTAAGTCACTAAAACTCCATCATCAATGTTTTATCAATTCTATTTAGAGAAACTTCAAAATAACTACAAAGAGTTCAAGGAAAATATAGAGAAAAATGTGAAGAAAATTCAATGTAGCTACAAAGACGCCATGGAGTATTTACATAAAAAAATTATTAAATTTTTTTTTTGAACTTAAATGTTTTGTGATCTATGATGGCCAATCAATAATATTAACCATATTTGATGGTCAAGATTCATTTTTCCAATATATTTTCTGCTCATTTCTACCATTAATGGTGCTTTACTTGAGACTTTTTGAGGTATTAAAAATCTCACTATTGGGAATTATACCTCGAACATGAACTTATGCACAGGTTTAGTGTGAACATAAGAAGTAGTTTGAGATAATTTCGAAAAATAACTCTATTTTTGGAAAAGTAATTCTATTTTTTAATTCACATTAGTAAAAAAAGTGAAATTCTTATGTTTAGCAGTGGAGCCTAAGATTGTATCTCATGCATAACTTAAACTAGGAGGAATCTTAAAGATAGATTCTTTGCTAAAATTATATATATAGGGCAAGGTCAAGGCTTTCAACACACTTGGGTAGTTGAGTAGGTTGAGCAACATAAATGGAGAGAGAGCATGTAACTAGGAAAGAGATGTTTCCAACAACACTCAGTCCCATATGGTCGCATGGATAACACAATATGGATTTGTACAGTCATACAGACAATATTGTTTCCATTCATACAATTATATAGACAACCCATACATGTGTCCATACAGTTTGTATGGGCAGGCCAAACATCTATATAACAGTCATTTTACTGAGTCCAATGTGTGTTTGGTATCCATACATGTGTCTCTATAGTTTGTATGGGAAAGACAAACATCTATATAGCGTCCATTTTTCTCAGTCCAAGGTGTTTTTGTATCCATGCAGTCTTTTTTTTGGGGTAATGTGTGGAGGTTAACTTTTTGGACCTAAATATTTCTACCAATTATATGTTCATTTCCTCTTGTCCATTATTTTTTCCCAGGTATAAAGGAGGATTATCTGTTCTATGAGGTCAATTTTATTGATGCTTCAAAAGAAAATCCAAAAAGAATAGGATGAGGAAGAAGAGCCTTTAAAAAGTAGAGGAGGAATGTTGGATGGGTCTAAGAAAGTCCTCATCTGATGAGAGAAATTCAAGATCTAAGTGTTTTCTTAAAATTTTGTTTAGGTGTTGAGAAGCCAACAGAGACCGTCTAGGAGTGGAACCCAGGAATTCACAAATACCGCTGAAGGCAATCTACCAACTGAAATACCAACCCACACATTTGAACATATTTCTATAGGGTAGCTTGACTACTAACACCTAAGAGAATATGGCAAGTTGAAAAGTTAATGTCCAAACAATTGCATTGGGATAATTTGAACTATCCATGAGAATGGTATTTGTCTACATGATTAATATGTACTTTCTCAACATTGTAGAGAAGCATGGGTTACTTCTTTGTATTGCAAGTAAGCGATTGGAAAAGAAAGATTTTCAAACATGAGCTAATATGCGGGACAAGAGAATAAAACACTACCTATCCTTCTAGGATTTGAATTGTTATCATAAAATTTATAGGTATTCAAATCTGTTGTCATCAAGTCACAAAAAACTACTCAATAGATCCTAGAAACCCTTCTTAACAACCCACGTGTAAAAATCCATTCCTATTTAGACCACCTCCATTACAGGTAGTGAATTGTGCATATAGTGGCATTGGTGGAATAGAGAACACTTCAATACTAGGCACTTCAAAACCTTGATTAAAACTCATGTTTCTCATGGATGAGACATCCAATGAGGATGGTTGCATGAACACAAGCACTTCCATGACCCTTTCAACTTGACTCATGTAAAAAATTGGGCCAGCTTTCAATTGGTTGCTTCAAATGTAGGGCATAAAATGCACTGGATCATAGAAACATGTTCATACTATGAAGAAGAATGTAAGCTAGCTTTGAAATCTTACTTTCCAAAATTGTCAAGTGAAAAATGTGTGATCTGGTGTGTAAGTTGAGTAGAGAGCCCAATAGAGACAACATAATGTTGCTTTCTTGTTTGAAGTTGTGGTTGTTGAATATTTGGTGAGTATGAGTGCACTCTTTCAATAAGATTCTCAACACATTAGTTTCTATATCATTAAAATTTTGTGAAAAATATTTTGAATGCAACAAATAAACAATTATGAAAAGCTAGTTCCATGCCCAATCCGGGTTGCATGCATAAAATGCATTACAAAATTCATTTTTTCAAACATGGAAAAATTGAACGTAATTAAGGATGGTTAAGTACTTATTAAGCTCAAGGTTTGGTGCCTCTACTTTGTAAATAAATAGGGATAGGTGGTTACCTAGTTCCATTTCCATCACTATGAGGTGGTGTTGTTTCTCAAGAAAATGGTTGAATAACAATATCTGCTCTTTTAATTTCAACCATATATAGTAATTCCTAAAAAATTCATGATTTTCCCTCTCAATTATTTGCCACACTATAAAATTCAGTAACGATTTTCATGTTAACTTTAATGACACAAGTAGAACATTTAGGTTTCTTAGAAGACTAGCAATTTTATCGATCATGCCTTAAATGCTTTGATCTACCTCTTCACTCATACTATTCATTCACATTAAATAATTGTTCAACAAGCTAATCAATAACAAACAGATCACTTCCTCATCTTAAGTCATGTTAGTTAAATTATGCACATTCATTACTTATTCTACTAGCGTTCCAATTTGTGTTTGTGCAAAGAGTGCACTTTTTGCAAGTTAGGTTCTTGTGATTCCCAACCTCGTATGAGGTTATGGGAAAATAAATGTCATATGTGACAAACGAAAAGGGAGTAGAGCTAGAATAGTTAAATGACTATTATTTAGACAAAAACAAATTGGAGAGAGTTCAAGTTGTAGATAATTCATTGCACAGGTTAATAATGTCTTTATACAAAACTTGCAAAGAATATTTTGTATGAGTGCGAGTATGGGCCTAAAAATTATAGAAGCTATTTTATATAAAAAAATGAGATGCTTGACAGTTATTAGACATACAACTTGATTATGATCGACATCTCCAATATAATCTAGGCACAAGGGGATTACATTTCCCAAATGGAAATTAGTTATATCATTTCCTTGGTCCATAACATCCAGCTGGAAAAATACATTAAAATCACATCACTTTCATAACTCCGTAGAAAATAATTACAATACTATAATATCTTCAACTAATTTTTGTAATAATTTTACCCTTTAAACACACCTATAGTTTGGTGCTCTGCCATTAATATTTATGTTAAAAAATTAGAATATTCCAATTTACTAAAAATATAATAATGGATATTTTTTTCAAGAAACATCTAAAAAATCCATCAAAACATAGATTTCAAAATGGAAACAGCTAAAATCAGGTCCCATTTTTCATCTCAAACACCCTAGAAATGCACTTACCATCACGATCAACAATTCTTGATAATTTGACAAATCCGCATTTCCAAGTGAAACTACTAGAATTATCCATGTTTCATGCTTGATGTATGACAAAATCATTTCTCTAATCTGAGCTTCAATATCACAAGGTTGATCACTCATTGGAACCTTTTTCATACCATTAAAGTCCACAAGAGTTATATAAAGAACATTTGGATAAGGATGTGTCATGCAACTCCACGAATTTGAAGGACATTTTATGCAACTCCATGAATTTGATGGAAATGTGATTATAAAAAGGAATCTTTTGTTTTTCCAAAACATTAATTTTTTGTCGTATTACTTCATCCCCGAGATGATCATCCTTGACTTCCTGCAACTTAATCATAAGTGAAATGATATTCGGGTCACCTATGCATGCACTCAAGAAGATATTTTGTACATAATTTGATTTCAATCATTCCCTCACATTCTAGTACACCACATTGTGCTATTGTTTATGCATACATTTCAACTTCATCTGAATTAACCTTATTATCAAATACCAGCCATGCTCCTCCCCATTGTTCCCTCATTTTTGGTATGTAAACAAACATAGGTTTCTTGTATGTGCATAGATTCTCCACAATGGTAGATCCAACTTGAATAACTCCTTCCAAAAGATGCCTTTGACCAATAACGAACCCACTCTAGTTCACGAAGGTAAACAGAGGAGGCTCTTCTTTATTAAAATGTAACACGATTTGTGTTGTTTCACACACTAAATCTAGAAATTAGACCTCACCTACTGGAGGTACCACTCTCTCAGTAGAATCAAATTGACCAGGGTCATAACCAATCACATTTTAACTTAATTTAAAGTTAAAATATATTTTTTTAATTAAATTGAAAAGCAAAAAATATATAACTCTTTGAAATAAATATCTAACTCTTTATATTGAACACTACTAAATTTTTATCACCCATTTATTAATTATTGATAATTAAATTAAAACCTTGGAAGTCCTATTGTAAAATAAATATACTTATCCACTTAATTATATTCAATTGGACTTTACTCGTCTTTTTTACTTCTTTCTTTTGTTTGTGGAATTGTTATTTTTTTCCTTAAAATACATGTTTTAATACATAAATGGATTTAAAAGAATACATAAACTACTTTAAAGCTTAGAAAATCTTTGAATAATTAACCTATAAAAAATTAACAAATCAAATCTACCACTCCATTAAATTTAACATCTTTTCCTTAAAAAAACCCCTTAAATAATTTTTAACAAGATTTAAAAAAAAAACCCTTGAATTTCGATTGAGATTTTAATCATGGATTGGGAGGTTGAACATGGCACCAACTATCTATGAATTCCTGTTAAGTGAGTTTTTACTGCAAACAAAATATGTGTTGAGTTGGGTACACTCCAAATCACTTTCCTTATAGAATCCAATGGAACAGTTGGGACTGTTGTCAATTAGTCCTCTGGTTTGAAGATGGCCATATTAGATTTGATGTTGGTTAATTCATGTAAGTGAAACTGTGACATATGTAGAACCAAAATGGGCCCATGTTTTCTTGACAAATTTGATTAAAAGAAATTATGTTAGTGAAGTAGAGTAGATGATGGGTGCACCAGTAAGCTGGGTATACTATTGTTCAATGTTGATCCCTTGATATGTGGATATGCATAGTAGAGCGCCGATTTCCGCTCTCTGCAATATTCCAAAAAAATCAAAATTGTAGGAGAGGATAACTTCACTACTATTCTCTACTGTCGATTCTCACGACATGTAACATGCTTAGAAAAAAGTTGGGCTGAAGATAAGTTGACTTTCAGTGTCGCTGTCAGCACCTATCCAATGCTTTATTTACAAAGAAATTAATTGAATGGAACTTGTCCAGTTGCTTTCATTTAAGTTATCTTTTTGTTGCATATCACAATTATGAAGTTTCAATATCACAAAGTTGGCCAAGATTCGGTTAATGAGGAGCCTCTAAGCATTATGTCTATCATTAGATTTTCCCCAGTTAGCCGAAGGATTATACAACATTGCTGAAAGGCACACACTTGTGAGTAAGGTTGAACCTAATTAAGGTACTACTCTCTAAGTAGAATCAAGTTGACTAGGATATGCAAGAATCACCCACATCATTGTTTGGGTTTCAACAACAATAACACCCACAAGGATTCCCCCAAGATTCACTCACCCAAAAACCATTATTTTTGCCCACCCTTCTAATGTCCCTGTGAAGCACTATTTGTCAAATAGGACACCATGCCACCTACCATTATCTTCTACACCATTAATAGTTGCGCAAGGATCACATGAATTCTATGGAGTGAATTAAACTAATCTATCTGGACGATATAGAGGCTTTACCATAGGAAGAGGACCTCCTATATATGGAGGAATAAAGCTAAGCCACTTCAAGATGGTTGAGACACCTCTGAAATCATTAAATATAGTTAGATGAGCAACATAATTTGTTGCTAGGAGTTTTGGGCCTCCTAATTTCATATGGGACCTATGCACTTCAAGATTGGATTAGTTGAAGGGCGAGCAATAATGCTAACTAATGTCTAGGGAAAATTTGGGCAGGCCAACACACCCTCAAATTATTAATTCAATCAAAATGGGAAGGTCTAATCCCTTATCCAAATGCTAAAACAATATGAATGAAGGGCCTAAACAAAAACCCACCCATATCAAGTACTAAATAGCTCAGTTAATAATCTTACCATTTCCTAAAACCAAAACTGTTTCATAACTTTTCAACTAGATTGAAGTTCCAGCCAACCATTTTTGGCAACACCTAGTTTCAAGAGCATATGCCTTGAAAATTTTACAACATCTGACTCCACAAAAATATATTGCTAATTGAGTCAAAGAATTGAGTTTCTTTGTGCCTTAGTAGAAAACAAAGGCACTAAACTGATGTCCAGGCCAAAGTTGGACATGCCAAGACACCCTCAACTTGTTAATTCAATCAAAATGGGAAGGTATAAGCCCTATCTGAACAAAACCCCACCCATATCAAATATTGAAGAGCTCAATTAATAATATTACCATTACCTAAAACCAAAAATGTTTCACAAAATTTCAACGAGATTGAAACTCGAGTCAATTTTGTCAAGGTTTTTGAAATTCATAATGGAAACCAACATTGTAGAAAATGGCTTAGTGTGAAGGTAGGTAGCTCCCCTGTCAAGAGGACTGACTTGAAAATTTTAAATAGTGATTAATAGGTTTGAATTTAAATAATTTTCATTTTTTTCATGTTGTGCATATGCATCTTGCATACCTGCTTGACTCAACGACTTCTTCAACTTTGTCATAGTTTCAATGAGTAATTTCACTCCTCTCAAATTTCCTCCATAAAATACTTTACTACTTCTAATGCTCTTCCTGGGTCACAAAACAAATCAATTCGTTTTGTCAAATTTCTAATGCGGTTAGTCAATTTATTCAATTTTATGGGAGAATTTAAACGTGTAATAACAAAAGATTATAAAGCATTGAAATATGTAATTAAAAAGAATTTGAAAGTAATTTTACTAACTTTTAGAATAGAGAGTGCTAGAGGTTGGATACGAGTGCTCAAATGCATGAATCCATCTGTTCTAGTAAAATAGATCTGGTAGAAAGGACCCAACAACATCCCCAGTCTTTTCTCATTTCGATCGGCATGCATGGGTTAAGTGGGTTTCCCCTCTCGCCTCTCTTATCCAAAAAGGTCAAGCACAACCTTGTCTATAGACACATGTCAAATTTTTTTTCTCTATCATATTACAGAGGGAGGCGACTTCCCCCATATCCCCTAATGAATGGAATAACTTATACATGTTGATTCAATCTCTACCAAATTGTGAATGGATGACAATAACTATTGCGGGTGGGTGGAACGGCAATTATTAAACAAATAAAGGTAAAAAAAGACCTAAAAAAAGGGAAAACACTTATTAGATACTTGTCTTCAATGCAATGAAGATAAGTATCATGCATATGACCAATCCAAATTAAAACATCAAGATCTCAATTAAATAACCTAATCATCATGTTAATAGCATATAACAACAATAAGTTATATATCATGCTAATAAAAAACATATAACCTAATCATAAAGTTATCTAACATAAAACAACAATAGCAATGCATACAACCACATGTTACCATAATTCTTGAATATCTGACATGTGCATATGACAACACTAATCAACTATCATCTATCATGTATGTAACCATGACATCAAAATACATGTACATAAACCTAATGTATATAACCCTAATGCCCAACATTCAAACCTATATGACGACATGTTCTTACTTATAGGTCCAATGCTGTAACTTCACTTTGATGATATGCATCTCCTGTTTTACCTCATTCAACACATTAGCATCATAACATAACAATAGCACCATGATGACCTAAATTTGCATACAATGACTTCACAAGGATTTTTTTACCTACTATTCATGTGTAACTATAACCAAGACAATACATGCATAACAACTAGACATATAACACATGAGTGCTCCTCGTACTATTGAGTATATAACGAGAGACCCCTCTAGGCTACAATCCTTTTATCCTTAGGAAGCCAAGTCAACCACCTTGCGAACATGATACACCGAATATAGCATTCAGGGAGATTACTTGCTCGTACTTGTCTATTCATCGAGAGGCATTCTGCAGTTCACGGTTTCCTGGTAACCCTGTTAACTACATCATCCAGAGCAATCATTTTATATTTTTCACTCATTAAACTTAAAATATCATCCAAGCACTTATCCTTTCGAGCTCATTTTTAACCAAAAGCGATAGAGTCATATTCATTTCTTTCTCAATTCTTAAAAAATGAAAGAGAACTGGTCTTTTATGCATCTTAATAATTGATTGTCCATGATCCAGAAAACACCCTGTTAGTTTCTTATGAGACCAAATCGTGAGTTTCCTTAAAAAACATTTTAAAGCCTTGAAGTTAACTATTCTGTTGGCTAAGACAAGGTCATCGTGGCAGAACCATCTGGTTCACCCAGTTCCTCTTCCTCTCCCCTGTTTGAAAGGCTGTCTGAGGAACCATTTCCTGAGTTACCAGAGTCACTTGAGGACCAAGGTGTTGAACTCAAAATTGTTCTGAGCATTCAACCTTTGTTATCTCGTCCTCCACCTACTTTCGTTATGTCTAGTGCCAACAGGTTCAGAATCCCGTTGGTCCATCTCGATCGAGCAATGTTCAATATCAACAGCCCTATGGGGCTGAGGTCTAATACCAAAATCCTTACATTCCAGGTCTCAAGGAATGGTTAATCAACCTTACACCCTCCAATCTGGGCAGTACATCTAGCCTAGCTATGGCCAGATTCAGTTCGGAAATTTCCCAGACATTGTTCAAGTACCCTTGCAACAGTAATGATAGCCTCTAGAACAACATGGGTAGCCTTTGTTCCCAAAAGGTCAACCTTTGTTGCAACAAGGGCTTTCTACATAACCGCAAGGGCAAATGATCCTGCCGCAAGGTCAATTGCAACAACCGTCAGGTCAATCCTTGCAACCATTGTAGCAAACCACATAATAGCAGATTCAATATGCTCCGTACACCTCTCAACCCCTGTCCTCACAGGGCCAACCTCTGCAGCCTCGTCGACAAATTTTGCAACCGCAAGTTCAACCCTTGCAATAACAAAACCAACCAGGGCAACAATAACCCTTGTATACATATCAACAAGGTCAACCCTTGCAGCGTTAGGGTCAAGGTCAAGTCCTGCAGCAACAAGCTCAAAATCCTCATGTCCTAGGTCAATAGGTCCAGAATCTGCTAGCCAAGGGCATTAGGTACAAACCCCTAATGCCTTAGGTCACCAGGTTCAAAATCATTTTGGTCAAGGGCAACAGGTACATAATCCCTATGTCCAAGGGAAACAAGTGTATCAACCTTGTCCTCAAGGACAACAGGTCCAAAACCTTTTTTTTCAGGGACAACAGGTCCAAAACCTGTATGTTCAAGGACAACAGGTCCCATATCCATATGTCCAAGGTCAATAAGCTCAAAATCCCTTCAACCCCTACGTTGCTTATCAACAACTTATGGTCAGACAATTCCAAGGTATTCACAGTCAAAATCATCCATATGGTCAAGGCAATCCATAATGGGGGTAGCCTCAGATGCCATATGGCCAAAATACCCCACTACGGGGCCAAAACCCTTACCAGCAGGGATGGGCTCCTCCACATGGACCCGCTTATTGACCTCCCATGCCTTTTAACACCGAATTTCCTTTCTTGGCTACACTCAACTTTCCAGATGTATCTCGCCTTACGAATGACCCGATCCTTCATTTTCCATACTGGCCTCCAATGTTGTCCAAGATACCAAGCGATTGCCCAAAGTTCAATGGGAAATCTAAAGAAGATCCTCATGCCTATGTGATGACATATCACCTCTAGTGCTCGTCGAACTTGTACATGGACAATTACATTCGTCTTTGTATTTTTCAACAAACGCTCACGGGTGCTGCAGTGAAGTGGTACATTGAGCTACCTTGAGGTACTTACCATGAATTTAATTCTTTACCCATGGCTTTCCTCACAAATTTTCAGTTTCTGTTTCACTATGAAACTAGCACCTATTTCCTCACATCACTTAAGCAAGGCACTGCAACACACATCTCTGATCACATCCACGAATGGAGGCGTAGACGTCGCCTGATCAAATTAGAGATTGTTGATCATTTGCTCACTGAATGGTTCACCAAATCATTTGTGGCCCTGATTGCTCGTGATATAGCTATGGGTGGATGCATCACTGAAGAATAGGTAATCGCTTGTGCCGAGTACTTGGATCTAGTTTACTCTTAGTTTGGCACTTTACGAGTTATTACCTAATTCTCCACGACCATCATCCGATCCCGCAGCATGAAAGTCACCAGTTGTACCTCCCGTTGATGGAGTTATTGGTTCAGTATCCTAGACCCCTACTAAATATTCTTCTAAACAGAAGTCGGTCTCAAATGCTATTCCTAATAGTTCATCCAAAATCCACCTGGTCCTGGCAAAATCTCAGAGGTCAATGTTGTCCATTCTACTACAGTGGACAAAAAGAAGAAAGGCAAAGGCAAAGCTAAAGTTGATGCCCTGAAACAGGGTCCTCCCAAATCGTCTATTGTCGAATCTTCACAATGGAAACCTAAGTATCATTGCCTCATTTGTGAGGAAGATCACTACACTAAGGATTGTCCCTAATGATCTGAAGTTAGTCGCTTTCTCAACAAGACCCCCGCTATCCTCAAAGAGTCGTTTCTGTCTCACCAAACCTAAATGGTAAACCAACCCCAATCTGCTTCCTTCGGATCTGAAGTGTCCATGATGAGTCGCCTATTAATGTGGCTACTAGATTGAAAGACTATCAAACTCCACCTTCTTCTTCTACCTCGAGTTCTGGCCCTCTACTTATTGAGCTCCCTAACCCTGATTCTGCTATGCAGCCACCCTCTCGAGGTGTGCTGTAGAAATCCTAATATAATCCCAATGCCTGAGCTGCTTAGCACTATAATATTTTTCAGGATTTGGTTCGGGCACCGTCAGCCATGTCAGCTCTTGAGGTACTCCAAAGCTGCCCAACGTAGCAGAAATATTTGTTGTTAGCTATCAGGGGCATCGATCCCACCGATTCCAATTTGATATGTTTTGATCTATAGAACCATGTTCCACATCTCCCTCCTTGGATTGCCTTTCTTATTCAGGTAATCATCAACGAGATGACTATCCATTGGATTGTCATCGATGAAGGTGCTTCCACTTGCATCATGTTGACTGCATGTGGGAAGGCGATTGGTTCTCCTACACTGAACCAATCTCCAAATTCTTTGAAAGCTTTCGATGGGCATGATTCGCGACCTTTCGGTGTCTTACCTAACCCTGCCACCACCCTGGAAGGCAAGGCACTGCAAGTCAAACTAAAAATTGTTGATGCCAATCTCAATTATAAAGTTCTACTCGGCCGAAGTTGGACCCATGCCATGCATGCCGTGGCTTCCTCTTTATTTCATGTGATTGATTTTCCCCATCAAGGGAAGATCATCACTGTCGACCAACTATCTTTCTTTTCCTCTTCCTCCTCAGATGGAGATGTTTTGTACGTCAAGCACACTGGTGCTCCCTATGAGAGTGTGGGGGTAGGTCTTTTCAAACATTTTTCCTTAATGAGAATTTTTCCACTCCCACCTCCTCATGTTGCCTTTGTCAACATGATCTTTGTCAAATCTGATCCCTGGGTCATACCTTCACCAGATCTTGTTGATAGTTGGGGTGACGTTATGCCACTAATTCCCGCTGAAGTCAATTACGTGGAAATTGTTTCGGCTTTGGGTTCTACATCCTCTAATTCTCTTATGTTGAAGACCTCTCTCAATACGTACTCTCAATCCCTGTGGATTGGCACTTTGGAATCACTTGATCCTTTAGCCAAGACCTTCCTTGCTGATGAAGGTATCATGGGAGTCATGTCTCTCGAGGAACCACCTTGGATCGATACTCATCATCACTCCTCATTCCTGCCTCGTCCGGCGGTCATGTCGACCACTCTCGAAGAGTTCTCTTCTCCATTGTCTATTGATGTGTCATTTTATCCTAACATGATCAAGATATTTCAACTAAGGGTTCCTTTATCCCTTCATGGATTCAGGATTTTTCTACCTCCCCGAGTTTTTACTGATTGCCCATTATTTCCATGGGGTTGCCATCTGACTCGTAACCCTCCCTCGCCTAGGGGGCATGGGGGCAAAGCCTTATATGAGTTCTGCTACATTATTTGGCTGAGTCGATGCTTACGTGTCATGACAACGGTAAAACTATGGTGTCCTTCTGTGTTGATTGATTTCCCGAGTCCCAACATGGACTCCCTCCTCAAGAAGTACTATGCTTAGGTTATCTTGCATGGTTACTTGTGTACATTAGTGTGTCATTCATTTTTGTGTAGCGTGGTTTTGTGTGACAATTTTCAAACAACTTTCCTATTTACTATGTTTTTCTTGCTTTGCAGATGTTTGTGACTCCCCACATGGGTTTCATTGTTGGTGCTCGCCGTAGTACCCGGAAGCTATCATCCATGGCATGGGATATTTATGACCCTAACGGTGAGTTGATTGACCTTCAAGGTATCTATCTACGTCACACAACCAACAACATTGTTGAATATAGTGTGGTCATCGAACTGTTGTTAGAAGCCATCACTCTAGGAATCAGAGAATTGGTTGTAAATCTGGATTCACAGCTTGTCGTTGTTCAACTCAATGGGTAATATTTTGTAAGAAAACCTCAAATATTGAGAATGTATCTTCATATCTGTCTATTGGAATTGAATTTTGATTACATTACATATCATCATATTCCTAGATGCATGAATACATTGACAGATGCATTAGCTAATCATGTGTTGGATAGACATTTACGAAACATGTAAAAGATAAAACAAACCATTTGTACCATAGTAGATAGGAAAATACAACACACACACACACACACACACACATATATATATATATATATATATATATATATATATATATATGGTGATAATGTTTGATACATCAGAACCCCAAAAAAATAATGTGTGTCCAAAATAACATCGGCGGCTCGCAAGCCTCATATATCTGTGGCACACAGGCCTCAAAAAATGTAAATGCTAGACCTAGGAAATAATCAGCATGGTGATCGTAGTAGCATGATACGGCTTGTGCAACACAAGTCAGGAATTGGCAGAACCAATCTAAGACTCCCACCGCATGTCTCTAGTATTGACGAGAAATGTCTCCTACCCGATCATACTCCGAGATGCCACAAGTCAACCCCTCAAGGTTCCTCGCGATCTCCTCCTCATTGTCACTCCCTTCTTAATAAGGAGCAACAACATTAATAGGGCAGGGGACACGCCTAGCTATTGGGGACATCCCAATAGGCTACTCTGGTCCAACGTCTGCATTAACAAGAGAAATGTTATTAGCATATATATAGAAAAAATAATTAATCTGAAAATTAAAAAGTTGATTTTTCACTTGCATTGTCAAAATCCTCTTCATTTGGTAAGGGCATATCTGGATCTCCACGAAAGTCGATGCCACTGTATGGCCAGTCCTCCATGATGATTTTTTGTCCTCGTAGACATGAAAATAATGCATGTTGGTATCACATGTGCTGACCCCTAGTGATCATGGGCATCAAATGACTCCAGCGAGCCATCCGCGGATCGCGTGGCATAGGAGGATCTACCTCAGTCCGTTGATACTGGAACAATGGTACCCGTTCCAAGAAGAAGGTAATAAGTACAGATCCAAAGCAAAATTACCTCAGATTCCCCACCTTGGCTTTGGATAGCTGGCACTTGATGTTCATCTTCGTGGCCTTTGCCTAGTTGAAGATCGTAAGAGATGTTCAATCAATTGCATAAAGGAACTTTGACTTGTTAGTCTCATGTTCTACCTGGGACCCCACCACTCTATTGATGGTCAATAGAGGCACTCTCGGTGTCAAATCGCGAACACCAGAAATCTCTATCTTCCCACTTTTGGATTTCAGGTCCTCAAGGCAGTGTTCGATAAGCAAGGAAGATATGCTTTCCCCAATCGGTCATGACCTGTACAAGTTCACTTGTTCCCCTCTGTGAGATAGTCTAGTGATGAAGTATATATCTGAAGTTTCTGACTCCAACTCCTGGTCTCCAATGACAAAAATCTCCTGATTAATGTCCCAAAGACTAATCAGGCACTAAAGTACCTCGGGTTGGGCTTGCATCCCTGGCATGAGAAATAATTTGAGGAGCCCGCAAGCCCTCAAAGCTTCCATGCAATTTGGGTCATTCATTTCCTGGGTGTCAACATATTCATGTTCCCATTCTTTCCAGTCCACCATTTTTAGTGATTCTTTCCTGCAAAAGCCCTTAATTTCAGTCACCAATCATTCTTGGCCCATAAAATTTAAGTTTAAATGGTGAGTTTTTAAGGAAATAAGGTTTTTCCCTATTCATGGCACCGATGAACTTGTTTTTAAAAATAGTTGCATCGATCAGCGTGGCAGGCTTTGTTAATCACCCCCAACTAGCGTGATTATGTGCTTGGAAATCGCGCTGACCAAGGGCAATTTTTTTTTCAAAAACCCCCTCAAAAACCTAGAAAAGTGGTTAAAAACATAAATAAAGGACATGAAAATTGAGCTCAGGGCTTTAGTTGTTACCTGGAGCTAGCGGCTCATTGCTTCACCTCCCAGATCTCCCATAATCTACTCCGGAACAATTAGCGAAAACGTGAGTAAAAATCTTTCACAGCAAAGGTAAAATGGTAAATGGTAAAAATATATTTACTTTTCCCCTTTTTATTCATTTTTTCATTTAAATATTAGGTTTTTGTAAACATTTTGACCTATTTTGCCTCAAGAACTGGATAATACACTTTACCTTATTTGTGTAGCGACAGGTGATGGATGTTCGACAATGATGACGAGTCACATTTTAGCTCTTTTCTTGACTCATTAAACTCATATGAAAATATTGCCGTCTGTTTTTCCCTTTTGACTCGTAAAAGAAAATAAAATGGGGGGTCCACTTTCATGCTCTTTTCCGACCCTTTAAAAGTGAAAATATGGTCGAGTCCTTGTCTTTTCGAACTCGTTAACGGAGGTGAAACGTCGTGTGCCCAATATAAGTTTACCCCTTTTTCAAGTGGGGAGGCACTATTTATGAAAAAGGACAAGCTGTTCTCTCAACTATTGTTTTCTACCTTTTCGGGCTCAAGAGACACAAATGTACAAAAAGGGACCATGTGGAGTTTTCTTTTACGTGTATTTTTCAAACTATCTAAACATGAAAAAGGTACTGAGTCAAACCTTTGTTGGACTTGTTAAACTATTGAATGACATCAGATTCGTCACCATGATGAACATGAGCTTATCCTTCCTAGGGCTTGTTAAACTTACTAGGTCAGATTCATCTAAAGGATGAACTTAACAATGTAAACTTTGAAACGGGAACTGATACTGTTACCCGTTTCGTAGAGATAGCAAAAAAATGACCCGATTTTCAAAAGTGGTGATGCAGAATACACATGTTTTTTTTAGGACATGGTTTTTGGAACTTTAATTTTTTTCATGTTCAAGGATGAAATCAAGTTTTAGAATGGTAGTGATTTTCATGCTGATTTTAAAAAGTGAGTATTCTGCATCACACCCTTTTTTTAAAAGACCTATTTTTTGACTTTTAATTTTCTAGTGTGTGAAATGTGAAAAATTATTTTCTAAATTTGATAGTTTTTGAAGTCGTCATTTTATTCATATTTTCTTGTTCTCTATCTTAATTTTTTTTTTTAGGGGGGGGGGGGGGGTTTATTGTTTTGCGTTTTTAAATTAGAAATTCGATAGTTTGAATTTTAGATAATCTACATATTTATACATCCTTAATTAATTTTTCAATCCACATGAAATAATTGTTTCTAAAAAACAACATTTTTTAACAATGGACATAAAAATAACCATTTTTAACATAAATATAACAAAAAAGCTAAACGTTTTGATAATTTTTTGCTAGAATTAACATGTCAAAATCACAATTTTTATACAAAAATATTAACTAAAAATGGTCAAATAATAGTTTTTTTTATGAATTTCATGTCAAAAAAATAATAATAACAACGTTTTTTTCAAAACATAATAATTAACTTAAAAATCAATGCGAAAATCACAAATTACAAATATTGAACACATAACAACTTTAATTCATTGATTATTCTTTTCATGAAATGTCAGAGTCAAAACATTGCAAAGCTTCATTTCCAGGTATAACTTAAATTTAATCAACAATGTCACGTAATCCAAACTCTTCGTCCTCTAGAGTTTCATCATTGTCATCTTCCACAATATTTTCTAAAAGATATATATAGACACACAGAAAATGTATTTTTTCATTGTTTAAATTACATTTTTTAATGTATAAATGGATTTTAATTTTTTGAAAATTCCATGTCTCTATAATTTAATTGGGTACTTAAGTTGTGCACAATACAATTCTTCAATTGCTTTATATATTGTATACATAGTTTTTTAATCATATATAATATATACATAGTTGAAATTTAAATATTTAGTTAATACATACATTGGAATATTTTATTTATGGACTACATTGCTGAGCACATGGTTGACTATGGATGAAATTAGACATCTCCTAAGGGTTGTAGAATTAGCCACATCTCCCTTATACTGGGTTGTAAAATAAACTTATCAACTCAATGAACAATATAAACATTATATAAAGTAATCGAAAAAAAATATTTTTTATAATTAAAACATTTTAAGCAGTATCACTATTTTATGCTCAAATAAATTTCATTTTATACATTCAAAATTACAACATAAAAATTACAACTGCTTTCTCTTTTATATATATATATATATATATATATATATATATATATATATATATATAGATTGTAATCCCAAATATTTTATTGGCATTTTGCAATGTAAAAGAAGTTTTCATGTTAAGAAATTGCGTCCTTCCGGGCTCTTGCTAGACGTCTAATTAAGATGCGTTTATACTGATATAAAATAGAAAAAAACTCAGGAAAAAGTTCGTATTTCTTAGCTCTTGCAAAATCTCTGATTAAAATGGATTAATAGTGATATATAATTAAACAAAACGTCATGTAAAGTTATAAAAAATACTTTGATGATGATCCTGGAAACGGATCATATCACTTTTACCAACTGGTTTTTAATAAAAAAATTGTTATCATCCATTAGAAAAAATTAATACTGCCAAACAATATAAGAGTTGATTATTCAACAACAAAAGCTAACATTTTACATGTGGAATAAATAAAAAATATTATGCACAGCTATTTCAAAATGGTATTACAATAATGCAATGTGGTGAAATAAATTTAAGAACTATTTCAAAAGTATTTGTTTGATAAAATACATTAGAATCATCAAAATATAGGCGCGGTTTTGTTGATACGTGTTTGTTTGGGTGTCAACTACATGAAAGGCGAGATCTCAATGGCGACAAGCTTTTCAGAAAGCTCTCCATTAATTAAGGTGCAAGTTACTTAAATCTAAATCTGGAGACTTAGATTCCTTAATTCTTTTCTCCTTCGTCTGGAAGATTAATAGCAATGCTGGAAAAATTAGTCCCGCCAATCTGTCAGGTTAGTAATAATATCGTTTTTTAAAAAGTGCAGCAGAGATCTGCTTGTGGTTTCCTCCTTCGTCAGGAAGATAAATAGCAATGCTAGAAAAATAAGTCACACCAATCTGCCAAGTTAGCAATAATATCTTTTTCTATGAAGTGTAGCAGAGATTGTGGTTACATATGAGTTCTTAGTTCGGTTAATAATAAAGAATCATATTTTGATCTTGCAGAACAAGAATGAATTGTTTATAAACAAGTCAAATTGAGACTCAGAAGTCAAATAGTGGGAGAGAAACTTATAAACTCGAATCATAAACCATAAGTTGAATAACCATTCTTAGAAAGAAAAACAATTGTAAACAAAAATAAGTCAAATGGTGGAAGAGATACTTATAAACTCGAAACCTAAAAGGGTTAATAAACAATGAGTTGACAAACCGTAGTTAGAAAGAAAAACAATTGTAAACGAAACAATTCATAATAGAGAAATTGATCAATTAAATGCAAATTCACATAAGTTTTTTTAAGTAATAGAAAAATCCATACAACAGATAATTAAATGCAAATTCACATAAGAATTTTTAAGTAATAGAAAAATCCATACAACAGATACTAATAGATGGTCGAAGGCCATACTTATTAGTTATCCAACCAAAGGAAAAACTTGTAAACCCTAGTATAATTATTTCAAGCCTTCGAAAATTATATAAGTGAAAACTAAATTACAATAGAACTAAAAGAGTCCATATACCATTCACTTAAAGAAACTAAGGATACAAACTAAGACTTAGATTCCATTAACGTCCCAATTCTTTTCTTCAAATTGGAGGGCTTAGTTTGTATCCTTAGTTTCTTGCCCCTCTTGAAAGCATGGCTATGACTAGGTTCCTAATACACAAGAACAAGATAAATGACATGGAAGACAAGAGGTTTCCTGATATTACTTTAAACTTTAGTCAAAACCACATGTATCTCAAACAAAGGTATCATAAAAGATGTCAAGCCTTGGCTAAATCACTGGGGAATAGAGTAAAGGATTATAATGCAAAATATTGATAATATTGAAAATGTCATTACATCTAAATTTAAGGAGAAATTATGGTGTATTACATCATTAGAAGATAAAAAAAATTAAGATTTTATAAAGAAGTGATCAACCCATTGTACTTTGACTAAGGTAAATAAGAAAATTAACATTGCTAGAATAAGCACAAGCTCTTACAAACTCAATGCCAATGGGGTTTTGAATACTTTATCACATGGCATGGGTCAAAAGAAATTGTCATTTTTGTTACAAAAAGGTTAAGTAGAAAATTGACAATGAAAAACACCTTTCCCTTAAAATATTGTATACACATCCACCCACATTGAATCACATTTTTAAAATATTTGTTATAATAAAAACTTCCTAACATACTAACTCATCAAAACTATAATACTTTTAAAATTCTCTCTTAAAACTTTTTAAACCTAATTGATCAAATTTCAAAACAAATCATCAAAAAAAATCAGTAATTTAACCACCACCATTATCATTCCTAAATTAAATATTGATAATATTATTTAAATTAATCCCTTATACTATTATTATACTAATTAAATATAAAATTATACCCTCCGCTTAATTTAAAGAAATTAGTATTGATTCTTTAATAAAGATTGGAAATGCATTCTAATCGTCGAACCGGCGTTAACATTATTAATGCTTTCCTAATATATATTTATTATTAACTATTTTTATATCAATTTGCATTTTAATTTTTATGTCATAAACTTTGACAACCCTGGTCGTATTCTTCTGCTAGGTTGTCTTACTCAATGCGTCACATTAGTATTAATTTATTTGCTACTTAGATAAAAGTATATTAATTTTAACAATCAACTCAATTAATCTGTAAAAATATTCTTTAAAGTAATTTAAGAGCTGAAAATATCCTACCTTTTAAATCAGACATATTCTTAATCATTAAACTTATCTAAACCTCTTTTCATGATATATTTTATATTATTTTCATGGTATATTTTATTATTAACCCTGACTACTATTTAATTTTTATTTCAAAAAGCCAGCTAGACCGTTGACTGCACATTATATTTTAAAAATGTGCAGACTCTGACACCTCGTACTTCTAAAAGCCAGCTAGACCGTTGACTGCACATTATATTTTTTTTTTTATCATATTAAGAAGATTTTGTATCTTGTTTTCGAAGCAAGAAAATCCAAACTTCACCGAACAAAGAAGGCGTGTGCATGAAAATAGATGTGTAATATATTTTTATAGAGTGAAGTTGGAGGTTTACGGTAACAAGTGCCACAATATTCAGATAAAATGGAAGCAGTGAAAAATACAGTGCTACTGATATGAATATACAAATTCACAAGTTTGCGAATAGTTTGTAACTGTTGGCATCAACATAAATTTGGCGAATCGCTGCAACGCAACCCAACACTACCAAAATCGAAAATATGACTGCTATGACGGTGTTCACCCAGAATATCAAACTCCTCTTTGAAGGCTTGAACGTTATGTTGTACAAAACTACAGGAAAAACGAAGTCCAAAGGTAAACACCCAAATGCACCAACCACTCCAACAATGTCTCCAAAAAATGGTAGCATTGCTGCAATCAGAGTGGCCACGCTTACATATACTGACCGTAGAAACAGTCTTGGTAAGAGATTGCGTAGAGAAAACCTTCCGTTGCTCGCATCTCCCGATTTTCCTTCCAAAACTTCAAATGAAGGCTGTGAATATACCTGAAACATGGCTTCCCTAGTTAACTATCACACTGCCAAACATGGGCTCACTGAATTTTGATAAAACATGTAAACTAATAGATAGAATGTTATACCAAAGCAACTGCGAATTACGGTCTTTCAGTCATATGCAGGATGGGACCAAAGTCTGTGCGTGCTTAGACTTGGTGAAGCGGATGAATAGAATTCAAAGTCTGGACAACACTCATTAACATGTTATAAATGTTATAAATGC
Organism: Pinus tabuliformis; assembly: GCA_031772625.1. Lineage (NCBI taxonomy): Eukaryota > Viridiplantae > Streptophyta > Pinopsida > Pinales > Pinaceae > Pinus > Pinus tabuliformis. The sequence goes on from CM062819.1 coordinate 1,244,254,456, forward strand.
CACTCCACCGCAACCTCTCCTCCGCAGCGCCACCCCGGGCCGCCCCGCCCCGCCCGACCGGCGGCGGGTCAATTCCGGGAATCGACGGGCGGGGCGAGGCGGTCCGGGGTGGCGCTGCCGCGCGCAGCGCCACCCCCGGGCTGCCACGCCCCGCCTGACCGGCGGCGGGTTGATTCCCGGAATCGACCTGCCGCCGGTCAGGCAGGGCGGGGCGGCCCGGGGGTGGCCCTGCATGGGAGTACTGATTGGAAGAGCATAATAACATCTCAAATGTACACCATTTTCTGCAATGTTAAAGCCCATACCAAAATTTGTGGAAAGAGTAATGGGGCTGTTATTAGTTGATTCATATACATATAATCAGCGGTTGTTAGTTTCACAAGGAAGGTTTTCCGAATGTTTCAAAAAGACGAGGGGCCGGAGTTACAGGGACGTAGCGCTAACATTAAAATAGGCTGATAATATCACCTTCTGAGAAAATCGCAATATATCGTGATGTTGGCGATATATCGCTGATATTTGTAACACTGCTGCAGAGAAAAGAGAGAACAACAATTCTCTGATTTTCCAGAGGAAATTATATCATTTCACATTTTTCACTATCCCGGTGAGAGAAATGACCAACAAATGTAACAAAGCCAACCACTTAACCACTAATCATTAAATGAAATCCATACCTTTTATATTTCAATTTAACTAAGTACTGAATATTTGTATCGAACCATTCATGTATAGTTTCTTGTTCTAATACATTTAGTTTAATTATCCGAAATCCCATTCATAGCCTCCTGTTTCCTAAAATTTTATACCACATATTTAAGTCCTCTTTAAATTTCCTCGTTCACGTACCCTACAGAGTTGGGAACGATTAATTCATCCTATGATTGGACTTTTAAAGCATATGGTAAGTTTTATTTCCACTTCTTCTTATAGTTTGTGCTCTCCCTGCTCGTGGGAAACAAAATCCCTCTGCAATTCCTTTTGGAATTTTGGGTTTCCCTTTTTCATTTTTTTTAATACAAATTTCAATGCTCCTTTTTGTTATGAATAACGTAGACTAGAGAAGCTACATGGTCCCTTTTGCAATTCACGGCGCTTTGCTAGCGTTATCATTATTTCATTACTTTTATTGTTCTGTTAATTGTAATGCTCCTCTCTTATGACGCCGACAGTATTTTGATCACATCACTCTCAGTTTTAGAATAAGATTTGGTTTTTTATTTTACCATAGTTTATACATAACTTAATTGTTTTCATCTACAACGCTTGAAGAGGCAATGTTGTCATTTTAGTTTGCGGGTGAAAAACATATTCCTTGATTCTTGAATCATTAGGGATAATCTCTACTTAGGTTGGTAGTTCCTATATTTATTATTTTCTCCTGGTTCTAACCCCTGTTCTGCCTTTTGCTTCCCTTTAGGTATGGTAGTCACAACAAGATTCATTGCATGAGATGAATTACTTGTTTGAAACATTTTATGGTCCTACATTCTTACTCCACTTTGACTTCAATTTATTATATTGGACACAAATCCACTCTCATCAACTCAGTTCTATTTGTTCTAATTGTTCACGGTGCGCTATCTTGAAATGGATGTATTGGAATAACCTAACATGGTTATTATAATTAATTTTTTTATTCAAACTTACATACTTTGATGGTTTTATATAAGTTATAGCTACTAGTTGTTAACATTGGTTGTGAAGAGGTTATACGTCAATTCCTTCGTTATATAATTCTAAATTATTTTTTTCATAAAATTATCCCTTCAAGGGATTCTTGCAGCTATACATATAATATAAGAAAGAACATATACATAAATATAATGTTTCTCCTTTTTCTATTTATTTCTATTAAATTTATGGATTGAATTTCTCTATATTAATTGTTTTGAATGGTGTCCTCATCATAAAGTATTTAAAATTTTCATTTCCAATTAATTGTATTAAATGTGAAGTGTAAATGTAAAAAGTAATAACGATTCATATAAATAAAACATTTACATTATCTTGTCAATTACATGGGCTTAGTTGACTTGGAGCAAGTCAATTAGAAGACACCTCTAGAATTCCAACATGTGTTATTGTAAGATGGTGGGCATTCATTTCTTTAACTCTAATGGAATGATCAATTTCCTACTCATAAGAAGAAAATAAAATAGGGTTTAGGTTATCATATAATTATTCCATTTGTAGAATAGTCATAATAAAAAATGGAAGTGAAATACTTTAGTTGTTGCAAGTGAAATAATTTTAGTGACGAATAATTCTATTAGTGGGAGGACAATTTTCAAAGAGTGATAGAGATGTACGGTATATCCAATGGCACTATCTATAGGTTGCAAATTATGAATCAAATTCAAAAGCGTATTACTATCACCCACAACTTTAGTAGGCATTATGTCTTGAATGACATCATTAAGTTTAGCACGAATGCTTTGCACCCTTTCTCCATGCCGAAATCTTGAATTTGCATTTAGAGAAGACTTAGGGTTATCATTTATAGCTAGGTTTTTTTAGATGATGATCTTCCTAGAAATGAAAAGTTTCAACTATTAAAACAATGTTCTTAAGAAAGTGTGGAACATAATAAATATTTGGATGTGGAAAATATTTTCTAAATAAGGAAACATTAAAAGGAAATGTTCTTTACATTATATTAGTCATACTATAATTCTTATTTATAGTTCTTATTACTATAAAGGAAATTGTTTTGAATAGTATTTTGGGTGATTTGGTATGATTTAAATCCCTTTTATGTTCATTGACTATATAATTCTTATTTATAGTTTTTATTACTATAAAAAAAAATGTTTTGAATAGTATTTTGGGTGGTTAATCCCTTATATGGGGAAATGGGGGGGCGGGGTAGGGTAGGGGGGCGGGGGGGGGAGGGGAATGGGGGGGTGGGGTAGGGTAGGGGGCAGGGGGTAGGGTAGGGGAGGGGAGGGGAGGGGAGGGGGGCGGGGGCGAGGAAATGGTGGGGTAGGGTAGGGTAGGGTAGGGGGATGGGGTAGGGTAGGGTAGGGGGGGGGGGGGGGGGGAATGGGGGGTAGGTTGTGGGGGGGGGGGAATGGGGGGGTGGAGTAGGGTAGGGTGTAGGGGGGGTAGGGGAAGGGGTAGAAGGGGGGGAGTAGGGTGCGGGTTAGGGGGGCAGAAGGGGGTGGAGGGAGAGGGGGCAGGGGGAAGGGGGAAGGAGTTAGGGGGTGGGGCCCATAGGGCCGGCATTAAGGAAGGGGGGGAGGAGTTGAGATTGGAGGGGAATGGGAGTTGGGGGTGGCAAGGGCTGGCGCATGGGTAGGGTAGAAGGGGGAAGAGGGCATGGGTGAATGGGAAAGATCGGTAATGGGTTGGGGGAAGGGGGCACGACGACGGAAGGAAGTTGGGAGCATGCCATCACTAATTGAATGTATTAAGAAATCATACATGCCAGAGCCTGTTTTTGAAGTGTTGGAAGAAACTGTTGACATGCGAAGGTTTATTCTAGGATCATATGGTGAGGGGAAATGCATTGAACAACTTAATGATATTAGCTTCTAACATCAATTTCGTATAAAAAAAATTGATGGGAAAACACTAATATGGGGCAAGAAGTTTTCAACTACTACAGAATGGGCACCGTCATCAGGTTTGCGGAAAAAGAAAAAGAAAGGGTACAAATACAAATCGCCGCCGCACAGACATATTACAATTGGAGGATGTTGACATACTTGTTTATGACTTCAATTTAACAAAGAGAGGAACTCTTTGCTTCAAGACAATAGAGATTCTGAAAAGGTTGTTACCAGAAGGAATAGTGTTGACATGGGAGTCTGCTGAAACCAGTCGTAGATCTAGAAGACTTTTGAAACCTGGAATGTTGGGCATGCATGTGGACTCAGATGGGGCACTAGTTGATGAAAGAGAAGAATATGGAACATCTTCGTCAGCATCCAGTCACTCATCTGAAGATGTGAATTGTGATGGTGTGCAAGAAAATATGAGTGATTTTGAATATTTGTTTAAGACAGATTATATAACTGATGTATGCATCATATCTTCAAATAAAATTAATGTTTTTCATATGTTGTTAAATGAGAAGTTATGAAGCATTTTTATGTTGTTGGATTATGTCTTAAGTATGATAAATTTTATTGTTTAAATATCTACAATGCAATATCAAATTAGAGATATAATGTCTCTTTTATTCAGTATACAAATAAAGACTTTTGATTTCATTGAGTGATATACTTTGTTCATAATGTCATGGTTTTTTAATTTTATAGTTGAAAAAATTTCAATTTTTTTTGTATCTAGCATGGTGTGGTTGAAAACATGTTAAATTTATACTTAGGAAAGAAAAATGATATTCTACCAGAAACATTAATGTGTTTTTTCCTTAAAAATTAACTTTGTTTGAGACATAAAAAATTGGTTTTATTAGCATTTTTTAAAAAGTTTGAAAATTGACCCTAAAAAAAAAAAACATTATTCCAGTAGCATCACTTTCGTTTTGAAGCTATATTTTGCACGAAAATTTCATAGTAAATTTCGTAGTCACCGCCATTTTTAAAACACGTTCAAAATTGGCACCTAAAAAAAAAAAACATCGTTCCAGTATACACACTTTTCGTTTTTAGCACTGTTTTTGATGTTTTTTTGGGGTTTTTGGGCCAGAGTTCCCGTTTTGAGTTTATAGTTCCCGTTTCAAAGTTTACATTGTTACTTATAGTGCAAGCATATGCTATCCCCTTCAAGCTTGCAATTAAAAATTAATTGGCATACGTGCTAGGAATGGTGGGGGAAAATTTGGAAATCTATCAGTTGTGTCGGTAGCTCACTCTTGAACATGACACTCTTTATTTCGTGTCGGGTTGGGACATCCTCCTTTGTATCGTTGACCTTCTTGGGTTGGGAAATCCTTCGTTCATTTTTACCTTCCATTTTTATTTCTGCCACGTCATCATGACCACCGATCCTACGGATCAAAAAGCTGCCTAACTTTTAGTTGTGTCACCGATATGTTCAAGAGTTGTGCTTCTACAGTTACACTTACCTCTTTTTCTTTGTATCATCCAAAATCATTTTTCATCCTTTCATCTTGCGTCGATGATGTGGGATTCATTACAGCCGTCCTTTGACATAGTCGCTTCCCATCGAATTCAACTCATTATCTAGGAAGTGGACAGAGAGACTCCTTTCTGGTACCTTAAAGCTTGCATGCCCTAATGGTAAGTTCTTCACACTCGATGACAAGTTCACATCATTGGATTTCGATCGAGATTTCACAGGTGTTCAACTTTAGTTCCTCTATTTGCATTCCTTGGATTGTGCTTATAGTATCTTGAGGACCATTGTCATTATTGGTGGTTTCTCTCGCGCTTGTTAACAATTTACATCATTGACTGGTAATCAAGGGACTTTCTAGCATGTTTGATGTCAACACATCTATTCACATGTTAGAATTTGTCCTTTGATCAAGTCGTGCTGGAGCGCAAGACCTTGGACTCAAATCACAAAAGTCCAAGTTGCGAAGTGATGTGACATGGTTATGTTGATATGAATGTCTCTTTTAGATGGCTGGTTCCGACAAAACCATGAGTTATCATATGTGATCCTTCTCATTATTGGATGGTTGCGGCCATACCTTGGTTTCATTATGATCCTCTTTGATAGATGGTTGCGCCCATACTTGGATCCATCTCCATGATCATTCTCTGGATGGCTGCGTCCATGCCATGATTCATGTATCATTTGACAGAGTCCTCAGTTATGTATATGTATCTATACTTGCTTGTAGGTTTTCTGACGACAGACTATGGTTCCCCGCACTGATTCATAAAACATTTCATCCATCACCCTAGCTGGGTCTTCACGCTTTAAGGGGCATCTGTTACACAACATTTTTTCACTGTCCCTGTACTCCCCTTTCCTTGATATTGGAGGACCTCTATAGTGAACCTACATGCTTTGACTTCATGAAGAAACTCCCATTGTGTCCCTCTTCATGAGCAGATCAATTCCCTTTTGCACCATTTCCCCTAAAACTTTTGTTTTTCCCAGTTTACAAGACCAACGCTAATGACCTTTGTCTCCCCCGTGCCGATGTGCAGAGATTAGCACTATCCCTAGCACTGACCAAAGTGACTAAGCCATGTTCCAATCACGTCGGTCCTGTTAGGGAAAGTTTTTTAAATTAGGAGCAGAAGCTTCCAGGTCCAGAAGCTTTGTAACGGAAGTCTGGTAAATAGTTTGGCCGGATGGGGTTGAGGATGTTAGTTTGGGCTCCTTTCCTCTATAATGATGGAACTACCTCAAGGGATAAGCCCTTCTCCCATGAGAAGAGGATCCATCTCCCATCCATTCATCCTATATAAACCTCCCTTCTTCCCAAGCACAAGCTAGTGTTAATGTTGGTGTGCTAGTGCTATTTTGGTTCAGAGTAAACAACAAGCTATTCTAAGTTGTATCTATCTAGTTGTGTGAGGGAGAAGTGTGATTTGGTTTGGAGTGAAGCCTAAAGGGAAGAGCTTTAAAACTATTGTCGATTGGGGCCATCATGGAATGCTAGCAGAAGTGTGTGGGAACTTGGTCCTGTCGGAGGAGGACTGCAACGTCAAGACAAATGGTTGTAATATCTCTTTGATATTAATATATGAAACTATCAATTGATTTCCTACATGATTTGTCATCTTACTTATTCATGGCTTAATGTTTCTTGACTTGTTAAGTAGGTTGAAGTACAATTTGTCTATTATCACATTTGTTGTCTGCTGTTGTTTACCTGTTTCAGGTGCTTGAAGAAGGAAGCAAGAGATAGATGGAGTGAGCAAGCAAGGACATCATCAAACGGGATAAGCATACCAAGAGGTAGGCCCTCTTGATTGGTTCTAACCTAAGGAAATCTTCCATAGATTGTATATGTGTGGCTAGACCCATTATCAAGCTAGAGGAATTTGTTTGTGTTCGCACTTATAATTTCACTTCACCATAGTATGGTATCACATACCTATTGTACAATAATTTCTAAGTCACCTATTTATTTAATAACCGCAATGTTGAGGTTGACGTCTCTTTGTAAACCCAATATGAGTGGTTCATATTAGACAGTGTTGTTCGTGCACTCAAATTCCAAGCAGCTAGAGATCAGATGTTTTTTCTATAGCGGGTCTATTAAAACATAACCAGCTCCAGAGCCCTCCTGCATTTTGGAACCATAAAAATAAAAAGTCCACATATCATATGTAAAAGGACTGCAAACTGCATTAGTATTATTTTTATTATTACTACTAACTGTACAAATATCATTTTCACTAGTTGGACTAAGAAGGAGTTCCAAGTGTGTATCTAGTGGGACTAGGGATGGTTGCGCAAGGTTACACCCCAGTTGAGCTTCCAAGAGGAAATTTCCTAAGATAAGTTTTGTGAAATCCATTGTTTCATTATTTTCATTCAAGGGAGTAACAATATGTTTAATATATCTCTTTGATTTCACCCAGATCTGATTATTTCTGCCTTTATGCGGAAGCCATAAATGTGACTAGTCCGTAGAAAAGTACCTGTGTAGTTTTTTGGACGAATGTCTAGTAAAAAATATTCCATACAATTCTAGAATGTCCATAATAACTATGTTGATACATTGGTGGAATCTCTCATCAGATAATAAATGGATAATCAAATCTTTGAGTTCACCAACTGCGTGGAAAAGAGTCTTGTCCAACTGAATGATTTTTGCATTTGTTTTGTCCCATTTTGTGTTGATTTTATTGGTGATTGATAATAGCATTACATTTACCAATGCACTTGAATCAACCAATGAATTGTGTACACTAAAATTGAAGATTTCAAAAGTTAACAGAAATGGAGGGAAGAGTGTGTTTGCATCCATTGTTAAAGCGTTAGGCATTGATTCGAGGGAACTGGGAACTAGAGGATGTACCATATCCCTTGTGTGAAGAAACATCATTACCTACGGTGTATTGCCCAAGTGCACATAAGAGGATGTCATGCTGGCTCGTGATATTTGTTAGTTCGAATATTGAGATATTTGCATGAGCCTTCTTCATGTCTTCAATTATGTTGAAATACAAAGTGGGACAAATTGCTGAAGTGTCTATGGATGTGACTTGGTTTGTGACTTTTGGATTGATGATATTACTGTTACTTCTTACGAAAGAAATTTTCGTTGTAGTTGCAATCCCATACTTGCTCTGAGTGTTTTGTGTTGAGTTGATAGGTGGACTGATCATTCTGAAAAAAACTCTTTGAGTTTCTACTTCGTTAACTTTGGTCCAGTGGTCAACCCTTGGCTTCTCAAATTATACTGGTTGGTCTACTTCTGGGCTAGACCATCACTCGGAGATTATTTATTGGGCATGCTCTTTTGGGTTATGAGTATGCGAATAAACATGTTTACTGCGTGCCCCACACTTGGAGTCTCTGCAATTGCAACAGTTTCTTTATTTTCTTCTGCATGCTCGCTTTTCTCATCAACAAGTACTACATCAACAATATGTGTAGCAATAACATTCTTGGTGTGATTCCGTTATGGGCATGTTTTCTCTAAATGATATTCTTGATGATATGAACAATACTGGTCAATTACCATGGTTTCAATGTTTACTACAACGTTCGATCTTTGCATAGACTTGGTTAGTTGGTTACTGCTACTACCAGAATTCGTAGTCCTTTTAAATAGGTTGAACTTGGGAGGATTTCTGCTCGTAGTGGTCTCACATGACCTTTGTTTCATCTCCGCCATCTCATTTCACAGAGTTTTGATAGTACAAGTCAAGCTCTCACGATCAAAAGTTTCTTTATGTTTAGCCTTACTTACAGAGGCCTGAGACATTTTACTTCGTCTTTGGAGTCTTTCGCTAGTTCATAACATATAATGACTCCAATTCTGCACAATTCCTTTTCAACTGTGATTTCTTCTTCATAATTTTCAATTGAAGTTTGTTTCGCAGTTCTCTTTACAAACTGTGAAATGTTGACTGGCAAGGCAGAAGTGTAATAATCGATGGTGATGGAGTCATGAGGTTAAGTGTTTGTTGGGAGCTTATTCATAATATGGTTAAACCTATAATTGAGATGTTTCACTTTTTCCATATGCTCCATCTAGATATTTCCCAGCTCTTTCAACAACATGGCAGGGGTCTTGTCATTAGAAAATTTCTCGAGGAAAATTTTCTTAAACACCCTACATTTCTAGATGGAATTAAAGGAAAACTATGATACAATATAGCTTCTCTACCATCTAAGGTACATGGAAAAAGTATACATGCAATATCATCATAGCGTACCCCAAGTGTTTCCAGATGTAGGTAGAAGTTGTCTAAATGGTCCTTCACCTTACTTTTTTGTTAGGGTCTTACTTCATTGGGAGATTTTCTGGATGCCTCGGCATCTTGTGTAACACACCCTATAGTGCAAATAATCCCTGAGACATCCAATCTAGATCTTGGTCTACCATGTCTTATTCATTGCCTTACCTTTATTCTTCAAAATCTGATTTGTCTTATTCTTTTTCTTCTTCTCCACCAAACCCGCAAAAAGTATTTTCTGAGAGCACTACATTATCATCGTTACTACCATTGAAGGTTGGAGCTCGTTCTAGTTTTTCAGATTTTTTTTTAGAGTTTGCTAACTCTTCAAGGGTGGAGAGAAGAAACTCTTCAACGGTTGATACCACTATCCAAGTTGGGGTGGTTTGGTTCTTCCTTGGAATACACTAGTAGAAAATGGTGAAATTAGTGACTTGATGACTAAAAATGTTAGTCACCACAACTTTTCCAAGTGAAATACTATAAACAATTAGCAATATTAAGAGACCCAACTAAAAATGATTGACATAAATGACTATTTTAGTCACCAGTTAAAATATATGAATAGCTAATAAGTATACTACTAAAAATGACTAACATAAATGACTAATTCAGTCTAGGAAAAAAAATATGACTACCTAACAAAAACTACAATAATATGAATTAGTCATTTATGTTAATCATTTTAATTGCGTCACTTCAACAATCTAAAATTACTAGTCATACGGGATTCAAAGGTTGTTTTAGATTGGGTGAAAGGTTATACTTCCTTGTACACTTCTTTATTGGATCAAAGGATGATTAAAATTATGGAGCTTATTAGAATCTTTAGGGTCATATCATTTGATCACATACACAGGGAATCAAATTCAAAGGTTGACAAATTATTGAAAAGGGGAGTGGGCCAACATGTCCTTTTGCAACACGAAATAACCACCTATATATGTTGCAACAACCTTTCCAACTTATTTAGTTGGTTGCACATATATTTCACATTTCTTCTTTGTCTTGCAAAGTGGTAGTGCTAAGGAGAGGGTATAAACTTTGATCAAAGAATGTTCACTTAGTACGAATACCAAATTTCCTTCATGCAACTTACATGATGATAAATGGATGACATTTGAATGTTACAAATGTGTAAGTAGTCCACATTCAACTTTGTTGTCTTCATTGTCCTTAGTAACAATGACAAGTTTGAATATTTCCTTTATTTATCATCGCAAACACATAACTCTTTGTTGTCCCAAACATATTTAATATTGTTGGTGTATGATCTCTTAATTGTGGAATGGTCCCTTGATGATGATAATGAACTCTCAATCTCTAATGCTCATGAATACAATGAATCAATGATCTAATGCCTTACTTGTATAGACAATTTATGATTCATTTTCTATTTTTATTATGTCATTGTATATATGTTTCACTAGCATCTCATGCTATATGGTTAATTGAGCAAGATTTATCTTTCATTTTTCAAGTGCAATTTGGTTGCATGAAAAAGCATAGTTGTGCGATTAAAATCATTCAAAATTTGTTAATAATTCATGGTTTGTTGGACTATTCACACACTTATCCTTGACCTTTTACTTTGAGAGTGAGTAGTGACGTCAAATCACTAGTCTTCGTTAATGAAGTTCCTTTCATTACTCAATGACCTAGCTTAGCTCAATATTTAAGGATTCCCCCTTAGATAAGGATATCCTTCTTGTAGTATAAAGAGTGAGAGAAGGCCACCAAGGTGACATTGGGTGGCTTGCTTGATGGGTGGGGTAAAGACTTTTTTTTTTCTATGAGATTGTTTGAGTGGAGATACAATTTAGAAAATGCTTACAAGAAAATTAGATTCATTTATTTCCTTCACCTAAACTACTTCCAATAAAATCATGTACTTTTAATAAAATTCAATTTTGATAAATAAATAATTCAATAAAATTAAAAAATTAATAATATTATTATTATTGTTATTTTTTTTTGTATATGAGAGAATAGGCAGCTATAGCATGTTTGTACTTAAGGATCGATTCTATCCACTACCACAATCACCTCCAAGTGTACCCGCATTGCCTCACACATGGCACACTGAGCTAATCGATGTTTAAATCAACAACATCATAATAAATTCCTTAACAATCCATTCTATCATCAACTAATCTACACCATGGGGCAAATTAAAATTAACTTTTAATATTAAAAAATATAGCCAATTTATTTTATTTGAAAATCAGTTCCAACATCTAATTTGAGGAAACTCCGTAAAATAAAATTTAATGTGAAAAATGTTAAGAAAAATAAAGTTGGGGTAAATTAAAAAAAAGAAAGTAAATTGAAATAAAAAATTAATAATTATAATTATAATTAATAATTCAATCATATTACTCCTAATTTACCAAGTGTAGGCATAAAATCTCTTCATATACAAACCTTTTTTAAAGTAAAAAGAGATTTGATCGCCTCTGCCCTTGGTAAATCCAAAATTAAGATCTAAAATTAAGATAGATCCAAGCCAGTTTTATATCAATTTATGTAATTGAAAGTAAAGAATTATTATTTTAAGGAAAAAGTTACTTTCAAAAATATTATTAATTTATTCAATTTTAAAATAAAGCCAGCCTAGTTCCATATTAACTCTAAATCTATCAAGCAACGAGAGGGATCACATCTCTTGATGTGAAAACCTCTTTTTTGAGTGCAAAACTTGAGGAAAGGATTGTACCTCGAGAGATTTGATCCCTCTCAGTTCTTGATAGATCCAGAGTTAAAATGGATCTAGGTTGGTTTCAGTGATGTGTGGTCAAAGAAAATCTAATGAACATATGATTAATTTTATCAATAATACGTAAATTCATCTAATATTAATATAATCAGTTTAAATATGCTAATATGTCTCAAATTAATATGTATATTTTAATTTTAAGTTTTCTTAGTTGCCTAAGTTTGTTGTGAGGATAATAACTTTAATGATGAAAAATGATGAAATATAAATTTTGAATGTAAAGGGAAAATGTAATAGTGTTGAATGATAGAAAATGTGAATAATAAGAATATAGCCAATTACAAATACTCTTCATTGTGGTTAATCTAAAACTATTTTCTTCTATTATTCTTATTGTCACCCCTTTTAATTTTGTTATCTTTTCATATTGATTATATGAAAAGGACAGGTTAAACCATAGACCATTTAAATCTTTAGTTCAATCTATTGTAGTAAACATCATTCCTCGTCTCTCCTTCTCTCCAACATTAATAGGTTGAATTACTATAACACAAAAATCAATGTACATTGTCAATAATTTTTTGTGCTTACACTGGAATCAATGTAGAATGTTCATCCAATCACTTTAAAATTAATGTACCATCATACATCCAATTACATCAAAATAGAAATCAAAATTTACACTGAAATTAATGAATCTAATGCAAGCAATTAAATAAGATTAGAAACCAACATTTACACTAAAGCCACTGCATCTAATGAAAGCAATCAAATAAGATTAGAAATCAACATTTACACTCAAATCAATTCATCTAGCTCACATAAAAAAATTAGGTTATAAACCAACATCTACACCAAAATTAATGCACCTAGTGCATGTAAGCAAATAGGATTATAAAGCAACATCTACACTGAAATCAATGCATCTAGTGCAAGCAATCAAATAGGATTAGAAATCACCATCTACATTGAAATCAATGCATTTAGTGCAAGAAATCAAATAAGATTAGAAATGACCATCTAAATTGAAATATATGCATTTAGTGCAAGCAACCAAACATTATTAGAAATCAACATCTACATTGAAATCAATGCATCTAGTACAAGAAATCAAATAGGAATAGAAATCACCATCTACATTGAAATCAATGCATTTAGTGCAAACAATCAAATAGGATTAGAAATCATTTACATTTAAATTAATGCATCTAGTGAAAGCAATTAAATATCATTAGAAATCGACATCTACACTAAAATCAATGCATCTAGTGCAAGAAATCAAATTGGATTAGAAATTGCCGTCTACACTGAAATCAATGTATCTAGTGCAAGAAATATTCTTCTCTTCGCCCCCCCCCCCCCATATACATCTATATCTCCATCCATCTCTCCTTATTTTCCACTCTATCTCAACCCTCCAAACATACATGCTATTTCACTTCATATCTATCAATCTCTTTGTCTCTCCCTCTCTCTCTCTCCATCTCTCTCTTCTTTCCTCTCTTCACTTTTCATCTATATCTCTATCTCCATTTGCCTCTCTATATCACCGCTAAAACATACAATCTATTTCTTCAATATATCTACCTATCCCTACCTCCTCCTCCTCTCTCTCTCTCTCTCTCGCTCTCTTCCCCTTCTCTCCCCCTCACTCGCTTCTATCTCTCTTCCCTACTTCTTTCCTCTCTCCCTCTCTCTCAATCCTCTTTATCACTCCCTTTCTCTTTCTCTCCAACTTTCTCTCTATATTTATTTCTTCTTACCTCTCTCTCTCTCTCTCTCCCCCTCCAACTCCATCTCTCTTTCCCTCCCTCACTCCACTCTCTCACATCCTCTCTCTCTTCCTTCCTCTCTTTCTCTCTCTCTCTCTCTTACTCTTCAGCCTCCAACTCTGTTACTATATCCCTCCCTCTCTCCTTCTCTCCCCCATTCTCTCCATCTATCCTTCTTTATCTTTATCTCAACCCCAAACATACACACTCTCTCTCCATCTCTCCATTGTTACTCCCTCTCTCTCTCCACTTCTCACTCTCTATGTATTTCTTCTTCTCTCCCTCTCTCCCCGTCCAACTCCATCTCCCTATCCATCCCTCTCTCCTCCTCTATCTCAAATATTCTCTCTCATACTTCCTCTTTATTCTCTCTCATACTTCCTCTTTCTCCCTTTCTCTCCTACCTCCCTCTCTCTTCCCCCCACTCTCTCTCTCTCTCTCTCTCTCTCTCTCTCTCTCATCCTCTCTCTTACCCCATCATTCTCCCTCCCTCTCTCAAGTATTATCCCTCGTTCTTCCTCTCTCTCTCTCTGTCTATCTCACTCTACCCTCTCTCTCTCTCTCTTTTCCCTCCAATCCTATCTCTTCCCCCATATCTCTCTGTCTGTCTCTCTCTCTCTCTCTCTCTCTCTCTCTCTCTCTCTCTCTCTCCTCTCTCTCTCCCCCTCCCTCTCTCTCTCTCTACCTATGTTACTATATCCCTCCCTCTCTCCTTATGCCTCCTTCTCCCCCCCTCTCTATCTCTCCTTATTTATCTCTTTATCTCACCCCTAAACATACACTCTTTCTCCCCATCTCTCCCTTGTCAGTCCCTCTCTTTCTCCACTTCTCACTCTCTGTCTTTCTTCTTCCCTCCCTCTCTCCCCCTCCAACTCCATATCTCTATCCCTCCCTATCTCCTCCTCTCTCTCATCCTTCCTCTCTCACCCTTTATCCCCTACATTTATATATCTTCCCCCATATCTCTCTCTCTCTCTCTCTCTCTCTCTCTCTGCCCTCCAATCCTCTTACTATCTCCCTCCCCCCTCCATCCTTTTGTCTCCCTCTCCCTCTTTTACCCTTCTCTACCTCTCTCTCTTTTTATTCCTCCTCTCCCCTCTCCTTCACTTTATCTCCATCTCTCCCTTGCCACTCCCCCTATCTCTCCACCTCTATAACTTTATCTATTTGTTCTTACCTCCCATATATATAGAGTTAATACATATCATGATATATTAATATATATTATAATATAACAAATTTAATATTGGATTAAAACAAAGTTATTATATTTAATAATATCAATATTATGATATATTAATATGAATATTAGATTTAATAATAATAATAATAATAATAATTATAATAATTATAATAATAATAATAATATTATTATTATTATGGTTAATAGTATTTTTTTCATGGTATTAATAATAATTTGGCCCATGGTATTTTTCCCATAGGCTTTACCCAAATAAAACCTATTTTTGAGTGTTAGTAAGTGTAAAGAGGGTTATGGAGCAAATATAAAAAGAGGTTTTATTTATTTACCATACCTCTAGTTTATTTATATTTGTATTCATTTTATTTACAATGGTATTTGGCCCATAGGCTTGGTATATAATTAGATGTTGATTTCTAATCTTAAATGATATGTTTTTATTTATTTACCATGCATATTTATACCTCTTTCATATTTATTTATTTATCATACTACTTTTATAAATATGGTAATTGACCCATGGTATTAATAATTATGTCCCCGAGGATCTCCCTAAATAAAACCTACTTTTTGAGTTTTCATAAATATAAAGAGGTTAATGGAGTAAAGATAAAAAGAGGTTTTATTTATTTACCATACCTCTAGTTTATTTAAATTTTTATTTATTTACCATACCTTTGGAGTAAATATAAAAAAAAAGTCTTATTTATTTACCATACTTCTGGTTTATTTATATTTTTATTTATTTACCATAGCTCTTTTTTTTTCATTATTCGTAAACCTCTTTATATTTTAAATTTATGTTGTGTTTATACATAATAATAATTAGATTGATTTTTAAATAGGGCCGACATTAGATTAACAATGCTAAATGTTAAATATTACATTTACATTTACATTTAAGTTTACATGTTTACATTTACATTTAAGATTACATGTTTACGTTTTTACGCGAGGTCTACCCATGGGCCCATGGGCGCAATAATTATTTTATTTTTATTCTGAAATTACAAATAACTTTGAAAAATAAATATAAATAACCAAAAATAATTTTATATTAATTAAAATAAAATAAATTTCAATTAATTGAAAGTTAAAATAATATTATTTGAATGAAAAGTTGCTTTCTACTTTCAAAGAGAGTAAAGAGATTTGTAATTATTTTATTTAAATTTTGAATTACAAATAATTTAATAATTTAAAGTGCTGTAAATTTGGAGTTTAGGGTGATTTTTCCCTAAACGGTAGGAGTTATATATCATCTTGCCTTGATAATTGACAATGTAAAGGCATTGTTTTACATCTAGCACTCTTTCTACCAGGGCAAGACCTATCCAAATATATGGGAAGATAAAACTGATCCAAATCGGCTAGATTTTCAGTGGATCCATGTGTTTGATTCCCTTGAAAGCCGACATCTCAACCATTAGAGTGAACATCTCACCTATCATAGTGATTTCAGATTCTGTGGGCATTGAACTAGCGACAACTAGTTGGGAACTAGAGAAAGAGAGATGGAGTGAGCTGCTGAAGCCTGGAAAAAAACTAATAGGTTTTTAGATTCGAAGTTCCTTGTAATGGAGACATGGTGGGTGCTTTAGTTGTTGGTTACATGTTTGGTAGTTTGAACTACTGCAATTGATGCAAAGGTTTCTTCGAAAGTCGGTCTTCAAAAAAGTTGAGGAATCTGATGCTTGATTACTCTCACATTGTTGTTGAGCTAAATCAAGTATTCAACTTGTAGAATGATTGATCCAATCGTTAATCACTATGGAAAACATCATCTATCTTGCTTATTGGCCGATCCAGATACTGTGTTAGATCTGGTAAGTAATTCTTAATAAAGTGTGAAAAAGCATTTCGTAATTAATTTTATATTTTCTGGGGTATTTCCATATTATTTTTTTTTCATTAGATTTTTCATCTTAGATTTGACATTTTTTAATTATTTAAATCATATTTATTTGATTTTTTTTGGAGTTACTCTACATTATTTATTTCTCTTGGGAGTTCAAACCTTCCATATATGTCTTCAAAACTTCGACCCAAAAAACCATTATCCTTTTTCTCTTAAATGTGTTATTTTTTTGGTTGAATTCAAATTGTAGATATTTGCATACATAGTTGCGAATGCAAATTTAGCAGCCATGGCCAAACACGCAAGAAAGCATGGCTTAAAGGTTTATCAGGTTGCTTCTTCGATGGTAAATCCCATAATAATTCAATATTTTTAAAAATAATATTTGAAAATTTTAAATGTAATCCCTACATTGATCACAAAGGAAACCCAAGAAAATTATTGAAGCAATTGACCTGTGTTAATACTATGGAGAATTATGGGTATGCTCTGGACATAACGATACTCTGTGTTTCTTACTTGAAATTTTGATGAATATAAGTGGAACTTGAAAAGTTAAAAATTTACTCATGTAAATTTCACTTTTACTTTGCATATAATCTTTGTTCAAGGAGTAGATTCATTATTTAATCTAAAGAATTATTGATTTACCATAATTGTAAAAAAAAAAAATACATAAAATGAATCATTGCAAACTGATAGTCATATTGCAGATAGCGAGGTTATCAAGATCATCTATAAAATATATGTTACAACAATTGAAGCACCTGGAAAAGATCTATGAACCATATGCATTCTACTAAGGAATGTGAATTATGTGCAATGGAGATGAAATACAAATTTACTGGTGTTGTATTGTTTTAAACATTTTGATTGGTAATCAAGCAACATACATTAATAATTTTTTTGATATATTTGTGTAGATTCGAAACAATTCTGAAAAATTGTTTCAAGAGCTCTCTAAACAATTTCGGATTTGATGTGAAGATGAACAAGACAATTTTGGATTTGATGTTAAGATTATCGAGTGGAAAAATTACTTTGGAAATATTCATATTGTGAATATATCTTAACTGGGTTAATATGTAATGTTGGATCACAATGGTTGCAATGGCCATGAAGTCATCAATTTTCATGTCACTGGGTTCATTATTTTTGCGAGAGTGGTGGGAGATGTTGGAGTAGAAAGTTGTCCAGATATAAATGAAGGTCATGCCATTGTGAACGTTTAACTCATTTCCATCAGCAATGACCTCATTACTGATGTGTTTACGTCGTAGGGAGGAAGTTACACGTTTACAAATATTACTTCAAGGAAATATAGGCTAGTTTCTTCCCATCATGATTACATAAACTTCATCAATCCTATAGCAATATACAAATATTGGGTCATATCAAATCCCACTACATTTGTTTTCAAAAAGGAAAGGCCATGATATTTTTCTCTCTCTGCCTTTGTTTGATACACAAAATAACTTTGGAGATTCCTTAAGGATGAGTGTCTAGAAAATGAGTTGTCTCGAAGCATTATTGTAGACGTATGGAAAAATGAGAGTGCATTTATAGATATGATCAATAATGTCAAACTTGTTTCAAGTGCTAATGCACCAAGAAACATTTTTGTATATAAGTACACTCACTAGGCCAATCTTGAAGATGAAATGGTCTTTGTTCTGAGAGATAAAAGGAATGCTAGTGAGAAAAATAGTTTTGAAAAGGACTTGTTTTATTCAAGAAGTTGACACTTTGCTGTTAAAACTGATGGGTGCCAACCTGATATTCCTTCTTTTGTGGGGTGCCTAGGAAAGTACATTCAGGGTCAATGCTTCGAGCAATCCTAGATGTTGACATTAAAATAATTTCTCAAAATGACAGTAGCAATGGTCTTTTGAAAAAGGGTGACTTGGTTCTTCAAACTTCGACAAGATCAGATGGTTTTTTTTTGGGTGGTCCTTTATATGATGATACTGAGTACTATGTTGAAGCTTCCAAGGGATATCATTTAAAATCACTTGCATAGGACCCCTTTTGAAGCTTAGTTGTATGCTCACCTAATTTGATTGGACACCCCACTCGACTAGCCAAACCATAAAGAATATTTGATCATCAGTATTTGACCTTCTATGTGCTCCCTGTGTTTGTGGTCCTCAATAGAGGAATCAATGAATTTGCATCAAACAATCACTAGATATGGACAAAACCTCTTCAATCACATTACTTCAAACTAAAACCATTTAAGTGTGGATTTTACTATTAATTTTAGCACTTTACAATGAAACCAATGTAAATGCAAGTTGTATGTGGATAAAATATAAACCAATGTAAATGCAGGTTGTCTTGTATGCATATGCAGGGGCATACATGAGAAAATATTTGAGAGTGAATGGAATATTGTTTCAAAAGCTTTCATGCTCTATCTTGAGACTCAATATGCAACGTGGAAGTAATTTGACCATATGGGAAATGGACTCATATCCCGATAATGCATACAATTTCTTTGTGGCCATATTGATTGAGATTATGGGGAGCTGTAAATCATTAAAGGATCTGGTCATATGTGTTGTGCCTTTGCTTAAAGAAATATGTGTCTTCTCAATTTTTTGTTCGAGAGGCTTCCTAATCTCCAATGTTTGTTAATGGTTGATAAATTTATCTTGGTAAAAACAAAATTTCTGCTTTTCTTTTACATGTGCAATGAACAACATGTTTCAATGTTTAAGAATGTTTGCATTTGTTACTTAGTTGTCAGGTATAGCATACATTTTTTTTATACAAAGCATATATTGATGTAGCTTAGGTTGACTATTATGTTTTGGTTCATTATTATGTCCAGTTTGCAGATTCAGTATATCCAATAGATATGAAACAAAACTAAGTAACGACTTTGTTTCATATCTATTCCTTAATGAAAATCTACACTGCGTAAATTAAAAACGTTAACCTGCTATAAGATGTGGAAAGACCATAAATTCTTCCATGGTTTTTTTCCAT
The DNA here is from genome assembly GCA_031772625.1 of Pinus tabuliformis. NCBI lineage: Eukaryota > Viridiplantae > Streptophyta > Pinopsida > Pinales > Pinaceae > Pinus > Pinus tabuliformis. The sequence continues at coordinate 1,244,274,299 of CM062819.1, forward strand.
GATGTTCATAATGAATATTTATGCCTTTTACCTCGTAAATGAGTGCAAAGTTGGCTTATTCTGGTTTTGAAATGTAATGTAGGAACTTTCAAAATATCCCATACCTCGACATCTCGGATCCCCACTCCCTCATATTCATATATACAGGTTTATGTAGACATAATTGAATTTCATGATAGGGAAATCAGTGTATTAGGTTTCTTTCTTCAGAGCACCCCTGCTCTAGAGATGATAGAACTTTGTTTAATTGATGACTTGAATTATGACGATCCACGATATGTAAATTTTTTGGCAGAAGTGATGTATTTGAATAGATTTTCAAAGATACAAGGATATTGGTATGATAATCTTCTTTTTAAATAGACAGTTCAAAATATTTAAACCATTGACTAGTAAAAAGGCTTTCGTGATTCATTTTCTTTTATTTTTTTCTTTACAGAATGGTATGATGAATGCAGGTTGTATGTGGATATGAGGATGAATTCTACTGTGGATACGAAGATGTGGACACCAGTGGAATGACCTGCTTAGTCTTGGGAAAAATCAAGTATGGAAGTGGATGATAGTCTCATGGAGTGGGTATGCGACATTTTGCCCCATTTTCATTTTGTTTATCATTCGTTGTTTGCGCTAGTTCCATTAGCCAATTTTAATTATTTATCTTTTTGTCATTTACATCATTAACATTTCGTGTTTCCCAGGCAAGGTAGCATCTTTGGTTGCTTTAGATGAGCAACCTTTATGACTAAGATGTTGCCAATGAGTTTTGAACATTTGTCCAATATGTCTTTTCGATTTTGGATTGTCATTGTGGGTTATCGCTTTAATTGTTATCTGGTTTGACATTTGATTGACAACGAAATTCCATGCTTTTATAAATTATTTTTATGTTAAATTTTAAAATTATTTAAGAAATTTGTCTTCAGTAGCCACACTTCAAACAATGGATTTCACATTACTAGGTTTAAGGTTTGGGTTATGTATTTGGTTAAAATTTCCCAAGATTTATATCATATCTCAAGTGTCAGGTTTGGGTTATTTATTTGGTCAAAATTCCCCAAGATTTATATCATATCTTAGCCTTTTGAAATTCATGCATTCATGCCATTCGAATGTAACACAACACGACAAGGATGAGCACTATTAAGCTCACCAACTCTGTTACTATGCTTCATCAATCATAATTCAAATGGACTCTGAATTTGGCTCTTTTCCTTGACTAAAAAGTATTAAGAAAAATCCTTGCATTCAAACTCAACCCCAAGTCATACTCAAATTTTTGACATGTGAATAACATTGGTTTGGCAGCAAGTTTTACACCCAAGTCCTTTGCAAGTCATACAAGACAGTTAATTTTTTAAGAAATTGATCATATCCTTAGATTATTAGCTCGTGGAATCCTTCATTAAAGAAAATATCATTCTATGATCTTGATAATTGGTCTATCAAAACATGGATGGGGCGAAATATGAGTTAAGGAGTAGAGAACGAAATTTTCCTTGACATTGTCTATAATATTTTGAACTTTTGGGGGCATATCATGTGACACTACCATGAGGACATCAACATTTTGGTAAAGTTCCATTGCAAGAGGCATCCATTGATTCACGTTCCACAACCCGTGACCGTAAAGATGATTCTTCCCCAACATTTTTCCTAGATGATGACAATGATATATAGTCCTTATCATCATAAAGTATGGATTTTCTTTCTTCACCCATGCTCCACCTTCCCCCTCCCAATTATATATAAGCATCAATTTCTCTTGCATTCTTCCCTCCGATTGCAAAGTTATACCCATACCTGAAATCCTCATCTTGATCTTGGTTCTTATGCTTCTCTTCTTCTTCTAAGCTGAGCAATCATAAAAACATTACCTCCCTACCACCACAAATAGATAAACCATTTTTCTACACTATCTTTCAAGCTCCACAAGAGGAATACTAAACAATTCTCGAGATTTTGCTCCATCTCCAATCACCATAGCAACATCTTGATTTGGACCAGATCCATCTTTTATGTCTGTAAGATTGGATTCAGAACTATCAAGGTCCTTCAATGGTGGGGCATCTCCACATATTGAATGAAAGGGAGGGACACCTAAATTTCCAAACTGAAGAAAGGTAGCTCATTTTCCATTCACATAAGCATATTAAAAGAGAAACCAGTCTAAGCAAACCTACAGAACTTTCATCACTATCTCCTACAAGGACTCCATAATATAATTGTAAAAAAATTCACAAAAATATCCACACAGTCATTACACTAATTATGATAAATTTTTTTACGAGTAAAAATTACTAGCCGCCTTGCTAATTCATGACCAATAAGGGGCTTGATCTTAATACATGATCTATTTTCATCATTACTATCCTCAACATGTTCTATTATTTAGAGTGAGATTTCGTGAATTGGCAGGCATGTTTTTCCACATTTATGTTTTTATATCCCAGCCAATTATAATCTTGCTACATTTGGCCTCCTCTACTTCCCTAGGCTACATGTGTTAAAGAGGGTACAAAACACTAATGAAATGTTCTTTTGCCATAAGTTCTTCTCATTTTTTGGATGAATTCTGTGGAAATTTTATTCATGCCAATTATGTGGCAGGAAATAATGTTTCATTATTCTTTTTTATCATCTCTTCTTTATGAGTTAGCATGCTTCTATTATACTACTTCATTATGACTATGTCATGTAAAGATCAAGTTGAGTGGGTTTTACATTTGATTTCCATTGCAGTCAACAACTAAATATATAAGTTTTCTTTTAGGTTGAATGATGGGACAACACACTTTGATTTCCTCTAGTGCTCTCTTTTTCATATACTATCACAAGTGAACAAATACAAACTCACTTCTCTTTTTACCTGGGTAAACAAATGATGACAACTTTGCATTTTTTAGTGACAAGGATAACTATGTATTTGAGCTATATCTTGAGCCCCTCAATTCATCATTTCCTATTGGTAATGGAGTTTAATTTCTGAACCAACATTTGTCTTCAATACTATTTCATGATAAAGAAAGAACACAGCCATTGTTGGATTTCCTTCGAGCACACAAATACCAAAGCCATGTCATTTTTCTTTCCTTGGTTAGTATATTGCATAATTGTGTTTGATAGTTAATTCATTATTATTTTATGCCAATAAATCTCTATCAAATAGCATAAAAGGATGACTTGGCTATTTTAGATATATATAATATGAATTAACTAAAAATTCACAGGGTTATTTCAGTTTTCATATTTCTATTTCACTTCTTTAGAGAAAACTATATATTCAAATACCAATCCAACTTAAACCAAACTAAAATAGAGAATCCTAGTTATGAAGATGTTTCTCTCTCCATACCGTATAATGACATTATTTTTTCAATTATACTAGGAGTTCACTCATAATAGTTCTTGGATTTATATATTTCTTTTAGAACCAAATTAAAATCATGGTAAAAATACAAATATCCCATTAAATATGACCTAAAGATGATTCAAAGAATATCACTTTAGTCTAAGCATGTGGCAGAGTAATTTCTAAGGTGTGAAGTTTTATTAGAGGCATTGTTTCTTTATTTGTTCTGGTTAGAAAATGGTTTTCTCTTGCTTTTATGTGACTTTCAATTTATCTTGTCTAGCATGTTGAGAAATGGGAAAGAATAATGTGTGACATTTATCTTGCAGAAATTGATGTTGAATGAAAAGATAAAGAGTTTAACCAAGCTACAATCCTCTTTGGTAAAGGTAGAGGGACATCTTAAAAAGTTACCTAAGAATACACTATATACATAGTTTGAGCATAAGTAATATATGGCTTTTTCGTTTGCAGATATGCTCTTTTTTCTATCCAAGATATCAGAACAAGACAAATATTGATATTGTAGAAATCGTTAGAGGACCTCATTGAGGTCAATTTTTCTGATGTTCTACTTGATTGATACATTCTCATGACATGAAGGTTTTAAATATGAATTAATACGTTACCAAAACAAATTATATTCGAAGTTGATACATATAAAAGATAAAAACAAGTGTCAATTCCTTCATTTCATTGTTACTTGACTCTAGTGTGGGCAGGTTACATGAAATGCGATTGGAAAAAGGATGGGGAGACAATATAGAGATCATGTCTTGGATATGATTCATTCGTTGCTGTAGATCCTTCAGGCACTTCAGCCATTGACCTTGGAAATGTTTCTAGTAACTATTCCTATGGTTTTTAATGTTGTGATTATTTCATCTCATGGTTATTTTGGGCAAGCAAATGTTTTAGGAATGCATGATAAGATATCAATGGACAAGTAAATAATTTTTTTTATAATTGCAATGTCCATTCCATGATACCCTCTCTTTATTGTTTGATTGTATTTTTAATGTTTATTTCAATTTTTCGTTGTATTTTAACTATGAAATTGAAATTACTTAGTATTATGCCTGTTTAAACAACAACCAAAGCTTGAAGATGAAATTAATATTACACGATGTTGATTAAATTCCTTTTAACTATTTTGTATTGAAAGATTTTCATGATTATTAGAAAAGTTTACTTTCATGTTGTTATTTGAGAACATGTTGTTTATATACTTGACCAATTTCATGCATTAGCCAACAAATTGTTGTTGCGAATAAAATGACAAGGATTAGACATCACACCTCAGATTATTTGTTTTAACAAGTTATTTACAGCTTGAGATTTTTAGCATGTAACTTAGTTTGCGTGGTTGTGCCTAAGCTTTCCCTGAAGGTTGAATACTAAGTTACTAAGGTGTTCTTTTCTATGGTGACTTTAATTTGTTTATACAAGTCTTCTGGCCACATAGTGGCCACTATTGCTCAACTGAAGAAAACTTGTTCGAGTTTCTTTCTCTTATGGGGAAGAATGGTTTTAACATTGTTGATGTTAAGGTATATGTAATATAAATCCTTTATAGTCTACTTTCATTTATATTCTACTATTCATCGTCTTTCATGTCTTACACTCTACATTCTAGGTTCTTTTGTTTTTAGAAAAGGAACTCAGTATTGATGCTAAGCAATAGGACTTGAAGAAAGAGAACACTAACACTGGAGTGACAAATGCAAAAAGAGAGAGAAGAGAATTGGTCTAGTGGTACCCTTAAAGCCAATATCCCACATAACACACACACACAGAGACTGATGTTCAAGTCTTCATAATTGGTGAATTCACCTACAATGACTTAACAACACAATGATAATGTTTTATAGTGATGAAACAACATTTCATGTGTAAATTGTAGTCCAGCGAATGTTAAGTTGGAAACTCATATTGTAATACTCGACATTTCATATAATATAATTTCTGTGGTTGAAATTATTTATAGTTGCACTTGATATTGTTTAGAATTTTAACTAACATATGTAATTTTGAATTTTCATATTAGATGAACCAATTCACATTGTATGATGTTTTTTTAATTTAGTGACAAAATCATACTAATTAATCTATGTTGATTAATAGCGAACACATAAAATCAATCTAAAACTACTAAATCAGTAGTTTATATTGGTTAATGATGAACACAAATAAAATGAATATATGGCTAAGTTAGTCGTTTATAATGATTATTAATGAAAATAAATGAAATTAATATAAACTACTAAATTATTTGTTTGTATAATGAATATGAAACTACTAAAAAAATGTAAATGACTACTGCAAATGATTAATTTTTCATTAAAAATGACAACTAGATTTTGCATATATACAACTATTAGTAGCTAATCTACCGTATCTTATAACAGGACAAAAATTTAGTCATATTTCTTTGGTCATTAACTGGTTTCAAACGATGACTAAAATTTTCATATATATGACTACTAGTAGCTAATTTACAGTATCTTATAACACGACCAACATTTTGGTCATATTTCTTTGGTCATTAATTGTGACAATTAATGACTCAATCAATAACTAAATTAATGCCCAAATTTATGACTAAACATACTGCTAGATGATAAAATTGAGACAATCAATTAATGACTAAGCTAAAAACGACTAAAAGTTGGTTGCGTTATAAGATATTATAAATTAGCTACGACTGGTCACCGACTGAAAAATAGTCATTTATATGCAAATTTTAGTCGTTGTTTTAGTAACTAATTAGTCATTTTGTACTAGTGATATATGGAAGAGCTTCTATTCTGGGTATCAATCCAATAACTCTCACAAACTTTCGAATGATGGGGTAGATGACCTAGATCTGATTGTAAGAGACCTCGTAAGGATGTGGAATTCCAGGCTGAGAAGAATTTCCAACTTTAGGAATGTGTGCAGGGGAGTTGCCCAGAATGTTTTTTCTTTGACCAGACGAAAGAACATTGGGGTTAGTGGGGTTATCAGCGATAACATTCTGGTTGCCCTCCTTCTATCGCCATAAATGTTGCTGGTGCTGGATATACAAACATTTAGGGGATCTCCCAAATATGAATTCTGAATTATACCTCACATCGTTTGGTGTAGGATTACCATCATGTATAAAGGCGCGGTTGCAAAGTTCTTAAATATTTTCCTTTGCTCTAACTATCAGCAAGAGAGAGGGATGCAATGGTGCCTTTGAAAATAAATAAGGTGTGCCTAGTGAGTATCCAATTATAGATGTGTCATATTTCTTCTACTATGGTGAGGGGAAAAATAGGGCCTCTAAGGGAGAGGTAATAGTATCACCTAAGAAGAGACACACATGAACCAGAGGGATCCTTCTAACACCGAACGAAATAGTCCACAAGGGATGCGTTGATCATTACAACCAACAAATGAGAAAGGTTTGTCTAATATCCTGTGGAGTAGTCCACAAGGATGGAATAACAATAACAACCATTACAACACATTCCTAATAATGCAAGTACTAAAACAATCGAAATAGTTAAACTATATTAGCACATGTGAAAGAAAAAATTAAGTATAAACATCCACAAAATAGTCTTACAAAAATTCATAATTCATGCATGAAGAACATGTTGGCATTGAAGGCTTTAGTTATTAAGTAAAATTTCCAAGAAACATGTATACAATGAACATCACTAGCTCGAGTAGTGGAGCGTTAGAGCCACCCCTTGCTCCCCAAGAGAACTAGCTTATCTCTCTAATGCTTTGTGGGAGGAGCCAAGGTGAAAAATTACTTTTCTCATATAATGAGGGAGTATATATAATCAAGGGGTGATGCTTCCCCTTCCTTGTGACTCTTTGAGTACCCTTATGATTCTTTGACTTCCTATGACTTTTCAACTTACATGACTCTTTATACTCCATGTGCATCCTTTGGAATCCCGCTTTGAAATACATTTTGAATACCATTTACATGATCCACAATAACGATGTGGCATATGAAAACTCATGACATGACACTACTAACATGGATTGCTTGATGATGTGGCAGTGCCAAGCCACTGATGCTACTTTGAGTTGAGTGTCTCCTTGAGAATTCTGTTCTTTTCACCTCCATATGACTTGGTGATAAGGAATATTCAATGATCTTAACGCTTGAGTTGCTATCAAAAAATGATGTCCCTTTGCTTTCTTGAGATTGAAAAACTTGCATGTTCAGATACACGAGTGTCTTTTAGCATGTTTCCCCCCTTCATCTCTTTCCTCATCATCTCACCATAGAATGGTAAGGTACCTGTATCTACAACTCACTCATGATGAGATGACATTAGTCCGAAAATCCCCAGTCTAAAATGGTGCATTCTGATCCATTAACTGAGCTGAAACCATGTGACATGAGGAGAGAGGGATCAATGAATACGTAGTTGTGTAGTTCAAGCAGTTAGGGGTTAGGCTTGAGCCTTAAGACTACGTAGTGCATAGTTCAGGCTCGAATGAGGGAGAAAACTGCATAGTTCTTGGAGTTAGTGAGATAGGCTAAGGGGGTGGACACTGAGAGGACATACTGTGCAGTTATGGGAGACAAGGGAGGATGATAAATCGCACAAATGCATAGTTCAGAGGATCATGGAATGATCTTTAGTCTTATGATTGCAGAGTGCATAGTTAGGGCCAGGCTGAGAGAAAGCATTGCATAATTATGGAGGCCAAGTTTGGAGCTTGATCCCAGAAACTGCTTAGTTCAACAATCCTTGGAAGTAGGAACTGCACATTGTGGAGTGCCAAGGGGAAAGGTCACAGCTAGAGGAATGAAACTACACAATGCGCAGTTATGGGAGGCCAAGTGAAGCCAAGTTGCTTGGTCAGGAAGGATTCTCAGAAATGGTTAAGTGTAAGACTGGTTAAACTCGTGTGAAAAATGAAAAGATTTTGACTATGATCTCACATTTAAAATACTTGATGACACAACAACATAGATCACCCAAGACACATGAACAATGCATTTCCCTCTGTGTGCCACCTTTATGACTAGTTACGACTAGTGCGACACTTAAGATACACTTTGCGATGACCGTGACCACACTTGTGCAACGATGCTTAAAACTTTGGAAATGAGTGTGAAAGATGTTTACATGGTTAGAAAAAATAATATACACAAATATAGACCCTTGAAACCACCAAAAAAGTCTCCCACATATTTTGTGACAACCAATCATGTGAAAAGATGATAATTTACCCAAATTGCAAAGGGGCACAAAATACTTCAAGAAAATACATGAAATGAGTTTCTGTGTTTGCGACAACAATGTGCAAGACCAAGGAAGGCTATGAAATTGAGTGTAAGCCAAACCTTTGGAGGGTGTTTTAGCAACTATAACAGCTTCCCATCTTTTGATACCAAAGCAATGGTGGTCACAACAATACCAGTCTAAGTGAGACTACCAAATCTCACCCTTCCTTTGTGGCACCATAATGTCCCAAGGAAAATCATGAATGCCCTAGGAATATTAAAAGAGATAGACCTTGAAGGAACAAAGAAAGGTATTTTCCTTGTTTTGAAAGAACATATGCATGCACTATGTCATATTTCAAATTTTTTATTAATAAAATTATAGAAAGTTTTAATTTTTTTTAATCATAATATGCATATCACATTAAAATAAATAAAAGTAATGATGATTGATATTTGTAAACATGATATTTCAAAACTTCATGTTTAGATTTATTTAATAACCATATAAATACTTAATATTTACACTAATATCTTTCCATGTAGAAGTATATATAATCTATGTTATACATATCAAATTAAAATATTAAATTATAAAATTATAAAACATATCAAAGAAAGTACCATGGGCATATGTATGTAGCTATAATTATTCGAGGGTTTTAATAGAATTAGAAAAAATGGAATAATTTTATTTATAGAGATGTTAAATTTATATGAACATGAATAATATTATAAATAACTAGTATAGATTCATTTTAAGTCTAGACCTACCAAGCATTGAGAGGGATCAAATCTTTGAAGATGCAAATCATTCCTCAAGTGTTGCACTCAAAAAGAGGTTTGCATCTTGAGAGATTTGATCCCTCTTGGTGCTTGGTAAATTCAAAGTTAAAAATGGATCTATGCTAGTCAATATAGTTGTCATTCTTCTTCTTTAAACTAATGATATTGTCTGTTAGGAGATGAACCCTTCTTACCTTGGAAAGCAACTAGAAATCCTCCAAAGTTTCTATTCCAAGATGGGTATTGCAATGCATCCTCCCACACTTACCCACTTTCACAATCTCTCTCCAGGTAAACATGAGATGATTGCTACTATGGAATGAATCGACCTCCTAGTTCCATTTAAGGAACTAGGGCCTACAAACTGAAACCTTTTTGACCTTCCTCAAGGGATATCAATAACCTAGGGGCTAAACAGGCACCCTAGTTCACCAATACCTGAGTTGGAATTATTTTTCACTAGCTTAGACCCATAACCTTACTCTTGGCAGTGTGTGCATGCAGTGGTGAGCCTAAAACCACACTCATAATCATTCCACCATGCAGTTATGATCTCATATCTCTAGTTTTATCCCTACGGTTTTGGAATATGAGCCACTTATTCAAGCTAGTCTTCAGATCATTGCCCAAAACTGCTTAAAGCTTTGTAGAAGAATAATTAATATGTTCACAATGCTAAACATTCAAAACTTAAATAAGAACTTAACCTAACTAGGCCTAACCATGAAAGTCATTTCTTCAAACATATGGTGAACATGTAAGTTATAGGTCATGAATGCATATATGATCTTAAATCTGTAAACTTCCTCTGAGAATCACCAAGAACGTCTAATTCCTTCCCATAATAGTTTCAATAACACGTATTAGTCCATACATTCAACAAACCATTTGTGAACATATCAAATCATGCATAAGAACCATAGCAAGAACATATCATAGATCCATGCTTATAACCAGCATATAACCATGAAAAATCTATCATATAATCAACGTAATAACAAGTACATATGCTCATTAATCACACTATGAAAGCAGATCTTAAATACATATGCAAAAGCCAACTAAGTCAAGGACTTCCACCTACCACTTGACCATAGATTGGGCTGAACTAAATATTTCTTTTATCCAATCACCCCCGTGCCAAATTCCAAGCATGAATATAGGATCTCATGGGATAAACCAAGACATAAGCAACCAGGGTCTCCGAAGGTTAAACCACCTTTTCCCTCATACTATCGTGATCTCCCCTAAACTAGTTCCCAAATCACAAAACCAAAACAAACTTGGATTCATCAGAATTCCTTCACCACCCGTTGAGGAATTTTCCTGTCTCCACCCAACTGTTGAGGGCTTCTCAGAGAAAACCAACTCCACCCCCAACCATTGGGAATGTTTCTGAGACCATCTCACCTAGATCCAATATCTTTTGACAATCCAAAACTCAACCAATAATGAATCTGATCACACCACGACTATCTAGGAAATGGAAAAACAAGGCGAAAACCATTATCAAACCAGGCAAAACCTATGCAAATGACAAAAAAAGAACCAGATATACAAATTTATGTGCCATTCATTCACAACTCAGCTAGGAAATCACACATGCAACTTGTTATCCACAAAATCCTCTTGTTGAAGCTATTCATCCAACCTTCATTTTCTTGCTCTTTGCTTTGCTTTGTTTTTCCTTTTCCTTCCTTTTCTTTCCTTCTCCAAATCTAAGAGAGTGCTCAAGTTCTCTAAGCGTGCAAGAGTGTGTGAGAGAGAATGAACAATAACTCAAACCAAAAATTGTCAAAAGGTTAAACCGAACTAAAATTTGAATTTTTTATCTAAAGCCTTTTTATCATTGACACCTCTATTTTATTCATTTTCCTTCATTTTTCCTCTAATATCTTTCTCATGCAAATTTGTGTATCTTCATCTCCCTTTTCTCGTATTTTCCTTTATTTTCATAATTAAATGTAAATTAATCACCAGGGCTTCACTGAGGAGTGGGTTCATGTTGAGAGATATATATTGAAAAAAAATGATATAATATATTGGAGATATGTATGGGGAAAATAGTTTTCATTTTAAAAAATACACTTTTCAAGTCAAAATCAAAATCAAAGAAGGATCACACATCTCTAGCGAGTTGGAAAATGGGTCTTTCCCACAAAACAAATGAATCGCACAAACAAACAAAAAAAACCTCATATTAATAAAAATAAATTAATTACTCTTCTTATAACCTTCAATGTTTAACCCGTTTCCACTTTTTTTAAGACCCAATCCTGTGATGCATGATGCTTCCCTGTGATGCAATCAACTTAGTCTCAAACCCTTTGGAGATTTACCCGGAGAGTATGAACATCTCGGCTCTGCTTTATATTATTTCAAATTTAATCATATTATTACTTTGAAAATTGTGTTGTGTATTCAAGACTTGTGAGTGAAATGTACAATTATTTATTTCTTGTTAATCAATTACAACGTTTTGAAATGTAAATGTTAGGAGTCAAAACAATACGATTGCAAATATGTGATGTCCCAACTACTTCACTACCCACCTTCCTTCGACGTATGGTTTTCTTGTTCCGTTTTTTACCACACAACATTCTAATTCCGAAGGTCGGAAGATGTTATAATCGATTTGACCCTGAGAGCAGCAAAAGAGGGCCGCAGACGAGCTATGCGAAACGTAGCAGCACGTGTCACGCAATAAACGAATGAAACTCCAAACATGTAGGCGCAATATGTAGGCGAGAAACTCAGCCGCATTAAATTAGCCATGATTTGTGGAGGAAAAGGGCACGCGTGTGTTACACGTTCAAAATACTGTCGTCAATCTCAATATCAGGCCATCGCAACAATTGCCCCAACATCGTCGATGTCTATATCAGTCTTGCTGCAGGAGAAGGTCAGTTACTCAGATCCTCTTTCGCTCAATCCCAACAATTCATTTTCCTAAGTATTTACATAATAATAGATTCAAGGCATGGTTAGGGTAGGACTGCATGTTCAAATCCGAGAAAATGAGGTCTCAGAATCTGTAAAAGAAATCTGGATCAAGTTTGTCCACATCAAAGTCAAGCTTTCTTTAATTAATTACTTTATTATAAAGTTGTATTAAATATTCTAATTTATTCTCTGGGAGGTTTACTTTTTTAGTTTAATTAATATAAGCTAATCATGTTATTTCTAGTTTAGGGAATTAGAAACCCACTTCAATTACTTGGCCTTGACTTTAATTTATAGAATTAGTATACAAAATCTATTTTTCTTAGAAATTTAGTGATTTGACTATTAAAATTCCTCTCTATTTTTTCTAAATTTTATTTTTTTAAATTTAAATATAAATTTAAAAAAAAAAAAAACACATACTCACATTAATAAAAAGATACAAGTAACATAATCATAATTTCACTTTTATTTTTATCTTTTATCTTAAAACTTATTTTCCTTAAAATTTAGATATTTAATTAAATTACAAAATATTTATAATTTTGTTTTCTTACTTTATTTCAATTATCAAATAAAATTTCCAAACTAATTTTTCTTATCATTTTCTTTTATAGATTAATATATTCAAATTATATATATATATATATATATGAATTTAACTTGTTTGGATGTTTTCTCCCATATTGTAAAACATTTCACTACATTAAACACAAATATAAAATAAATATAAATACACATACAAATATAAATATAAATACAGCATGCTAAAATTAAAATTCTAAAACAACGGATCAATGCAGTTTCCGTTGATGTTATTGTTAGCCGGACCATTGTGCCGATACCTCTACTCTGTTCGATGACAGCATCAGTTTGCTGTAAATGAAAGTTCAGTCTGTTTGACATATGTCTTTTTAGCCAAAATTGAAAGAGAGCTTGAACGTGTTTTTAGCTGCTTACTCGTTCATAGAGTGAAACATAGGCATCCCCGGCATAGATCTACTTGTTACATACCAAGTATTTAATGGCAGACTGGCAGCTTTCTATTAGAGAAGTTCCAATGTATACATGATGTACAGTGTAATTGATATTAGACGTTAGAACGGCTTCAGCTGGGCTTCTTGAGGAATTTTTTTCAGATGACTCAGTTACATCTTTACGCAGCAAATAGTAGAAAAAGCGACCGACAATGGCTGGAGCTTCAACCAGCCTAAGCACGATATTGAAGCGATAATTTTGAAAGGCAACTTATTTTGATAATAATAAAAGTTTTATTTCACACCTGGATTTCATGGCCGTATGTAACAATAGAGGAGGAATAAACCAGATACAATTAGAAATGTTGCTCAAAGGGGTTGATGGATTCAATGCACCCATTAATTGAAAAGAAAGCAAGAAGATATAGCTTAGAACGTATTTTCATTTACTCGTTAGATTGAAGATGGCTTAAGATATGTCATCGATCTCTAAATTTCGAAAAATGTAATTTTGATAAAAAAATTGAAATTTATTATATTTTAGGTTTATATTTTATTTGTTTAGGTTGGATTTTCAGATTTTGCTGATGTGTTTTTTTAAAATGTATTTTTGAAAATACAAACAAAAAGAAATGGGAAGAGTAAACATGGTGTACAAATTATACATAAAATAATTTATATATTTTCTATTATCTATATATAGTTGAACTTAGATCCAATTATTTTTCACTTTAGCCATAGGAGTCTCAAACCAATTCAAAATTTAAAAAAGATATGGAAGCGTTATTTCAAAGCCTCTCTTAATTCTTATATGGCAAACATATTACAACAACAAGAATAATGTTTGTCTGACAATATTCATAAGCAATCACATCCACTCTAGAAGCTCTCAAACAATGTTCTTTTTTTCACTACCACATCTTAAAGCTGTCACTTGACCTCCATTTAAAACATAACTGCCTAAAGAATTAGAACTTTGCAAGATCAACAATATTACATCTCGTCTGGTTAGACATCCCCAATGAAAGGATGTTAAGTAATAAATCACCAACTAAGTAATGAACCATGGACCAACCACCATCTTTTGGATATACTATCGACCAACCACAATCTTTTGGATATTTTTGTTTCGAAGATGGTCTGATATTGAATGTGTTAAAATATTGAAACAATTTCACCTTACTAACACACAAGAATTTATGTTATTGATACTAAGGCTTCCAGAATCACTAATCTTTTTACAACCCAGGCTACTTAAGTAACATATCTCACAACAACCGACTCAATAATCATGAAACTATAAATTGTCATAAAGCCATAGACAAATCACCATGTTCAAGAATTACTCATATATAACTAATTTGAAAATTGATATTTCATCTTGCGTTTCTCTTCTCCATGTGATAACTTTTAGAGAGCTCAATTCTAACCAAATCACACTCCCATATTAAGTTCACCAAACTTAATAGTTCTAACTTCTAACTTCTATTATACAAACTCCAAAAGAATTAAAAATAATTCCTTTCACCTAGATCAAGAATTTCGACGGTCATCATTCTCCTTCTGGCACAACTTTGATTCATAGACTACACCCAATATCTTCTTGTTCTTGATTTGGCTAATAAAAAAAAGCTTATGGTCTTCATTACGTAGGCAGCTATCGATAACATCGTATTCTCTAGCTTGAGATCTCCATCCAAATAATTAGAGTACGTTCTAATTATAAACGAGAGGCACCAGATATTGCGAACAACACTCCAGGGATATCTGTCCACTTAGCCTGATCAGGCACAACCTGGCTATGGTGATTATGGTGATTGCATTATCGTAATAAGGAAGGTGAGTATTTTGATTCTCGAGGCGAGTCTTCGGCGTCATTCTGTCTCCCTTTCACGCACGAAGCGCCACACCAGACTCCCAGAATGGCCACTCTGCTTCAACCTAGCCTGGTTTTCAAACTATCAATTACGATCACGCTACTTTTGAGATGCAACAACAAAGTATCTTGGTATGACGCGATCCACTAGCAAACTATAAATAATTTCGATCACTGTCCACGAAACCTAATACCGCATTAATAACGAATGAAGCATCATCAACGTTGTCTTTCCTTTGAAGATCAAGAACCCCGGCTGTTGATCTGTGTATAATTATACACAAAGTGCGGAACCACCGTAATAGATTAGCAATTTCAAACAGCAAATGAGAACTGATCCAACGTGGCAAGGACTGGTACGCTTTAGATTTCAACGTTCATTCCTCGTCATGAGAAACACCTCCGCCTTAGGGCGATGACTATCAATGGCTCACGAGTTAGACAGAGTTCCGTCTATCAATGGCTGACGGTCAGAGTTCTGTGTGGAACAAAATAAACTTAACAAAAAAAAAAAAAAACTCCACAAATTCCACACAAAAATGATTAGTATATTGCAAAAGACTTAAATAAGACATTGTTTGTCGAGAAAATATCTAGACAGCTTAATCAACCAGCAAATTAGATTTATTTATATACTAATGTAAGCTTTATTTTCTAAGTCTCTTTAATGGAGTCAACATATAACCACTTTGATACCTAAAAGGAAAGGAAATTAGAAGAGTAGACATAGTGCACACATCACAGGTAAAATAATTTGTATATTTTCTATGCCACACTTTATTCAATTATATTACACATATAGATATATGGTTGAACTTAGATCCAATTACTTCTAATTTTAGAGATAGAAGTTGAGAAAATCTCTCTACTACCTCATACAAATCTCAAATCAATTCCAAATTCAGAATAAAAAATATGAAAACATTATCTCCAAATTAAATAAATTCAACACTTTGCAAAACCTATATAACATTCCGTTCATATATATTTTATATCTCAAATTTACAAATATAATAAATTTCTACTGATCTTAAATAAAATTAACCATTTTCTAAATTATAACAATCTAGAAATGAAAACTATTTTATATCCTTATTTATAACATCACAACATTAAACATATCATTTAGTCAATGTTACATAACCGAAAAAAAGGCTAATGTTCATAAACACCAAACTATGAAACAACACTATTAAATATGCATACGCCTATTCATAAATCAATACCAATATTCATAAATCAATACCAATTTTAGAAAACTTCAGATTTTTTATATGATTCAATTTCTAAATAAGTGATATATTAGAATAGATCTATCTTAAGTGTGTATTATGTTTTCAGGGAACAAATTGCCCATAAATACCAATTTATGAAACAACAATATTAAATATGCATACACTTATTCACAAATCAATACTAATCTTAGGAAACTTTAATTTTTTTATAATATTCAATTTTTAAATAAGTAATATATTAGTATAGATCTATCTTGACTTTGTATTATGTCTTGAGGGATCAAATTTCTCAAGATGCACATTTCTTTTTTTTCGTGCAAAATTCAGGAAAAAATTGTACCTCTAGAGATCTGATTCCTTTCATAGCTTGGTAAATCCTTAATTAAGATGGATCTATGTTGATTTTTAGTAAAATTATTTATGTTATATAAATTTCACATTAAATATTCTCACCTAGAATATCCATGGAATAATTTTATGGTAGTAGTAACTTAAAAGGTTTAGATATATCTCAAAAGAAAGTATAACCATTTTACTTATAGATTTAATTAAAAAATGATATAAAATAAAATAAAATTAAAATAAAATATTTGTGAAATATTTTTATTGTGAAATGATGTATGTTTTTAGGGCATGTGGTATTGATAAGCCATGGCATTGTAAAAAAGTCTATTTACAAGTTAATAATATCCATAGTAATGTGGGTGTGAAAATCCATGATTTAGAATATTTTATATAGTCTATTTACAAGTTAATAATATCCATAGCAATGTGGGGGTGAAAATCCATGGTTTAGAATATTGTTGTATTGTAAGTATTAAGTTTTTGTGTGTTTAATCATTAAATTTAAATATTGTTTCAAAATCACTATCTTAATTTAATTTTTAAAATAAAATGGATCTTAATTTATAGTTACTATATATATTATATATTTTAATGCGATATATATGTTAAGATTTTCTTTAATCTAAAAAATGTTCTTAATTTTATTAATAAAATTGAAATTACATTATAACAAATTGAATTTTATTATTTTTATTACTTTTAACTTTTTATTATTAATTGAGCTAACATTTAAATGTTTATAATAGTTTATAGACACTACACCAACATATCCATATTGAGATCTATACTACTTTTACATTTTATTATTTTTTAATTGTGTAAATGTTTACAAAAATTTAGACCACTACAACATGGCCGCATATTAGGTTGTATATTGCCAATAAATTTGATTTGGCCATCAAATATTGACAATCTGTGAATAAAATTAACCATCAAATACTAGCATTTCTAAAATTTGCAAAACTGTTAAAATTTGCAAACTGTCAATTTGACTAGTGAGAGAGAGATGTATGTGCGCATGATAGAGAGATATATATTCCATATATATTTATAATTCTATATCTTAAATATAAATAATTACAAATTGGACTAGAAAAAATAAAAGAAGTTAGACCCAATTTAAAGCTCCAAGATAAATACATATTATATCGTGATTATAGATCCTATGATAAACACTAGTTGTGCATTCATTACACCTACTATGGGTTTTTGGGCATGGTAGAAAACACTTGTTTCTATGCTAACTCACATTATGCACCTTAAACGCAAGAGCTAACCATAAATCTTTTGTATTTTATATAAAAATATCTATCAAAATAAATAAAGATAAATTAAAAGATTTTTTAGTTGTTCAATAAAAATAATAAAAAATAAAAAAAAATAAGTTTTTATTTGATTTTGAAAATTTTGATGTGTTAATATGTTCATCCTAAATTCTATAATATAAATCTATTTAATAATTATAAATAAAAATTTCAAATAGGAATTTCCATGACACTTACACATTCCATAAATAGGAATTTCCATGACACTTACACATTCCATAAATTCATAATTGAAAGTACGTTCAAATTTGTTCTATTATTAATGCGGTTTTTTTCAATCCTAACTTATTAGTTTCAAAATTAAAATCAACTTCTCCTTTTTAAAGTACATTAATGTTAATAGATTTGTCTGTAGAATAATTTATTATGACTTTACTAAGACTTTAAAATTATATAAAAATTATAATACATAATTTTCCTGAGTTATTAACTTTACAACAACCAAAGTGATTCATTAGGTTTGTTATTTAATGCATATATCTATGATTTTAATTGATTTCATTTTATTGATGATTAGGCTAGAATTAAAAAGATAAAATACAAATTATATCAACAAAATTTAAATGACAAATATTAAGTTTGAAATTGAAATGTTCATAAATTTATTTATTTAATGGAATTTTAGCCATAAAACACTTATGGCCCAACTAAAATATGCTTAAAAATCTATAAATGTAAAAATAAAAATAAAAATAATATATATATATATATATATATATATATATATATATATATATATTATTTTAATATAAAATATTATCTACTTTATTAAGGAATTCAATAAATTATTTAAATTAATCAAATATTATTTCAATATTTATAATAAATTGAATATAACAACGTAAGATGTTAGCTAATTATATAACGAATAGATTGTTTTAATGAGACAAATGTTGGGTTAAATGTACACTCCAAATTTATGTAGTTAGGAATATTTAACCATTTTCCTTGAAATAGCCAACAAAATTTCTTAGTACAATTTTGTATTGATTCTTAAAGATGTAAAGGATTTGTAAAAGAAATTTTTATTATTAATATGTAATATTTATTATGTGGATCTGAATATAATCCATGAGTTCAAAAATGGCGAGAAGAAGAATGAATGTTTATATTGTATGTTATTATTTTGATGCTGATGGTAATTTTTTATGGAAATTATTGTTAGATTCACCAATTATATGGGAAGAGAATGAAGAAAAAGCAAGCGACATTGTGGTTTGTTTAGGGTTATTACAAGAATTTTTCAAGTCAAGCATGAGGTTTTTCAGATTGGTTACATTACAGGTGGGCTCATTGGATCAGTCTGGTTAGCCAAAAGCATTAGTTCCAAATGAATGATTACGAACCTGTGGTTAACTATAATTGACATACACTCTCCCAAAAAAAGATCCATGGGCATGTGGATAGAATGCAAGGCCATGTGAAAAGAAGTGATAGAGAAGGTCCTGGATCTTTTCTTGTAGTAAGTGAAGCAGTCGTTGTGTAGACTTGCTACATCTAAATAGAGGAGTATCTATAGGCCGGCAAAGAAAAAGAGAAGTCTCTTCCTAGGAAGGAGAGGATTCTTTGAGATCTCAGGGTCATCAAGCCCTAGGCCCCAAGGAAGAGGAACATGCCCTTGAAGGAGAAAGAATGGTATCAAAAAAAGTTAAAAAGGTTGTTAAATTAAAGAGTTGAGGAGCTTCTCTTGTTGTTGGAAAAGATGAGTAGGTAGGGTAACTTGTATAAAAGATTCTAGGTAGTATTTTGGGATGAAAGATGGGTCTCAAAGCTCTTAATAGTTGGATTTGGCTTCATTAGAGTGTTATGCTAGAGCATGGACATATCTTTCACCTTTTGGAATGAGGATGGATAGGTTTCATTTTCATTCAAAACTTGATGCAAATTCTATATTTAGTGATCCATGGTCCTTGTGACAAATTTATCCTATCATAAAACCCTAACATCTAAGGTTTAATGCTCATGAGGAATTTGCAAAACTGACTCTGGTATGGGGTAAAGTTTCTTGGAATTCCTACAGAGATCTAGAATGATAAATCAATGAAGAAAATCAACCACAATTTTTGTAAGGTCATTCTTAAAAATGAATCTAATGAAAATTCATGTGGTCACTCTATGGCCAAATTTTTGCTGTATTTAGATGTATGTGAGTATGCATTTATTTGAATCCATGGAGATAGAAGTTGGCTTGTTTAAATTCTTGAAAATATTGGATTATGAAAATATACCCTTATAATGCGTATAAAGTCACCTTTATGGCCATTCAATTCAAGATAGTGACAAATCATTTACTTTGAATGTTTTGAGGTCTAGGGATCCTTGTGCCCTCTCTAGCCTTGCAGTCTTTCCTAAGACCTCTATGAATTCAACTCATGAAAAATTGAATCTCGTAGAAGGACATGAGAGTCCTAATGTCTTGGGCTCTAAAAGCTTGCTAATTTCATCCAAAATCTAAGAGAAGATTTGAGTGGTATCAATTTTTATCCTTAGGAATACAATTTTTTTCTCCCAAGATTCCTGATTTTGTGAATCATTGTTCTTCTAAAAAAAAAATCTAGAATCTATTTGGAAAATGGGCATAGTGGGAATAGGTGGAAGCCCATGTCATTGTAACACCCTCCTCCCACATCCACCCAAGTAACCACACCAAACATGGTAAAGATGAGACGAGAGGCTACTATGATCATATTCAACCTCCTATGTGACCTAAAGGAAGTGGAATCAATAGAAACATCACACACAGACATCCAACATCAGCTTCGAAATCTTGAGGAGACATGTCAGCCACTTAGACCACTTGTCCCTGGGTCCCACTGTTGTTATGGATCTCTTAAGCCACAGTTGCTCTCATGCTATGGGAAAGGGAGCGACTAGAGAACCAAAGTCACTCTCACGGGCTTGCCTGCCAGCGCCCAGTGATCCAGATCTAAACATGAATGCAACAAATTACAAATACAACCATAAATACAGATATGTAGTAGAAATAATAATTCATTTCATTAATGTAAAATACTGAAATATGCTTACAAAAAGAAATGGAAATAACCCAGCTAAGGTGATGGTAGCTTATCTCTAAGAAGAGATGTGGCGGCTACATGCCTCTGAACTATCTTAAAATGAGGTTTAAAGGCCTATTGATTGTTGATAAACAATGGAAAACCATAAACATCCAAAAATCTAACCCTAGGGGATGAAGCGCCAAACTATGGGCCCCATTTTTGGTAAATTGGTACATCAACTTCTCAGGGTCGTAACTTTGGCATACGATCTCCATTTGACGCAAATAATATCTCGTTAGAAAGATCTATCTCAGGAATACAACTCTTGAGTGAGAAACATAGGTCCATGGACTCATGTTGCTCCAATTTTTTCCAAAAAGCGTCATTTAGGGCCTCAAAATGGCTCTGAAATCTAGGACTCAAAAAACCTGCCAAAAATAGTAAACTTTGATATAATTAAGGAAACTGAAAAAACTGAAAGAGAAAGCTGTGGGGGTCAAAGTGGGCTAGGTGGGTGGCCACCAACATCCATCTGGATCATTCCTCACCCCTTAGGAAGCAATGGCCCCCATTGCGTTGAGTTCCTCCATGAGATGAGGAAACTTCTACTGAACTTGGTCCCTGGTGAGCTATTCTGCAACCTCTGATGTGTCCAGTAATTGTGGGCAACATGGTTGAGGGAAGTCCACATTGAACACTCGGTGCAAGCGAAGGAGTGGGGGAATGTTGTGTTCCAAAGGATTGTTTCCCTCAGCCTTGGTAATGGTGTAAGGACCATATCGGAGTGGTTTGAGCTTTTGATGGGCTCTTGTAAGGTGTTCCTTCTACAGATGCAAACAAACTTTGTCGCCCACCTCAAACTTGTGTGGCACCCTATGTTGATCATGTCGCTGCTTGTACTTGGCATTTTCCATAATGGAGTGGTGATAGATTAGCCTGTTGGGTAGAGGTGCTTCAGAAGTCAGATTGGAAGAATGCTTGACCTAATAGTGTAAAGGTACCCCTATGGGTGAGGAGAAGATATCCCTATCTTCTTTCATGACACTATCCATCTGCTACTTCTGCATGGAGGAATCGTTCCCGGGGGCCATGGATGTGGCTACGATCTTCCCCTTACTTTGAGGGTGAACCAAGCAGAAAATAAATTTCCTAGTCTGGGAGATGATATTATTGCCTTTCTTAGCAGAGATCAAAGAAGTGGCGGTAGGTGGGGCTACCTCCGCTGTCTTGTATAATGTATTACACAAAGAAATAATTACAGCGCGAGGCTTCACTCATACACATCATGTCACTTCCACAAGTATGGTTTGCCTAATAATACATCACAAACATCAAGTGGTGTAACATCACACAATACCTCATATGTTAAGGGCTTGATGCTATAGGGAAGACGACAATGTTGGCAGATTAGAGATCTCATCCTTGGTGAAGTCACCCGATGTTGTACAATTGTGGGTGTGGTATGGTTTGTAGTCCCAGCTGCATCACGACCTCTGTTGAAATGAGGTTCTTTTGGCTCCACTATCAATAATGAATTGTAGCTGTGAACCCTTCACCCACATCTGTGAGTGGAAAAGATGTTCCCCCTCCCCTGGATCTTCGGGCTCATTTTTCAGGATCTTGCCAGTGGCAACAGTGGCACTGGGATCCGCATCAATGATTTGCTTCCCTTTGTAATTCCCCTTGTTGGGTTCTGACTTAGGGTCAGAACATGCATCTGATTCTTAAGCCTTCAACTCAGCCACCAGTGACTACTTGGTCTAACACTCACTTGTTTTATGAGTGGGGCTCTTATAGAACTCACACCACTTTCTTGTGTCCTTCTTTGATTTTGTGGTGTTGTTCTTTCCTTGTGCCTTTTATGGGTTGTCTTGGGTCACCCCGTCTTGGCTTTGTCCTTTATTATTTGGATTCGTAGATCTAAAGTCTCGCTTCTTTTGTTTAAACTTCTGCTCGATCTTGACAGCGTATTGGTACATTGTGTTGAGCAAGAAAATGTTTAAGAACTTCATCTCATCCAGGATGTATCTATGTAGGCAACTGCGATATTTAAGTACCAAATGCAACTCAAAATCCTTGATACCCAACTTTGTGCAAATGGTATGAAAAATATTTGTGAACTTCAGCACATCATGGTCCCTTCCCTACCGTATCGTGGTCCACTTTATGTATATATCCTCATAGCTTATGATAGGGTAGTACTTCTCCTTGATGACATCCCGGAATGAATTCCAAGTGGGTGTGACTAAAAATAGTGAACCCGTACTTTAATCCTTATGCTCGCAATAGGTTTCCCACGAGTCCTTGATGTGGGGCTCTACTTTGAGAAGTAAAAAAGTGATATTTTCCTAGCTGTAAAAATCATGAATAGAAAAATAACTATCTAGCATATTTAACCATTTATCTATGGCATCTACATCTATCTGATCCTCGAATATGGGGATTTCAAAGTTATCTTGTACCTTAAAGGGTATGACATTTCCAGAGTAGCTGTTGGAAGCAGATGCGTCACCCTTGGGCAGCCGTTGAAGGATTTGGGCAAAGTTTTCCATCATCATGTTTCGTTGTCACTCGAGGGCTTCTTCGAGCAAGATTTTGATAGGATCACTTGGCCCCTCATCTTTCTTTTCATCCACCATGGGAGGCCATTAGGATTTGTGAGGTTGGTCTTGCAAAGGTTCGACCAGTTCAATCCTTAACTCTAAATATCCCAACCTCGTTGAGGACATGCAAAGAAAAACAGAGAAAGAGCAGACTGCTCTGATACCACTGATCCAAATTTAAACAGGAATGCAACAAATTATAGATATAACCATAAATACAAAGATGCAATAGAAATAATACTTCCTTTCATTAATGTAAAATATTGAAATATGCTTACAAACATAAATGGAAATAACCCAGCTAGGGCGATGGTATCTTATCTCTGAGAAGAGATGTGGCAACTAAATACCTCTGAACTATCTTACAATGAGGTTTGAAGGCCTATCTATTGTTGAGAAATAATGGAAAACCCTAAACATCCAAAAACCTAAGCCTAGGAGATGAAGCACCAAACTATGGGCCCCGTTTTAAGTAAATTGGTACATCAACTTCCCGGGGTCATAACTTTGTCATACGATCTCCATTTGATGCACACAATACCTCGTTAAAAAGATCTATCTAGCGGCTATAGCTTCAGAGTGAGCAACATCAATCCAAGGACCCATGTTGCTCCCTGTTTTCCCAAAAAACGTCATTTAAGGCCTCAAAATGGCTCTGGAAGTTCAGGACCTAAAAAACGTGCCAAAAATAGTAAACTTTGCTACAATTAAGGAAATTGAAAAAACTAAAAGAGAAAGCTGTGGGGGTCCAAGTGGGCTAGGTGGGTGGCCACCAACATCCACCTAGATCAACCAGAGACCGAAGTTTTGAGTTTTGTGCTAGCAACCGTGGGATTTAAGCCACTATTTCAGGCCCAGAGCCAAGGCCACTACCCATAATGGTGAGATAGATTAGAATTAGTAAAAATACAGGGAAGAAATGATACAAAATCAATAAGTTGAACAAGACCTTAATCATACCGCTACTAGCCATGTTAGGCATTTCGTCAAACATATCATCAACATGTAACCTACATGTGTAAACAACAAAATTAAGTGTACGGATCTCATACTTATCTAAGAATCACTATGAACCATTGATCCCTCATGTGATTTGTTGTATTATCATATATTATGCCATAGATACATTATCCATTCATGTACACGTAAAAACATACTGAGTTCCATACATAGTTGTTGTCATAAAACATACATATAACCAGCATAATAGGGATAGAAATATCATAAGCATATCGACCATGAAATCCACATATACATCAGTACAATTACACATGAAAATCAAGAGAATGAATTTCTCATTAATTAATGCAATTAACCAACTAGAGATGGGACTACCACATTCCACTTGACCATATAATTTGGTTGAGACAAATCTCTCTTCATCCATTCACCCTGTGCCATATTCCAAGCATGAATGTGGGACTCAAACCAAAAGAACCAACTAGGGCATACTAAGGCTAAACCACCTAACCCTCATCAATGTGAACCAGGCTTTACCGTAATCCATCTCGGATCACTAGGCAAACACAATGAATACATCATAACAAGGTTTACCATGATTTCCACCTGATCAATATACCAAACAAGCATGGATGCCACCAGATTTGTCCACCTACACCGTGAGGAATTGTCCTATCTCCTAGTCTCTCAGGTTTTACCACGATCCAAACTTGAATCACTAGGCCCTAAACCGAGACCCACTCTTGAGGCTTTATTGCATATCCCAAACCCAGGATTACTAGGCTCAATAGAGAGCAAACCACCTCTTGGATTTACCATATACCCTGTTATTCACCGGCAAGGATTACTAGGCCATCCAAGGCAACAAAAAAACTGTCTTTACCACAACCCATACTCAGGTTCAAGGGTTACTGGGCCATGTGTTCTATCATTTCATAGATCCACCTCACTCAAATTCAAATCCATCTGGAAATCCATCTCAACCAAAACATTAGAACCCTATCACACCATGGCTATCTGAAAATGACCAAGCTAGGTTGAAAACAATGTTACACCTCGCAAAACCCATGCCATAACAACAAATGAAAAAAATGCAATACCATGCATGCCAAAACTAGCAAGGAAATCAAACATGCAAAGAAATACCTGTAGAGAACCATCTTGTAGTTGCTTGATCATGCCTTTCCTTGCTTGATCTTTGCTTCCTCTTGCCTTCTTTGCCTTTCCTGATCCCATGCATAACCATAGCAAAAGCATGAACCAAGAGCTCACACTGCCTAAGATATTAATACTAAAAATAAGAAGCCTACCAACTGATCCTCATAAGCATTTTTATGGATGAGGTCTCTATTTTCTTCATTTTCCATTATTTCCTTCATTTTCCTCCTCACATGAAACCTGTGACCTTTCACCTCCTTTTTCTCCAAATTTCTATTATTTTCATAAATAAATATGCTAAAAATGCCATTTTGCCTTTCCAAAGCCTTATCCATTTCCTCTGCTAATTTCCTTAGTCATACACAAGCAAATGAACACCCCCACTAGGATGTCTTGCCCAACATTCATCTTTCATTACGTGTCCCATCACCGTCGCCTTATATATATTTTTACATGAGTTTTTAACCAGGGTTGTTCACTAGGGGAATTTTGAGGTATAAAATGGGCCTCCTCAAGAAATTATAAAATAATAGTGGAAATGATAAAATAATATTAGATTACATCATCAAATTTTAGAGGGAAAAGAGAAAAAACTATTTTTTCAACTCATATTTTCAACTTATCTCCTTATGGGTTTACTCAAATTTCGAGTAGAAATACTCATTGGATGCAAAATTTGATTCCTCATCCATGGAGTACCCATTTTCATACTTTTGATGGACGCTACTACACGAAAAATGAGAAATACAAGAAAAATGTGATTGCAATCACATTTTTTCATGTATTTCTCATTTTGCGTGTAGTAGGGTCCATCGAAAGTATGCAACATGGGTAATCCTTGGATGAGGAATTAAATATTTCATCCAAAAAGTACTCCCACTCTAAATTTGAGTAAACCCTTAGGGAGATATGTCGAAAATATGAGTTGAAAAAGTAGTTTTATTATTTTATTATTTTTACTTTTTTACTCCAGAAATGGTGAATCATCCCCCATGGTTGACATCATCATCTTGAATCCTATTGGTTCTTATAAAGTTTATTTTGGTTCTACATTTTTCTTATGCTGACCTCTTTAGAGCTCAAAATTCCCCTAATGATAGAATCCTCCCCCTTGGAGGAACACCGTCCTTGGTGTTCAATGACACCTATAACAAACAAGAACACTAAAAATAAAACATGCTAACCATGGAGCTTTATAACATAGCTCGTTGTAGTATTTACAATGAATGACCTGCTCAAAAGAAAAACATCATGAGAAGATGACCAAATAATAACCATACCACTTACTAGAGCTTTATAACACATCCCATTACACTATTTACAATAACCACATATACACATATGCACAATTGCTAAACTAGAAAATAAAATGATACGATGCCTATATAAATCAATAAGGGAATCCATAGGATCACCCCTCCACCCTCAAAGTAGTACCAGATTCACCTCCTTCATAGGAAGTCCAGAATCCACTACCACAGTCAAAGTTTCAACCAATTTCCATCGCTATAATCCTGCACCACTTGTCCTTTCAGTGAACAGTTACCAACTCATTGTTCCAGGGTGCACTCGAAATGTGCATCTGATTCCATCTAACAATGGTCATGACCAAAACAAATATATCCATGACCTTCCCTTCTCTACTACACAGTCCCTCGGGCAATTCAGTCAACCCTTGCATGTAGTCACTGACCTTCCAAAGTCCTTGGAATCCCCTATCCTGGGATATACATTCCTTGGTAAGGCTTCCTCGCATCAAAAGGTCAAACAACCAAGGCATATGCCTCCCTCAAAACAATCATATCGGTCAGAGCATGTTCATGGAAATCAATGCACATTATTGGGTACCAGTGCCCCAGAATGGGCTTGCTGCTGAAATGTTTTACCAGCATACTACTACATGTTCCAACTTCTTTTACTATTGCTACTAATTCTTGCAATCAATTTCAACCACTCAACAGGGCATGTTCATGCATTCCTGTTCCAAGCACATAACCTCAAATAACCTCAAATCATACCTCATTGGTAGCTCATCCATAAGGTATACTTGCAATCCTATTTACTTCCTCTCACAACAAGTCAAACTAGCATCTTTGACGAAATCATACATTAGGTTAGCTCAAACACAACCATCATAGGTCAACATCATAAATCACATGTAACCATCATAAACTAGAATCATAGATCACATATAATCATCATATACTATAATCATAAATCACATACAAAATAAAACTAAATAAAATAGTGATACTTATCCTTTCATCAATCCTTAGCTTCTACTTTTCCTTTATTTGGTACGTACTCTAGATCATTTGCCACACTAGATAAGCACCCGATCCCTTCTCCTAAACCATGTGCATGTACACAGTGTGCATCACACACATAAAATCACACACCGCATACAACACCATGCAATACATGCATCTACACCGGACATACAACACATACACCTACACCTGGTGTACAACACACCAAAAATATGTATATAGAGTGCAAAACAATGAATGCATATTTTAGGATACCATGACTACACAATGCAAATATATAGTACAACATGACTATAATACATCAGGTATGACATGCACTCAATCACACATGTACACCAGTACCACAAGTACAAAACACCACTTCCATAATGTGTACACAACACCTCATCTACATTACACCACTATACAACATGTACACAATACCATGCGCATGTCAAGTACATGACACCACATTTACATGGTGCCACATGCACGACATGTACACAACACCACCTGCACACAGCACCACTTGTACAACATGTACACAACACCACTTGTACAATCATGCACACAACACCATATGTACATAGCACCAGATGTACAACATGCACGTAACCACCTATAGGTATCACTGCATATCCAACATGTACATAGAATCATCTATACACAACATTGCATATCCAATCCTGCACACAACGCCATATGTAATATTCACACAACACTATCTGTACCATCGTGTACATCACATTGCATAAGCAACATTTACACACACTATATATACACAACACCACATGTGCACACATCATAGATGCAACATGTACAACATATACAACATATGCACAACAACAATACCACACATCCAAAACCACACTATCCTTACCAAGAAAACTTGCTTCCATTGTCTTATCCATGCTTATCCTAGCATGTTGCAGACCACACTTCTTTCACTTTGTTGATGAATCCCTCCATATAACTTGTCCATAACATAAGCATAGGCATGATACACACATATAGTATAAATTCCTATCCACATGATACTAACCTCATATATTTGTCATGACTGCTCTTCCCACTTGATTCCTCATAGCCAAAAACTTCTTCGTGTCATTAGCCTACATAAGCAATCATTCCTTCCGAAGAATGATTCTTGAGGACCCTGTCAGATAGTGACATAGATACATAGATGCACATAAATAAACATTAGCATAAAACAATGATGATCCTGTCAAACAATGACATACATACATACATATACATATATATAAACATCAACATAATATAATAAGACTCTTGTTAGGTCAACGACATACATATGTGCATACACACATAGACATCATCATAATCATGATCCCAACATAATTACATAAGGTCAGGGTTAAGATAACTTACTTATTTGTGCATAACATGCACAACATTGAGAAGCACCATTCCCAAATTGGCCAAGGGATATGACACCTTAGATCCATTTACTTTACATTTTCTAGTTACTATTCTTATGACTTTACTACCACGGTCCATTTACCACAATCGACCCAACAAGTCCAATCAACTGTCATATCTTACCTTTCGTTGCACTTACTCATGCATCAAACTTCATCTAAGTCTTACATTACCTGTTGGGTACCACACGACTCTCCCAGAGAACCATTAACTTCCTCCTTTCCCAACCAAATCCCAAGACTCAAAACATAAAATGGAATATCAAGAAAAAAAAATAAGAATAACCATGAAAACGAAAACCAATATGACAGCACAACAAAGTGGAATAGTCATGCACTAGACACAATGAAAATCACAAATCAAGCACAAAAATCACAAAAGAAAAAAAACACAAGACTAACAACAAAGACCATGACTCAATCCCCATGGCTCCCAAGGAAAGCTCGACCTGAGCCTTCTTCAATATTTCATGGAAGTCTCTTTCCATGCAATCCCATGCATCATACTACCATAAACACATAATTTTTAGTGCGCAAATAAACATAATAACATACTAGTTGCCTTACATTGTTGTGCCAATCACATCGCTTGCAACTAAACACATCCACACCATCTCTCAAGGGACTCTAATCCTTTAACTGATCCACCTGTAACTAAATACTAGCTAATATACTTGTGAAGTACATGTTCATGAATATAGCATGTATTCACAAAATGTTAAACAAATCAATGTTAAGAAGAATTCCTATGTGCAAAGCACTCATTCATTTGGAATTAGGGTTTCGAAACCTAGCCAAAGGAATTCTTGTCCAATTCCTTACTTTTACCTTTTAACTTGGTTGCAATCGAGGCTTACTATGTACTATAAAATCACCCAACTATTAGTTTTAAAACACATCAAGTGTCACCTTGTCACGCTAGTACCTAGTATGTTACCCTACAACTACTCACACATGTTAACCACATGTTCCAACTATCAAGATAATCATATCTATCAATTTGAAAGAAACCTTAACAAGGACCATAGTCAACTCATAGTCATTAGGCATAATGCTACAACTGTGACCTACTATACTCAAGTACATATGAACTTTCTCAACATGTGTATAAGTACAACAATCTTAAAACAAGATCATTTGAACACATACTCATATTATGCAATTCTTCAAACATTCAACCAACTTGCAACCATACCATGTTAAATAAATCAACTAGACAACATAGTCAAACAGTCAAGTGCCAAATATACAACATAAGCAAACTCATACCTTAATGTATCTCGAGGGAGGCGATCTTGTCTGCACAATCAATCCAAGGAGCATGATACGCCTTCACAACATATCAACTGAAACATAAATCATGATATCCATAACAGTAACTAACCAATATGTTCACATCATAAGCTCATAAGTATTTTTCATTCATGCATAGCAATCGCATATGTACGAACGATCTAGATTCACTAGTACAAAATGGCTAATTAGTTACTAAGAAAGTGACTAAAATTTGCATATAAATGATCATTTTTAGTCAGTGACCAATAGTAGCTAATTTATAGTATCTTATAATGCGACCATCTTTTAGTCATTTTTAGCTTAGTCATTAATTGGTTGTCTGAATTTTATCGTTTAGTAGCATATTTAGTCATAAATTTGGTTATTATTTTGCTCATTTATTTAATCATTAATTTCCACAATTAATGAACAAATATACAAAATATATATTACTACATGATGACCCGAGAAAATCAATTAATGACCAAAGAAATATGACCAAAATGTTGGTCGTGTTATAAGATACTGTAAATTAGCTACTAATAGTCATGTATATGAAAATTTTAGTCATTGTTTTAAATAATTAATGACCAAATAAATACAACTAAATTTCAGTTGTGTTATAAGATATTGTAAATTAGCTACTAATAGTCATATATATGCAAAATTTATTCATCATTTGTAATCACAAATTTATCATTTACAGTAGTCATTTATCTTTTCCTAGTAGTTTCATATTCATTATATAAACCACTGATTTATAAGTTTATATTCATTTCATTTAATCTCCTTAATAATAATTATAAACGACTAATTTAGTTATGCATTCATTTTATTTGTGTTCATCATTAATAAATATAAACTACTAATTTGGTAGTTTTAGACTGATTTTATGTATTCATTATTTATCAGCATAAGTTAATTAGTATGATTTTGTGACTAAAGTAATCAAAATTTCATACAATGTGCATGTTCATCTAATACAAAAACACAAAGTTACATATGTTAATTACAATACTAAATTATATCAAGGGTAACTATAAATAATTTCAACGACAAATTATATTACGTAAAATGTCAAGTATTACAATATGAGTTTCCAATTTAATATTGGTTGGACTACAATTTACACATGAAATATTGTTCCATCAC
Source organism: Pinus tabuliformis (assembly GCA_031772625.1). Classification (NCBI taxonomy): domain Eukaryota; kingdom Viridiplantae; phylum Streptophyta; class Pinopsida; order Pinales; family Pinaceae; genus Pinus; species Pinus tabuliformis. The sequence goes on from CM062819.1 coordinate 1,244,306,194, forward strand.
TTCAAAACATTATCATTTTGTTTCCAAGGCATTGCAAGTGAATTCATCAACTATAAAGACTTGACCATCATTCTCTATGTGTGTGTCTTATGCAGGATATTGGCTCTAAGAGTATCACTAGAAGGGTTTTCTTCTCTCCCTTTTTTCATTTGTCACTTCAGTCTTATTGTTCTCCTCTTTCTTCAAATTCTACTTCTTACCATGAATATTAAGTTCCTCTCCTGAAAACAAAAGAAGATACAATGCATAGTATAAGAAATAAAAGAATATGAATACTAGAATATAAACTAAAGTATACTATCAAATATTTATATGACTTATACCTCAATATCAGTAATGTCAATGCCATTTCCCCCCATAAAAGTAAGAAACTCGAACAAGTTTTCTTCAGTTGGGAAATAGTGGCCACTATGAGGGTAGATGACCTGTATAAACAAAGAGAATAAGATGTCACCATAGAAAAGAACACCTTAATAACTTAGTATTTAACCTTTAGAGAAAACTTAAGCACAATCATGCCAACTAATTTGCATGCTAAAAAGCTCAGGATGTAGATAACTTGTGAAAACAAATAATCTGAGGTGTAATGTCTAATGCTTGTCATTTTATTCGCCACAACATTTCATTCTTTAATGCATGAACTTGGTCAAGTATATAGACAACATGTTCTTAAATAACAACATGGAAGTAAACTTTTCTAATTGTTATGAATTTTTTTTAACAAAAACAATGGAAAGGATTTCAATTAATACCATTTAATACTAATCTCATCTTCAAGTGTTGTATTTTGTTTAAATGGACATGATAACAATTATTTTTAATTTCATACTTAAAAGACAAAACAAAATCAATTGAAACATTCAAAATACAGTCAAATAAGAAAGAGAGGATATCATGGAATGTACATTGCAATTATAAAAAACATGTTTACCTGTACATCGTTATCTTGTTTAGCATTCCTAAAACATTTGCTTGCCAAAAATCACCATGAGGTGAAATAATCACAATGTTAAAAACCATAGTAATCCCTAGTTGAAACATTTCCAAAGTCGATGGCTCAAGTGCCTCAGCTCCTCTTGTATTGGGAAATCATATGATGTAAAAAGTGAACTGCCATAAGCTCTTTTTTTACCAAATCCTTCACAATTGAATTTGAAGGTAGTTCTTACAAAGTCATCTATTTAACAACAATAATCAATCCTTTATTCATGAAAATGATATGATGGTAGAAATTTAAAACAACATACATAACAAATTGTATAAAGGATTAGCAAATGAATTTTATAACAAGCAGATTAGTAACTAGTGGCAACATAGTATCAACACAGTATGAATTTCAAAAAAAGAAGATTAGAAAATGAATTCATACTATGTTACTAATGGCTAATGAATTTCAAAATAGGTAGATTAGCAAATGAATTCATACTATGTTTCCAAGGCATCGTTATCCTCTTTCTCCATTTCTTGCTTCCTCCCATCAATACTGTGTTCCACTTCTGAAAATGAAATAAGATACAATGGAGAGTATAAGATATGAAAGACAATGAACACTAGAATATAATCTAAAGTAGACTATATATATTTTATAATAGCAAATTGTCATGAAAATTAGAAAGATAAACATAGTCAACAAATTAATAAAAAACTCATTTATATGTTGAGTCCCATATAGCCTTGCATTTAAAAATGTCAAAAATTAGCCTTATAGAATATTTGGCTACTCAAAAATTTAAAACAATAAACTTTATGTTGTATTCATTAAGAGTTTTCAACTTAGGGCTGATTTCCACTTAAATTATCCAAAAAGTTCTTCCCCTGCTTTATTACAAATGTTTCCACACTTGGGGGATGACTTTTTCCATGATATATATCTCATTTTCCTCATTTTTAGAGCATTGTGGTAGGTATGTAGGTTGTATTTGTACATAAATGAACAAAAGATTCCAAAAATGCTTGAAATTAACTAACTTGCAAGGTATTTTTCCTATCATTAAAAATTATAATTGGTTTTATTTCTTATTAAACAAATGCATAATCAATAATCAAGGGGATTGGAAACACCCCTATAGGTTGAAAAGAGAAATATGTGCTTTGGAAATATTTCTAGTATTTTGTGAGACATTTCTAAGGTATTTTGGTTTACATTTCTAATGGTGAAATATTGGTGGGGGAGGAGTTTCCTACTACTTAGCTTTTGAACAATGCATTCCCTCCTATCTTAGAGGTTTTCTAATCTAAGATTTCTTGGAAGGAATGTGTTCGCTTGTTAGGAGTCTTTTCTTAAGTCTTATTTTTACTAAATTTGAACATAACATGCACACACAAAATCATTGTAGGGTGTGTGTCTGTGAGACCATGTTTGACAACTTTTAGAAGGAAGTTGCATGCAATGGACCATGACTCTCTTGAAATTCAAGGTAAAGGAAAGATCTCAATGATCACATATTGGTGCCTTGGTGGAGGGTGGTGGTGGGGAAAGCTACTAGCTTGTGCCAAGAGTTTTGGAGAGATGAGGTTCACGGTTTCAATGATCTACATTTGGAAATATATGAGGTATTTGTCAAAGAGAAAATCATATACATCATGATAAGAGATACTCATCCTCATTGTAAACAGACACTCTCAAGGTCACAATAGAGGAAATAGTTTAAGTGGAGAAGGAAGCTGAAGGCATCTCTTCCAAGCCACCATTGACGTATAAGGAGGCAATATGCATAATCAAGGACATGCTTTTTTAGGTTGAGAAGACTATCAATAACAATCTCTTGGTTTGGAGCTATTATTGTCTCTTCAATTAGAAAATAATATCATTTTCACTAAGTTTTATAGACAATGCTACTTCTCCTTTGATTAACACTTCTACAGACGTAATAAACATAGCTAACCTCCCAAAACTCTTCACGTTCAACTCATCCCATAGGGACATTAGGATTGCCATTGTTACTTGTAATTTATTTTTTCTCACTTTTCTCCATATCACACATTCTACATGGGGTATTGCAATTTTGAAAGCATTATATTCCAATGAAATTATCACAAACAATTTGAAATTTGTTTGTAAAGAAACTTTACCATTTACCATTTATGTGCAATTATGGATTTAACTCAAAGTTCAAATTGGACCAACAATTGAAACTTGAGATAGGCCCAATGCTCAATGAAAGTAGTAATACATCTTCCAACTTCCATTCTATGATCTTTCTCTCTAGAAATTAGACAAAATACCCAACAAAATTGATAAAAATAAATAAGGACAAAGCACCCATCAAAATTGATAAAAATAAACCAGTACATCCATCAAAATTGCTAATAAAACACCACTAAGGCAACATGGTGTTACTAACAACGATGAAAATGCACACAAGCTTCAATAATTTTGTGCTTTAACATTTGTTCCAACATTCAATACAGTTGGGCTTCAAGAAAAAAAAAATCAAATGCATTTGCAAATTTTAAATCACTAAAACTCCATCATCAATGTTTTATCAATTCTATTCAAAGAAACTTCAATATAACTACAAAGAGTTCAAGGAAAATATAGAGAAAAATGTGAAGAAAATTCAATGTGGCTACAAAGAGGCCATGGAGTATTTACATAAAAAAATTGTTAATTTTTTTTTTGAACTTAAATGTTTTGTGATCTATGATGGCCAATCAGTAATATTAACCATATTTGATGGTCAAGATTCATTTTTCCAATATCTTTTCTACTCATTTCTACCATTAATGGTGCTTTACTTGAGACATTTTGAGGTATTAAAAATCTCACTATTGGGAATTATAGCTCAAACATGAACTTATGCACAGGTTTAGTGTGAACATAAGAAGTGGTTTGGGAAGTTGCATGCAATGGACCAGTGGAGCCTAAGATTGTATCTTATGCATAACTTAAACTAAGAGGAATCTTAAAAATAGATTCTTTGCTAAAGTTGTATATATAGGGCAAGGTCAAGGCTTTCAACACACTTGGGTAATTGAGTAGGTTGAGCAACATAAATGGAGAGAAAGCAGGTAACTAGGAAAGAGATGTTTCCAGCAACACTCAGTCCCATATGGTCGCATGGATAACACAATATGGATTTGTACAGTCATACAGACAGTATTGTTTCCACCCATACAATTATATAAACAACCCATACATGTGTCCACACAGTTTGTATGGACAAGCCAAACATCTATATAACAGTCATTTTACAGAGTCCAATGTGTGTTTGGTATCCATACATGTGTCTGTATAGTTCGTATGGGAAAGACAAACATCTATATAACTGATCCAGATTTAAGCAGGAACGCAACAAATTACAGAGATAACCATACACACAAAGATGCAGCGGAAATAATACTTCATTTCATTAATGGAAAATACTGACATATGCTTACAAACAGAAATGGCAATAAACTAGCTAGGGCGATGGTAGCTTATCTCTGAGAAGAGATGTGATGGCTACATGCCTCTGAACTGTTCTGAACTGTATTACAATGAGGCTCGAAGGCCTATTTATTGTTGAGAAACAATGGGAAACCCTTCACATACCGAAACCTAACCCTAGAAGATGAAACGCCAAATTGTGGGCCCCGTTTGGGTAAATTGGTACATCAATTTCCCGGGGTCGTAACTTTGGCATACGATCTCCGTTTGACATGTACGATAGCTCGTTAGAAAGATCTATCCGAGTACTACCACTTCGGGAGGCAACATAGGGCTTGGTCGCCCCAGAATTCCAAAAAAACGTCGTTTAGGGCCCCAAAACGACTCCGGAAGTTCAGGACCCGAAAAACTGCTAAAAATAGTAAACTGTGCTACAATTAAGGAAACTGAAAATGCTGAGAAAGACAATGGTGGGGGTCCAGGTGGACCTGGCAGGTGGCCACCAATATCCACCTGGATCATTCCTCCCCCCTTAGGAAGCAATGGTCCCCATTGCGTTGAGCTCCTCCATGAGATGAGGAAACCTCTGCTGAACTTGTTCCCTGGTGAGCCACTTGCCCTGCTGAAGGAGTTAGCCTGCTTTGACAACTCGATACAGTTGGATATGCTGTTGGCGAGTGTTCTTGATCTGTGTGTCCATGATCCGATCAGTTGCAGCTTGTTCCATGCAATCTGGATTTAATTCTGTGGGTTTGAGCTGTTCTGCAATGTCGGATGTGTCTAGCAATGGTGGAAAGTATGGCCGAAGGCGGTCCACATTGAACACTGGGTGCAGGCCAAGGAATGGGGGAATGCTGAGCTCAAATGCATTGTCTCCCATCGCCTTAGTAATGGTGTAAGGACCATATCGAAGTGGTCTCAATTTCCGATAGGCTCCAGTAAGGCGTTCCTTTTGCAAATGCAACCAGACTTTGTCGCCCAACTGAAACTTGTGTGGCACCCGGTGTTGATCATGTCGCTGCTTGTACTTGGCATTTGATTTCTCAAGAATGTCATGGACCTGCTGGCGAATATGTTGGATGCGCTCAATGAAGCTAGTGGCCTTATCTGTTTCGGACTGGACATGAGCTGAATTCATGTGAGTAGCTGCAAGTGGCATGGCCACATCAATGGGGCATAGTGGCTGGAATCCTAAACCCACCTGAAAAGGGCTATGGCCAGTGGAGCTGTGAAGAGCTCGGTTGTAGCTGTGCTGAACATAGGGGAGGCTCTCGTCCCATGTGCGTGGATGCTTTGAGTTATACATGCGCAGAATGTGCACAATCATCCTGTTGACAACCTCTGTCTGGCCATCAGTTTGAGGATGGAAGGCTGTGGACTTCGTGAGTTTGGTGTCCAGCATTGACCAGAGACTGGACCAAAATGTGCTGAGAAACCGACTGTCTCGATCTGAGATGATAGACTGTGGGATCCCAAAGTGCACCCACACTCGTTCAAAGAAGAGTTTAGCAGTGGCTTCTGCTGTGATATTCTTCTTGCAGGCCATCATAATGGCCATCTTTGAGAACCTGTCGACGACCACAAAAACACAGTCATTTCCATGCTTAGTGGAAGGAAGGCCTGACATGTAATCCATGGAGATGGATTCCCAAGGTCGACTAGGGGTAGGCAACGGGGTATAGAGGCCTTGCTTCTTAATGGTCGGTTTGGCAATGGCACAGGCAGTACATGATTGGATGTACTTCCCAACATCCTGTCGAAGATTCGGCCAATAGAAATAGTTTTGCAGTACTGCCACTGTTTTCTCGACCCCGAAATGCCCAGCAGCCCGACTGTAGTGTGCTTCCCAAATCATCTTGGCACGCTCGCTTGAAGGAACACAAAGGTGACCGAGGTGGCATAATAGGGCATCCTGGAGGTGAAAATCTGCAACCTGCCGACCCTCCAAGAGTGTCTGGTATGTGTGGCCGAATTCTGGGTCGCTTTTGTAGAGAAGTGGCCAATCAGAAGTCTCGTGCCCGCAAGAGTTGAGCACGGTGGTTAGCGCCATGATCGGTGGTCGACTGAGGCAATCTGCAACATTATTGGTGCTGCCCTTTTTATACTTGATATTCAAGTGAAACTGTTGCAGGTATGTAGACCACTTCTGATGGCGATCATTCTGCAATTTCCCTTGGGTCTGTATGAATTGCAGAGGTCGGTGGTCTGTGTGGATGACCGTTTCCTTCCCCAAAATGTAATGCTTCCATTGTCGGCAGGCCTGTACAATGGAATACATCTCTTTATCATAAGTGGGGTACTTCCGGACTGTGTCTGAAAGTGTTTCACTGTGATATGCCACTGGATGTCCATGTTGAGTAAGGACTGCCCCAATAGCATAGTCAGAGGCATCTGTCTCGACCTCAAATGGTTGTTGTAAATCTGGTAACGCGAGCACTGGTGCCGTGCAGAGGCGATCCTTCAACTCCCTGAATGCCTTCTGTTGAGATTCAGACCAAAAGAATTTTGCTTTCGCCCCGCCCTTGGTGACTTGACTCAAGGGCCAAGAAATATGAGAAAATCCCAACACAAACCTGCGGTAGAAGTTGGCAAGACCTAGAAAGCTGCGGAGCTCTGTTAGAGTGGTTGGAGAGGGCCAATCCCGAATGACTTGGACCTTGGCTGGATCGACATGCACCCCCTGTTCATCAATGATGTATCCCAGATACTGGACCTCGGTCATGCCAAAAGTGCATTTCTCCAAATTGGCACATAGCTTGTGTTGCCGCAGTGTTTGGAGAACCTGTCGGATGTGGTGGAGGTGCTCTTCCCAACTCTGGCTGAAGATCAGAATGTCATCCAAGTATACTACTACAAAGGAGTTGGTGAATGGCCGCAAGATGTCATCCATTAGCCTCATAAAGGTTGCAGGAGCATTCGTCAATCCGAAAGGCATGACCAACCATTCGAAGAGGCCCTCCTTGGATTTGAAGGCAGTCTTCCACACATCTGAGGGTTCAATTGGTACCTGGTGATATCCTGACTTCAGATCGATCTTGCTGAAATATTTCGCCCCCTTTAGTTGGTCTAGGAGGTCATCAATCCGCGGGATCGGGTACCTATTACGGACAGTGATCTTGTTCAGCGCCCGATAGTCAATACAGAGTCTCCACGTCCCATCCTTCTTCTGTACCAACACTATCGGGCTCCCACAGGGCGAAGAACTCGGACGGATGTGACCTTTCTGTAGGAGCTCCTGAATCTGCCTCTTGATTTCATTGTTCTCCAAAACGGAGCGCCGATAAATTGGTCCATTGGGTAGCGGCGCACCTGGGGTCAGATCAATGGAGTGCTTGACTTGACAGTGCAGAGGAACCCCTGCCGGGGAGGTGAAGATGTCTTTGTACTCCTCCACAATCTTGTCCATTTGTAGCTGCCGTGCAGAGGGACCTCGTTTGGAGGCCGCGGCCACTGTCTTCTTCTTCCCTTGAGGGCGTATCATCAGGAAAACAAATTTCCTGGTTTTGGAAATGATCTTACTGCATTGTTTTGCAGTAATCAAAGAGATGGCGGCAGGTGGTGGTACCTCTGGTATCCTGAACAACTTATTTCCCAATGTAATAATAACAGCACGGGGCCTTGATTCATACACAGCATGTCGCTTCCACAAGTATGGTTGTCCTAGTAATACATCACAAACTTCAAGGGGAGCAATGTCACACAATACCTCATCTGTGAAGGGCTTGATGTTGTATGGAAGGCGACACTGCTGGCTCACGCGAAGATCTCGCCCTTGGTAAAGCCACCCAATGGTGTATGGTTGTGGATGTGCTGTGGTCGGTAAGCCCAACCGCTTCACGACCTCTGCCGAAATGAGGTTCTTTTGACTCCCGCTATCAACAATGAACTGTATCGGGGAGCCCTTGACCCACATCTGGGAGTGGAAGAGACGCTCCTCCTCCTCTGGATCTTCGGGTTCATTTTTCTGGATCTTTGCGGTAGCAACAGTGGCGCTGGGATCCGCATCAATGATCTGCTTCCCTTTTTCATACCCCTTATCGGGTTCTGACTCAGAGTCGGAACATGCATCTGATTCTGAAACCTTTAGCTCAGCCACCAGTGACTGTTTGGCCCGACACTCACTTGTGTTGTGAGTGGAGCTCTTATGGAACTCGCACCATTTTCCAGTGTCCTTTCTCGGCTTCGCGGCGTTGCTCTTTGCTTGCAGCTTCAGCTGGTTGTCTTGGGCTGTCCCGCCTTGGCTTTGTCCTTTGTTCTGTGGTTTAGGGGCACCTTTCCCCTGCTTTGGATTCGCAGATCCAAAGTCTCGCTTCTTTTGTTTAAACTTCTGCTCGACTTTGACGGCATACCGGTATGCTGCGCCGAGCGAGGGGATGTTTAGGAACTGTATTTCTTCCTGGATGTACTTGTGCAGGCAGCCACGGTATTTGAGTATCAAATGTTGCTCCGAATCCTTGATACCCAACTTTGTGCGAAGGGTATGGAAAAGATTGGTGAACTCCGGCACATCTTGGTCCCTTCCCTGCCGCAGCGTGGTCCACTTTATGTATTCATCCTCATAGCTTCCGACAGGGTAGTACTGCTCCTTGATGGCATCCCGGAACGAATCCCAGGTGGGTGCGGCTGAAAATAGTGAGCCAGTACTTTCATCCTTCTGCTCGCAGTAGGTTTCCCACCAGTCCTTGACGTGGGGGGCTGCTTTGAGAAGAGCAAAAACAATCTTTTCCCGACTCGAAAATTCATGAACAGAAAAATAACCCTCTAGCAGATTTAACCATTTATCTACGGCATCGGCGTCTATCTGACCCTCGAATATGGGGATTTCAAAATTAACTTGTACCTTAAAAGGTGTGGCGTTTCCAGAGGAGCTGCTGGAAGCCGATGCGCCGCTTCTGGGTAGCCGCTGAAGGATCTGCGCAAAGCTGTCCATCATCGCGTTCCGTTGTCGCTCGAGCGCTTCTTCGAGCAAGATTTTGATGGGATCTCCTGCCCCCTCGTCTTTCTTCTCGTCCGCCATGGGAGGCCGTCGGGATTTGCGAGGCTGGTCTTGCAAAGGTTCAACCAGTTCAAGCCCTAACTCCTTATATCCCGACCTTGTTGGGGACATGCAAAGAAAAACAGAGAAAAAGCAGACCGCTCTGATACCACTGATCCAGATTTAAGCAGGAACGCAACAAATTACAGAGATAACCATATACACAAAGATGCAGCGGAAATAATACTTCATTTCATTAATGGAAAATACTGACATATGCTTACAAACAGAAATGGCAATAAACTAGCTAGGGCGATGGTAGCTTATCTCTGAGAAGAGATGTGATGGCTACATGCCTCTGAACTGTTCTGAACTGTATTACAATGAGGCTCGAAGGCCTATTTATTGTTGAGAAACAATGGGAAACCCTTCACATACCGAAACCTAACCCTAGAAGATGAAACGCGAAATTGTGGGCCCCGTTTGGGTAAATTGGTACATCAATTTCCGGGGTCGTAACTTTGGCATACGATCTCCGTTTGACGCGTACGATAGCTCGTTAGAAAGATCTATCCGAGTACTACCACTTTGGGAGGCAACATAGGGCTCGGTCGCCCCAGAATTCCAAAAAAACATCGTTTAGGGCCCCAAAACGGCTCCGGAAGTTCAGGACCCGAAAAACTGCTAAAAATAGTAAACTGTGCTACAATTAAGGAAACTGAAAATGTTGAGAAAGACAATGGTGGGGGTCCAGGTGGACCTGGCAGGTGGCCACCAATATCCACCTGGATCAATAACGTCCATTTTTCTTAGTCCAAGGTGTTTTTGTATCCATGCAGTCTTTTTTTGGGGGGAATGTGTGGAGGTTAACTTTTTGGACCTAAAGATTTCTACCAATTATATGTTCATTTCCTCTTGTCCATTATTTCTTTTCCAGGTATAAAGGAGGATTATGTGTTCTATGAGGTCAATTTTATTGATGCTTCAAAAGAAAATCCCAAAAGAATAGGATGAGGAAGAAGAGCCTTTAAAAAGAAGAGGAGGAATATTGGATGGGTCTAAGAGAGTCCTCATCTAATGAGAGAAATTCAAGATCTAAGTGTTTTCTTAAAAGTTTGTTTAGGTGTTGAGGAGCAAACATAGACCATCTAGGATTGGAACCCAGGACTTCCCAAATACCACTGAAGGCAATCTACCAACTGAACTACCAACCCACACATTTGAACATATTTCCATAGGGTAGCTTGACTACTAACACCTAAGAGAATATGACAAGCTGAAAAGTTAATGTCCAAACAATTGCATTGGGGTAATTTGAACTATCCATGAGAATGGTATTTGTCTACATGATTAATATGTACTTTCTCAACATCATAGAGAAGCGTGGGTTACTTCTCTGTATTGCAAGGAAGCGATTGGAAAAGAAAGGTTTTCAAACAAGAGCTAATATGTGGGACAAGAGAATAAAACACTACCTATCCTTCTAGGATTTTAATTGTTATCATAAAATTTTCATGTATTCAAATCTGTGGTCATCAAGTCACAACAAACTACTCAATAGATCCTAGAAACCCTTTTAAGCAACCCATGTGTAAAATTCCATTCCCATCCATACCACCTCCGTTACAGGTAGTGAATTGTGCATATAGTGGAATTGGTGGGATAGATAACACTTCAATACTAGGCACTTCAAAACCTTGATTAAAACTCATGTTTCTCATGGATGAGACATCGAATGAGGATGGTTGCATGAACACAAGCACTTCCATGACCCTTTCAACTTTACTCATGTAAAAAATTGGGCCAACTTTCAATTGGTTACTTCAAATGTAGGGCATAAAAGGCATTGGATCACAGAAACATGTTCATACTATGAAGGAGAACGTAAGCTAGCTTTCAAATCTTACTTTCCAAAATTGTCAAGTGAAAATGTGTGATTTGGTGTGTAAGTTGAGCAGAGAGCCCAATAGAGACAAAATAATCTTTCTTTCTTGTTTGAAGTTGTGGTTGTTGAATATTTGTTGAGTATGAGTGCACTCTTTCAATAAGATTCTCAACACATTAGTTTCTATTTCATTAATATTTTGTGAAAAATACTTTGAATGCGACAACTAAACAATTATGAAAAGCTAGTTCCATGCCAAATCCTGGTTTCGCGCATAAAATGCATTACAAAATTCATTTGTTCAAGCATGGAAAAATTGAACATAATTAGGTTAAGTACTTATTAAGCTCAAGTTTTGGTGCCTCTACTTTGTAAATATATAGGGATAGGTGGTTACCTAGTTCCCTTTCCATCACTATGAGGTGGTGTTGTTTTTCAAGAAAATGGTTGAATAACAATATATGCTCTTTTAATTTCAACCATATATAGTAATTCCTAAAAATTTCATGATTTTCCCTCTCAATTATTTTCCACACTATAAAATTCAGTAACGATTTTCATGTTAACTTTAATGACACAAGTAGAACATTTAGGTTTCTTAGAAGACTAGCAATTTTATCGATCATGCCTTAAATGCTTTGATCTCCCTCTTCACTCATACTATTCATCCACATTAAATAATTTTTCAACAAGTTAATCAATAACAAACAAATCACTTCCTCATCTTAAGTCATGTTAGTTAAATTATGCACATTCATTACTTATTCTACTAGCGTTCCAATTTGTGTTTGTGCAAAGAGTGCACTTTTTGCAAGTTAGGTTCTTGCGATGCCCAACCTTGTATGAGGTTATGGGAAAATAAATGTCATATGTGACAAACGAAAAGGTAGTAGAGCTAGAATAGTTAAATGACTATTATTTAGACAAAAACAAATCAGAGAGAGTTCAAGTTGTAGATAATTCATTGCACAGGTTAATAATGTCTTTATACAAAACTTGCAAAGAATATTATGTATGAGTGCAAGTGTGGGCCTAAGAATTATAAAAGTTATTTTATATAAAAAATGAGATGCTTGACAGTTATTAGATATACAACTTGATTGTGATCGACATCTCCAATATAATCTAGGCACAAGGGTATTACATTTCCCAAATGGAAATTAGTTGTATCATTTCCTTGGTCCATAACATCTAGATGGAAAAATACATTAAAATTAATCACATCAATTTCATAACTCCGTAGAAAAGAATTACAATACTATAATTTCTTCAGCTAATTTTTGTAATAATTTTACCCTTTAAACACACCTATAGTTCGGTGCTCTGCCATGAATATTTATGTTAAAAAATTAGAATATTCCAATTTACTGAAAATATAATAATGGATATTTTTGTCAAGAAACATCTAAAAATCCATCAAAACATAGATTTCAAAATGGAAACAGCTAAAATCAGATCCCATTTTTCATCTCAAACACCCTACAAATGTACTTACCATCAGGATCAACAATTCTTGATAATTTGACAAATCTGCATTTCCAAGTGAAACTGCTAGAATTATGCATGTTTCATGCTTGATGTATGAAAAAATCATTTCTCTAATCTGGGCTTCAATATCACAAGGTTTATCACTCATTGGAACCTTTTTCATACCATTAAAGTCCACAAGAGTTATATAAAGAACATTTGGATAAGGATGTGTCATGCAACTCCACGAATCTGAAGGACGTTTCATGCAACTCCAGGAATTTGATGGAAATGTGATTATAAAAGGAAACTTTTGTTTTTCCAAAACTTAAATTTTTTTCCATATTACTTCATCCCCGAGATGATCATCCTTGACTTCCTACAACTTAATCATAAGTGAAATGAAATTCGGGTCAAGCCTATGCATGCATTCAGGAATATATTTTGTACATAATTTGATTTCAATCATTCCCTCGCGACGTTTTGCTATTGTTTTTGCATACATTTCAACTTCATATGAATTAACCTTATTATCAACTACCACCCATGCTCCTCCCCATAGTTCCCTCATTTTTGGTATGTAAACAAACATAGGTTTCTTCTATGTGCATAGATTCTCCACAATGGTAGATCCAACTTGAATAATCCCTTCAAAAATATCCCTTTGACCAATAACAAACCCTCTCTGGTTTGCGAAGATAAATAGAGGAAGCTCTTCTTTATTAAAATTTAACACGCTAAATCTAGAAATTAGACCTCACCTACTGGAGGTATACTCTCTAAGTAGAATCAAGTTGACTAGGGTCATAACCAATCATATTTTAATTTAATTTAAAGTTACAATATATATTTTTAATTAAATTGAAAAGAAAAAAATATATAACTCTTTGAAATAAATATCTAACTCTTTATATTGAACACTGCTAAATTTTTATCATCCATTTGTTAATTATTGATAATTAAATTAAAACCTTGGAAGTCCTATTTTAAAATAAATATAGTTATCCACTTAATTATATTCAATTGGACTTTACTCATCTTTTTTACTTCCTTTTTTTGTTTGTGGAATTGTTAGTTTTTTCCTTAAAATACATGTTTTAATACATAAATGGCTTTAAAACAATACATAAACTACTTTAAAGCTTAGAAAATCTTTGAACAATTAACCTATAAAAAATTAACAAATCAAATCTACCACTCCATTAAATTTAACATATTTTCATTAAAAAGCCCCTTAAATAATATTTAACAAATTTAGAAAAAAAAAAACTTGAATTTCGATTGAGATTTTAATCGTGGATTGGGAGGTTGAACTTGGCACCAACTATCTATGAATTCCTGTTAAGTGAGTTTTTACAGCAAACAAAATATGTGTTGAGTTGGGTACACTCCAAATCACTTTCGTTATAGAATCCAGTGGAACAGTTGGGATTGTTGTCAATTAGTCCTCTGGTTTGAAGATGGCCACATTAGATTTGATGTTGGTTATTTCATGTAAGTGAAACTATGACATATGTAGAACCAAAATGGGCCCATGTTTTTTGGACAAATTTGATTAAAAAAATTATGTTAGTGAAGGAGAGTAGATGATGCGTGCACCAGTAAGCTAGGTATAATATTGTTCAATGTTGATCCCTTGATATGTGGATATGCATAGTAGAGTGCTGATTTCCACTCTCTGCAATATTCCAAAAAAATCAAAAGTGTAGGAGAGGATAACTTCACTACTATTCTCTACTGTCAATTCTCATGACATGTAACATACTTAAAAAAAAAATGTGCTGAAGATAAGTTGACTTTCAGTGTTGCTGTCAGCACCTATCCAATGCTTTAATTTCAAAGCAAATAATTGGATGGAACTTGTCCGGTTGCTTTCATTTAAGTTATCTTTTTGTTGCATCTCGCAATTATGAAGTTTCAGTATCATGAAGTTGGCCAAGATTCGATTAACGAGGAGCCTCCAAACAATATGTCTATCACTAGATTTGCCCCAGTTAGCCGAAGGATTATACAACATTGTTGAAAGGCACACACTTGTGAGTAAGGTTGAACCTAATTAAGGTACTACTCTCTAAGTAGAACCAAGTTGACCAGGATATGCAAGAATCACCCACATCATTGTTTGGGTTTCAACAATAACAACACCCACAAGGATTCCCCCAAGATTTGCTCACCCAGTAACCATTATTTTTTCCCACCCTTCTAATGTCCCTGTGAAGCACTATTTGTCAAATAGGACACCATGCCACCTACCATTATCTTCTACACCATTAATAGTTGCGCAAGGATCACATGAATTCTCTGGAGTGAATTCAACTAATCTATCTGGAGGATATAGAGGCTTCACCATAGGAAGAGGACCTCCTATACATGGAGGAATAAAGCTAAGCCACTTCAATATGGTTGAGACACCTTCGAAATCATCAAATGCAGTTAGATGAGCAACATAATTTGTTTCTAGGAGTTCTGGGCCTCCTAATTGCATATGGGAGCTATGCACTTCAAGATTGGATTAGTTGAAGGGCGAGCACTAATGCTAACTGATGTCTAGGGAAAATTTGGGCAGGCCAACACACCCTCAAATTATTAATTCAATCAAAATGGGAAGGTCTAAGCCCTTATCCAAATGCTAAAACAATATGAAATGAAGGGCCTAAACAAAACCCCACCCATATCAAATACTAAAGAGCTCAGTTAATAATCTTACCATTTCCTAAAACCAAAACTGTTTCATAACTTTTCAACCAGATTGAAGTTCCAACCAACCATTTTTGGAAACACCTAGTTTCAAGAGCATATGCCTTAAAAAAATTTCAACATCTAACTTCACAAAAATACATTGCTAATTGAGTCAAGGAATTGAGTTTCTTTGTGCCTTAGTAAAAAACAAAGGCACTAAACTGATGTCCAGGCCAAGACACCCTCAACTTGTTAAATCAATCAAAATGGGAAGGTCTAAGCCCTACCTGAACAAAACCCCACCCATATCAAATATTGAAGAGCTCACTTAATAATATTACGTTTACCTAAAACCAAAAATGTTTCACAACATTTCAACGAGATTGAAACTCGAGTCAATGTTGTCAAGGTTTTTGAAATTCATTGATAACCACATCATCACAACAAGAAATGGAAACCAACATTTTACAAAATGGCTTAGCGCGAAGGTAGGTAGCTCCCCCGTCAAGAGGACTGACTTGAAAAATTTAAATAGTGATTAATTGGTTTGAATTTAAAAAAAAATCATTTTTTTTTCAAGTTTTGCATATGCATCTTGCATACCTGCTTGACTCAACAACTTCTTCAACTTTGTCATAGTTTCAATGAGTAATTTCACTCCTCTCAAATTTCCTCCATAAAATACTTTACTACTTCTAATGCTCTTCCTGGGTCACAAAACAAATCAATTCGTTTTGTCAAATTTATATTGCGGTTAGTCATTTTATTCAATGTTATGGGGGACTTTAAATGTGTAATAATAAAAGATTATAAAGTGTTGAAATATGCGATTAAAAAACATTTGAAACTAATTTTACTAACTTTTAGAATAGAGAGGGCTGGAGGTTGGATACGAGTGCTCAAATGTATGAATCCATCTGTTCCAGTAAAATAGATCTGGTAGAAAGGACCCAACAACATCCCCACTCTTTTCTCGTTCCGATTGGCATGCATGGGTTAAGTGGGTTTCCCCTCTCGCCTCTCTTATCCAAAAAGGTCAAGCACAACCCTGTCTATAGACACATGTCAATAATTTTTTCTCTGCCATATTACAGAGGGAGGCGACTTCCCCCATATCCCCTAATGAATGGAATAACATATGCATGTTGATTCAATCTCTACCAAATTTTGAATGGATAACAATAACTATTGTGGGTGGGTGGAATAGGAATTATTAAACAAAGAAAGGTAAAAAAGGACCTAAAAAAAGGAAAACACTTATTAAATACTTGTCTTCTTTCCCACTCCAACAAGGCACAGAAACTGGAATCAGCATTAGACAACCCATAACTAACCAAACTATATATCCACTTGAATTACTATACTCGACACCAAATTCCAAGTTATTTTCCCTTGTCAAAGAAGAACATTTCAAGGTATCGAGTTCTGCTCATTCATATTGTTGTAGTCTTAACAACGGCTAAGATTTTCAAATATAGAGCTTATCATTATAGGTAGAGGGCACTAGGACTGGCTCTTCCGGCTCAACCCTATTATGAGGGTTTTCCAGGGAGAGGAGTTCCCTTTCATGTTATCGACTCTCTTTCAAACTTGAAGTGGGCTCTTAAATAGAAACTTGGAGAGAAGGCAACCCGTTTTGATAGAGATATATCGTAAACTGGATTCTTTTTATGTCAAAGCTTTGCCTATTCATTGGCCATTCTCCATTTTGGGGGACTAAGAATGGGCTAGAAAAAGATCTGATCTGAAGAATTGGTCGAGTGGAATAAACGTAAAGTCAAAGATGTGATCAAAGTAATAGCGATTGTATATTTACTGGGTCACAAAACTAATCAATTAATATAGCAGCACAATCTAATTTTGGGAAAATGGCCTTCTGTATAATGTGTTTCCACATTGTTACAACCATCTTGAAGGAAATGATAAAGACCATCGTTACAACCATTAAAAATGCTTAATAACTCCTTGGCCTTGTGGGAAGAGATAAAAACATTAAAAAAATGGTATTGTAAGTTTTAAAATCAGGAAAGATGCCATTAAAAACCATCTCATCCAACAGACGGTCAAAAAATCTACTTGGATCGGGATTTCACTACAAGACACGCCAATCATTGTATTATAAGTGGGAAAATTAGGGACAATACCATTTTTCCTCATAAGCTCTGAAAGTCCATAAGAATCCTTCATGTTCTTACGCTGGTAAAGGATTTGCAGTGTATTTTGGAAGAAGGATTCCCTACAGATTTCGCAAAAATGTGTGCGCTCTACAAGGATGTCACTCTCGGTCATCTCCATGATGTAGTAAACCATATTTTCCACTGTTTCAATTTTTTTATCGGTATCCTGAGACGAATTGTTCAAATTCGCAACCTATGGCCCGATACCTTTCGGCAGCTCCATTAGGTTTCCTGAACCCTAACCCTAACCTGTCTTCCCTTGCCTCGCCTTGAACATTAACGATACCGAAACCTTCAAGATCAATAGCAGAGTTGATTGATGTTAGATTCCAAGTCCTGTGATGTTGAACGAAGGCTAAAACCATGCTCGTTGTCATGATAAGTTCATACAGGATCAGGGATACAATCCTTGGTTGATCATGGCAGCCTTCTTGAATGACTGCCTCTAGCTGTCAAGCTTTCTACTAAAGAACTGAAATATTAGATAAAAGAATATCAGCCGTGGTGTTGAAGGAACTGGCCACTACCAACACTGAGCTTAAATTGCTTCCCTGAAATAACCCCTTGCTGTGCTGAGGGAAATGCGAATGGGGGCTAAATCTATCCACAGTGCTTCTCTAGGAGGATCAGACAAGTCGTTGAAGATTCGACAAAACTTGTTGGTGACAATCATCTAGGTTCAGAAGCTCAATGTTGGGCAAGTCGAAGAGTTAAAAATTTTATTCCTCCATAATTCAACACCTTGCTATTATGATTTCTAATTGACAACACAACTTCAGCTTCTATGAGCTCAAGAACTACGCAATTTTGTATGTTCAAATCTTACTGCTTTACCAAAAAAATTGAAAATCCCCATTCGGAAGTCGGTGGCATGAAGATGAATTTTTGTTATGCGTTAATATAGTCTTTGTATTTGCAACACCCCACATGAAGATGAACTTTTGTTATGCATTAATATAGTCTTTTGATTTGCGGCACCCCACATTGTTCCTGCCAACATCTCCTTCTTTGCACAATCCTAAAAGCCCCAAGGTACCTTCGGTGCATTCCCAGGGATTTATTAGGCAAGGTACCTTGGATGCATTCCCATGGATCTATTGGGCATTCTATTTTAGGAAGGATTTTGGTAAAATGGAGGGACCATTCAAACTTTCTATTTTAGTGATTACTTTTAGCAAGGATTTTTTAAGTTGGGTTTCTTTTAAGTTGGTTATTATTTTAATTTGGTGACTTTTATTTTGGTTTTTTTGGTATATGAGGTAGTGATGCATTTTTTTTCTTTTCCAAAAGAGGGACTATTCAAATTTCCATTTTAGTAATTACTTTTAGTGAGGGTTTATCTTTTTTAAGCTGGTAATCTTTTCTTTTCGGTTTTTCTAGTATATGGGGTAGTTACTATTAAGGTTGTAATGTTTTTTTTTTTTTTTAATTATAATTATACGAGGGTGTAATTATAATTATATGAGGGTGTGTATTTCTTAGTGTATTTAATTTATTTAAATTTAATAATTTAAGGTTGGTATGTGGGTTTTTTTGGATTATATATATATATATATATATATATATATATATATATATATATATACTCTTGCATAATAATAATAGTATTGGCACTATTGTTGGCAAAATCATGGATTTTCAAAACCCCGAGCCCAAAGCCAATGGTAAATTGACTATTTTACCTCACACAAGAAGATCCACCTTGAAGAAGACCACGAAGATTAATTTACCTCACACAAAACCGCTTCGTTAGCTTCAAATCCAGTACTGGCCATTCTTCAAACAACCATAGTGAACTCAATGCCCCTACATTGGTTCTACTACTTGCTCTTGAAAAGAGAATTTCTCAAATAAAAGCCCTAGGGGATTCCCTCCGCATGTTACAATTGATGAAAAGTGATGTTGAACTAAGAAAATTATTGCTACAAACCATGTTTCAAACTTTAAAGACATCAAGAAATTGCAAGATTTTTTTATTCACTTCACCTTCATTTGTGTATACAGGGAAAATAACAGGGAAGCTGATAAGCTATCCAAGGGTGGCTTGGAGCTGCAAGAAGACACTTGGGGGATCAAAGAATCCCAACAGAAAAAAACTTTTTATTTTCATCAATCCTGGTTTGAGGATTCTGATTGTGTCTAAGCTAAGCTACCGTGAAGACCTTAAATAATTTTTTTGAATGCTACAAAGAGAAAATGTGTGGTTTATGTTGATGTTCCTGCTGCACTATGGTACTAATGTTTCTTGGTTATAGCTGCTGATAGAGAGACACTGTAGCCCCTAGAACAACAATAACTTCATGTACTTTTTTATTTTTTGGCTCCACATTGATTTCACAATCAACCAACCTTTTTCAGAATTGTACCTCTCACTCTCTTCAGACTTTGACCTAATAGGGATGGATTATGGAGATACCAGTCATGGTATTTTGTTCATGTATTTTTGTTATCCCTCTAATAAAATTACTCAATATTTTCCTATGGCCCCAAAAAAAATAGCTAAAATGAATTATGTCTTCTTCACACTTGAAATATTAGGCAAACAATATAGTTGTACTTCTCATATCACTTTCATTCTGTCTTTTCACCCAGAAGAACTAACTAGAATGAATTATGTCTTCTTCACACTTGAAATATTAGGCAAACAATATAGTTGTACTTCTCATATCACTTTCATTCTGTCTTTTCACCCAGAAGCTTCCTATTGTTTCATGCTATCAGCTACATTGATAAATAAGAATTTCCACAATTGCATGTAGGATCCTTTACATTGACAACAAATTGTATATATGAATACACTATGATAATTAAAATTAAAATTCCTTTTGTGGAAAGGAGGTAATCATATTTGAAAGTTACAAACAGTTTAAAAGACAATGAGCAATGTATTTCCAATGGGTAGTGGATTTCCAACATTCTGCAAAGATGTTAGATATGACAAGTTAGCATTTAATGAGATACCATACACTCCTAAAGTTAACATGTAACCAAATTTAATTTCCTATGGTTAAGGAAATAAATGAATAAGCAAATAAAGAACAATGAAAGGGATGAATGTGTCTGAGAAATCATGAAAGAAAGAAAAATATAATAAGCATACTTCGAAGGGTTGGAAATTACCTAAGGTCAAGCCTCACTTGAAAGGTAACATAACCACTTAACTTGCTTAAGAACCCTCGAATGTATTGGGAAAATCTCTTTAAATGTATGGTTAGAATAAGTGGTGCCTTGCTAATGAGATATCTTTTAGTTGCTTCTTGTTTTATGCCATTCACTTCAAGTTCTTTTTTCGTTGACTTCTTTTCTCCAATCTATTACATCCTTTCCCAATCGACCTAAATTTTTGGAGCTGCAAATTACATCCTCCCAAATTTATTGAACTTCCATCACCCTCTGCCACTGAGCTTGTAGAAGTAGGCCTTTCATCTAGTTTGATCCCATCAATTTCTGAAATGTATTCAGCCCCACAAATCCCTAAAACATTCTTGTTAGAATAACCCTCTTCTTGACTACATGAAGCCCCTTGAGCACAGGAATCATTTATCATTATATCATAAGTAACACTAGTTAGGACATTGTCTTTCCCTATAGATACCCTTCTCATTTGATGCCCTTCCTTGTTAGATGGTTCACCATTGTCTATATCATTGAAACTAGATAGAAACTCAGTTTGCTGACATTGAGTTTCGATCTCACTGTGGGCATTGTATCTTCTCTTCTTGGCAACTCCATTGCACATTTTCTGCTTGAGGATGCACATAGCTCATGCTTTGATAGTGTTCTAAGAAGGACTGGCTCAGGTCTCCTTGATTTGCTCACATCACCTCTCTTGTTACATTACCCCAACCATAAAATAAATTAGTAGATTCCATCACAGTTATTTAGTCAATTCTCATCGCTTCATCATATTTTCCTAATTCGAACTATCCAATGCACTATATGTATAGAGGAGAGAGTGTTAAGGCTCCCCTCCTGCAACTCTGCTCTATTTTTCTGTTAATGGAATGTTATCGACCTAGTTTTCCCGCCATTCCTCCTTGGCCATACCCTCTTAAATTTGAGTGGGAAAATGAAATTCCAAATGAGAAGCCCCAAAAAGTTTACCATAATGTAATTTTTTTTTTATTCGAATAAAATAAATAATTTGATTTTTTTAAGTTATCAAAGGTTATAAATGTTTTAATATTTTAAAAAATTAAAGGTAGTTGAATTTGCAAGCTATTTTTTTCTCAATTCTTTTATTTTTTTCATTGTATATGTCCAATCTAGATCCATTTTAACTTTGGACCGGACCGAGAGGGATCAAATCTCTTTTCACTCTAAAAGAGTGTTTTGCACCTTAAGAAAGATTTTATTCCTCCGTCTTGGCACTTGGTTGATCCAGAGTTAAGATGGATCTAGATCGTTTTAATTATTAATTATAGTTATCGTTATAATATTTTATTTTATTTTTACGGAGTTAAAATGTTAAAGAGTACATCACAACATCTCCACCATGCGAAAGGAATTCAATAATTATGGAGAGACCCTATAGGCCCATTGAAAAATTGCAAGCAGAGAAAGGGGTGTGGACCATGGAAAATTTTAGGGGCTAATGTTCGCCAAGTGGGCTAATTTTCCATGATCTTTCCACAAAAAAGATTTGCCAATTTCCAATTTTATAAAAGATGATTTGCCCAAATTTTAGAATATAAAACTATTTTACGTCAAAAATTGCCAACATTATATAGAGACTATATATAAAATCATTAGAAATTTGAATAATTTTACAAATATATCAATAAACATTTATAGTTTGCATATTAGGGATTAGTGAGATTCGCCAATGTTTTTAAAATTCAAGATAATCCTTAAAATTTTCCTTGGTGTGGACTTTCTGACTACAGTGAAGCATAGTTTTGATGAAGAGTGAATGGGCTCTGGACAACGTCAGGTTCTGATATCATTGTCAAAATGTAAAATAAGAATAAATCATAACCATGAGAATTTTATTCACATGATGTATATTTTTTAAGTACATAGATCATTGTTGTGATAAAACCTTTGAAGACACACGATTACCCATCAAATATGTTTTTCTAGATGAGATGTTGGTTTCTTACAATTAGACCCACGTGAAGGAGGAGGAGTTGGTGGATTATGCATTAGAGGAGGGGTTTTAAAAAAATTTGGGCTAGCACAAGGATTTTATCCATTCACATTTGGAAGTTAGATCGAAAGGTCACCATGCCTTGGTTTTCAGGCCTACCAAGTCTTTAGAAAAGTTAATAATTTGATAGGGCAGTCATCTAATGATTCAAAGGCCTTAACCCCTACTCCAATTACGCATTGTTCGAGTCCTCTAGTTTTGACCAGCCCAGGGCTCGAGGCCATTTGAGAGGGGCTACAAAAATCTTCTTGGGGTTCTCTAGCTTTGATTTTCGTTTCCCTTTCATCCTAGACATCAGAGAAACACATGCAATATGTTATTAATTTCTTAGGGTTTTTATAAGTTTAAGAAGTTACGAATTTCTATGATTTATCTTTTTGCTTATACTTCATCTCAAGTTCCATTGGCCTTGCCCTCCTTGGATGAACTGGTGAAGGAGAGCCTTTCCCCGACGACAAAGGAAGGTCAAACTGATGTTGAGAATATATTAATCCATCTACAATGTTAAAATTTATATAAAAAAGGGTATTCATAATTCTAACACCATAGATGGATTCAGAGACCCATTTGTCTATAAATTTTAACACTGCAGATCGATTCATAAACCCCTATAGGGAAATGAAACACTTCAGTGTCAAAATTGCAATTTTCCATTTCCAAACTGGCACAATTAAAAATTACTAACATACATGACTAATTCATATACTTGTTGTACTTATTATTTGGTCATATTTTTATTCTTGGACTATACTGGTAATTTATGTTAATCATTATTAATTTGTTCGCTTATTATCTGGTCATATATTTTAGTTTTGGACTAAATTAGTCATTTTAGTTAGTCGTTTTCAATCTGGTCACTTATTATCTAGTCGTATATTGTGTCCCTAAACTAAATTAGTCGTTTAAGTTAGTCATTTTTAGTTTGGTCACTTAAAATTGTTCAAATTTAGTAGTAATTCATTTGAAATTATTGCGGCGACTAACATTTTTAGTCACCTAGTCACTAATTTCATCATTTTCTACTAGTGATTAGTATGACACCATATCAAAAATATGTAGGCTCATACCTGAATATCGCAATAATAATCATTTGCATAGGTCAAAGCAAGTTAACATAATACATATAACATCAAGATCTTCAATGCAATGAAGATAAGCATCATGCATATGACCAATCCAAATTAAAACATCAAGATCTCAATGAAATAACCATAATCATCAAGTTAATAGCATATAACAACAATAAGTTATATATCATGCTAATCAAAAACATATAACCTAATCATAAAGTTATCTAACATAAAACAACAATAGCAATCCATACAACCACATGTTACCATAATTCTTAACTATTTGACACATGTGCATATGACAACGCTAATCAACTATCATCTATCATGTACGTAACCATAACATCAAAAGACATGTACATAAACCTAATGTATATAACCCTAACGCCCAACATTCAAACCTATATGACGACATGTTATTACCTAGGTCCAATGCTGTAACTTCACTTTGATGATATGCATCTCCTACTTTACCTCATTGAACACATTAGCATCAGAACATAAAAATAGCACCATGATGACCTAAATTTGTATACAATGACTTCACAAGGCTTTTTTTACCTACTATTCATGTGTAACTATAACCAAGACAATACATGAATAACAACTACATATAGACATATGACACATGAGTGAAAAACCATATACACATCCTTTTAGCTAAAGTCCAGTCATCAATGCATGACCATATCAACTTCACAAACCATGACCTCATGCATGGCAACAACCATTACTTCATTATATTCATTTCCACATGCAACCATCAACATCCATAAGAAATACATAATCAACTACACATACGCATAAACTAATGTAGTCGAGGATAAGTGATCAATACTTGTAACCAAACTACAAGGCTGATACACGTAATCAAACATATAAGGTTGAAAACTAACATACAAGGACATAATCAAGATGCATACAACAGCATGTAAGAGAAATATAACAATATGTAACTAGTCATATACTCATGATGATGCATTCCACAAAATCAACATTAAGTTCCTCATGAAACCTTACTACAACCATGATCAACATTATCCAATGCAACCAGCACATGGAACGAAAGTGTAAGAGACACACATCCAACTAACATGCATGCATGACCAACACACATTTTCCATCCAGTTTGAGGGGTGAACCATGCTCTGATACCACTTTGTGGTACTAGATATGACACAAAGAGAACAAAACAAGGCCCAAAGAGAGCATAAACATGCTCTAATACCACTCTATAACATCATCCTCCCACATCCACCCAAGTAACCATACCAACTAGGGTGAAACTGAGACGAGAGGTTACTATGATTGGATTTGATGTCCTATGTGACCTTAAGAAAGTGGAATCAATGGAAAAATCACACACAACCATCCAACATTAGCTTCTGGATCCTCAAGAGACATTCTAGCCACTCAGACAGCCTATCCCTAGGTCCTACTATTGTTCTTGATCTCTTAAGCCATATTCGCCCTCATGCTATGGGCAAGAGAGCGAATAGAGACCTAAATTCACTCTCACAGGCTTGCCTGCTAGTGACCAAAGACCAAAGTTTCCATTTCTATGCCAGCGATCCCTGGATTTAAGCCACCTTTTTAGGCCTAGAGCCTAGGTCACTGCCCATAATGGAGCTATAGATTAGAATTAGTAAAAATAAAGGGAAACAATGATGCAAAAGAAATAAGTTGAACAATGCCTTAATTAGACCCTTACTAGCCATACCAGGCATTTCGTCAAACATAAAATTAACATGTAACTTGCATGCATAAACAATAGAATTAAGTGTAGAGATATAATACTTATCTGAGAATCACTATGAACAATTCTTCCCTCATGTAAGTTGTTGAATTATCATCTATTAGGCCATAGATGCATTATCCATTCATGTACAAGTAAAAACATGTTGAGAGCAATACATAGATGTTGTCATAAAACATACATATAAGTAGCATGGTAGGGATAGAAATAACATAAGTATATAAGCCATGCAATCCACATATACATCAGTACATTGACACATGAAAATCAAGGGAATGAATTTCTCATTAATGAATGCAATGAACCAACCATAGATGGGACTACCATGTTCCACCTAGCCATAGAATAGATAAGCCAAATCTCTCTTAAGCCATTCACTCCTGTGCCATATTCCAAGCATGAATGTGGGACTCAAACCAAAAGAGCCAAACAGGGCATACTAAGGATAAACAAACTCACCCTCATCAATGGAAACTAGGATTTACGGTAATTCATCATGGATCACTAGGCCAACACAATGAACACATCATAATAGGTTTTACCATGATCCCCACACGATCACTAGGCCAAACAAGCATAGATGCCACTAGATTTCTCCACCTACATCGTGAGGAATTGTTATATCTCCTAGTCTCTTAGGTTTTACCGTGATCCAAACTCGGATCACTAGGCCCTAAACTGAGACTCACTCTCCAGGCTTTACCGCATATCCCAAACTTGGGACGACTAGGCCCAACAGAGAGAAAACAACCTCTTAGATTTACTGTATATCTTGTCATTCACTTGCAAGGATTCCTAGGCCATCCAAGGAAACACAAAATCCATCTTTACTGCAACCCACAGTCTGGTCAGGGGTTACTCAACCATGTGTTCTATCATTTCGAAGATCCACCTCACTCAGCTTCGAATCGATCCGATAATCCAGCTCAATCAAAACCTGAGAATCCCATCACACTATGGCTATTTGGAAATGGCAAGGCTAGGTTGAGAACATTGTTACACCTGGAAAAACCCATGCCATAACAACAAAAGAACAACATGCAATACCATGCATGCCAAAACTAGAAAGGAAATCACACATGCAAAGCGATACCTACAGAAAACCATCATCCTACCTTTCTTGCTCAATCTTTGCTTCCTCTTGCATTATTTGGCTTTCTTTATCATATGCATAACTATAACAAAAGCTTGAGCCAAGAGCTTACACTGCCTAAGACTTTAACATTGAAAAGAAGAAGCTTACCAAATGATGCTCAGAAGCCTTTTTATGAATGAGGCCTCTATTTTCTTGATTTTCCATTATTTTCCTCCTCACATGCAACCCGTGACCTTTCACCTCCCTTTTCTCCTAATTTCCATTATTTACATAAATAAATGTTCCAAAAATGCCATTTCTCCGTTCCAAACCCTTAGCCATTTTCTTTTTCGATTTCCTTAGCCATAAACAATCAAATTAACACCCCCACTAGGATGTCATGCCCAACATTCAACTTGGAATATGTGTCCCATCACTGTGGCCTTATATATATATCTACATGATTTTTTAACCAAGGTTGTTATAGTCATGCTTAGGTAGATTGGTCTTAAAATAAGACTTCTATATATCCCTTTCTAATGCCATTGGATCTCCCCCTCAACAACATTTGTGGGGAGATATTTTATTCATGGTTATCATACGAGGGATAATTTGTCCATTGGTAAAGTGACTTACTTGCTAAGTTTGAATGTCATTAAACTCAACAAGAAATATAACGAATCCCTATGATTAGCTTCCTCTTTAGCTTCCTGTTTTGCTTCCATTGACTATTTTAGTGTATTTTTCTCCAACTTTTTGAAAACATCGGTGCTATTTATTGGGATGGCACTAATTTTGGCATTTTTTTGTTGATCACATATAGCCAGCACTAATGTTGGTGTTATTTTTCATCAGCTTTAGCGCGACATTTACCATCCATTTTACCATCTCCTTTATCTCTTGATGTAGCTTCACGTATAAATTCTTGTGTAACATCCTATTTTTCTCTTCGTTATGGAATTTTTGTTAGTGTCTATTTTAGCTTCCTGTTTAGCTTCCTTCGTAGATTCCTTATTAAATTCCTTTTTAGCTTCCTTTGTAACATCCTATTTTACTCCTCATTATGGCATTGAATATGAATTTTTCTGTTACACATGTCGAGGATGAATTTGTAATTAATTGGATATGGCTTAATGAAAAATGGCTTCAATTTACCATAATAATGTATGATTATACCTTTCAACCATCATTACTTTTAAAATTATCATTGTAGTTTTTTCTTCTCAAAGGTGTACGAAAAGAACCCACTTAAGATTGTGGATGACAAACAATCTGAACGATATAAATGGCTACTAAACATTGTAGATCTGCAACAACTAATAGAAACAAAACCTACAAAAATTCTGATCTATGCCACAATCATAGTTAAGAAAAAAAATGAAATAGTAATAACTCCAATCATCCAATGGAAACTAGATATACAAAGAATAGTTTTATTATAACAGCTGTGAAAGGAACAAATAAATGTTACCAGTCCCCTTCTATGGGATGGGTTCTTGGCTATCCTCAAATGTCTTCATCTTGTGTAGAGTCTCTCTCCTCTATAATGTGTAAACCCAACAAAAATATGGTGTGCGACAATGAAAATAATCACAGTTACAACAATGAGTGCAACAATGAAAGTAATCAAAAGTGAATAAAGAATGAAAACCCTTCTATTTATAACAAAATATTGAGTTATCCTTGAATAATGAGCAATAATAAAATATTTTTAACCCCATTCTTGGAATAACCACTTGGAATATTTTATTATATTTGGTTAGGAGGGAAAAAGTATTTAAAATTTTATTTATAAATAATAAATAAATAACTGATTTATTTAATTTTTCCTAAAGGATTTAGTCAAATATGACAAAGAATAATAATTAGTTACTGATTAATTAATTATTCTTAGAGAAAAATAAGATAAATATGACAAGGAATAATAATTGAACAATGGTTTAATTAATTATTTCTAGAAGAAAATCAAAGAAATAGTGATTTATTCAATTATTATTCATGGGTTTAATTATAAATTACTTAACAAAGGTGAATTATTAAGTAATTTCTCACAGCAAAAGAAATATAATTATGGTAAAATTGGCTTTACATGGTATACTTTGATCAATCTAGTAAATTAGCCTAGATGATCAATTTTTTGGTGACATCAGATTGGCCCCCAACGTACGAGTGTTAGGAGAAAAAACTATGACCGAAGTACGTTGTAAAGACATAATCACTAGACAACACAATGGAGTCAGAGAGAGAGAGAGAGAAAGAGACCAATAAAGCTGAAGCGAAAGAGGATAGGGACAGAGGGGGTGAGACTAATGCAAGTCTCCTTTTATGTTGTGGTACCAGACCTCAATGAGGTGGGGGAGGCATACCCATACCCGCCAAGATAACTTAGTACAAAAATAATGGTGTGCCCAGAAACATAAAATTGAGCAATGAAGTAAATGCTCAATAGTACATGACATACTGGCATAAGAGAACCAAAAAGTAATACAATGTGCCCGATATACATAATGCACCTGGAAAAGCATGAGTGAGGACTGAGTATAATAATATTTGAGTACATGAGATATAATGGCCCTTCCCTCAAAAAATGGGTGGGAGGGACAATAGAACAACTGGAGAAGCCCTGCTGCATAGGGAAGGGCTCTGCAAAACTGAGTGGATCATTTGAAGGAGATGTGCATGCTATGAACACTATGATCGGTAGGAACCAAACCCATCAAATCTATAGAACTGCATCTGAGGTTGTAGCATAATAGGAATGGATTCGGGCATGTGGGGGGCTACTTGAAGGGCCAACCCCTCATGAGTTCTGAAACATCTTACACACACCCAGGAATCACTGGTACAATATGCCGCATCACTGGACCATCAAGTGTATGAATCATGAACATGAAATGACCAATTCAAAGGGAAATAATGAGTCCCTCTACTCAATCTAATGCATCAAACAAGAATGGAAGCTGGAACCAAGATACACTTCCCTTTAGACCATTCTTCTGGAATAAATGAGTTGATGTCGAGAGAATAGGGCCCATGATAGATGAGGCAACGAGGATCCTCAACTAAGGCACGAGGGAAAATAGTAATGTGACTGATGGAATGACACCAGGGATAATGTGTAAAGTGGTACTCAAGGACAAACACATGACTTCCCTTGTTAGAGCATAAAGTGCATGGTTGACCTGGCAGCGACTGACTCAACTCTAGAGGGGATGGGAACAGTATGATTGGAGGCCAAAATGGGAAACTCAAGATGAAAGGTATGAAAATATAGATGGAATATTATGACATGATAGAACGGGATGTGAAATAGACTCCATGGATGCAAGGGCCACTCATTGTGGATGCTCTGAACAAGGGTAACTTTATAACGCTCCCACATAGAATAGGCTTGATGGGGACCATGAAAACAAGTAAATGATGGGTACTCATGATGAAGATCGACACATGGTATGAAAAGTACTAAGAGGAGGTGGACCTCAAAGTACAAGTGTCACTTTATGAATAAATTCAGTTTTCAGAGGCAATGATGTGACCCTTCTTGGAAAAATGACTTCCTGGTGAAGTGTTGAATCATAAGAAACTAAGAAAGACCCATTATAGTACTCGGTGATATATTTCCAATGTTTCTGATGATTCTTCAATTGGAGCTATGGTCTGGTCACAATGGGCGATAGAAAAATTGTGGAATTTTCTATCAAAGGATGTTTTCCCTCCAATTTGAATCCATTTCTTAAGTGATCTATGTTGAATTTGGAGAGGAGGAAAAGGCCCTAAATCTTGTGGATATCATAGCGGAAAAACCAACCATTAGAATCGGGATCCGCAACTTTCAAGCAAGTGGCCTTACTTGTCTAAAGATGGCCTTAATGCTTCTTGGAACGTTGGTCCCTCGTGTAGAATTAAGGGAGGAGGAGAAAGATAATGAAGTACTAGAGGAGGTCTAGAATCATCGTCACCCACAAAGTCGAAAATGGGGACTATGTGGACATAGAATAGAATATTTGAAGATATGGTATCAAACGTCTATGATATGGGATGTGCATATGGCTCACCGGAGAGGCCAGTAGGAAAAATTATCCAAGGAATGGGAGAATAATCGACCATACCTGGATTCGGTGAGATCTAGGCCGAGACTTAATTCAAAACATGGCTAGGGGAAAACCATCATGACCACAAGCATGGGATACTACCCGCAAGAATATGTGATGGAGGGCACTAATCTAGTATGCAAAGGTGGGAATGATGCCCCCTAGCAGGTGGAGTTTGTGGAGTGCACTTGTGTTTTGAGTGCTTGAAAAAGGGATTCAAGCATCTTGGTCCAACTTGGAATGAGATCCTCCAAAGGATGATAAGGAGATGTAGGGGCTTATGTCCTCTCCAGTATGTTGTGGGTGTACTGGATGTATTTAGAGTGGTGGACTCCAAACACTTAACATTTTATGTGATACATAATATAATTATGCATTTTTATATGACGATGATGGTTCGCCATGTGTTTTGTTTATGGTTGTCTTCTGTGGTATCCATGTGATAAATTCCAATCTAGAATGTTATCTGCGATGGTATCTACATAGTTATTTTTGGCTCTAGGAACATGACTGAATGTAATGGTTCCAAATTCACGTACCAACAACTTAACTCGTAGATATTTTCTAAATAGGACTTGTTTATGCACATCATACACACCATTCAATTGCATGAAAAGTAGCAAGGAATATAAACAAAAATGAACATGAAGGATGTGATGAGAAAGGGCATCAACTAACAAACCTATCATTACATCATAATTGATTATTGGTAGCAGATCCAATGCACACACCGTTTGAAAGGACTAACGCATGCAACGGGGTAAAAATGTCCCAGGCTGCCGAAGCCAGATTTCAGGAGAGGTGAGTTGCATTGTCGGTAGGACCGATATATGGTGTGGATGATGGATCCATCTTAAAGGTGCAAAAGACAATGGATGAGATGATGCAATCTACTTACCTTCATGGAAGAAATAAAGACACGCAAATCAAAGGGATGTGCTATGAGAAAAATTTCTTGAGGGAGAGCACACTAGCAGAATTAGGAAGGAAATGGCCTTCATAATCCTCCAAAAATATGCCCCCTTTCCTAGGTGAAAGGGTAATCAGGGGTAGACATAGCTTCCATGATGTCCTCATCAAGCTGGGAGATGGGCGGATAGGAGGAAGACTGACTACATGATGCATCAGTGTTACCTTGTGCATCACCCTGAGAAATAAGGTTCACAAACACATCATCTTGAATGGTAGATGAAGTATTGGTAGACGAAGGATCTACGGATGTTGAGACCTAGGATTTTGTCGAAAGAGGTTCGATATAAGCGCATAGAAAAACCTCAAAAAGGTTTTCCTGTGAGGAACTCAAGGATGACGACAACTAAAGGATAGGGCCTATGGTGTCCATCATCTTGATATTGGGGGGAGGGATTGCGATGGTGGGACCAAATCCCCCTTGTTTTGGTTGACTATGGGTACCAAAATCCATAGGTAGAGGAGTAGATGATCCATTTTGAGTGGCCTCGTATTCGCGAAGTGCCCCAAGGAAATTGTGAAATTCATCGAGATGAGGGAAACAATGGGAATAGTGACTATCATGATCACATAGGGCACAAGGGTGATTTGTGTGCACCGTTTTGAGTTTCTTGGGTGGGCCTGGCAAGTTAACATGGAATTTTGAGATCTTCAACTAAGGGAATGCTTCCTGAACCAAAGGTTTGATTTGAGGAAGTTCAAGACAAGTATTGGTGGCGTGCTCAACAACTTTACACAAAGTGCATGGGGGTGATGACTTTGGGGCCTTAGGGGCTGGAGGAGCTTAGGAAGCCTTGTCCTTAGGTTCTCTCCTCTTATTTTCCCCTCATATCCAAATGCTTTCGTAACTGGAGTCGGTTCCCGTTGAGGTTGTGATGGAACTAAAGCAATGACACAGGCCATAGGGACCGGTTGAATTGGGCTCAAAGCATGATAATGTCTTAGCTGACTAAGCTGAATGTTTGCGGGGGGATCGATGTACCATACTAAGATCCCCATAGTCATGTCAGGAAGGACCAATGAAGCCATGGTAGGGATAGAAAATACTCTCAGAGAGGAAAATAAGAAACGTATTTGGCCTGCAAGGTAATGTCCTAGCGGAATAGATCCTAGATGGTTGAGACTTGGGGGAACAGTACCTGGTGGAAACATAATAGAGGCACCCAAAAACGGAGGAGGTCCTCAGGGGGGGTCGATCTAGAGGGCTCAGCTGGAATGGAAACAGCAGGGTGCTGAGGAGCTGGTAGTTGTTCAGATGTACCAGATTGCTTTAGAGCATCCCATGACACTTGTAACATTAAAACACTCATAGAGCTAGGCTCTAATATGGGAGGGGGAGGACTAGGGAAAGAACCCAACAATGAGGAATCTTTGTAAACTCCGGGTGAAACACCGGTGAGAGGAGGTGAAGACTGTTTATCTGACATTAATGACATAATGGACTCAGGGGTGGTCATGGATGTCGGCTCGTAGTAAGACAGCTTATCGATGGTAACGATATTCCCTTCATGGGGGAAGCACAACACTGCATAAATGATGGATTACATGGAATATGTGTAACTATGACCTAAGAGAATGTTGTAATCCAAAGGGGCATCAATGAATTCAATGTCGACATGGACAGTCTTGCCCGCAAGTGTCATTGGATAGTTATGGTACAAGCCAAGGGGTTGGGAGGAGTGTCCATCCCAAGCATGCAAAGTGATGGTGGAGGGGGACAACTTAAGTGACTTAAGTTGTTTCCAAAGAACAGCAGACATCACATAGGTGGATGCACCTTCATCAATAATTCATTGGGAGACGATGGCATTAAAAACTTAAACTGGTATTTGGAAAGCAACATATGAAGGCAATGGTGGATGTTCTGATGTATCAACCGGGAAGACAATCAAATGATCATCAGAAGGATTTACTCCACCCAAGGCAGTTAGTGGAGCTTTATTTTTATATGGGCATGACTGGAGGACTTCCAGCATTGAGATGGAAGCAAGTGATTGTGCCAAGTCATCTACTATAGTGTAAGTATGGGCAGCTCAATTACAAGCCACACTACGGCATGATGGTCCCTTTGGGATCTTGGGAATGGCCTAAAATTTAGGTTTATGGATTTGTAATGGACCATTTGGTGTCATAAGAGGCTCAACAAATTCTTTTGTTTTGGACTCAGTGGCGGACGAAGTCGATGACTTGTCATATTGACATGATCGAGTTTGCAGGTTGATATCAGAGGGATTAACCTCATCAGACTTCATCATAAGGATCTTGTAGTCACCAGGACTAGAAGGTTGGGAGTATAGGCTGCTTGACCTAGTTGAGGTTAAGCAACAACAAATCCTTGCTGAGGGAAAGGATTTGTCAACACCGCTAGTTGAGATGGCACATGATTCTAAGGCAATTGTTGATCTCTAGAAACTGCTTGAGCTTCCCACATTTGGCGCATATAGGGTAAGAGAGGACACTCATGTGTATAATGGCCATGTACACCACAACATGCATAAGGCTTGTTCATACGAATAACCTTGTTTTGCTTGGGTTGGCTGCCCTGTTGCTGGTTGTTGGTGTTAGGTTGTTTCCCTTCAGGTTCACTAGGTTGATTAACTTGATTACCCTAGTTACCCTTGTTACCCTTCCCCTTGTTATTTTTCTTCAAATTTTTGGGATTGGTCACACTCTGCTTTGCAAACACTTGACCATGAGGAGACGGTGGTCACTAGGGTTGAGGATGCGTGGAAGGCTACAATGCTAATGCTTGAGGGGCTGGAGCACTCAGCTGTGCATAAGGAGGAGAAACAGTTTGGTAGACAAGTTGGGGCCCTGAAAACATGTTGATAGTAGGAGGGGCGAAAGTCTTGGATGAAATTGTAGCCCCCTGCAGATAGCCATAACTTTGATAAGTATATGGCGAAGCATGTGAAAGGGTTCCAACGATACTGTCAGGGGTGTGAGATGCCCCCGGTGCATTCTCACTTCCAGGATGAGGGAGTTCTAGAATGACGCTATAGACATAACCAAATTACGGATAAATCAGGTCATACCTTAGAGTGGTTTGGAGAGCTTCTTCCCCGGTTTGAGGAAAATGGAATGCGACATCTTTTCCAATGGCTGATAAAAGGCTCCTAAGAAACCAATCTAAATAGACATGGTCTTTGAAAGGTAGGGCAAAACATGTGTTCCTCCTTTGACGCCACTCTTGAACATGGTCGGATAGGCTAGTGGTGGAGGAATTACGGAATGAGGTCAATAGCTCCATACCAGTGTTGTACTGGAGAGGTAACTGGAAATATGAAAGGGATGCTTTACCAAGCGTCACGAAAACAGAATGAAATGTGGAGGGCTAGTATACATACTATTTTGCAGTGTCTCCAGTGAGTGTGCATTGGAGTATCCGAAGAGGAATGGAGTCATTAGTTATGGATTTGGAAGAACACCACATTTGGAAGGATTGGACATGGTTGGTAGGATCCTCTCCAGCATTACCCTCTAACTTTGGGATGTTTGAGGGAAGCTTAGTCGGCAGAGAAGTCCAACCAACATCATGGTGTATGGGGTTGTTTATGAGCTGGTTAAAATCCAGTAGATTTAACCCAACCATAAAAGGGAGCACGGGGGCTACCGGAATGGCTCTTGAGACAGTTCCACTTGATGTGTCCACCTGGATAGAACCGAAGCCAACATATGGTTGGGTTACTGCACTAGTTGTGGGTCCAAACATGGTGATGATATGCGGTGAAGGAGGCTCAAAATTAGATGAGGAATCATAAGGACCAGTAGAAGAGTTGGTATGGGGACTCGGAGGGCTATGAACTCGAACCTGGTGGGGAGGGGTAATATGCCCAATTGGAAATTGAGGGTGAAGGCGTAATAGTCTCCGTAACAAATTCCTTGGTGGCGAAATGGCGGTAAGATACACGTGACACAAAAATGGTGAAGGGAGATCAACAATATGCCTTTGTCTCGATGAGGGAAGATAAATTTATTATGTTAAGTCTTCACTTGGCAATGTAAAGCAAGCACCGTTTGCTTAAGGTGTTCTTGTGTGTACAAGTGTATTACTTTACTAAGCCCATATCATGTTTGTAAAAAAGAAAAGAACTTGCTAAAAATAAACTAAAATTAACAATAGAAAATGAACAACAAAAAAATTAACTATACCCCACCCAAACTGGGTTTGCAAACACTGTACTGGTTGGTGGCTAAATCAATAGAAAATATACTAAAACAATCAAGAGATATAAATTTCAGTGTGACTAGGATAAAGTGACACTAAGCTGCTGGAAAGTGGCTTAGCAACAACAAAAAACTAGAGGGGAAGATTGTTGCAGAAAGATAGGGAGATGGGTGAAACACCATGGGCAACTGATGGGACCCTAAGGCAAATGACCAAACAAGTTTAAATGTGAAACTATGGATGGTGATGTCCTATCTTAACAGATGTGAAACAGAAGGGTATAGGTTTAGAAAATGCGGCTGGAAGTGCTGGAGAAACTCAGACTACTCACTCAGTTTAACTCCTCCTTGAAAGGTGGAAGTGTACTAGGAGCCCTAGGGGAGGCTAAATGCGACTTCAATGAGTAAATCATAGTGGATCAAGGCCTGAGAAGGATGAGATAGAGGTCAAAAAACCCAACAAACAACGCTCCACAAAACTTAGAAACATATTTGAGAAAAACCCTAAACCCCAAAAATCGCATGTACTGATTTGTTTTCTAGTAGGGATCACACTTTTTGCACTGATAGGTGCACTCTGGACTCCAAATGGCAATCTTTGGGCCAAAAAATGTGATTTATACTCTATGGATTTGTTACACAACATTTTTTAATTGTTCATGTACAACTTGTTCCATGATCCTGGGGGACCTCTATAGTGAACCGTATATGCTTTCCCTTCATGAAGAAACTCCCATTGTGTCCCTCTTCATGATTAGAACAATTCCCTTTTGCATAATTTCCTGAAAAACTTCTATTTTTCCCAGTTTACAAGACCGACGCTAATGATCCATGTCCTCCTCGCACCGATATGCAGGGATTATAACTATCCCTAGTTTCGACCAGAGTGACTGAGCCTTGTTTGAGTCGCGATGATCCTCTTTTGGAAAGTTTTTTAAATAAGGAGCCGAAGCTTCCATCTCTAGAATCTTTGTAACAAAAGTCTGGTAAATGGTTAGGCCAGATGGAGTTGAGGAGATCTGTTTGGACTCCTTTCCCCTATTAGGATGGAGCTACCTCAAGATATAATACCTTCTCCCATGAGAAGAGGAACCGTCTCCCTTCCATCCATGCTATATAAACCTCCCTTTTTCCCAAGCACAAGCTAGTTCTAATTAGGCTCTGGTTAAAGTTTTGATTGTGGAGTAATCAACAAGTTATTCATAGTTGTAGCTCTCTAGTTGTGTGTGATGGAGAAGTGTGAATTTGGTTTAGTGTGAAGACTAAAGGGAAGGACCTCAAAACTACCATTGTTGAGGCCATCATCAAATGCTAACAAAAGTGTGTGGGAACCTGGATTTGTCGAAGCAGACCATCAACATCAAGACAATGATTATAATCACTTCTTGATTTAATATATATGCAAATATCGATTGATTTCCTAAATAATATGTCATCTCACATGTTTATGGCTTAATGTTTCTTTACTTCTTAAGTAGGTTAAATACAATTTGTCTATTATCACGGTTGTTGTTTACTATTTTTTACTTGTTTCAACTTCTCGAAGAAGGAAACGGGAGATAGTTGGAGCGAGGTAACAAGGTCATCACCAAATGGGATAAGTGTACTAAGAGGTAGGCCTTCTTAATTGGTTCAAACCTAAGGAAATCTTCCATAGAATGTCTTGCCTGTGGCTAGACCCACTCTCGGTCTAGAGGAATTGTTTGTGTCTGCACTTAGAATTTTACTTCACCACAAATTGGTGACTCTAGTGGGGAACCAATCCTTTTGTTTTCTTGCTTGAAATTTCATGGTTTTGTGTGAACTTTTCTAGTTTCACCATTTCATTTTAGTTTTTTCTGCTTTTCCTTATTTACTACTTTAGGTCTGAAATTTATAGTAGCAAGTCCGGTCTAAACCTTTGAATTTTTTTTATTTTTTCCTAGTATCCTCGGTCAACGCACTTATTTCATTGAGAGCACTCTGATCAGCACTATATAGTCAGAAACAGTCACGTCGACCCCCTTCTGGCACTTTTTTTCAGTTATGGAATCACCTCGATGCTTGTAGGTGAAGATTAGGATTCACCCTTGATCTCGACCAGTGTGTCTTGCTCTCCTGATTTCTACCTTATAGCTTGTTTAGGCTGTGTTATCCCTGACTAGAAAGCTTCATTTAGCTTGGTTTGTGTGCTTGATTGGTTTAGCCCACCCTTTGAAGTGTTAAGTCTGTCCCTGTGTGAAGTTATTTTTATTTTTTCTTTGAATCCCTTGATCAGCGTTATTTTTTAGTTAGTCAGTTGCGTCGATCAGGCCATCAACGCTAGTTGTATTATAGGTTAGTTATGCCGGTTGTGCCTACCAACGCTAGTTTTCAGTTAGGCAGTCACTCCAGTCTTTGAGCTAAGAAAAAATCACAATTTCTCCCATTCCATTACTAGTGTGTATTTATCCTCAAACTCTCTTCTTCCTCACAGAAGTGACTAGGATGCTTTGTTTGTTGGTTTTGATTGATTGATTAGCTTGAAGTTTCATTGCCTGATTTTTTTTTTGAGTTTTTGGATGGTTTCTATGACCCTAGGGCATCTAGGTTAATTACCATTCATTTTTTTGTTTAATCATTGCGTCAAGTTGCTAATTTGATGCTTCATTTTCAATTGAATGAGTGAAAGAGTCTCGTTTGTTATCTTATTTCGAGTGTCTCTTTTCTCTTTCCAAGCATAGATTACATTGCTTGGTTTGTTGATTGAAGCATTTATGTGTTTGGTTTGTTCGATTCAGGGAAGAAGTTGGTTTTAGTTTCATTTATCATGCTTTGGGTTTGATCGATGCTTGCTTGTTCGAAATTGGGAAAATTTTCATTAAAGTGCTTTATGTGAAAGATTCATTTTGCATTTTATGAAAACAAGTACATCATTCTAGTTTACTTAAGAGAAAATATTAGTAGCGTTATTGAGAAGCTAGAATTGCATCGTCATAGGCATGGAAATTAAATCAAACTTATTTTGTTGTTAAGGGAAGATTAAGTGCATTTAGGACATATCTTAGTGAAAGATTTCATTCTTTGATTGTTTCATTGATTGTGTGCTCTCTATCCCTCAATTAGTGTTGATTTTCATCGAAGACAAAGATCTATTTTCTCATATAGCTGCATGTAGGAGTTTTTTCAAATGACAACGGTAGGGCTTTGTAATTGAAACCTAATTCAAGATCAATCACTAAAATTTATTGAATTAGCCTTAGGAAGCATTGAAACTTAATGCTCACATTTAGTGGTCTAGGCTAGAGACGTGTTCCGATGTCTTTAAACCTAGCAGTTGTCATTCGCTTCGGCACTAGACAATGCTAGTACAGACTTGTGCTCCCCATACCATCGTGTATATGAAGGGAGACTCCACTAGGTCTGCAATCCTTTATCCATAGGAAATCGAGTCTATCACCTTGTAAACGTTATAAAATGAACACAGAATTCAGGGAGATTTCTTGCTCGTACTTCTCAATTCACCAAGAGGTATTATGCGATTCACGGTTACTTGGTAATCCTTTTGTTTAGATTATCTAGAGCAATCATTTTGGTCTTTCTGACTCATTAAATTTAAAAGATCATCGAGCACTTTTACTTTTGAGCTTGTTAACTTCGAAAGCGACTAGAGTCACCTTTTGCCCTTTGCTTGACTCTTAAAACATGAAAAGGCAAAGTTTTGTTTAAGTGTTCTAAATTAACTTCCGTGAAATATTCCTGGTTAAAGTTATATTCCTTAGTAATTCTTTAGGGTCAATTCCAATGGAAACATTTCTAGAATCTACCAGTCAAGGATTTCTTTCGGATGGGAATCCTGGTCCTTTTCCTTCTCTTAGAAATGCTAGTGCTCCTTATATGGTGATGTTGTCCCTTCCTGGGTTAACCATTGGTCTAACTGTCTGGCTGTTTTTGACCTTGGTGGTCCCGAGTGTCCCGACTCCTATCCAAACGTCCCCCTCATTCGAATCACGTCACGATGATTCTAAGGTTGACCTCTCCCCTTTTTCCCTGTTTCTTCCTCTTCGTCTTCCTCTTCTACTTCGTGTTGTGAAAGTTTGAAATCCAGTAATTAGGAGGCTAAGAAGAAGAAGAAGAAGATGAAGGAGAAGAAGTCATATAAGGGAGAGGCCAACCATGTGGTTGTTACACCAAATGCACCTCTTATAGACAAACCTTTTGATCCTCCACAGAAGGTTAGATTCCCTTGAATGTTGTGTAAGGGTGACCATCTCCTTCGAGACTGTCCTGGAATTCCTAGAGTCTTAGAGGTATGGTCTCAAGACCTGAACCGACCATCCCTGTCAACCCCTAGAGATCATATTGATGCTACAGCTTCAGCTAATGATGGTAAGAAGAAGGGAAATATTAGATTCCCCTATAGGTTATGTGAAGCGATGCATCTTCTTCACCTTTGTCCTCTTATGGATAAAGCTTCCAAAGTTTTAGAAAACCTTGCAACTCGTCAACCCCAACTCCCTGTTGGTTATCAGAGGCTTTCTTCTAACCCTCTCCTAGTTGGTAAATAGATCAACTTGGATTCATCTCTTGCCCATCCTGATATTCCTTAGCATGACTCTTTTATGTTTGTTTCCAACCAACCATTGGTTGAAAAGAGTGTTGACTTGGCTCTGCCTTCAGTTGTTCACTCTGTTCTCGAAGAGAGTAGTGATCATACTACTCATGTTCTTCTCGTCTCCTCAGATTCCCACAAATCAAAGAGTGACCCTCCCATCCTGGTTGTTTAGGAGAGTTCTTCTCCTATTCCTGTATAGCATGGGGGAAATCATGTGATACCCCCACCAAGTAGTTGTGTTGCTTCTTTTGATTGGATTCAATTGACTGCATTCCACCTCCCATCTTATGTGCCTTTCCTGATCACAGTACAAGCCTATAATATGGTAGTACATGGCATTCTATTAGATTAAGGCACATTTGTTAGAATCATGCCTTGTACTACCTGGCAAGCTTTGGGTTCCCCACATATTATGCCTATCACTCAGAATCTATTGGCCTTCAATAGAGGAACGAGTCATCCCTTAGGGATCCTTCCAAATTTCCCTATTACTTTGGGAGGAAATATCATCTATATAGACATGAAGGTAGTCCAAGGTCCATTAGATTTCAATCTTCTCCTTGGACACGACTATGTTTATGTCATGGGAGCTCTTATTTCTTCACTTTTTCGTGTGGTTTGTTTTCTACATGAAGGGAGAATAATGACCATTGATCAATTATTTTTCATTAGTCACGAGGTGCCTCCTTTACAACCATCATCCCCTATAGGCTCTTTCTTGCAAGAAGTACCTTCCCCACCATAGGTCAATTATGTGGCTACCCATTCTGTCTCTGCATCTGTTGATGATCACGAAGATGGTATATTACATTATGTAATGGGGGCTTTGGAACCCAATCTGTCTTTGGTACCAAATGACATGTATTCCTCCTGGAGCGTGGTTCTTCCATCTAGTGAGGAACACTTAGGACCCATGTTCTCGTATGGTCCATGATCAAATTCCAAGGATAGTTCTTTTTCTGTGTCAACCTCGTTAAAAAAAATGAAAGAGTGTACGAGGATAGCTTTTTCCTGTGTCAACCTCGTTAAAAAATGAAACAAGGAGTCGTGAGGATAGTTCTTGGTCTTGTGTCAACCTCGTTAAAAAATGAAACAAGCAGTCATGAGGGTCGTTCCTTATGTTGTGACAACCTCGTTAAAAAATGAATCAAGGAGTGGAGCACAGTTCCTTGTATTGTGTCAAGCTCCTTAAAAGATGAAACAAGGGATGTGAGCATAATTCCTTGTCTTGTGTCAAGCTCATTAAAAAATGAATTGAGGAGTCCCGAGGATAGTTTCTTCTTGTATCAACCTCATTAAAAAATTAAACAAATGTCTAAGGATAGTTCTTTTGTTGTGTCAACCTCGTTCAAAAAAATGAAAAAACTCCCCTTTCCAAATCGAATCATTTATTAAGATCTCGTAAAATCCCAGTCGATTCTTTCCAAGATCTCGAAAGTCAACCTAAATTCCATCTACCTAGTTGACTAAAATGAAGCCTGGGGGGCATGTACCTCGATTGACTCATTATGATAGGGGCATGCAAAATTATAGCAAGCATACTTTTTCATTTATTTCAAGCTTGTGTAAACATGAAATCGATTCCAAGAAAAGTTCTCCATGGTTCAAGCTTCTATAAAAATGAATACATGCCCAATTCACATCTTGTGATTTCCATTTTGATCAGATAATTTATGCTAGATGAGCCTTGGTTGTTTCATTCCATTTCCACGATCTATTTGGCCGATCATATGGTTTCACTTGGTTGTTTTTCCTTTCCTGAGGAACTCCAGCGATGAGTGGTTTTATTATCCAGTCTCTTGACCATTACAGGTTTTGAGTAGTTCCCCCATTACCGGAACCAGTTGCCACCCTATATACCACTCTTTCCTCCAGGATGATTCACCTTTAAGCTCTTTACTGACACCTAAGAAATGAAAATATTGCTGAGTGTTTTTCCCTTTTTTGACTTGTTAAAGAGAATAAAAATGGGGGGTCTGCTTTCAAGCTCTTTTCTGAACCTTTAAACACGAAAATATTT
This sequence comes from Pinus tabuliformis, assembly GCA_031772625.1. NCBI lineage: Eukaryota > Viridiplantae > Streptophyta > Pinopsida > Pinales > Pinaceae > Pinus > Pinus tabuliformis. Next base: position 1,244,348,616 of record CM062819.1, read on the forward strand.
TCCAGCGCTTGTCATTTTGGAATTGTTAACGGATGCGAAAAGTTGTGTGCTTAGTATATGTTTACCCCTTTTTCGGGCTCACATGCACTATTTACGAAAAAGGTACTCCTTGGTTGAAATGGTCAAGTGGTTCTCTCAAATATCATTTTCTACCTTTTTGGGCTCGAGAGACACAAATGTATGAAAAGAGACCATGTGGATTTTTATTTTCTGTGTCTTTTTCAAACTCTCTAAACATGAAGAAGATACTGAGTTTAACCATTGTCAGACTCGTTCAAATATTAATCGACATCGGATTCGTCACCATGACGAATGTGAGCTTCTCCTTCCTAGGGCTCTTTAAACTTACTAGGTTTGATTCATTTGAAGGATGGACTTACAGTGCAAGCATATGCTATCTCCTTCAAGCTTGCGATTGAAAAATAATTGGGGTACCTGCAAAAACTGGTGGGAGGAATTTTAGAAATTCGATCAGTCGTGTCGGCAGCTCACTCTTGAACATGACACCTTCTGCTTCATGTCGTGTTGGGATATCCTCACTTCATCTTCAACCTTCCTAGGTTGGGTTGTTTATTTTTTCCTTCCATTTGATCTATGCCACGTCCTCATGACCACCGATCCTATGGATCCAAAAGTTGCCAAAATCTGGAATCGTGTCACCCATATGTTCAGGATTTAGTCCCTCTGTAGTTACATTTACTCCTGATCCTCTGTATCATCTAAAACCATTTGCATCCCTTTGTCTCATGTCGTTGATTTGGGATACATCGTGGCCCTCCTTCGACATGGTCACTTCTTGTTGACTTTAGTTCATTCTCCAGAAAGTTGACTGAAAAACTCCCTTCTAGTACCTTAGAGCTTGCATGCCTTAACGATAAGTTCTTCACACTCGATGACAAGTTCACATCACTGGCTTTCAATTGGGTGATTTCATCAGTGTTTGACTTCATTTCCTTTATTCACATTCCGTGAATTCTGCTGATATTACCTTGAGAACCATTGTCATTATTGATGGTTTCTCTTGCACTTGTTAACAGTTCCCATAATCGGTTGGTAATCATGTGATTTTCTAACATGTTCGACATCAACACATCTATTCACATGTTAGAATTTGTACTTTGATCAGGTTATGTTGGAGCGCAAGATACTGGGCTCAGATTACAAAAGTCTAGGTTGCATGGCGATGTGAAATGATTGTGCTCATATGCATGTCTCTCTCAGACGAGTGGCTGCGACCATACCATGAGTTGTCATATGTGATCCTTCTCATTATTGGATGGTTGTGACCATACCTTGGTTTTGATATGATCCTATTTATCGGATGGCTACACCCATTCCTAGATCCATTTACATGATCATTCTCTAGATGGTTGCGTCCATACCACGATTCATGTATCATTTGAGAGATTTTTCAATTATGTATATGTATATGTCCTTGGTTGCAGCTTTTCTGAAGACAGAATCCGGTTCCCCGCACTGATTCATAAAGCATTTCAACACTCACTCTAGTTTGGCCATCATGCTTTAGGGGGAATCTGTTACACAACATTTTGTCACTATCCCTGTACTCCCCGTTCCATGATCTTGGAGGATCACTACTATGAACCTTACATGCTTTCCCTTCATGAAGAAACTCCCATTGTTTCCCTCTTCGTGAGCAGAACAATTCCCTTTTGCCTCATTTCCCAAAAATCTTCTGTTTTTCCCAGTTTACAAGACTAACGCTAATGACCCGTGTCCTCCTCACGCTGATATGCAGGGATTATAACTATAGTTAGCACCAACAAGAAAAATTAAGCCTTTTTCCAATCATGTGGATCCCCTTTCGGAAGTTTTTTAAATAAGGAGCCGAAGCTTCCAGCTCTAGAAGCTTCATAACAGAAGTCTGGTAAATGGTTAAGCCAAATGGAGTCAAGGAGATTAGTTTGGACTCCTTTCCCCTATTAGGATGGAAATACCTCAAGAGATAAGACCTTCTCCCATGAGAAGAGGAACCATCTCCTTCCATCCATGCTGTATAAATCTCCCCTTTTCCCAAGCACAAGCTAGTTCTAATTAGGCTCTGGTTAAATTTTTGATGGTGGAGTAATCAACAAGTTATTCATAGTTGTAGCTCTCTAGTTGTGCGTGAGGGAGAAGTGTGAATTTGGTTTAGTGTGAAGACTAAAGGGAAGAGCCTTAAAACTACCATTGTTGAGGGCATCATGGAATGCTAATGGAAGTGTGTGGGAACCTGGATTTCTCGGAGGAGAACAACAACGTCAAGACAACAGTTGTAATCTCTTCTTGAGTTAATATATATATGCAACTATCGATTGATTTCCTACATAATATGTCATCTCACATGTTTATGGCTTAATGTTTCTTGACTTGTTAAGTAGGTTGAATACAATTTGTCTATTATCACAGTTGTTGTTTACTTGTTTTAGGTGCTCAAAGAAGGAAACGCGAGATAGTTGGAGCGAGGAAACATGGTCATCACCAAATGGGATAAGGGTACTAAGAGGTAGGCCATCTTAATTGGTTCTAACCTAAGGAAATATTCCATAGAATGTCTAGTTTGTGGCTAGACCTGCTCTCAGGCTAGAGGAATTGTTTGTGTCTACACTTAGAATTTTACTTCACCACAGGATCTCGGTCGACAAATCTTGGAAAAATTTTCCCCCTTTGTCGCAACTGGTTCCTTTGACCTAGGGAAAATACCAGAAAGCTTGCAAAAGTCAGAAGTTTAACATATCTAGGGTTAAAAAACTTGGGAACATTAAGATAATTGAAAAAATAAGAAACCCTAAGATGAAAACAGAAGGTCACTTAGGTTTCTAAATCTGAAGTATAAAACCCAGTGGGTTCACCAATTTTGTTACTGGAAACGTTCAAAAAATCCCTAGTGGAGTCGTCAATTTTGTTCTAGTGTTTTCTTCTCAATGGTGTATGAAAAGAAGCCACTTATGATTGTGGATGATAAACAAACTCAACAATATAAATGGATGCTAAACATTGTAGGTCTGTAGAAATTGATAGAAACAAAACCTGCCAAAATTCTGATCTATGCAACAATCATAGTTAAACAACAAAAAGAAATAGCAATAACTCCAATCATCCAATGGAAACCAGATATACAAAGAATAGTTTTACTATAACCCCTATGAAGGAAACAAATAAATGTTACCAGTCCCCCACTATGGTATGGGTTCTTGGCTATCCTCAAATATCTTTAGCTTGTGTAGAGTCTCTCTCCTCTATAATGTGTAAACCCAACAAAAATATGGTGTGTGACAATGAAAATAATCATGGTTACAACAGTGAGTGCAACAATAAAAATAATCCAAAGTGAATAATGAATGGAAAACCCTTCTATTTATAAAAAAATATTGAGTTATCCTAAAATAGAGAGCAATAATAAAATATTATTAACCTCATTGTTGGAATAACCACTTGGAATATTTTATTATATTTGGTTAGGAGGAAAAAAGTATTTAAAGTTTTATTTAGAAATAATAAATAAATAATTGCTTTATTTATCATCTCAAGGAATTGGTTAAGGAATAATAAATAAATAATTATTTATTTAATTATTCCTAAGGTATTTAGTCAAATTTGACAAAGAATAATAATTAATTAGTGATTAATTAATTATTCTTAGAGAAAAATAAGATAATTAATTATTTATCTATTTATTTTTCATAATTGGGTCAAATATGACAAGGAATAATAACTGAACAATGGTTTAATTAATTATTCCTGGAAGAAAATCAAATAAATAATGATTTATTTAATTATTATTCATGAGTTTAATTATAAATTACTTAACAAAGGTGATTTATTAAGTAATTTCTCATAGTGAAAGCAATTTTATTATGGTAAAATTGGCTTTACATGGTGTACTTCAATCCATCTAGTAAATTATGCTCGATGATCAATTTTTTGCGGATAACAATTATTGTAATCGTCGTCGTTTCTAGTATCACTAAATTACTATCATTACTTTTACATTGTTGCCTTTACTGTGATTTTTGGAAATTGATGTGACTATGCAGAGTAATTTTTATGTCTTGACATTATCTCCTTAGGAAGCGTCTATCTGTGCCAAGGAAAATTTGTAATAGGTCTTTAGCAGTGCTTAGTAGTTAAAGTGCTAGGTAGCAATGGGAGGAATGATGGTAAGACATGAACCCGATTCTGATAACATCTTATTACAGTACCTGGAAGTTCTCGAAATTTTGCAAAATGCAAGGTGTTTAAGTTATTTTGTGAAATTGAGTTAGTTTCTCTGGAGTTTTCATAAACCCTAACTGAACATTACTATGAATTCATGGGATTTAGAATTATTGTTATAGAGGAGATAATTGCAAGACTATGATGGCTTCCACATAGAGGGTATGGGTGGTTTTCAAGGAAGGTGGTGATTCCATTAGCTAAGGCTAAGTTTCTACGAGAAGTAAATGAATTTAAAACTAAGGGTAGGGACTTTGACAAAACATCCCTTCCCCACACTTGGGAGGATGTGGTTCTCTTCATTCAGAAATTTATCACCTATGAGGGTCGCTTTGGGATTGTATTCAACTATCACTTTTAGTTTTCAAAAAACCTTAGGATAAGGAAGTTGATAAATCTCCCTTACTATTTTTTGAAGTTGCTACAACACATGGAAGAGGTAGTGCGAGGGGAAAAACATCTGGAAACTTGTTTGACCAATTATGCACTTATCAAATTGGTCATAATTCACTCACTACAGGAGCAGGGGAGTTTGTGGCCTAATTTTTTAGCAAGACCATGTGCACGTGTAGAGGATGATGAAAGTGAAGAGCACAAGGAGAGTTTTGACACAACACCTACAGTTGAAGTGACCAAACCTCCCAGAGGTAGGGTTGTTACACCCCTGAGGAGTAGAAAAGATTGAACCCTTAGGAAAAGTAGGGAGGAAGTATTTTCTGGAACTGGCCATCGAAACCCTAAGAGATGGATCTCTATAAATAATTTTTCTAGTACATCTTCAAAAGGAATAGGGGCATGAAAAAAAGACCCTTTGGAGGTGTCTAGTGGATCATCAGAAAATAGCTATCATGGGAATCATATAGAAGAATAACCAGAAGAAGAAATTGCTAAGACAACAATACCTAAGCCAACAGTTGAAGAAATAAAGGTTTCTAAGAAAACCAAGGATGACTCAGGATAGGTTAAGGTAATGAATAGAATACTGGAGAAGCCGATTGGTGGAAGGAACCCTGAAAACGGTGTGAGTGGTTTTTACACAAAAGACTACTCTAGCACACAAAAAATGTACTATTATAGTTGAACTAGGGGAGCCTGAGAAATGACATTATAAGACAAAATAGGAAGAGTCTATAGAGGATGGTTCAACCATGCCTGAAACCTCTACTACTACACAAGAATTGAAGGAAGAATCCAATGAACAAGATAACGAAGAAGAACCAGTAGCAGGAAAATCTATGAAAGAAGTTACAAGAGGTTCCACTCTATTAGGTAAGACTGAGATCGACCCCCTTTTCCATCAAATTGAAAAACCAAAATGAATATTTAAGAAAACAATGTGTCTTGGTTAAGGAACAATTTCAATTTAAGAAGAAAAAAGAGTTAGATGTGTTATTATAAGCAGTAGGAAAAACATCATCAACTAAAACAACCATGTAAGTATGTGTAGTGTGTCAACAAAGTTTTAAGGAAGTTGGAGTGGTAGAATCAATTACTGTCTTAGTAGGAGTTCAAGTGGAAGGACAAAATGATGAACTTCAACCTACTGCTTCATAAGAAGTTGTTGACGATGTTTTTTTTCATAAGAACATGCAAATGAAGTAGAGAATGGAGAAGAAAAATAGTTTGGTACTCCAAAATAACATGTTTATGACATTGTTGCTACACAAGAACCAATAGTTGAAACATAGTAGACTAAAATTAATTTGATTGCCTCTCCACAAGAACCTATAAATGATGTTAATGTTAGATATGGACCAATGACCGAGATAATGCAATAGGAGGAGAAAGGGGATAAATAACATATTGTTGAGTTTCAGGTTGTAACAACATAAAAAACAACCAAGCTAAAATATGAAGAAATATTGAGAACAACTTATTTTTTTAGGGAAGTAGAAAATTGGAAGAAGTTAGCAGCCTTCCCTAAAGACAAAGTTATTTTTTTGAAATGACATGAGGAGATGGTCATGAACATTAAGAAGGAATGGGATGAAAATTTAAGAATTCAAGATTTTGTGAGGGTTCAAAAAGAGAGGAAGAAAGCAATAATACAAGTGAAGGAATTGTAAGAAGATATGCAACTATTATAGCAAGAGAAGGAATTTATGTATGAGCTTATTGATGGTTTACTAAGTTGCAAAATTCCTTCTCCATCTTATCCTTTATATCTATAGGAAAAATGTTTTCTCTTTCAATTGAAAACCCTTAAGGAGAAACGACCATATAATACAAGGAAAGTTCAAGATTTCTTGGAAAATTTTCAGTGTTAATTTCTCAAAACAACATTTGTTGTGTGAATTATATTTGCATGACCTTGCTTGTTTTGGAGATATATATTTTAATTTGACACCTTATGTGGGGGATGTTCAATTGAGGAATTTTGTATCTTTTGCTCAAAACTAGGTAATTTGGAAAGCTACATATGACACCATAAAACTTAATGAGGGATGAGTAAAGTTGTGCATAAGAAATTAGCTTGGCTCTGTTGATCTTGTCACTAGGGAACACAATCATATATTGAAACTTCCAACTACCCAAGCATTGGTAATGGAATAATATTGGGGTTATGTTTTGCATATATGCCTTAGAAATATTCAGGGGATAAGAGCTAATTAATTAGTAGGGAGTAAGCTAAGGTGGAATATTGTCAACATGAGCTCAAGGAAGAAGACCCATATTGTCATAAATTTTTTATAAAATCCTTTCTAGAGTTCCTAAATATGTGGATTGCATTAAGTGGAGTGGCCTAGGATGGATTGGACTTAGATATAAGTTTCCTATTATTTTACTCCCAACTTATCATTGTCAGCGCCCATATCACTTTACTAATAAATTATGGGAAATCGAGATGGTCCTTTCTCGAGTTTACAAGGGCAGAGCGGAGGACACTATAAAGTCCTATGGTTTCTCAAAAATGCACTCTTAGCATGTTAGGAACTAGTCACAAGGGTTTGCACGAGGACATGCACATGCTTAAGTCGGGGGAGATGTTGGGCCATGGAATACTTACCTTTTTGCATTCACTTTCTTATTCCTTTTTCTCCCTTGTTGACCAACAAGAGCACATTTTACCACTATAAGAACCATTATTTATCTAAGTATGTCCTTTTCTAAAATGTCACCTTCTTAGTCTAATTCTTCTTATAATTTGTCATTGGAACTATTGTCTTAGGTGATTTTTATTATAGGAACTGATAATATGGGTTTTTCCAAGTTTAAGTGGTCTCTTGAAGTTGTTGTTACAGGTTTACACTTCTTAGTTTCCATTATTGATTTGGGAAAAGACTCCAAGAAATGTTGCTAATACACAAATAATTTTCCTTATGCATGTTGTCATTTTCTCACATGGACTGAATATGGAGTGCATCTAGTCAAAGTCAGTTCAACTACTAGGAGATATGCATGGAGCATATAGACAATTAAAGGAAATATTTTACAAGTTTACCCCAATCAACCTTGTGTCATCATATCTCTCTCTGAGTATTTTTCACACTTTGTAGTGCACCAAACTATGGTGAGGACGAAGGGCCTTCCTTCTTAGCAAAGATCACTGGTTAAATGGAATACAATAATTATTCGTATTAATTCTTATCAGTTATGTTATTGTTGTTACTGTCAATTTTATTTATTAGCCATTGGTTACAGAAGCATTTTTTTAATGGTGTGACAACATAATTCCTCGACTGATCTCTCTTAGTGTAGTAGCATGTTATTTACTTTCCTATTACACATTGGATTGAAATTTCATTAAATGTGTGTGTTCAACATTTGATTGGGTGATCAAGGGTTGAAAGAGTGTTTTTTATGGATGAGAGTGGTTGTGTGACAAAGTCATTTATTATGTGACTGTGTGGCTCTATTATGATTATGTTGAAAGGTGTAACAGCTTGAATGTTTGTTGAGAGTGAGTTTTGCAATGACCTTGGTTTGAGATTCATTATGCTAGTTATCATTTCCCTTGCATAGACTTTGCATGATAGCATTTAAAGTTAAGCCTACCCGGATTGATAATTAATGTGAGAGTGGACATGTTGCTTCGATTTAAAGGAACAATTGTTTCCCCCAATATTTAGTGTGAAAGTTATTTAATTCCTATTTCAGTTTGATAGTGTGCCCATTTCATTTAAATGTGTGTTTCATAATTTGTGGAGCTAATAGTTTCTAGGAGTGCTCTTCTTTTCCAAATAAGAGTGACAGTGTGAAAGAGTGGTTTTATTCCGCATTGTGTGTTTATTTCTTAAAAGTGTGAAAAATGTTTGAGAGTGTAACAACCATAGTGTTGAATTGCTGGGAGTGTGATTACAATGATTGAGTTTGACATTCATTAGCATTAGTCATAATTTTACCTTGCATATATTTTGTGTAATAGCCTTGCAATAAAAAAACCGACCCAGATTGACAATTAATGTGAATAGTTTGAAGCATTTCTCTAAATTAAAAGGACAATTGTTCTGCCCAACAACAAGATAAATCAAAACCTATACACAACTTTGACATAATGCAAGTTGATGCAAAACTTGGAATGTTGTATGAAATATGAAGAATAATTATTTTATGGTAAAAATAAACATATAATAAATAAAAAGTGTATAAAATAATTAAATAAAAAGTCTACAATTCGAATAAATCATATAGGCCAATAAATGAAGACTTGGCATGCATTTTAGTGAAGCAAGACAGTGTTTGCCTGCTTCACAAAAATGCATGCCCAACCTTCATTTCAAGGCCAAATTGAATGATTCAACTTGGAGATTATTTTTTTACTGATAGGTAAACTTAATAGAATTAAACATGTTTAATTTTTTACCATTTGATCTATATGGCAGGAAATATTCTACCATTTAACAGGAGGATGTCATTTATCCTATCATGTTCCAATCGTTTTCCAACCAATTTTACAACTAGAATGTACAACATTTTTCATTGGCTAAATATGACAAAAAAGGGTATGTTTCGTCTATTCTATCTTGCAAGAGATGAAAAATGGCATATAAATAGAACAATATCCAACTAACTTATTGAAAGTCAACTATTGATATCTTGTTCTCCATCCAGATAACAAAGTCGGTCCACTTTTTGTTTTGTAACATGTCCTTTTCGAAGTTTAAATGTTGACAAGTGAAATTAAATCATTCATTCAAACCAAGTGTATAGTGAGGTGGAAAATAGTAGAATACACCATTTGCAACTAAAATCACTCAAAAAAAATGAATAATGAGGGTATGGTAGACATTTTTTTGAGTTGCTTAGAATTGGTTTAAAAACTAAGAAATTGTCATATTTATCAAATATTGCAAGAAACTGGGACATAATATGAGGAATGTGAAAGAGGTTTTTGTCATACATCCATATATATTAAACCCCATGGGCTTATTTCCAATTAATGGTAATTTTACAACTTTCCAGAGCTATTTTTATAAGCATGGTTTTGTACACTTGCACTTTGTTCTTGACATAACATTTCAACAACTTAAGTCACTAGTTTTGAAGTTTGACCAAGAGAATTAAAAATTGTGCACAAGTGTAAATAAATTATTCATTAAAGTATCACTATACAATATTTGTGTGCATTTATACCTTTATGGATTTTATTTTAAATCAAATTTCCATCATAGTAAAAATGGTTAAAAGTGCACTTTTCATAGATCTATTGTGAGCAGATGAGGGAAGGTAACAAAAATCCAATCGGGGAATGTTATTTCCAAATACGTGTATCTATTTCATTTCCAAATCCATTTACTATAATAATTTCAGAACAATTTTTGGCTTGCATTTTTATTAATCTAAGGGGACATCTCTTGAATACATGACAACCCTTAGGTGTTTTTGCTCAACATGCTCCTTTTTAGCCCATATTGAAAAACCAAATGTATAGTGAGCCAAAAAATAATAGAACACACCATTTCCAACTGAAACCACTCAAAAATAAGGAAGAATGAGGGGATGCCAAACATTTTTCCGAGCTCGGTAAAACTGGGTTAAAAACTAAAAAATTGTCACTTTGTCAAACCAATTACAAGAAGCAGACACAAAATATGAGGAATATGAAAGAGCTTTTTTTCACAAATACCTCTATCTTCAGCCCCATATGCTTATTTTCAATTAATCATATTTGTACAGTCTTTGGAAGGCATATTGCTAGGCCAATTTTTCTACATTTGCACATTATTCTTGACAAAACAATTCAAGAACTTATGCCATCAGTTTACTATTTTGACTAAAAGACCTACAAATTGAGCACAAGTATAAATAAATCATTCATTCAAATATGATCGTGGAATCTCTACATGCATTTGTATGTTTATAGCTTTAATTTTACAGCAAATGTCATGCATAGTAAAAATGTTTAAAAGTGCCCTTTTTATAGATTGAATGTTGATTACAAATCTTACTATATAAAAGTTAAAGCATAAATTCTATTATATATAAATTTTATACTATAAAATTTATTATTCATGTAAATGTATAAAAGCCTACTTAGTTGGCATCCTCAACATGCATCCTACGCATCCATCCTCCACGTGTATCCATGCATGCATCCTTCGTGTGCATCCTCAACCCCTACCCTCAACTTCTATCCTTAGCATGCATGCTCAGTGTGCATTCTAGACTTCCATTCTCAACGTGCATTCAAATTTGATTCAAAGGCATCGTTATCCATGGAAACAAGGGCCTGATTTGTAATGCCATCAACTCACAAACATGGTTTCTAACTTGAGAGTTTCAAGATGAAAAAATTCCAAGAGAGTGTTGATGAATGGAATGATAGAAGCAAGTGGCCAGAAGGTATGCTCGATATACTCTTAAGAGAAAAAGTGCAGTTTTTTTTTGGAGATTTTAATTTCATAACTAAAGAGATATATGCAGATATTTTTTAACAATGATCATGAGTCAAAAGAATTGGTAATTTTTGGGCATAAGGTTTATCTAGACCCTGATTTGGTTGCTAGAGAAACTAATATACCACGTAGGGGATGATTAATGTTGGGCCACTTGAAAACACCTAAGGTAGAATAGAATGAGATTTCCAACAAAATCGGTGGAAAAAGACAATTGTTCCCATAGGATTATACATAACCTTGATTCATATTGGCCTCAGGACCATTCTAAACCAACACAAGAAAGATATTTTTTGTGAATGCATGAAGCTAGTCATACACTGGGTTGAAGACTTGGACATACATGTACCTTTTCTATTGGTTAAGAAATTGCACCAATGATTGTAGGAAAGTAAAGTTAAGAGGGTCAAGTTTAGTTACTTTGGAATACTACAAAAAATTATTGACATATATCGACCCAATGTAGTGAAATTAAGTAAAAAACTTACAATAGGAGGTGTAAAGTGCAGGAACGAAATGAGAAAATACCTCAACATTTTCTAGAGAAGAATGTGGAAGGGGTTGCTCCTACAACCACTTCAAAATTATATGAAGAATTTTTGGAGGAAAATATGGAAAATCTAGGAAGTGACATCAATCAAGAGAACCTTGATGGAATTGTTGTTGTTACAGTTTTGGTAGACTTAAATAGATTCTAAGATGCAGATATGGTGTAGGGATTTGTCAACACTAATGAAGAAGCTATTGATTATTGTATTTTTTCTTCTTCAGAGGGTCAAGATGATTCTTATATAAAATTATGTGAATTTGGCATGATTAAGGATAAGAAAATTAATTAAATCACATAACAAGTTGTAGATTTAGAGAAATCCAAATAGTTATTATCTTCTCCACAGGTTCACCATGATTCCTAAAAAAGGAGTTGTGAAATATGCATGAATAAGGATCAACAATTTCTTCATCTGAAATAGGAAGCCACAAGATTTTAGAAAGGTATACTAGACAATGAACAGAGGGAAAAGGTGTCTAGAGACAAGTACAAAAGATATATTGAAGAGTTGAAAGCTAAAAAATTTAAAGCTATAGATGATGGAATTAAGGAACTTAATGATTTAAAAGAAAAGTATAGGGTTGAAATGAATAAATATGTAGCCAAGATACTAGAACTTAAAAATGAGCTTAAAAACAGGGTTGAGGTTCTTAACATACCACCTCTACAGACCTATATTCCACCTACAGTAAAACTTATGCAAGAAGTGAAGGAGAAAGAACAATATATTCATACTTTAAAGGTTGAATTTCAAAAGAAAATAAGTAAATTGGTTACTAAACATAGGAAGGAGATCAAAAATTATGAAGAAAGGGTTAAAATAATGAAGAGTGAGATTGAAAACAAAGATGAAGCATTGAAATATGGTAAGAAATTGAAGGCCTTGTTAGAGTTTGAGTACTCATTAAGAGCATGAGAGAATATCTTGAATCGATCTATTCAAGCAGTAGATACTAAAAGAGAGAAACATAAAGATACCTTACTTAAGTATCATCAGGCCTTGCAAGAGTGAGAGATATGATTTTTTAAAGTTGTTGCAGCAATGGATGCTAAAGGTGATGTTTTTGACACATAAAAAAAGAAGGAATCACTCAAGAGCAAGCTAATTGCAAAGGAAGAGCATATGAAGGAGCTTAAAATAAAATTATTAGACAAGCAAGTAGCAAAACATTTGGGATGCCAAAGTGAGATACAAGATTTGAACTCCCAAATTCACGTTTTGTAGAATAAGCCAATAGCTCTTACACTTGAAATTTTGCTAATTGCATATCAATGAGATTTGAAGGTTGAATTTCCTAAAGTTAAAGGTGAGTTGATATGCGCGAAGGATACTATTAAAGAAAAATAAAAAGAATACTCTGAAAAGTACAAGAAGCATGCAGAGTCTTTGAAGAAGCACAGTGATGAGAAAAATAAATTGCAAAGTTAATTGATACAATATAAAAACAAAGTAAAGGAGTTGGAAGATTAATTATAAGCAGTTATTGCAACTTCCAAATAACCAAAGGCTTCTACATAAGAAAACGAAATTGTATTGCATTAGATTCTTGTGAAGAGGAGGGCTTGCAAAAACCTCCGAAGAAACCTAGATTTAAATAAAGAAAATAGTCGTATATGTTGTTACTATAAATACATTTCAATGTTTAATATTTTTTTTTCCAGAACTGAAGAGATAGATGCAATTATATTTTAACTATGATCATGAGTCGAAGGAATCAATATTTTTTGGGCATAAGGTTTATCTAGACCCTGATTTGGTTACCAGAGCAACTACTATACCATGTAGGGGAGGAGTAATGTTGGACCACTTGAAAATCCCTAACGTAGAATAGACTGAGATGGCCAACAAAATCAGTGGAAAAAAATAGTTGTTCCCAAAAATGGTTTAAAAATGGAAGATTTTCCCATAGGATTATACATAACCTTGATTCATATTGTCCCCAAGACCATTCTAAATCACCACAAGAAAGATATTTCTGGTGAATGCATGAAGCTAGTCATACACTGGGTTCAAGACTTGGCCATATATATACCTTCTCTATTGGTTAATGAATTGCACCATGGATTGTAGGAAGGTAAAGTTAAGAGGGCTAAGTTTAGCTACCTAGGAATACTGCAAAACATTATTGACCTATATTGACCTAATGTAGTGCAATCAAGTAAAAAACTTACAATAGGATGTGTAAAGTGCAGGAAGGAAACGACAAAATACCTCAACATTTTCTAGAGAAGAATGTGGAATGGTTTGCTGCTGCAACCACTTCACAATTACATGAAGACTTTTTGGAGGAAAATATGGAAAATCTAGGAAGTGACATCAATCAAGAAAACCTTGATGAAATTATTGTTGTTGCGGTTTTGGCATACGTAAATACATGCCAAGATGCAGATATGGTGCAAGAATTTGTCAACACTAATGAAGAAGTTATTGATTATTGTATTTCTGCTTCTTCAGAGGGTCAAGATGATTCTTATATAAAATGATGTGAATTGTGCACGATTGAGGATAGGAAGATTAGTTAAATCACGTAATAAGTTGTATATCTAGAGAAATTGAAATATTTATTATCTTCTCCAGAGGTTCACCACGATTCCTCAAAAAAGAGTTGTGAAATATGCATGAATAAGGATCAATAGGTTCTTCGTCTAAAATAGGAAGTCACAAGCTTGTATAAATGTCTAGCGAACAATGAACAGAGGGAAAATGTGTCTAGAGACAAGTACAAAAGATATATTGAAGAGTTGAAAGCTAAAAAATTTAAAGATATAGATGATAGAATTAAGGAACTTAATGATTTAAAAGAAAAGTATGCGATTGAAATGAATAAATATTCAGCCAAGATACTAGAACATAAAAATGAGCTTAAAAATAGGCTTGAGGTTCTTAACATACTACCTCTATAGACTTGTATTTCACCTACAGTAAAACATATTCAAGAAGTGAAGGAGAAAGAACAATATATTCATACTTTAAAGGTTGAATTTGAAACTAAAATAAGTAAATTGGTTACTAAACAAAGGGAGGAGATCGAAAATTATGAAGAAAGGGTTAAAATGATGAAGAGTGAGATTGAAAAGAAATATGAAGCATTGAAATATGGTAAGAAATTTAAGGCCTTGTTAGAGTTTGAGCACTCATTAAGAGCACGAGAGAATAGCTTGAATCGATTTATTCAAGTAGTAGATACTAAAAAAAAGAAACACAAAGATACCTTGCTTAAGTATCATTGGGCCTTGCAAGAGTGAGAGATATCATTGTTTAAAGTTGTTGCAACAATGGATGTTGGAGGTGATGTGTTTGACACATCAAAAATGAAGGAATCACTCAAGAACAACCTAACTGCAAAGGAAGAGTATATTAAGGAGCTTAAAATAAAATTATTGGACAAGCAAGTAACAAAACATTTGGGATGTCAAAGTGAGATACAAGATTTGAACTCCCAAATTGATGTTTTGCAGAATAAGCCAATAGATCTTACACTTCCCATTTTGCTAATTTCATATCAATGAGATTTAAAGGTTGAATTTCCTGAAGTTAAAGGTGAGCTAAGACACGTGAAGGATACTATTCAAGAAAAACAAAATGAATACTCTGAAAAGTATAAGAAGCATGTAGAGTCTATGAAGAAGCATGATGGTGAGAAAAATAAATTTCAAAGTTACTCGATACAATATAAAAACAAAGTGGAGTTGGAAGATAAATTACAAGCATTTGTTGCAACTTCCAAAGAACCAAAGGCTTATACAAAAGGAAAAATAAATTTTATTACATTAGATTCTTGTGAAGAGGAGGGCTTGCAAAAAGCTCCCAAAAAACCTAGAGTTCCATAAGAAAAATAGTTCTATATGTTATTACTATAAATACATTTCAATGTTTAATATAAAAATGTTTTTTTTTTTTTTTAATAATGTTTTTGTTTATGGAAATAATGTAGTTTTCATGTAATTAGTTTCTCTTATTTCAATAATATGGTTCTTTGTTATTCATAGAATCAAAAGGACTTACACAGTCAAATCGAAGAGAAA
The DNA here is from genome assembly GCA_031772625.1 of Pinus tabuliformis. Classification (NCBI taxonomy): domain Eukaryota; kingdom Viridiplantae; phylum Streptophyta; class Pinopsida; order Pinales; family Pinaceae; genus Pinus; species Pinus tabuliformis. Next base: position 1,244,364,243 of record CM062819.1, read on the forward strand.
TCCTATTTGAATGATCCATTCATGTGTTCCAATAATTATTCACCAAATGTTAGGGTTGTATTGTCTACAAAGGACTCTAAGATTTTATTTATTATCACTAAGGAGTCAATTTCTAAAACGTTGGGTCTATTTGGGTCTCCCATGAATTCTTCCTATCCTACAATTGACATAGTTAAGGATAAGATAGTTTCCAAATTAAAATCTTGTTTATCTCTACAATATATATAGAGGAATGCACTTTTGCAATATTTGTACCTATCCCTTCCCAAAACAATTTACTATAATCATTTTCATATAAGGGGCTCACTTGCATTTTTTTAAACTAGGATGACATACCATGAATATAAGACAATCCTTAGGAGTTTTTTCTCAACAAACACATTTTTAGCCCAAATTTAAAAACAAGGTGTATGGTGAGGTGGAAAATTATAGAAAACATCATCTATATAGTCTTCAACATGAATTTTTCTAAGCCCAATTTTGTTTTTTTGCACTTTCTTCTTAACAAAAGAATTTAAGAACATAAGTCATTAGTTTTGAATTTGAGCAAGAGACTTACGAATTTTGCACTAGTGTAAATAGATCATTCTTTCAAAGCAGGTACATAGTAAGGTGGAAGATAGTAGAAGAAACCATTTTCAATTGAAACACTTATAAATAAAGAACAATGAGGGTATGGCGGGCATTTTTCTGAGCTGGGTAAAAGTGGTTTAAAAAATGAGAAATTGTCATTTTTTCAAATCAATTGTAAGAAACCAACACAAAATTCAAGAAATGTGAAATTATGTTTTGTCACAAATGCATCTGTCTTCAGCCCCATAGGCTTATTTATAATTAATGAAATTTGTATAGTCTGGGGTGGGTATTTTTTCATCGAAGGGGTTTCTATATCAACCTCAAGTGGATCAACATTTGTTGAATTTTTATTTTTAACTATAATTAGATGGCCAAGATTAAATATGGGGTGAAATATGCTTCATCTAAGTCCCAGATCGATGGCTCAAGCATGAGAGAGCATGAAGAGATGGGAAAGAATATTTGAAAGTTATAAAACAAAAAATTATAAACATAGATCCATTAATCATGAGAGTCGAAGCGTTTCCATTCTCCCAGATGTTGTCAATCATTCAAAGTGTTTCCATTCTCCCAGATCTTTTCGATGGATAGGCTTACCGGGCTTGCTGTCGATAGTTCCTTGTGGAAGATGTAAAATTTAAGCCTAGCGATGGCATTTAGGAGCCAATGACCTCCGCTTATGTGACAATGAATGTGCATAGAAAATTTTCCCTAATATTTCTACCACTACGCAAGAACTTCATCTTTCTGTAACCTGTTATATCATCCCTACAACTATCCACATATATAAAGAACTCATAGGCTTTAAATTTCTAAGCCATCCATGTAAGCATTTGTGCTTGCGGTTCAGAGCTCCCATTTTTTTACAGAGAACCAGAACGTGTGGTGAAAGATTCGAGAGCTACAACAAGGAATACAAGACATCTTCCATGGAGGACATGATTATATGTTCCCAAACCATCTTGGCGATGACATCATGGAGCCCTTATTTTGTTTCTACCACGTATTTAATCTCTGCACAACGAACGTCCGAGAAAATTATTAAAACTGTCATGTTGAAAAAATCATGTGCCAGGGTAAGCGATTTAAATTGTTTTGCAAATGGTGGATTCAGAGTTATGATTTCATTAATCATGTATTAACCATTTTTTCTTTTCAAACTGCTCTGGCTCTTTACCTCTGGGTTACTCATAATCCTCTACCTACTCAGAAAATGACCCATACACAACATCCAAGCCATAGGCAGGTGTCCACACATTTCATTTGTTGAATTAAGGTAGTCCTTTAAGTTTGTTCTTATATATACCAACGACATTGTAATCATTTATTTCATGTCCGATACAATTATGCAATCCTTTTGGAAAACAGACCCTGACAAATTACATGAATTCTGGTTATAGGTTGATTTATTTTTTACCTTTTGAATATAAATTAACTTCGCTATGATGTTTTATATATACTTAGTAAATATTATTGTAAATCCAATGGAGATGAATTGACTAGTATTAAATAAAATTACCATTCTTTCTCCTTCATTTATAACGGTTGGAAATAATGTTAATACTAAGAGGGGGGTGAATTAGTATTAAGGCTAATTTAAATTTTTATGTCAATGTATATTTATTATTCAAACTTGGGAACCATCCATATAACCATCAACAACATATTAATTGGCAGCAATATGAAATCAACATACAAGCAAACACCATGAGCACCATACAGTCGAGCCACAAAGGTTTTACGTGGATACCCTTTCGGTAAAAAGCCACCAAATTTTGTGGTTGTTATTAATGTACACTAAGAGAACCTTAATAGATCAATCTTGTTTGTGAGCCACCACTCATAGGAAGCACAAACTCCCTTTGATTGTTTTCTAGCACCCACTAACAGAAAGAACCAACTCCCTCTTTTTGTAGACACCTGTCCATCTTACTAGAAGAAGCATGTGAAGCACCAACTTCACAGATTTGTTGCAAGCACCAACTTGCAGTTCCTTCGATTTATGCAAGCACAAACATGTAGGAGGCCCTAACCCCCAAACCTTCTCAAGTACCCACAAACGATCACTATCACAGAGCACTCTCTGCACTCTACACCAAGATACTCAACTAGGATCTTTGCTTTTGACCTTCTTTATGCTTAGGTAGACATGGCCTCCTCTTAGCAAAACACTCACAACCGAAGTTCTCCACACGACCCACACTCCATAGCGCATACTCTTCTCTTTCCCTTCTTCTCTTCAATAGAATCTCTCGGCCCCACACAACAGAAAAGGCTCACTCAACCTTCTTACTCTGCACAGGCACCTTCAACATATTCTCATACAACAACACAACCTCTCATAGGGTCTCTTTTTTCTGCTAAGGCACTCTAAGCCTTTCCCTATAGAACAACCTCACTTAGCCTCACACAACATGACAGGCTCACTCATCCTTCTTACTTTGCATAGCAACCTTCGACATCTTCTCGTACAACAACACAAACTCTCATGGGGTCTCTTTCTTATGCTAAGGAACTCTCAGCCTTTCCCTGTAGAATAGGCTCACTTATCCTCACATAGTAGCATGCACACTCACACGGAGCTCTCCTAACAGCTCACTCAACAATGCTTCATTCCCCCTTATTGCTCAACTCTACTCCTCTATTTTATTCCTTTTTTGAACACAAGTTAATGTTGCCTCTGTTGTCCACACTGGCTGAGTGTACTCTTGGCATGGTTCTCCATCCTCCTATTTCATTTGACTTGGATTTTGTCGCTGCATTAAACGTGAGGATGGGCATTTCAGTGATCTCCATACTGAGAATTAATTCTTAATCCACCTACACACTTCAACTAGGCATTTTCCTCCCTGTGAATAAATATCTTGTCCCTGAGGCTCTACATGCTTATTCATGACTTCACAAAGCTTGAATTGTACTTCAAACTAGATTCTCTACAATTCATTTAATTCGATGAAGTGTGCACAGGAAGATTAGAGGTAGCTTTCTTTCAACATCAAGACAAGCCCAAAAATTATTTTTTGAGAATCGTGGTACTCTTTGCCTTGACCCAGTAATCTTTGTAGTCGCCATTACTCTTGTGACACCAACTCTTCTATGTGCATTTACTCTCTAACTTCCAATAGATTCATTCCTTAACACTTTGTACTACAATGTCGGAGTCTTAACATATCGTAACTTTATTAAGTGAGACATTATGATATCACAAAATTCATATTCCTTTAACCCCTTCTTGCTTAGCTCATTATCATATTTCTGCCATAGGACCACTGCATTTGACCGTAGACATAACACTCCTCTATATTGGAATATCGCAGCTCTCATATCTCGTAACTTTTATTAAAATGATGCTACAAAACAACAAGACCCTGATATGCCTTTGGCCCCTTTTTTCATATCCCCTTCTCATTTTTCCTCCATGGGTCCGAGTACCATGACCTGGGGCATAGCACTTAGGTGCTAAGGCCTTCAGGCTCATGTCGAGGGCCTATCTCCTTGTATATTCACTCTTGCCCTTGATTCTTTTGGACTTGAAAACCAAGCTTCAACACATCAAAATCCCCCTGTATCATAACTTTTCCTAATTACAATTATAATAAAGTTACAATGTCCTCACCCTCTGATATACTCCATAGCACTTAGGTACTAGCTCTACTCTACGCCCTTAGTTCTTTGGGTCTCCCATGACCATGTGTCAGTCACATCAGATCTCCACACATAAGATCAGAACTTTCCCATAAAATAATTATAAAAGAGATGCAAAAAATCCAACCTCCAAATTCTTACCTCTGAGATGACATGATGTTGATTTCATCGACTCCACGTGGCACCTCCTTAGTGGTAACATGTGTCACATGGATTTTCCCCATTAGGCCACCCAAAATGATGAATCTGACTACCATGTGTCCTCTATACTGCCACATCCTCCTAATATAGTCTACCACATTACCTTCTCATACCCAATCACCTGCTGCCATGTGTCCCATTGGAGGAGAGAGAAAGGGTCCTTCGATCCTTTGGTTTTTAAACTAATTTCTTTGTAAATCCCTCTCCTCGCATGTTTGATGCTTTTTGAAAGAACTCATTCGTAAGGACTTATGAAACTTGAAGGTTCTGATGGTCCTGGCCTTCTGAGATTCCAGCCTTCTTTGATATTCCGATATGATGTATGCAAATCCTTCAAATATTGGCTCCTGATGTTTTGAGCCTTCTCCAATATCCAACATTCTGAGAATCGGCTCCTGATGGTAGGCTTGCTCTTTTCGGGTTTCTTTTAAATAAGCCTAGAATAAAATAAACTGGCGAGGTCCTCGTCTGTTCCTTCCTTGTTCTCGGATCATGCCTTTTCTCAAAAAGGAATTCCATTGAGGTTACGAAGTTCCAAGGCCCCAATATTCCTTACTCCAATCACCTTTTAACTTTTCTATCATGGCTTAAGTCACCAAATTTTAACTAGGAAAAACTCTTGATCTATGAGGCCATTTGTAGACTTCCACATAGTGTTGGAAAGATATTCCAGAGCACTTTCTAGTGGAGAAAGTACGATGTCTACTTTGAGCCCATTTTCTACCTACAAAATGGCTACAAACTCTCTACCATTATTTCCACCTTTTCTCTTCTTCTTCTTCTTCCTAGAACCTGCTCTTCGAAGGAATTTTTAAAAGTTCTACATGCTATTGGAGAGATATTTCAGAGCATAAACAAACTATGCCATATCCAAGAGTATTTGAGCTAATCTCTTGAGGTAAAACCTCCTCCAAAGTATGCGACTCCTGACCACCATAATCATCATTTTATGGTTTCTCCAAGAAGCCTACTACTATGGTTATTCTATATCGGAGACTACAACAACCATAGGACAACCCCTGAACTTGACACATCAATCACATCAATGATAGCATATACATCCATGTTGATTTGGTTGACATCAATGCCAACACACTTTCTAACTATCAGATAATTCCAACTGCCCAACTTGATCTACAAGCATTGATGTTGACATCAATGCCAACACACTCTCTAACTTTCAGGCAATTCCAACTTCCCAACTTGGTCTCCTAGCATGGACGTTGACATCAATGCCAACCCACTTACAACCACTAGCCATCCAGACAATTTCAACTATCCAACGATCTCCTCCTTTGGAATTGATTCCAATGCCTCAACCTTATCACCACTTTGATAGCCAATCCTCATGTTGCTTCCACACTTCTCCTAGCATGAGCCACCAATGGACTTCTCTCCTTTGCATGGGCCATCACAGCTTCTCCACAACTTCTCGAATACTTCTCTCCCCCTTTGACATCAATGGAAATCTATACAAGCTACTTATTCCTCCTCATGCAAGTATCAATTTTCAATGATCAAGGATCTAGCTATTGATGTGCATTTTTCTTTGCAGACTTCTCTTCAAGAGTTTATCACTGTTGTTGCTCTAAAAACTAGACATATGTGATATGCTCCCCCTGAACATATATTGCCTCTAATTTGACTACCTCCATTTTTTTACACCTTATGGCTACTAGTTGAATACTCTCATAGCAATGCATATTTTGTATCAGTTAAAAGGAAATCGATACCAATTAAACTACTCATGGTATTATTGTTGCTAAAAATACCAATCATTAGTGATGAATTTTAACTTTCTATTCACCAATGCGACTTCTTCATCCTCTATGCTCACTCCTCCTAATCTTATCAAATACTTTTTCTCCCCTCGAGATCCTACTGCTCCAAATATGGGATTCTGCTTAAATAATACCAATTACACCAAACATTTGATACAAATTGGATAATGTACCAATAAAACTCTTACATCTCTTTCTAAAAATAAATCCTCATTTGCACAAAATGGTTTCTAGGCCTGAACCTAAGACTTCCAGTTTACATAGCGATACTCATTGAAGATTACGAGACATGTAAAGATTGTACCAATTTTGTTTCATGAACACAAGATTGCTAGGCATAATCAAACTCACAACTTAAATGAAATAAGTGTATTTCACCCAAGGTGAAAACCCTTCATTTTCGAAGAAATATTTCTTCTTGAAGCTGATTATTGTTTCCTGCCACAACTATCAAATCAACTCCCCTTGAGCCAATGCTCTCTGATCTCCTTCATCTGCATCCTCGCTTTTGCATGAGGACTAATCTTACAGATTTGACTTGACTGTGAGCTTCCATTCATTCCACACTTTTGCTACAACCCATCTTCTTCTTCTCGCAACATAAGATATTTTTGTGTACTCCCCCTGAACTCATGTTGGTTTCACTCTTCCTTTCTCTTCAATGTTGATATATTTTAAATAAGAAAATACATTATTGTAATCAATAAGGGTCTCGAATATACCTTCATCTTTTACATGCATCTTTCTTGTATGAGATTTTATGCCCATTTCTGGCTTATTTGGCCTCGTTCAAGGCCAATCTCTTCTTTTAATGAAGATAAACATAGGATGTAATCCCCCTAAGTAGATCATCCTCCTTCTTCATTGAAAAATTATTTTTTTGAGCCTCAACAGAAGCATTACCATCTATCTTCTTCTTTGCCCATGTTTGGTATTTCTCTTGGCTGCACATGACTAGAGGGCACTTATCCTTCAATTCCTATTTCTTCACCCAAACTGACTTGCTTCCATTTTGATTTTTTTGCAAGATAATTTTAATTGGATTATTGTTGCTCCCTCTCCTTACCTGAATCTTGCACTCATTACAGTTAACACTTAGAAATGGTTTTCACACAGGAATATGAGAATCATCCCTCTTAATTTTTGTTTGATTTTTCTTCATAGTTAATTCAACACCTTCATGATTTCTCCTTCTATTGTTCAATGTGATCTCTTTACTTAGAGCACTGAAGAGATACTTTACTTCCTTTCATTGCATCATTTGAGATGCATGCTTTGATTTTTTAGAGTCTACAACCTACTTCCTTGTGCCCAAAAATTCCACAATTGCAACATTCAATTTGGTTTAAGAATGGGGCAAAGGAATTGCCATATCTGCCAGCAATATTTTCAAAACCTCTATCACTGCCAACATGCCTTCTCCTAGCCTCTTTATGCATTCTTGGGTTGCTTCTACTGAACACATCTTTTTTTCTTGCACACCATCTACAATCCATGGCTTTATGTATGAAATTATGGAAAGAAAAGCAATACACATAAAAAGGCTTCTGATGATAGAAGTTACCTTTTCTTTGAAGGGTTTGTCCTTGAGAGGGAAGGGACTTATTTTAGTCCTTTACATGCCTTCCATGGCGGTCTAGAACATTTCCTGCATTCTTTCTTGTAGCAACCTGGCTTTCTTCTGCTTCTCTCCTTACTGCTAATTCTTGTCCTTCTACTATTGTTGTCCAGCAACCACATTTCCCTTGTTGTTTTTGGAACCTCCAACTACCCTTACTTGGATAGATCACCCTTTAGTAATTTCCTCCTCGGAACTCGATTCCTTTTTGAAACCCAAAACAACCTTGGTGAGTGGGTATATCTCCTTAACAAGAATCTCATCCAAGAATTTATTGTTGTCTTCAAGATTCTAATATTTAGACAACTCTTTATTTGACTTTTCTAAGTCATGTATCAATGATACTAATTCAACTTGTAGCCTCTCATAGTAATCTTCCTTCTCACTCAGCTGATTGGCCAACATGCCACGTAGCCTGCTAGCTTGTTCATATTAAGCATTAAGATTTACTATTGTTTTGCTCAACTTCTCCTTTTTCTTGAGATTTCCCTCTAATAGCTCCTTGATCTCTTTTAGAGCTGATATCAACTTCTCTCTAAAGTATATCTGTCAATTAATATCCTTCTCTTCACTATCAGATGTGATAGATGAGTCAACATAGAGATCTAGATTCCTCTCTATGACCATAGGATCTTCCATAGGTCTAAGATGTTTCCCATCTTCATCACTACCTAGGGTACTCTTATTTTCTCCTATGGATGAGAAAACTTGGGATCTATCTTCTTCCTCTTAGCTACTCTCATTGGCCCTACAAATATAATTCTCTCTTCACAACAACTAGATGTATGTCTATCTTTGTTTTCAAAAGAAGAATACGTACATCTAGTGGCTAAATCACCTAACTCTTTACAATTATCACAGAACAATAGCTTACATTCAGAGAAGCATAGTCTCTCTTCAGAGTCTTGATCATCCTCTTAAGAATGATGAGCAACAACTTCCTTACTAGAAGAAGGATCTTCGATATTTTGGGCATATTTCCTTTGAGATGCCTTTGTTTTCTTCTTCCTTATCTTCTTCTCATTATGAACAACCTTCAAAGATTCAAGTTCACTACTTAAGTAGCAAGTTTCTTTGACCTCGTGTTGAGATGTGTGCCTTTCTCCTCCATATAGACATTGCAATCTATCAAGCATTTCCTTTATTGACTCACAATGCCTCACTTTATTGGCATTTGGCTTAGGCAACCCTTTCATGATCCTTTGCTTGGCTTTTGTATTGAACTCATTCCTCTCTGCATATATCACAGACAACCAAATGTCTTCATTGACTATCATCAAGCAGCCTTCCATTATGATCTTCCAGAGCTCATAGTCTAATCCATTTAGAAATGGAACTCCTTCTGTTGTTAGCCAAACTAGATTAGCCTTTTCTTCCCTTTGATATACCTTCTACCGATTAAACTATTCCTGAAGGAACTTGGCTCTGATACCAATTGTTGGAAACAATGTTAATACTGAGACGGGGGTTGAATCAATATTAAGGATAATTTAAAATTTTATGCCAATTTATATTTGTTATTCAAACTTGGAACCACCCATAGAACCATCAACAACATATCAAGTGGCAGAAATATGAAATCAACATACAAGCACACATCATGAGCATCATACACATGATACACAGAGGTTTTACGTGGAAACCATTTCGCGAAAATTCCACCAAAGTTCACTAATGTTATTGATGTAAAATAAGAGCACCAAGTTGTTGTATGCAATCTCCAACCAACACTAAAATAGGAACTAATGTTCATTGTATTTGGAAACCCTCCTTCTTGATATCGGTTATGTCCTCTTCACCAGCCTTTTGGCCCATGCAACACTCTGTTCTCTGCACTCTCTACTACATCTCATTGTTCTGATTAGCAATAGTCACTAGCATGCATCACTCTCTACACTTCCCACTCTGCAACAACATATTCACTTGGGATCTCTGTTGTCAACCTTCTTTCTGCATTGGTACACATGGCCTCCTCTTAGAAGCACACTCATAATCGGAGCTATCCACACGGCTGACACTCCATAGCAGATACTCTCCTCGTGGTTTCCTTCTCTTCCATAGGCTCTCTCGGCCTCACACAGCATCATAGGTTCACCTAGAATTCTTACTCTACAGAGGCACCTTCAACATATTCTTATACATTAGCACAAACTCCGATGGGGTCTCTTTCTTCTGCTAAGGCACTCTCCCCCTTTCTATGTAGAACAGGCTCACTTGGCTTCACTCAACTTTCTTACCCTACTAAAGCACCTTCGTCATCTTCTCATACAATATCACAACCTCTCATGGGGTATATTTCTTCTCCTAAGGCACTCTCAACCTTTCCCTACAAAATAGGCTCACTTGGATACACACAACAACACACACACTCACAAAACGCTCTCCTCACAACTCACTCAACAATTTTGCATTTCTCCCCATTCCTCAACTATGCTCCACCTTTTTGTTCCTTTGTTGCACACAGTTTGACGTTTTCTCTATTTTCCGCAATGCCCAAGTGTACTTCTAGAATGGTTTTCCATCCTATTGTTTCATTTCACTTGGATTTTTCCACTGCATTAAACATGAGGATAGGTGCCTAAGTGATCTCCATACTGAGAATTAATTCTTAGTCCACGTGTGATGAGGCCCCAAATTGGGTAACCTATTGGGCTTATTTCGCCTAATTATCCTTGTTCAATCCTCCATTTTTCATACATTATGCATGTTTTCCTAGTATGTTTATGTTATTTGAATGAATAAGGGTGGTCACTCTACCTAGGAGGCTAATACGTGGTTATTTCAAGATTTTTAGACAAATTTTGGAGCAAAACCAAGCAATCATGGGTCAGCTGATAGCCAAGCTTGAGGTGAGGATTCGTAGGGAGGTCTTCTCTTGCATTAAATGGCCTTCCTCGAAATCTCCACCCTCAACACCGAGCTCCACAGGCCACCAAACCGATTTTTAAAGGCAGCCAAGCAGATTTTGGAGGAGTGACTGTTCACTAGCAGTTGGGACAGTCGAGTCCCTTGAATCTAGGAGGGCTGCTAGCCCCCTCGTATTGTACAAATAGGAAGGCCTCAGCCTTCGTACTTTACTTTTGGAACCATTTTTATTTTTGCATTATAGTGCTGTCATTTTGCTCAGCGTGTTTTATTGTAGCTATTGTTGTACAACTTTCTTATGATGGTTATTTTTGAATAATGATAAGCAGCTCTACTTGGTATCAGATTTGAGTCCTTTATAGGAGCCTGCAGCTCTTGGGGTTGGGCCCAACCCGAGTGCTAAGGCCTCCTCTATGTATTGCTAGTTGTTCTTTATGCATTTGCAAAAACATTTCTGTTAAGTAGGTTAAAGTTTTCTAATTAAATAGGTCACTGTAAATGGTTAGATAGAAATTTGAATGCTCAAATTTTGTTGATAGGTTGTTAAGAGGAAAAAGCTTCAAGAAAAGGGCCATCAAACATCTCTGGTTTCACCTCTCCTTCAGTAGGATCTGGAGCTGGGATCAGGATAACTTTGCTCCCCACAAAAACACTAATTTTGTCGCGCCATGCAATCACTAGTGTTTGATTTTCATGTGTAGAAGTTGGTTGCAATCTCATACTTTCATTTGCTTAGTTGCATGAGTTAAAATACATGGTTTCATTGTAGGTCACACTTCTGTTCATTCTCTTTATTGGCAGCTAGCGGATTTAGGTCATCATAATTAGGATTTTGAATTTACAGGTCTTCGTTGGATCAGTTGGAAAAAACACCTTACGGAGTACCTGTAGCACCCCTTCATCTGTTCATTCACCATCAGCACCATCCACTCCACCCTCTACTTAGAATCCTTGCCTCTTGTTTGCCATTCGCTCCCATAACCTTAGTTTTGTGTGTAACATTACTTTAGTCTTCTTTGAACCAAATACCGCCATCCACACCTATCCACAACTCCATCCACTGAGTTCTAGACCATCTCCAATCCTCACCCTACCTCCACACTCACTCCTTCACCTTTCCCTCTCCATTCATCCACCAAAAACCTCATCTCTGAACATCTTGTTGAAAATTCTAGACATCCTGTAGAAAATCGCAGACATCCTATAGAACCCCTACAGACTTCCTGTAGAGGCTCACGAATGAGGTTTCTTGACAGCCAAACTTGGTGAAACTCTATGGAAGGGTGTTAGGGACCCCTTAGGCCCTCTCTGAACCTTCTTGACCATTCCCAAGCATTTCTTCTTGCATATCCACCTCTTCATAGCCCAAAAACAGTCAAATCATATGCATAATAACTCTCGCAACTTATTCAAAAATACAAAAAGATGTTTCTTTCAGATGTTACTGTAGAAGTAGCTTAGGTACATGTATTTACCTTCCTAGAAGTCAATGGCATTTCCTTCAGTAGTTTACATCCTCTTCTTGGAATCAGTAGAGTTAGCTGGTAGAATTAGGGTTTGCTAGGGTTTGGGTTTTCTTTTAGCTTTTCATTGTCTTTCTTCAAGTAGATCAGCCTTCTTTAAAGTAGCTTTCGTCCATCGGTTAAAAAGCTTCTTCTCAGAGCCCATAGAAGTTGGCTTGAGCCCCTAGCGGGCTTGTGCCAGCTGACCAAGTGATAGCTGCAGCAAGAGCTAGTACTTGTGCATACAGCACCGTCGCTTCCAAGTTTGTTACGAACTACCGGGTTGATAAAAGTAAAGAAGTGAGTCCGAGGAGTTGTAGCATTATTTTTGAAATACTGGAACTCACCACCTCTTTTTGGCGCCGTTGCCGGGGATGTGTCAGAGTATTTGTGATTGCTGCTTTTCTTCTATTTTCCTACTCTCGCCTTCTGCTAAGTAGTTTATTTCATTTCTGAAAAAGTAAACTAGATATTTCCTGCTTTCGTAGATTAACCTTTCAATTCTGCAAGCGTAGAATAGAATTTCAATTTTGCAAGTGTAGTTTAGTATTTCCTTCTCACAACCTAATTTTAGCAAAATAGATTAGTCTTTCCCTGCTTTCATTTCAATTCCACATTTTCATTTTTGCAAGATAGATTTTAGTTAGTTGCAATTCCATCTGTTTCAGTTTTGCAGGCACAAGCAGAAAAAAGAAAAAACAACTGAAAGTCCTTTCATGCCTCGTAGGAATAGAGATAATACTAGAAAATTCCTACCCAACACCCCCACCACTTCATTAAGTCACCCTTCACTCTTCTTTGGTGGCAGTGATCTACAAGAACCTATAGGTGAGCCTCTTGAGATATACGAAGATCCTATAACAAAAGAAGAGCAAGAAAATATTCCTTGTGAGACTATGGCTGTCAACAGAAATGGTAGAGACAATGATGAGAGAATAGAAGGTACCTTCCCCATCCGAGAGACTAACGGGGACATGAAAATGAAGAACATAAGTCCCTAAGCCTTACCTCATTTCCATGGATTGACCACTGAAGACCTTGATACCTTCCTGTTTGAGTTTGTTGTCCTTTGTCGAACTTATGACTATACAGAAGATGAGGAAAAGTTGAAACTTTTCCATCTACCCTTAAGGATGCAGCATTACGCTGGTTCATGGGGTTACCTGGAAATAGTATCACTACTTGGGCTCAGATGCAGCAAGCCTTTAACAGCAAATACCGGGATTACTGTAGGTCAAAGGAAACCAAGGGGGAAATCTTTCAGATGACCATGGGAAATGATGAGTCTCTAGAGGACTACGAGGAAAGGTTCCAACTTAGCTATAAACGGGCCAGGTGCACACTTGACCCTGAATCTCTAAAGTTGGTTCTGCTCCGAGGAGTCCCTGAAGACCTTCTAGATACCCTTCACATGCTAGCTGGAGGAGATATTTACCAACTACCTTATGAGGACATAAAGACTCTGTTTAGAAACCACTCTAGGGCAGCCCGGAAAAGAGGTAGGGGGAATCCACTTTCGGCTAGTACTACCTTCTCCAAGCATGAGTTTGCTAATCAGATGGAAGACCTCAAAATTGAGATGAGACATACCATTGCGATGCAACTTGATACTTTCCGAATCCAACAAAAGAAAGAGGAAGATGAGAGGGCTTTGGCCATTTTCTGTCCCAAATGTACGAGGAAGCACCCTAAGTACGAGTTTCCATTGCACTCAGTGGAGGTATGTTTCGTTTGTGAGGATAACCACCCTACAAACCAATGCCCAACCTTGCCCGGATTCAAAGCCATGTACCAAGGGACTGAGGCACCCACTGAACCTCTCTACTTCCTCAACCAAAGGAGATCGCATGGACCCAGACCTTACTAGCAAGGGATGCAAGGGACATCCCAAGCTTATTATAGCCCCAACCAATCTGCTCACATGCCTTCTTGGGGTCACCCTGCTCATCCTTTGTAGTCTTCACCTCCTCCGTGGTCTTATCCACCTCAATACCATTCTCAACCCACTGCTCATTCGTTTCACTCACATGTCCAGCCACAGCCTCGGTGGAATGCACCTCAACCGGGGTGGAGGCCCCGATACAACTCTCCTCCCACCATTCTGCCTCCACCACCAGCTCAACCTCAACCATTACCTCCTGCTCCTCCAAGACAACCCCATATGCCTGCCCAACCGAACCTGAACCCCAACAACCGACAGGCCCAGCAGGTATACACTGGGGAAACAACATGTCTTACCTATGCTGTGGAGATCCAGGAGATCAACCTGCGATCCAGAAAGACCCTTCCAGATCGCCAACCTCCTCCCCCAGAGGACGAGGAAGAGAAAAAGGAAGGTGAACCCAAAGCCATTCCACCCTTTCCTGAGTGACTAACAGTAACCACGCAACCAAACCCAGAGGAGACTGAACTTCTGGGGGGACTAAAACAATTGTGTGTGAAAATACCCCTTCTCTAGGCCATCAAAGATGTACCGATATAAAACAAATTGATTAAGGAGAAGTGTTTCAGGCACCCAGGCAGGAGAAAGAGAGATGCCTCGACAATCAATGTCATAGGACAACTGTTTGATCTAATGTTGGGGCAAGTAATCTGTCCAAAGTATTTGGACCCTGGGAGTCCTGTAGTTGATGTCCACATCAATGGCACCATTATCCCCCACACCTTGATCGATCTAGGGGCTGCCATTAATGTGATGACCAAGGACACCATGCTTAAACTCAACCTTCACGGTTCCTTAAGGAAGACTGCGACAGTCCTGCAATTGGTAGATCGCTCCACCGTGACTCTCGAAGGGATTATGGAGGATGTCCTGGTCTCGGTTGAATCTTAGGAGTATCCTGCGGACTTCTTAGTCCTTCAACCAAAGGCAAAGCTTACTGGATACCCCCTGATTTTTGGAAGGCCTTGGTTAGCCACTGCGGATGTTTACATCAGTTGCCAAGCTAGAAACATGACCATCAAAAATGGTCCTATGTCCAAGCAGGTAGTCCTATACCCTCCTGCCCAGTCTCTGCTAGAACATGACTTACCGCCCTTGCTGGAAGAAGGAGATGAGGATGAGGTATACTCTGCACCCTTGTGCACCATAGAAATCACTAGGGGAGGTCCTCAAATCGAGGATGATTTGATTGAGACCTTGATTCGGAATCCACCTCCCAATGCATTTTCCTTAGAGGAATTGGTGGAGGATACCCAAGCCAGCACCTTAGTGGACCTTTGTGTGACTGATCCAACCTCTCCCAGAATTAAGAATGTGGAGTTTGGCCCCGAAAGAACTTTGAAGATCATCTCCTCCCTATCTCCTTCCCAGGAGAAGGAGCTGTGTAGCTTACTGAACAAGCGTTTAGATGATTTCGCGTGGAGCTATAAGGAGATGAAAGGAGTCCATCCTTCGGTCTGTACCCATCACATCTACATTAAAGAATATTGTAAACCAGTCAGGAAACCTCAGAGGAGAATGAATCCAGCCCTTAAGGACATTGTCAAAGAAGAATTGAAAAAATTGTTTGATGCAGGATTCATCTATCCTACCTCCGATAGTGGGTGGGTCTCGCCCCTAGTGTTTGTGCCCAAGAAGAACGGGAAGTGGAGAACCTGTGTAGATTAACGGGAACTTAACAAAGCCACTAAGAAAGACCATTTCCCTTTGCCTTTCATAGATCAGGTGTTGGATGGACTGGCAGGGAAGAAGTTTTTCTCTTTCCTAGATGGGTTCAGTGGGTATAACCAGATCCAAATCAACCCGGAAGACCAAGATAAAACCACCTTCACCTGTCCTTGGGGTACCTTTGCCTATCGCGTCCTTCCCTTTGGGCTATGCAATGCTCCTACCACTTTCCAGAGAGCAGTATTGAGCATCTTTTCTGAGTTGGTCCATGATTCGGTATAAATCTACATGGATGACTTCACTCCTTATGGGTCCAACTTCCGAGAAGCATTGACCAATCTGGGAAAATTTCTAACCAAGTGCATTGAGATGAACCTGTCCCTCAGTCCTGAAAAATGTGGATTCCTGATGACAGAAGGGACCGTGCTAGGACATACCATTTCTCGCCAAGGATTAGAGGTGGATCCTAATAAAATTGCTATCATCCAAAAGGTCCCACCTCCTTAAAAGGTAAGGGATGTTCGGAGTTTCCTAGGCTTAGCAGGATATTATCGAAGATTCATTAAAGACTTCAGCAAGCTAGCCTCGCCTTTTTTTGGACTGTTAGGGAAGGATGTTGAGTTTAAATGGAATGACAACTGTCAAGGGGCACTGGATGACTTGAAAGAAAAGCTGGTGTCCACCCCGATCTTGAGAGGTCCAAACTGGGCCCTACCTTTCCACATCCACACTGATGCCTCGAATAAAGCCATAGGGGCAGCCTTAGGACAAATTGAGGAGAAACTCCCATATGCCATATACTTCGTCAGCAAAAACCTGTCCAAGGCAGAAATGAACTATACTGTAACCGAGAAAGAGTTCCTGGCTGTAGTCCATTCCCTAAACAAGTTCAGACACTACATCACCGGTTATCAAACATTTGTGCACATTGATCATGCTGCGATTAGATATTTAATGAATAAGCCTGATGTCAATGCTCGTATTATTAGATGGTTACTTTTGTTACAGCAATTTGATTTGACGATTGTCGACAAGCCAGGTAAGGAAAATGTTGTTGCTGACTTCTTGTCTAGAGTGGACTTGCCTGCAGGTGAAGAAGGAATAGTGGATGACCAGATGCCAGATGAACATCTATTTGCTATCTCATTACTCTCTCCATGGTTTGCTGATATAGCAAATTACTTGGTCTCAGCACAGTTTCCTCCGCATCTGTCCTCAAAAGAGAAGAGCAGAATTGTAAGGAAGAGTGCCCTGTTCACATGGATCGGGGGCAACTTGTTTAAGCTTGGTCCAGATCAGATCTTGAGACGTTGTGTTAGGGAGGAGGAAGTATTTGACATCCTCCTAACCTGTCACGATGGACCTTGTGGAGGCCACTTTGTAGCAAAAAGCACTGCCTTCAAAATTCTACAGGCAGGCTACTATTGGCCTACTCTCCATCAGGATGTCAGAAGATATGTCAGCCAGTGTGACCGATGTTAGAGGATGGGGAAACCGACTCCAAGAGATGAAATGCCTCTCCAACCTCAAGTGACCTTTGAGCCATTTGAGAAGTGGGGCATGGATTTTGTGGGTCCTATCAACCCTCCTTCAAAGCAACGGTCTTACATCATT
Organism: Pinus tabuliformis; assembly: GCA_031772625.1. Lineage (NCBI taxonomy): Eukaryota > Viridiplantae > Streptophyta > Pinopsida > Pinales > Pinaceae > Pinus > Pinus tabuliformis. The sequence goes on from CM062819.1 coordinate 1,244,381,655, forward strand.
GTGTGCACTAACTAGCTGACCAAGTGGGCATAAACAAAGGCAATCAAAGCAGCAACAAAAGAGAAGGTGGTTGAGTTTCTGAGGGAAAATATCTTCTATAAGTTTGGCTACCCAAGAGAGTTAGTCATAGATCAAGGAAGCCAATTCACCTCTAACCTGATTGAAGATTTGCTCGCTCATCACAAGATCAAGCACAAGACTTCCACCCCCTATCATCCTCAAGCAAATGGGCAGGTGGAAGTCAGTAATCGAGCATTGGAAGGGATTTTGACCAAGGTTGTGAGCAGCAGCAGAAAGGATTGGGTAGATCACCTGGTTGAGGCCACCTGGGCCTACAACACCACTTGGAAGACCACAACCGGTTTCACACCTTATGAGCTGGTCTACGGGAAGAAAGCTTTGTTGTCCATAGAGTTCGAGTACAATACATTGAGGGTGGCAGCTCACCTGGACCTAGATCTCATCCATGCTCAACGTGAGAGATTATTGCAGCTGAATGGATTAGATGAACAAAGAATGCAGGCCCTCCTCCACTCAGAAGTAGTTCAACTCCAGAGGAAGATATGGCATGACCGACACCTTAATGAAAAGAAATTCCAACCAGGAGATTGGGCACTGTTGTATGACTCAAGATACAAGGATTTCAAAGGGAAGCTGAGGACAAGATGGTTAGGACCATATACAGTGGAGAAATGTAACGACAATGGTTCAGTCCTTATCAGGACCATCGATGAAGAATCCATCCCCATGCTTTCCAATGGACATCGATTGAAAATATACAAGAAACCCCTCTCGAGGCAGGAACTCATTGAAACTGTGGAAAAATCAGTGCTGGTAATAGAGCAGGGTTCTGCCTCTGTTCTGGCCACACCTTGATCATCAAAAAAAAAAGGAGAATAAAAAGATCCCTGGACGAAAACCTCTCTAAGGCGGCCAGGGCAGGCAGTGAGGGTGAAAACCTCATGGAGGCGCCCCTGCTATCTCTCGAAAAATAAAGAAATGGAATAAAAAAAGATCCTTGGGTGAAAACCTCTTTGAGGTGCCCAGGGCAGATAGTGGGGGTGAAAACCTCATAGAGGCACCCCTGCTGTCTCTCAAAAAAAAAGAGAAGAAAAAGAGGGAAAAAAGCAAGGAAAAAAGAAAGAAAAAAGAAAAAACAGGGCTGATCTTTGAAATTATTGCAGGTTGCAGGGATATAATGCAGATAAAGAGGGTCGCGCAAACCAAGGACAGGGGTCCATCCCAAGCTACCAGGCATCCTCACTGACACTCCCTCCATGGCCACACACTTTTTCCAGGATTTGTACACCTTCGGGTTAAGATTCAACCTCCTACGGGAAGTTTCAAGGCTTTCTACACAAAGTTCTGCATTTCTACAGGAAACATCCTGTAGAACCTTTGGACGAGCCAAAATCGATTCTCAAGGAGGATTTAAGACTTGAAGTTTTTTGGTGAGGCCTACAGCCACCCCTTTGTCCCATCCATCACCTGTTTCCTCTCTTTCCACTGCCATTACCACCATTTGGTCCTGTACCCTTGCACAGTCATGTAAAAAAGTCATGTTTTCCTCAGATCGCCATTTTTTTCCATGGGACAAATCAAATACATGAAGGCCCGCATACTATACCTATCAAAAGGTCCAAGAGGACCCTTCACCTGTGACTGTAGCCGTGCCCATTTCAGCATTCAGCCCAAGAGGAGAAGCAGCTACAAGATGTCCTACAGGAATCCTGTAGCGGCTAATCCACCTGGAATACACACTATGGAGTCAGGAGCAGTTGAAATCGGCACAGGAGGCATGCTACCAGCTCCGCGGAAATATAAACACCCTCTCCACAGCTGAGAGCAGACAGTGCTGTGCATGCAACGTTCACCACCATAGGACCGGTTCCTGAAAGCCTTGCATCTGGCATCAGCAAATGGACGAGGGAATTACCACGCCTATGCATGAAGCAGCAGTGAGCAAAACCATTGCTTCACGTCCAAAAACCTGCGAAACACGTCCGCGGTCACCCCCAGGTAAGTGCCTAACCTTATTTCGTCAAATTAACATGAACTATACTGTGAAACTTGCATGACTGTGAATGTGCGGATTGAACAAATGCAATGGTCAGTCAACTGGCCATCCATAGCCAGTAGAACTATCTCGTGGGATTTGAACGAGCATGGTTACGCTCGATTCCACCAGAAAAACGTGGAGCCGACACGCGAGAAGTGTTTAGTCAGGGAAATCAGTAGATTTGCAGTGAAATTGGTGGACTGACAAGGATGACGGTGGGTAATGGCGGAGATAGATATTGGTGGTCAGAAACATGCCGAGGAATGATGGCCGTGATGTTGTCTAACGGCTTGGCCTAGACACCTCACCCCCCGCGCCATGAATTGCGCCGTATTTCAAAATCTTTCGGCTAGAGCATGCACCTCAACCACTGTCATTTACACCACAACCGGTTTTTCAGCACCGCGAGCATCCTCCTCCTCTGCAGTTCGTTAGCTCGAATTTCTCGGCCTAGTTCAAACTATTCCCACGTCCCAAACTTGCTCCGCAATGCCGTGACATCCTCCAGAAGCAGCAGAAGCTCTCTACAGGAAGGAGCTCTATAGGAAGCAGAGTGAAAGCTACCAGAGCAGAGAAACCCGTGTCTGTGCGTCGGAATTAGAAATCTCAAGGAGAGGTAGGCTTGAACATGCCATCCCCATGCTTAATTTTCGAAAGGTGGTGAATTAGATTGTTTGAAGTGGGGAAAATTAAAACCAGTCTGCCGTGGTCAAGAACGGTGGTTTGCTTATATAATACACACAATTTCTTTTGAATGGTGTTGCGTCGTACTCACCTCCATGATTCCTGTTAACAAACTCTCCCCATTATTATGACAAACCGCTATAAGGCTCACCTGTGCACGTATCAATTTTTTTTTTGTGTGACTGTTATATGATTGGTATAAAAATTCGCTCTGCACTCTGTCTGTGAGAGCCTCATTCCTTTTGACAAGTCGAAGTCTTGGGCGGCGGCAGTATTTTAACAAGAGAATTGGTGAAGGAGGGAGATACAAACAGCGGAGAAACCCTGTCCTGAGAACCAAGGGGGAAAACCACATCCGAATTTCCATTCTAACCAGAGCTTAAGCCGAAAACAGGGTATTTTCACCATGCCTGGAGGGTTTATCAGAAAGGAACCCTCGGATTCCAAGAAATTGAGAGAAACTCTTGAGGTGGTAGATCTGTTTACCCGTGCAAAGTGGATGACTTTCTGTGATAAAATCCAAGGTCACGACGATGAAATAACAGAGGAGTTCCTAAGGTCCCTGCAGCCCAAATCAAAAACATTGGCAACTGTAAATTTCAGGGGATTGACCTTGAAACTCACCCCACAACTCATTAGCCAGGTCACTAAATTGCCACTGGGGATGCCCTGGGATAAAGAGGAAAGGAAATTGGGACAAAAAGCCAAAAAGGAATTCTTCCTACCAGAAGAACAGTTTTCAGAGGATAAAAATGGGGTCCGGAGAGCTAGCTTACAGCCATTCTGGAGTGAGGTCAGCCTTCAAATTATGAAATATATCACTTGTGAAGGGCAATTTAGTATTGTGTATGGGTATCACTTCCGCTTGTTAACTGAGCTCAGGCATAAGATGGATTTGCCCTTATAATAAAAATTGAGCATCCCATACTTCCTCTTGCAATCATTGATTGAGTGTGGCACAAAACTGAAGGAGGGGACACCAGACCAGCTGGCTCATCATGGGCTTATCAAGCTCCTCGTAGAAGATTCCCTCCATACTTATACCGTCCCTATCTCTTGGGAGATTTTCTGTAATATGACCAAGAATGATGATATCCGGACTCTGGTAGAAGAACTCACTTCATCCAGCAATGAGGAGAAGGAACATATTGAGGAAGAGAAGAAAACTAAAGGTAAGGAAGCTAAGGGTAAGAAAACCTAGGACAGGCCATCACAGGAAAAGCCACAAGAAAAACAAAAGGAAAAGCAAGAAAAAGGACAAGTTGTTGAGGCCAAAGCTGGGAGTAAAATAAAAACACCAGCGCCAAGGGAGAAACAGTTGCAAACTTGGGAAGAGAAGAATGAAAGGATGCAAACAACACCCAAGGCAACCACAGCACAAGTCAAAGAGAAGGTACCCTCAGCCAAGCAAGCCAAATCAGGGAAAACTGGTCCTACAGGAAGCTAGCAGGCTATTTCTATAGGAAATCAGAAAACTGCTTCTACAGGAAGCCCGAAAATGGCCACTACAGGACTTTCTACAGGAAGTCTGGGGAAAGGGAAGAAGAAGGAGAAATCAGCTGAGATTTTAGCTAGGGAGGTAGCAGCTGTGCTAGCCACCCTAAGCACATCCCCCAAGCAGAAGGAAAAGTGAAAGAGGGAGCCTCCCCTGTACTTTAAGGCAAGAAGAAGTGTAAGAATTAAAACCGGCAGACCCCAACCTCCATCCAAAGAACCAATCACCATTGTAGACACCCCTACCACACCAAAGGAGAGGTCCCCCTCCAAGGTAGCCATCACTTATGAGCGGGGAAGCCCGAAGACATCCACCTGGAGGGAGAGGATGAAAATGTTGGACACCAAAACCTCTCTACAGGATGTTGAAACCATTCTATAGGAAACATTGGCTAGACTGAAGGAGACCGAAGAAATGGAGGGTGAGGCAGCCAAATCACCACAGAAGGAAGAAGAGGTCGAGCACATTATGGAACCTAGCCCCCAGCCCAGCTTGGGCTCCTATTATAACTTCTTGGAGGCCGGAAAGATCATTCCTCAGAAATTCACAGTGCCACTCTTCCTTGCACTAGAGGAAGAGAGGGTGAGGACCCACACTTGGATGAAAATCGCTAAGTCCAAGGGAGTAGCAGATATAGGTCCTCTGGAGGAGTAGCTCAAAGAGGCCAGAAGAGAATTGGCTATGGTGCGACATGTGGAGAGCATCCAGCGGGTCAGGCTACAGGAAGAAAATGAGCAGCTCAAACAACAGCTACAGTCACAGGGATAGAGGCAGGAAGACAGGCCTCACATCTTGGGGGAACAAGAGCAACAGGAGGGGCCCACAACAGCCACAGATACCCCTTATGAACAACAAAGGAAGGAAGGGACACAGACTGAAATTGAGGCACTGAACCAGCAGCTCCAGGAACAAGAACTACAGATACATTCTCTAAAACAGTAGCTGCAGGAAAAGGAAGCCCAACTAGCCTGCATGGCCAGCTGGGCAATGGAAGCTCTGCAGTGCAGGTAGCCTGCCAAATCCTATGCCCTTTACCTCAAGGACCAATGGTTACAGTTTCAAATCAATACCTTGGCTCAAAAGGGCATCACCCATTTCCAAAATTATCATCAGTTTGCAGCTTTATGTGGCAGCAGTTCATCTGAGGATAGGGCCAAATTGGTAGAGTTCTACTTGCACAACTTTGCCCTTCTGGACATGAATGCATGGGATCCTAACACGGTGATAGAGGATGTCAAGCTTATGGCCATGGCCTCTTGGATCAGCCATGAGGAGAAGAGAGCAACAAAAGTCCGTAGTATCATAGGTAGAGAGCTCAGTGAGCCTCTCATGATCAAAGAAGAGCCAGATGACCCATCAGCAGTGATAAGCACCCATCAACACTTGGCCAACAGTCCTCAAGATCTACCAGAATACATTGAGCAACAGGCTCAAGCCATTACCCATTTTGAAGACATGGAGAGACTGTTGGGAGAAAACTGTATGCATGCCTGCACAAGGCTGTGGAACACACTGCCTCACAGCCTGGGGATAAGGGAATACCATTCTCCCACTAGGATGAGGGAGGCCTTGGCAAGGGTACCTCTCTACAAAAATTTGATGCAGGACTTGCAGACCAATTGGATTGGCTTGAAATTCAGTCCTCCTTTACTTCTGGGATTGCTAGAAGGAGTAAAGGAAGAGGAGGAAGGTAGACAATGGGAGGAAGTGGAGAGGAAGGCACGATTCCACGACCGGGAAGAGGATATCACAGCATAGGCTTGGGACGTGAGGGAGGCAATCAAAGCCATAAAGGATGATGAGTTGGACTAGTTGCTCAGAGGATGAGCAACCGATTCAGCACGGGGGTGATGATGAGCCCCCAAATTGGGTAACCTATTGGGCTCATTTTGCCTAATTATCCTTGTTCAATCCTCCATTTTTCATACATTATGCATGTTTTCCTAGTATGTTTATGTTATTTGAATGAATAAGGGTGGTCACTCTACCTAGGAGGTTAATACGTGGTTATTTCAGGATTTTTTGGACAAATTTTGGAGCAAAACCAAGCAATCATGGGTCAGCTGACAGCCAAGCTTGAGGTGAGGATTCGTAGGGAGGTTGTCTCTTGCATTAAATGGCCTTCCTTGAAATCTCCACCCTCAACACCGAGCTCCACAGGCCACCAAACCGAGTTTTGAAGGCAACCAAGAAGATTTTGGAGGAGTGACTATTCACTAGCAGTTGGGACAGCCGAGTCCCTTGAATCTAGGAGGGCTGCTAGCCCCCTCGTATTGTACAAATAGGAAGGCCTCAGCCTTCATACTTTACTTTTCGAACCATTGTTACTTTTGCACTATAGTGTTGACATTTTGCTCAGCCTGTTTTATTGTAGCTACTGTTGTACAACTTTCTTATGATGGTTATTTTTGAATAATGATAAGCAGCTCTACTTGGTATCAGATCTGAGTCCTTTCTAGGAGCCTGCAACTCTTGGGGTTGGGCCCAACCCGAGTGCTAAGGCCTCCTCTATGTATTGCTAGTTGTTCTTTATGCATTTTAAAAAACATTTCTGTTAAGTAGGTTAAAGTTTGCTGATTAAATAGGTCACTGTAAATGGTTAGATAGACTTTTGAATGCTCAGATTTTGTTGATAGGTTGTTAAGAGGAAAAAGCTTCAAGAAAAGAGCCATCAAACATCTTTGGTTTCACCTCTCCTTCAGTAGGATCTGGAGCTGGGATCAGGATAAATTTGCTGCCCACAAAAACACTAATTTTGTCATGCCATGCAATCACTAGTGTTTGATTTTCATGTGTAGAAGTTGGTTGCAATCTCATACTTTCATTTGCTTAGTTGCATGAGTTAAAATACATGGTTTCATTGTAGGTCACACTTCTGTTCATTCTCTTTATTGGCAGCTCGCGGATTTAGGTCATTGTAATTAGGATTTGAATTTACAGGTCTTCGTTGGATCAGTTGGAAAAAATGCCTTGGAGAGTACCTGTACCACCCCTTCATCTGTTCATTCACCATCAGCACCATCCACTCCACCCTCTACTTAGAATCCTTGCCTGTTGTTCGCCATTCACTCCCATAACCCTAGTTTTGTGTGTAACATTGCTTTAGTCTTCTTTGAACCAAATACCGCCATCCACACCTGTCCACAACTCCATCCACCGAGTTCTAGACCATCTCCAACCCTCACCCTACCTCCACACTCACTCCTTCACCTTTCCCTCTCCATCCATCCACCAAAAACCTCATCTCTGAACATCCTGTAGAAAATTCTAGACATCTTGTAGAAAATCGCAGACATCGTGTAGAACCCCTGCAGACTTCCTGTAGAGGCTCACGAATGAGGTTTCTTGACAGCCAAACTCGGTGAAACTCTATGGAAGGATGTTAGGGACCCCTTAGGCCCTCTCTGAACCTTCTTGGCCTTTCCCAAGCATTTCTTCTTGCATATCCACCTCTGCACAGCCCAAAAATAGTCAAATCATATGCATAATAACTCTGGCAACTTATTCAAAAATACAAAAAGATGTTTCTTTCAGATGTTACTGTAGAAGTAGCTTAGGTACATGTATTTACCTTCCTAGAAGTCAATTTCATTTCCTTCAGTAGTTTGCATCCTCTTCTTGGCATCAATAGAGTTAGCTAGTAGAATTAGGGTTTGCTAGGGTTTACGTTTTCTTTTAGCTTTTCACTGTCTTTCTGCAAGTAGATCAACCTTCTTTAAAGTAGCTTTCATCCATTGGTTAAAAATATTCTTCTTAGATCCCATAGAAGTTGGCTTGAGCCCCTAGCGGACTTGTGCCAGTTGACCAAGTGACAGTTGCGGCAAGAGCTAGTACTTGTGCATATAACACCATCACTTCCAAGTTTATTACGAACTACCGGGTTGATAAAAGTAAAGAAGGGAGTCCCAGGAGTTGTAGCATTATTGCAGCAATACTGGAGCTCACCAACGTGCACACTTCAACTGGGCATTGTCCTCTTTGTGAAAAAATCTCTTATCCCTAATAGTATCCACGCTTATTCATGGCTTGACAAAGCTTGATTGCTACTTCATAATGGCTTCTTTACACTTCATTTAATTCAGTGAAGCATGCAAAAATTATCAAAGGTAGATTTCTTTCAACATCAAGACAAGCCCAGTAGTTATTTTCTGATAATCATGGTCCTCGTTACCTCGACCCAGTGATATCTACAGGTGCCATTACTCCTACAGATCCAACTCTTCCGCGTGCATTTTCTCTCTAGTTTTCAACCCATTCACTCTTTAACACTTTATACTCCAATGTCAAAGCCTTAGCATATCGTAACTATATTAAGTTATATGTTACGATATCACAAAATTTTGATACCTTTAGCCTCTTCTTGCTTATCTCCTTATTACATTTGCATCATAGGACCACTGCCTCTGACCAGTAGCATTGCACTCCTCTGTATTGGAGTATCGGGGCTCTCATATCCCGTAACTTTTATTAAAATGATGTTATGAAATTAAAATACCCCAATCTGCCTTTGGCCCCTTTTTCTTAGCCCCTTGTCAATTTTTCTCCATGGGTCTATGTATCATGACCACGGGAATGACACTTAGATGCTAAGGCCTTCAAGGGTCCTATCTCCTTATATATTCACTCTTTCCCTTGGTTCTTTTGGCTTTCACAACCAAGCACCAACACATCAAAATCCCCCTATATCATAAATTCTTCAAATTGGAATTATAATAGAGTTATAATGTCCTCAACGTCTGATATAATCCATAGCACATAGGTTCTCGCTCTGTTCTACGCCCTTGGTCCTTTGGGTTTCCCACGACCATGTGCTAGCCACATGAGAGATACACTTATCATATTGAAGGAAATTCAATCAACTCATAAAACACTCATAAAATAAATAACAGAAATATACAAATCAGACATGGCAGAAAAGGCCTCAGCCTCACTGTATTCCTCACATTCTCAATGTAATCAAATGTACAAATAATGATAATAGTACAAATAAATACATGAGGAAGTTTGTCTCAAGATAGTACGTCTATCTTGGACACTATGGTTGAGAAAATATCTCAACAACACACTAATCTAGGAGTCTAACTAGTTGGAGAGAATCTCTCAACCAACTAGGCCTAAACTTAGTCCTACCCATGGGGAACAAACTCAATCTAGAAAGGTAGGATTAAATCCTAACTTTTGTGATTTAAATTAATTTAATTATTTGGACTTAGAATTGTTCTAACATATGAAATTGAGGCTAACGTTCCCCCCCAATGATAATTCTAAAATAAGAACCTGGTACCATCTCCAAGTCCTCATGCTAAAACTGTGGATCCTCAAAAAAACTGCCTAAAAGACCGCCAAAGATGGATGCTGATAAAAATCTAATTCGAAGAGAACATGAGTCAGCTACAAGTCTGAGTCATCTCTAAAATTTTTCTTAACAAATCCAGCATGTGCCAAGCTACAAAAGGATCCATCTATCCTTTTCTTTTAATCAACATCCTTTGTCCACTGAAAAAATGTTGATGATGCCCACTGGCGAATTTGCTTGTGCATTGACAAAATATTGAGAACACCCACTAGAGAATTTTTTTATGATCCCACTGGCTAAAATGAAGATGCCCACTTGCTGATTTAAAGATGCCCATTGGCTGCTTTTAAAGATGCCCACTGGCTACTTTTGATGATGTTTTCAAGACTTTCAGTCTAACAACCACTATCAATTTCATTTACATTTTCCTCCTTTCTCATCTAAAAGGAGAGACAATCTTCTTCAAATTATTTATGAACTCCCCTCTTCAGGTGTGGGAGTGTTTCATTGATGTACTCCCCCATTCAATTGCATGAGAGTACCATCTTCATTTTTACTGTTGGCCACCATATGTGTGGGGGAATTTGATTGTAAAACTTATACAATCTTCTGACCATGGATGACCATTCCCAAGGATCAATCCATGAATAATTGATCTTTAATCTGGTTGATGGTTGTTTTTTTCTACATTGTGTTTATGAATTATTTGACTTGCCACAATGGTGACAAGGATGGAGATCAAAACATTGATCTTCCAGATGACCGGTTCTTTGACAATGAAGGCATTTTGGTTTGACTACAACTTCAATTTGTGTGTAGTTATGTTTTTCTTCAACTTTCTCAGAACTAGCCAATGTGATTTGTCCAAGAAACCCTACACTAAAAAACTTAATGGGCCTTGAATAATTTGGGATATGCAATTTGGCGTCATCTTTGACATATCCTAAGCCTCATCGATTTTTGTTACTTTGGATTTCTTTCCATGGCTTGATGATTGGTTTGGAGGAAAGTTGAACTGGATCAGGGACCACTTCGACACTTGAAGTTGGTTGGATCGGTGACTTGGAATCATTAGTTGTATTTGTATTGTTCATAGACTTGGAAGCATCACCCTTCTCTAGCAACTCATTTCTTTGTAGTTGCGACTCCAGGTGAAGGGACTCAATCATTTCATGTGCATGTGGAAGATGCACTTGAATATCAGCAAGAGTTGTTTTGCTATTGTTCACCATGTCACCAGTTGATGATAAAATCAAATTGTTAAGAATTTGGGACAGTTGAATGTGTGTCGCCACGTTATCTTGCTCACTTTAAATTCAAGCTTGCTTGTATTGTTGCTTATTGCTGAAGCTTTAAACACTTGCTAGAGTTTTATAACTTGGTTGCTTGAACTCTTGATTTCACGCTCAATTGATGACGATCTCTTTGGTTGAATGCTTCACTGACACTTTGTGAATGCTTCAATCAACTTCACACTGGCTCGTTTGTTGTAGATGTCGTTCTTTGAACTTTCGCACTTGATTTTGACATGCTCACTTTCTTGTTTGTTTGAATGACATGCTCGCTTGCTTAGTTGTTTGAATGACATGCTCCCTTGATTTATTACTTATCGCACTTGCGTTAAACACTGGCTTGATTTCATACTGAAGAATAGAATACTAGAATTCACACTCATTTGATGATGATTTCTTGCTAGATGGCTTGCTTGAACTTGCTTGATTGATTACTGACACTTTATGCTTTCTTGAATGTAGTCACTGAATGTTTTGATTTTTAAAAAAGGAAGGGTGTCAAACACTGTCGAAAATGCACCCAAGAGACAAATGACACGTTCAATCTTGTTGACTCAGTTGAAGACTTACTTGACTTAATGTATTCACCTTAACAATTCAAATTAGGGTGTTAGTTACAACCTTGAATGCACTGGTACAATTCAGTTAAATTTTTTTTATTTGCAAGTGATACAAAAAGTGTTGATGATGTTGATGTCATCTTGGCTTGAAATTCTTGATTTTGTAGCATCCTTAACTTGATTGCTTTGATTACATGATGTGAAATGTGCTTTCTTGGAAGATCATCTTATCAAGTTGATGATGTGACGCTTTGTGCTTGTGTACTTAAGCTTGATTACAGGAGCTTGATTAATCATTCTTATACTTAATCTTGCTTATGTGCATGTAGTTGTTTAAGCATAATACAAAGAGAGCGTTTTGATAATCTGAACACAATTCATGCACATGCATTCATTACACACGGTGTACCTAAGATCCCCTTATTCAATTTCGGGCAGATCTAGGACACAAGCACCACAAAAATTATGATTTTATTAATTACTGGAGTACATCATTCTTCAATGTCACAACTTTGTCGTGGAAACTTCTCAATGAGAATGACATACTTGCAAAATTTGGAAGCAAATTGTCTTCAAAAACTACCTGCACTGACCCAATCACTCTCAAAGTAAGATATTACTTTGTATTACAATAATGACTTTCACTTATCACTCCAAATACAAAAATTCACTTATGACTTCAAATATGACTACAGTAAATTCACCTTACCATTCCAAAAAAAAAAATTATAAACTTCACTCTTTATGACTCCCAAAAATAGTTCAAAGAGATTGACACTTATATCACCAAAAAAAAATATATTTCACCAACAAAAAAAATATTTAAAAAATTCTTAACTCCTTATCACTCCAATATTAAAAAAAACAACTTTATGACCAATCCTAAAAATATTTGTGAATACACCTTATCACTAATTCTCTTTCGTATTCCACTCATTCTCTCTCCTCACCACTCATTCTCTCCATTCAAAATGTTACTCAATAAAAAAAATTGAGTGCCTAAAAATCTTTTCACCAACTTAAACAAAATCCCTCTAAAACATTACCTAATGAAAAATACACTTATCTCTAGGTCCAGAGATTGAACCGCATCAAACTAGTTTTCATCGCGATTTCACGCAGCATGTCCTGGGATTAAGTCCAGGGAAAAAAAATATGATGGGCTGTTCTTAGTCAGGTGTGAAGATAGAATCAGAGATTGATGGGCTTTTGGAAAACGCTGGGTATACTGTATAGGCCTCTGATTTAGCCCATGTTGCATAGAGGCTGGAGCAACTGGAGAGCATTATGGGGAAGAATCAAGACCTAGGAATATCTCATTTGGCTTTCGAGGTTGTGCATTATAACCCCTCGGATTTAGTTGGTTGGATCAAATCAATGCTTGGGGAGCTTAATCCAAGCGCAGACATGCATGTTTCGTTTGGGGACAAGGGATCTATGATCGATTCTTCACAGGTTCATCAGCCGATTCAGGATGATCCCTGTCTTTCTACTATGTACTTCGCGCTTATTCATGAATATGGCTTACAGTTTAATGGAAGCCAAGCATCTAACCCTCAGGGTTTTTCCCTCATTCTGATCCCTCCGTTAAATGCAATATTTTCTCTGGACTTCCTCTGCGTTCTGGGGATTCTATCACACACACTAACTTTCAGGTGCGGAGCTTTAGTGCCTAGTCCAGTGATGAGGGTTTGAGTCTCTCTAGTACTTTCTTGGGAAAAATACAACAGAGCATAGATAATGGAGTGCAAGAATTAGGGATTTGTGTGGTGCACTTGCTTATGGGATGCGGGGAGGCTATAAAAAGAAACAATTTAAAGGTAGCCAACGATTTAGTCAAAGAGATTCGAATAACAGTGAATTCTGCCCCCTGTGGAGCAATGGGCAAAGTAGCTTCCCACTTTGTTGAAGCTCTGGCACGATGGATTTGTGGATTGAATGGTGCAGAATCCAATATGTCACATGCAGATGCACAATCCGAGATTCTCTACCACCATTTCTATGAGGTTTGCCCTTATCTCAAGTTCGCTCATTTTACTACCAACCAGGCCATGCTTAAAGCCTTTGAAGGACACGATAGCATCCATGTGATAGACATAAATTTAATCCACGGCTTGCAATGGTTGGCCCTGATACCACATGAAGGAAATTCTATCAACTAATAAAACACTCATAAAATAAATATCAAAAATATAGAAATCAAATATGGCAAAAAAGGCCTCAGCCTCACTGTATTCCTCACATTCTCAATGTAATCCAATGTACAAATAATGATAATAGTACAAATAAATACATGAGGAAGTTTTTCTCAAGATAGTACGTCTATCTTGGACACTATGGTTGAGAAAATATCTCAACAACACACTGATCTAGGAGCCTAACCAGTTGGAGAGAATCTCTCAACCAACTAGGCCTAAACTGACTCCTATCCATAAGAACAAACTCAATTTAGAAAGGTAGGATTAATTCCTAACTTTCATGATTTAAATTAATATAATTATTTGGACTTAGAATTGTTCTAACATATGAGAGTGAGGCTAACATGGATCGTAACTTTCCCATAAAACAATTATATAGGAATTATGAAAACTCCAACCCCCAAAATTATGACCTTCAAGATGACTTCATGATGATGTCATCAACTCCACATGGCACCTCCTTATTGGTCACACATGTCACATGTATTTTCCCCATTAGGCCACCCAAAATTTTGAATCTGACAGCCAAGTATCTTCCCTACTGCCACATCACGCTAACCTCATCTACCTTGTCAACTTCTTAGGGTGAATCACCCACTACCATATACCTAAGATATTCTAATAATGTTGATGCAACTCCTTTTGTTTATGCTCAATTAATTGGAGCTTAGGGCCAATTCCCCTACCATGACCAGGTCCCCCTTTACTCTGTAAATCACATATATGCAGAGTTTGTGCTACATATGAGGTTTCATTACACTAGCACATGATCTGATTTTTATGGATCCAGCTTGGGATGTGCTTATGATGATGATGGGGCTTGTAGGGACCCTGGGCATGTACGACTGCCTCTGATATTCTTGCCACTACCATATCAGAGCGTGGTATTGCTGATAGAGCTATAAGAGTCATTGTAGCTTTGCGCTAAGGCTAGGAATACCATTGCAGATAGCGTGTAGATGAAAATGGCTAGTGCACATGTCATATTTCATTGAGATATGAGTAGACCACCATCGTTTCCTTATGACCCACTGGTTCCAATATATGATGATTCATATCCAGCGAGTCTAGCCATCGACTAGTTTTTTTCATATGCATGTGTCGTGATTCCATCTATGACACTTGGATGGCATAAAACCCACATACATAGACTAGGTACATATATATGAAAATTTTGACTCTTATCATCAAATTATACATAATTATTTACATTAATTTATTTTTTATTACATTTCATTTATATTAATAAGTTCATGATAACATGAAGACACAACCTAGCTACATGGATGAGCTTAAGAGGTCATTTGAGGGGGGAGATGATCAACCAAACCAACCTCCACTAGCTCATGTTTCCATGGATTATCCTTCACCTCCACCTTTACCTCATAACACTCACATGGAGGAGAGTCACTAGATGTATAACCACATAGACCAACAGTTTAGGAAAACTCTTTTATTTTTAAAATATGAACATTTTCTTTTTTTAAGTTACATGCATGTTAATTAATTTGTAGAATAATTATAGTTTTTCTTTGCCATTGTGTACATAGGCTCATATGCAGAGTGCTACTGTGTCACGATTATGTCGACGCATGAGTGGGATATTGGGTATAGAGGAATCTTCTATGTGGGTCCATCGATGTAGGCGCCAATCTTGGAGCCATGGGTAGGGGAGCACCAAGCTCAGATTCATCATACCAGCATTCTAGATGACTTGCATTTGGACTCGAGTGAGGTTACCAGATTCATATATGTAATTAAATGTGGCTTAAAATCATGTATTTCAATATTTTTTTATTTTGTACAAATAATGATCTAATTATTTTTATTTTGAATGTGTTATATCATAATTAAATATCATGGATGATTCCTTTGCATAACAGAACTCACATAGGAGTGCTAGTGGTACTTAGACTATATAGTTTGTATATTTTCATACTCATTTCATAGGGAACATTCAAATGTGATACATACTTTTTATATTTTCATACATGTATATTTTATGGATGTAAATGAACATTATTTCAGTTTATGGATGCTTATTATTTCGCTTTATAGATGTTCATGTAGCATTTGTAATTTTTATATATTTTTATATCGATGGTTTATTGATACATTCATTAATTCATTTTATGTATTTTTATTAACCTTGTTTATCAATGTTCATTAAAATTTTAATTTATGGATCTATTAATTATTTCATTAGTTTAATTTTTTTCTATATAGTATAACTTTTATTAAAATGTATAACAGTTTTGATTTCTAGTTGTATACACTAAGAAATAAGTATAATCTTAAGTGATGATGAAAGTCAATTTGATACTTAAAATGAATTAAAATATATGATGGTGGAATTAAAAAACACAAATAGCATTGAAATAAGTTTTAAATTCAATTTTAAAAGATGTCTCATAAACAACAAATAACTTTTATTCAATTTTATTTCTTTTGAGGCCATCTATAAGATATTCATCATAAATGTGGTATAAGTACAATCTTACCATGGTGCAAGTCACTTTGATACTTAAAATGAACTAAAATATGTCATGTATCAATTTAATATTGAGCATGGAAATAATTACAAATATGCTTCATATTGGCTTATAGAAAGTGCCTTTTAGTGTAATCAACATGTATGTTATTAAAATTATTCTAAAAATAAATTATTTGAATTCTAAATTCAACCATATTATAATTCAAAAAATGTATATATGGAAAATTTTATGACCCTCCTATATACCATTGCATGGGAAACTATTTTAATTATATTTCCATCAATTCCTTATCTCAAGGTTCAATTAAAAAAAACAAATAAGATTGAAATAAATTTTATTCAATTTTAAAAGATGACTTATAAACAAAAAAATATGTTCTATTCAATTTTATTTCTTTTGATGTCATCTACAAGAGATTAGTCATAACATGATATAAGTACAATCTTACTATGATGCATGTCACTTTGATACTTAAAATAATCTAAAATATATCATGTATCAATTGAATATTGTAGCAATTTACAGGGTAAGTACCTCAGATAGAACACTAAAGGACACCGCTCATAAACAGATCATAGATCAATACACTAGTATTCTTGAGGTGGCTAAAACTCTCAAAGAGGGAAACAGTCCATGGCCTGAGCCAACACAACCACTTCAGGAAATTTATTAATGAAAGAAAGAAAATTTACATAAGCTTCTCTCATGAAAGGTCACCTTACAAATGACCCTCCATGCTCTTTAGACAGAGATCATGGACCAATCGGGTGTTAAGCCACAAATCAAGTGTCAGTAATATCGAGGAGAGAATTAACTGTCGGATCACTTCATGTCTAGAACATATTGTGACTATCAGATTGTAAGTTACAAGAGTACATAGTAAAGAAATACACCTTACCTAACTCTACACTAGACCAAGTTATACTTAACTATTTCCTATGTGTCGGAATATCCTAACATCCCCCCTTAAGAACAACTTGGTATAGGATTGAAGGATGTATAAATATGACACAATAGAAGAAGGAAGGAGGCATTAGAGCCTATCCCCCCTTAGCGACAACTACTTGAACCCCAACCATAAATCGAAGTTTAGTAAACTTCGCCTCTGTGAGAGCTTTTGTAAATATGTCTGCAACTTCATCAATGGTTGAATAATATGTCGCTTCACGAACATGGTCATGAATGAGCTTTGTGATGAAGTGCATGTGTATTTCAATGTGTTTTCTGCGTTGATGTTGGAATGGATCTTTGCATAGTTGAATGGAACTTTGATTATCACACCAAAGTGTAGTCGGATGCTACTGCCGAAAGCCAAACTTTGACAAGATCTGATGAAGCCACGGGGCTTCCTTACTAGCTTCTATGGTGCCACGATTCTCTACTTTTGTTGAAGAAAGATAAATGGCACTTTGTTTCTTACAAGCCCACGTAATAGGTCCAGAACCAAAAGTGAACACATAACCTGCAATAGACTTCTGATCATCAGGGTCACAAGCCCAATCGGAATCAGTGAAACCAACCAATAGAGGATATGCTTCTACACTGTAATGAATCCCAAACTGAACTGTACCTCGAACATAACTAAGTATTCTTTTAGCTACTTCCCATTGAATTTCATGTGGGCTTTTCATAAACTGGGAAACAAGGCCAACAACAAAGGAAATGTCAGGACAGGTATGGGTCAGATACAAAAGTTTTCCTACAAGCTCACTGTATAAGGTAGCATCAACTTCAGGGGAAGTACAAGTGACTCAAATTTTGGCGCCAAAGTGAAAGGGAGAAGGGGTTGGCTTACAGTCTTTCATGTGAAAGTGGCGTAGAAGATCACAGGCATACTTGGATGCATGACTTGAAGACCAAGAAAATAATGCAAGTGTCCTAAGTCTATCATTTCAAACTACTTTTTAAGGTTAGGCTTCACATGGTTTATAAGGTTTGGATCAATACTAGGAAGGATAAGATCATAAACATAAAGAACAAGAATTATAAGATACTTACCCAATTTCCTGGTGTAGATAGTATTGTAAGAATGACACTTAGAAAAGCCGGTATCTAAAAGAAAGCTATCCATTTTGGCATACCAAGCCTGAGGGGCTTGCTTGAGACCATAAAGGGATTTATTAAGCCGATATACAAGGCTGTAGTCTATTTGTATATAGCCAGGAGGTTGTTCCATAAATATTTCTTCATGCAAGTCCCCATGCAAAGAGGCAGATTTAATATCCATTTGATGGACTTCCCATTTGAAAGAGGCAGCTAGGGAAAGAACAAGAAGGATAAAGTTCATTTTGGAAACAATGGAGAAGGTTTCAGTATAGTCAATGCCTTCAACTTCTGAAAAACCCTTAGCAATAAGACGAGCTTTATGTTTATCAACTTTTCCATCTGGTCCAAACTTGATCATGTCAACCCATTTTCATCTAACAAGTTTTCATCCCTTTGGAAGAGGAACAAGATCACATGTATCATCTGCCAATAATGAACGATATTCTTCATTCATAGTTGCGTCCCAATCTAGATGGCCTGAAGCTTTTGCAAAGGTGTCAAGATCATAATTTGGCGAAGCTTGTGCCAGTAAAGAAGAGGCTCTATCAAATTGAGAACGTGTATGTCGTTGATTTATAGGATCACCTGCAAAAGAACCTACCACATCCCGACTAGAACGAACCCATTTTTGATGCTAAGGAGCTGAAGGAGGATCTTGAGAAGGTGGGGGAGGATTTTCATCCTCGCTGTCATCATCTGAAGAAGAAAAAATTTCAGAAGTAGAAGGGATAGAGAGAGGTGGCACATCCACCAAACTAGGATCGTAGGCCGATATATTTTCAACAAAATTTACATATATTCTAATGATAACATTTTTGGACTTAAGTGGAATAAGTCTATATCCTTTGACATCTTCAGAATATCCAACAAAAATACATTTTTCACTCTTAGATTCTAAGGCTTTATCTTCTTCTCGAGTGATATTCTTTAAAACCTTACTAGGAGTGCCATTTACTATGTAATTTGCACAGTTAATTGCTTTTACCCAAAAATTAAGACTAAGTCCTTTAGATTGAAGCATATAATTAGCCATTTCCTTTAAGGTGTGATTCTTCCTTTTATCTACACCATTTTGTTGTGGATTATATGGAACAGTATATTTCATTTGAATTCCACGCTTAGTGCAAATGTTGATGAATTTGTTGTTAACATATTCTCTGCCATTATCAGATCTTAGCTTAAGAATTTGATGTCTATATTGTTTTTCAACAAAGGCCTTAAAGGCCAAGAACATGTTAAATACTTCACTCTTGAGTTTTAAGAAGTATACCCAAGTGCATCTAGAGAAATCATTAATGAAAGTTAAGTAATACTTGTAGCCAGAGAATGACACAACTCAAAGTTGACCACATAAATCACTATGCAGAAGTTGTAAAGGGGCTGAGACGTTCCAAGAGGCATGTTTTTCAAAACTATCACGATTATGTTCTCCAAGTACACATATGAAACAAACACCATCTCTGCAAGATACAATAGGAAGACCTGTCACCATATTTTCTTTACATAGATTTTGAAGGCAGCGATATTTTAAGTGACCAAATTGCTCATGCCAAATTTTTCCCACTTCATCATTATGAGCAACAAATACCGAGGGAAGATTTGATGTCCCAAAGTTGTTAAACTTATACAACCTTGTAGAATCATCAACAATTCCAGTAGCTAAAATTTGTTTAGGATCTCTTAGGTCCTTAATTACAACATCATGAAGTGAGAATTCAACGATTTTACCTTCACCTGAATGAGTTATCTTCTATACTGATAGAAAGTTGCAGGATAAGGTTGGAACACATAATACATCATTAAATTGACCGTCGTCTAAATAAATAGTTCCATTCCCTACAAAACTAAGAGATCTATCATCACCAACATCTATATTTTTGGTGTTACAATCATTTAAAGAAGAAAACATGGCTTTGTTTTTGGCCATGTGATAAGAAGCTCCAGATCAATGAGCCAATAATGAGAATGAGAAGAAGAAGATACATTTTGTGCATAACCCAACCGAGATGCATGAAACCCATATGAAAAAAGTGCTACTCCTAAAGATGAAGTTGATTTTGAAGAATGCTCCAAATGGATGTTATGCTTCTTCATTGCTGCTTCCAAGACTTCCATGTTCTTAAAGAATTTGGATTCTAAGTGGCCATCTTGATTACAAAAGTTTCAATGTCTATCAATATTCTTCCCTTTGTTTTTATTTTCCTTATCATTTTTTTGAATTGACTTTTCATTTTGAGACTAAAATTTCTTAGAACCCTTCTTTGGTTTAGGACCATTCTTTCTAGGAAACTGCTTCTTAGGATTCTTTGAATTTGGTTAATGTTGGGCGAATAAGACTTTCTTAGGACAGTTTCCAATATTAAGAATACCAAGATGTAAGAGTTTTTCTTGTTCTCTTATTAAAGAATCAGAAAAGGCATCAAAAGAGGGGGACTTGTAGTCTTGTTCTTGAGAAATAAATGCTTCTCTAGAAGAATGGAAGGTGGAAACAAACATAGAATAGGCTGGTCCCAACTTAGTAAGAATGGAATAGATAAGGCTACCATCTTCTTTCTTAACCTTAACACATTCCAAGAGAAGTCTAAGGGTATTGAACTTGGACAAAAAATCTTCAATGGAAGAAAAATTATTGGGGTCCAACGTAAGCAACTCATTTTCGAGTTGATGGGCTCTAATTGCATTTTTAATTCCAAAAACATTAGTCATTTGTTTCATTGCTTCATTAGGTTTATCAAGTTCTGTGATATGGAATCTAAGTTCTGGAGAAATAGACATCCCTATCAACCCACATGCTTGATCTTACCTATTTTACCATTTGGCTACTTTATCTTCATCTTTAGGTTTAGTTTCTTGGCTTGAGGCTATTCTATAAAGACGTTTACTTCTAAGTAAATCCACAATGTAGGACCACCATTAGAAGTAGTTGGTGTTGTCAAGAATAACTTGGCATGGACTTTCCAATTTAACAGAAACTGAAGTTGTAGATTCTGAAACTAAGTGTTCCAATGGAAAGATCTCGAAAAATTAGGCAGATTAAAAAAAAAACAGCTCTGAAAACGACTTCCAGATGAAGAAGTTATGGCTTTTTGAAGAAAAGTTGTTGAAGATGCCGACGAAGTGCATGAATGTGTGGAAGTGAATGATAATGTTATATTTTTAAAAAAATCCCCCCTTCCAAACTTAATCTAATTAGCTCACTTTGAAAAAAGAATTTATGTGACCCACTTTTATAAATAAGTGAAAGTCACTTTTACAATGGTACTTTATGAGCTACCCACTAAATTGTAACTTAAATAAAAGATATAGAGACTTTAGAATTATAAGTGACTCACTTATTATAATGGGTGAGAACACTTTTATACAAAGTAACTTTAAAACATAAGTTACATGTGCTTTTAAAAAAGTAACTCAACAAAAAGAAAGCCTTGAACCCAAGACCTCTATTCTCATAAAGTAACTTTAGACCAAGTGAGTTAGTTTAAAAGGTTAGTAATTTTTGGAAAAGAGGAAGTGGGTGCTCTTTTTTGTTTTTGTTTAATCACTGAAGCTTTTGGGTGTGAGCTTACTTCAAAAATATCTTTTTGCCTACAAAAAAAAAAACCACACATCCCAACACAGACATGCAAAAAAATACCAAACCTTATGGCTTGAAGTTAGCTTTCATCGGAAACTAAATATTTTCCTCAATGTTTTTGAATTTCTGAGATCACATTAAGGCGCGACAGCAGACAACATACGCATGAGAAAAATCCTTCCTTTTTGTTTTTGATTTGCCCATATCGTACAGAGTCGCGAGGAAAAGATGATACACAGAAATGAAAGGTATAGATCTGGTAAAAAAAACAGAGAGCTAAATAAACCGAAATAAGAAGAGAGATGAATAACTAAAACCACAAATAAAGACTCTATACCTCTATATCTTAAAAACGACATAGCTAGGGCTACCAGAAACCTTTTCACGTGAAAAGAAAGGTGTTCATCACTGGAACAAATGATACTAACACAATAGATAAGTCTTCTCGGCTTGAAAACAGTCAAAAATAGTAGATCTAGGAAACAACAATCAGATGCAGTTGTACTCGCTTCAGATTTGGATCACCAACAGATGTGGCCCTCACATAGCTCTGATACCATGTAGGAATTTATAGGGTAATTTCCTCACATAGAACACCAAAGGACACTGCTCACAAACAAATAACAGATCAATACACCAATATTCTTGACGTGGTTAAAACCCTCAAAGAGGGAAATAGTCCACAACCTGAGCCAACGTGGTCACTTCAGGCAATTTATTAATGAAAGAAAGAAAACTTACATAAGATTCTCTCATGAATGGTCACCCTACAAATGACCCTCCATGCTCTTTAAATATAGATCATGGACCAATCAGGTGTTAAGCCACAGATCAGGTGTCTGTAATACCGAGCAGAAACTGAACCGTCAGATCATTTCATGTCTAGAACATATCCTGATCATCGGATTGTAAGTTACAAAAATACATAGTAAAGAAACAAACTTTACCTAAATCTACACTAGACCAAGTTATACTTAACTATTTCCTATGTGTCGGAATATCCTAACATTGACCATGGAAATAATTACAAATATGTTTCATATTCGCTTGTCGAAAGTGTCTTTTAGTGCAATGAACATGTATCTTATTACAATTAAATTTTAAAAATAAATTATTTGAATTCTAAAGTCATCGAGATTATAATAAAAAATCTATATGTGGAATTTTTTGTGGCCCACCCATATACCATTGTAGGGTGAACTTTTTCAAGTATTTCAATCAATTTCTTATTTCAAGGTTCAATTAAAAAACAAAACAAAAATGACCATATATATTGACCCACCGCAATTTGACCATATATTTGTATGGGTGCAAAGAGTTTAAGGACTTGAAACAATTTGACCATATATAGACAGGACACAATTATTTTGAAGACATGAGGGTGACCTATAAACCTGAAATTCTAACCAATAATCAAAACCACAATGGGAAATTTCTCAGATACCACATCCTAGAAACAAGAAATGGGAAACTAAATGAAATGTCTGCATAGTCAGGGATTTGAGAGGAAGCAGAGGGTAATACAGTGACAAGTTCAAAGGATGGACTTGTTAGTGTATTATGGATGAACAGAACGAAAGACATGGACACCAGCAGCAAATAAACTTCATGTCAGACCCAAGGAAAATCGAGTAAGAATTAAAATGATCTGTGAAATAAAACCAAGATGGATACAAATAGGGTAACAAACTTGGTTGGAGATTGGGTAGCAACCATGAACCATTGTTGTAATCAGTCACAATGATCATTGAGTGTGTATGTACATAGGTTGTAACACAATTGGCAAAAATAATGTTTGTTCAATTCCCCCTAACATGTATCACCAACCTAAAACAAAAGGAAGGATTTAAATAGGTTTTCTTCAATTTTAAAAGATGTCGAGTGCATACAAAAAATAATTTTTATTCAATATTATTTATTTTGATCTTATCTAAAAGAGCTAGTAATAACATGATATAAGTCAATCATATTGGAATTTAATATAGGTCAAAAAATATATATGACAACATTTCTACAATTTTATATAATATTACCAACTTTCCTAAATTTACATGGCCATCCAAATATTTCAATAAATATTTATGATTGAAATAAGTTTTATTTAGGGGAGACTCTCTCTGAGGGAGAGGAACAACAAAGGCGAACAACAAGGGTTTCAGTGAGTTGCAGATAGTGTTCCTCATGGAGGGTCGCAGAGGAGGGAGTGCCACTCCCTCCTACAAGGAGGCCATTGCCAGTAGAGGTAAGAAACCTCTAGAAAATGCTAGAGGTACTATGGAGGAAGGGAAAAGAAATATGGAAGAGGAGACAGTAGGAGCCAAAACTAAGGAAAACAATGGCACAAAGGACAAGGAGGTAGAAGACAAAAAACAGGGAACTAAAGACAAAAAACAAAAGGGACCCTACAAACCCAAAGCTGAGATCACACCTAGAGTTATTTTAAATGATCCTGCTCTGCAAGTGCACAGGGATCACATGCGAACATATGCTATTATCTATAAGTTCATGGGACTATGGCCCACTAAAAAAGCATTACAGATATGGATCAAATATCACTAGAAACCCAAAGGGAGCATTCACCTACATCTTGGGTCAAAGGGATTCTTCACTGTGGTGTTCACGAATATTGAAGACAAGGACAAAGTATTTGAAGGAGGATCGTACTTCTATGCAATAGTTGGACTCTACATGAGGCCATGGATGATGAATTTTGTCTCGGAACATGAGACTTTTACTTCAGTACCGATCTGGGTAAGACTCTATTCTTTACCTCTTGATTACTGGAAAAATGAATCGTTAACAGCCATAGGAAATAAATTAGGTCATTTTGTCAAAGCTTCTAAAGCCACAAGAAGAGGGAAATACACTTCCTTTGCTAGGATATGTGTGGAAATGGATCTATTAGGAGCTCTACCAGATGAAGTGATCTTGGAAGTTTTGAATGAAGAATGGGGGCAAACAATAGACTATGAGCATATTGCATTCATATGCCGCAGATGTCATGAACATGGGCATCTATTTAGAGACTGTCCACTCGGTAGAGTGGTAAATAACAGCAAAGCTAACACAATGAAGGAAACGGATAGCTTCCAGAAAGTGGTAAATCGAGGAAAAGGTGGCAAAAGAGGACCAAAGCAACATCAAGATGAAGGGCTACAGGTCAGTCAAAATAAGTTCCAAGTTCTTGAGGAAGACGAAGAGATTACAAAAGAAGATCAAGCAATGGAAGGAAATCCTGGGGAAAAGAAAAAAGAAGAAGACCGTGAACAAACACAGGAAACTAATTATCAGAAAGAAACTATGATGAGTGAAACATAACTTGAGATGGATCAGGAAATGACCCAGAGTGAAATGGACCTGGAGGACCATGAGCTACAGGAGATTCTTGATAAAGAAAACCTAGATCTAGAAGGGTTCTTGATTCAGGGAACTACAAGAGGAGTAGATTTGGTACCTCAAGAAGAGCTCAATAGAATACAAAAGTTGCTTTTATGGAAAGCACAAGCTAATGCATTGGAGAAAGGAAAAAATATAGACAAGCAGGATAATAGGGGTGTGAAGACGATGAAAACAACTCTGGGACTAGCAACACGAAACCCAGGTAAGAAAAGAGGTAGGAAAAAGTAGAATGAACTCTTGATGGAGTGTGGAAAGCTAATGATAGATTCAGGTAAGGTGAAAGATCTAGCCAGCTACTCCTTTACAAATCTTTAATTATGAAGTTTACATCTTGGAATATCAGAGGTCCAAGGAGTAAGAGAAAGCAGAGAATTTTTAGTAATAGGATGAAGCAAGAAATGTCGGATATAATCTTTATCCAAGAAACGAAATGTTCCATTAAAAAATTAAGACAAATTCATAGCAAATGGCTTAATAGATTTGAGTTTCTAGAAGTCAAAGCAAAGAATACAACGGGGGGGATTCTCACTCTTTGGAACCCTCAAAAAATTAGCATAATAGATGCTCAGGCAACCAGGAACTATTTATCAGTAGTTATTCAACCTGTAGGAGACAGGTACACCTATTTGGTAACAAATGTATATGGCCCTAAAAGAATAGATGACAAACTCAGGTTTCTAGATTCCCTGGTGGATCTCAGGGACAGACAGGCAGGAACACCTTGGATCATGGGAGGGGACTTCAACATGATCAAATATCCTTCGGAGAAAAAAGGAGGAATCAGAACTCTAAGAAAAGACTCTTTAGAGTTTCAAACCTTTATAGACAATATGTACCTTGTTGATACTGAAACGAATACTGGCCTCTTTACTTGGAATAATAAAAGAGGAGGAGAATCTTAGGTAGCCTCAAAGTTAGACATATTCATTATCTCAAAGGATCTTATGCTAACAAATAAGGAAGTAATAGCGAAAGTTCTCCCCTTTGGAGGCTCAAATCACTGGCCAATTCAACTAGAGATCAAAGGTATAGGTACTCTCAGAAACAGACCTTTCAGATTTGAAAATATTTGGCTTTCCCACCCAGATTTCATCAACAATATTAAAAAATGGTGGTCAGAAGATTTACAGATTCAGGGAACAAGAATGTTTCTTCTCCATAAAAGATTAAAGCATATCAAACTCAGACTAAAGGATTGGAACAGAAATGATTTTGGAAATATTTTTGTGGAAAAAAAAGCTATTGAAAATAGAATGAAGGTTCTCAACCAAGCTCTAATCATGGATGGATTTGATAGAGTTAAATGTAACCAAATGGATAAATATCATCAAGAATGGGATAATCTGTGTAAACAAGAGGAAATTTTTTGGAGACAAAAGTCTTGAGTTCAATGGCTAAAAGAAGGAGAGCGTAACACGCAATTTTTTCACAGATCCACCATGGTGAATAAAAATCACAACAGAATATCTTCAATTAAGAATGAAGATGGGAATCTTCTCACCTCCCATGAGAATATTGAAGCTGTGTTAGTTTAGCACTTCTGAAGAATTACTCAGGAAAATAATTCAGACAGAGAACAATCCATCAGTGATGTAACTAGAAACATACCAAAGCTGGTATCTAGAGAGGACAATTTCAATCTAAACACAACAGTTTGTGAAGAGGAGGTAGGTGATATTCTCAAAGAAACGCAGAATGGAAAAGAACCAGGCCTGGATGGTTTCAATGTGGATTTTTTTAAAGCATGCTGGAATATTGTTAAACATGATATTTTGAATGTAGTGGAGGATTCTAGGTTGAACAGAACTATTTTGAAAGTGCTCAATACCTCCTTCATCTCCCTTATCCCTAAGTACGATATTTCTCAAACTTCGGATAAGTTTAGACCCATATCTCTATGCAATGTGGTTTGCAAGATAATATCCAAAGTAGTGGCGAATAGACTTAAAAATCTGCTTCCTACCCTAGTTTCAGGGGAATAATCAAGTTATGTGGAAGGCAGACAAATTTTAGACAACATCATTCAAGCCCAATAAGTGGTTCACTCGTTAAGTAGCAAAAGACAGGCTGGAATGATCATGCAATTAGATATAGCCGAAACTTATGATAAGGTAAACTAGACATATGTGAAGAGAGTACTTATTGCTTTTGGATTTGATCATAATTGGGTTAGGTTGGTTATGGCCTTAGTGACTTCCTCCAGCTTTTCAATTTTGGTGAATGGCTCTCCCTCCAAGATTTTTAGTCCTTCTAGAGGCCTCAGATAGGGAGACCCACTCTCTCCATTTATTTTCATTCTCATGATGGAAGGACTTGGTAGGTCCATCAAGCATGCTAAAGTAACAGGTAAGATTAATGGCCTTCAACTAACTGAGAATGGTCAGGCTCTAACTCATCAACAATTTGTAGATGATACTATGCTACAGGGAATCCCCACAGTCAAAGAAGCTACAGCCTATAAACAAATCCTGAACATCTTTTCCATGGCCATAGGTATGGAAGTTAATCTAAATCAAAAATATTTTTTTAATACCAATATTGCGATTCAGAGAAATATTTCCAGAATTCTAGGCTTTCAAAGGGATTCCCTCCCCTCAAAATATTTGGGAATCCCTCTTCCTACTAAGCCAATGCATAAACGCATCTGGGAACCATTGATCAATAAGTTGCAGGACAAAGTTAAAAAATGGACCGTCAGATCTTTAAACGTATCCGATAGGCTGGTTCTCACAAAGATAGTTCTACAAACTATCCCAGTTTTCATGCTATCAGCCCTCCTAGCTCCTAAGGGGTCTTACAGTAGTTCAGAAACATCCAAAGAGATTTTATGTGGGGTAAGGAGGAAACAAGGAAAAAATGGGCCTTAGTTTCTTGGGATAAAATCTGTAGGCTTAAGAACCACGGAGGCCTAGGCTTGGGTGATCAAGAAATTCTTAGAAATGTTTTAGGGGCTAAACTTTGGTGGCATTGGGTTCAAAATCCAAAGGCCCAATGGGCAAATATCTGGAAGGAAAAATATGCTAGCTCCTGGCAAAGTAGTGATCTCATAAGAATGTCTGGAAATATAAGAGGCCTATACATCTCGAACAAAGGCTGGGAGAACAGAAGCCTAGTACAAGAGAATAGTTTTTGGGAAATCAGAGAGGGAAACCTAGCTCTATTCTGGGAGGATAAGTGGCAAAAAGAACCAATACTGGTGAAAGAGGACTTTTTAGACCTTAAGCACGAGATAGATATGCAAGGATTAATTAAGGTAAAGGACTTCTGGGAGCATACTCACTGACTCAGCATACAGAAAAGTGGAGAATCTAGAAAAACATTGATTACAGAGAGGAAAGCCCCTTGAAAAGAAAAGCAGAGATACTAAGGAGAACGTTGGATCAAAGGAAGATCTTAGTAACAGGAGGGCAAGACCAGCTAATATGGGGCAATAGCAATGACGGTACCTTTAATCTTAAGGAGGCAAAAGGAATTCTACTTAAGTTGAATTCTCTTATATTGGATAAAACTATGGAGGCACCAAGGGTGGATGAAGATCAAACTCTTTATGTGGTTAGTTCATCACAAAAAAATCTTGACTTGGGATAACAATAACAGGGGGGGTTCTAGTGCCTTCTAGATTCCAGTTTTGTGAAGTTCAAGAGGAGACAATGGAACATTTACTTAATAGCTGTATATTCACCTCCTAGCTATGGGATACTTTTACCATCTTTTTTCGTCAATCCGACAAAGACAAAGGGACTATTATTAACACCCTCAATAATTGGAGAAGAAACTTTTCGGATTATGAATGGCTTAACTCGGCCTGGGCCCTAACACCAAGTTTTATTATATGGAATGTTTGGAAAGAAAGGAACAAGAGAATATTTAAAGAAGAAAAGAAACCCCCTCATCTCCTTTTTGAGATGATTTAAAACATTTGAAGGAGATAGTAGGAACCACAGTGCATAATTATCCTAAAAATCCTCCTTCAGAGGCAGATTTGAAAATTCTCAGGCAGTTGGGTATTCAGGGGCTCATTCCTCAAAGCCTGGAAAGGCAAGTAATCTCAATAAATACAGAGAAAGATGTCTGGTATCCCCCCCCGGAAGGGTATTTGAAATACAATATTGATGGAGCTTCTAAAGGCAACCCAGGAACAGCTGGTTATGGTGGGGTTTTAAGGGATGAAAGAGGAGGTATTATCTCCATCTTCCATGGCCATTTAGGAAAAGCTACCAATAACATGGCAGAACTAATGGCTATGGAGCAATGCTTAGAGTTTCTGAAGTAGGACAACCGCTCGAATGTGATTATAGAAGTAGACTCTGAGTTAATCATTAACTCAGTGAAAAGAATCAGTTGTGGAATAGGGCCGGAGAAAGTTTCAAAACACTGGAGGCTAATCCGGGTTTTCCAGAGAATTCAGGGTCACCTCCAAGGACTTTGTATAGTTAGTTTTAACCATGTTCATAGAAAAGCCAATAAACTAGCGGATCTACTTGCCAACCAAGGGGTGAACTGTTCTGATATTAGGGTAACAATGAAGTGGTAGGAGTGGCCTCAGTGCAGAGTGAAAACTCTATGTCATGAGAATGTAGAAGAGGATATGGACTTCAAGGCTAGGTCCTGTTGACTTTATTTCTACATGGGTAGCTTTTTTCTGCATGGACCGATTGGTTATGGGTGGCAGACTTTTCTCGACCCCCGCAGCCAAGTAAAGAATTTTCCCAAAGAGCCCAGGGAGAAACAAAGGGGGAGTGTCGGTATTTTAGCAGAGTGGTTGAAGGGAGGATGTAGTTTCATTCATGGATTCAAGCATAGGCACGGAGGGAAAGAGATGATTTATCCATTTTCGGGATCATTTGTTGACTGTAATACCCCTAGTTTTCCATCGATGATCATCTTACCACGTTGGGGGCGGTTCTTCGGTGACCACATGATGTGCAAGCGAGAAGTGGTTTTGGAAATTTGGGGGCAATCCCATACATCGAACAACACATGGTAGTGTGTTATGAAACCAACCCAAGAAAAGATAGAAAAGATAGATCAACGCCTTAGAATTTAGCCTCTTCGAGGGGCCAACCTCCTTTACATTACATAAATGAAAAATTATTGGATGATTCAAATGACAAAACCTCCTTTCTATATATAGGAGTCTAAGGAGTCACAATATAATCCAGCCGACCTAACAATAATAATATAAAGCCACAAAAATAACAATACAAGGATTCTATGGGGCACAATTATAACAATATTGGGGCAATAGGGGCACAACAATATTAATAATGGGTATAACTACAATAGTAACGGGGTAATCACTAGTATTATAGGGACCCAACATGCCCCTCTCCTTCAAAAAGGTGTTGTCCTCAATGCTTGAGTAGTTCTGGATACTTCTGCATAAAATTATCATCCTCCCATGTGGAATCTTCAGCGGATAAGTTCTTCCACTTGATAAGATACTCTGAAATTGATCAATTTCGTAGCTGTCAAGTTCTTGTTTCTGTGACTGCTTCTGGCTCCAATATAATTTTTCCTTCCTCGTCAAGTTCTGGCAATATTGTTTGAACTGGGAGCTTGTCGCCTATAACCTTCTTTAAACATGAAACATGGAAAACTGGGTGCAATTGAGAAGCTGCAGGAAGCTCCAATTTGTATGCCATAGCACCAATCTTTTGCAACACCTTGTACGAACCATAATACTTTGGTGATAATTTATTATCCTTCTTATCTTGCTTGAGGGACATTTGCTTATATGGTTGTAGTCGTAGGAATACCCAATCACCTACATCAAAACTTCTTTCACTGCGATGTTGATCTGCCTGTTCTTTCATTTTATACTATGCCAACACGAGGTTATCTTTTAAGAGTTGGAGGACTTGTTGTTGATGTTTGATGTGATGTTCCACTGCCTGAAACTTAGAATTTTCTCTTAAATGTGATGTGATGGATGGTGGTTGATACCCATAAAGTGCCATAAATGGGGTCATTTTTGTTGCTGTATGGAAGGAAGTGTTATACCACCATTCAACCAGAGGCAACCATTTGACCCATTGTGTCTGTTTATCAGATACAAAGCAACGAAAATATCCTTCCAAAAATTTGTTTACTATCTCAGTTTGCCCATCAGATTGAGGATGATAAGATGAGCTATGAGCTAACTGAGTACCAAGACAGGAAAATAATTTTGTCCAAAAATTTCCAGTGAAAATGGGATCTCTGTCACTTACAATAATCTTTGGGTTTCCATGTATCTTTTGAATTGTTTCCATAAATGCAATAGAAACTGCACTGGCTTTAAATGGATGTGATAATGCACAAAAGTGTGCATACTTGGTAAGTCTGTCAACTACCACCATGATGACACTCTTTCCCTCAGACCTGGGTAAACCTGTGATAAAATCCATTGAAACCTCCTCCCGACGTTGGATTGGAATGGATAAAGGTTGTAATAGACTTGGTGTCTTAATTGTTTCAACTTTATTTTGTTGGCAAACCAAAAATTCCACCACAAACTTTTGAATATCTGATTTAAGCCCATCCCAAAAAAATTCCTTCTTAACCCTATGGTAAGTTTTTAAAAATCTTGAGTGCCCTCCTAAGGGAGAAGTGTGCAATTCCATAAGAATCTTTTGTTTTAGCTGGGAATTCTTACAAAGGTATAAGCAATCTTTGTACCATAACGAATCATTTTTCCAGTTAAATGTATCAGACGTACTGGAATCTTGTTGTAACTTTCGAATAAGTGCCCACACTTCTTCGTCATTCTTCCATTCCTCCCTTGCTTCGTTTATCCAATCTGGTTGGATAATAGAAATGGCGCACAACAATGCTTCCACATCCTCATCCTTTCTTGAGAGTGCATCTGCCACCACATTTTGCTTCCATTTTTTGTAGATGATTTCAAAGTCACAACCCAACATCTTTGTGACCCACTTTTGTTTCTCTTCAGAGGATAATCTTTGTTCTAAAAATTATTGAAGGCTATCATGATCCGTTTTTACCTTGAAGTGTCTTCCCATTAGGTAGGGTCGCCATTTCTTAAGTGCATGGAGTATTGCCAACATTTCCTTCTCATAAATAACCTTGCTTAAAAACTTTCCCTTGATTGGACGACTTTCAAAAGCAATGGGTCTTTCATCTTGCATTAGAACAGCACCAATTCCATTTCCTGAAGCATCACATTCCACAATAAAGGTTTTTGTGAAGTCTGGTATAGCTAAGACCAGTGCTTCACACGTTGACTCTTTAAGATGTTCAAAGGCCTTTGTTGCTTCTGGAGTCCATGAAAATGCATCTTTCTTCAATAATGTTGTTAGAGGTGCTGCTATTCTCCCATAATTCTTAACAAACTTGCGATAATACCCTGTCAACCCGAGAAATCCTCGCAGATGCTTTATGGATGTGGGGATTTTTCATTCCTTAATGGCTTTAATTTTTCTAGGGTATACCTTAACTCCTTCATGAGATACAATATGACCCAGATATTCCACCTCCTGGACTCCAAAGAAACATTTGGATCTTTTTGCATATAATTGTTTCTCCTCCTATAGCTGTAGCACCCTGTCAACATGTTCAACATGATCCTTCCAAGACTTGTTGTAGATTAGTATATCATCAAAAAATACTAACACAAATTTTCTAAAGAATGGTTTGAAAATTGAATTCATCAAAACTTGAAATGTTGAAGGTGCATTGGTAAGGCCAAAAGGCATGACCAAAAATTCATAATGACCCTCATGAGTTCTAAATGCTATTTTCAGAATGTCTTCAGTCTTCATTCTGATTTGATGATATCCTGAACGAAGATCCAACTTGGTGAAGTAAATTGATCCATGCAATTCATCCAGTAATTCATCAATGACAGGAATGGGGAACTTATCTTTAATAATGAGCTTGTTGAGCTCCCTATAGTCTGGACACATGCGCCATGATCCATCCTTCTTGTCCACCAATACTACTGGAGTAGAGAAAGAACTTTAACTCGGTTGAATTATACCAGCCTCTAGCATTGTTGCAACCATACGTTCAATTTCACTCTCTTGGACATAGGGTTACCTTTACGCCCTGATGTTTGGAGGAACACTTCCTGGAATCAGATGAATAGCATGATCATGATCACGCATAGGTGGGAGACCTTTGGGAGTCTCAAATACCTTGGAATGATTGTCCAGGACTTTTTGGAGATCTGGAGAAATAGATGATTCTGATGTGGAAACATCTAGCGAACATAATTGTGCAATTACACCTCTTTTCTCCTTTTTTAGAAGCGTTGTCATACCATTAGAGCTGATTATCTTTCATGGTTTCCCTATAATACCCCTTAATTCAACTTCCTTTCCTTTCGTAGAAAATTTGATGAAAATTTCTTGAAAATTAAAA
Source organism: Pinus tabuliformis (assembly GCA_031772625.1). Taxonomy (NCBI): domain Eukaryota; kingdom Viridiplantae; phylum Streptophyta; class Pinopsida; order Pinales; family Pinaceae; genus Pinus; species Pinus tabuliformis. The sequence goes on from CM062819.1 coordinate 1,244,415,117, forward strand.
GCTACTGTACCCAAGGATTGTAGCCATTGGACTCCTAGTACAACATCAACACCTCCCATTGGAATGGAAATCATTGGGCTAGTCAATACATATTCTCCCATGAATAGCTTGATATTATGGAACTTTCCAGAGCAATTTATTGTTCCTCCATTTGCAATCATCACTTGACACTCTGGTGCTGGATATAGGAAGCAATTCAATTCTTTTTCTACCTTACAATGAATAAAATTGTGGGTGCTTCCTGAATCAATAAACACTATTACCTTTTTCTTCTTGATTTGTCCTTCTATCTTGATGGTTTGAGGAGTGGTAATTCCCGCCAATGCATTACAAGATATGGTCGGATTTATTTGTTTTTCATCTAGGCTTTGTTCCTGGAGTATATCCTCTTCTTTTGACCTTTCTTGCTCCTTTTCTTCTTCCTCTTCACAGTCTATGTAGAATAATTTCTTCTCAGCACACTTATGACCTTTAGTGTATTTTCCATCACAACTGTAACAAAGCCCTTTTGAGCTTTTTTATTCCAATTGGTGTGGTGTCAACCTTATAGGTTGTGGAAGACTAGGGGCAACAACACTTCCATCTTTATAGTTGTGAATGGTATGCTTCCTGGTTGCCATAATTTTGCTTTCCATTTTTCTTGCTAACCTGAATGCCTTCTCTAATGAATCAAGTTCCCAAAGGTGAACATCATGTTGGATATTATCCTTTAAATACCCTATGAACACATCAATCCTATGCTCCAATAGAATATCTTTCACCGTTATGTTAAATTTTTAGAACTCCTCAATGTGCTCCATTATTGAACCCTTTTGTTTGAGACTTATCAATTGGCTAAAAAAAGTGTTTCTTTTTGTATCCTCATAATGTGCTATCAATTCTTCCGTAAAAATTATCCAAGTGATAATTTTTTTACGAGAGCAAAGCCATTGATACCATACAAACTGATTTGGTTCCAAATATAAAGTTGCCATACGTACCTTTTGTGTGTTTTGCACATTATTGAGATCGAAGAATTGCTCCATCTGTAATATCCATGTGGCGGGATCCTTGCCATCAAACTTCCTCATATCGATTTTTGGAATATGGTGAGTCTTCGATCCAACATTAGAGTCTATGCAATCATGATTAACATTTATTTTGTTCTCATCATGAGTTTCCTTTAGTACCCTTTCACCCTTAGTGACCATTTCTTGTAGCAACTTATTCATATTTATCTTCAATTCTTCCATCTTATCATCCATGCCATCAATTTTAGCTTCTACACCTTTCTTTAAACCATCCATCTTAGCTTCTACATCTTTCCTTAAACCATCCATCTTAGATTCTGTTGCTTTTTGTGCAAGTGACACTTGTTGCACTTGTTCTTGTAATTTTGATATATCATATAGCATTTCTTCTTCTTCTTCATGAGTCATGCTAGAGATTTCAGGTTCCTTACTAGGTGTCTGCATTTTCTTTCCTCGGGGCATCATTTATCAATAATAATGCTCTATTATGCCGTTTGAATTCCTTCAAAATAAATTTTCAAACCAAGCTTAAGTAAAAATTTAAGAAAATCTACACACCTTTTTTCACTTTGTAGGAGCTCGATATTGCCTCTAATGTATCTTTGTACTTTCCGATCATCTAGTTCTGAATTTTTGACCCTCAGTATCCCTTCATATCCTCTTTCCAATGCCACAAGTCTGACCCCAATTGGATTCTCCAAGGAAGAGTTATGCGAAATCTCCCACAGTGACTTGATTATAGACTAGTTCAGTAGAGCGAACTTGTACGACGTGCCACGAGTCACTGTTTTGACCTTTGGATCTGAAAAATCATACAAGAAACTACATTTTATCCTCTTTCTGTAACTTCTTATGAAATTTCAATCTGATTCCCAGAGAGAAAGTTATGACGATTTTCCCCAGGTCACCTGTTTGGAATGTAATTCAGGAGTCTGCAAAAAGACCAACTTCCTCAGATCATATCTCCGTAAATATAGCGCGAAAATCTCTGAAATTTGGACCCGAGGTTCAACGTGATTTCTTCTCAAATGGGTTTTTTTTCAACTTCTGAAATGGCAAAGAAAAAAAGTTATAGAGAAAATGCCACAATGACTTGTTTGGAGCAGCGAAACCCTAGAATCCAAAGCTCTGATACCAAATGTTATGAAACTAGCTCAAGAAAAGATAGAAAAGATAGATCAACGCCTTAGAATTCAGCCTCTTTGAGGGGGAAACCTCCTTTACATTACATAAATGAACAATTCTTGGATGATTCAAATGACAAAACCTCCTTTCTATATATAGGATTCTAAGGAGTCACAATATAATCCAGCTGACCTAACGATAATAATATAAAGCCACAAAAATAACAATAGAGGGATTCTATGGGGCACAGTAATAACAATATGGGGGAAATAGGGGCACAACAATATTAATAAGGGGTATAACTACAATATTAATGGGGTAATCACTAGTATTATAGGGACCCAACAAAGTGGGGTCTATTGCAATACCACCCTCATTGCACAGTAATATTCGGTAGGGTTGCACCACGGAATATGATCCTCAGCCATCGGATTAGGGATGGCGGATCAATGGTTAGGATGGATCGAGCAAGTCAGTGGGACCTTCTGGTTAAAAGTCGGGCATCTTCGCAATGCGAAATCCTCCACAACCGTTGGATTGATCGGGAGGATCCAACGGCTGGGATTAAAAATGCAAGTCGGGTGGTGCAAGACAATAGGTTCTTGACGGCTTTCTGGGTTTGGGAGTCTTTCCGACCCGTGCTCTTAGCTTTGGAGGTGCCTTTTCTACCTGGGGAGTTGGCTGTTAGTGGTTTGATAGTTTGGAGGCTTTGTATTCCTATTAAGGGTTAGAAGTGTGGTGTGTAAGGGGCGGGACTTAGGCCTTGGGCCGGGTAAATTGTAGTTTTGGGTTTTTTCACTAAAATCACAGTTCCTTGTGAACTGGTGTACATTATGTAATGCATTTTACACTTTAATGAATTAGAAGGTAAGACTCTTGCTTAAGAAAAAAAAGAAATAAGTTTTATTAATTTTAAAATATGGCAAGATGTAATCTATAAATAAGTTTTATTCAATTTTATTTCTCTTGAGGTTACCTACAAGAGCTTAGTCATAACATGATATATATATATATATATATATATATATATATATATATATATATATATATATATATATATGTTCTATTTGTTTCAATTTTTACAATCCAATGTTGAAGCATGTGTGTAACTCTTTCCATGCTTTATATCAAACTAACACATGGCATTTATTAATAACATAAAAAAATTAATGTTGTTCATAACCTAGATCTAGTTGAATTTCCATTTTAAGTAAAATAATATCATATCAACTTGGTTAAATTATTAATGGATTAAATTTTATATCTTTCGTGATTCTAAATCTATGGGGTTCACATAAGGACCCTAGCTTTGAAGTTTGGAGAACTTTATTTTTACAAATGCTCAATCGAGCTTGATAGCTCAATTGAGCACAATAGCTTGATTGAGAATTTATTAAACCCTTGATCGAGCTATTTGAATTTATAATTTAATGCTTGATCAAGTGTTTTAAGCACTCGATCAAGCTTTTGAGGACGTAAACATCATAATTTTAGAGCCCCTTCGGCATATTTCTTTGTAACACCATTTTGTAAACCATCAAACTTAGGAAAAAATGTGTCCTTAAGTGGCAGAGTTGATCATTTTGGACTCATTACAGAATCCTCTATCCAATGACATATGAGTTTGACCTTTTTATATTCATATGATATTTTTCATCTAATTTCCTCAGAATGCTTGAAATTATTTTAGACATTTTTAAGGAGGTTGAATAAAAAATCAATAATATAAAATATACACAATGAAAAATTTTCAAAAAAAGTTACTATCTTCGTTTACAAGTCCTCTTAAAAAAGGTTCTCTTTGTTTTCTCATTTATTTAAATAGTTGAAAAAAGCTTACGTGAACACATTTCTACAAATTGTATTTGAAATATTACTTCGCCAACTTCGAAAAATAATAAAAGATATTATTTTGCATAAAAAAATAAAATTTTAATATGAAAATATTAGATCTCTCCATTTATATCATTATCATATATATATTTATTTTTTAAATTACACATTTTAAAATAATTTATGCTACACAAGCACACACATACCTCTTAAGATGTTTGAAAATTTGCAAGGAAAAGTGTTTCATTTAATGGAAAATTGATATATTATACGACACAAAAATATTTTACAAAAAATATCATTAGGAAAACAACATAACTATCCACAAATTATTTTTTTACTCTAAATAAAAATTCACAATGCTTATATGAATTTTGAGGGCTTCAATTCAATAAAAGAGTAAAATTTTGAAATTTCATTGCTACATTTGGCCCAAAAGTGTAACCCATCTTCATGAATTCACCCACCAAAAAATGAAGGACTTTTTATCGCAATTAAAATCATGGATTCCATGTTCGATCTAGTCCCCTTGATTTGTTCAAGAAACTCTACATTATAGTAGGTTAAATATTTCGTTACAAGTATTAGTGTCATCTTTAGAAGACGATCTTCTTGATCCTGATGGCTTTCTATTGTATCCTTGGGATATACAATTCTCATGGTCTTGCATTTCTTCAAGATATTCCTTGGAAATTATAGCTTGAGGTTTCCTAAGAGCTATGCACAAATGAATCCCATGTTATTCATTTTTTACAAGAATTGGTTAAAGAAATATGAATTGAAAGAGAAGGGAATATATGTGTCGAAAGTGAAGAAGATCACAATTTAGATATGAAAGAGACAAGGTAAAAATCAAGTTGAAGGGTACTAAAATTCCCAATGGGGCACTAGCTCTTAGTCAATACCAATATCTCTGTGGAAAAAGTCTACAAATTTCCGGCATAAAAACACCGAAATTTTTGGTTTTCTCTTCACTTGAAAGGAAAGCACAATTCCATGAAACGAGTCACTTTAATAAATAGGCTTTAAAAACTCTTCATAATTTAAATATACCCTCAAGGAAACTCATGCTAGGTTATTCTCATCTATTCCACAAACTTTTATGGATTTCTTAATCCATTAAAAGGTTCAAGCCTTATCATCATCCGTCTAGGAGCGAGCATATCATTCACAAAAATCACATTCTCTACATACATCAAAGGGAACACCAGTAGAACCATAACCACCATTTTGGGATTTTCTTTACATCTGGAATATATTATCAATCTTACTATAAACTTATACTTTGATGTTGAAGATTCAAAAGCCTATCATATGATTAAAGTGACAAGTAAACCCCTTCTTGTTCAATAATATTTTATAGATTATAGTCTTACATCAATGTTGAGTTAATTTCTTCGAACTATTATATATTTGTGAGTGAGAAAGAAATTAAAATTCTAACCTCTAGGGATAATTATTTAGCCAGGCATGAAAATGAGAAGAATAGTTAAAAAGCCTCCAGTATTAGCTAATATCATTGTTCTGCAAATGATTCCATAAGACGAAATAGGGAAATTTCCATCTGATTCTCATCTAAGATTAACATTTTGAAATAAAATATGATATATCTAAAATGAGGCCAAACTCTATGTTTTGATCTCACCTGTGTTGTCTTGAATATGTAAACAAATCAATGATGCTTTACTAGAAACCATTATTTTCCAAAATGCGTCTTTAATATCTCAATTTTTGGAATAGGGTTACTATTGAATACGAAATAAACTCGGTGCCTTATCTTCCTATCATAGGGAATAGAGATCTCATTTTTTGAATGAAAACCTACATGAAACTTCTTGAATGTTAATACAAATTCCTTCATACGTATGTAGTGATAAGGTGGCTTCTTATATTCCCAGTATTTCTCTTGATCTTTTTTTGATGTAACTTGCAACTGTGGATATTGGAGACGAAATAGAACTATAACATTCCAATTAATTGAAAATCCAAGCTATTTTGAAACTTTTATAGTCTGAAGTACGTCTTGTAAGAAATATCTAATTCCCTTTCTTTAAGGGAATTCGAATCCACATCTTTTAAAAAATTCTAGGACATCATCTAGGTCCATGGTAAACAATCTACCTATATAATAAGAGAATTATGTCAAAAAAGAGCTCAAATATCCCTGATGCAATCCGTAATGGGGGAATGAGAATTTATGCATCCGTGAGATGGGTGAACTGATAAAAGCATTTTATTATCTGATTAGTGGTAGACTTGTCCATCTGTGTTGATATTTCATCCATGAAAAGAGTATATGTAGGTCCAATGATTATCTCCCATATAAAATTGAAAATTTTCTTAATTATAATGAATCTTGTTGATTTTAGTCATAGAAATTACATCCATACTTATATTACACCTCTCTAGTTTGTGAAGAGGAATTTCCAATATGATTATGAGCCATCCTAGTTGTCACATGTTTCTTTTTCGCACCAGAAATTCCCTTCAACATGTTATTGCCAACTATCCTATGTCCGCAAACATCTAAGACCAACATATATTCAAACATGTGGATTGCACAACAAATCCTTAAAACAAATCATCTCACCCTTAAAACATATCATCTCATAACTATTTATCCTCTCATTTAGCTCTTCTACTATCATCATTCAAATATTGTCCTGATGATGGATCCCTGTTGGGATTTGAAACATTGACAGAATATGGTTATTATTGTGGGTAATCGGAAACTTAACTCAAAAGAAATGAATCACAAATGTCTAAAATCTAGAATAAATTCCAACATGTATGCTACCTATAATATTTATTTAAACTTTGAATTATAGTTATATTTTCCCCTAAATCCATTTACATTGAGAATATAGTTAGTCTGAAGTTTTTTCTTCACACGTTCGATTGTTGTTACTTGTAAATGGCAAGAAATCATACAATCAAAGAACCAAATTGACATCAATAAGAATAGTCATCCCTATGCTTGGAAACACATTAGAATCTCTCAGTTTTTTCTCTAAGAAAGCATGTGACCAATAAAAAACTGAGCTTACTTTCATGAATAGATCAACATCTTCCTCTAGATAAATCCAAACTTTCTTTTCCCTTTTATTGAGCTCAGTGAGTAGCTCTCCATCAAGAATATGCCAAAAAAAATATGATTTGAAATATACACTTTAAAGACTCCTTCAGATTAGTATGCAGAGCAGTTATTAACTAAGTGAAATATAAATTTTTTGATCATATATTTGGTTCAATTTCCAACTAAATGTATGAAAAACAACTTGACATCTAGCAGAGAAGTCAAGTGTTTATCTAACTATCATTTTTTCGATGTGTAAGTCATGTTGGATTATGTAAGCAAATGTTTTAAGAGGAGAAAACTCATCTAGCCTAGATACGTTCTAAGTAATCCCTCCACTCACCTAATCATCCAAGAATGGTTTAGTAAATAGCTTATCTTATTGTTGAAACATAATATAGGATGCCACACTACTAAATAATGATATCAAAAGGCTTTAACCTTCAAGCGAGGGTCCAATTTTCTAGCGAAAGTGACCAACATTGTTGTCACTCCTAACCCATGCGGACCAAACAAGAAATTCATAGGCATTATTATTGAAATTTTATGGTGTAAGAATTCATCAATGTTTTAGATAATACCTTTCAAGATCAACCCTACTAGACTAGGTAGGAAGACCTTTAAAAATCCAAGGATACTTGAAATAGATTAACAATAATTGCATAAATATTTTGTACATAGTGTGACTTGACTAAAAGTGAAGAATAGTAACCAATTACCAAGATGGTTTGATGATTCTAGTTACGTCTTTTAGAATTTTGAGATTTATGTTCTTTTTCAGTGACAATTTGACCATGTTGAACAAGTATTCCACTAGGTTTGTAGTAGTATTCCATAGTTTAGGAAAACCCATGCTACCAACATAACACCTCACATTAATTGTCAAGTGTTCAAATCAAACTTATACAATTAGAAGTTGGATACCAACTCTGGAAAAAATGGCAAAAGAATTTTTATGTGTGTTCTAAATTGTGAATTAAAACTGGAAACTCATAGATTTTTTTCTCAAAGTGTGAAATACACAGAAAAATAAACTCACCGGTTACTATGATTCTTGAGCTTATAGTAATGAAAAAATTTCATGGTATTTGTAGATAAGAATCCAAGAAATTGTAGTACATGGGTTAAACAAGTATAAATTTTAGCTATATTGTGTATAAAAATCTATGATAATGGAGAATATGGGAATAATGAGTATAATTTTGACACCATTGTAGGTGAAAATAAAGGGGGTGTTGAAGTGGTAATAAGGTAGAGAGATTTCTAAACAAGATAAAATCTTCATGGGAAGGTGTGCAACAGATAAAAAAATTAAACTATAGGAGAATATGAGGTGAATGATACTATGTTAAACCACATTTAATTGATTGAAACCCTAAAATAAAATATAAGCATATATGGTTCATGCACTTCTTTGATGTCATCCTCTACAATGAAGGTTTACAGACTGGAAAAGGGACGTTGAGCTAGCCCTGAGGAATATAAAACGTGTAGGAACATATCTTGTGCATAACAATGAGACTATTGTTGGTTGAATAATGGGTGTGCGTAGGCTAGAATCCAAACTACATATAATCCCAAAAATTATAAACTTATTGTCATACCTCTAATGAAGATGACGTAATGGCTTTATTTGTGCATAAATCATCTCGTTGGTGAACTCCATTCTAAAATAGGAGAAACAAATTCTCTTGGTCATCTAGATCTTGTGTACAATAATGTCAAGAGGAAAATTCTTGACTCTATTGGTAATCTTACTAATCCAGAGGAACTCTTTCTGTATTAGAATAAGCTCTAAGGTTTGATAACCTTGTCCATCTACAATCTCACGAAGCTATTTTTGCTAGATTTTAGTTTTTAAACAATCTCACAAGTTGAATCATGTCCCAACTTACCTTGTTGCCTCAAATTGATATTTTTGTGTTGTGGGCCAACACGTTCCATGGTACGATATTGAAAGGAATGATCATAGTACAACACAACGTACATAAGTCACACATAGATCTTTGACTACTAACAAAAAAAACTACTCATTTAATAATACAATAGTATGCAGCTATAGTTGCCTTACAACACTCACTAGAATACCTTGCAGCTACTGCTTTGTTACAACCATAACTCTACATATAAACTATGCTCCATCTCAATTTATACAAAAACTGAGTCGGTTAATTTTTCCTTTCGATGTTGAATAGGTTGAGGCAGTGATGGCTCTTTGAAAGTTCAAGGTATCATGGTAGTGGCACTTCTTCGATGCAAGACAAGTCATGGTAGTGAGGCGGTGTTCAGAGATTAATCTATCAAATGGATGTAATTATTTCCAATAGTCCCTCTTAATTACGACCGAAAACTTGACAACTTGACCTTGACTCAACATGACTTAAACAGGTCTGCTGGTCTAAGTCTCAGCTAGGCTTACAATGATTCAAAAAATTTGACATCGACTCTTTTTCTCGATTTCTTTTTCCTTTTCTTCGAGATCTTATACCCTCTAAACTAATTCATCTTTGTCTTTTTAGCTTAGGTTCCAAATTTCAGTTTCTTCATTTGTTGTTGCAGCTATACCATTGTTATATATTTATTTATCATAAAAACATAGAAAATTATTTCAGAATGTCTGTGGATGTCCTTTACCTCTTAAAAAATTTCCTTCTATGTGCACTACTGCCACTTGTCATCTTCTATAGTTTTTTCTTCATCGTCAATGATCAGATTATCAATTTGCTAGAACATAAGTTCATAATAGAATTTTATCTCTTCAGGACTCCAATACATGAAAATTTCATTTTCAATATCGCCCATGTTGTCTACAATGTTCATATCAACAACTTCTATGTAGGCATCATTAATACATGGTTTCTCAAGTCGTGATTCAAACAGATTTAATTCTTATTCATAATCATTGTGTGTACCTGCACACTAGAAATCAATGTTAGAATTAAAAATATTTGTGGAACCACATTGGTTCTATTCCTTCTTTCACTTTTCCTCTGTCTTTGTTTTCTCTTTGTGGGCTTCTTTCTTTGTGTCTGACTCTATTTATGTCTCTATCAGTCTCTATATGTTCGACTTGGCTTTCAGATGCAAGTGGGATTATCTTACCAAATAACAATCTATCAATAAGATGTTTGTGTTTGATCATATCCAACGACTCATCACTAGTGATGGTTCATCATCAAAGTGAATATTAGCGATTTCAATTGTTGGCTCCACTGAATCAATTTCTTCTCCATTGGTGACATTATATATGCAAAAATCAACGTTTGCTAATAACACACCATCAACATTGTGATCCACTTTCAAGTGAGATTCACAAAATCCTTCATCTCTCTGTAGATTCACTACTATAGATCCATCTTCATTATCGTCTTCAAGTACTACCACAACAGGCTGAAAAACACTACTATCTTCAGCTTGATTACTCTGCCTTGCACGAAATTCTCCTTCGAGGATCTTCCATGCCTCATTGGAAGTTGTAGCTTTTGCTACCATGCACAACAACTTCTCATCCAATCCTTGTTTTATAAAATTTAATGCTAAATCATTGCATGCTTCATCATATGGTTTATTAGACCAATGTTCTATTAAGTCTTTAGCTCTAAGAAAAGTAAGCATTCTAATAACCCACAAATCAAAATACTTACTAGTAAACATAGGTGGTGGTAGTAGATCAAAGCTACACCAATCACCTTCGATTTCGTCTTTGTCTTGGGCTAGACTTTTCAACCTCTTTCCCTTTCCAATTTGTTCCATAGAAACACTAGAGGTTCCACACTCTTTATCACACTGTCACTTCCAAACTCAAAGCTTCTATGCCTTTGCCTTTGCCTTCTTTCTCCAAAAATGGGGCTACAGGCATTACCTATGGTGGATCTCGGTGGCTACCAACGACTCTTTTACAACGTGCTCTGGATTTTTGAAATTTATGTTTGACTCGTTGGAATTAGCATGACAATGACTCTCACTAAACGCAGTGGAATTTTTTTTTATTCTCGACCTTTCCTTATCATTCATACTATGGCTCTGCAAGCTGCTACTGCAGATTATCTGGAGCTCTTTAGATTGTATAGCTTTACCTAAGTTCCACTCTACCTCAGTTCCACATACAACATATCATTCAACTCATCCCAAGGCCCTGAAATTATAAATTTCTACAACAGTTAAAAACAGTGATATTCTCTACACTTACGCTGCATAATCCATGCAACAAATTTTCATCTGGAACTCTTCTTAGTCTGAGAAAAGAACCCAACATTACAATCATATTGTGATGCAATAGAGGAAACTATAGAAACCTTGAAAACCTATAAAGACAGTAATATTACAAAACACATACAAAATTACAAACTCTCTCCTGCTATCAATGTCCAGAAGTGCATCAGTTTCCATATCTATGTCATTCAATTCAAAGTTGTCTTCATGTCACCCAACTGAAATTTCTCTCCAAAGTATTTCTTGGTCCAATGCTCACACTACAACAACTCCAGGCTTCTGCGTAGGTCACATGACCCTCGCTCAACACAAACAAACACTCCTTTCACTAAGCCCTCATGAGTGTGGCTCTAACACTAATTGAAAGACTTGAAAATAATCGGAAGCTACAACTACTAACAAAAAATACATAACAGTGAAACAATTAAGCAACAACAGTTTCTTAAATTCTCCTAGCCTCAACTCTGATACCTTGGCATTGTTCTCAGAGTTCAATTCCACAACTAAATCTTGCTAGTCTGGCTCTGATACCAATTGAAAGTAATGATCAGAGTACAACACAACGTACATAAGTCACACACAGCTCTTCGACTACTAACAAAAAAAGACTACTCATTTAATAATACAATAGTATGCAGCTACAACTACCTTACAACACTCATTAGAATACCTTGCAGCTACTGCTATGTTACAACCTTGACTGTACATACAGACTATGCTTCATCTCAATTTATACAAAAACTGAGTCGGTTAATTTTCCCTTTCGACGCTGAATAGGTTGAGGCAGTGATGGCTCTTTGAAAGTTGAAGAGATCATGGCGGTGGCACTTCTTCGACGCAGGACAAGTCATGGCGGTGAGGTGGTGTTCCATGATTAATCTGTCTTGCGGGTGTAATTATTTCCAAAAAATACCTAGAAAGCTAGGAATGATGAAAAATATATCGATATTGGATCTCTTAGGAATCTACTCTATGGTTATATTTTGATTAGGATCTGCAACTTGAAACATATTTACAAGCTTATACTATTTCAGAACTTTCTTAGTGAACCCATTCCAAAAATCCTAGTGAATTGTTAAAGCCTATGATTAGTGCACCTAGAGGGAAACTATATTGTAAATGTGTTAGAAAACCTGCGCAGATGAATCTAGCTAGTAAAGGTTGAACACACAACTTTGCAGAGAAAAACACTAAAAGAATTGAAAGAACAAAAAGAATGATTGATTCAGAAAATAGGTTACAATGCTTGTGATATAGCATCACTGGGTGGAGATTGATGAGCCTCATAAATGGGTAATTATATGGGCTCATTTTACCTCCTAACCTAGTCAAATCAACTATTCTCTTATCTTATTATATGATTTTCCGATTATATTTATGCTTATAGAGTGAGTTGAGTTAGTTATTGTGCCATGTGGTCTAACATGTATTTAATGCAGATTATTGATGGATTTCGAGGTCAAAGTCAAGGATCCAGTGAAAAAATGGCAGCAATAACTCTAAGTGGACAGAGGAGTGGACTTATAGGAGGGAATCCCCCTCATTTATTACTCCTCACTTCGAATTCCCCTTCATTCAGCTTGGAGTACAAGCAGTCGAATCCTGCACTAGAAACCAACCGAGCAAGTGGAGGATGACTAATGATTCTCTCGAGTTTTGGCAGCCATGCCTCCCTGATTTTAAGGAAGATATTGTTAGCTTCATTTGCATAAGTAAGGAGGCCTAGGGCCTCACTAGGGTGAGATTTTTTCTTATCTAAACTCTGCCCAAATTTCAAGCTTATTATTTTGTGATAGTTTCATGTAATCTTGCTATTGTTTTGAAAATAAATATGGAATCCTTTTTGAGCTAGCACTAAGTTACCTCAGAGGGATGAAGCTCTTGTATTAGGGCCCAATCCAAGTAGCAAAGCTCATCTTTACTTCTATTTGTATGCTTTGTTTTAGTTTGTAGATTAGTTTTCTGTTAGATGTATTTCTCTTATGGTTAAGAATAGGTTGCTTTTGATGATTTAGTAGTTTGATTCTTAAGCGGTGACCAACAAAGATTAAAAAGGCTAGCAATAGTTCCTTGGCCTCTCTTCCTCCCTCTGGGACCATGATTTGAGGCAAAGACTCTCTTGCTGCCACAAAAACACAGATTTTCCTCCTTCATAGTACTTCTAGTGTTTGCAGCTTTTTAGTAGGTTAATAGTCCAGCCTTGCTTTGCTTTAGATATTCTTTATCATGATCACTTCCTGATTTACAATATTTTTCTTTCATGCTTTCCTTTCCTACAACATTTCTCAACATTTCCTTTCATAGTTCATAGTTTAGACCATTTTTATGCAAAAGTTTGTTTTTCCTAAATGCATTCATTTCACTTGTTTCTTGATTTCCTTGGTTAATTGTCAGTTTCTATGCAGCGGATCTCTTCCAGTAGTAGGAGAAATTATCATCAATCACACCCTCCACCTGATCCATGCCCTATAGGTCTCCCGAATCTCACCTCAATTCTACCCTAGTTTCCTGCATTTTTCCATAGAACTTCTTCCTCTCTGCTTGAGAAAACCTAATAATCTTTCTCTCTCCTGGTGATTCATGGTAGACCTTAGGTGCCCTAACACCTCATCCCAACCTTCATCCACCTTTTTTACCCACTTTCACACCCTCAAAATAGGAAAGCTGCTCTCGGCCTCGTCCTGTATGCCTCCTGTTGTTTCCCTATTTTCCTCTTGTAGATTTCCTGTGTCCTCATGTAGATTTTCTTGTAGGCTTTCTTTTGAAGGCCGAGTGTGGGAGAAGCCTCCAGAAGGCCACCTAAGACCTCCTAGGACCCATCCACACCATCCTACATCCTCTCAAGTCCCAAAACCACCCTTCAACGCAACCTATTCAATGCCACACTCACACACAATAAATTACATGCATGTCAAATTCACATAAAAATCCAAAAATATGTTTTTTTTGCTTATTTACTTCCAAAAATAGCATAATTAGATGTTGTTTACTTCCTTGAGTAGGTAATGGCATTCCTTTCATGGTTTTCAAAGTGCTTTCTACAAAAGTAGAATTAGTTGGTTAATTATAGTTCACTAGGTTTGCTTTACATTCCAGTCTTTCTCCTTTCTGCAGTTAGAATAGCATCTATAGATTAATATTTCTTTCCTTTCATCACATATAAAGCTTCTTCTAGAATCCATAGAAGTTGGCTTGAGCTCCTAGTGATCTTGTGCCGGCTGACCAAGTGACAACCTGTAATGAGAACTAGTACTTGTGCATACATCACCGACGCTTCCAAGTTTGTTACGAACTACCAGGTTGATAAGAGTAAAGTAGACAGCCTAGGAGTTGCAACATTATTGTTGCAATACTGGTGCTCACCACTTTTTGGCATCATTGATGGGGAAGCGTCAGTGTATTCTGTGATTATTGCTTTCTTCTATTTCTTCTTGCAACATTCTACTAATAGTTTATTTCAGCAAAAGTAGGTGAGTCATTTCTCTTCCTTCAGTTCTGCATTTCCTTTCTTTCCTTTTCAATTCTGCAAATTTCATTTTAGAAAAAGTAGACTAGTCATTCATTTTCCTTCAGTTTTGCATTTCCTTACTTTCCTTTTCAATTCTGCAAATTTCATTTCAGCAAGTTCATTTCATTGTTTAGATAATCTTCGTCGAAATCACATAACCAATCTTTTGTCGACGCGTTTCGAACCAACCAGTGTCGTTCATCGTCAGGACAAGTTGAAGAACCAATCCGGCTTAGCTTGTTTAAATAGAGTGTGCAGAGACTCCAACGGCTATATTGCCAACGGCTAATTTTGACCTAATGACCCTAGTCAAACCACTAATATTCTTGTTATATTTAATTATTATTATTCTTAGAAAATAGCTAAATCAGGTAAATAAATTAAAAGAATTCATTTGTTAATTTAAATAAATGTATATGTATATCTAAAAACAAATAATATATAATTTATTATTTTTAGAAATTAGCTAAATCAGGTAACTTATATATTAAAAGAATTCATTAGTTAATTTAACTAAATGTATTCGTTTAATAATAAAGGTATATGTATATCTAAAAATGAATAATATATAATATCTAAATAATCCATTTTTATTATTTAAATATAATGGTCATTGAAATTAAATTAATAAATTATAATAATTCATATTTATTAAATAATCTATATTTATTATTATTCCAATCCTAAGGAGAGGGAAGACAGAAACCCTAAGACCTAACAAAATGGGAATGAGGAGGCAATTTGCAATTTGTTTTATTCAATCAATTTCAGTTTCTGCAAGTTACTGTCAGTGTGGGGAAAAAGAAACAAAAACCAACCAAAAATATTTCCTATCATGCACCGTAGGAATAGAGATAACCGAAGAAAATTTTTGCCCAATGCCCCCACTGCTTCACACAGCCCACCTTCTCTCAACTTCGGTGGCTGCAATCAAGAAGAACCCTTAGGTGAACAGCCAGACATATTTGAAGAACCTATAGGAGAATAAGAAGAAGAAAACATTCCTTTGGAGCCAATGGCTAAAAACAAAAATGCTAGGGGAATGGAAAGAGAATAGAGGGTACCTTTCCCATTCGGGAGACCAATGGGGACACCAAAATGAAGAATATAAGCCCTTCTGCCCTACCTCATTTCCATGGTCTGACTACAGAAGATCCTGACACCTTCTTGTTCAAGTTTGTTGTCATCTGTCGAAATTATGACTATGCAGAAGATGAGAAAAAGTTGAAACTATTCCCTTCTACTCTCAAGGATGCAGCACTATGTTGTTTCATGGGATTACCTGGAAATAGCATCGCAACTTGGGCTCAGATGCAACAATCCTTTAACAAGTATCGAGACTATTGTAGGTCAAAAGATACTAAAGAATAAATCTTCTGAATGACCATAGGAAGTGATGAGTCTCTGGAAGACTATGAAGAGAGGTTCCAACTTAGTTACAAAAGGGTCATGTGTACACTTGACCCTGACTCTCTGAAGTTGGTCTTGCTCAGGGGAATTTAGGAAGATCTTTTAGACACCCTCCATCTACTGGCCGGGGGAGACATCTACCCACTATCCTATGAGGACATAAAGATTGTTTTTAGAAACCATTCTAGAATAGCCAGAAAGAAAGGTAGGGGGAGTCACTCATAGCCAGTACCTCTTCCTCCAACTCATCCATTAAAGGAGAAATTGGAAACATGCTAGAAGACTTCAAGAGTGAGATGATGCAGACTCTTGCCATGCAAATGGATACCTTACATATCAAAAGAAAGCAAGAGGAAGCAGAGAGGGATTTGGCCATTTTTTGCCCTAGATGCACCAGGATGCATCCTAGGAATGAATGCCCATTGAACTCTATAGAGGTTTGTTCAGTCTGTAAAGAAAATCATTCTACAGATAAGTTTCCTTCCTTACCCGAACTTAAAGTTGTATATCAAGGGGTTGAGGGAGCCACTGAACAACTCTATTACATAAACCAAAGAAGGCCACATGGACCTAGACCATACCCGCAGGGGATGCAACGGACATCTCAGGCATACTACAACCCCAACCAAGTCACCTCCATACCTTCATGGGGCCCTCCTACTCATCCTTCCTAGTCCATGCCTCCTCCTTGGTCCTTCACATCTCAATATCATGCCTAACCAGCAACCCATTCATTTAAATCCTATGCTCAGCCATAACCTTAGTGGAATGCATCTCATCAGGAGTGGAGGCCCCACTACAACTCTCTTCCCGCTCTTTTGCCTCCACCACCTGCCCAACCAAAATTGTTACCTTTTGCTCCACCAAAACAACCCCAAATTCCTACCCAGCCAAATCCAAACCCAAACAACAGACAGGCTCAGCGAGTGTATAGAGGGGAACCATCATGCCCAACTTATGTTGTGGAGACTCAAGAAATTAACTTGAGATCTGTGAAAGTCCTCCCAGATCGCTAGCCTCCACCCAAGGAGGTTTAGGAAGATAAAAAGGAAAGCAAACCTAAAGTAAATCCACCCTTTTCTGAGAGATTATCCATGACAATCTAGCCTACCCCAGAAGAGACTAAACTCCAAGGAGAATTGAAACATTTATGTGTGAATATACCACTTCTCCAAGCCATAAAATATTTTCCTATCTACAATAGGTTGATCAAAGAGAAGTGCTTTAGGCATCTAGGAAGGAATAAGAGAGATGCCCCAACCATCAATGTCATAGGACAACTGTCCAACCTGATGTTGGGGCAGATATTCTGTCCAAAATATCTGGACCCTGGAAGCCTAGTAGTTGATGTCCACATCAATGGCACAATGGTTCCACATACCTTGATTGATCTAGGAGCTGCCATTAATGTGATGAAAAAGGACACCATGCTCAAACTTAACCTCTAGGGCTCCTTGAGGAAGACCACAACAGTGTTGTAGTTAGCAGACCGCTCCACTGTGACCCCTGAGGGGATTTTGGAAGATGCGATGGTATCCATTGATTCTTGGGAATACCCTGCTAATTTCTTAGTTCTCCAGCCAAAGGAAAAACTTACTGGGTATCCTCTCATCCTAGGATGACCCTGGTTGGCTACATCCGATGCCTACATCAACTACCGAGATGGGAACATGACCATCAAGAACGGGCATATGTCCAAGTAGTTGACCCTATATCCTCCTGCCCAACCCTTGCTAGAACATGATCTACCTCTCTGGTTGGAGGAGGAGGATGAGGATGAAGTTCATTCTGCACCACTCTATGCATTAGAAATCTCCATGGGGGGAAACAAAAAGATGAGGATGATATGATGAAAATTTGGTTCAGAATCTGCCTCCCAATGTATCACCATTAGAGGACATAATAAGAGAAACCCAAAACAAACCCTAAACTAATCTTTGTGCGATCAAATCCACTTCTCTCCGTGTTAAGAATATAGAGTTTGACCCAGAAAGAAAATTGAAAATCAATCTGTCTTTATCCACTTCCCAGGAGAAGGAACTGTGCAGCCTACTGAGAAAACATCTAGATGCCTTTGCCTGGAGTTATAAGGAGATGAAGGGAGTGCACCCTTCAGTATGTACTCATCATATATACATCAAGGAAGATTGCAAACCAGTCAGGCAACCTCAAAGGAGGATGAACCCAACACTTAAAGATATTGTTAAGGAAGAACTGCAGAAATTGCTTGATGCAAGATTATTTATCCCATCTCTGACAGTGAATGGGTCTCTCCTTTGGTGTTAGTGCTAAAGAAAAATTGTAAATGGAGAATCTATATCAACTATCGGGAATTGAACAAAGCCACTAAAAAGGAGCATTTTGCTTTACCTTTCATAGGTCAAGTGTTAGACAGTCTAGTAAGGAAAAGAATTTTCTCCTTCCTAGATGGGTTTAGTGGGTACAATCAGATTCAAATCAGCCTAGAAGACCAAGATAAGTCCACTTTCACTTGTCCTTGGGGTAATTTTGCATATCGGGTCCTTTCTTTTGGTTTGTGCAACGCTCTAGCCACTTTCCAAAGAGCGGTATTGAGTATATTTTCTGAACTAGTTCATGATGCAATAGAAATATACATGGATGATTTTACTCATGGTTCTGACTTTCAGGAAGCTTTATCTAACCTAGGAGAAGTTCTAGACAAGTGTATTAAGATGAACCTATCCCTCAGTCTGGAAAAATGTAAATTTTTTATGACTAAAGGGACTGTCGTAGGTCATGCAATATCTCAGCAAGGACTGTAGGTGGACCCCAACAAAATTGCCATTATCCAAAGGGTCCCACCTCTTCAAAAGGTGAGAGATGTCAGAAGTTTCCTAGGCTTAGATGGATATTGCAGGAGATTCATTAAAGATTTCAGCAAGTTAGCCCCTCCTTTATTTGGCCTCTTAGGCAAAGATGCTGAGTTCATATGGTCAGAAAACTATCAAGAAGCCCTAGATACCTTGAGGAGAAAGTTAGTGACTACCCCAATTCTCAGAGGCCTAAACTGGGCCCTACCTTTTCACATTCATACAGATGCCTCGAACAAAGAAATAGGAGCATCCTTAGGAAAAATTGATGAAAAGTTACCTTATGCCATATACTTTGTAAGAAAAAACTTGTCAAAGGTATAGTTAAATTATACAGTGACCGAGAAGGAACTCCTAGCTATCGTGCATTCCTTAAACAAATTTAGACATTATATCACAAGCTATCAAACCTTTGTGCACATTAATCATGCTGCAATTAGATATTTAGTGAACAAACTAGATGTAAATGCTCGCATTATTAGATGGTTGCTTTTACTGTTGTAGTTTGATCTGACCATTATTGATAAGCCTGGTAAAGAAAATGTTGTTGCTCATTTTTTGTCTACAGTAAATTTGCCTGCAGGTGAAGAAGGAATGGTGGATGACCAAATGCTAGATGACTCTGTTTGATATAACAATACTCTCCATGGTTTGCTGATATAGCAAACTACTTGGTTTTAGTACAGTTCCCACCACACCTATCCTCAAAAGAGAAGAGCAAGATAGTAAGGAAAAGCGCGCCTTTCACCTGGATTGGAGGAAATCTCTTCAAACTTGGCCTAGATCATAACTTGAGAAGATGTGTCAAGGAGGAGGAATTATTTGACATCCTCCTTACCTGTCATGACGGGCCTTGTGGAGGTCATTTTGCATAAAAAAGAACTGCCTTCAAGATATTGCAAGAAGGCTACTACTGGCCCACTCTTCATCAGGAGGTGAGGAGTTATACAAGCCAGTGTGATCGGTGTCAGAGGATGGGGAAACCTACTCCAAAGGATGAGATGCCCATGCAACCTCAAGTGACCATTGAACCATTTGAGAAGTGGGGCATGGACTTTGTGGGGCCTATCAGCCCTCCTTCAAAGCAGAAACAATACATCATTGTGTGCACCAACTACTTGACAAAGTGGGTAGAGACAAAAGAAATCAACGCAGCGACAGAGGAAAAAGTATCTGAGATTTTGAGAGAAAACATATTCTACAAGTTTGGGTATCCAAGAGAGTTAGTCAGAGATCAAGGTAATCAATTCACTTACAACCTGATTGAAGACCTACTCACACATCATAAGATCAAGCACAGGACTTCCACCCCTTACCATCCACAAGCCAATGGGCAAGTGGAGGTCACTATCAGAGCATTGGAAGGCATCCTAACCAAGGTAGTGAGCAGCAACAGAAAAGATTGGGTGGATAGATTAGTTGAGGTCACTTGGGCCTACAACACCACATGGAAGACCCACACCGGGTTCACACCCTATGAACTGGTCTATGGGAAGAAAGATTTGTTGTCAATAGAATTTGAGTTCAATACACTAAGGATGGCAGCTCAGTTGGACCTAGACCTCATCCATGCACAGAAGGAGAGATTACTTCAGCTCAATGGATTGGATGAATACAGAGTGCAAGCCCTTCTCCATACAAAGGTAGTTCAGCTTCAGAGAAAGATATGGCATGAAAAAAATATCAACAAGAAGCAATTCCAAGGGGGAGATTGGGCACTACTCTATGATTCAAGATACAAGGATTCCAAAGGCAAGCTGGGGACAAGATGGTTGGGATCCTACACTGTGGAGAAATGCAATGACAATGGTTCAGTTCTGATCAGAACCATTGATGATGAAGCCATCCCCATGCTCGCAAATGGACATCGGTTGAAAGTGTACAAGAAACCCCTCTCCAAGTGAGAGTTTATTGAAGGTCTGGATAAAACAGTGATGCTAGTGGAGCATGTCTTAGCTTCCACTTCACCCACTCACTGAAGAAAAGAAAAAAAATAAAAAATAATAAGGACTCAAGGGAAAACCTCCATGAGGCGCTTGAGTCCCATCATTGGGTTGAAAACCTCTTACTGAGGTGGCCCAGTGATGTCAAAAAAAAAAAAAGAGGAAAAAAGAACAAGATCCCTGGGTGAAAACCTCCCTTGGAGGTGCCCAGGGCAGGCGATTAGGGCAAAAACCTCTCTGAGGCACCCTAGTTGTTTTCAAAAAAAAAAAAAGAATTTTTTGTTGCATTGCAGGTTTGCAGGAGGACTACAGGGAGCAGAAGAAGGTGCCAAGGGAACCCTAACATTCATAATAGCACCCATCTCATCTTCTCCACACCTTCCTCCAAATTTTTTCGTATTTCTTTCACCCCGCTGTACCTCTTTTTCAAAAACTGTGTTTTCTATAGAAGGCTTTGTGTTTTCTACAGGAGGCTCCTATAGGAATTACAAAGAGCTAGAAGTGGCTATAGAAGGCAATTTGAGGGACAAAGAAGCTTCATGAAGAACCTATAATCCCTCCTACAATCTTCAAACCTCCTTGCCATCATTTCCAAACCTGCATCACACCCCAAGCATCATTTTTCTTCCTGTCCAAGAAAAACACAGAAAAACATTTTTTCAGTTAAAAAAAAAAATGAGAGGAAAAAGCACCATCAACCTCACCTGAAGCCTACCTACTACCTCTCCATCTTTTTCTACACCTGTAGCATTATTCTCGAGCTCCAAGCACAGGGAGAAGTTGAGTTTCAAGGGGAGAAGTAGCTACAAGAGCTCCTATAGGAATTCCTATAGCAGCTGATCCCATAGAAGTCAAGCACCAACAACAAGACAGTGCAAACATGAAGGTTGAAAAGGCACCTGAAGCTCAGATCCAGCCAGAGAAGAACCTGCACAAGCACACAAGCACACATCAGCAAGTAAAGACAACATGCAAAAAATAGAAATAAAGGCATGCAGCAGAGAAAGCCACAGCACCTCACAGCAAATACACTCGGATCATAGGTAAGTAACTAAGTCACTCCTCTATTTGCATTTGTGTAATTAGAAGTCATGCAAAAGCAACGAGATGGTTGAGGTTGAACAAGGGAAAGGTGGCCAATTAACTTGGCCACCTTCATCTAGTTGACTCCACTCATTCGAGATGTCACCCACACATGTGCACAATCAACTCCAGCACAAGATGCCAAGGACAGGTAGTGGAGGAAGTGTGAACTCTGATGCAATAATGAGGGATGATTATGAGGAGGGGCCATGATGACCAAGTAGGTGGGGACCAATGGTCCGAATATGGCCAATGTATACCTTTCCAACTCAGCACTCATCACCGAAAATATCCATAAAGGGTAATAAGTACTCCTCCCCGAGCATTCTCACCACCTTTTCCTTCATTCTCTCCTCATAACTTAGCTACAACAGTCTCCTTGTGCCCCCACAGCCTCGTAACCACCGTCCTCCATCGATCTCTCCCATATTCTTTCTCTCAACATTTTCTATAGGAGCACCTATAGGAAATCTACAGGAGGGACAATAGGCTTCTACAAGAGGGGCAGTGAGTCGTTTTGAAGGGAGAAAACATGATTTTTAGCACGATTTTCGGTCTGAAGAGGTAGGGTTCATGCATGCCCCCTGTTGAATATCAATATATGAAAGAAGTGGTCTCAATTTGAGGAGGAAATAAGTCTTTAGGAGAGGAGAAAATACATAAAAAAAATTCTGCTTATTTAAAAAAAAAAACATAGTCTCCTCTGTTTCTCTGTTTTTCTCAAAATTCTTTGTCTCCACCTCCATATTTGGTTTTCCAAAAGAGTATAGACAATATGAAAAAATGGTTTATGATAAAGGAGCCCACTAACTCCACTAGGCTCCATGCACATCCTCAAGTGGTGGACATCTTCACAAGGGCAAACTCGATGAATTTCTTTGAGAAATTTCAAGGGTTTGATGAGGAAATTGCCCAAGAGTTTGCTCTCTCTCTGGTCCCTCACACAAGAACTCATGCCACTATCACCATTAGAGGTCTTTCCATGGAGATAACCCCTGAATTTATCAGTAGGGTCACTACCCTTCCTCTTGGGCTACCTTGGAGTAAAGATGAGAAACCAATTGGCCAGGCTGCTAACAAGAACTTTTTCCAAAATAATGAAACCCCTGTTGAAGATAAAAATGGCATTAGAAGGGCTAGCATACCATATCCCTGGGATGAGGTTAGCTATCAAATAATCAAATACATTTCCTATGAGGGGAGGTACAACATTGTTTATGGTTATCACTTTAGAATCCTCCAAGAATTAAGGTATGGCATGGACACTCTAGCACCTCAGAAGCTCAGTATCCCTTACTTCCTCCTGCAGTCCCTCATTGACTCCAGCACCAAGGTACAAGAAGGAAATTCAGAGCAGCTAGCTCACCATGGCTTAATCAAAATCCTAGTAGAGGAAGCTCTCTATACCTCTAGACTCCCTATAGCATGGGAAGTTTTCCAAAACATGACAGCTGAGGATGACATAAAGGCTTTAACCTATGATGTTAGCCCTACTGGAAGTGAGGAGGAAGAACAGCAAGGGGGAGAAGGTGGAGCCAGGGATGTCATAGTAGAACAAGAAAGGAAGGAGGAAGGAACTAAAATAGAGGAGGAGAGAGCTAAAGAAATAGAGCAGGAAGCGACAGAAAAAGAGGCAAAGAAGGAAGAACAAGGAGAAGAGTCCCCTCAGACTTTGGAAATGGAGGAAAAAACTACCCTCAGTACACCAATCAAGCCAAAGAAAAAGAGGAAAATACAAACCTCCATGTATTTCAGTGCTAGGAAGAGCACAAGAATTAAAATAGGCAAACCTCAACCCTCTTCAAAAGCGCCAATTACCATTGAAGATTCACCCTCTGCCAAGGGGAAAGAATCTCCTTCCAAGACACCTATAACATATGAAAGGGGAAATCCTAGATCTTCCACATGGAAGGAAAAGGCAGTATTACAGGACCCAAAAACAGTCCTACAAGAGGCTCAGACAGTTCTACAGGAGACACTGTCAAAACTACAGGAGACCCAAAAGCTTGAGGAAAGGATAGAAGGATAGCCATAGGTGAAGGAGGAAGCATAAGAGATACAAGAACCTAATCCCTAGCCTAGTCTTACCTCCTATTACAATCTACTTGAGGGAGGAAGGATAATCCCACAGAAATTTGTAATTCCACTATTTTTCGAATTGGAGAAAGTAAGAGTGAGAACGCATAGGTGGATGTAGATAGCCAAATCCAAAGGAATTGAGGATGTTGGCCATATGGAAAAGAAACTCAGGGAAATGGGCAGAGAGTTGAGTGCTCTCAGAGACAAGGAAGCAATTACAAGAAGCCACCTTGAAACTGAAAATGAATTGCTAAGGAGGCAACTACAAGAGAAAGAGACCCAGCTGGCATGCATGGCCAGCTTATCCATTGAGGCATTGCAATGTAGAAAACCAACCAAATCCTATGGCCTCTATCTAAAGGACCAATGGTTACAATTCCAAATAAAGACTTTGGCACAAAGAGGCTCAATGCCTTTCCAAGACTATAAGCAGTTCATGGATTTGTGTGACCAAAGCATGTTAGAGGATAAAGCAATGATGGCAGAATTCTACTTACACAGCATGGCCCTCACAGACATGGATGTGTGGGATACCAATGCCAAACTAGGGGACTTGCAATTAATGGCCATGGCCTCATGGATGAACAATGAAGAATTGAGGGCAGTAGAAATGAAAATATTGATGATAAAAGAGTAGAATGAACCATTAATGATAAGAGCGAAGCCATCATATCCTACGACACTCATCAACACACACAACCTGTTTGCTAATGACCCTCAGATTGCCCCTATATATCTCACCAATCAGGCACAAGCAATTGCACACTTTGGAGGATATGCAAAGGCTACTTGGGAATGACTATGTGCATGCATGCATGAGGAGATGGAACACCTTACCACACAGTTTGTAGATCAAGGAATATCATTCCCCCATGAGGCTGAAGGAGGCATTGAAAAGAGTGCCAACGTACAAGCACTCCATGCAAAGGCTGAAGGTCAACTAGATTGGCCTCAAACTGAGTCCCCCACTATTGTTAGGCATGCTGGAAGGAAAAAGAGAAGAAGAAGGGGAGGAGCAGTGGAAGGACATAGACAGGAAGGCATGATTCTATGCAAAGAAGAGCAGGCCACATCAGAAGCCTGGGATGCTAGGGAGGCCACCGGGGCCATAAAAGATGAGGAGATTGACTAGGTTGCTCAGAGGATGAGCAACACCTTCAGTAGGGGGGTGATGATGAGCCTCATAAATGGGTAATCATATGGACTAATTTTACCTCCTAACTTAGTCAAATCAACCATTTTCTTAGCTTATTATATGATTTTCTGATTATATTTATGCTTATAGAGTGAGTTGAGTTAGTTATTGTGCCATCTGGTCTAACATGTATTTAATGCAGATTATTGATGGATTTCGAGGTCAAAGTCAAGGATCCAGTGGACAAATGGTAGAAATAACTCGAAGTGGATAGAGGAGAGGACTTATAGGATGGAATCCCCCTCATTTATTACTCCTCACTTTGAATTTCCCTTTGTTCAGCTCAGAGTACAAACAATTAAATCATGCAGTAGAAGGCAACCAAGCAAGTGGAGGATCACTAAGGATTATCTCGAGTTTTGGGAGCCAAGCCTCCCTGATTTTAAGAATATGTTGGTAGCTTCATTTGTATAAGTAGAGAGGCCTAGGGCCTCACTAGGGTAGGATTTTTGCTTATGTAAACTCTGCCCAAATTTCGAGCTTATTATCTTGTGACAGTTTCGTTTAATCCTGCTATTATTTTGAAAATAAAGATGGAACCCTTTTTGAGCTAGCATTGAGTTACCTTGGAGGGATGAAGCTCTTTGGTTAGGGCCCAATCCAAGCAGCCAAGCTATTCTTTAATTTTATTTGTATGCTTTGTTTCAGTTTGTAGATTAGTTTGCTGTTACATGTATTTCTCTTATGGTTAAGAATAGGTTGCTTTTGATGATTTAATAGTTTTGTTCCAGTTGTGCTTTCTGTAGTAGGTTAAGCAGTGACCAGCAAAGATTAGAAAGGCTAGCAATAGTTCCTTGGCCTCTCTTCCTCCATTTTGGACCATGATTTGAGGCAAAGACTCTCTTGCTGCCCCAAAAACACAGATTTTCCTCCTTCATAGGACTTCTAGTGTTTGCATCTTTTTAGTAGGTTAATAATCTAGCTTTGCTTTGCTTTAGATATTCTTCATCATGCTCACTTCCTAATTTGCAATAGTATTCTCTCAATCTTTCCTTTCCTACAACATTTCTCAACATTTCCTTTCATAGATCATAGTTTAAACCATTTTTATGCAAAATTTTGTTTTTCTTAAATGCATTCATTTCACTTGTTTCTTGATTTCCTTGGTTGACTGTCAGTTTCTGTACAAAAGATCTCTTCCAGTAGTAGGACAGCTTATCAGCAATCACACCCTCCATCTAATCCATGCCCTATCGGTCTCCCAAATCTCACCTCAATTCTGTCCTAGTTTCCTACATTTTTCCATAGAACTTCTTCCTCTCTCCTTGAGCAAACCCAATCATCTTTCTCTCTCCTGGTGATTCATGGTAGACCTTAGGCACCCTAACACCTCATTCCAACCTTCATCCACCCTTTTCACCCACTCTCACACACTCGAAACTGTGAAAAATTCTCTCGGCCTCCTCCTATAGGCCTCCTGTAGTTTCCATGTTTTCCTCCTGTAGATTTCTTGTGTCCTCTTGTAGATTTTCCTATAGGATTTCTTTTAAAGGACGAGTGCGGGAAAAGCCTCCAGAAGTCCACCTGAGACCTCCTAGGATCCATCCACACCATCCTACATCCTCTCAAGTCCCAAAACTGCCCTTTAATGCCACCTATTCGCTGCCACACTCACACACAATAAATTACATGCATGTCAAAATTCACATAAAATTCCAAAAATATGTTTTTTTGCTTATTTACTTCCAGAAATAGCATAGTTAGATTTGTTTACTTCCTTGAGTAGGTAATGAAATTCCTTTCATGGTTTTCATTGTGCTTTCTGCAAAAGTAGAATTAGTTGGTTAATTAGAGTTCACTAGGTTTACTTTACATTTCAGTCTTTCTCCTTTCTGCAGTTAAAATAACATCTATAGAGTAATATTTCTTTCCTTTTATCACATATAGAGCTTCTTCTAGAATCCATAGAATTTGGATTGAGCTCCTAGTGATATTGCACCGGTTGACCAAGTGACAACATGTAGTGAGAACTAGTACTTGTGCATACAGCACTGACGCTTCCAAGTTTGTTACAAACTACTAGGTTGATAAGAGTAAACTAGGCAGCCCAGGAGTTGCAGCATTATTGCTGCAATACTGGTGCTCACCAAAGATCCCAAGGTAATGCACCATAGTGGTGATCAATGAGAGGATGGAACACCTACAGCAAGTTCCAGAGAGAACTAGCAAGTTGCAGAGTGAAAGGAGGAGCAAATCAGGGAGTAAATCATGCAGAAGAACTAGCCAATTGTGGAGTGAAAGGAGGAACAAATCAGGGAGTAAATCATGTAGAAAGGATCTTGCATGTAGTCCCATGCTCTAACTAAGTGTCTACAGGTGCCAGTATTGAAGGTCCTAGGTGTGTAGTACCTCCAACACCCTCCCTGAACACCACTATGGGGAAAAATAGAAAATGGGCCTTGGCAACTAAGGCCAAAGGTCACCCAAAAAAAGTGCAACTTGTACTAAAATTGAGGAAAGAGGAAAAACCTCGTGGGAAACCCCCCTCCCCCCCCCCCCCAAAAAAAAAAATACAATGTAATCAAAAGAAAAGACCGTAGCTAAGCAACTGTGTCCTTCACTCCAAGACAATCACGTAGAGAGTGAAACTTCTGCTCAGTGAATGTCTTGGTGAAGATGTCTGCAATCTATTTTGTTGAAGGACAGAACGACAAACCAATGACCTGATCATGTACTAATTCTCTGATGTAGTGGATATGGATCTTTATGTGCTTCATCTACTGTCATTGTACTGGATCCCTACAAAATTTGAGAGTGCTCTGGTTGTCACACCAGATGACAGTTGGCTGGTGGAACTAGATGCCCAACTCAATGAGGAAGTGGTGTAGCCATAGAGCCTGAATGGTGATGTTTACTACTCCTCTCTACTCGGCCTTAGCTGAAGAGAGAGCAATAGCAGCCTGCTTCTTGCTCAATCACCAGATAGGGCCAGACCCTAGATTGAGTGAATATCCCGAGGTGGACTTGCAATCAATGATGTCGCCCGCCCAATTAGAATCTGTGAATCCAAGGAGATTCAATGCAGTTCCTGCTACATAATGAATCCAGAAGGTGATGGTGCCTTGCACATATCGGAGGATGTTCTTGGCAGCATTCCAGTGTAGCTCATGTGGCTCCTGCATGTATCTGGAAACTTCCCCTACTACATATGATAGATATGGTCTTGAGTGGGTGAGGTATAGTAAGCTCCCCACTAGCTATTGGTAGAGAGTATTGTCAACTAATGGAGTGTCACCTCCATCATCAAGGCAGACCCCAGACAGAAATGGAGTCAGTGCTGGCTTGCAGTCAGTCATGTGAAATCTCTCGAGGAAATCCGTGCATACTTAGCCTGAGAGAGTTTGATGTCTGTGGCATCCTTGTTGATCTCAAGACCAAGAAAGAAGTGTAATGGACCCATGTCCGTCATCAAGAACCTATCATGTAAGGCCCTCTTGACTACAATAATGGCTAAAGCTCAGCTGCCAGTGAACAGGAGATCATCCACATACAAAACTAAGATAAGAAGAGAATCATGTGTCATGAGCATGTAAACATTCGTATTAGACTTACATCTTTCGAAGTTTTTTTATAAGAGAAAAGAATCCATCTTCGCATACCAAGATCTTGGGGCCTGATTAAGGCCATAGAGAGACTTCTTCAGTCTCCATATCGAATATGAATCTTGAATGAAACCATGTGGCTGCTCCATGTAGATCTCCTCAGATAGGTCTCCATGAAGAAAGGCCTTCTTCACATCCATCTGATGTACTTCCCACCCCTGGGCAGATGTAATGGCAAGTGCAAGGTGTATGGAATCCATCTTTGCTACTGGAGCAAAGGTCTCATCATAATCAATGCCATGCACTTGTTGGAAGCCTTTGGC
The DNA here is from genome assembly GCA_031772625.1 of Pinus tabuliformis. Lineage (NCBI taxonomy): Eukaryota > Viridiplantae > Streptophyta > Pinopsida > Pinales > Pinaceae > Pinus > Pinus tabuliformis. The sequence continues at coordinate 1,244,444,287 of CM062819.1, forward strand.
TACTAGCCTAACTTTCTGTCTAGTGATTTTCCCATCTGCAGCACTCTTGGTCCTGTAGACCCATTTGCATCAGATAAGTTTCCTTCCTAAAGGAAGGGGGACCAGATCCTAGGTCTGGTTCTTGAGGAGGGAGTTGTACTCCTCCTCCATGGCAGACTCCCAAGAGGGATGCCCAACAGCCTCAGCATAACACTATGGATTAGAAGACTAAACCAAATGACAATACCAGGATGGCATTGGTTTAGTTGTAGTGAGGGCAAGAGGAGGCTCAATAAACTCTGAGTTAGTCCTCCACGGATCAGAATTATCCCCCACAAGACCATTTCTAGCAGCTGGGTGGTCTTGTGCATATATCTCACTTAAGCTCCTTGTTCTCTGATTTATGACAGGGGAAGTTGACTCACTGCTGGAAGCCCGATCTGGGCTTGGATGTGGATCATCATATGCATGCACTGGATTTGTATCTAAAGACTCTGTCTCTGCATCTACATGATCTACCTTGACATTTGCATGCTCTGTATCTGCATCTGAGTGTATTGAGTCATCATCTTGGTCATGAGGTAGATAAAAGGTGTCTGCATGTGGCAATTGAGGTGCATGCAAGAGACTTTCCTCAAATTGGCCACTTCACTCAATGATCAGCTTGTCCGTAGAGGAAATCAGGAGTTGGTATCCATTCACACCATCAAGGTATCCAACAAATATGCACTCAATAATCTATGGATCAAGAGCTTTCCTCTTTTCAGAGGGGATCCTAGCCCATGCTCGGGAGCCAAAAACACGGAAATGGGTGACCTCCAGTTTAGTGCCACTCTAAGCATCAAAGGGGGTCTGATCCTTGAAAAATCTATGAGGAGATCTGTTCTCTCAGCAACTTTGTTCTGCTACAGAGTGTATGCAACTGTGTGTTGCAACTGTATGCCAGAATCAAGGCAAAGGTTTTGAAGTGTTGTGTTAACATATTCCCCCCCATTGTCTATACAAAGGGCTTTGATCTTTCTCTCTGACTGTGTCTCAACTAGTGCTTTGAAATCTTTAAAGTGCACAAAAACTTCAGATTTTGACCTGAGAAGATACACCCAAGTATACCATGAGAAATCATCAATAAATGTAAGCACATACCTTGCTTTATTGATGGAAGGATGAGGAAAAGGTCCCATGAGATCACTATGGATTAGATCTAGACGAGAGGATGCTCTATGAGTCTTGTCGGTGTCAAACTTTTCTCTAGGATGTTTTCCAAGGACACACCCCTCACAAACTCCTTTGGAGAAACTGATATTTGGCAAGCCTTCCACCATCTCATGCTTGCTTAGCTGTTGCATATACCTATAATTTAAGTTACCAAACCTCTCATGCCAAAGCCTACCACTATCATCAACATGTGTAAGCAATAAGGAGGATTTAGATTCAATAAATTCAAAAAATGTATACAGTTTAGCTCCATTGTTTACCTCACCGGTTGCAATTCTGGAGCTATTATGTAGGTCATATATGTTGACTGCATCTGGAGTGAATTCCACTCTCTTTCTGGTGCCCGAATGAGTGATTTGATAAACTGAAAGCAATTTTACCGAAAGTTATGCGACATGAAGCACATCTTCAAAGCTTCCGTGTAAAAGTTCCACTCTACCTTTTCCAGTGACCTCAATAGGTGAGTCATCTCCCATGAGGATGGGAGGTCCTTTGCATGCATCCAAAGAGGAATAGACTTCCTTTGTAGCATCCATATGATGTGATGCACCAGAATCTATAATCCATGCATCAGGGGAAGAGTTAATTGCAACTAAAGCATGAAAATTGTTACCTTTCCCATGTAGTGGATCCTCAATTTTCTTCTTAGCGCCCTGACAAATGCGGTCCCCAAGGTTGTGCTTCTGAAGGATTTCTGCCATTTGGTCAATTTGTTTCTTCATGCAGGAGGATTTTGGATGGAATCCTCGGTGACAGTAGGTGCATTTGTCTCCTTTCTTCCCTTTCTCATTTCTGGAGCCGGAGGAGTCATTGAAGGGTTTGGTGTACCCTTCCTTCTTTGGATGGGAATGCACTTTTCCCTTGTCTTTTTACTACTAATTTTTCTGATTTGAATCAGATCTGTGATTTTTATTGTGGCTGCCATCATGCACAGCAAGTGCATGCACTTTTGGAGGTTTGATTTTCCCCATGCCAATGAGTTTATCTTGCTCAAAAGTGAGGGACTCCATGAACTCTTTGAGAGAAGGCATAGTGTAGCATTTACCTGTTGCGAGCCTTATTGAATGAAATGTAGACACAAATATGAAGTATTCTGGTCTGAGCTTTAACATAATAGAGAGAACTTGGCGACTCTCCTCCTTGGATTTGTCAATTCCACAACCCTTGAGTTGCAACAATAGATCATTATATTCGGTGAAGAAGTCTTGAATTCTATCATAGTTCCGTGGATCCAATGAGAGGAGCTCCACTTCTAGTAGATGTCCTTTCATCTCATCCTGTTTCCCGTAGAGTTCTTCAACCTTTTTCCAAATCTCATTGGGAGTATTGCAGGTAGATAGACGAAACTGCAACTCTGGGGAGATACACATGCATATGGATCCCTGGGCCTCATCCATGCGGTCGAGGTACTTGGATTTCACTATGGATGAAGTGGGTTCCATTTTTGCAGCAATGATAATCCTGTACAACCCTTTCTGACGAAGGTATCGAGCCATTTGGTCCTTCCATTCATGATATTTGTACAGTGTTAGTATCGATGCTTTGGGAAACTCCATTACTCTGTCAATCTTCGATCTCCAAGCTGTAATACCTACAAAATAAAGTACTGGTGTGCCTTTTATCTAGCAACCTGTGGGCTCTGATACCATGTAAACGTGTTAGAAAACCTGCACAGATGAATCTAGCTAGTAAAGGTTGAACACATAGCTTTGCACAGAAAAAACACTAAAAGAATTGAAAGAACAAAAAAGAATGATTGATTCAGAAAATAGGTTACAATGCTCATGATATAACATTACTGGATGAAGATCCCAAGGTAATTCACCATAGTGGTGATCAATGAGAGGACTCAACACCTAAAGCAAGTTCCGAAGAGAACTAGCCAGTTATGGAGTGAAAGGAGGAGCAAATCAGGGAGTAAATCATGCAGAAAGGATCTTGCATGTAGTCCCATGCTTTAACTAAGTTTCTGCATGTGCCAGTAATGAAGGTCCTAGGTGTGTAGTACCTCCAACATATACTTTCAGTGATTTCCCCATTTCTTTTACCGAGCTCCCTCTCATTTATCATCTCGATATTTTTTTAAAAAAATCAACAGGAGAAAAATTGATCAAGTCCCATGGAATATGTCATCACTACAAATTCTTCGGCTTCAGAGAAACCACCTCAATGGTAGGTAGCCACCCTCCAAGGCAAAACTTCGCAAGCTCGAAACCCTAGATCTTTCCATTAACAATTTCATTGGACACATTATGTTGGAGATGGGAGGGTTGACTGAGCTTACTTAGTTGCATCTTAGTGGAAATCTGTTGGAAAGAAGGGTTCCTAAAGTGATCAACAATTTCCTTAGGTTAGTCTACATTGATCTAAGCAACAATAGGTTGGTAGGAGAAATTTTGGGAAAAATAGCGAGAACATCAATGTTTTGATCTCTTGATCTTTCACTAAATTTCCTTTCTAGAAATGTCCCAATTGAGCTTAGCTCTGTGGAATCACTTGTTATTATTAGCATCTCCCACAATGAGTTACACATAACATTGCCTCTTATTGCAACATTTGTGGAGATAATTTAAGATATTTATGATTTGCTATGAAATATTAATTTTGTATTTAAAAAACATATTAAACTTCCCTATTATGTACTAGCGATTCCTACTCATTTTCATCTCCCAATCCACAAATGGGACATAATAGGGAATATCCTCAAACCAAAATACATGGTTGAATGACTAGATAGTTATAATGGGGAAGAATTACTAGATAACCTAAATGAGAGTGATATGGAATACTAAACATCAGTAGGAGATAACCAAACCATTGGAATAAAATTCACACAATGCTGAGTTGGTTTAATGAATTTTCCTATAAAGATATATCTGTAAGAAAATGAGTAGAAAGAAATGTGTCATTTCATAGAGTTGAGGAATTGGGGAAGTGGGAACTAACCCTGAACCCTCCATGACACATTTATCAAGAGATTATATGGTTGAAGAATTAGTAGATTACTATTGCTAATATTTCAAATAAATATGATCTTATTCCTAGTATGTTGTACAATGCATGTTTCCTATATTTGTTCCAACCTTAGAACTATGGAATTGGCTAAGCTTCACAAGCCTATCAAGGAGAAGAGAAGAATAGCATCATAGTTAATATCATTCAGTAATAGAAAGAGTTAATGGAGTGCTTGGAAGAAGTATGAAAGAGATGAAGGCAATACAATACAATCCTATGATAAATCGTCTCAAATATGACATTAGTAGAACTGTGGAGTAGGGCAGGGTAAGCCCAGCAACACTTTTATAGCACATGGAAGAGGTAGAAGAGCATTTTTTTTCCTTTTCAGGAATGTCCAATCACATCCCCCCACTAGGATCTGGAGAAATTACGTTCAATTTTTCTTATTGGAGAGATCAAATGTTACACGGAGAAAACACCTGCATGAAAGGATACATCTGATATCCTTGGCTAGAATAGTTCAAGGTCTCCGAGCAAAAACATGCATTTGTCAATGAAATCATCAATTTTATACCACACTCTTCTCCCTATAAAACCTTATAATGTTTCAGATTCCCCTTCGACTTTCATGAATGGTAGTTTCATAAATGACATTTTGTTACTTCTAACTGTTCAAGATTTTTCATCTCCATGACACATGCTGGTAAGCGTTGTACACATGACTCCTTTCAACTCTCTCAATTGAGTCAACAATCTCATGGAATTGGGAAAAGTATCAATTTCTACTCATTATGTAGATAAAAATTCTCTAAAATCCTTACGTAGATGATGGAAGGTGACAGTGTTTCCTATAAAGGGGCTCCTAGGGGTTCCTAATTTAAGAGCACCTTAATTGCATAGATTTATAATGGCACTTGGAAATGGTCAACCATTGATATGCGACTTGGGAAGGAAACTCTTGAATTTGCTTACAACGTAAGAGATCTAAGAATTCCATTTTGTTGATATTTACTAGATTTTCATTGGAGATGGTCAACCTTTTTTATGATATCAAAGATAGATATTTAAGGAATCTGGAAGCATTTGTAAATTAGAGCACCTGTTCAATTCAATATGCTGGAGGTTCCTTAAGTTCCCAAAGAAATCTGGCAGCAATTTCATTTTTGAACATTTATTTAACTCCAAGTGTTTCAAGGATTGTAGCTGATTCATCTGTCAAAGTTTCAAGCTGAATAGATATTTTGGAATTTCAGGAAAATCTTTTCTAGGTGCTTCAGTTTCCTTATGGACTTTGGAACATTTAAAAGGTTAGCATTTATATGCAACTCCCTCAACAAAATAGGTTCCTGCAATGTTCACACTTACACTTAGGATGTCAATTTTATAGCATTGTGGTATAAAGGGGTATAAAAAGTAAGGCGAAAACATTTGTTGCTTAAAATATGATAACATATGTAAAGTGAAGATAGGTCAAGAAGGATTCAAAATTCAAATAAAAGCATGCTTGCATAAAATATTTAGAGTTAAAAAAAATTATAATGTTTTAAAATAAATAAATTCAATGTTATTTTTATAACTCATCCACCCCTGGTTGTAAAAGGATCGAGAGGGAACTCTTGGTGCAATGAAGACATAAGACTCTAGAGAAATTTTCACAAAGGAAAAATTGAATGACAACCTTCTATTAAGAATTTTCTATGTACCAAAAATATCTTTGTCTCCATAATGATTTCAACCTGTTTCCCTCCACTTGTAAAAGCCTTAAACTTTCTATTAGAATCCAAAGAGGCAGACGAGAGTAGGGACAACTATACCAGCAAAGCCATATGAGATGTAGTGATTTGTAAAAATCTTATAACATGACAAGGTTGAAGGAAGGCATGCAGGAATAAGATTAGTAAGTGCATTTGTTTAGAAAGCCAAAATATTCACTTTTTACAACCTGTAAGATCCATGCTTATTAGTGAAATACATGGCCTAGGCATTCAATTCATATCTAGTACAAGTTTTGTAAAATAATGTTGGGATTTATGTTACTAGAAACAAAAATATGAAAATGAAGCAAGAGACAACGGTCGAATAAGAAATAGGGTCCAAAGGGTTTCAAGAAAAATAAGTGTTTTCCCTCCATGCCATACAATGCAAACCATGGACATAATTTAATTCAATGCACTAAAATCCCATTCAAGGCTCCAAATAATACACTATATTTAATGTATTAGTTTTATATATCAATTTCCAATCACATCCTAAGGTTTACATGTTCATTTTTAACTTCTCTTTCTTATTAAAAATATGTATATGTTTGAATTTTTCAACTCCACCCCTCAACAAAGAAACATACTTGAATCATTTTTTTCCATTTCTTGAGCAGTCACTCCATGTAATAGTCTCTGGAAGCTATGATTGAGAGTGTGTGACTTGGTCCATAACAAAATAAAACATTGTTGTATCTCTTCAAAATTACATATCATTTTTCTAGCTATAATGAAAAGTTTCCGCATGTTAATTAAAATTAGAGGCTTGATTACAATTTGCTCCTGCGACATAGCTATCATTATTTATGTAATGCCTAATTTAAGCCCTTCAAATACTTCGCTACTAGAATCGTACCTTTTTAATAATATAAATAGAAAATCAACACATGCCCAAAAAGAGAAATATCATTAAGAACCATATGAAAGTTGCATAGAATATTCTATGAGAAGAACAAATTGTAAATAACTAAATTTTTTATTTCAAATCACTTTCCATGTTATTGGAGGATACCTTTACAGTACAAATAACTAATCACATTCTTATCACATTCTTTTATAAATAGATAAATTTTCTCTATATTTTAATCAAATTCATAGATGACCTCAAAGAAACCGTAATGTCATATTAGAAATTTAACATTCCATGTTGACTAGAAATTAAAAAAAAAAAAAAATTCTTATAAAAGATAGTTCAAACCTTTTTAGAATTAATTTCATAAAACAACAAAGTTCAAATCAAGCATTTTATATCATTCTAAAACAACAAACTTCAAATCAAGCACTTTCTATTAGGGTTATTTTCACTAAGTGCCTCCAATCCCCTTCTCTTCCCCTTCTCTTCTTCGTCTTCATGGTGATTTACTCAAACACAAACCCCTTCACAATTTGTTGATGCCTGGAAATGCCCTGTCTCAACACATGGGAAATTTCCCCACGAGACTCTTTTTAGTTGTAATAGACATCCTAACTTTCGAGTTACATGTGTCCTAGAACTAGACTATGTTAACCTAGTCTATGCTACCTAAACAAATATGTACAATATGCACATGAGAAATTTCCCCACGAGACTCTTTTTAGTTGTAATAGACATCCTAACTTTCGAGTTACATGTGTCCTAGAACTAGACTATGTTAACCTAGTCTATGCTACCTAAACAAATATGTACAATATGCACATGAATGACCTTAGGTCTGCTTATGAGTGATGGTTATTCAAGTATGAGTGATGGTTATTCAAGAGTGACTGATTGAAGGGAAAAGGAGTCATATGTATGATAATGTTTAGGTGAGATGATCCTTAATGATTTGATTGAAACAAAGTCTCGGTCAAGCCATTGTGAGGCTTGTTCCTTCGCAAGGAGTCTTGAAAAATAAATGCAACTAGTTTTATCATGCAAATGAACATAAAAGGAAATCTATCTTAACTAAGCACATGATATCCTTGTCCTTAATCAAGAGCTAAAAGTGTTCGAATTGGAAGAGAGAGAACCGTGTTTGATCTTCAAATGAAGGTTCACTAGTAAATCCCAAAGCAACCGTGTTTGATCTTAAAATGAAAGTTCACTAGTAAATCCCAAAGCAATTTGAAGATCTACGAATGACTTTAGCACAAATGTAAACATAATAACACTCACAAGAAACCATCAAAATAGCCTTACTTACATACCTGCAATCAATTATAATGAGTTCATTATAAATTTTGTATAGATAAAAAGAATATTCTTCTCAACTTGATGCAATGACAACGCAAGAAGAATTTGCAGGATTAAATAAATAATTATGAATATGAATGTTTACGAACAACTCCCATAAACTCATTTATGGCTATAAACTAACCCTGCAAATTAATGAAAACCATTTAACGTATTAACATAGATTCACAATTAACAAGATGCATACCAGTATTAGTTCAAAACCATTATCAAATATATAGGATGCAACAAGAATTTATTGACAACATATATTTAAATATTGATAATCTAAAATTACTGCAACACACACACATATATATATATATATATGCGCATCAATCAGCTAAATATTACCATTTCAAAATGAGTAAATTAGAGAAAATGAGCATTTTCTGCCACACTGCATAAAATGATATGCGCTCCACAAGATGAAAACCAAAATGGAAGAAAAATAAATACCAAACAATTTTTGATAACGCTCTCGACTGGTGTCAAATACAATTTGATCCCAAACAAAAACAAAATATATGTATGAACGAGACCTTCTACCTGTAAATCGAAGGGTGAAAAGACGGATTACAAAAAAAATTGCAACCCTCCATTAGATCTAACAAGTTCTTATCTGCACTATACCTCTTTTCACTGCGTTCCGTTCTCACAGCAGTCTGCCCCCCCGAGAGTTCTCTAGCCCATCTTTGCGTTCCCGTTGAGCGTTCCCTTGCGTCGTGTTCCTCTCACGCTTCCGCGTGCTCCACACTTCTGCGTGCTTTCACGTCTCTGAGTGCATCCTCATCTCATTCTCTAACCCATCTTCATGATTTTTGAAAGACTCAAAAGAGAATTCCGAACCTATGTGTTGCCCACTGCTCCGCATTCCATTTCTCGTCCTCCCCCACCTCTTCGGTGTTTTTATCCCTATGGTGTTTTTATATTTTTTTCTGAGAGATGAAAAATGATTCCATTACAGTTTGCGACCTCCTCTAGAGGGAACGTCGTTCAGGTTAAAAAGAAGAGGATCATTCGGTTGAGTTTTGCCAGGAATCAGCTTTTCTGGTGTGTGATTCAGTTCCACAGTATATGCTATGATCAATGTATTTGATGTAATAGGAAATTGCTTATCATTCCTCCTCGGCATATGATGCAAATGATGTCTAGGTTGTAACTTTCAAAGATTGCTGCAAGGAGAAAAACCTGTTGTTCGTGTTGCGGATATTTCCACGATGGATTCCTGCAACCACCAAAACAGTCCATAAAAAATGATAATAACAAAAGGGAGGCCGCATGATAAATAAGCGTTTATATTTGCAAAAAAAGAATTATTCCTTGGGTTTTTTTGTGGACCGAACATTGCCAATGGAGGAGTGATGGCATGGCCATCGTGGAATGTTGACCGAGCGTGGGCCATCACAGAACATACGTTGAGCCACAACGTTAGATCAAAACAAAACATTGAAAATGTTTTGGCATTTAAAAGTTAAAGTTTTGGCATGATTTGTTTTTTAATGTTTTTCTTTGTATTAAGATTTTAGGATGTTTTAACATTAATGCAAGCTTAAATCATTTCCTTTGGCGCATGGTTATGAATAAAAATCAATGAATTTCTTTGTGTTAAAAGAACCATAATGGACTTGACATCAAAAACATATCTTTCTGTTTCAGAGAAAAGTGACGACATATACAAGGTCCTTTTTCATTTAATTTATATACAATGCTATATATATTTTATGATGTTATATAGTTTTTTTAATATACATTGTGTTTTATATATACAATGTTGTAAAAATGTTTAATTTAATAATTATGTACTTTATAAAATTTACAATATTAGTGTTTAAAAGATATTAATATTTAAAATTTATAATATCAATATTTTAAATATTATTATTTACATTATGTTTACAATAAAATAATGAATCTTTGCTTTTATATTTTTTTTTGTGTTTTGGTGCAGGTATGTCAAGGAATGTGATTGAGAACAAGAAACTAATATGACCAATAATTGGATGTGACGAGATGTGACGAAATGAGACCAGTGTCGCAAGTGTAGCTATGAAGAGAGGAATGATAATGTGAAGTGGCGTAAGTGTCGTCATGTAAGAACAAGGGTCAAGACAGAAAACGTCAGTTAATACAAACACAAAATAAGACCAAAAGCAAGCCAAATGAGAAGCAATTTTTCCAGAAGAAGAAGGGTCCTCATTTATTGTAAAAGAAACACCTAGCCAAAATGGGGGTTGTTGTAGCTACAACAAAGTCAAAATTTCAAGCACATCCAAGTAAGTTTAAACATCCATAGGGGTTGATCAAGCAACATAATTTCAATGCTCAAGACTCCAGTAGTGGCAACAAAAACTGCAATTCCATTATTCCTTGCAATTAAACTCATCTTGACCTAATATAATAAATAAAGATAATATGAGAGGCCCACCCACCCCAATCCCCTGAGGCGGAGGTTTGAGCACTCTTCCCTCACCCATCAGAATGAGTAAGTCGATGGTGGCCTTATAGTCGAGAGTTCGGTAGCCTCACAATTGTGCCTAAGAATAAAATATTCTTCTAACTAAAATAGAATAAATATACAAGAAATTTTTCCAATTCCCCCCAAATACTTGTCGTGAAATTAGTTGCAAACCACATCAACCAATTTCTTTTCCATTGATATATTTCTTTGCCAAAAGCCTTCCTTTTCACCAGTGAGTAGAACAATCCATCATGGATCAACAAACAATGCTCTATAATTGGAAGAAGGTAAGAAAGGAAATGTGTAAGAATAATTTAAGAACCAAAGGAATGAGAAAATAGGAAAAAAGTCAAAGCCAAGGGATTTTAACGGCCAAATCTGTACATAGGGTCATGAGTTTGAAGTTCCCTAATGAGCAAGGGTTCATAACAGGGTTTGGATCAATTGAATGAGGAATCCATAAAATGAACCTTTAATGCACCCCAATTATTAAAGTTTATTTTCACTGACTGCCTCCAAGCCCCTTCTCTTCTCCTTTTTCATGGTAAATTACTTTCGATCCCCCAGGTCGAAATTCCCTGAAGGTAACAAAAAGAAAACGTAGCCTAGGTATATAGTGGCAGCCAGTTAGATTTGATCATGGGTCTGTTCAGGATAAGTCTCACCAGTTACCGATTCTCCTAGATTTACAAAAAAAAAAAAAAAAAAAACGTAAGAACATGGAGTGAACCACATGTCGTAAAAAAAAGTCACAAATAAATCTTTGAAGTGGCAACCATGCTATGGAGACTATCAAAAGGAAAAATATATATCAGTATTTCGACAACAAATTTAGTACAATGGTGAAAACCTCGTTACCTTATGTGAGAGTTACTTGGGTGCCGCAAGGCTGTGTTGGATGTCACAAGAAAACATGGGTCAGAAAGCACCAAAATTAACTATAAATTGCAAGGGTTCGAAGAAAATGAGCCTAGGGGTTTGTTATAGGAGTGTCTTGTTTACCTGTTCATCCTATGACAGTCGTCGTTGATGTCCCTTCGGTTAAGAAAAGCAACATGCTAATAAAATCCTGTCATCAAGCACACTAAAATAAAACCAAGTAAGAAAGTTACTTTGAGAACAAAAATTATAACCCTCCATATCAACTAGTGATGAAAATTGTAGAAAGAGACATGTAAACTAAAGAACTCTCCACAAAAAAAACTTTTACATGGCACAGAGGCATGAATGTGGGTGGAGCTTCTAACTACTCTTAATGGAAAAAGGAATTGAGTAATAGTGGAACAAAGGCTAGAAGATGCAGAGCCTTGCCTCAGACTCTTCGGTGTGCAAATGAGACTGGGAGGCGAAGATGTCGTAGTTAGTTAGACCCAAAACTAACCCTAGCTTGATTCACTGTTGATTTGAAATCTAATATAGTTGGAAAGATAGGATTGATAACCATTGCAACATTGATGGGAATAAAATATACATCTAGTCATATGATAATGGCATGGCCAAGGACTGAAGCATTTCTCTATCAAAGCAAGTCTCCATGTAGCTTCAACCCTTTACTTAGAAGTTTTGAAGCCCAAATATTGTAAGTAAACTAATCATGAATAGAAGAACCATGAAGTTAATATACCAATGCCATATATGTCGATGAAAAATATATCACACGCTTGAAACTTGGGATAAGTTGAGACATATGTTAAATGAATCGTAAGAATGTGACAAGGCACCATTGCATGTAGTCATAGGATGTTTGATCAACTAGATCTGATACTTATAAGGACCCATGGACTTAGCCATCGCACCCATTAGATCGCTTCAAAACATATATATTTAAAAGAAAAAAAGTTTTTTCTTTTGTTATATGTAATCTAATGGGTCCTTAGGACCATTATATTGTTATAATATTAAACAAGAGGTGAAGGAAAGATGAATTCATGCTACTAAATGTTATAAGAGTTTGTACACTATTAAAACAAATATGTGTGTGTGTGTGTGTTTATGTAATGAAAGTTTTGACCAAATGGTCATATGGGAATGTGATATAAGTTTGACCTAGATAGTAACTCCATGAAGAGTAGGTTTAAGTTATTTTTTCTATAGTAAAAGTATACATACAACAATATTGTCCATCTACCCGTTGTTCCTTTGGATAGTGCAAGTGTGTATGTACATATTGTGTCATTTTAGGAACCTTTGGTCTGCAACGTACTAATTAATTGGAAAAAAAATTCCCTTGTACACTTTCTTGTCAACGAATGAGCGGATTAGAAGAGATATGTTGCAGGGGGTACCATAGTTGTAGATTACAATCAACATCCTATGAGCTTGACTACAACTAAAGCTAGACATAAGTAAGATTTTCTTTTCCACATGATGAGGAACTAGGTAAACCGTTTGTATTAAGTAGACAAGAGAGATAAGAAAGGAAGTTTTGAACAATGAGTACTTGATACAACTTTATTATGTGACCTATGTTGGATACTAAATGATGGCATCAAGATACCCTTACCTATAGAAATAGGTGTCTAAGTGTGCATGAATTTTTTGATGGATTAAAGGAGTAGTAATACCTGTTAAGTACTTTATGATTGTTTGAACAATAGATGGAAATGCTTATGAGGTAAGTCAGAAGGTTGTATATTAAATTATCTCTAACAAATTCTAGCATTCTTACATGATAATTACTTGTACCAATTATAGATTTCTATATGTTGTATGTAAAGTTGAGTTAGAAGGCTAACCCTCTACAATAGTCTCAGTAATTATGAGATATTTTTAAATTTCATAAAAATATTCTTTTGAAACACACACACACACATATCACAACGTTGATATGCATAGAGTATATGTCTTATATTAGATATTCAGATAAGTCTATTGAGAAGGAAGGTAAGAAAATGTAGGAATACATTCTTGGTGTTAACATATGCAATATTTAATTGTAGCTCATGAAGAGAAGTTATTTAAGGGGCACAAGGTTACCACCCTATTCATAACCTATTTAGATATGCTCCCAAACACCATATTTTGACCAATGGTCTTACAAAGAACAATAAAAATGAGGATATAATTGAGTTGAGAGAAATTTTTACTAGTAAAAAGGAAAAAAATTTACGCTAATAGAAGAGTAAGTTTGTGCATTCATGAGAGATAAGCCGCAAAGAATGGATTTACAACAATACTATAAAGAAACAAAGAGTTTATACTAAATTCAAACATAAGTAAAATATATTAAAATGGTTGTGGGATACAATTATTCACAACAATTACATGGTTTTATGTTATAAGAAGGTCTGCGACACTTTTCTATAAAAACTTGGCCTTGATTTATCATTGAATTGAAAGAAACATATAGAATATACAAAAAATAAGGTGTATATAGGACCGAAAGTATGATTAAGTAGGGTTGAGAAGACCTATACTATTAAATCTAAATTACATGGTGTACTCAAAGAGGCTATCTTGGTACACTCAATGACGACTTTCGTTAACTAAAATTAATATGCAAACATATAACACCTCATCAAATAGAAGAACCTACTAGTCGAACAGATGACATGGGAAGGTGTTTATAACTAAATATTATTTTTAAATAAGTCTAAATCTAGCTGCTTTTAGGAGCTCTCGATGGAACGAATTTCAATACCATTCACCATGGCCGAGTTTCCCTTATCGAAGTGGGAAAACATATGGCATGATTTCTCCATTTTGTTTGGCTATGAGTTTTCGTGGGTTTCAACGGTGGTAGATCTGAAGCTCTGTAGCCTAAAGCCCATGTTTGATGGGAAATGCACCAAACAACTAACAATGTTCTCCTAGAGGAAAAGCATGGAATTTTGTTTGGAAGGCATCAGATCTCAGTCTTGTACCACCTGTGATTTTAGAGGATTTTATTTTATTTTATTTCATTTTGTGGTTTTATTTCCAAAGGATTTGAAGTTAGGAGCAATAGCATTATAGAGAACTAATCTTGATGGATGTGATATCTTTCCGATGATGATATGCATGATCAGGGCATGAGGCTTCGTCTGTTCGCATGTGCGAGAGAAGATAACGCACGAGATAGATCACACAATGCTAGCCATTGATGTTTACAGTGACAAGATCCAACATCTTTTGGATTTTGGTCACCCCTGCTCTAGCCGCATCAAGTTCCTCAAGCTTGAGGGGCTCATAGAGATGGTAGATCTGGTCTGTTGGCAAAGAGAGTGGGGTTTTTCACAATAGATCTTGTTATGTGGACGATTTCGAGGCTACTGATGAAGACATTAATGTTTGTAGTTCTGCTTTGGATTTTTCATTTCCCTACTACGAATCGACCATGGATTCCACGTGTGTGTTCAAATGATGAATCAAGCCCTAGAAAAAATTGATCTCTACATCAAACAAAGACATGATCTATGGGGAAGCAGACGTGGATTCTCACCTCACCAAGAAGCTTGATGCAGTAACTCTATTCTCGAATCTACCGCATGAGACCAATGTTAGGACAGATCTGGGATGCCAATCCCTAGATCTGCTTGAAGTGGCTCTGATCTAAAATTTGTATTAAAACACTGAGATGGAAATCATTGTGTACGAGGGTTTGGATCTAGGATCGGGTAGACAATCTTAGAAAAAATATTCAAGAATAGTTGGGTATTCCTGCAAGACTCCAAAATCTCATTTATGCAAGGAAATCATTACAAGAGGGCTTCAATTTACAATACTATGGCATTGTTCATGATTCAACAATCATCCTAAACATGCGACTTCTCAGAGGTTGTCCTGGAACTAGTTCAAAAGGCCTAGTTTCCTTAAAGGATGTAGTTAAAGGGAAGACAGATCCAAAAGAAAATGTAGAGCAATGTCCCAATCTTCCCAGTCCCTATATTGTGGAGCAGATGAACCAGGTACCTTCATTAACAATTGCTAGAAGTAAATTAAATCTATCCTGATTTCCACGCAAGAGCAGTTACATGTAGATTCAATGGATTCTGGACCAAATCAGAGAAATTACGTTAGTGGAATTTCTCTACTTGGACAGAAAACTGTGAAATTCACCTATGTTCTAAAGGTTTTTTATTGTAAATCGTGACACAACAAAAAATATATAATTTTTATTAAATGAGGGACAATGGTTTTCAAGCAATGGGGGTCTATTCTTGATTCCTTGGTTCCTGGGATTTGATGCAAATACCAAGGTTGTCTCAAAAATTCCAGTATGGGTCTGGTTACATAACCTCCCCCTGCATTTTTGGCATCACTTAGTATTATTATGAATAGGGAATTCCTTGGGGAAGTTCCTAAAAGTGGATGTTGATAGAGTCACAAAAGTCATTTTCACTTTTTCGAGAATCTGTTTAGAGGTAGACCTTAGTAAAGGTTTACTTGAAAGAATTGTTTTAGTTCACAACAATCTGCAGTGGTCCCAACCTCTTTATTATGAGAATACGACATTTCATTGTCGTATATGTTTACAAACTAGTCATATTCAAAATGTGTGCCCTCAAGCGAAAACGGATCTAGAAAGGAAAAAGAAAGCTCCAAATCCAAAAGGTTGGCAACTTTCAGAATCCTAGGAAGTCGAAACAGAGGATGCAAAAATCCTATAAAAAACCTCAAACAATAATGTCTATAAATCCCAGGAACCCATGGAGAAGAGTGATGTCAAACATAATTCTTCAATAGTTCTAATGCTTTTCATTTAGTAGTAGCATATTGAGAAAATCCCATCTGAAAAAGAATTCAGTGGTGCCAAAAGAATTCATGCATCAGAAAGTTGATTCTGTTAGGCCCATATACTACTAGTGTAACCCCTTATTGTTATTAGTACAACCCACTTATTATATTGATGTACCCATGTAGTGCCCATATTGTTACTATTGTGCCCCATAGAAGCCCACTTTTGTTATTATTGTGCCCTTACATTATTATTGTTATGTCGGCTCCGATTATGTTATGACCCCTTAGACTCCTATATATAGAAAGGAGGTCTTTTCATTTGTATCATCGAAGAATTGTTCATTTATGTAATGTAAAGTAGGTTGCCCCCTCGAAGAGGCTGAATTTTAAGGTGTTGATCTATCTTTTCTATCTTTTTCTTGAGCTAGTTTCATAACATTTGGTATCAGAGCTTTGGATTCTAGGGTTTCGTTGCTCCAAATAGGTCATCGTGGCATTTTCGCTATGACTTTTTTTCTGCGAGGTTGCAGAAGCTAAAAAAAAACCCATTTGAGAAGAAATCACGCTGAATCTTAGGTGCGAATTTCAGAGATTTTTGTGCTATATTTGCGGAGATATAATCTGAGGAAGTTGGTCTTTTGGAAGACTCCTGAATTACATTCCAAACAGGTGACCTGGGGAAAATCCTCGTAACTTTCTCTCTGAGTATTGGATTGAAATTTCATAAGAAGGTACAAAAAGAGGACGGATTGTAGTTTCTTGTAGATATTTTTTAGTGAAAAAGGTAGAAACAATGACACGTGGCACTTTATAAAATTTCACTCTTCTGGAAAGGTCTATAATCAGGTCATCTTGGGAGATTGTGCATAACTCTTTCTTGGAGAATCTAATTTGGATTAGACTGGAGACATTGGAAAGAGGACGCAGAGGGATACTATAGGTCACAATTTTACAACTTAAAGATCCGAAAGTACAGAGTTACAGTCATTTCAAGATCAAGCTCCTAAATTCAAGAAAAAAAAAAGATGAGGAAGTTTGATGGCAAGGATCCAGTAAATTGGATACTTCAGATGGAGCAATATTTTGATCTACATGGTGTACCACTATTACAAAAGGTATGTATTGCATCTTCATATTTAGAACCGGATCAATTTTTATGGTATGAAGGGCTTTGCTCTCGTAAACAACTTGTTACGTGGTCAATCTTCACGAAGGAAATGATAGCACATTATGAGGATACAAAGAGCAACACCTTCTTTAGAGCAACACCAAAACAATTGGAAAGAGTAAAAGGGCTTTGTGACATAGTGGAAAGAAAAATTATGGAAACCAAGAAGCATGCCCCTCACAACTATAAAGATGGAAGTGTTTCTTCTCCTAGCCTTCCACAACCTACAAGGGTTACACCACAACAATTGGAAGAAAAAAGAGAAAAAGGGCTTTGTTACAATTGTGATAGCAAATGCACTAAAGGTCATAAGTGTGCTGAGAAAAAATTATTTTACATAGAATATGAAGAGGAGGAAGAAAAGGATCAAGAAACATCAAAATAAGAAGATATACACCGGAACCCCACCCCAGAGAAAGAAGAAATGAATCAGACCATATCTTGTAAAGCATTGGCAAGAATTACCACTCCTCAAACTCTCAAGATAGAAGGACATATCAAGAAGAAAAAGGTGCAAGAAGTGAAAGATCACATCGAGAAAGAAGAAATGAATCCAACCATATCTTGTAATTCATTGGTTGAAATTACCACTCCTCAAACTATCAAGATAGAAGGACATATCAAGAAGAAAAATGTTCAAGAAGTGAAAGATCACATCGAGCATCAAGAAATGAATCTGACCATATCTTGTAAAGGATTGGAAGAAATTACCACTCCTCAAACTCTAAAGATAGAAGGATATATCAAGAAGAAAAAGGTTCAAGCAGTGAAAGATCACATCAAGCATCAACAACAAGTTCTCCAAATTTTAAAAGGTAATGCCACTTCGGTGAAAAATCAAACGAAACAATAGGTAGATCAACATCATAGTGAAAAATGTTTTGATGTAGGTGATTGGGTATTTTTATTGCTACATCTCAAGCAAGCTATTTATGAGAAGGAAATGTTGGCAATACTACATGCACTTAAAAAATGGCGACCTTACCGAATGGGAAGACTTTTCAAGGATGAGGATGTGGAAGCATTGTTTTGTGCTATTTCTATTATCCAACCAGATTGGATAAATGAAGCAAGGGATGAACGGAAGAAGGAAAAAGAAGTATGGCCACTTATTCAAAAGTTGCAAAAGATCCCAATTCAAACAATATTGCCAGAAACTGAAGAGGAAGGAAAAATCATATTGGAACCTGGAGCAATCACAGAAACAAGAACCCGACAGCTATGAAATCGATCAATTTCAGAGTATCTCATCAAGTGGAAGAACTTACCCGCTGAAGATTCCACATGGGAGGACAAGAATCTTATACAGAAGCATCAAGAACTACTCAAGCTTTGAGGATAATGCTTTTTGAAGGAGAGGGGCATGTTAGGCCCCTATACTACTAGCGTAACCCCTTATTGTTATTAGTACAACCCACTTATTATATTGATGTACCCATGTAGTGCCCATATTGTTACTATTGTGCCCCATAGAAGCCTACTATTGTTATTATTGTGCCCTTACATTATTATTGTTATGTCGGCTCTGATTATGTTATGACCCCTTGGACTCCTATATAGAAAGGAGGTCTTTTCATTTGTATCATCGAAGAATTGTTCATTTATGTAATGTAAAGGAGGTTGCCCCCTCAAAGAGGCTGAATTTTAAGGCGTTGATCTATCTTTTCTATCTTTTTCTTGAGTTGGTTTCATAACAGATTCTGATAAAGAAATCCACGTAAATGTAAAAGAGACTCAAATGATTATTATATCTTCCACTCCCAACTCTAGTGGTTGGAAAAAAGTGGAAGAAAAGAAAGGTAGAAGAGAGTAAACTTGTACGAAATCTTTGATGTGTTGTTATTGATCTTGGTTACCAAGATCTATTGTTTTACACATATGCTTTCTAGCCTCTACAATATGTAATTTTGTTCATTATGATTAAAATTGCGATTTTTCCTCAGGAAAACAAATATATGGGTTAAGATACTATAGTTTAAGTGGATGGGTGGAATAGTTGTTATCCCTTCCACCCAAGTTCAATGCTAACATGTGATGTGATGTATATTAATCATATTAATGGTATATTCCAGAAGGAATATACATCATCGTAACCGGTAAAAAAAAAAAGAGACACGATTTATAAAAGCTCATAAATAAGTATGTCAAATGTAGTTACATACAATTGGCCCAAGATGGCATTGAGTTTTAAGATCTATAAGACCTATAAGGGGAGTAATGAATTGAAAGGATTCTTAATTGGAAGGCCTCCTAGTAAAGAGAGCCACAAGAAATTTGTTATAGTGTAGAATAGTTAAGAATATTGGTATGAGCCATCAAGAATGCTGATTGTGATAAGAACTATTACCATTTGAAATTAATTGAATCATTGTAAATTTTGTGGTGATGTAAGAAATTTATTTGGCATTTTTGCGGTTTTAGGAAAATGAATAGAAAAATGTTTTGATTTCCTTGATTATGGAATCACAGAAATCAATTCTTCAATAACCTAAAATTCTTGAATCGTATAGTATGTGACTGTATGATGGGAAATTTCTGGGAGAGTGACATCGAAATGAGTTAGATATTATGGCTAGTAAGACTTCGAAATGAAAAAGAAACATGAAAAGACGGATAATTGTTGTGTGCAAAAGCATTATTGTTTAAAATTATGGTTGTAAGCCACCAAAATAATGCCAATCTAGGATGGAACATTGTAATACATCACGATTGAAAGAATATTAGTCATGAAATATAAAAATGAATAGAAAATGTTTGACCTTTCAAGTTGAAAATGATAGGATAATGGCATCTTAGTTACACCAAGATGCTAAATAAGCATGGAAGCGTTTTGGAATAATGTTGTTGGTTCTCAAAAGGTTAACAACTTTACACAAAATTTAGTACATATAAATTAAACAATAGTAGAGCCAATTTTCAAACAATAGAAATCTTCTAAGTAGGAAGTGCAATGGACTCTAAAAATATATAGGATATAGTCGAAATAGTTCTTAAATTTCCAATACCTAATAGAGGTTATCGGCATCAGATTTTTAAGTTACGTAATTGTATCCTAGAATCATCGAATGGTTTTCTAATCGTCTTATTTTATAACCACTCCCCAATTTAAAAAAAAAGAAAGATAGAGGTTAAACTTGATTGGGATCAAAATGACAAGAGAATCTTGATTGATTGAAATGATTATTGATTGTAACTCTGATAGCTAAATATTTAATCTGCATTGATGTAGTAGGATGAAGAGGAAGGATGCAGGCTATATTCCTTGGAGAAATCTAGCAGAATTGCAAAATTATTAAGGCCAAATGATACAAATGTAAACTATGAAGGGGGAAACTCTTAACCTAGTTTTGCTAGTCTGATATATTTTCTTTAAAAAAAATTGGAAAATACTATAAGTTGAATATATATATATATATATATATAGATATATATATATATATATATAGATATATATATATATATATATATATATATATATATATATATATATATATATATATATATATATATATATATATATATATATATATATATATATTTTAAAATCTCTGAGGAGACTACTAATCAAACATGAAATGAATGATTGATGGTGGATAATGGAAGGAATGTGATCGGGAATAGGTGGATAGTCAAGAGGGGGGGGGGGGGAGGTTAAAGGTGGCATATAATATTAATAGATTAAGACTTTATTAAAGAGAATGTTGATGGGATATTGGAACAACTATTATCTATATTCATGTTGGCATGCGTGTTGTGCCAGCATGGTAAACACAACATGCTACCAGTCAATGGTACCCTAGATAACTACACTAGAGATCTTCAATATGAATTTTGATTGTAGGCGCATATGGGGTATCTTCAAATGGTTGATATAATATGAATATGTTCTTACGAAATCATTATGTTAAGACAACTATATTGAATTTATGTGCTAAGATAGTTGATAAGCACTGAGATGTGAGGGGGGCATACCTCTTAATTGTTGCACCAAAGGAAGTACACATAACTTCTAAACAACTTAACTAATAATCTATAGTGTATAGAGGAATGAAAACCTAAGGAAGTGAGTTGTGAGATAAATCATAAATAAAGTATGTTGGGAGAAGTATGGTTGCATGATTTGCCGGTGATGCAATTTTCTTCTTGTCTTTTTTTATTTATTTTGAGCATGACCATGCTACTTCATGTTTTTCCCTTGAATTGTTATGGTGCTTTCTTTCAATTTCGTCTTTGTGTTTTGGTCTTGATGGTCTGTTGCATATGAAAGAGTATAAGAAAAATAACTCGGGAAAAGAACAAAATAAACAATAAATAAAGAACACTCAACTGAGGTATAAGACCTTGGTGAATACTTACGCATAAAACATATCTTAGAATAATTAAAACTAATATGACTAGGTTCACTTGAACAAGGGGCAATAATAATAACTGTCAAGGAAGTGGTAAGCTTAGAAATTTGTCCTAAAACTTTGATAATGTTTTTCTATGGCATATTTGATATTATGAAATTATGATGTTGTCAAATGGGAAAAATCATTGGTTGTGAGCCATCATGGGGGACAAGGTAAGAAAATCCTCCTTATGATAATAATAATAATAAGAATAATAACAACTATGATTATTGTGTGAATGGTATAACAAGAAAACTCATTATTCCCATGTTTGGAATTGTACAGTAAGGACTATTACTAGAATGTTCATTGGATAAATGTGCAATATGGTTCGTTGTTGTCTATTAATATTAATTATATATTTTTATCGATATTAAGTACCCTTAATGGGTGCATGAATGAAATATGACAATGTTTTCTTAACATGTGTGAGGACATGTTGAAATTGAATATGCATTTAGATCATAAGTGAGTTTTTCCTGCATAATGGAACCACTTCTCAAATAAAAGTGCAATGGAAACACTTTAAGTCTAAAGAGGCCACCTGGGAAGTGGAAGAAGAAGTGATGATTGATTCTCTGATGTTATTTAAAATAAGAATGGAACAAAATGGCATACCTGTCGATAATCATTTATGACTTTTATTATTTAAAAAGACAAGCATTTATAAGTCTTACTATTTAAAAATAGTTGGAATAGCTAAAAATTACTAAGGCTGACTGGCTAGTGTAAATATTTACTTTTTGTAAATTAAAAAAAAAATGTTGTTAACATTCTGGAAAATGTGTTAAAGTGATGTCAGGTGGAACTTAACTCCTAATTATAAGGAGAATAGTTGGAATTAGTTATGCTCAAGAAGAGGGAAAAAAGAAAAGAAGGATTTTTTTTCCTTTTGCCAGGGATTGAGATGAATTTGGAAGAGATAAACAACAAGAGAAAAAAAACAAAACATGGCTAGGGATAAAATTTTTGAGGTTGTTTCTATATAGGAAAATTTTGGGAAAGAAATATTGTTCTTTCTTAGGCATAAATAGTGGGGGAGAAAGACTTGTTTGAACCCATGAATTGGAGAAAGATGCTACTGAAGGGTTTTAGGAGAAAAATATTGGAAACTTTAACTGACTATTCCTATGACAGGAAGGAGTATAGCTCAGGGAAATATACCTATAGAAGACATCTTATGTTTGGGAGTACAAAGAGTGTCCTTTACACATTACTAGGAATATTTTAGATGAGTATTTTGCTATTTATAATTTTCTGTTGATCGGTTGATTGTTTTTATTTTTAGAAAAAAAATAGGCTTTCATATATAGATAACAACATAAATTTATTTCAATGGTTGAATGTTGAATAAAATGTTGTACCTAACTAACTTACAAGATGTGTGTGCTAGAATATTGTATATGTGTTCTAACTTGTAACAGGAGGGTTGGAAAGATGGCACATAGAGGGTAATTCAAGTATTATTGCCAGAAGCTAGCATTGGGAAGGCCATGCAAACTATGGACTAAAAATACCTGAGAAATAAATATTGATAGAAAGACCATGGAAAATTATGAGTACACGTTAGGCTTGAACAACATGAAATCATCTTAATTAATTTTTGTTCGGGAAAATTAGATCCCTATGGGAAAAGACTAATGAAAAAAAGATGTGTGTTATTAAGTAATTATAGATACATATGTATGTAAGGTTATCTTTTGTATGGGCTGAGGGAAAGAGGTTAAGAGGTGAGGCAGTTTAGTTTCCTTGGACCACTAGTGATAAAAGTTCTATAAACTGTTGGGATGGCAACAATCTTGAGCTAAAAAAAAAGACCCAAGAAACCCCTAGAAAATCCTGTGTCAAGTTCCACAAGGATATAGGGTCTAAAACCTAACAAAAGTAAATGTAGTATGTATTTGTACAAAAAACTATAATGCGTGTACATACACAAATAGGCTACTAAAATCACAGTTTTATGAGAGATTACAATTATAATGACTATGTTCTTTATTCATTTCAGAAAAATATATAGAGAATAATTTGTTAAACATCTAAAGATAGAAACTATGGAAATTTGACCAAAGAGCATTTTGACATAAGTTCACCACTCATGAAATAAATATTGAAATCAATGTATGTAATTATGGTCACAAAAATAAGTAACATTTATAGGATATGTGTGTGTGTGTGTATGAGGGTTCTATCCTTGGTTCACATTAGAGTCATTTTATTTCAAAAAATTCAATCCCAGTAATTAAAAACAGCTGGGGCCGAACCAGTTAAAACTTTAAATGTTGGGCCAACTAGCGTGTTCATTAACATGGACATGGAAAATTACAAAATTTATATACTCATAGCCTCCCTAAAATAACTTTGGGGGAACAAAGAATCTTCATGAAAGAACCATTTTCTTTCGGAAAAAAACCATAATCATTTAAGAATGTGAATAAGGTTTCAACCACCCAGGTTGAAATTTCCTTGAACTTAACAAAAATAACATGTAAGATCCTAGAGAGAACTGTATGTCGTAAATAAAATCCACAAAGAAATCTTTGAAGTGGCAGTCATGCCAAGGAGACTAAGCTTTGAAAGGAAGTATCTTTGAAGGAAAGTATATATATATATATATATACACACACACACATACATAAAAGACAATCCTACCACAAACACCTAGGCTCGTTCTCTTCGAACCCTAGCAAGTTTTTGGTTAATTTTGGTGTTTTTTGACCTGTGCTCTCTTGTGGCCTCCAACACAGGCTTGTGGCACCCGAGAAGCTCCCACTTAAGGTTACTCCTTTGGCGATACTCTTTTGTGTAAAATTTTGAGGGGGGTTTCACCATTTGTACTAAATTTGATGTCAAAATATTGATATACATACATAAATACACACACACATATTAACAACAAATTAAGTACAAATGGTGAAAACACCCCTCAAAATTTTACAAAAAAGAGTATCGACAAGGAAATTACATTAAGTGGGAACTTATCGAGTGCCACAAGCCTGTGTTGGAGGTCACAAGAGAACATGGGTCAGAAAACACCAAAATTAACCAAAAAATTTCTAGGTTTCGAAGAAAACAAGGCTAAATGTTTGTGGGAGGATTGTCTTTTTTACCTACTCGCTTTGTTATGATTGTCCTTGTTTCTCCTTTGGTTAAGAAAATAAACATGCTAGTGATGTTATGAAACTAGCTCACAAAAAGATAGAAAAGAGAGATAAACGCCTTAGAATCCAGCCTCTTCGAGGGGGGAACTTCATTTACATTACACAAATGAACAATTCTTGGAGGATACAAATAATAAGACCTCCTTTCTATATATAGGAGTCTAAGGGTTCATAATATAATCATAGCCAACATAACAATAATAATGTAAGGGCACAATAATAACAATATGGGGACTACATGGACACAAAAATATAATAAGTGGGTTGTATTAATAACAATAAGGGGTTACACTAGTAGTATAGGGACCTAACATTCCCCTCTCCTTCAAAAAGTGTTTTCCTCAATGCTTGACTAGTTCTTGATGCTTCTGTATAAAATTCTTGTCCTCCCATGTGGAATCTTCAGCGGGTAAGTTCTTCCACTTGATGAGATACTCTGAAGTTGATTGACTTCGTAGCTATCAAGTTCTTGTTTTTGTGACTGCTCCAGGTTCCAATATGATTTTTCCTTCCTCATCAAGTTCTGGAAATATTGTTTCAACTGGGATCTTCTGAAACTTTTGAATGACTGGCCACACTTCTTCATCCTTCTTCCATTCATCCCTTGCTTCGTTTATCCAATCTGGTTGGATAATAGAAATAGGAAAAAACAATTGTTCCGCATCCTCATCCTTTCTTGAGAGTGCATCTACAACAACATTTAGCTTCCCTTTTTTGTAGATGATTTCAAAGTCATAACCCAACATATTTGTGACCCATTTTTTCTACTCTTCTAAAGATAATCTTTGTTCTAAAAAGTATTTAAGACTATCATCATCCATTTTTACCTTGAAGTGTCTTCCCATTAGGTAAGATCGCCATTTCTTAAGTGGATGTAGTATTGCCAACATTTCCTTCTCATAAATAGCTTGCTTGAGATGTATCCATAAAAATACCCAATTGCCTACATCAAAACTTCTTTCACTACGATGTTGATCTGCCTGTTGTTTCATTCTATTCTGCACCAAAGTGGCATTATCCTTTAAAAGTTGGAGAACTTGTTGTTGATGCTCAATGTGATCTTTCACTGCTTGAATATTTTTCTTCTTGATATGTCCTTCTATCTTGAGAGAGTGAGGAGTGGTAACTTCTTCCAATGCATTACAAGATATGGTCAGATTCATTTCTTGATGCTCGATGTGATCTTTCACTTCTTGAAAATTTTTCTTCTTGGTATGTCCTTCTATCTTGATAGTTTAAGGAGTGGTAATTCTGGTCAATGCATTATAAGATATGGTCGGATTCATTTCTTCTTTCTCAATGTGATCTTTCACTTCTTGAACCTTTTTCTTCTTGATATGTCCTTCTATCTTCAGAGTTTGATGAGTGGTAATTCTTGCCAATGCTTTACAAGATATGGTTGGATTCATTTCTTCTTTTTATAGGGTTGGTTCCTTGTGTATATCCTCTTATTTGGATGTTTCTTGATCCTTTTCTTCCTCCTCTTCATAATCTATGTAAAATAATTTCTTCTTAGCACACTTTTGACCTTTAGTGTATTTTCTATCACAATTGTAACAAATCCTTTTTTCTCTTTTTTTTTTCCAATTTTTGTCGTGTAAACCTTGTAGGTTGTGGAAGGATAGGAGAAAAAACACTTCTATAATTATAGTTGTGAGTGGTAGGATTCCTTGTTTCCATAATTTCGCTATCAATTTTTCTTGCCAACCTAAATGCCTTCTCCAATGAATCAGGTTCCCAAAGACTAACCTCATGTTGAATGTTATCCTTTAAAGTCCCTACAAAGACATCAATTCTTTGCTTCTCTGGAATATCGTTTACCCTTATATTCAATTCTTGAAAGTCCTCAATGTGCCTTTCCATTGAACCTAACTAACTTACAAGATGTGTGTGCTAGAATATTGTATATGTGTTCTAACTTGTAACAGTAGGGTTGGAAAGATGGCACATAGAGGGTAATTCAAGTATTATTGCCAGAAGCTAGCATTGGAAAGGCCATGCAAACTATGGACTAAAAATACCTGAGAAATAAATATTGATAGAAAGACCATGGAAAATTATGAGTACAAGTTAGGCTTGAACAACATGAAATCATCTTAATTAATTTTTGTTCGGGAAAATTAGATCCCTATGGGAAAAGACTAATGAAAAAAAGATGTGTGTTATTAAGTAACTATAGATACATATGTATGTAAGGTTATCTTTTGTATGGGTTGAGGGAAAGAGGTTAAGAGGTGAGGCAATTTAGTTTCCTTGGACCACTAGTGATAAAAGTTCTATAAACTATTGGGATGGCAACAATATTGAGCTAAAAAAAAAAAAGACCCAAGAAACCCATAGAAAATCCCGTGTCAAGTTCCACAAGGATATAGGGTCTAAAACCTAACAAAAGTAAATGTTGTATGTATTTGTACAAAAAACTATAATGCATGTACATACACAAATAGGCTACTAAAATCACAGTTTTATGAGAGATTACAATTATAATGACTCTGTTCTTTATTCATTTCAGAAAAATATATAGAGAATAATTTGTTAAACATCTAAAGATAGAAACTATGGAAATTTGACCAAAGAGCATTTTGACATAAGTTCACCACTCATGAAATAAATATTGAAATCAATGTATGTAATTATGGTCACAAAAATAAGTAACATTTATAGGATATGTGTGTGTGTGTGTGTGTATGAGGGTTCTATCCTTGGTTCACATTAGAGTCATTTTATTTCAAAAAATTCAATCCCAGTAATTAAAAACAGCTGGGGCCGAACCAGTTAAAACTTTAAATGTTGGGCCAACTAGCGTGTTCATTAACATGGACATGGAAAATTACAAAATTTATATACTCATAGCCTCCCTAAAATAACTTTGGGGGAACAAAGAATCTTCATGAAAGAACCATTTTCTTTCGGAAAAAAACCATAATCATTTAAGAATGTGAATAAGGTTTCAGCCACCCAGGTTGAAATTTCCTTGAACTTAACAAAAATAACATGTAAGATCCTAGAGAGAACTGTATGTCGTAAATAAAATCCACAAAGAAATCTTTGAAGTGGCAGTCATGCCAAGGAGACTAAGCTTTGAAAGGAAGTATCTTTGAAGGAAAGTATATATATATATATATATATATATATATATATATATATATATCTATACACACACACACATACATAAAAGACAATCCTACCACAAACACCTAGGCTCGTTCTCTTCGAACCCTAGCAAGTTTTTGGTTAATTTTGGTGTTTTTTTGACCTGTGCTCTCTTGTGGCCTCCAACACAGGCTTGTGGCACCCGAGAAGCTCCCACTTAAGGTTACTCCTTTGGCGATACTCTTTTGTGTAAAATTTTGAGGAGGGTTTCACCATTTGTACTAAATTTGATGTCAAAATATTGATATACATACATAAATACACACACACATATTAACAACAAATTAAGTACAAATGGTGAAAACACCCCTCAAAATTTTACAAAAAAGAGTATCGACAAGGAAATTACATTAAGTGGGAACTTATCGAGTGCCACAAGCCTGTGTTGGAGGTCACAAGAGAACATGGGTCAGAAAACACCAAAATTAACCAAAAAATTTCTAGGTTTCGAAGAAAACAAGGCTAAATGTTTGTGGGAGGATTGTCTTTTTTACCTACTCGCTCTGTTATGATTTTCCTTGTTTCTCCTTTGGTTAAGAAAAGAAACATGCTAGTGATGTTATGAAACTAGCTCACAAAAAGATAGAAAAGAGAGATAAACGCCTTAGAATCCAGCCTCTTCGAGGGGGAACTTCATTTACATTACACAAATGAACAATTCTTGGAGGATACAAATGATAAGACCTCCTTTCTATATATAGGAGTCTAAGGGGTCATAATATAATCATAGCCAACATAACAATAATAATGTAAGGGCACAATAATAACAATATGGGGACTACATGGACACAAAAATATAATAAGCGGGTTGTATTAATAACAATAAGGGGTTACACTAGTAGTATAGGGACCTAACATTCCCCTCTCCTTCAAAAAGTGTTTTCCTCAATGCTTGACTAGTTCTTGATGCTTCTGTATAAAATTCTTGTCCTCCCATGTGGAATCTTCAGCGGGTAAGTTCTTCCACTTGATGAGATACTCTGAAATTGATTGACTTCGTAGCTGTCAAGTTCTTGTTTTTGTGACTGCTCCAGGTTCCAATATGATTTTTCCTTCCTCATCAAGTTCTGGCAATATTGTTTGAACTGGGATCTTCTGAAACTTTTGAATGACTGGCCACACTTCTTCATCCTTCTTCCATTCATCCCTTGCATCGTTTATCCAATCTGGTTGGATAATAGAAATAGGAAAAAACAATTGTTCCGCATCCTCATCCTTTCTTGAGAGTGCATCTGCAACAACATTTAGCTTCCCTTTTTTGTAGATGATTTCAAAGTCATAACCCAACATATTTGTGACCCATTTTTTCTACTCTTCTAAAGATAATCTTTGTTCTAAAAGGTATTTAAGACTATCATCATCCATTTTTACCTTCAAGTGTCTTCCCATTAGGTAAGATCGCCATTTCTTAAGTGGATGTAGTATTGCCAACATTTCCTTCTCATAAATAGCTTGCTTGAGATGTATCCATAAAAATACCCAATTGCCTACATCAAAACTTCTTTCACTACGATGTTGATCTGCCTGTTGTTTCATTCTATTCTGCACCAAAGTGGCATTATCCTTTAAAAGTTGGATAACTTGTTGTTGATGCTCAATGTGATCTTTCACTGCTTGAATATTTTTCTTCTTGATATGTCCTTCTATCTTGAGAGAGTGAGGAGTGGTAACTTCTTCCAATGCATTACAAGATATGGTCAGATTCATTTCTTGATGCTTGATGTGATCTTTCACTTCTTGAAAATTTTTCTTCTTGGTATGTCCTTCTATCTTGATAGTTTAAGGAGTGGTAATTCTGGTCAATGCATTATAAGATATGGTCGGATTCATTTCTTCTTTCTCAATGTGATCTTTCACTTCTTGGACCTTTTTCTTCTTGATATGTCCTTCTATCTTCAGAGTTTGATGAGTGGTAATTCTTGCCAATGCTTTACAAGATATGGTTGGATTCATTTCTTCTTTTTATAGGGTTGGTTCCTTGTGTATATCCTCTTATTTTGATGTTTCTTGATCCTTTTCTTCCTCCTCTTCATAATCTATGTAAAATAATTTCTTCTTAGCACACTTTTGACCTTTAGTGTATTTTCTATCACAATTGTAACAAATCCTTTTTTCTCTTTTTTTTTTCCAATTTTTGTGGTGTAAACCTTGTAGGTTGTGGAAGGATAGGAGAAAAAACACTTCTATAATTATAGTTGTGAGTGGTAGGATTCCTTGTTTCCATAATTTCGCTATCAATTTTTCTTGCCAACCTAAATGCCTTCTCCAATGAATCAGGTTCCCAAAGACTAACCTCATGTTGAATGTTATCCTTTAAAGTCCCTACAAAGACATCAATTCTTTGCTTCTCTGGAATATCATTTACCCTTATATTCAATTCTTGAAAGTCCTCAATGTGCCTTGCCATTGAACCCTTTTGTTTGACAGTTATCAATTGGATAAAGAATGTGTTTCTCTTTGTATCCTCATAATGTGGTATCATTTCCTCTGTGAAAATTGACCATGTGACAAGTGGTTTATGACAACAAAGCCCTTCATACCATAAAAATTGATTCGGTTCTAAATATGAAGATAAAATACGTAACTTTTGTAACAGTTGCACCTCAGGTAGATCAAAATATTGCTCCATCTATAGGGTCCAATTTAATGGATCATTTCCATCAAACTTCCCCATATCGCCTTTTCTTTCTTTTAGGAGCTCGATCTTGAAACGACTATAACTCTGTAATTTTAGATCTCCATGTTCTCAAATTGCGTCCTGCATTATCCCTCTAAGTCCTCTTTCCAACCCCACAAGTTTGACCAAGATTGGATTCTGCAAGGAATAGTTATGTCAAATCTCCCATGATGACCTGATTATAAACTAGTTCAGTAGAGCTAACTTGTACAAAGTGCCACGTGTCACTGTTTCAACCTTAGAACCTGAAACAAATATACACAAAACTATTGTCTGTCTGCTTTCTTTAACTTCTTACGAAATTTCAATTTGATACTCAAAGAGAAAGTTATGATGATTTTCCCAAGGTCACCTAGTTGGGATGTAATTCAGGAGCCTACAGAAACCCTAAATGCCTTGGACTATATTGCTGAAAATATAACAAAACAAGGTCTGAAATTCAGACCCAAGCTTCACCAAGTTTGCGGCTTGAATGGGTTTTAATTTTAGATTCTGAAACTTTGTAGAAAGACAATTAGAGCAATAATGCAATGATGACCTATTTGAGATAGAATTCTGGAGCTTTCAAAAACCCTAACTTCCTCATATCATATCTCTGAAAATATAGCGAGACAAGATTTGAAATTCAGACTCGAGGTTCAGTGAGATGTCATCACAAATGGGTTTTTTGTTTAGTTTCTAAAATGTCACAGACAAAACGTTTCCACAATGACCTTTTTGGAGCAGCGAAACCCTAGAATCCAAAGCTCTGATACCAAATGTTATGAAACCAGCTCAGAAAATGATAGAGAAGAGAGATAAATGCCTTAGAATCCAACCTCTTCAAGGGGGGAACCTCCTTTAGATTACACAAATGAACAATTATTGGATGATACAAATGACAATACCTCCTTTTTATATATAGGAGTCTAAGGTGTCATAATATAATCAGAGCCGACATAACAATATTAATGTAAGGGCACAATAATAATAATAGTGGGCTTCTATGGGGCACAATAATAACAATATGGGGACTACATGGGCACAACAATATAATAATGGAGTTGTACTAATAACAATAATGGATTACACTAGTAGTATAGGGACCTAACAAGTCAACTCCTATCTTCAAGCTCCCTAAGATAAGACCAAATAAGAAATTTATTTTGAGAATAAAAAATGTAACCCTCTGTATCTACTTGTGATGAAAACTAAAGAAAGAGGCATGTAAACTAAAATAATCTCTGCAAATAACTTTTACTAGGCACATAGGAAAGAGAAACAAAATTAACCTCATGAGAAACAACATTTGCATATATACATGTAAAATACTCATGAATGTTTATGGAGCTTCTAACTACTCTTAATGGAAAAAGTGATCTTCAAATCATGCAAGGAACTAATTAATAGTGGAACAAGGGCTCAAAGTTGGAGAGCCTTTCCTCATACTCTTGGGTGTGAAAATGAGACTGAGAGGTGGAAATGTCTTGGGTAGTTACACCTAAAACTAACCCTAACTCAATTCCACTGTTGATTTGAAATGTAATAAAGTTGGACCGCTAATATTGACAACCATTACAAGATAGATGGTAGTAAACTATACATCTAGTCATATGATAATCATGTGTCCAAGGAATGAAGTATTTATCTATCATAGTAGGTATCCATGTAGCTTCAACCCACTACTTATAAGTTTCGAAGCCTAAATATTATAGGCAAAAAAATTATGAACAAAAAAATATTGAAGTTGTCAACTCCCACTGGCACAACTCATTGAGGATGGGCCTTGTTAGCAAGGTGACTTAGGATCAAACCTCACAGGGGGTGGTTATGCCCTATGCTAGGGGGAGGAAACACGCTAAAAAATATATTCATCTTATGGCTGGTGTGGCCCAGGCCAGGTGCGATCCCTAGATGAATTTGACAGATTAGATTCCCCTATATCATGGCTCCTCAAGCCATAGGTAAATCCTGGATGATCACAGACAACTTGAAAAATAAACTAAAAAAATCTTGAAGTTAATATAACAATGCTATATATATGTTCATGAAAAATATACCATGCAATTAAAACTTGGGATAAGTCAAGACATATGTTAAATGATCCTAAAAATGTGATAAGGCACTGTGACGTGTGGTCATAGTATGTTTAATCAACCAGATATGATACTTATAAGGACCCAGGGACTTATCCATCACAGCCATTGGATTGTTTCAAAAGATATATATATATATATATATATATATATATATATATATATATATATATATATATATATATATATATATATATATATATATATATATATATATATATATATATATATATTTCTTTTGTTATATGTATTCTAAGGGGTCCTTAGGACCATTATATTCTTACAATTTTAAATGAGAGGGGAAGAGAATATGATTTCATGCTTCTAAGTCTTATAGGAGTATGTACACTATTAAAACAGACACACAAACACACATATATAATGAAAATTCTAACTAAATGGCCATATAGGAATGTGATATAAATTTGACATGGATAGTAACTCTCTACATGAAGAGTAGGTTTAAGTTGGGTGTTCTTTGGTAAAAGTAGGCATACATCAAGATTTTCCATCTACCCATTGTTCCTTTTGACAATGTAAGTGACTATGTACATATTGTGCCATTTTAGGAAATTTAGGTATGCAAAGTACTATTAAATTTCAGAAGAAGAAGAAAAAAATAAAAATAAAAATCAAGGGCCTATATGCATCCCTCACATTCTCAAACTCTTCAATTTAGTAGTGAAACAAGGGTCCCCTAAACCATGGACATAAAGCTTTAATGCACATGTTTTTAAAAGAGGAGATAAAAAATCTTTCTAATTCTAGCACCATTAGGACTTGCCCCATTTTAGCCAAGCTATTTAGAATCATTCTAGAAAATAAGATTATCCTTTGGTTAGAAATCCATGCAAAAAGAGTTAAAGGGCAATCCAATTTAGGAGATATCATTCAACTATATATCTCCTTGTTGCTCTTTGAATCATTGTGGAGCGCCACAATAAGAAAAAAAATGTTGATTTGACCCAAGGGGGATTTGAACATTAAAACTCATGATTTACTTAATACTTCACAACAAAAAAATCGCTAATTGAGCTACCCCCATTGGGTTGGAGGAGTTCCACAATAATAAAATAAATCTCCTATGTTTTATTTTTTACTTTAGAAAGGCTTTCCACACCATTCCTAAGAAAAAAATTTGGAAGACTGGTTTTTGGGGAATGTTATTGCCAATTTTATGACTATTTAGGGTTGGTCAGAAGAAATTAACAATAATATCATAGTCCCGCAAGGGTGTCCATTTTCCCCTCGATTTTTGCCTCATATACATTCATAAGTTAGAAGAGGGTTTTGAGGAATCAAGTTGTGTTGGCCCAACTCTTATTTATGTTGAGAGTTTCTCTATAACCTAGCATGGTGGAGACATCATAGTGGAGCATTAGATCAATGAGGCATTAGATTTAAAATTAAATTAAAAAATAATGTTGGATCCATCATGGGGATATGCTATAATGAAGAGTTAGTTGAGATGTTATTGTGAAGCATTAAATAAAAAATAAAAAATAAAAAAAATTACAGTGATTGCAATTAAAAAAACAATAAAATTAAAAAGCAATCAAAGAAATATAAAAGTAATACAGATAATTATTCTAGAGAAAACAATAATATTCATATTACATATTCCAATTTAATGTCGTGTTTAAATTTAGTTAATAATCATATAAATACTCTCTCTCTCTCTCTCTCTCTCTCTCTCTCTATCTATCTATATATATATATATATATATATATATATATATATATATATATATATATATATATATATATATATACACATGGCACATTTCTTTGAAATGTTTTATAATTTCACAATATTACAAAGAACCGACGTAGATTCATCTTGGCTCTATATTTAGAAAATGTTGGGAGGGTCAAGTCTCTTGATGTGCAAACCTTTCCTTAAGTTTTGCACTCAAAAAATGGTTTGCATATTGAGAGAATTGATCCCTATCAACATGCGGTAAATTCTAAGATAAAACAGATCTATGCTAACTGGTATAGTCATCGTTTTTATTCTTTATGCTAATGATATTATTATTTAGGCAAGGAATCCTTCTGATCTTAGAAATAAACTAATAATCCTCCATGATTTCTATTCCAAGATGGATGATTGTCAATAGTGACATAACAAATTTTCATGATAACTAAATCTAATAAGCCTAGATATGATACCTTTGTAGATAATTATTTCTAGAAAAAATAAGAATATTCATATTACATTATAAAAAATTTAAATAATGGTGATTCATATGTGTAACAATGATATTCCAATTTAACTTCATTTTTAAATTTAGTTAATAATCATATAAATACTCTCTCTCTCTCTCTCTCTCTCTCTCTCTCTCTCTTTGTATATATATATATATATATATATATATATATATATAATATATATAGATATACTGTTAGCACCTCGATTGAACCTCAGGCTGAAGGAAGACAATGCCAGGGTAACCACAAACCACGCTTAGCCAAGTAGATAGCCCTACTAGGCCAGGAGAGGGCTCTCTCCATAAGGATCTCAGCCAAGATGACTAGATCAAGAAAATGATATTAGGCTAGGTATAGTAGCATAAGGTTGATTCAATTTGGAAGGGTTTTGTTGGATCAAGAGGAGCCAAATAGTTAGGGCAAGGAAATTAGGTCAAAATTTCAAGGTTTCGATGGGGCAAGGTAGGTATAAAGCTTAGCACTCTAGATAGCCCTACTAGGCCAGGAGAGGGCTCTCTCCGTAACGATCTCAGCCAAGTTGACTGGATCAAGAAAATGATATTAGGCTAGGTATAGTAGCATAAGGTTGATTCAATTTGGAAGGGTTTTGTTCGATCAGGAGGAGCCAAACAGTTAGGGCAAGGAAATTGGGTCAAAGTTGCAAGGTTTCGATGGGGCAAGGTAGGTGTAAAGCTTAGCACTCTAGGGTTTTGATGGGTGAGGTGTTTCAAGACCGGTGAGAAGCTAGGAAGAGCATGTGATCACCATGGATCCTTCCTAAACTGAAGAAAACATAGACTATGAATATTTTCCCAAAGCAAAGCATTAATGTTATGGGTTCTGCCTATCAACTTGAAAACATCCACTCAGAAGAAATGAAATGATTAATGAAGTACACAAAACATTTTTACATATTATCAGAAGAGAGGAAATTGAACTAAACATCATACCACATGGATCCCAAAGAAATAGCTGCAATTTTTCATTAATCTCCTACTAAAACTAATACAAAATGATGTCTACTCAAAGCATAAGCATCCAGCTAAGTCCAACCCTTTACAATAAGAAAGAAGAAGAAGATATAGACATTGTTTCAACCTCTTTCCATCCTCAGGGGTCAAATCCATAAGATGAGGAGCTAATCTAACCAACATTGAACAAGAAACAACAATCTAGGCATCTTAACAACTTGTCTCTAAAAGTGAGGAAACTAATTCATTTGTGCTCAAAATGACTTTTAATCTAATTAATCTACCCTATACTACTAATTATCCATCATATTTACAAGCCAAGTCATTATTTACATTAGTAAAGCATCCTCCATGAGAGAAAATCTAAGATCACAGTCAAAACACAGTGAAATGGCAACCCTGTGCAAAATTTTTCCTACGCGCAGTGCCACTGGCCCTACACGCAGCGCTACTGGCCCTACGTGCAGCGCCACTTTCAGTTCCCTTTTGGAGGCCTTCTCGGCATCCAAATTGATCTCATGATAACTCATTGGAATTATCTTCAAGTCTATTTTCCAAAATATCTAGAATTTCTTCATTTGAAGCTCATTTGACCCCCCAAAAGTTGATTCTCCCAAGACTGCTTGTGTGTGTCCAAAAAGTGGCAGAAAGGTCATATTTAAGGTTTTTTTGGACCTTTTGGTAGACCAGTTCTGCTCCAAAATCTTAGCAAATGCATAGGGTGCATGTACTCATCACTTTGAATCCAAAAATTTGAGCCATTTGTCCATTGGGTGTCCCTAGGAAAAGCGCAGCACTCGTGGCGCTGCACGTAGAGCCAAGTTTCCTGTGTTAAAATTTCCAAAATTTTCCAAAGGAAAAAATTCCTTCGAATATGATCAAAAATGGTGAGGAGCACCATCATCAAGCATCTTGATGAGCCAAGGATGCTTTAGCAAGAAACCTAAGCCTATCCTCCTCCTCTTTGCCTTTGATAGCCTGTCTCAGCCTTGTTTTCATCTGCTTGACCCTTATATTGCAAATTTTGTTCTCAGTCCTGTAGGGGTAAGCCATGTCCCTAATGATCTGGTTGTCCCTATCGGTCCTTTGCAACAACTTTTCTAAGTGCAAATTGACTCTTTCAAGCCAAATTTCTCTATCACCCTCAATTTCCTTCGCAATTGAAGTCAAAGTGACCAGTGCTTCTTCCTTTTGCACTATTGATTTACCCTTGTCACTTTGTCTCTTTGCCTTGAGAAGTTCCAGCTCCATGAGGACCTGCTTATCATTCAGCTTCTTGTCCTCTTGTTTTAGATATGTGACGACATACATGTCTCTCTCCAAGTTGTCCAACAATGCTTGGATTTGAGCCTCTTTCTCTTGCATGATGATGTTTTCTTTTGCTGCTTCATCCTGAGCCTCCAAGTCAATTGTCTCTATGCCATGATGAATATGATGTTTTTCTAGCTCATCATGCTCCATCAAATCAAAATCTCTCTCCTCCTCATAATCTCTATCTTCTTTGTCCATGTTTTCCAAGCTTTGAGGCTATGTACTCCTAGAAAAGGGATGGAGGGGGTGAGTAAGGGTGATTAGGAATAAGGGAATGGGAAGTGATCTTGTGGGGTATTTGGTGGACTAGGTAAACATGAAAATGAGTGGGATGGTATGAACCATGAAAATGAGGGAGAGGAGCTAGGGTTTTAGGGTACTGCTTTGGGAATCAAGGAAAAAGGGATATGGAGTGATACAAAGGAGGGGTTTAGGGTTTTACTGATAAGTGGTGGGAGGAACAGTAAGGGTTAGGGCTTTAAGGCATAAATAGAGGAGATTCTAGGGTTTCACATTTAGCATAGAAAATTATCCTCAAATGCATTAATTGAAAGCCAAGGATGAAGTTCAGGGGCAACACTTACTTGTTTGAGGGTAAAGAAGACAAATTTGGTGTTTTTGGGTGGCAGGAGGTCGTTTTGGCCCTTGCTAGCCCTACGTGTAGCGTCCCGCCTCCTACAAGCATGCAATGCCTTTCTCTATGTGCAGCGCAATTGTTTTTTGCAAAGGGAAAACTGACCTATGCGCAATACTCTGTCCCTACGCGCAGCGCTCCAGCCTATACACGTAGCGCCTCTTCAAGCTGAATTTTGACTGCCTTCCCGATGTCCATATTGAGCCCATGATAGCTCGTTGGAAAGATCTTCCTATCTTCTTTCCATAACATCTTTAATTTTTCAATTTGAAGCTCATTTTCTTTGTCCAAATCTCAATCTCCCAAGACTAGTCAAAATATGCATAATGAGGCTGCCAAAATGCAGAGTCCTATTACAGTCAACTTTTGGAGGTCTTACTAAACTCCAAATTGAGTGCATGATAGCTCATTGGAAATATATTCCAGTATAGTTGTCATTTGACTTATCAAGAAAGTCATTTGGACACTCCATCTATGAGAATGCTTTATTTTCCCAAGGTCACTCTAGAAGTGGATTAACTCTCCCGAGGCAGATGATTGTTTCGACATTTCTCCCAAACCATGAGACCTATGTAAACAATGAAGGAGGTTTTTCTTCATGGGACTATGATGGAAAAAAACCTCTCTCACTTTTGTCAAATTCATCTTGTCTTTCTTAGAACAATCATTTGAATAAAACCTATCCCGATGTGAGGAGCAGGGGATTTGTAGAAATGAAGAGAAATGAAGGGGATGAGTGGCTTCTAAATTCTTGATAAAATTTTGGGAAGTAGGGAGGGATGTTAGGAAGTAGGCGAAAGTGGAATTTTAAGGATTGAGTGAGGGGAAGGGGTCCAAAAGGGCAAAACACAGGCCTAACCTAGAAAAGTGACAAATTGTAGCAATAGGCTAGGGTTTGTGGGAAAATGATGAACTTGAGGGATATCAGTGATGGGAAGTGTTTAAGAAGGTATATTAAGGATAGGGGAAGGTATATGAGCATCAGGGTACAAGTTTTGTTGATGATTTGACCATCCAAGAAAAATTACCTTCAAAACCCTGGGAGAGGGAAATGAGCCTTACCTAAGCACAAGTAAAGCACAAACAAGGTGTAAAATGACCCATTGGAACCTGAAATAATGATGACAACTCTTTGAATGATGTTACACTCAGCCGAATGGTGACATGCACCAATACTTGGAAAGCTTTGGAAGGAGTGAAAACAATCTTAGACCTAATACCTAGTGACCAAATTTTACTTGAAAACTCACTGAAATGACAAAAAACTGACTTTGACACCCCAAGACCACTTTATAAGAGCATATTTGATCACTGGTGGAAGGCTGCAAAGACTGACACTAACACATACATACATACATACATACATATACCCATGGCACATTTCTTTGACATGTTTTATATTTTCACAATATTACAAAGAACCAACAGAGATTCATCTTAGCTCTAGATTTAGAAAATGTTGGGAGGGATCAAATATCTTGATGTGAAAACCTTTCCCTAAGATTTGCACTAAAAAAATGGTTTGCATATTGAGAGAATTGATCCCTATTAGCAAATGGTAAATTCTAAGATAAAACAAATCTATGGTAGTTGGTATAATCATCATTTTTATTCTTTATGCTAATGATATTATTCTTTAGGCAAGGAATCATTCTGATCTTAGGAAGCAACTAATAATCCTCCATGATTACTATTCCAAGGTGTATGATTGTCAATAGGGACATACAAAATTCCATGATAACTAAATCTAATAACACTAGATATGATACTTTTGTATATGAAAAAAAAAACTGTAAATATAGAATTGATAAAAGGACTAATGGAAGGAAAAAAAAATATTATGGATTTAAAAAATTGTAAATCTATATCTATATATATATATATATATATATATCACAAAAAATCCTTGTTTGAGCCTCTCATTACTCCTATTATATTATATGGATGTGATATTTTGGGATGTAATATCTCCAAAGAGTCGTGGAGAAAGATAGAATAAATCCAAAAGTAAATTGTAGCTTATAATCTCAAACTTAAAGTGTATATATATATATATATATATATATATATATATATATATATATATATATATAACATCTCATTTGAGACTCTCATTACTACTATTATATTATATAGATGTGAGAATTTGGGATGTAGTATCTCTAGAGTGTCATGGAGAAAGATAGAATAGATCCAAAATTAAGTTGTAGCTTATAATATCAAAATTAAAGGAAATGCACCATATCCTATCCTCCTCATCGAAATAAGAATTTTTTCCATTGAGAGCAAGGCTATGAAAATACATCTAAGGTATTAAGAAGATATTAAACACCATTGACGAGATGAGACTTCCTAAAATTGCTTCAAAATTTAGCCAAAACCACCTTCAACTCAAGAAAGGAATGAATTAGGATATTGTATCTTGGCTAGACCATTGGGTGATAAAGGAAGAGATTATTTTACAAAATATAGATAATAGTAAAAATATTGTTACCTAAAATTTTGAGGATAAATTGTGGCATGATAAGGAATTAGAGAGAAAAAGGAAAATAAGATATTATAAGGAGGTGATAAAACTCAATCCCATTAATAAAAAGTATCTCTCTATCTTGACTAGATAAAGAATAAATTATGCATTTCTAAAATAAGAACAAATTCTCATAAGCTCCATAGTAAAAGTAGGAGTTGGCCAATTCCCAAACATTCTTTGGATAAAAGATTCTATTACCTTTGTTGAATTAAGATGGTTGAAGATAAAATTCATTTTTTCTTAGATCATCCATCATATACTTATATTAGATCTAAATTTTAAAGATTTTCCACACTATCTTCTTGACTTTTAACTCATAAAAACTATGATGGTCTTGGAATGCTTCTCTCTTTGTTCCAACAAAAAACTAAACTTCGGAAGGATTCCAAATAATATCTTACCTCCTTAAAGTTTGACAAACCATTTTTAATTTCAATAGAATCATCATTATATGAATCACACTAACATAGATAATTTTTAGCTCAAAGTCATATAATTACAAAATAATTTACAAATTAATTATTTTTTATAACTTTGTGATGTTCAATAATTCTAGAATTAAAATACAATATTAGTTTAAAACATATTTTCCATTTTTTTAAGGCTTCACAATTTTCATTATAACAGTGAAAAATTACATATTCCAAAATGCCTTGCTATTGGTCATCCCTGAGGGAAACCAAGCCAAAAATAGAGATTCAGAACTTTGAGGTTACTAAGCCCTCTCATGATTAGCTCATTATATAAACAAAAAAATATAAATTGTGATTAAATATGCCAAGCTATTACATATGGCATATTTTCGAGATGAGAAACATAAAAAGGATAAAGACAAAGATGAAATAATTGTGGATGATATATATCGTTGTGGAGGATTACCACCCATCGGTGGATTCATGTGCTTGTCCTCATCATCTGATTATAAGACAATGTTTTCTAATCATCTATCTAGTATGGTTAGCTTGTAGTCTATATGATCTAATTTGTTTTCCATTTGCAATATTCTAATCACATTCTCCTATTGCATTAGTAAATACTTTACTCATAAATATTGGGGTGTGCTAGTAGACATTGATGGCTTACATGTACCATGAGAACCATAAGTGAGAGGAGG
The DNA here is from genome assembly GCA_031772625.1 of Pinus tabuliformis. Classification (NCBI taxonomy): domain Eukaryota; kingdom Viridiplantae; phylum Streptophyta; class Pinopsida; order Pinales; family Pinaceae; genus Pinus; species Pinus tabuliformis. The sequence continues at coordinate 1,244,485,899 of CM062819.1, forward strand.
GCCCTATGTCTACTATCCAACCTTTGGTATAATTCTCCACGTGTGGGTTAGGGATGAAATGTCCATTATAGTGCATATATAATTTGGATATTTTCAATTTCCCTACAAATTATCTCAATTCTGATATCTTGTAATCACATAGAGGCATTGTGTGCTTGGGCTTGGGCCCTACGCTGGGAGGAAGATACAAAATATTATCAAAATAGGATGATGCAAAGGATCATTCTTAATACCCACCTCTTATTCATGTTGTTAAACGCCCCAAATACATATTTACATGTGATAAGGTGGGAAAGACTATGAGGCGATAATTGTGGATAGCACAAGAGGAAGAAACTAGGTCAGGCAAGGACTGGGTGGCAAAGACACTAGGGGTGATATGGTAGTGAATTGATATGAGAGGAGAGTGATTTTGAAAGGGAGTAGAGGGGAAAGTAAACAAGGACACTTGGAGTTAACAAGGAATCCACGACAACTTTACAATATGACAATAAAATACCTACTACATAAGAGAAATCCTAATGGAAGATAATAACGAGCTTCCAAGCTACGGGGAGGGTATTCATACATGGATGAACACTATAACAAGATGTATTTCCCACATTTTGTAGCAAAAAAGAATGAGGAGAAATACAAAAGGAGAAGAAGAAAAAAGAAATCCAAACAAGCAGAGGGAGAATATGAACCTGTGATGAGAAGTTACTAAGAGACCAAGCCTTATAATAAATATAGAGGCCCTGAACCACAAACATAGGTCAAGTGAGAGACAAAGGAAGTGGAAACACCTGCAACTAGCAAGAATAGTAATGTATAATATTTGAAAGACGACATTTCCTAACATAATTAATATGTTAAATAGCTTTAGAATGGGTTCACAAAAATTTCCATGTACCAAGACCTTAATGGTGAAAACACTGTAGAGGAAGATCACAAAAGTAGTCAATTGCACTGCTTGATAGAGGTCCTAGTAGTGGTTGACTAAAATTAGAGAAATATTTCTAAATTTCACCATTTCCTTTATTATTTATGAATCTCGACACATTCGTTAGGTCATTCTCCTTTCTAGCATGATGGAGAAGATCCTAATGTAGTTCATGTTCAATTATAGCACGAGAAGGGTGAGTATGTTCCTTATGGCCCATTAACCATTAATTGAGGGGATATGATCCTATGTGGTGGAGTAATGGTGATCGATCCTTAAAAATGAATAAGACACTGATAAAAATTAGGGAAAATATCTACATGCCTAGTGCATTCCAGGTGTTTGGTGCTTTACACCTTTGAGTGATGATGTTTGTCATATCAAGTTTGGCGAGAGGAAGCATTTGCTCATGAACACCCTTATGTGAGGGAGAATTCCTTTGTATCATGTTGCTAACAAGTGGTTTGAAAAATATGAGGAATATCGTGGTCCCGAGTCATGTTATGTGGATTTGTTTCACTATTGAGAACAAACTTGGCAAATTTATCTGTAAGTGTATTTCCTTCTTGTTGAGGCCTCAACCCCCCATAAATTTTTTACAAAATATATGTAGACCCTCCATGTAAATTTTGGTGATATCACTCATTTCATGCTTTGATTTTTTTAATTTTTCTTGGTTTGCCACTTTGATCTCTTCATTGTGTGTGATTTCTCGTCAACTTCACAACAACTCAAATTTCATTGAATTTGGACTTACAGTTTAAAAATGGACTTTGTTTAAAATTTGAATGGTTTTCTCTGCCTCGACTTAAATATCTAAAAAATATATTTACTTTTATTTTGTTAATTTCATTCATTTAAATATGCAAATAAAATTATTTAATTAATTCTTAACTAATTATTAATTATCAATTATTTAATTTTCATTTTAACCAACATACAAAATCATTACCCTGGACCATGTTGCATTTTATTTCTCCCGAGAGCTCATCACCGGGATGATGCAAGCATCATGTAAGTAGGAAGGACTTGAGATCAGGAGTGGAGGAGTCGTAAGGGTGTTCATATTAATTAATAGTGGGAGGCCTGAATAAAGGTTTCATTTTGTTTTAACATGTGGAGGAGGTCCCACTCCCACGTGGGCGGCCTCCACATTTTTCTAAAGCTCCCCTTATACCTCATATAACCTCAGAAGCTCCCTTATGCCTCCCAACCAATCCATTCACAAATACTTGTTTTCATTCAAACTAGTTTTAATTATATTTTATTAATTTAAAACATTTTTATTATAAATTATATTATTTAATTTAAATGTTTCATATAATTTTTTTAGATTTTAGATTTTGTTTTAATATATATATATAGTCAGCAAGGATACGTTATCTGATTTTCCTCGACTTTTTCTGTCGTCTTTTACCGTGTCCACATATGTCAATGTCTTGTGAATTCTAGGCCTGATCGCCCTGTCGAAAGCTATAAGACATAAATTCAATATTCAAGATCCAGGTTGTCCAGCAACGGGATGTGACGGGTAAAGGCATAATATAACGAGATCTAAGATATTTTCAGGACTTTCATTTGCATATATACAGCCGACAAGGATATATCATCTGATTTTTTTGGACTTTTTCCACCGACTTTTGCGTCCGCATATGTGAATGTCTTGTGAATTTGATGCTTGATGGACCTGTTGAAAGGCTATAAGACGTAAATTCAAGATTCAAGATCCGAGTTCTCCAGCAAACCCTCAGATGTTTGAATAGCGAAAAACCATCGTCTGATTTCTCTCGAGTCAACAAACGCTAGTGAGGAAGCAGCAAGTCCGCCCCGGGGATCAGGTGAAGGAGATATCCTAGAGAGCTCCATTTGGGCCAGATCTCTTATACCTTGGGGTCAAGCAACAGAGTACAATACGGGGGCATTCGTTACTGCAAATCGCTCTCAATATTGATCGCTCTCAAGACTTCTCTCTAGCTCTCAATACTGAGTGACCCCTATATAAACAGATTGCTCTCACGCAAGTTACAAGAATTCGCTCTCAATACAAAGCAATGATCTCAATGATCTCACAAATAAACGGTGGATCTGAGGTTTTTCGATGGATTTGAAATTGCATATCTCATGAAAAAAAAGATCAAAGGGTTTTCAATGGATCTTATATTTTCAGGACTACCATTTGTGGAGGTTTTCTGTTACACCAAAATCCGCAGGTGTTGCTAAACGTTACAAACTAGTAACTAGGATCCCCAGGGTGGAAATTACGGATTCCATAGAGGTGCGGTGTTTCTTCCAACACCCCTCCTTATGGATTCAATAGAGGTGCGGTGATTTTTTCAACACCCCTCAAACGCAACTCAGGGGAATTGAACCCGAGTCCAAGCTCTGATACCATGAAGAGGTTTTCCGTTACACCAAAACCCGCAGGTTTTGGTAAACATTCCAAACCAGTAACTAGGATCCCCAGGGTGGAAATTACGGATTCCATAGAGGTGCGGTGATTCTTCCAACACCATTCACATATAAACAAATCTCTATGTAAATACTTGAGGACCTGCAGCTTCCATGATAACCTCTTTAATCCCTATGTGGTTGGCTTCAAAAATAATACTCAGTGATCTGTATATAAACAATGCCTCGGTGATCTCTATATAAATAGTTCCTCAACACAATCTGGAGCAGTTGCCAAGGATATATCCTATGAGGTGCAGTGATTGCAACCACGCATTGGATGACACTCAATACAACTCTGAGAGGCGCACACGGTTCTCACTTACCCTCCTCTTTTTAAGTTCCTTTTTGTTACACTATGAGTACTTCCCTTCATATTTCTAAGCTCTCCTCTAGCAAAGGTAGACCAAGTAAAATTACCCTAGAGAGTCTTTATGAGTACATTGAATATTTAGAAAGATGAAGAGAAGAAAGACAAAACCATTCTAAACTAGAATTAACTACAATGCTTGACAACAACCACAGATCATTAGAAAATAAAATAATCACACTCGAGACCAAACTCCAAGGAATGAAATGTAAAATTCAAGAAATAGAAGATAGTAAACAAGCAATGGTTAAAGAAAATGACACCTTGAAAAGAGAGATTAAAAATATAAAAGAACAATTACATAATAACTTAGCCCTAAATAACACAGAGAATAAATTAGATATTAAACCCATAAAAGAGGAAATTAATAAATTATTTGTACTTAACCATGAGTGCCAAAAAAGGGCATTACACCTTATCACTATTGGTATAAAAGAACAAAACAATGAAGACACGTTAGAAATAATTAAAGAACAAAAGAGATGCTCAAATAGATTCCAAACACATAAGATAGATAGAGAACAAAGAGTTGATTGAGGCTTGAGTTCTCCAACTCTTAAGCGGAGGGATGGCGAAGAGGATACAGACAAGGGTGGCGTGACCATAGCCTGACCCGACATAGACCATCCGGCTATACACCTGGGGCCTAGGCGCAGACACAGACCGTATTCCGTTGCACTTTTGGCCGTAACCTGCCTGGGAACCCCATTACTCTCCACCTCCAGCTTACCCCTAGTGACTTGAGCTAGTGAATGCGGTTTTGCGGTTTTGCATTTGTAGGGTTTGGTTCAGCCTGTGTCGATTACTCTGATTCACGACAGTAGCTGACATAAACCTCGGAGCAACATGGAGGGCAAGCTAATAGACTATTCGAAGGACCCCCTTGATGGCATCTCCATCTTCAGCAGACCATCTAACAGTAATGTGCACTTTCCGTTCAATAATGAGCTCTTTGAGGTAATTGCCCCACTTCTGTTGCTTTCGGTACAGCCTAGCTCTGTGATCGACCTTCCAGAGTTACCTATGACTTGGCCATCTCTCTTTGCGCCTTCCCTGATGCTGTCCTCCCATCTCACTAACCCCGGCCCCTCTGCATTTGTACAAGCAGCTGGATCCTCCGGCGTATCCTCCCTCCACCCACCTGTGTATATTCACTACCCTCCTCATTCACCACTTAGTGAAGCCCTCCCATCATATCCCTTCCCTCCATTGGAGCCGGCCCAGCCGTCTAGAAGCTACACCATCGTTCCCCCCCTCTCAGATGCCTACCCGCCTAGATCTGAATAGCTGCCTCCAAACCCTAACCCTAACCCTCCAAACCCTAGCCCTGAAGATCACCCTGAACAAGTGGAGGTTTCGGAGCCGTCCCGAGGAAAGAAGCAAAGGTGTGTTAAGCCTAAGGCACAGGACATATTCAGTGACTAGGAAGAGGACTTCCAGTGGTAGGACACCATGGATATGGCAGCGACGGTCCTGGTAGGTAGAGTCAGAGGAAGGACCTACTCCACAGTTAGACTGAAACAATGGGTAGCTGAAATATGGGGCCATCATTTGGCAGACCTACCTATTGTCCAAACTTTTGTTCGTGGCTAGTTTTCTCTTAGATTTGCATGAGCTGACCACACAAACTGGGTTCTATCATCCTACTGGCACATCGAAAAAGCCCCGGTCATGCTAAGGAGATGGAGCCTGGTTTTTGACCTTGACAGAGAACAGCTCGGGGTAGGGCCAATCTCGTTTAGGCTACCTGGCTTGCCCTTGCACTTCTGGACCAAGGAAATCCTCAGAAGAATTGGAAATACCTTGGGAACTTACCTGGATTATGACAGATCCTATATTTCCACAGGAGTCATGGCCTATGCGAGACTGTTGGTGCACCTAGATATCAGAGGAGGCTTGCAAGAAAAAGTTACTCTTTGCTGGAGAAATTACGATCAAACACAGATTCTGGACTATGAGGGGGTTCCCTTCCGCTGCAGACGATGTCATAAAGTTGGACACCTCTACAAGGACTGCCCTCTCCTTGCAAAAATAAAATTGGGTTCCAGAGGGAAACCCACATCTGTTGAGGGAGAACAGGCGCAGAAGGAACAATCGGATGAAGCCAAAATGATTAACTCTGAGCTGGATGGACCCAGGCCTAACCCGGAGTTGTCGAAGAAGCGCAGGACTACACCCCTTTGGCCACCTTCACCTCCTCTGACCAAGTCCAAGGCGGCCACTGGAGGAGTGCTTTCTTCGGGTATGTCTTGTCCTACCTTACTCTCTGCATCCATTAATTTTTCATCTACACTTTCATCTAGTCCTCTGCATCCTGGGCCAAACCCTGACTCTGCCCATTGCTCAAACCACCGGATCAGCCCCCTCAATTCATAGTTGGATCTCCCTCCCCTTTTCGAGCCTCTGTCCAATCCCTCGACACATGAGATCCCCATCCTTGGGACTGCCCCTTAACCTCATCGCTACCATCTCTGCTCTCACACCCAAGCATCTATGTCGGATGCCATTAGCCTTTGCATTTCTCCTCACTCCTCTGCCCTAAAGCCCACCTGAGGTAGACCGTCCTCTCTGTCCAAAGCAAAACAGAAGGAAGGTTTAGAGGTGGTTTCTGGGAAATAACTTTCTCTAGATAAGGTCCTTAGAGCTCAGAGCCCTCCTTTAGTGTTCCCCCCATGAAGGCTATTTCCTTCAATTGCAGAGGGATAGCTAGTCCTGACAAAAAACTAGCGTTGAGGAGACTCCTTCGAAAGGAGCCAGGTGATTTAGTTCTTCTTCAGGAAACCTTGGGTGCAGCTGCTATCATTACACCTCTTCTGGAATCCATCCCCCCATGTTGGCAATTCCATGTTTTGGATGTTAATGGACGATCAGGAGGCATAGCCCTAGGTTACAACCCTCGCTCTATCAAACTGTTGGGAGCTTGGGGAGGCATAGGGTTCTTAGGGGCTGACATATACTCATCAGAGCTAGGAGTAGAGATTAGAATGTTGAACATTTATGGACCCTACCACCATAGAGAGAACTTCTGGGAAAGAATGTTGGGAACCAACATTTTTCAGGCAGACAATCTTATCATTGGGGGAGATCTAAATTTTTCCCTATGATTCTCCGAAATCTGGGGTCTTCAGGCATAGGCCGACCCCCTAGTGTGATATTTTGAGCAGCTCCTCGACTCTCATCAGCTCATCCATATCCCTATGGAAAAACTAACAACCACTTGGAGCAACAAAATAATTGGGGAGGCCAGCCTTGCGAGGAGACTAGACCAATTCCTCATCAAGGAACATCTTTTGGAGCAAGGGTACACTTATCGCCAATGGGTGGGATCCGGCGGACTCTCAGACCATTTGTCTATTCATCTTGAAATTTGTGGTATCATCAACAAACCTAGAGCTCCCTTCAAATTCAACTCCTCATGGTTGAATGACATCTCTTACACTAGTCTTGTGACAAACTTTTGGAAGACCCGCCCACCGGAAAGAAACAGACACATCACAAAGGGATTCATGGCCAATCTGAAGGAACTAAAGAAGATTTCCAATATTTGGGCTCACAATAAGATATGTGATAATGAACATCGGGTGAATGAAATTGAAAAGGAGATAGCCAACCTTGAGGAAAATACTAGAGGCACCTTCCGTTCACCCGAGCTCATGGATAAGCTTGTGGATCTAACAGCTCTAAGAGGGAAAATTCTCAAGGATAAAGAGGAAACATGGCGACTGAGAAGTCAGGCTATTTGGCTGAGAGAAGGGGACGACTATACAAAGTTTACCATAAATTTGCAAATGGAATAAGGGCCATTAATACCATATGAAATTTAACAAATGAGCAAGGAGCAGTGGTTGACACTTTCCCCCATCTGGCCTCATTGGCCACCTCACACTTTAAGTAGGTCTACCAGGACCCTCCTAATTCTACCCTTCCTGAGGTCATCAAAGTAGCGCAACTGTTCCCTCGTTTCACTGATATGGAGGAAGTCGAGCATCTTAATAATGAAGTTATTATGGGGAGCTTGAGGCCACTCTAAAATGGTTCAAAAGGGATAAAAGCCCTGGTCCAGATGGATGGTCAATCGAATTCTACCTAGCTTTCTTTGAGGTTCTAGGGAATGACCTACTCAAGGTCATAGAGGAGTGCAAGAAATCCAGGTGCATGCATAGGGCCATAAACACCACCTTCATAGCACTCATTCCCAAGTCTGACAACCCCTCATCCTATAATGACTTCCGTCCCATCTCCCTTTGTAACTGTCTTTATAAAATCATTTCCAAAATCATAGCCAATCGAATCTGCCCCATCCTATCTACCCACATCTCTCCTAAACAATTTTCTTTCCTAAAAGATAGACAGATTCATGAAGCTATCGGATCATCTCAGGAGGTGATGCACTCCATACAATTCAAAAAGATCAAAGGCATGATCCTCAAAGTTGATCTCTCCAAAGCTTTCGACAGGGTAAGCTGGTTATACCTCAAAATGCTCCTTACCCATCTAGGCTTTTCTGTTGGATTTATCAAATGTATCATGTGTTGCATCACCAATGTATCCTTCAGTGTATTGGTCAATGGGGCAACCTCACCCTTCTTTGGTAAAAGGGGCCTCAGACAAGGATGCCCCCTATTGCCTCTACTCTTTCTTCTTGTCATGGAAGGCCTTAGCAGATTGATCAAGGACATGCATCATAGAGGTAGACTCTCTCGAATCATATTAATAGAGGATTGTACTATAACTCACCTCCTCTTTGTGGATGATGTTCTTATGTTTCTAAACAGGGGAATTGGTGACCTCACTACCATCCAGAACACTATCAACCTCTTCAAAATGGCTACAGGCATGGCCATCAACAACTCTAAATCCTCTATAACAGTCTCTAAATGCTCCCCCCATGAAATAAACTTTCCATTACAAAGGTTTCCTTTCACTCTGGATCAAACAGACAGGGGCCTTAGATATCTGGGATACAGATTGAAACCGCATGGATAGAAGATTGCAGACTGGATATGGTTAATTACCAAGCTATAGAAAAGAATCCATATTTGGTACCACAAATATCTCTCCAGAGCCAGCCGGTTGGTGCTCATCAAAGCAGTTCTTGAAGCCACCCCAGTCTACTCAATGCCTCTTGCATGGATACCTAGAGGCATCCTCAATCGAATACAAAACCTCTGTAGCAGATAACTTTGGAAAGGCAATCAACCTGGGAGAATATTTGCTGGCGCTAGATGGGACCTCCTATCTATACCCAGGAAATGGGGAGGATGGGGCATAAAAAAGCTGGAGGACTTTTCCACTATGTTGGCGGCCAAGCTAGGGTGGCATCTACTTACCTCCACTAGTCTCTGGACCAAAATTGCCGCCGCAAAATATATGGCCCCACTCAGGCCTTTGGAGTGGCTGAGACTACCTAGCTGGAACAAATCAGGGATCTCTAATATCTGGAAAGTGGTTTTGAATGCACTACCCCTTATACGAGATGGTCTAACTTGGGGAATATCTGATGGGGCTTCTATCCAAATTGGCCGAGACCCATGGATAGGATGCAGAAATACACATCAGCTTCCCATGGACTTACTCCAGATCCTCACTGAGAAAGGAATCACGCATATAAATCATGCAGCGGACCTAGAGCAATTGTCCTTCCTCCATCAAGCATGGAAGACAGCCCGTAGCTTGCTCCTCCCCCGTCAATGGCACCAAGCATGGCACACCTACACTTCTGCCCTACAGGAATCCCACATTAGGCTTAGAGAAGGGGAGGATGAGATCATATGGGCCATTGCTAAGAGTGGTCAGTACTCCCCAAAAGAGGGGTACCTACTATTGGCAAATAACCACAAGCCTCATCACATAGAAACATGGTGGAAAGACATGTGGAAACTGAAGGCACCTCCCCGTACTAGACTACTCATGTGGTCTATACTAAAAAACAAGGTGTCGACTGGCGAAAACTTGATTAAAAGAGGGCAATATAGCCCATATTGGTGTTGTTTCTGCAAGAACAACTCTAAATACCTGGATCATTTATTTTTTTCCTGTTCAATCACTATCGGCCTTTGGACCTCCACTCTTACCCACCTTCACCTGCCTATTATCTGGGGGGGATAGACTACCAAGGAAGCTTCGACAAATTGGTGGACATCTACTACATCGCCCAAGACTAGAAACCTCCCCCTTCTCATCTGTTGGGAAATCTGGATAGCTAGAAATCGCTACATCTTCCGTGACACTGCCCCTCATTGGACTTCCATCTCAGCCAGAATTATAGCTGACTACAACTCTCTCCCTGAGGACTTGGCCGCCACACCTCCCAGGAATATCATTCCTAAATCCATAGATCACTCAAAGCCCTGGGCATTCTTTGATGGCTCCGCACAAGATACAAGATGTGGTGGCAGGGCTATACTTCACATTTCGGAAAACCATTATTATCATATTCAAATGGGACTTGGGAATGGCACCAATAACTTTGTTGAACTCTCCACGGCATACTACCTCATCAAATTTTCTATAGGAAAAGATTGTCATAATCTGCAAATCTTTGGTGATTCCAAAATTGTTTGTGACTGGATAAACAAAACCACAACCTGTCACACATTCACATTGGGACATATATTGGATGAAATTCATAGATGCATCACACATTTTGACAATTTTGTTTGTCATCACATCTACAGGGAACGAAACACCATCACTAACCAACTTTCCAAAACGGCAGTGATCAGGCCACACAACATCTGGTTGATACAGGAGCAGTGGGGAGATGAACATTTCCAGTACTACCACCAGCCGTATATGGACCATGCAAAATAGGCTCAATAGGAGCTTGAACTTATGAAAATCAAGTCTCTCTTATTTTTTCTATTTTGAACTATGTATATATATAACAGTACATGTTTTTAGGAATACTCTCTGCGTAGATTATGTTTAATTTTGATGTCAATTATGCAATACTATTTAAAAGACTGTCTCCTTGCATGGAGAACTTATTTTGGGATCTCAAATTTTTGAACTGGCACATAGCCACATCTTATGCATATGCACTTCGCATCTACAGCATGTAATTTTCCTATTAATGAAAATTATGATTTTTCCAAGGGGAAAAAATAAAACTAAAGAACAATTAAAAACAAAATCTCAAATTCAAACAACTTATCTCACAGAAGCAAAAATGGTAGGAAATATACTTGAGCATAAACATAGACTAATCTGGGTTAAGGCCAGTTGTAATGAACATAAAGTGGATATACTTCGAAAATCCCCAAGCCTAAAAGGAACAAGAATATTTATAAATTAAGATCTCATTCCAAAAGACTAAGCTGAACTAAGGGAAAAAGTCCAAAAGGTCAAGGATGCAAGAAAATAAGGAAAATGGGTAATTATTAGGAATAGGAAATCTATTATCAGAGATAGAGTCTTAAACACGAGTGATAAATAGGGACTTGCATCACTCTGGATCCTCTACTGGAATTTTCGTGGTTTTCCATGGTGTGAAGGTCCTATATTAAGTTGGATCCCGAGTGATATTGATCTTATTCTTTTAGTTGAAACTTGGGAACATGACAAATCTAGAGTCCCTCACCTTGATGATTTCACTCTTTGGTCAGATTGGAATAAGAAATCCTCTCGGAGTGGTTTTGGTGGTATATCCTATTATATCAGGAGCAATGTTTCCTCTCAAAGCTAACTTCATAAAATCGACCCCTTCAATCAATACATTTGGATCAAGATGTCTGATTCTACCACTAATATGATATTTCTTACAATATGTTGTTTCACCCGTAACAACTCTACATCCTATAAGAAAAACAACTTGGATAAGAATTATCATTTCAATGGCTTAGAAAATGACATCTACAACCTAAGGAATGAAAGTAATGTCTTTTTTCTTGGGGACTTTAATGCTAGAATTGCCACTAACCAAGCTATTATATTAAGTAACAACTCTAACACTGATGCCTTGTGTCTCGATGCAGATAGTAACCTAGCCAATAGATCCCCCAAGGATAGTTTTGGGGCTAAAAGCCCATGTTTTTGGTCAAATTTTGTAATAAAGTTGTAAAGTCTCCACATTTTTGTGGTCGCAGAGCACGAAGGTGTCATGATTCATAAAGGGTTGTCCGCTCTTATTTTGTAAAGTGTAAAGTCAGCTGTAAAGATCTACCCATGGTCTGCAAACCATGGGATTTTATAAAAAAGAGCTAAGTAAATAAGATCTAAGTAGCTTTAGAAGTAAGAAGTCTTAAGCGATAAGGAGGAAGCTTGTAGAGAAGTCTAAGTTTCGGGTCATAGCGTAGGTAGAGGCTCTACAGCTAAGTGCATAGAGGCCTAGGGTAGAAGTCTGCAACTAAGTGTGTAGACCCCTGTAGCTGTGTGCGTAGGGAGGATAGAGTTTGTAATCATCTGAAGATATCAATAAAGAGAAGCATTCTACAAATTCTATATCTTTGTTTCCTATTAATGCATCTTGTCATATTGTGTACGGATTTCATTTACAATGCTTACGTGATACACGGATATATGTAATTACGTTGGTCAATTGAACGCAAGTAAGAATATCTTTTTACGTGGTGCTAACTGTGATTGTTTAGTAAGATAAATAAAAAACTTAAAGATAAATTGGGAACTCGTACAATACGCTATCATAGCAGCGTGAAAGTACCTGAACTGCAGGCTAGGGCTATGCAAAGATTGGTCATACTCTTTCGTAGAGGTACTGAAGGGCAGAGTAAAGGGCTAGACTGACAAAGCCCTAGATTTTAGCGATCTGCGTGAAAGTAGGAACAAAAGGGATAAACAAACATCATGACCATCTCAGAGTGCGTAAACTTGGTTCCAACATCCCCCCATACTGCTTCAGGTGAGATTTAGGTTCGCGCTCCGTGGGCTGATTCCGAAAGGGCCAGTAGTGTGGGGATTTGTTTGGCTAATTAACGTTGAACCTGGGTTAGGCCCCACGCAGCCAAAAAAAGGTTTCATTGCCAGGACCAAAATTTTCATAAGAGATGTGTGATGTCATATCACGGGAATCCAAATAAGAAAGAGATCGGAGACTGGTTGGATAGGAAGGTCCACGAATTCGCGGCAGAGAGAACAAAAATCCACGATTGACAAAAGAACAGTGGTTGGAAGGGTACCTACATACATAAATCCATGAGATCTTTTTATGTTCCTTTCCAGTTGAGTTATACGAGTGGATTGCGAAGCTACTGGATAGCCAAGGAAGATGGAGACTTGACGGTCCTATTGTCTGGACCCCGGAGTTAGTACAGAGATTGGAAGCCTCTGAGGATAAGATTGCTCACATTGTCGATCACTGTCTCGGTCGCATCATAAGAGGATTTTTTACTAAATTCGCGGTCAATATTTCAGATAGCTACAGCGAGGTAGAGCGATGCTTTTCCAAGGGTCCATGAGGTAAGTACTTGAAGTCTTTGAATACCTGGATTAAGATTTTATTGTGCGAAAAATGGGTTATGCAGCTACCTTGATGTTTAGAGCTACGCGAAGCGGAAAGACTTATAAGAACGAAGGGAGAAAGGGTCCTGAATATATTCCACTGATTTCACCTCCATTGGGTGATGAAGAGGGAGTAGCGCAGGCTTCTTCGTGAAGTGAAATTCCATTAGTAAGACAAGGATTCTCGCGACTGCCACCTCCACCCACACCACCTTCGACTTCACCATCATCACTTGCGACTTCTCCCATACCACCACCACCTCGACCGCAGTTCAGCATGGCAAATTTAGTGAAGATGCCTTTGTTCAAAGGCTTGGGAAATGAGGACTCGAACCAGTTTTGGCTCATAGTGAAAGTTGTGTGGGAAGCTCAGGGCCTTACAGATGATCACATGAAGAAGGAAACAATGGTTAGTTCTCTGCAGGATCACGCGCTAACTTGGTACATTAAATACTCTAATGATAATCCAAACGTTGGAGTGGCAGACATCCAGACTGCGATGAATAAAGAATTCAGTAGGCCTAAATATGAGGCCTAGTCGATTGTGGGGTTCAAGGAAATCGCGACGAAACTAGGCGAGACACCTTGGGAATTGGATCAGAGATTGAAGTGTAAAATCCATGAAGCTAATATGAACTTAACAGATGGACAACACTGTGAATGGTTCGTGGCTTCGCTCCTGCCACACCTAAGAGTTGCGTTGTTACAACAGAGGATAACGCCTCAGTTAGAGGCCTTGGAGATTGCAATGAGACTACATGAAACACTAATGCAAGATCGGAATCTGGGGGTTTAGGATATCCATGTGCAGTTGCAAAATATTTACCTTGAAATGCAATGTTTGAGGTAGGATAGGATAGTTCGACTGGAGTTGTTCGAAGAGGTATGGTGCTTGAAATGCAAGGGTGAGGGGCATGACAAAGACCATTACCCGGTCTTTGCGAACTATATTGCAGGAGGAGGATGATTCCTTTAAGTCTAGAAGCTCAAGAAGTACCAAGCACGGGGCCTGCGTTGTGGTGTGTTATATGTCAGGTAGCAGGAAAGCATACAATGGATAGCTGTCATTTACTACAGAAGTTTGTACAAACACCAAAACAACTGTTCTGCAACTTCTGAAGGTTGGTAGGGCATGATGAGCACAACTGAAAAAGTTATGAATTGATGATGCCCATAACACCTACGTATAGGGTTCAGGCAAAAATGCAGCTCCATGACCAAAGCGCGGGGATGGAACGAATAGGCTTTCAGGGGTGGGGACGAGGCCGAGGCGAAGTAGGACCTGGCAAAGGTCGGGGACAACTAATATGCTACAATTGCGGAGGACCAAGACACTACGCTCGCGGTTGCACTAACCCAATGCGCCCATCGTGAAAATATTGCACTCTGTTTGATCATGAAATGGAGGACTGTCCTATGTTGATAGCGACGATATGTGACAAAGGGGCACTACCCCCTCAACTGACTCAAAACCTGCAGATGATGAGGTCTGAGCCTCGCGAAGAGGATCCGAATGTGAATATAGTGCTCTGAAGTGGAGTTGCAATAGGGGATGATAAGGGGAAATGGCCCGAAGATAGCGCATGGTTTTGCAAAGCTCCGGCGAAGGAGAGTGAATTTGATTTGGAGCGCGCACATGAAACGTTCATGGAAGCAAAGAAGAGCTTCGCTGAGGCCTCCGCCTCAGGGAGCAAGGATAAGCCAAATTAGGAGATGGACCCTTCTATGCTTATGACCTTTCTAGAGACCTGCATGAAGCAGCTATGCGATAGCAAGGTCATGAAGGGATTATAGGAGCTTATAAATAGATGCGTCGGAAACACTCCGGGTGAACCGCATGTGGTACAAAAGATTGGTAAGCATAAAACAAGGATAGGACGAGAGATGAAACTAACCACGTAGATAGGAGAGTATGAAATGGATCACATTATTTTGGATCTGGGGTTAGACGCGAACGTCCTACACAAAGCAGACTTGGGAGCGGATTGGAAGACCCATGCTGCAGTGGTCTTCGATTCAGTTAAGGATGGCAAATCAGCAGAATATCATCCCCATGGGGTGGCTACAAGGGGTGATTGTAGATATTGAAGGCGCGAGTGCATTGGTAGACTTTGAAGTAATAGAAATTGTGGATGACAGCAACCCTTACCCTGCGCTCCTTGGCATTGATTGGGCTACTAATATGAACAGGGTAATCAACCTAAAGAAGGGAAATATGATATTTGAAAAGAAATCGCTCCACGTAATAGTACCCCTAGATCCTTCTGAGGGATCGCGTTATACTGAACCAGTCCACGATTATGAGACCAATAATAATTTGGACTGTATCTATAATATAACAACATGAGACCAAGATTGGGTGAATCCAACAACGGATGGATGAATTGCATGGGATTACGAGAGTTCCTGCACCTCGGACTCTGATGAAGAATTAGAGCGCTGGCAGAATCGCTTGCATGATGTAACCACAGTGTGTTGTAATATGATCACTCGGTCGCTGCGTTGTGTGTTGTCGGAAGTAAGTAATCTACCCACTTATGATCGCTTGAATGATGTAGATGTATTTTTGGATGCACTTCAGAGGGAAGTACCAGAAAAGCAGCGCTTCCAGGCTTTGGACTGAGCACTGCGTGCTATGCTCGCAAGATGGTGGGGTACGAACAAGGGTAGCTTTGATGACTGGCGTGAATGTAGGAGGATGAATAGAACATGCTTTGGGAAGCCAAAGGTACAAATGATAGATAAGTATGATGGGAAGGACGGTCCACGTGCACACTTGGCCAAATGGGCTCAGGCTTATGGAGCGAAGCCCCAATCGGAATGGGTGCACTTGTTCTGTCACACCTTGGATGTCATCCCGATAAATTGGTACTTGGAAACAGAGCTTCGCCATGGTACAGGTGAATGGGATATTTTGCACGAAGGATTCATAATGACATTCAGCTTTGAAGACGAGTTTGACTATATTGATGAGGCGCTACAAGAAGTGAAAGCATCAATCTTTAAGATACCACAGGATCCTTTGGACCTGATTCAACTCGATTGGACTACTCAGCTGAGCCATGTGCTGGAATGCTATAACGTGACTGCTAAAGAAGAAGGTGAGGATCCATAAAAGATTAACATCCCTGAAATAAGTCACCGCGAGGTTGATGGACCACAAATTTAGAATCCTGATATAACCACGCCACTAAAAACGAAATAGGTAAATATTGGTACGGAGGTAAAACCGAAATTCACAACGATTAGAGATTACTGGGATGACATGATGGTAGATAAGTTCACTGAATTGCTCTGCAAATACCAGGATTTGTTCCCTACCAAGTTTACGAATCTAAAAGGGATAATAGGAGACCTATGTGTTATGAAGATCACGTGGAAGCCCGACGTGAAGCCGATTAAGCAAAGAGCTTACCGTCTCAATCCAAAGTATAAGGAGAAGGTCCCCTTAGAGCTAGACAAGATGCTCACAGCAGGCATCATTGAGCCCGTAGAAGAATTTGAATGGGTAAGCCCAATGGTGGTAGAGGAAAAGAAGTAGAAGGATGAAATAAGGATATGCGTAGATCTCAAGAAATTGAATGATGCTTGTGTACATGATCCTTTCTCGACTTCGTTCACTGATGAAGTTTTGGACAATGTAGGTGGCCAGGAAGCATATTCCTTCACTGATGGGTTCTCTGGGTACCATCAGATCAAAATCACGTCAGAGGATAGAAGCAAGAAAACCTTCGCGACTGAGTGGGGATGTTTTCAGTTGTTTTCAGTACACTGTAATGCCATTCAGATTGAAGAATGCGCCTACCATTTTTTCGTGCGTAGTCATTGTTGTGTTCAAGGAATTTATTCACAAGTTTTTGGAAGTGTACTTTGATGACTGGACTATGTTTGGGCTGGTGAAACACCATGTCGCAATTTTGCGCTTGATGCTAGATACTCGTCGAAGGTACCAGATTGCACTGAATCTGAAGAAGTTTATATCTTGTGTTCCTCTTGGGACCCTGCTGGGTCATGTGGTTTGTAGACAGGGACTGATGATAGATCCCATGAAGATCGTAGTGGTATCTAACTTGGAAGCGTCGAGGAGTGTGAAGCAACTGTACGCCACCCTAGTACATATTGGATATTACAAAAAGTTTATCAAGGGCTATGCCCAGATCACCGTGCCTATGGAAAAGTTGTTTAAAAAGGATGTCACATTCTGCTGGAACGAGGACTATAAGAAAATCTTGGATGTATTTAAAGAAAATATGGTCACCATGCCGATTTTAGTCTTCCCGGATTGGAAGAAGGAGTTTCATGTACATGTCAACGCGTCATGTGTAGCGTTGGGAGTAGTACTGACACAGGCTAGCAGATGAGACTTGGACCATCCTATAGTGTTCGGAAGTAAAAGGTTATCCAAGGCGGGGAAGAACTATTCCACCACTAAGCGTGAAGGGTTATCCATGGTATGCGCACTACAAAAGTTTAGACACTATTTGCTGGGTGGCTATTTTAAGATGTATACGGATCATTCCACATTGAAATACCTAATCAATAACCCTGTGGTGTGGGGGAGAATCTACAAGTGGTTTTTATTGTTCTAGGAGTATGATTTTGAAGTTATTTTGAAGCTTGGATGACTGAACACAGGACCATACCATTTGTGGTGCATCGAAATAGGGGAAGAGCCCACTAATTTGGAGGAGGGATTGTCTGATGCGCAACTATTTGCAGTGCACATTGCGGATGGTCATTTTGAAGATATCATACACTTCCTAATGACAAGAACTACCCCGGAAGGTTACATTGTCCAACAAAAGGAGTTAGTGGTATGCACGGTAGAAATTTTTGTCATTACTGGGCACCTGTACAAAATGGGGTCTGATGAAATATTGTGATGATATGCATCGTAGTTTGAAAGGAGCAGTATCCTCACGGATGCTCATGGGGGTGCCGTGGGAGGAAATTATGCAGGGAGAGTGACCACGCAGAAGATTCTACGTGCACGGTTGTGGTGGCCAACCCTCCATCAGGATTCAAAAGGTTACTACAAAGTGTGTGATGTGTGTCAAATTACTGGTAGGCCATTGCGAAGGGATGAGCTGCCTCTGAATCCACAAATGACGTTAAAACCCTTTGAGAAATGGGCAATAGATTTTGTGGGACACATTCAACCCCAAGGGAAGAAGACGGGAGCGAGGTACATTATCATCGTGACGGAGTATTTGACTCAATGGGCGAAGCACAGCCTATGAAGGATTGCATAGGCACGTCTACTGCAAAGTTCCTCTTTGAGTATGTACTGACGCGATTTGGGTGTTCAGAGATTTTGATGAGCGATCATGGTATGCACTTTCTAAATGAGACGATCAGTGCGCTGACAGAGGAATTTCAGGTATATCACCAGAAGTATCACCTACAGGCTAATAGAATAGTGGAAGCATTCAATAAAGTGCTAGAGAATGCGCTGACCAAGCTTTGAAATGCTCAGTGAAGCGATTGGGACCTACGCATACCCGTAGTACTATGGGCCTATCGGACGACATGCAAGAAGTTGACTGGACAGACACCATTTAGGCTTGTATATGGTGTTGAAGTAGTGATGCCCATGGAATACATTGTGCCTAGTCTACGCATAGTAGCACTCATGGGTATGACAGATCGTGGAGCCCTGGAAGAAAGGCTCGTGTAGCTGGCTGAGCTTGAGGAAGAGAGTTTTCTAGTTGGATTTCACCAATAGGTCCAAAAGAAACGCGAAAAAGAATGGCATGATCGACACATTAAGTTGCGCACCTTTAAGGTAAAGGACCTAGTTTTATTATATGACAACAAGTTTGATAAATTTCTAGGGAAATTCAGAATGCACTGGTTAGGGCCCTACATCATTAATGAGATTACCAATAGAGGAGTAGTTCATTTGGTCAAATTGAATGGAGATCCCTTCCCAGGAAAGGTGAATCGCAGTTAGTGGTCTGGGCATGTGACTATATGAAGGTAGCACAGTCTTAGCTCTCTAGACAGCTAAAATGAGGTGCACGACTATAAACTATACTTCCCAGGTGGGGGAGCTATGTGATGGGAGGATTTTGTGAAGCAAGGAAGTGTCACACGGTTCGTGGCAATGCGAAGGGAGATTCGCTACCCAGGGAGAAATCATGCAGGTCAGCCGGAAAGTGACCATTAAATTCACTGTTCATGATTTGATGGTAGAAATGTGGCAAAATGGAGCGGGCAACTGGCATTTAAGATGAAATTTATGGGTCAAATCCTTGAAAATATACCGCCAATCTAGCATTAATGAACCAGATGTGGGGGGAACGGTCGAATTTGAATTCAAAATGCCCTATAAATTACAGGTGGTTGCCTAGTGAAAAACACTTGGCATTTTGAGAATTGAGTTGTTGAGCTCTTAGGCACACATGAACCGCGAGAACTTTGAAGCTTTGATAGCTAGTTCAGTATTTGAGACATTGCCAAAGGTGACACAGGAGTTATTGCAGAAAATCATGTCGGCACCCACAAAAGCTATGGACACCAAAGCAGTGACAGTCGAGGAGGATATGCCAAAAGTGGTTAGGGAGGAGAAGAATTTGCTCCAGAGGTTGCCGAAGTATTAGCGGAAGTCCCCAAATCACCAAGGATGTTGAGATGAACATCCACATGGCCATCAATCGCAAATTTCAGTTGTCGCCTATGGTGTTTGCCAACATGCAGGGCTATGTGGAGTTTAAGGTAGATTTTCACCATGTGTCCATCAGGGCGCAGAAGGACCCTGTGCAAACATGGTATGACTTGCCTTACCTGGAAACGGATGACGAAATTGATGCGGTACTTGATCGCTGGCTAGAAGAATGGTGCAATACAGTAGACTTGGCAGTGGGAGGGAGAAAGTCCACCGCACAGCGCAAGAAGGAGGAGGCCAAGCTCAAGATGACGCAGCTGGCCGAAAAGAGAAAGAAGGAGGTCACTGACAAGGCCTAGGTGGAGCATGATGCTGCTTAGAAGAAGGAGAAGCAAACAAGTGGAACAGAGCAGGGCTCTAACAAAGGCACGAGGTCACCTTCACCCGAGACAGAGGAAGAGATAGACGAGAAAACAGAGCATCACAGCATGAACCCATAGGCAACGTCCACCCACATCAAATGTCCAAGGGAGCAAGAGAAAGGAGGGTCCAGGAAGGAATCCAAGGCCACTAAGACATCACTGGACCCAATCACCCTCACAAAGGGCGACTTTCATGACATCGGAGAAACGGTGCTGGATGTCACCGCGAAAGCCCTACAACAGTTTGAGTCGCAACAACAAGTAATATTGGGGGCTATCCAGATAGGGCTGCAAGAGCTACAAAATCGTCCGTCATAGGCTAGCATGATGTCGACTAGCCTCACCATCAACACTTCAAAAGTTGTCGAGATGCTATGTGTAAAGGTCTCGAGTGCAATAGTGCTACCTAATGGAGCACTGACTATGGAGAATAAAGCTGACAGGTCCACTATCAACACCCTCAAGGAAGTAGGGTTGAATCTGGCAGCGCTCCCTCGCGAGGCGCTCCACCTATTGCAGGATGGAGCGATTGCATAGTTAAGGGCCCATGAGCATTGCACCTGTTATGAAACTAGCTCAAGAAAAAGATAGAAAAGATAGATCAACGCCTTAAAATTCAGCCTCTTCGAGGGGGCAACGTCCTTTACATTACATAAATGAACAATTCTTGGATGATTCAAATGACAAAACTTCCTTTATATATATAGGAGTCTAAGGAGTCACAATATAACCCAGCCAACCTAACAATAATAATATAAAGCCACAAAAATAACAATAGAGGGATTCTATGGGGCACAGTAATAACAATATGGGGACAATAGGGGCACAACAATATTAATAAGGGGTACAACTACAATAGTAATGGGGTAATCACTAGTATTATAGGGACCCAACATGCCCCTCTCCTTCAAAAAAGTGTTGTCCTCAACGCTTGAGTAGTTCTGGATGCTTCTGTATAAAATTCTCATCCTCCCATGTGGAATCTTCAGCAGATAAGTTCTTCCACTTGATAAGATACTCTGAAATTGACCGATTTCGTAGGTGTCGAGTTCTTGTTTCTGTGACTGCTTCTGGTTCCAATATAATTTTTCCTTCCTCATCAAGTTCTGGCAATATTGTTTGAACTGGGAGCTTATCACCTATAACCTTCTTTAAACATGAAACATGGAAAACTGGGTGCAATTGAGAAGCTACAGGAAGCTCCAATTTGTATGCCATAGTACCAATCGTTTTGCAACACCTTGTACGAACCATAATACTTTGGTCATAATTTATTATTCTTCTTAGCTTGCTTGAGGGACATTTGCTTATATGGTTGTAGCCGTAGGAATACCCAATCACCTACATCAAAACTTCTTTCGCTACGATGTTGATCTGCCTGTTGTTTCATTCTATTATGTGCCAACACGAGGTTATCCTTTAAGAGTTGGAGGACTTGTTGTTGATGTTCGATGTGATGTTCCGCTGCTTGAACCTTAGAATTTTCTCTTAAATATGATGTGATGGATGGTGGCTGATACCCATAAAGTGCCATAAATGGGGTCATTTTTGTTGTTGTATGGAAGGAAGTGTTATACCACCATTCAGCCAGAGGCAACCATTTGACCCATTGTGTCTGTTTATCAGATACAAAGCAACGAAGATATCCCTCCAAACATTTGTTTACTATCTCAGTTTGCCCATCAGATTGAGGATGATAAGATGAGCTATGAGCTAACTGAGTACCAAGACAAGAAAATAATTATGTCCAAAAATTTCCAGTGAAAATGGGATCTCTGTCACTTACAATAATCTTTGGGTTTCCATGTAGCTTTTGAATTCTTTCCATAAATGCAGTAGAAACTGTACTGGCTTTAAATGGATGTGATAATGCATGAAAGTGTGCATACTTGGTAACTCTGTCAACTACCACCATGATGACACTCTTTCCCTCAGACTTGGGTAAACCTGTGATAAAATCCATTGAAACCTCTTCCCAATGTTGGCTTGGAATGGATAAAGGTTGTAATAGACCCAGTGTCTTAATTGTTTCAACTTTATTTTGTTGGCAAACCAAACATTCCGCCACAAACTTTTGAATATCTGATTTAAGGCCATCCCAAAAAAATTCCTTCTTAACCCTATGGTAAGTTTTTAAAAATCCCGAGTGCCCTCCTAAGGGAGAGGTGTCCAATTCCATAAGAATCTTTTGTTTTAGCTGGGAATTCTTATAGAGGTATAAGCGATCTTTGTACCAAAACGAATCATTTTTCAAGCGAAATGTATCCGACGTACTGGAATCTTGTTGTAACTTTTGAATAAGTGCCCACACTTCTTCGTCATTATTCCATTCCTCCCTTGCTTCGTTTATGCAATCTGGTTGGATAATAGAAATGGCGCACAACAATGCTTCCACATCCTCATCCTTGCTTGAGAGTGCATCTGCCACCACATTTTTCTTCCCTTTTTTGTAGATGATTTCAAAGTCATAACCCAACATCTTTGTGACCCACTTTTGTTGCTCTTCAGAGGATAATCTTTGTTCTAAAAAGTATTTAAGGCTATCATGATCCGTTTTTACCTTGAAGTGTCTTCCCATTAGGTAGGGTTGCCATTTCTTAAGTGCATGGAGTATTGCCAACATTTCCTTCTCATAAATAGCTTTGTGTAAAAACTTTCCCTTGATTGGACGACTTTCAAAAGCAATGGGTCTTTCATCTTGCATTAAAACAGCACCAATTCCATTTCCTGAAGCATCACATTCCACAATAAAGGTTTTTGTGAAGTCCGATGTAGCTAAGACAGGTGCTTGGCACATTGCCTCTTTAAGATGTTCGAAGGCCTTTGTTGCTTCTGGAGTCAATGAAAATGCATCTTTCTTCAATAGTGTTGTTAGAGGTGCTGCTATTCTCCCATAATTCTTAACAAACTTGCGATAATACCCTGTCAACCCGAGAAATCCTCGCAGATGCTTTATGGATGTGGGGATTTTCCATTCCTTAATGGCTTTAATTTTGCTAGGGTCTACCTTAACTCCATGAGATACAATATGACCCAGATATTCCACCTCTTGTACTCCAAAGAAACATTTGGATCTTTTTGCATATAATTGTTTCTCCTCTAATAGTTGTAGCACCCTGTCAACATGTTCAACATGATCCTTCCAAGACTTGTTGTATATTAGTATATCATCAAAAAATACTAACACAAATTTTCTAAGGAATGGTTTGAAAATTGAATTCATCAAACCTTGAAATGTTGAGGGTGCATTGGTAAGGCCAAAAGGCATGACCAAAAATTCATAATGACCCTCATGAGTTCTAAATGTTGTTTTCGGAATGTCTTCAGTCTTCATTCTGATTTGATGATATCCTGAACGAAGATCCAACTTGGTGAAGTAAATTGATCCATGCAATTCATCTAGTAATTCATCAATGACAGGAATGGGAAACTTATCTTTAATAGTGAGCTTGTTGAGCTCCCTATAATCCGGACACATGCGCCATGATCCATCCTTCTTGTGCACCAATACTACTGGAGCAGAGAAAGAAATTTGACTCGGTTGAATTATACCAGCCTCTAGCATTTCTGCAACCATACGTTCAATTTCACTCTTTTAGGCATAGGGATATCTGTATGGCCTGATGTTTGGAGGAACACTTCCTGGAATCAGATGAATAGCATGATCATGATCACAAATAGGTGGGAGACCTTTGGGAGTCTCAAATACCTTGGAATGATTGTCCGAGACTTTTTGGAGATATGGAGAAATAGATGATTCCAATGTGGAAACATCTAGCGAACATAATTGTGCAATTACACCTTTTCGTTCCCTTTTTAGAAGCTTTGTCATACCGTTAGAGCTAATTATCTTTCCCGGTTTCCCTGCAATACCCCTTAATTCAACTTCCTTTCCTTCCACAGAAAATTTCATGAAAAGTTCTTGAAAATTAAAATCTATTGTACCCAAGGATTGTAGCCATTGGACTCCTAATACAACATCAGCATCTCCCATTGGAATGGAAAGCATTGGGCTAGTCAATACATATTCTCCGATGGATAGCTTGATATTATGGCACTTTCTAGAGAAATTTATTGTTCCTCCATTTGCAACCATCACTTGACACTCTAGTGCTGGATATAAGAAGCAATTCAATTCTTTTGCTACCTTACAATGAATAAAATTGTGGGTACTTCCTCAATCAATCAACACTATTACCTTTTTCTTCTTGATTTGTCTTTCTATCTTGATGGTTTGAGGAGTGGTAATTCCCGCCAATGCATTACAAGATATGGTCAGATTCATTTGTTCTTCATCTACGCTTTGTTCCTGGAGTATATCCTCTTCTTTTGACCTTTCTTGCTTCTTATTATAGGGACCCAACAGCACCCTACAGGTGATCAGTGAGCAGCGAATTAACAATGAGAAGATGGCACTACAACGAGACTCTGCCATCACCACCATGATCGAGGTAACTGACCAAAACAAGCGTATAATTCAGGTCGTGGAGGAGGCATGTCGAATGGTAATCAACCAAAAGAACAATTACATAATAACTCAGCCCTAAATAACACAGAGAATAAATTAGATATTAAACCCATAAAAGAGGAAATTAATAAATTATTTGTACTTAACCATGAACACCAAAAAATGGAATTACACCTTATCATTGTTGGTATAAAAGAACAAAAAAATGAAGACACGTTAGAAATAGTTAAAGAACAATTAAAAACAAAATCTCAAATTCAAACAACTTATCTCACATAAGAAACAAGGGTAGGAAAGATACTTAAGCATAAACAAACTAATCTAGGTCAAGGCCAGTTGTAATGAACATAAAGTGGATATACTTCAAAAATCCCGAAGCCTAAAAGGAACAAGAATCTTTATAAATTAAGATCTCATTCCAAAAGACCAAGATAAACTTAGGAAAGAAGTCCAAAAGGTCAAGGAGGCAAGAAAATAAGGAAAATGGCTAATTATTAGGAATAGGAAATCTATTATTAGAGATAGAGTCTCAAACATGAGTGATAAATAGGGACTTGCATCACTCTGGATCTTCTTCTAGAATTTCCATGGTTTTCCATGATGTAAAGTTCCTATGTTGAGTTGGATCCCGATTGATATTGATCTTATTCTTTTAGTTGAAACTTGGGAACATGACGAATCTAGAGTCCCTCACCTTGATGATTTCACTCTTTGGTCAAATTGGAATAAGAAATCCTCTCGGAGTGGTTTTGGTGGTATAGCCTGTTATATAAGGAACAATGTTTCCTCTCATAGCTGACTTCATAAAATAGACCCCTTCAATCAATACATTTGGATCGAGATCTCTGATTTGACCACCAATATGATCTTTCTTACAATATGCTATGTCACCCGTAACAACTCTACATCCTATAAGAAAAACAACTTGGATAAGAATTATCCTTTCAATACCTTAGAAAATGACATCTAGAACCTAAGGAATGAAAGTAATGTCCTTTTTCTTGGAGACTTTAATGCTAGAACTGCCATTAACCAAGTTATTATATTAAGTAACAACTCTAACCCTGACCCCTTGTGTCTCAATGTAGATAGTAACTTAGCCAATAGATTCCCCAAGGACAGTGTTGGGGCTAAAAGCCCATGTTTTGGGTAAAATATTGTAATAAAGTTGTAAATTCTCTGCATTTTGTGGTTGCGGAACGTGAAGGTGTCATGAATCATAAAGGGTTGTCCGCCCTTATTTTGTAAAGTGTAAAGTCAGCTGTAAAGATCTACCCATGGTTGACGGAGCATGGGAGTGTATAAAATAGAGCTAAGTAAGTTCTAAGTAGATTTAGAAGTAAGAAGTCTTAAGCGATAAGAAGGAAACCCGTAGAGAAGTCTAAGTTTCGAGTTGTAGTGTAGGTAGAGGTTTTGCAGCTGAGTGCGGAGAGGCCTAGGGTGGAAGTCTGCAGCTGAGTGCGCGGACCCCTGCAGCTGTGTGCGCGAGGTAGATAGAGTTTGTAATCATCTGAAGATATCAATAAAGAGAAGCATTCTACAAATTATGTGTCTTTGTTTCCTATTAATGCATCTTGTCATAGTGTGTATGGATTTTATTTACAATGCTTACGTAATGCGCGAATATATGTAATTACGTTGGTTAATTAAACGCAAGTAAGAGTATCTATTTACGCAATGCTAACTGTGATTGTTTAGTAAGATAAATAAAACACTTAAAGATAGCTTGGGAGCTCATATAATACGCTATCATAACAACAAGAAAGTACCTGAAGTTTAGGCTATGGCTGCGTGAAGATCAATCGTACTCTTTCGTGGAGGTATTGAAGGGCGGAGTAAAGGGCTAGACTCATAGATCCCTAGAGCTTAGCAACCTATGCGAAAGCAAAAACAGAAGGGATAAACCGACATCACGACCATCATAGGGTGTGGAAACTTGGTTCCAGCATCCCCCCATACTTCTTCGGGTGAGACTTCGATCCACACTCTACAGGCTAATGCCAAAAGGCCCAGTAGTGTAGGGATTTGTTCAGCTAACTAACGCTGAACCTGGGTCAGGCCTCATCCAGCCAACAACCACCAATATGATCTTTCTGACAATATGCTATTTCACCTGTAACAACTCTACATACTATAAGAAAAAAAACTTGGATAAGAATTATCCTTTCAATACCTTAGTAAATGGCATCTACAACCTAAGGGATGAAAGTAATGTCCTTTTTCTTGGGGACTTTAATGCTAGAACTGCCAATAACCAAGCTATTATATTAAGCGACAACTATAACCCAAACCCTTTGTGTCTCAATGCAGATAGTAACTTAGCCAATAGATTCAAGAGAAGCTCTGGAGACATAATCAAGAACTCATTTGGCACTGATATCCTCAAACTTTGTAGTTCCCAGGACCTATTCATCTATAATGGTATTAACAAGTGGTCGCTCTTTGGTCAGATGACCTATTTTCATGGGTTGGGTATAGTGTCATGGATTATGAGATTTCTGACACCCTTTTCCTTAATTGCATTACAATATTTGAGCTACTTAATGGATTCAAGCCTGATACTGACCATAGACCCCTGTTTATAACCCTCAATCTTGTTATGCATACCACCCACACGTAGGAGACCGGTGAAAGCAAAAGACATATACGCTTTGATAGAAGAAAGGTCGACCTTTTCTTATGGGAGTTAGGAAGGGATTTAGGCTCCCTGACATATAATAGCAACGTTGATCAAATATATTACCATTTTACTACTACCCTTTCCACTGCCATTAGCAAGTTCTCTAATGAGACTTCATATAAGCAAAATAATGGAACTTCCAATCCTTGGTATGAAAAAGACTGTAAAATTTCCAGGAAAGCGATTAGAGATGCTCCTAATGAAATCATTAAGCTCTATAATATAAGTATATACAAAGCTCTCATCAAAAGGAAGAAGAGGTCATATATTCATAAGAGACAAGAACATATTCTCATCCTTTCTAAAGTTGCACCCATAAATTTTTGGCGGAATGTCCTTATTTGTAAAACTAAAGATAATCATTTTATCCCCTCAAAAAATTGGGACAACTATCTTAAGAAGTTGTATGACTCTCTGAACACCATGAGCACCATTGTAAACACTGCTACTAAGGAGGATGTATTTTATCTGGAGGACATTGAGTTTGGGATTAATAAGCATACTAATGGGAAAGCTAAAGATATTGAAGGATACCAAGCTGTGATCTTTAAAATAGGAAGATATATCCTCATTCCTCATCTCGAGAAGCTTCTCAATTTGGTTGTACAACATGGCTTCCCTCAACATTGGACGCAAAGCCTTATTGTGCCTATCTTTAAAAAAGGGGACAAAAGTGTTCCCTCTAAATACATGGCCATTATGATTAGCCACATCGTAGCCAAGCTATATGGGCTCATTCTAGAAAAGAATCATAGCCTTTGGCTTAAACACCATGGTAAAAGAGATAGAGGGAAAGCTGGTTTTAAGAGACATCACTCAACTATCGAACATCTTATCTGTTGGGTCCCTATAATACTAGTGATTACCCCATTACTATTGTAGTTGTACCCCTTATTAATATTTTTGTGCCCCTATTGTCCCCATATTGTTATTACTGTGCCCCATAGAATCCCTCTATTGTAATTTTTGTGGCTTTATATTACTATTGTTAGGTCGGCTGGGCTATATTGTGACTCCTTAGACTCCTATATATAGAAAGGAGGTTTTGTCATTTGAATCATCCAAGAATTGTTCATTTATGTAATGTAAAGGAGGTTTACCCCTCAAAAAGGCTGAATTTTAAGGCGTTGACCTATCTTTTCTATCTTTTTCTTGAGCTGGTTTCATAACATTTGGTATTAGAGCTTTGGATTCTAGGGTTTCGCTGCTCCAAACAGGTCATCGTGTCATTTTCGCTATAACATTTTTTTTGCAAGGTTTCAGAACCTAAAAAAAAACCATTTGAGAAGACATCGCGCTGAAGCTCGGGTCTGAATTTCAGAGTTTTTCGCGCTATATTTGCGGAGATATGATCTGAGGAAGTTGGTCTTTTTGCAGACTCCTGAATTACATTCCAAACAGGTGACCTAGGGAAAATCATCATAACTTTCTCTCTGAGCATCGGATTGAAATTTTGTAAGAAGGTACAGAAAGAGGACGGACTATAGTTTCTTGTATATATTTTTTAGAGCCAAAGGTCAAAACAGGGACACGTGGCACGTCGTACAAGTTCGCTCTACTGAATTAGTCTATAATCAGGTCACTGTGGGAGATTTGGCATAACTCTTCATTGGAAAATCCAATTGGGGTCAGACTGGTGGCATTGGAAATAGGACAGAGAGGGCTACCACAGGTCACAATTTCAGAATTGGATGATCCAAAATTACAGAGATACATCAGAGGCGATATCGAGCTCCTACAAAGTGAAAAAGGGTGTGTAGATTTTTTAAATTTTTGCTTAAGCTTGGTTTGAAATTTTTTTTTGAAGGAATTCAAAGGGCATAGTAGAGCATTAGTATCGGTAACTGATGCCCTGAGGAAAGAAAATGCAAACACCTAGTAAGAAATCTGAAAGCTCTAGCATGACTCATGAAGAAGAGAAGAAATGCTACATGATATATCAAAATTACAAGACCAAGTGCAACAAATTTCACTCTCACAAAAGCTAACAGAAGCTAAGATAAATGGAGTGGAATCTAAGATAAAGGGCTTGGAAGCCAAGATTGACGATTTGAAGATAGATTTGAAGATAGATTTGAAGGCAGATTTGACAAATTTTCTACAAGAAATACTTACTAATGGTGAAAGGGGAGGAAAGGAAACTCATGATGCAAACAAAGGAAATGTTAATCATGATTTCATAGACTCTAATGTTGGATCGAAGACGCACCATATTCCAAAAATCGATATGAGGAAGTTTGATGGCAAGGATCCCACAACATGGATATTACAGATGGAGCAATTTTTCGATCTCAATAATGTGCAAAACACACAAAAGGTACATATTGCAACTTTATATTTGGAACCAAATCAGTTTGTATGGTATCAATGGCTTTGCTCTCGTAAACAATTTATCACTTGGGCAATTTTTACGGAAGAATTGATAGCACATTATGAGGATACAAAAAGCAACACTTTTTTTAGCCAATTGATAAGTCTCAAACAAAAGGGTTCAATAATGGAGCACATTGAGGAGTTCCAAAAATTGAACATAAGGGTAAAAAATATTCCAGAAGAGCATAGGATTGATGTGTTCATAGGGTCTTTAAAGGATAATATCCAACATGATGTTCACCTTTGGGAACCTGATTCATTAGAGAAGGCATTCAGGTTAGCAAAAAAAATGGAAAGCAAAATTATGGCAACCAGGAAGCATACCACTCACAACTATAAAGACAGAAGTGTTGTTGCCGCTAGTCTTCCACAACCTATAAGGTTGACACCACAACAATTGGAAGAAAAAATAGCAAAAGGGCTTTGTTACAGTTGTGATAGCAAATACACTAAAGGTCATAAGTGTGCTGAGAAGAAATTATTCTACATAGATTGTGAAGAGGAAGAAGAAAAGGAGCAAGAAAGGTCAAAAGAAGAGGATATACTCCAGGAACAAAGCCTAGATGAAGAACAAATGAATCCAACCATATCTTGTAATGCATTGGCGGGAATTACCACTCCTCAAACCATCAAGATAGAAGGACAAATCAAGAAGAAAAAGGTAATAGTGTTGATTGATTCAGGAAGTAACCACAATTTTATTCATTGTAAGGTAGCAAAAGAATTGAATTTCTTCTTATATCCAGCACCAGAGTGTCAAGTGATGGTTGCAAATGGAGGAACAATAAATTTCTCTGGAAAGTGCCATAATATCAAGCTATCCATGGGAGAATATGTATTGACTAGCCCAATGCTTTCCATTCCAATGGGAGGTGCTGATGTTGTATTAGGAGTCCAATGGCTACAATCCTTGGGTACAATAGCTTTTAATTTTCAAGAACTTTTCATGAAATTTTCTGTGGAAGGAAAGGAAGTTGAATTAAGGGGTATTGCAGGGAAACCGGGAAAGATAATCAGCTCTAACAGTATGACAAAGCTTCTAAAAAAGGAACAAAAGGTGTAATTGCACAATTATGTTCGCTAGATGTTTCCACATTGGAATCATCTATTTCTCTAGATCTCCAAAAAGTCTTGGACAATCATTCCAAGGTATTTGAGACTCCCAAAGGTCTCCCACCTATTCGTGATCATGATCATGCTATTCATCTGATTCCAGGAAGTGTTCCTCAAAACATCAGGCCGTACAGATATCCCTATGCCCAAAAGAGTGAAATTGAACGTATGGTTGCAGAAATGCTAGAGGCTGGTATAATTCAACCGAGTCAAAGTTCTTTTTCTGCTCCAGTAGTATTGGTGCACAAGAAGGATGGATCATGGCGCATGTGTCCAGATTATAGGGAGCTCAACAAGCTCACTATTAAAGATAAGTTTCCCATTCCTGTCATTGATGAATTACTGGATGAATTGCATGGATCAATTTACTTCACCAAGTTGGATCTTCATTCAGGATATCATCAAATCAGAATGAAGACTGAAGACATTCCAAAAACAACATTTAGAACTCATGAGGGTCATTATGAATTTTTGGTCATGCCTTTTGGCCTTACCAATGCACCCTCAACATTTCAAGGTTTGATGAATTCAATTTTCAAACCATTCCTTAGAAAATTTGTGTTAGTATTTTTTGATGATATACTAATCTACAGCAAGTCTTGGAAGGATCATGTTGAACATGTTGACAGGGTGCTACAACTATTGGAGGAGAAACAATTATATGCAAAAAGATCCAAATGTTTCTTTGGAGTACAAGAGGTGGAATATCTGGGTCATATTGTATCTCATGGAGTTAAGGTAGACCCTAGCAAAATTAAAGCCATTAAGGAATGGAAAATCCCCACATCCATAAAGCATCTGCGAGGATTTCTCGGGTTGACAGGGTATTATCGCAAGTTTGTTAAGAATTATGGGAGAATAGCAGCACCTCTAACAACATTATTGAAGAAAGATGCATTTTCATGGACTCCAGAAGCAACAAAGGCCTTCGAACATCTTAAAGAGGCAATGTGCCAAGCACTTGTCTTAGCTACATCGGACTTCACAAAAACCTTTATTGTGGAATGTGATGCTTCAGGAAATGGAATTGGTGTTGTTTTAATGCAAGATGAAAGACCCATTGCTTTTGAAAGTCGTCCAATCAAGGGAAAGTTTTTACACAAAGCTATTTATGAGAAGGAAATGTTGGCAATACTCCATGCACTTAAGAAATGGCGACCCTACCTAATGGGAAGACACTTCAAGGTAAAAACGGATCATGATAGCCTTAAATACTTTTTAGAACAAAGATTATCCTCTGAAGAGCAACAAAAGTGGGTCACAAAGATGTTGGGTTATGACTTTGAAATCATCTACAAAAAAGGGAAGCAAAATGTGGTGGCAGATGCACTCTCAAGAAAGGATGAGGATGTGGAAGCATTGTTGTGCGCCATTTCTATTATCCAACCAGATTGGATAAACGAAGCAAGGGAGGAATGGAAGAATGACGAAGAAGTGTGGGCACTTATTCAAAAGTTACAACAAGATTCCAGTATGTCTGATACATTTAGCTGGAAAAATGATTCGTTATGGTACAAAGATCGCTTATACCTCTGTAAGAATTCCCAGCTAAAACAAAAGATTCTTATGGAATTGCACACTTCTCCCTTAGGAGGGCACTCAGGATTTTTAAAAACTTACCACAGGGTTAAGAAGGAATTTTTTTGGGATGGCCTTAAATCATATATTCAAAAGTTTGTGGCGGAATGTTTGGTTTGCCAACAAAATAAAGTTGAAACAATTAAGACACCAGGTCTATTACAACCTTTATCCATTCCAAGCCAACGTTGGGAGGAGGTTTCAATGGATTTTATCACAGGTTTACCCAAGTCTAAGGGAAAGAGTGTCATCATGGTGGTAGTTGACAGACTTACCAAGTATGCACACTTTTGTGCATTATCACATCCATTTAAAGCCAGTACAATTTCTACTGCATTTATGGAAACAATTCAAAAGCTACATGGAAACCCAAAGATTATTGTAAGTGACAGAGATCCCATTTTCACTGGAAATTTTTGGACAGAATTATTTTCTTGTCTTGGTACTCAGTTAGCTCATAGCTCATCTTATCATCCTCAATCTGATGGGAAAACTGAGATAGTAAACAAATGTTTGGAAGGATATCTTTGTTGCTTTGTATCTGATAAACAGACACAATGGGTCAAATGGTTTCCTCTGGCTGAATGGTGGTATAACACTTCCTTCCATACAACAACAAAAATGACCCCATTTATGGCACTTTATGGGTATCAGCCACCATCCATCACATCATATTTAAGAGAAAATTCTAAGGTTCAAGCAGTGGAACATCACATCGAACATCAACAGACGTCCTCCAACTCTTAAAGGATAACCTCATGTTGGCACAGAATAGAATGAAACAACAGGCAGATCAACATCGCAGCGAAAGAAGTTTTGATGTAGGTGATTGGGTATTCCTACGGCTACAACCATATAAGCAAATGTCCCTCAAGCAAGCTAAGAAGGATAATAAATTATCACCAAAGTATTATGGTCCGTACAAGGTGTTGCAAAAGATTGGTACTATGGCATACAAATTGGAGCTTCCTGCAGCTTCTCGATTGCACCCAGCTTTCCATGTTTCATGCTTAAAGAAGGTTATAGGTGATAAGCTCCCAGTTCAAACAATATTGCTAGAACTTGACGAGGAAGGAAAAATTATATTGGAACCAGAAGGAGTCACAGAAACAAGAACTCGACAGCTGCGAAATCGATCAATTTCAGAGTATCTTATCATGTGGAAGAACTTATCTGCTGAAGATTCCACATGGGAGGATGAGAATTTTATACAGAAGCATCCAGAACTACTCAAGCATTGAGGACAACACTTTTTTGAAGGAGAGGGGCATGTTGGGTCCCTATAATACTAGTGATTACCCCATTACTATTGTAGTTGTACCCCTTATTAATATTGTTGTGCCCCTATTATCCCCATATTGTTATTACTATGCCCCATAGAATCCCTCTATTGTTATTTTTGTGGCTTTATATTATTATTGTTAGGTCGGTTGGGTTATATTGTGACTTCTTAGACTCCTATATATAGAAAGGAAGTTTTGTCATTTGAATCATCCAAGAATTGTTCATTTATGTAATGTAAAGGAGGTTGCGCCCTCGAAGAGGCTGAATTTTAAGGCGTTGACCTATCTTTTCTATCTTTTTCTTGAGCTGGTTTCATAACATTATCACTCTTAGGATCATTGTAGAGGAATTTCACAATAGTAAAGCCAATCTCTTATGTTGTTTTGTGGACTTTAGAAAACCTTTCGACATTGTTCCTCGAGATAAGTTCAAGGACAGACTTGAAGAGATCATGGTTCCTCGTGAACTAAGGATTGTTATGATCCACCTCTACAAGACTCTCATTGCCAAGATTAATACCAAAAAAGGTTGGTCTAAAGACATTAAATGCAATATCGAAGTTAAGAAATGGTGTCTCCTATCCCATACCATTTTTGGCATATACATCGATAAGCTAGAAGAGTGTCTAGATACGATAGGTTTCAAGAGCACCGAGCTTGGTGGTATAATTGTTACTCTTCTCCTTTATGTTGATGATATCGTTCTTCTTTAAAAAAGCCACGATGACCTAGACCAGAAGCTTAAGGCTCTTCACATCTGCTGCTCCAAGATAGGTATGATGATTAATACTGACAAGACTAAAGTCATGATCATTAAATCCAAAAAGAGAATCCATGGTAGTTTCGTTTAAGATAACCATTGCTTAGAGAAGGTTTATTCTTATCAATATTTGGGTATTGACTTTCCTCATCATATCAACTAGAATTATAGCATTGAGAAAAGGATTATTGGAGGCCAGGAAGCTTATTATGATCTTGAAAACATTTGTAAGTTCGTCAATCTTTGCATTTGGAGTAAAAAGAGGTTCCTCTTTCAGACTCTAGTCACCCATGTTGTCTTATACGGATGTGAAGTTTGGGATGTAGTATATCCAGAGAGTCATGGAGAAATTTTTGGGTGTGGTTTTTTACCTACTTTCTACACATTCTTTCCTGATTTTTGACCCATCTTTCCTCTAGGCCTATGACTTTACTTCACCAATTTCCCTGTTTTCTCACCTTTATAACATATTCTAATGTTATGTTACTTTTCCATATTTTACTGAGTAATGAAATGATTTATTCCTTTTTGTGGCTAACTTGGAGAGTATTGAAGAAGTATTTTGGGAAGCTCTTCTTCTTTTCAGGTGAAGGCCCATGAGAACAAAGCTATGAAGCAAATAGGTAGCATGGATTAACTACAAAGAATGGTAAAACAGTTCACTGTTACACAATGGATGTTGTTACAAGATGATATTACACATTGGATGTTGTTACGTATTGGAAGCTATTACAGGATGTTGTTACACTACAAGCTGATATAGGAATCTGTTGTTACACCAAAAGTGTTGTCGCCAGCAATGCCATGACATCCCGAACCATTATTCACTCGATGTTGTTGCACCAAAGCTAGAAAATGTGGGTACTATTCCACATAACAATTGTCGGCAATAGGGATTGTTTATTTTGGAAGCAATAGACCCAAGCGGTTGCAATCCTAACTACTGTATATTTGTATTTAGAAATAGGTTGTAACTACTTTTATTTTTTATCAGCATGAGAATCGTGAGATTCTCATGACTGATATGTTTTCTAATTTTGGGATGTAATAATTATAAAAGAACTCAATTTTTCATGTACAAGGACACGAAATATAGAAAAGTATTGTTACTCTGCTTCTGTAATTCTGAGTTTATTTTTTATATTAATTAACACAGTGATGTTGTTATTGCTCTTAAGCTAATTCGTTAATTAATTTTGTGTTACTCCTACACCTTTCTGAGGAGGAAGGGCCATCCTTTTTGGCAAGGATTGCAGTGATAGAGGTAGTGTACATTCTAGTTTAGCTAATTGATTTATGGTTTCTCATTATTGCTGTACAAATTGTG
Organism: Pinus tabuliformis; assembly: GCA_031772625.1. Classification (NCBI taxonomy): domain Eukaryota; kingdom Viridiplantae; phylum Streptophyta; class Pinopsida; order Pinales; family Pinaceae; genus Pinus; species Pinus tabuliformis. Next base: position 1,244,521,709 of record CM062819.1, read on the forward strand.
GATTAGATTCGTTGTTGTTTCTATATATATTATGATGCTACACTGAGTTAATCAAAAGAATGGTAGTAACCAGTTGGAGTAGATATTATTTCCTGTGTGGCACGCATTTACTTTAATAGTTGCGATGCATGATTAAATCTGTAGAGTGTTTTTATGTCTACATGAATGGTTTGATTCAAAAATTTAGCTCAGCGACACCTTTTAATGTTTTCTGCATTTTCTTATTCTTGGCTATGATATTTCGACACAGACAGTGCAAACTCCATTGAAACAATAAGAGCTACCTTGGGTTGACAATTAAATGTTGCAGCCTTGGTCAATTAGGATTGATTAAAACAACACTTTATTTTGGCGTCGTTGTCGGGGATGGCAGTTGACGATATAGTCAGCCAAGTTGTTTGTTTGATGTAGAGTGTTCCTAGTCCACACTTGCTAGGCAGTAAGACGATAGGTAAGAACCTGTGCATCGCTCTAACATATCTTGGCAGGATCACCATTGTGATCACTAGGGAACTTAGGAAATTTTGGTGTTTTGTTTAGTGTGTCTTCAACTCTTCAGTCGCTGGGTGATAAGACGAGAGGTAAGAACCTGCACATCGCTCTAACATACCTGGGCGGGTTCACCACTGTCAAAGACTGAGGCACTTAGGGTGTGAGTTAATACACATAGGGTCCATGTGTGCAACTGTAGAAATTATAGAGATACCAAAACTACCCCCACTCTAATTAGTCACAGGAAAAATGGGTCGTAAAAAGGAAAGGAAGAGTGTAGATTTGGGAAGGAAAACATTCATCCAAGAACTAATCTCTAAGGCAAAAAAAGAACAGTCAAGCTCTCAAAGGGATGCAAGGAAAACAAGGCGGCATAAGGTTGTTACTCCCATAGCAAAAGCAGAAACCTCTAATTCCTCTATCTCGAGACCATATCATTCTAAAGCTAGCACCCATACCCCCAAGACCAAGAATCCGATTCAAGGGCAGGAGGGGGAAGCTAGTAGCCAGAATTTGAGGACCGAGGGGCAAGGGGAAACTGAGGGGGAACATCGAACACCTGGGACGGAAGAACACTTGTTGGTTTATCAATACCCAAATATAGGTAGTGTGGTAAAACAACCAGCCGCAAGAACATATGAACCACTAATCATAGCTACGAGACCATCACAAGAATAGTTTGAAGGACGTTTGTTATAGCAAGGGTTAGAAGGACTAGTTATGGGGGACAACAATGACAACAATGTTAAAACAGATGCTACTATCACCACCTTTGAGTTCCCAATAGGCGATATTAGAGGCGAAGCTCCTATGAAAAATATTCCTTTATCATCCTTACCATCCTTCCAGGAGATGACTGTGGAAGGTCCAGATACCTTTTTATTTGAGTTCGATGTCGTATGCAGAAGTTATCTTTATACCTTAGATGCACAAAAATTAAAATTATTTCCTGCTACTTTAAAAGGGGAAACCTTGAGATGCCTCATGGGATTGGGTTTTGCTTCTATTCGAACATCCAATGACATGAACAAGACATTCTTATCAAAGTACCAAGACTATTGCAGAACCAGGGACTTAAGGGAGGAGATCTTTAGAATGACATAGAAGGAGGATGAAAGCCTAGAAGATTATGTGGGGAGGTTCCACTATAATCTGCAATGGTCTAAACATAGTGATCTACACTAGGAGATCTTGAATACTATATTTATTAGAGGAATGAGGGATGACTACCTTGATACCCTGAACCTATTAGGGAAGGGGGATATATCGTAAGAACCATTCGCTAAAATTGTAAAGTTGTACCTAAGGTGCTCTAGAGGATCGTCTAAAGGGAGGAGCGTAGTTCAAGATGCCTCCACCCGAATACAAAACTATGCAGGAGGGGGATTAACCAGCGCATAAATTTGGAATTTGTTTGATCGATATTCTCAGTACCCTCTCTGCCCAGATAACGAAAGTGTAGATCAAGAAGACACAAGCAGAAGATGACACACCTCTAGTTGTGTTCTGTCCAAATTGTTGGAAGAAACATTCTTTGAGGGAATGTGAATTCAACAACATCAGCTTGTGCAATATTTATGAGTTGGAACATTCAACAAGGAAATGTCCGGAGCTTCCTAGATTAAAGGCAGTACTCAAAGAGTCAAACGAGGAAGTGCGGTACTCTTATTTCATCAACCAAGGAGGCCATGGCAACCACAACCTCCAGGTATGTCTCAAGACTTTTCCTCTTTCAATTCATGGAACAATGCATATAATACTCAACAATATCCATGGAAATATCCTACTCCTCCTCCAGTGCAATTTCCTTCACCCTGGAACTAGTGGTCTCCATCCCATTCTATTCAATATCCTCAATCTCAACCATATCTTTGGAACCATAATTGGAGAGGAAATGCCTAGAATTCAGTTCTACCTGGACTACCCATGCAGCAACAGCTGCAATTACCTCCTTTCCAAATTCTTGCTCTTCCACCACCTATGCGACCCCAACTACCTGTGCAACCTAACCCATACGCAAACAATAAAGCAGCTCAGGGCATAGAGGCTTCAACTACCTTGCAGACCTACCTTATTACCCCCGTGGGACTTAATGAGATACAATTGCAATCAGGCAAGGTAATTAAGCCAAGTCACTCCCGTATCATTACAGAGGAGGAATGTGAACCATCTAGAAGAGATTTCAGAGGCTCTGAGGTAGCTTATGTGCCTACAACAACTGATACAGAGGAAGTTGTTACATTTGTAACATTCGACCCGCGAAGAACTATTACTACTGTAATAGCCAACTCGGGGAAGGTTGATACACCTGTAATAGCCGATTCGATTGTCGTAATGCAGGACCCTCCATATCCTCAGAGATTGGCTGAACCTAGGATGACTTCATAGCCCAAATTTGATTTTCTTAGAGAGTTGCAAAATTTGCATGTACGAATTCCTCTGCTACAAGCCCTTAAAGAAGTACCTATTTATGCTAAAATAGTGAGAGATTTGTGCATCAAGAAACTTGGGAGGAAGCCTAAAGACCCTGCCACCATACATGTGATGGGAAAATTATCTGAATTAATGTATGGTTATCCTCTCCTAACAAAGTATAATGATTCAGGAAATCCTACGGTCACTGTCTACATTAACGATCAGCCCATAGCCAACACATTGATTGATCTCGGGGCTACCATTAATGTAATGACAAAGGACATCTTTGTCGCTCTCGAGCTATAGGGACTTAGACATACTCCTATTGTACTTGAATTAGTAGACAGGTCCCGTGTTAAACCCGAGGGGATGTTAGAGGATATAGTGATTACAATAGCTTCCTGGAGGTATCCGGCTAATTTTCTTATCTTGCAGCCCAAATCTAATTTGGGGGGACATCCTTTGATCCTAGGGAGACCTTAGCTAGCCATTGTGGATGCATTTATAGGCTGCAAATCAGCGTCTATGGTGATCTCAAATGGCCAGGCAACCAAGAACCTTAGCCTTTACCCCTAAAACCAAATATGGATATATACAACCCTTGGTGGGATGATTTTGAGCCTAATTCTGATCTTTCCCTACCATTTCTCACTCTTGGGAAAGCCCAGTATTTCAAGGATGAGATAGAAGATGATGTCATCAATGGTTTTACTAGTAACTCACTTTCTGTCACTTCTACTAAGAATGTGAATGAGGAAGAAGAGGTGGAAGATATATATTTTGAACAAATGAGAACCACTCTAAATATTGACAGCAGTCCAATTGAGATAGAATCTGGAAATTTTTTTAATATTAACCCCAACCTTACTGCTGGGAAAAACCAACTATTGTTACAGTTGTTACAAGAATACAAAATGGCATTTGCATGGGACTATACGGATATGAAAGGGATCCACCCTAACCTATGCACTCACCATATTTATTTGAAGGATGGTTGCAAACTAGTCAGACAACCACAGTGCTACATGAAACCTACACTAAAGGAGGTGGTGAAGGAAGAATTACAAAAACTCCTGAGTGCTAATTTTATTTACCCAATATCTGACAGTCAGTGGGTGTCACCGCTGAACTCATCGTTCCTAAAAAGAATGGAAATTGGAGAGTCTGTGTAGATTACAGAGAACTCAATAAAGCCACTCAAAAGGACCATTTTCCCTTACCATTTATAGATCAGGTCCTTGATACCCTCTCCGAAAAGAAGTTTTTTTCATTCTTGGATGGATTTAGTGGCTATAATCAGATACAAATTGCCCTGGAAGATCAGGATAAAACTACCTTTACTTGTCCTTGGGGAACCTACACATACAGAGTACTTCCTTTTGGACTTTGTAATGTGCCAACAACCTTTCAAAGGGAAATACTTGGGATTTTTCCTAACTTGTTGAACAATTGCCCGGAAATCTTCATGGATGATTTTACACCTTATGGAGATGCTTTTGAAACAGCATTAGTCAATCTAGAAAAAGTGTTGGAACAGTGTGTATAGACTAATGTTGCCTTGAGCACTGAAAAATGTCACATGATGATGACTGAAGGGATCGTGCTTGGAAAATACATTTTTGCTGAATGGATCAAGGTAGACCCTACAAAAATCGAGGTAATCTTGAAAATTCCAACCCCCAAAACGCAAAAGGAGGTACGTAATTTTTTGGGGCATGCGGGGTATTACAAAGGATTTATAGAAAAAATTTCAAAAATTGCATCACCATTATTTTCCTTACTCATTAATGATGTTGATTTTTTGTGGAAAGGGAAGTGAGCAGGCCTTTTTAAAGCTGAAATGTTGTGTATCAGAAGCTCCGATCTTGCAAGGACCTAATTGGGAACTATCATTTCACATAGCTACAGATGCATCTGATATTGCTATAGGTGTTGTTTTGGGCCAACTAGAGGATAAGAAACCCTATGCTATTTATTACATAAGCAAAAATCTAACCCCAACGGAGCTCAACTACACAGCGACAGAGAAGGAGTTATTATCAACCGTGCATGCCATCAATATATTCTGATATTATATCACTGGGTATCAAGTATCTGTGCACACTTACCATTCTGCCATTCATTTTTTAATGAATAAGCCAATTACCAATGGTAGGATTACATGCTGGTTATTGTTATTACAAGAATTTGATATCACTATTGTCGATAAACCTAGAAAACATAATGTAGTAGCTGAATTTCTTTCGAGGTTAACTATTGATGACAATTTCATTCCCACTGAGGATTCTTTCCCAGATGAATATATTTTTTCTATTTCTACTTACTCACCTTGGTATGCAGATATAGCCAATTATCTTGCTGCAGGGAAGCTTCCACGGTACTTGTCCTACAAGAAGAAAACAAAGATCATCCAACAAAGTGCTACATATACCTGGATAGATGGGAACCTCTATCACACTGGACTAGATTTCTAGATCAGATGTTGCGTTAAAGAAGATGAGGTATTTGACATCCTTAAATCCTGTCACGAAGAACCTTGTGGAGGGAACTTTGCAGAAAAATGAACAGGATACAAAGTCCTTTCAACAGGGTATTATTGGTGAACAATAATTTATGATGCCAAGAAGTTTGTGAAAGGATGTGATAGTTGCCAAAGGATGGCCCAACCACTACAATCAGATGAGATGTCGTTACAGCCCCAAATCATCTTAGAACCTTTTGAGAAGTGGGCTCTAGATTTTGTGGGACCAATTAATCCCCTATCCAGACAGAAATCTTACATCTTGGTCTGCACTAACTATGTCACAAAATGGGTTGAGGCAAAGGCACTAACCAGAGCCACAGAGCAGGTTGTCTCAGACTTTTTGTTTGAAGACATCTTGTCCAGTTTGACATACCAAGAGAGATAGTCATAGATGGAGGGCCCTAGTTCACATCTCATAAGATCTAGGAGATGGTTGAAAAGTGTAAAATCCATCACAGAATCACAACACCTTATCATCCACAAGAAAACACCAAGCAAATGGCCAAGTGGAAAGCACTAACAAATTCATTGAGGGGATCCTTGCTAAGATTGTGGCCAGTCACCAAAGAAATTGGGCAAATAAACTTCCAGAAGTGTTGTGGGCATACAGGAATACATGGAGGAATACCACTGGATTCTCACCATATGAACTTGTGTATGGTAAAAATCCTTTACTCCCCATTGAATTTGAAATCAAGGCACTAAGAACAACATTGCAGGTCAATTTGGATCTGGCTACAACAAAAAAACAAAGATTGAACCAACTCAATGAATTGGAGGAGAAACAGTTAGCTGCTATCCAAAAAACAGAGATTATCTAGCAACAGAGAGCTAAGTGGCATGACAAATTCATCAAGAAGAAGAAGTTCCAGAAAGGAGATTGGGCTCTCTTATATGACTCAAGATTTAAAGACTTCAAGGGTAAGCTCTGCACCAGATGGCTAGGTCCCTATAAGGTAGATGCAGTCTTTGATAATGGGACTGTAAATTTGGTGACCATTGACAGTGCGAGGACACCATTGCTTTCAAATGGGCACCATCTTTGGTTATATCACAAACCTACTTCAAGGGATTCATTTGTCAACATTGTCACAAATTCAGATCTACATATTACATGAACAGGGGAAAGCTCCCCTATGCTGCAAAATTTTTAATTTTTCCAATAAGTGTAATAGCTGAAAATCAAATACGGTTGGCGACTATTACACCTTCAAACTCTAAAAAAATAAAAATAATAATAATAATAATAACAACAATATGGCTGTGAAAACCTTTCCTAAATGTAGACAGACACTTTTTGTAGCAGTTGAAAACCACCTTGTGGCGGTTGTTACACACTCTGTAACATCATTTGTTATTTCAAAGCATACCTTACGATAAGTGTTGTTAAATGATTATTTATTCTTTATTTCCTGGTAGAAATCAAAATAATATATATATTAGTCATCTTGGTTGTTACACATGTAACAGCCGACGAGTGCTAAAAAATGAATGAGATATTTTATTTGAAATAAATAATAGGCATCATTGTGATCCTCGTCATCATAATTAAATCCACGTGTCTCGCTGTTGCGGCTTGCTTCGCATGTTGCACCATCCATGGCTTCTCCCCACATCACACAGGAACGTCATCAAAAGGTAATATTGAATTCTCTTTATTTGGTAATTATGGCAACTTAACATGATTTTTGATGGTTGAGGGCGACTGTCACATTTAACCTCGGGGGGGTGGGGGGGGGTGGGGGGGAACGAATCATATTGTGACATGACCATTGCATGATTTGTGATTATTCAAAAATTCCTCTAATTAAGGCATGATGACTTGGTAGTTATTGTTATTTAATGTCGATCATACCAAAAATGGTAAGTGTACCTTCGATGAGACCTCCCATGACTCACCATTAATAAGGAAAATTTACCATGCAGTATGAATCATAAGTGAAAAATCCCAATTCGAAATCCTCACCTACGCCACCCTACCACCCTACCACCCTACCATTTACCCCTGTTGGAAGCGTTGAATCCCCATTCAAAGTTCTTGGAGAAGTGGAAGATAACAGTGCAGGCTGAAACAACTAAGTTATGTGTCGACGACCCCGGAGCGTCTAGAGGAAGGGAGAAGGAGGTGAAACAACACTGAATTTTCATAAGAAATGGGTGGAGCAGCAATACAGCATGAGCTAGGGTCCACAAAATCCTTGGAGGATTGCCCTGAAGCATGCCAGATTTTCAAAAATGCAAGCTGGTTCAAATTCTTTCGGAGGTTGGATGGATCAGACAGCGACGTTTCCATGGAATTTGCAAAAGGCTTTGGAGAGAAACCAAACATAAGTTAGAGGGTTGAAGCTGGAGGTCACAAAAGAGGTGATTGCTAGAGTGACAGGATTACCAGTGGAAGGAAAGAGGTGGTTCAATAGGAAGGTCAATGACCCCTCCCTGAAAGGGGATTTCCTCCAAGAAGAAGAGTTGCTGGTAAAGAAAGGAAGGGGAATTGATAGACTGTCACTCCCCCAGCCATGGGATGATGTTGCCCTCTACCTCATTAAGTACATTACTTGTAAGGGAAGGGAAACAATTGTGTTTAATTACCACTTTCCATTGCTGCACCACCTCTGTCATTACTAGCTGATCAATATTCCTTACTTCTTCCTAGGAAACATTAGGCACATGGGTGTGGCTATAGAAACAGCTGTGCATCTAGAAATGTGTGTCACCAACCATTGCCTTATCAAAGTGATTGTGTTGGATGCCTTGAGCTAGCAGTGCAAGAATTGGGAAGAATTTATGAGGAATAAGCCCAGGACTACCCACAAAAGGAAAACCGAGACGACTGAGGAAGCTCTAGGGGTGACAAAGGAGCAACCCCAACCCTTGACAGTAAGGGTTGGTAAGAGGCCAGTTGAAAAACCAATTGGTGATAGGCAATTGAAGCAAAGGACAAGGGTTAACAGGCACCCAGAGTCCCCATCGATGTCAAGGAAGAATAAAGATGCAGCAGAGCAGAAGGATGAGGAGAAAGCTCAGCCATAGAAACCTTCTTGACTTGGTAAGAGTGACACCCAATCCTCACTGTCAAAAATTGAAATTTTAGAAAAAGAAAATAGAGAACTAAGGGAACAACTAGTAGAGGGAAAGGCACATCCAAGAGCCCCAGGGCTAGATACTTTGGCTGAGGCCGTGGACAGGGCTAGAAAGGGAGATGTTTCGGGCACTGTGTGCACAGCCTGTGCTGAGAAGCTAGTGGCAGCAGGATTTAAGGTCTGTGTAGCAGACACCACCTTGAGGGAGACCCAAACTGAAATTTGGGAAGTTGATACACAAGAAACCATTGAGGATGTTGTTGTTACACAAGAACCAGCAACCGAGATGGCACAATCCACAGAAAGTGATCGGGTAATGGATACATAGGAGCCCTTGGCTAACACTGCTGTTTCACTAGAACCAACAGTGGAGGAGGAAGTCAGCCAAGGGAAGGAAGGAGAAGCTAACATCCATGAGCCGGCAGTTGACACTATTGTTACACAAGAACCAGTAGTGGAGACAAAAGCCTACCTGGGGAAAAACGATATACAAGAGTCTGTGGATAACATTGTTGTTAGGTAAGAACCAATAATTGAAATGGAATCTGACCAGGAAGATAAGGAAATTCTGACAAAATCCACTAATGAAGTTGTTGTTACACAAGAACGAGCAGCCGAGGTGGAACAATTTCACCCTTAGGAGGCTGTTACACCTTCAATTGATAGTGCACGTGGGAGAACATCGGGTCCTGATGAAGGATGATGTTCTGAGAAGATGTTATTGTTACCGGAGCTGCAAAAATGGTAGTAGCAGATGCTCTCTCTACAAGAGGGGGTGATCTTGCTCCAAGATCACAAGAAGATAATGGATTCCCTTAGAGAGAAATGGATAAAAGAAGAATGGGAAAGAGAGTGGGAAGCACAGAGGCACAAGGAAACTATAAAGAAGAAGGATGAACAATTGTATCAGCTGAATCGACAGGTCTCGAACCTGATGAATGATAAGATTAAGCTCCATGACCTTGCCCTAAACCTGCTAGCATGCAGGCGGTCGTCCCCGTCATATCTAGTGTTCCTCTGGGAACGTTATTATTTATTTCAATTAAAAGTTGTTTTTGAGAATAGGTCCTACTTGGGTTCTTCAACCCATACTTTTCTGGAGATTTTTCGCTCCTGCGACTTTGATGACCAGAGCTTGTTGTGTGAGCTATTTTTACATAATATCATGTGTGAATATGTTAGCACGAAGATGGTAGCAAGTGTCTTCTCCTACATGGGATATTTGTAGTTGTGGGCCTTCCTTTCATTTATGAGGAATCAAATTGAGTGGCATCTAGCCATGAAATTAGTAGAAGCTAACAAGGAGAGAACAACATTGTGGGTCAAAGCCAAACCAGGGATGGTTTACGAACTTAGGCATGAGTTTAAGCTATTCTTGAGCACTCCAGAAATTAAAGAACAGTCATACACCAATAGGTAAATGATCATGAGGATCTGCCTCAACCTTTATGCAAATATGAAAAGCCAAGTGCTAGTAGGATGTCTCAAGCGCACTAATGCCTGCAGTGTTGAGTTACAAGAAGGGGATCCTTTTGAGTATAGGAAATTTTTGGCTACTGTTACACAGGTGCTTGAGTATGCTCAGAATGTGAAGACACTGGGGGCATTTTGGATTGGCCTCAGATTCAAATTTCCTTTGATTTGGTTGCCAGTAGAGGAGTATCAGCTAGACTACCACCTATTTGACTACGAAGAGGAATATTGGCCATGACAATTGATGGCCATTCAAGGGTTCAGAGCTCTGAGCGAAGACACTATTGGTGCCTACAATTTCACAGACTTGCATCGGGGGTACAGTAGGATGAGCTGAGATTCTGCATGGGGACATGTAGTTGCTTCAGTTGGGGGGAGATGTTGGGTGTGGTTTTTTTACCTATTTTCTACACATTTGTTCCCCAGTTTTGACCCTTTTGTCCTCTAGGCCTATGACTTTACTTGACCAATTTCCCTGTTTTCTCACCTTTATAACCTATTCGACTGTTATGTTACTTTTCCATATTTTAATGAGTAATGCGATGATTTATTCCTTTTTATGGCTAACTAGGAGAGTATTAAAGAAGTATTTTGGGAAGCTCTTCTTCTTTTCATGTGATGGCTCACGAGAACAAAGGTATGAAGCATACATGCAATGCGGATTAACTACAGAGAATGGTTAAACAGTTCGGTGTTACACATTGGATGATGTTACACGATGCTATTCCACATTGGATGTTGTTACAGGCTATTACTTATTGGAAGTTGTTGCAGGATGTTGTTACACTACACGCTGATACAAGAATCCAATGTTACGGCAAAAGTGATGTCGCCAGTGATGCATTGACATCCCGAACAGTTATTCACTCGATGTTGTTGTACCGAAGCTGGAAAATGTGGGTATTATTCCACATAACAACTGTTGGTAGTAGGGATTGTTTATTTTTTAAGCAACAGACCCAAGTGGTTGCAATCCTAACTATTGTATATTTGTATTTAGAAATAGGTTATAACTATTATTTTTTATCAGCATGAGAATCGTGAGATTCTCATGACTAATCTATTTTCTAATTTCGGGATGTAATAACTATAAACTAACTCACTTATTCATGTACAAGGACACCACATATAGAAAATTATCGTTACTCTACTTCTGTAATTCTGAGTTTATTTTTAATATTAATCAGCACAGTGATGTTGTTACTACTCTTCAGCTAATTCGTTAATTACTTTTGTGTTACTCCTGTACCCTGCTGAGGAGGAAGGGACCTCCTCTTTGGCATGGATTGCAATAATAGAGGTAGTGTACATTATAGTTTATCTAATTGATTTATGGTTTCTCATTTTTGTTGTACAAATCATGGAATACATTCTCTGTTGTTTCTATTTATATTATGTTGTTACACTGAGTTAATCAACAGAATGGTAGTAACCAGCTGGAGTAGATATTAGTTCCTGTTTGGTGCACCTCTACTTTAATAGTTGCAAAGTTTGATTAATTCCATAGAGTGTTTTTATGTCTACATGAATGGCTTGATTCAACAATTTAGCTCAGTGACAAATTTTATTGTTTTATGAATTTTCTTATTCTTGGCTATGATGTATCGACACAGATAGTGAAAACTCCATTGAAGAAGAAAGAAATACCCTAGGTTGACAATTAAGTGTTGCAGTCTCAGTCAATTAGGATTGATTAAAACAACACTACATAAATATTGAGATGATTCAAAAGAAATTCATAACTAAAAACCTAAATATCAATGGAAATACTCCCTATCCTATCTGCTTGATCGAAGTTGGCACATTCCCCATTGAGATTACAACTATGTTTTGATATCTGATGTATAAGAAGAGGCTCCCGAAAATTTCTTCTAACTCTAGTAAACAACCCCAACTTTGCCTCAACGACGGGTGGCATAAGGATGCCCAAATTCAGCTCAACCATTGGGGGATTAAGGATGAGATCATCAAGGGAAGCAAGGATAGTGTCAAAGATGCTATTACCTTCTATTTTAAGGACAAGTTGTGGGATGATAAGGAGCTAGAAGGTAAAAGGAAGATAAGATACTATAAGGAGGTGATCAACCCCACCCTTGATAGCTAGAATTATCTCTCTGTGTTAACCATCACTAAGAAAAAAATGAACATCACTAGGATAAGAACTAATTCTCATGAGCTTCTAAGTGAAACTAGGTATGGCCTACTCCAAACACTCCCTAGGAAGATACAATCTATCATATTTTTGATACTAAGAAGGTGGAATATGAAAAGCACTTCCTCTTAGACTTCACGACTCTTACTCACATCCACTCTCAATTATCTAATATCTACCACACTTCTAGTTCTCTTGGCTTATTAAGCCAACCCAACTATAGTGATCTTGGAGCACTTCTTTCCCTTCTCTTTGATCATAGAAACAAGATTTTGAAGAATCACAATTAAATTATTTTTCTTTTCTTGAGGTCTAATAGGCCAGATTCGTCTTAGTGGACATTAATCATCATCATCATCATCAACAGAATTGCCTAGAAATTTTTCTATAATAGTGAATTTTCCATCACTTTGACATTTTGATACTCAATCTTTCGAGAGGTCTATCTAGAGTTCTACTCAGCCAAATGAGGCTTAGGAAGGCTTATTAGAAAGATAAAATCATGGAGAAAAATTAGGAAAGTATTAACTCAAGTAAATATGAATATTTAATATGCCTAAAATTTAGCAGAAGATGGAGCTTCAAATTTGTAACAAGAAACCAATTTTCTAAATCTTGTTTTTCGAATTTCTTGAGCCAAGAGTTTTTTTGTTGAAAATTTATTCTAATATTGTCTTCTTAGGAAAGAGAAGCTTTGACATAGATCAATGGAAATCATCAATTTCTTTTCACTCAATTTTATTCAATTAAATTTTGTTTGAAAAATTATTTTCATAATTTTGGTATTTTAGTTTTGATGAACAATTTTAATTGGTTTAATTTCAATTTTGATTGGTTTTTCCAAGATATTTGTTGAAGAGGATGAGACGAAGAGATTTGTACCAATAGGATTGAACCAACAAAAGAGAAGATGAGGATTTTCATCTCCAAATTTGATGGATCAAACTATTTGCAACAACTCTCTAGTTTTGGCAGATTTTGGTAAATTATAAATTATTGTTTTGAGAATGAGCAAAGGGTTTCTCTTCTCTACAAAGTGGAAGTTTTTTTTGCACCTTTGTAAAAAAAATTCTTGTTGTAGGTGAAGAGGAAAATTTATATATGAGTTGTTTGGGGGTTTTCTTTTCAAAACTCAATCTTTGTATTTGATACAGAGCTTGCACTATTGCAACTCTTTTCTCTAGTGGTAGAGCTCATGATTTTGGAAGAATTGGTCGAGATCTATTTGTAAAACAGAGTATGGAAAGCATTAATTTATTTTCATTTAATTTTGTTCAATTAAATTTGGTTGGGAATTTTATTTTCCTAATTTTCATATTTTAGTTTTGATGAACAATTTTAATTGGTTTCATTTCAATTTTGATTGGTTTTTGCAAGATATTTGTTGAAGGGGATGATACAAAGAGATTTGAAGCAATTGGATTGAACCAACAAAAGAGAAGATGAAGATTTGCAACTCCATATTTGATGGATCAAATTGTTTGCAACAATTCTTGATTTTTGGCAGATTTTTGTAAATTGCAAATTATTTTTTTGAGAATAAAAAAAGAGTTCCTCTTCACTAAAAATTGGAAGCTTTTTTGCACCTTTGTAAGGAAAATTATTGTTTTAGGTGAAGAGGATAATTCATATCTGAGTTGTTTGGGGATTTTCTTTTCAAATTGAATCTTTGTATTTGAGGAAGAGCTTGCACTATTGCAACTCTTTTCTCCAGTGGCAGAGCTCATGATTTTGGAAGTACTGTTGGAGATCTATCTGTAAAACAGAGCAAGGAAACAAGGTTTTATTAATTTGTATTCAAATAATTTTATTTGTCAATGCAGATTTTATTCTTTCGATGGTAAAAATGTTTCATATTTTTCACTTTTGTTTGATATGAGAATGATTTTCTTTTAGATCATTTATTTGAATTAATGGTTTTATAGATCTATTATTTATTTCTAATTTTATCTTATGCTTCAATCAAATTTCAGAGTAACTATTTACTCAGAATGTTTTCATAAAAAAAACTTTAATTTCCAATAGAAATAAGTAAACTATTTCCTAGTTTATATGGCTAATCATTAATTGTTCAAAATATCCAAATATATCATGTATTGCAATAACTATATCAGTTGTTAGAACTTCTTTGACACTCTGATATCGATCACATAAAACATGTTAAATCCCTAATTTCTTTAGATCATTGTGTTCTTGATTTGAATCAAATTTATATATGTTTCTAATTGAGATAGTATAGGTTATATTTATTTTATGTTGCTTGCATATTAGAATAAATTTGCATTTATAATTAATCCATTACATTTTAGAAGTCTCCTTTTGTAGGAGAAAACTCTATTATGGCTTGGTTGAGCACTCAAGTCAGCTTAAGATTGCCTTTTTGTAAGCATGCCGGGAGATGGTAAGTTTGATTTACTCTCCTATTATTAATTGAAAACATCATAAGTTAGGAGGAAGAGAGGGGGTAATTGGTACCAATAAAACCAGTCAAATTCGCCAAATCAAATGGATAAGATCTTATATGGGGTTCTGACCAGGTGGTCTTCCTAAATGTTGATGAGATCATTTTTGGTCATCAACACTTCCCTATTGTTAACATGTGTCAACAAAAAAAAAGTTTACCAAGCCATTGTGAGTGTCTTTCCCATTCACTTAAAAAACAAATTAAACACAAATTTCAAAATAACATAATGAAAGGAAAAATTAGTGGGTGGAACCCTACTTTAGGAAAAATTCTATTTCATGTGCAATGATGTGTGAGAAACATATGCTTCAAGATTTCCTTTACATTTAGCTTATGAAAATGTTTGGGATGGATGAAAAAGTTTTATGCTGTCAATACAATGGACAAAATTAATGTAACCCCCCACCCCACATTTACCTACTTTTACAAGTTATCTAGGGTAAACATGAGCTGAGTGCTACTATGACATCACCATACCTTCAAGTTCCAGTTATGGTAGTGGAGCCTACAAACTAAAAGCTTACTACCACCCCTCGGGGACTATAGATCACTTAGGAGCCTGACAACCACCCTAGGTGATTAATCCCTAAGTTGAAACACTTTTTCACTGATGTAACTCGATAACGACACCCTTGACACACTATGGATGTGGTTATGAATCTCCAACCACACCCACAAGCCTTCCTACTAGCAGTTATGACCCAAAATCCTCATTTTTATGCAAGCAGTTGCGATATATGTGCCACTTGTTCAGGCTAGCCTCCAAACCACTGCCTATAACTCTCCAAAAACATAACTAATGTGATAAAAAATCTAGCCATTTAAAACTTGAGTAATACTCTAACCTAGACATGCCTAGTACATGATAGAAATTTTGTCAAACATATGGGAAACATGAAAGCTACAGGTCATGAATGCATATCTGAACATAGAATTTGATCTTCATTTTAGAATCACTAAGAAGGTTCTAATCCCTCTCAAACTGCAGCAACACTTGTTAGCACATGCATTCATTAACCATTCAACAAATTATAGAATGATGAACAATAGACATAGCTAGCTCATATCATAGAACCATGCATATAACTAACATATAACTAGAATATAAACCATGAAAAATATAACCAACTGAGGGACTTCCACGTACCACTCGACCATAGATTAGGTTGAACCAAATATTTCATTCAGCCAATCACCCATGTGCCATATTCTAAGCATGAATGTGGGATCTCATGGGATAAACGAAGACATAACCAAACAGGGACTCTGAAGCTTAAACCACCTCCACCCTCAAGCTACTGTGATCTCACGTAAACCAGTCCCAAGATCACAAAACCAAACTAAGCTTGGATGCTTCAAAATTTCTTCACCATGCCTCAGGAATTTTCCAGTATCTGCCCACATGTTGATGAATTCCCGAAGAAAACCATCTCCACCCTCAACCCTTGGTATTTTATTGATAGCACCTCATCCTGATCCCAAACATTCTAACAATCCAAAGCTAAAGAATTAACTCCATCATACCATGGCTATCGAGGAAGTGGAAAGGCAATGCTAAAACCATAGTCTAACTAGTAAAAGCCCACACCAATGACACAAATGAACAAATAATCAAATGCACACTTCACGCATTCACACCTCAATAAGGAAATCACACATGCAACCTGTTACCTGCAAAATCCTCCTACTAAAGTTGTTGTCAACACTTTGCCTTACACTCTCTTGCTTTTAGTTTCCTTCCTTTCACTTCCTTTGATTTCCTTGGCTTTCTTGCTTTCTACACTTAGATCTCTCCCTCTCTGTCTCTAAAAACAGATCCCAAGCCAAAATTGAGAAAAGATGTGAATTGTTTCTCTCATGCCTTTTTATCATTGATTTCCAACTTTCTTTCATTTTCCTTCATTTTCCCTCTAATTTCCCTTGCATGCATATTTGTGTCTCTTCATCTCCCTTTTCTCCTATTTTCCTTACTTCTCATAATTAAATGTGAATTCTTGTTTCTTTTCCTTTGACAATGCCTTTGCCAATTTCCATAGCGATTAATAAACAACAAGCGATGTCCACTATAGCTTTTTCCCAACATTCAATTTTGAATACATGTCCCATGACCTTGGTATTAGTATTTTTTCCTTTAATATCCTTTATCACATGAAACTTTAACCCAGGGTTGTTACAAGCTCCTCCCCATTGGCAGGACAACATCCTCAGTGTTTTATGACACCTATAACTAGAAAACTACTGAAAATAGAACATACTGCCTATGGAGCTTTATAACATAGCCCGTTGCAGTATTTATAATGATATCCTACTGAAAAAAATAAACATATCACTTATTGGAGCTTTATAACACAACTCATTGTGGTATTTACAAAAAAAATCATATATTTATATAACAAATCTCATTTTCTTCAACTATAAAATAATGAAGGATACAAAGGCCACATTTGTTTAGTCATATCCCATGTTGCTTCATTGGGCCCAAAGTGCTTCCGCTACAATTTAACTTGCTTTATTGCTCGATTTTGGAGCATGAGTTGTTTCCACTGCAATATGCATTATGGCTCTAGTTGGATCTCTCCCTCTCATTCCACTTGCAATACATACAAATCAATCACATGATCAACATTTTGCACATATCTCTTAAGAAATGAAACATGGAGAACATCATGGAATTTCATTTTTGGTGGCAGTGCAAGTCTGTAGGTCACTGTTCCAATCTTCTCAAGGATCTCAAAAGGCCCACAATATCGAGGTGCCATCTTGACACATGATCCAATCCTCAAGGGGCTCCTCTTGGGCTTGACACACAAGTACACATGCTCCCTAACCTAAAACCCTTTGAGTGCTCTATGTTAATCTTCATAACTCTTCTTCCTATCTTATGTTTCCTTTAGATTCCATTTAATAACTTGCATCTCTTGTTCCATCTCATCCAGAATGTTTGATCCAATCAGTACCTTCTTCACTAGATCACTCAAGTTGATAGGAGTATTACAACTCCACCCACAAAGAGCCTCAAATGGACTCATCCTCAAGGATTCTTGATACCCATTATTATATGCATACTCTACCAATGGAATATGTGCCTCCCACTTCCTCTCTTGATGTGTGACATACATCCTGCACATGTCCTCAAAAATCCTGTTAACCCTCTCTATAGGTCTATCTGTCTGTGGATGATAAGTTGGGCTGAAAGATAAAAATTTCCCCAAGCCTTCAAGTAACTCTTTCCAGAACTTGGAATTGAACTTGGCATCTCTATATGATATGATATTCTTGGGAACACCATGCAACCTCACTAGTTGAATTAGTATACTTCACTATAATGAAGTGAGCTACCTTGTTCAACCTTTAAAACAAAACCATGATGGAATCATGTTGTCTTGATTTCCTTAGAAAACCTATAATAAATTCCATGGAAATGACCTCCCATTTCCATTCTGAAATCAGAATAAGATGCAATAAACCAGTTGGGTGCTTACACTTAGCTTTCACTTGATGACATTCCAGACATCTAGTGACAAACTCAGTCACCTCCTTCTTCAAGTTTGGCCAATGATAGAACTTTTTAAAAACTATCAAAGTCTTATGATATCCTAGGTGACGTCATTATGACTTGAAATGAAACTCCTAGAATTTCAGATTATTCAACTCACCGCTATCTGACACATAAATCCTGCTCCTAAATTTGACCAAGCTATTTTTCATGAGGTGATACTCCTCATCCTTATCACCTTCACCCTTTTATTACAATCTCTACTTTAGCTGCTAGTAATTCTCATCATGTTGCCCTACCTATAAGGTTCAACACTCTTGCAAATTTTTCCCATAAGGGCTCATAGCTAAAATATGATTCACATACACTCTCCTACTTAGAGAATATACAACCTGATTCTCCTTTCCCTTAATGTACCTGATCTCGAAGTCAAACTCACTGAGGATATCCAACCATCTATAATTCCTAGATTTCAAATTAGGTTGGTCAAAAAAGTACCTTAGCCACTATGATCACTCATCAGAATAAACCTACTTCCAAGAAGATAATGCCTCCACATATTTAATGCATGAATAATAGATATCATTTCAATATCATGAGTCACATAGTTCTACAAGTTATCGTTCATCTTCCTTGAGACATAGCATACCACCTTTCCTTCCTACATAAAGACTACAACAAGTTCTTTCTTCCAAGCATATGTACAAACTATAAACTCCTTATCAAGATCTACAATCTTCAAGACTAGAACATTTGTAAGAAAATGTTTCAACTACTCAAAACTAGTTGCACATTCCTCATTCCATTCAAACTTATTCCCTTTCCTCTACAAAGATGTGATATGATAGCCAATCCTTTAGAAGTTGATGATGACCCACCTATAATAACATACTAGTCCCATGAATGATCTGAACTCATCCACATTCCTAAGGGTAGGCCATTCGACCTCAAAATGGGCCTCCTAAGAAAAATGTAAAACCAAAATAAACTTTATAAGAACCAATAGGATTGAAGATGATGATGTCAACCATGGGGGATGATTCACCATTTTTGGAGTAAAAAAGTAAAAACAATAAAAAATAATAAAATAATAAAACTACTTTTTCAACTCATATTTTCAACTTATGTCCCTAAGGTTTTACTCAAATTTTGAGCGGGAGTACTCATTAGATGAAAATTTTAATTCCTTATCCAAGGAGTACCCATGTTGCATACTTTTGATGGACCCTACTACACGAAAAATGAGAAATACATGAAAAAACGTGATTGCAATCACGTTTTTAATGTATTTATTATTTTTCATTTAGTAGGGTCCATCAAAAGTATCCATCATGGGTACTCCTTGGATGAGGAATAAAATTTTGCATCCAACAAGTGTTCCCTCTCGAAATGTGAGTAAACCCATAGGGAGATAAGTTGAAAATACATGTTAAAAAAATAGCTTTTTCTTTTGCCCCTCTAAAATTTGATGATGTAATCTAATCCTATTTCATTATTTCCACTATTTTATAAATTCCTTGTTAGGATATTCCGACACATAGGAAATAGTTAAGTACAACTTGGTCTAGTATAGAGTTAGGTATAGAGTTAGGTAAAGTGTGTTTCTTTACCGTTGTACATTTTGTAACTTACAATCCGACGGTCACGATATGTAGTGATCCGACGGTTCATTCTCTCCTCGGTATTACCGACACTTGATCCGTGGCTTGACACCCGATTGGTCCATGATTTCTATTTAAAGCGCATGGAGGGTCATTTGTAGGGTAATCCGTGCATGAGAGAAACATATGTAAATTTTCATTCTTTTATTAATAAATTGCCTGAAGTGGCCGCGTTGGCTCAGGCCGTGGACTGTTTCCCTCTTTGAGGGTTTTAACCACGTCAAAAATACTGGTGTATTAATCTACGATCTGGTTGTGAGCAGTGTCCTTTGGTATTCTTTCTGAGGAACTTACCCTGTAAATTCCTACATGGTATCAGAGCTATTTGAGGGCTGCGTCCGTTGGTGATCCAAATCTGAAGCCAGTAGAACTGCATCCGACTACCGTTTCCTAGATCTACTGTTTCTGACTGCTTTCGGGCCGAGAGGACTGCTCTGTTGTGTTGGGAGCATCTGTTCCAGTGAGGAACCCCTTTCGTTTCACTCGAAAAGGTTTCTGGTAGCCCTAGCTGCGTCATTTTTAAGATCTAGAGGTATACAGTGTTTATTTGCAGTTTACAGTTATTTTCTCTCTGTTTATTTCGGTTTCAGTTTATTTAGCCTTTTTATTACCGGATCTATACCTTTCATTTCTGCGTATGCTCTTTGCCCTGCGACTCTGTGCGATCTGGGCAAATCAGAAACAGAAAGGAAGGATTTTTCTCATGCGTATGCTCTTTTCCCTGCGCCTTAGTGTGATCTCGGAAAATCAGAAACATTGAGAAAAATATTTAGTTTTCGGCTAAAGCTAACTTTGAGCCGCAAGGTTCATTTTTGAAAATATTTAGCTTTTCGGCTAAAGCTAACTTTGAGCCGTAAGGTTCGTTTTCTTTGCATGTCCGTGTTGGGTTTTGTGTTTTTTGTTTTGTAGGGAAAAAGAGCCTTCTCAAAGCAAGCACGCAACCCAAAGCTTCCCCCCCCCCCCCCCTCTCTCTCTCTCTCTCAAACTTTTTGTATAGCTCAATTGGTTCAAAGCTATTCTAAGAGAGTAGAGGTCTTGGGTTCAAGTCTCCATTTTGTGGGGGCGGACTTTTTCATTTCCGCACATTCCCGCATCTCGTCGACAACTTCAACAACTGTTTTTCAAAAAGCCATAACTTCTTCATCCGGAAGCTGTTTTCAGAGCCGTTTTTTTTAAACCAGCCTAATTTTTCGAGATCTATCCATTGGAACACTTATTTGCAGCATCTTTAGCTTTGGTTTCCATTGAAATGGAAATTCAATACCAAGTTACCCTTGACAGCACCAACTACTTCCAATGGTTGTCCTACATTGAGGATTTACTTAGAAGTAAAGGTCTCTACAGAATAGCCTCAGGCCAAGAAAAGAAACCGAAGGATGAAGATAAGGCTGCTAAATGGGAAAATAGGCAAGATCAAGCACGTGGATTGATAGGGATGTCTATTTCTCCAGATCTTAGATTCCATATTGCAGAACTTGATACTCCTGATGAAGCAATGAAACAAATCAATAAAGTTTTTGGGATTAAAAATGAACTTAGAGCCCATCAACTTGAAAATGAGTTGCTTACATTGGACCCTAATAATTTTTCTTGTATTGAAGATTTCTTGTCCAAGTTCAAGACCCTTAGATATCTCTTGGAAGGTGTCAAGGTTAAGAAAGAAGATAGTAACCTTATCTATTCCATTCTTACTAAGTTGGGACCAGCCTACTCTGTGTTTGTTTCCACCTTCCTTTCTACAAGAGAAGCCTTCATTTCTCGAGGAACAGACTACAAGTCCCCTTCCTTTGACTCTTTTTGTGATTCTTTAATAAGAGAACAAGAAAAACTCTTACACCTTGGTCTTCTTAATCTTGGAAACTCTTCCAAGAAAGCGTTAGCCGCCCAGCAGCAACCAAATTCAAAGAATCCTAAGAAGTCATATCCTAAAAAGAATGGTCCTAAACCAAACAAGGGTCCTAAGCAATTTCAGCCCCAAAATGAAAAATCATTTCAACAAAATGATAAGAGAAATAAAAACAAAGGGAAGAAGACTGATAGACATTGCAATTTTTGTAATCGAGATGGCCACTTAGAATCAAAATGCTTTAAGAAGATGGAAGCCTTGGAAGCAGCAATGAAGAAGCATAACATCCATTTGGGGCAATCTTCAACTTCAACTTCATCTTCAGGAATGGCACTTTCTGCATGTGGTTGTCAAGCATCTCGGTCTGACTATGCATTAAATGTATCTTCTTCTTCTCATTCTCATGAGTGGCTCATTGATTCTGGAGCTTCTTATCACATGGCCAAAAACAAAGCCATGTTTTCTTCTTTAAATGATTGTAACACCAAAAATATATATGTTGGTGATGATAGATCTCTTAATGTTGTAGGGACTGGAACTGTTCATCTAGACAATGGTCAGTTTAATGATGTATTATGTGTTCCAACCTTATCCTGCAACCTTCTATCTGTATATCAGATAACTCATTCAGGTGAGGGTAAAATCGTTGAATTTTCACCTCATGATGTTGTAATCAAGGACTTAAGAGATCCTAAACAGATTTTGGCTATTGGCATTGCTGATGATTCTACAAGGTTGTATAAGTTTCACAACTTTGGGTCATCAAATCTTCCCTCAGTATTTGTTGCTCATAACGATGAAGTGAGCAAACTTTGGCATGAGCGATTTGGTCACTTAAACTATCGCTCCCTTCAGCATCTATGTAAAGAAAATATGGTGACAGGTCTTCCTATGGTATCTTGCAGAGATGGTGTTTGTTCCGGATGTGTACTCGGAAAACATCATTGGGACAGTTTTGAAAAACGTGCCTCTTGGCACGCCTCAGCCCCTTTACAGCTTGTGCATAGTGATTTATGTGGTCCACTTCCAGTTGTGTCATTCTCTGGCTGCAAGTATTTCTTAACTTTCATTGATGATTTCTCCAGATGCACTTGGGTATACTTCTTAAAACTCAAGAGTGAAGTATTTAACACTTTTTTGGCCTTCAAGGCCTTTGTTGAAAAACAATCTAGACATCAAATTCTTAAGTTAAGATCTGATAATGGCGGAGAATATGTTAAAAACACATTCATCAACTATTGCACTGAGAATGGAATTCAAATGCAACATACTATTCCATATACTCCACAACAAAATGGTGTAGCTGAAAGGAAGAATCGCACCTTAAAGGAAATGGCTAATTGTATGCTACATCTAAAGGACTTGGTCTTAGTTTTTGGGCAGAAGCAATTAACTGTGCAAATTACATAATAAATCACACTCCTACTAAGGCTTTAAAGAATATCACTCCAGAAGAAGCATGGAGCTCAATCAAACCAGATGTAAGTCACTTTCGTGTTTTTGGAAGTGAAGCGTGGGCCCATATTCCAGATGAAAAGCATAAAGCTTTAGAACCTAAGAGTGAAAAATGTACTTTTGTTGGATATTCTGAAGATTTCAAAGGCTATAGACTTATTCCATTTAAGTCCAAAAATGTTATCATTAGAAGAGATGTAAAATTTGATGAAAATATATCGGCCTGCGAGCCTAGTCCGGCAGATGTGCCACCTCTCCCTATCTCTTCTACCTTTGAAAACATTTCTTCTTCAGATGATGAAAGTGAGGATGACAATCCTCCCCCACCATATCAGGATCCTCCTTCAGCTCCTGAGCTTCCAAAATGGGTTCGTGCTACTCGAGATGCAGCAGGTGATCTTGCCGGTGATCCTACAGATCAGCGACGCACACGTTCTCAGTTCGAGAGAGCCTCTTCTTTACTGGCTCAAGCTCCAGTAAATTATGATCCTGACACCTTTGCAGAAGCTTCAGGCCATCCAGATTGGGAAGCAGCTATGAATGAAGAATATCATTCATTATTGGCAAATGATACATGGGATCTTGTTCCTCTACCAAAGGGACGAAAACTTGTTAGATGCAAATGGGTTTACAGAACCAAGTATGGACCAGATGGGAAAGTTGATAAACATAAAGCTCGTCTTGTTTCTAAAGGTTTTTCACAGGTTGAAGGCATTGACTACACTGAAACCTTCTCCCCTGTTGCCAAAATGAACTCTATCCGCCTTGTTCTTTCCCTTGCTGCCTCTTTCAAATGGGAAGTCCATCAGATGGATGTTAAATCTGCCTTCTTGCATGGGGACTTGCATGAAGAAATCTATATGGAACAACCCATTGGCTTCATACAAACAGACTCCAGCCTTGTATGTCGACTTAAGAAATCCCTTTATGGTCTCAAGCAAGCTCCTTGGGCTTGGTATGGTAAAATGGATAGCTTTCTTTTAGAATCTGGCTTTTCTAGGTGTCATTCTGACAATACTGTCTACACCAAGAAAGTGGGCAACTCTCTTATCATCCTTGTTCTTTATGTTGATGATCTTATCCTTACTGGTAGTGATCCCAACCTTATAAACCATGTGAAGTCTAGCCTTAAAAGGAAATTTGAAATGACAGACTTAGGACACTTACACTATTTTCTCGGTCTTCAAGTCTTGCAATCCAATGAGGGTATTTCTCTTTCCCAGTCCAAGTATGCCTGTGATATTCTACGCCATTTTCACATGGAAGACTGTAATCCAGCCCCTTCTCCCTTTCAGTCTGGAGTCAAACTTTCAGTCACTTGTACTTCTCCTGAAGTTGATGCTACCTTATACCGTCAACTTGTAGGAAAACTTTTGTATCTAACCCATACTTGTCCTGACCTTTCCTTTGCTGTTGGCCTTGTTGCTCGGTTCATGCAAAACCCCCGTGAAAGTCATTGGAAAGCAGCTAAAAGAATACTTCGTTATGTTCGAGGTACAGTTCAGTTTGGGATTCATTACAGTGCCGAAGCATCTCCTCTATTGGTTGGTTTCACTGATTCCGATTGGGCTGGTGACCCTGATGATCGGAAGTCTACTGCCAGTTATGTGTTCACTCTTGGTTCAGGACCTATTACATGGGCTTGCAAGAAACAAGGTGCCATTTCTCTTTCATCAACACAAGCAGAGTATCGTGCTACCGTAGAAGCTAGTAAGGAAGCCTTGTGGCTTCGTCAGATCCTATCAGAGTTTGGCTTTGAGCAGCAGCATCTGTCTACACTTTGGTGTGATAATCAAAGTGCCATTCAGCTATGCAAAGATCCAGTCCAACATCAGCGCAACAAACACATTAAACTGCACATGCACTTCATCAGAAAGCTCATTCACGACCATGTTCTTGAAGTGCAATATTGTTCAACAGATGATCAAGTTGCAGACATCTTCACAAAGGCTCTCACAGAGGCAAAGTTCACTAAACTTCGATTTATGGTTGGAGTTCAGGAAGTTGTCACTAAGGGGGGATAGGCTCTAGTGCCTCCTTCCTTCTCCTATTGTGTCATATTTGTAAATCCTTCAATCCTATCCCAAGTTGTTCTTAAGGGGGGATGTTAGGATATTCCGACACATAGGAAATAGTTAAGTACAACTTGGTCTAGTATAGAGTTAGGTATAGAGTTAGGTAAAGTGTGTTTCTTTACCGTTGTACATTTTGTAACTTACAATCCGATGGTCACGATATGTAGTGATCCGACGATTCATTCTCTCCTCGGTATTACCGACACTTGATCCGTGGCTGGACACCCGATTGGTCCATGATTTCTATTTAAAGCGCATGGAGGGTCATTTGTAGGGTAATCCGTGCATGAGAGAAACATATGTAAATTTTCATTCTTTTATTAATAAATTTCCTGAAGTGGCCGCGTTGGCTCAAGCCGTGGACTGTTTCCCTCTTTGAGGGTTTTAACCACGTCAAAAATACTGGTGTATTGATCTGCGATCTGGTTGTGAGTAGTGTCCTTTGGTGTTCTGTCTGAGGAACTTACCCTGTAAATTCCTACATTCCTTAGGAGGCCCATTTTAGACCTCAAATTTCCACTAATGCAACATGTCCTAAGTTATGAATATGAGACTGAAATAAACTACACTTATTGATTTTGGCATACAACTGATACTCTCTCAACAATCTCAATACTACTACCAGGTCCTCTGCTTGCTCCTCTTGATTCTTGGAATATATCAATATATCATCAATAAACACTATCACGAACTTGTCCAAATAAGGACGCAACACACTGTTCATCAAACAGATGAAAGTGGTTGGATCATTATTATGACCAAAAGGAACCACCATAAGATCACAATTCCATACCTAGTACGTAATGCAGTCTTGTAGATGTCTTATTCGTTGATGTGCACCCGATGATATCCTAATCTCAAATCAATATCTAATAATACTGAGGCTCCCTTTAGTTGATCAAACAAATCATCAATCCATGACAAAGGATATTTTTCTTCATTTTCAGCTTATTCAACTACATGTAATCAACAAACAATATGAGAGTACCATCCTTATTCTTTATAAACAACACTGGTGCACCCCAAGGTGATACACTTGGCCTTATCTATCCCATATCCAACATTTCCCTAAGCTACAACTTCAATTCCATCAACTCTAGAGAACTCATCCTATAAGGTGCCTTTGATGTTGGTGTTGCTCCTGGCATCAACTCAATAGAAAAGTTCACTTCCCTATGAGGCGATATCTATGAAATGTTTGTGGGATACACATCCTGAAACTACTAAAAAACAAGATACCTATTTAGGACCTCATCATATTCAACGTCCTTCCCTTTGTCACTGGAAATATGCATTGCAAAAAATACACAACCTTTCCTACAGCTCTGCTTAGCTTGCATAGTTGTAACCCTTCTTACTGATGTAGGATTCTTCTTTCCCTGCAAGATTCTCCTTTCTCCATCATCATTGAGAAACTCAATAGCCTTCTCATAAAAATCTAACTTGGTCATATGACTAAAAAACCAATCCATACCCAAAAGCATATTATATGATCCCAAAGGATGCACATTGAGATGTGTTAAAGTAGGCATACCATTAAGCTCAAATTCACAGGCTCTCACCCAATGATGAAATATTTTCTTGGTCCCTGTAGCCAACTACACTAAGCAGGATTCTCCTTTCACTTTTTTACTCAAATGGCACTGATCCACCAGGTAAGGAGTAACATAACTATAATTATATATAGGATCAATCAAAATGGAAAAAACTCAATCACAAAGCTTACCTTCCATCTCAATGATGGATGCCTCATGATCTTCCTTCCTATTATCAAGTGCTACGTAGATTTTAGGAATGATTTGACCAACATCCACAACTACTTTTGCCTCTTGAGCATTATAGATTTAAGGCCTTCCACCCTAGTACAATGGAAATTCCTTCTCTCAGTGATCTTTACCACAAATACAACAGTACAATGGTCACCTATCATTACGTTTATTCTGCTTCTCATGAAGCTGAGACCCATTTCCTTTCTTAGTTTCATTAAACTTCTTGTAAGGAGCCTTGTTTTCTTTCTCACATGTATCTTGACGCTTTCCTCACTTTTGAGACCATTTTCTCTTAGCCTTCTCATTCCCTTTCCAATCATGTTTATTCTCAAGCTTTCACTTCAACTACTCATAATAATGCTTCAATTTCATGATGGATTACTCAAATGACCGAGGCTCATCAAACTCAATTCATTCTCTGAATTGTATTGGAAACCCACTGGCGAATCTTTGAATCTTTTCTTTCTCTTCCTCAATATAAGGCACATACCTCAATAGCTCCAAAAATATGCTAGTGTAGTTATCATTTGTCATAGAACCCATAATTAGCTCATCAAACTCCTTGGCCCTGTCATCATATTATCTTTCAAACAAATATTTCTCCTTGAAAATTCTTTTGAACTCATCCCAAATTGGCTCCTCTTCTTTAATACTTGTGATATTCTTCACATTTTCCCACCAAATATTTTATTTCCCTTTGAGACTAAAGGTGGCTATCTTGTCTTTCATGTTCTTTGAATAGTCATGCAATCTAAATAACTTCTTCCTTCCAAGAAGCCATGCTTTTATATCTTCTGATTTCTTCATAGCTCCATCAAAACTAAGGGGATTAACTTTCTTAAACACCTATGGAAATTACTCACTACTCTTATGGTGTTGGTAGTGATGACGATGATGTCTCTTAGAAGAATATCTAGAATAAGCCCCATACATTCCAATCCTCGTATAAAGTGTACCGAGAATCTGCCACTCTTCACTATATCCTCCCTGTCTAATGTGTGTCTCCTCTAAGACCTACTGCCATCTGCCCCATCAATCTTCTCCTCCTGCCTATCTCCATGGTTGACCTCGATTTGTCCTTACTTCTACAACTTTGAAAGAATATGTAGGATCATCGTGTTAACCTCTACCTACTTTTCCTATTCTCTAGAAATCCTTTCCTGTGCCTCAATCAACCTTTTATTATTTTCCTTGCAACTTCTGAGATTTTACCTTAAACACCTCAATGTATTTTCTATATTAGGAGAATACTCTTCTCCTTTTTGTTCAACTGACTTTTCCCATTACATGGAATTCACATTAGGCCTATAATGGGAGTCATGTAAATTGTATTCCACCATCCTTCTGTTCATATTTGGCCTTCTCTTTCCTACAAACATGTCATCTTAGATAAACCAATTTGAAACTTAATCAAAATCATCCCTTAATGAATTTCAAGGGAGGCTATCATATCTGCACAAATCAGTCCATATTAGCATGACACACACATATATAGTGACATCATATCAACATCTCAACATCATCCATGAAGACATAAAACTACAATAATAATCACATGCACGATAACTATAACCATCCCAATGCATTCATATTAGGAAAATATATAATTGACATGCACGCATAACCATATGCATTTACCATGAGGTCCAATGCTGTAACCTCACTCTGATACTAATCTGTAACCCCCCTCCCCACATCTACTCGCTTTTACAATCTCCCTGGGGTAAACATGAGTTGAGTGCTACTATAACATGACTCAACCTCCAAGTTCTAGTTATGGAAGTGGGGTCTACAAACTGAAATCTTACTTCCATCCCTCAAGACCTACAGATCACTCAAGATCATGACAACCAACCTAGGTGATCAATCCCTAAGTTGGAACTCTTTTTCACTGGCTCAATTCCACAACCACACCCTTGACACACTATTCATGTAGGGATGAAGCTCCAATCGCACCCACAAGCCTGCCTACCAGCGGTTATGACCCAAACTCCTTATTTTTGTGTCGATGGTTGTGAGATTTGTGCCACTTTTTTAGTCTAGCCTCTAGAACACTGTCTAGAACTGCCTATAACTTTCCAAAAACATAACTAAGATGATAAAAATGTGAACCATTCAAAACTTGAGCAAGACATTGACCTAGACATGCCTAGTACATGATAGACATTTTGTTAAACATATGGTATACATGAAAGCTACAGGTCATGAATGCATATCTAAACACAAAATTTTGATCTTCATCTAAGAATTGTTAAGAAGGCTCTATGCCCTATCAATCTAGTTGTAACAACACTTGTTAGCCCATGCATTCATCAACCATTCAATAAATTATAGAATCATGAACAAGACCCATAATTAGAGCACATCATAGAACCATGCATATAACTAGCGTATAACCAGAATACAAATCATGAAAAATATGTTATAAAATAATCATAATAAAAAGTACATGTGCTCATTAATCACATTAGGAAAATAACCCATAATAATATATGAAAATCCCAACCAAGTCAGGGACTTCCGCATACCATCCAACCATAGATTGGGTTGAACCAAATGTTTCTTTCAGCCAATCATCCCCATGCCCCATTCCAAGCATGAATGTGGGATCTCATGGGATAAACCAAGACATAACCAAATAGCGAATCTATAATTTCAACCACCTCCACCCTCAAGCTACCATGAACTCGCCTAGACTAGTCTCGAGATCACAAAACCAAACCGAGCTTGGATGCCTCTGAATTTCTTCACCATACCTTGAGGAATTTTCCTGTCTCCACCCATGTGTCGAGGGATTCTCAGAGAAATCCATCTCCACCTCTGACCCTTGGTATTTACTTGAGACCGCCTCACTTGGATCCAAAACCTTTCGATAATCCAAAGCTCAACCAATAATGAACCCCATCACACCATGGTTATCTAGAAAATGACAAGGCGAGGCTAAAATCATTGTCTAACCAATCAAAACCCATGATAATAACAACAAATGAACCAAATAATAAAATACATACATCATGCAATCATACTTCAACAAGGAAATTACACATGCAACTTGTTACTTGCAAAATTCTCTTGTTGAATTTGTTGATCCAACCTTCTCCTTGTGCTCCCTTCCTTTCCATTGTTTGTCCTTTTCTTTCCTTTTCCCTTCCTTCGCTTTCCTTTGATTTCTTTTTCTCTCTTCTTGGAGATCTCTCTCTCTATCTTTGAAAAATGGTCCCAAGACAAAACTGACAAAAGTTGTGAACTCTTTCTCTGATGGCCTTTTATCATTGATTTCCCATTTTCTTTCATTTTCCTTCGTTTTTCCTCTAATTTCCCTTGCATGCATATTTGTGTCTCTTCATCTCCCTTTTCTCCTATTTTTTGTATTTCTCATAATTAAATGCCATTTTTTCCTCTTTGTCTTTTCCCATGCCTTTGGGAATTTCCATAACCATTAATAAACAACAAGTGATGCCCACTATATTGTCTTCCCAACATTCAGCTTGGAATACATTCCCCATGACCTTGGTCTTATTATTTTTTCCTTTAATATCCTTTATTACATTAAACTTTAACCTGAGGTTGTTACAAGGAAATTCTAAAATGGCCCAAGTTTCCTTAAAGCACATACGAGAATAAGTTTTTTAATTTTATTATTATAATTAGTATTATATGTTCCTAAAGGTAAAAGGCTCAACATATTTTTTTCATGCCATATCCATAAATTATTATAACCATATTGTATTGTTCCTTTGTCATGTAATAGGAGGCACGCTTTGACACTTTCGATGTATTGCAAGGTTGACTAGGCGATCTGAATTTCTATTTTCAAAGCCGAGGTTTTTGTTTGCTTCATGTTGTTGAACTTTATGGTAAAATTCTTGTGGTTCTTTATACATGTTATGAAATATATGTTAGTAGTGATGGAGTTTGTGTTTAAATGGAATATGAAAGGTAGCAATGGAAATATTACACGGGCATATGTTATCGAGGTTGGGACATTATTTGTTTTATTTGTATTATTGAAAGCTTCTGCAAGGATATTATAATGTAAGATTGGAGGTGGAAATTAATGTTAAGAGTAATGTTTTTATGTTAAAAAAAATTGATGATAATTGAAGATTGGGAGTTTGTGTAATATTCATGTTTGGCTTTTAACATTATGCCACTTGGAAAAATCATCAAAGGTCCTAACTAAAAATGTTTGCTGCAACTTTCATGATACATGGATTTGCATAAGATCTATGTCATATTAATTATTACCATTCCTCTCCGTTGTGTCGATTTAAGTGTTAAATTTTTATTTGTCGACATGGTTTAACAGTCATTTACTTCACCTTAATCCTCCACTTATGAAAATTGCCACCTTGTCTCCACAACATGCCATTCATAGCTTACTTGGCACACCTCCATTTGCAATGACTCATGTTCATACTGTTGTAGGTCATATGTGAAATTTGGGTATCAAATTGTCGGAGAATGAAATCGCCCATGTTGTCACTTCCCATTACTATGGCATTTACTACCACTACTCGAGTTGCAATAACAACTTTCCATATTTCACCTTACCTAGGGAATTCCATGGTATTAGTGATGTGTGTTTTCATTGGTCCCATTTATTCCCACTCAAACCACCTAAAACTATTTCCAAAGGCTTGAGGAGAAGAATGGAAAACCTTGGATTCTAGAGAAATTGTTCTTGGGCGTGCTAAATTCATTAGTATGAGTTTTTATAATAGAAACAGGGGTAGAGGAACAAATAACATAGATATAAATCTTGGAATAAGAAGGGAATGAAGGCCTAGGGTTTTTGTTCATTTTCATGGGGATTTGAAGAAGATGAGGAAACTGCTCCAAACTAGCATAGAAAACCTAACTTTCCAGCCTATCACTCAACCCAATTCTTAGCCTCAATAGGTTCCCATCCCTAATAGGCCAAGCATTGGTATCTCTATGTTGCCTTAGATGTCTACCCCTCTTGCAATTCCAAATAATGATGGATGGAAAAATGTTATCCAGGAACCGCCATTATATTCTATCTAAGGTTGGCCAACATTTTCATTTCCTCCTCCTCCCCCTCTAGAGGAAAATGTGTCACATCACCCACAATTTGTTTCCTCACGTGTTTTGAAATCTCCACAGGCATCACCTCAACTTTCGAATCTTGCTAATCAACCTCCTCCATCAACAACTCAAATTTATAGACATAATGTTATCCTTTCTCAGTCCTCCAAGCATGCTACCTAACCACCTCAACTTGTTTCTAGCAACAAAATAAAAAAGGAAAAAGTCACCTGGCCTAATTCCTCTCATGATGCTTCTCACTATATGACATCCCATCCCTGCCAACAAGAGCAACAGGTTGAAATTTCTCCTTCTCATAGATTAAAATGACAATTCATGAATATTTTCAGTTTGATTTTGATGAACAGAATGACTATGTTTATTTATGTTATTGTTCAAGTTACTTTTCAAGCACAAACTTACACATAATTATATCAATTGTATTCTTACATGGATGACACATCAAATTTATTTATGGATGGAATTTTTGAGGTTTTTTTGTGATATATATGCGTTATATTCTTTAAAAGATGCATGAACCTTTTGATATATATTGACTATCATAATGATAAAATATGGAGACACAAGGAGTATTTTGGATATACGAGGTGATTTTATGTTTTTGATTGATGGTGATGGTTTTCACATATATATGCACATATGATGATCACTTATTTTTATGGAGGCATGGGAGCCAAGTTTTGATTATGCATACTTTATGGAATTTTTGGTTAATTTATTTTCTAGATTGTATCACACATGTTATTTACAGTGATTAGCTTTTTCTTGGTTAAAAAGTCAAATTAAATTACTTATGTTATTGAAAAATGTGGTCCCACCTACTAGAAAAATTTAATATAATAAGGATAAGTTAATTTCTTTACATTTCCCTTTAGAACTCTTGCTCTCACACTCCAATTAATAATTGACTAGAAAACATATTTTAACAAATGACCAGAGTGTCCAACTATCTAATGACTTTGAAGGAGCACAAAATATGGAGAGAGATATGAAGGACAGGGACAAAATACTGCAATGATAACACTGCACAAGTTTAAGCTTTCATGCATCCCTATTTAGTTTAATATTTTTTGACTTATAAGGTGATGAACCAGTAAATGGAATCAAATTAGTTTTGAAGGGAAAATATTTTCTGATAGGTAACTCCACTCATTCTTTAGACACGTTATTTTAGGAAATTTGATTTTCTATCATTTCACTTGTTGTTTGAAGGCATGGTTTTATCTAACGAGTTCTAATAGCCATTAATTTTGCAAATAAATAGGTGGTCTACCCTTATATTAGAGCATCTGAAGATGTTTTAAATGTTGTCTCATCATTTATTTTTCTTTCTTGGACTTTTGTATATGATTTTTCACATTTGAGATGTTTAGAACCTGATTTGGTCAATGGAACTTTGCAAGAATTTGCCTTTTTTATTATGTTGTATTCAAAAACTTTTTATTAATAAAAATAAACCTTTATTCTCTATATTTTATGTGTATAATTTTCACAAAATTTCATATTTTTATTGGAAATTTATTTTCTTTAATATGTAATTTAATGCAGTTGGGGCTCTATAATGATTTTAGGCTCTACAATGGTTTGAGACTCAGGAAACCTTGAAAAACATATTAGTTTGTTAATTTCAATGTCTGGCTTTTTCAGTGCATGTTTGCTGATTTTTAATTTTCATATTTACATTTCATAATCTTCATAAATTTTCATGCATCACTTTGTATATATTAAATAATTTTTTTTTAATTTCTATGTAAATACTTATCCATAAAAAGGAAACTTATAAATAAATCATAAAACTAATCACTTCACTGAGGCATAAAATTCTAAGTCGGCTTGTCCCAGTATCTCACCCACCCTAGTGAGACTCTAGGATGTGATAGAGAAAAGCTTAAAGAACTCTTCTCCATCAACATATCTTTTGGTGACTATACCAAAGAATGATTAATTCCCTCATAATCTCTAATTTGTCTTGAATTCATGATTGTTCAATATTCAAAACAACCTAATATTGAATTTCATTTGTGTGATCAAAGTAGCATTGCTCATTCATTGCTTGATTTTATCCTTTGAAACATTACTTCTAATGAAGAGTTTGCTTGAAATTGGGCTATCATCTCTTGAGACACTCAATTGCAAGATCAATGGGAAGATTTCCAAATATGAATTCAAAAGCGTGAAAAATTAGCTCATAGATAGTTTTTTAATCCATATTTATCGTCCATTATCTTCAAATCTAATAAATGACCATTCAATATAATCAGCAATCAAATCTCATCCCAAAATTGAATGATCAAATAAACATCGCCAATTCTTTGTTTGATTACATTTTGTTCAACACCCTTACTATTAATCAATTAAATCATGATTGGGTTGTAGTTGCACAAGAGATTGAATTTTTTTACGAGCAATAGTTTTAATTAATCAAAAACATGAATGAGAATGCCAACATGTAGACGCCACTCAACAATAGTCTTCGTATGAGTAGTGAATCTTGATCCTCTAGATGTATAAGAGGAAAAACCCTTGAATATACTCCTATAGATGAAATTCAAAGACATAAAGTCATCTTAGAAGTTGAAGCTCAATATCAATTTTTACGATGTCTAACTAGTTCTTCTAGGACTACCTCTTCTACAAGATGCATAATTTCATGAACTTAGAATGAATATTCCTCTAAAACCCAGGGTTCCACAACCTCTATTTCTTCTTCATCAACTTCAGCCTCAATTTCCACTCCCATTATATCTATATTAGGTCAATTTATTCATCTTTCACTCCTCATTAGTTAACCACCAACTCTGCAAAAGTAATTCGCAAATACAAATTGTTTTAATTCAAAGAAAATATTAATGATACTCCTTGGCATGTGAAATATCCTCTAAACTTAGCACTAGTTATTGCACATCTTCCTAAATTTAAAGAACATTTACCTAAGTTCATATTTGATGGAACCATAACTACAAACAAGAATTTAATTTCATTCTCTAATGCTTACCACAATATTCGTGCAAATGATAATGATGCTTGTAAGTGATTATTTGTGAATTCCCTCAGGGGAAAAGTTGCTACCAATTTCTTCAAACTGCACCCAAAGGCCTTCTCAACATGGGAAGAGCTTTTCTACAGGTTTAAATCTACATATGAGAAACCTATAAATCCTATTGATATCTTATATGATTACAAAAATGTGTCCTATTTAAAAGGAGAAACCATTAAATCACTTAACCTTCATTTTACAAAATTATATAATCACATTCCTGAAATTATTCACTCTTAAAATCAACCAACCATTATGCACTAGTATAGTCCATTGTCCCCGCCTTACTGTTAGTGGTTGGAAGAGAGAAATGCTACTATTCTTGAGGTTTCACTCCAAATTTGTCTAGAATATGAGGAACAAATTTGCAGGATCAATTTTCCTTTAGAGGGTTAAGCCAATCAATCTTATATGAAATCCATCCTTTAGCTCATACAAGGCAGGAGAAATATATTAATTTCATGCGAAATAAAGCTTAACATACAAGATCAACCAAAACCCTCTTCTTTAACACATGTTCATGCCGCATAACAAACATATCAATCAAACCCCTTGTTATCTCACCCATGGTGTAATTTATGTGAATAATACCACAATGAGAAAACTTGTCAAATTCAAATTAGCACGAGAGAAAGGATATTTGGAAAAAAGACATAACCCCATTGTGGTAACCCTATACTAGATTGTTAATGAGGAGGTGATAGCTGTTGAGACAATAAGTGCTTTCAAAGCTCGCAATGCTAGAAATCAATTTTCGAAACAACCTAAAAATCCAAGAGTTTCAAATCCCTTAGTCTCCCATCCCATTGTAAACATAAATTCCACCTTTCAAAAACTTACATTCTTCTATATCCTCTTTATCTTCCACGTTCCCTAAATTCAAAATCCTAAAATAGATGGCCAACATCAAAGTTGATGCCTCCTTACATGACATGGAAACAATTCCTCAATAAAAAAGGTATTTCAAGGGATTCCTTGAAGGAAAAACACCTGAACCAATTAATGACTTAGTAATCCAATCAGAAAAAGAATGCCATCAGGATAAAGTCCTTGTTGTTCATAATACTTCAACTTCTCTTAGTAATCTTCTTTTTTACATCTCCATAAAACTCCATGATAAAATAACACATTGTTGCTTGGTTGATGGAGGCATCAGACCTAACATAATTCCTGCCTAAGGTCATAATGGAATAATTAGGTTTGTATTGTTCTCAAGATACCCCAAGGAAAGGACTTGCATTCAACAAATATCTCCAAGAAATGATCGATCAAATCAGGGATATCACACTAGTTTTCTGTGATCATCCCTCAATTAGGACTATTAAGACAGAAGTCATGGATATGTCAATCTCTAATTATTCAATAATTTTGGTAATGGATTGGAAATTATGGACTAGGGGCCACATTTAACTTGATGGCTCACATATGACCCAACCTAAAAATGGCAAGAATGTTATTGTATATAGGGAAGGTCACATTATGCCATTCATCGAAAGTTTACCCCAACCACATGTTAACTATTTAGAAGAGGGAATTGGTGTGTACTCCCTCTTCACTAAAGATGCAATACCTCCTGCCATGTCGACCCATCAAGAAGACCAAATAAAAATTTTACACTTTGGTGGGGCCTCTTCTAATGAAGGTTATGACATAACTATTCTCTTGTACTCTCCTCTTGGAAAAATTCACCAATGCCCCTTTAGGATCGAATTTCAATTCACCAATAATATCACAGAATTTGAAGAATTTTTTTTAAGGGATAGAGCAAGATTTAACTTTGATTTCTAAGTATTGGACCACCTATGGAGACTCATAATTGGTTCTCAATTCAATAAAGAAAATATGTTCTCCTTTTAACAAGCTCATTAAAAGGTATACTCAAATCGCTTAGGAAAATGTCTGTGATTTTTTAACCTTTAATACTACTCACATTCAGAGAGAGGTTAATTCCATTATTAATTGATCAGTTGTATATGAAACAAGTCATCATCAAATTTTATGTAAAAAGCTTGATCTTGTCTTACAGTCTCTTTATAGGCGTTGTATCCCAAACAATGAAGAGGACTAGCAAGTCTTCTTTGACGATGAAATTATTTGTGATTTTATCCAAAACCATCAAATGAAGTAGGATGAAATTATATATTTGAGATAAAAAAGGTACCGAACTAGAATTTCACCCCTAAAAAGTTCCTTCTCACCAAGTGAATTCCCTAATCCCAAAGAAAAACATGGATAAGAATCTAAATGCCAAATTGGAGAAATAATTCTGATGAATATTAAAACCCTTGATGATCCAATGATACTACAAGCTGGGGCCCAATCCACCAAAGACGAGAAATATAAATTGATCAATTTATTCAAATAATTATCTAATGTATTTTCCTTGTCATATAAATATCTTCAAGGTTTTTATCCCAACATCATTCAACATGCCATTCCCTCCCTCCCTCCCTCCCTCTAATTCAAAAAAGAAATCCAATCTTTCATGGGATAGGTAATTTTTCTTTGCATTTTTATCAATTATTTTTCTAAATTAACTAAACCTATTCACAATTTATTAAAGTAAGATTGTGTTTTAAAATGGTATGATGTTGTGAAAAGATATTTCCCATCCATAAAATAATCCATTGCTTCTGCACTAGTGCTAGGAAATCCAAACTTCTCTAAAGGGTTTTCTATCTATACTAGTTCCACAAAGGAAGCCATTTTTGCCATCCTTATGTAGAAAAATGATCAAGGAAAAGAAAAACCAATTGATTTTATGATTCAAAGTCTTTATGATGATGAATTAAATAATATTTCATTTAAAAACATGGCTTTTACCTTGTCAAAGCAATTGATAAATTTTAGCACTATATCCTAGACAAGAATACAGAGGTAAGAGTCTTGTTACCTATTGTTAAATTTTTTCTCTCACAAACTTATCTTTCAAGAAAACCTTCTCATTGGTTTACCAAAATTCAAGAGCATGATCTCTCAATTATCACTATCAAAATAATAAAGGATGTGATCTTGTGCTTCACTGGGTTCAATATCCTGAACCTTGTGAGCCATAAAATGATGATGAATCCTCATCCACTCTATTTTTTAATCAATGAACAACAAGTTGATGTCGCAAATCACCCTTAGCATAAGGAAATAATCTATTATTTGCAAAATAAAAAATGTCTTGATCATCTTGATAAAATTCAATGAAGAAGGTTGTTCTTGTAATCTTCCAAATATTTGATCCTCAATAGCTTTCTTTTTCAAATATATTTCAATGGTTTATTGTTACGTTGTGTCAATGATGAATCTATTGATGGTACCTTAACATAGTCCCATGGTTCTACCCATGGAGGAATTCATATATATGGTCACATTGGGGCCAAATCCACAACACAAATTTTTTTCAGATACGACTATTATTGGCAAAAAAACTTTTTAAATTCATATAAATTTGTACATAGCCGCAAAGAGTGTCATCAAGCTATTCGTAAAGAGAAATTCCATGATATTCCTTTGAAAACTATTATATCTGATTTCCCATTCTCAATTATCTTTTTTTATTTATATAAATTTGTATAGAGCTACAAAGAGTGTCAGCAAGTTTTTGGTAAAGAGAAATTCATGATATGGCTTTGCAACGTATTATAGTTTAGTTCCCATTCTCAAAGCGGGGTCTTGATTTCATCAGACCAATCAATCATCCCTCATTTATAGGGAACATCTTTATACTCACTACAACTGACTAGTTCACAAAGTGGACAGAGGTTGTTTTGTTAAAGAATTCCCGGGATGAGAAAGTCATCATATTTCTTGAGAATAATATTATATCACAATTTTGTATCCCTCTTCATTTGATCACAGATAATGGCCCAACATTTATCTCTGTGTGATTCACCAAGTTTTGTGACAAATACAGGATTAAGAATTCCACCTCCTCTACCTATTACCCCCAAGGCAATGGATTGGTTGAATCTACTAATAAAAATATGGTGAAAATTCGAAATAAAATCATAAATAATAATCTCATAATTGGCACAATTTATTAAAATATTCCTTATGTGTTAATCACACAATCATGAAGTCAAGTACTAACACTTGTCCTTTCCAACTTGTGTATGGAAAAGAGGCATTCATGCCTATCGAACTTGAATTGACTTCATTACATCTCACCAGGCAAGCTA
Organism: Pinus tabuliformis; assembly: GCA_031772625.1. Taxonomy (NCBI): domain Eukaryota; kingdom Viridiplantae; phylum Streptophyta; class Pinopsida; order Pinales; family Pinaceae; genus Pinus; species Pinus tabuliformis. The sequence goes on from CM062819.1 coordinate 1,244,560,887, forward strand.
AAGAGATTAACTTTATCGATATTCCTTAGAGACAATTAACTTTGTTGGATTTAGAAGAGAAATGCAATCATTCTCTTGATGATCTAAAATTAAGAATGCAGACAGTAAAGAAATATTTTATAAGCAATATAAATCTATTAATTTCACTATCAACAAGAAAGTATTATCATGGGACTCTGCACACACTGAAAAGGGTAATCATCACAAATTCCAAAAGTTATGGATTGGACCCTTTGAGAATGTTGCAATTGTTGGACCTAATTCATATCTTTTAAAATATGAAAATGATCGCATCATGCCCTATACTATGAATGGATCTCATCTCAATCCATACATAGAAGTAGATCATGAATTAATCATCAAAATCACCACGCTTGCTTGTAATTATTTATTTTTTTCCTTTTATTTGGTTCACTTTCTTGATTGTTGTCTCATTTTATATTTTCTTTTAGTTTTATTTAGTTTTTTTACTAACTTTGTTTTGGTTAAGTTTTTTCTCACTTTTATTTTGCAGCCTCTAATTAAGTCTAGTGCCTTTTTCTATTATTAATGTTTCCTTCCTTGCATTGTTACAAAACTCTACTTCTTGTCTGCTTTGATTTTAAATAGGGCTTTTATATGTCTATATTTTGAGTATAGTTGGAAAGCATTTTAAACAATATAGAAAAACCTCCTCTGATATAATGTGTCTTAAGATTTACTTCTCTAAAAAGATTAACATGTTGACATATTTAACTTGTGAGAAGAAAATTCTCTAATACAGGGACAAGGAATCTTCATTTCGTCTAATAGTTGTATTGTAAATAAGCTTCATTTAATCTTATCATTCCCTACTACAGACCACCCTAGGTGTTGTCTTCTTCATCCTACTTCTCACATCCATTACATCATGTCCCCCAATGGAATCTCACACCCTACTCATTTGCAGTATAAGCTATTTAACTCTATAAACAAATATTTCTAAGTTTTGGTTTGTAATCTCCAAACCATCCTATGGAGTCACCAATGTTAACAAACAATAAAAAAAATTAAAAAATCAAACCGTTGCAAGTGTCTTCCCCATTCCCTTAACAATAAAATTAAATACAAATTTCAAAAAAACATAATGAAGAGAAAAACTAGTAGGTGGGACCCTACCTTAAGAAAACTTCTTTGTCATGTGCAATGATGTATGAGCAACAAGAGCTTCATAATTTCATTTACATTCAGTTTATGACTATGTTTGGGATGGAGGAATTTTTTTTATGCAAGGAAATTCTAAAATGGACCAGTTTTCCTTAAATCACATAATAGAACAAGTGTTTCAATTTTACCATTGTACATTAGTCTTATATGGTCCTAAAGGTCAAAGGTTCAACAGGCTCTTTTTGTGTTATCCATAAGTTATTATAAGCATATTATATTGTTCCTTGGTCATGTAATAGGAGGCACATTTTTATACCTTCCATGTATCAAAAGGTTGACAAGTTTATGTGAATTTATTTTTACAAGGCTAAGGTTGTTGTTCCCTTCATGTCATCAAACTTGATGGTAACTTTTATATGGTGCATTATAAATGTTATGAAATATATGTAAGTAGAAGCAAAGTTTTTGTTTAAATGGAATCTGAAAGATAGTAATGACAATATTCCATGGGAATATGGTATTGAGGTGAGGACATTATTTGATTTATTCTTATTATTGAAAGCTTGTGCATGGATTTTATAATGTATTATCAAAGGAGACAATTAATGCTCAGAGAAATTTTTGTTGTTAAAAAATGTGATGATAAGCGAAGATCCGAAGTTTGTGTGATATTCATGTTTTTCTTTTAACATTGTGCCACTTGGAAGAATGATCAAAGGGCTTACCTAAAAGTGTTTGGTGCAACTTTCATGATACATGTATTCTACACAACACCCATATTAGAGTACTTATTACTAGTATTCCCCACAATATGTCAATTTAAGTGTTAAATCTTGCTTTGTTGGTGTGGTCTGACAATAGTTTTCTTCGCCTTAATCCTTCACTCATAAAAATTGCCACCCTATCTCCTTGACATCTCAGTCATGCCTTATTTGGAACACCTCCATTTGCGATGATTCAGGTTGACACCATTGTACATCCTATGTGACATTTGGGTCTCGAACTATAAAAAAAATGTAGTTGTCCATGTTTTCACTTCCCATTACTCCAAAATTTACTACCACTACTCCTCAAATTGTGATTACATCTTGCTATATTTCACCTTGACCGTCGAATTCCAACGTATTGGTGATGTATGTTTGCTTTCGCCCCATTTTCTCCCTCTCAAACTTCCTGAAACTACCACTAGAGGCTTGAGGAGAAGAACGAAAAAATTGGATTCTAGAGCAATTGTTCTTGGACACGAAAAAAATCACCAATATGGTTTTTTATAACAAAAAAGGGGGAAGAGGAAGAAATAAAAGAGTTGTAGATATGGGAATGAGAAGGGAGAGAAGGCCTAGGGTTTATGTTCATTTTGATGAGTATTTGGAGAAATTAAGGTAGCTGTGCCAAACTAGCATAGTAAACTTAATTGGCTAGACTATCGCCAACCCCTTGCTCAACCTCAATAGCCTCACATCTATAATAGGCTAAGCATTGTTATCCATGTGTTTCCTCACATGTCTTTCCCTCTTGCAGTTCCAAATAATGACGGATGAAAAAATGTTATCTAGCACCCACCATTATGTTCTATCCAAGATTCACCAACATTTCATTGCCTCCTGCTCCTTGTAAGGAAAATGTGTCACATCACCCATAATCCACTGCCTCACATGTAAACTCTTCACAAGAAGCACCTCAAACTTCCAATATTGATAATTAACATCCTCTATCAACTCCTCAAATTTCTAGGAATACTACTATCCTTGCCCAACTTATTGCTTAGTCCTCCAAGCATGCTACCTAATCACCTCAACCTATTTCCAGCAATGAAATAAAAAAGGCACAAGTCACTAACTTTTATTTCTCTCATGGTTATTCTCACTATGTGACATCTCAACACTGCCAGCAGGAGAAATGGGCTGAAATTGCTCCTTCTAACATATTAAAATGACAGTTAATGAATATTTTCAGTTTTATTTTGATGCACAAATGGATTATATTTTATTTAGGCTACTATTTTAGTTACTTTTCTAATACAAAGCTACACAAACATATATTAGTTGTATGTGTACATGGATGATGCACAATATTTATTTATGGATGGCATTTTTGAGGTTTTCTATGATATAGTGGCTCTATATTCTTTAAAAGATGCATGTACCTTTTGAGATATATTGACTATCATGATTCTAAACTATGGAGAGATAATGAGTACTTTGGAGATACAATGTGCTTTTATGTTTCTACATGATTGTGCTGGTTCCAACATGTATATGAATGCATGATGATCACTTTTTTTTATGGAGGCATGGAAACCATGTTTTGATTATGCATATTTTATGGCAGTTTTGGTTAATTAATTTTCTGGATTGTATAACACATGTTATTTACAATGATTATATTATTTACATATGAATAATCATATTAAATGATTTATGTTATGGAAAAGGGGGTCTCGCCTACTATAAATGTTAATCATAGACAAGATAGGAAAGGTAAATCATTAAATTGCATTTACTATTAGTATCGATGTAAATTTATAAGACATTCTTGTGACTTTTGGATTCATATTCTAATGTCTCTTGGACTCCCTTTAACTGTCCAACTTCCACACCTTAACCCTTAGCGGATTAGGTTTCCAACATTCCCCGACTTAATCCGAAGGGGTATTTGTGAGTCCAAGAAGAGAGTTGCAATACAAATGTCCAAAATTGCATGACAGCACTAGGTTGAATGTGCACTCTGAAATGTTGGTATAAGGGGGTGGTTTAAGGATAACCACCAACACTAGAACGCTTAGTGCAGTTCCCAGAACTTTTCCAATGTTGGCAAGATGCTAAAGTCTTATGCTAGAGGAAGTGTCCCCTCTTGAGGCAAATTAATTACCTATCATTTAATTGTCAACCCGGGGGTTTTATAAAGCTTGCAAAGCGTGCGTGCACTATATATGCTAGAAATTAACTTCCAATTTAGATCAATATAACTACAAAACCAAATAATGACAAACCTAATTCACCTATTCTAATTCAACAATCAATTCAAAATAAATTATAGTACAATTATAGTACCTCATGCGGAATTGAAATCTTAATCTTTCACACTTGCAAGAATTGAAATCTTAATCTACCACACTTGCAGGAATTGAAATTGCATGAAATGAAATCTACTCTAAGGGATCATATGTGCATTATCAAATCAGGATCCTATGAAATGAATAATCAAAGCCACATGAAATGAAATGAAAGCAAAAACAATCATTCTTAACCTCTCACATAGGAAAAGATATGAAAACAAATAAAAACAATCGCTCTTAACCTTTAGATAGGAAAGTAAATAAAAACAATTGCTCCTAACCTCTAGATAGGAAAGCAAAGAAAAACAATCGCTCTTAACCTCTAGATAGGAAAGCAAATAAAAACAATCACTCTTAACCTCTCACATAGGAAAAGATATGAAAGAAATAAAAATAATCACTCTTAACCTCTCACACAGGAAAAGATATGAAATAAATAAATCTTAATCTATGAAAAAAAAAAATATTAATCTATGAAAATCAATAAATCTCACACATTGTATGTGGAAAATCCAAAATCATGAGAGATGGAAAGTTGAGAGACTCAAAATTCAAGCATAATCAAATAAAAGTGAACATCACTCATGATCATGGTGTCAAATCCAAATTCTATATTCAAAACATGAGCATTTCCAAAACTTTACACATGCCTTTGAAAGGAGGAGGCTCTCCTATTTATACAAAAACATAAGAAGCTACCTCATTAATGGAGGTCCATTATTCTCTCCCTAGATCCCTAGAAAATCTCATAGAGTTACAACTCAAATAGGTAATGATGAGACACATATACTCTTTGACCTCTATCCAAATCTTCTTCCATATCTTGAAGGGAATTCGAATTTGAGCATTGGAGGCCACTTAAAGATGCCTTGGAAGCTTCCAAATGACCTAAACATGTCATGAAACTCAAGCCACTTTTAACTATTAGCAAGTATATGTCATTTTTCTAAGTTTTAACCATTTAATTCAATTATAGTACTAGAAATCATTAGCTTTTGGAAAACACAAAGGTAACCCTATGTAATCATGTAAATGGAGGCTAATGAAAGACTATATGGCTATGGAGTTGCAACATGTGAGTGAAATGGTGGCGATAAACGTGAAAGTGGATGATATTTTGAATACATTTTGGAAACTTTACATCCCCAATTATTTAAAGAGGGAGAAGCTCAACCTAAAGAGAGAGTTCTCAACCCTACATAGATGGTTTAAGGCTAACCACCAACTAAAGACATGCTCAAGGGCATCTTTCTCTCTAGCTACAACTCAGGTTGTGGCTTAGTCTCACTTGATGTAGCTTTGAAGCTTGTATATGACCGTCACTTCCCCCTATCAGATACAAGGTCAGAAGATGAAGAGATTTCAACTGCAAGACTTTTCAATATTCAAGAACAAATATAGTTGTATGAGTGAAATATATTCTTAGCTATTGAAGCCCATTGCCATGAAGCGATCCATCCAAGATGAATTTTTGTTGTTGCAAGAATCTTGCTTTTCAAGCATCTTTGTGAAGAATGAATACGTTGACGACAATGCTTGCATGGATGAAGATGAAAACAATGATCTTTCATATGGCCAACTCGGTCACAGTGTTGTCATTTAACAACTTTTGTCTGTGAATGTGGAGGAGCAAAATCTGGAACAGGTGAAGGCAAATTGTCATGAAGAAACCCAATAGCTTGAAATTGAATGGGCTTGGAATAGTTTGGAATATGAAATGACACATCCTTTTCATATCCAAGACCAGTTCTCTACTTTTTATGGAAAAAATATTCGCAAGGTCTAATGATGGGATTGGGAAGCATATGCTGAATTTTTGCTTCTGCATTCAACTCTGCTCTTGAGATGGGTACTGCATCTGAATCAATCTTAATCTCATTGATATGATTACTTTCTAGCAGCTGATGGGAGTCTGTCTCAATTTTCTAAATAGAAATAGATTCAGAATGACAACTCTTCTGTTTTAATTTTTCTTGCTGAAGCTGAGATTCTAGTTGCAAAAAATCAATCTTTTCCTGTGCAGTTTGCAGACAATTTTTGATATCAAAAAGATTGTCCTTGTTGATGTTTACCATCCCATCAACAATGGACTGTATCAAAGTATTTAATAAGTCTAATACATCATAAATTAGAGCCATTTTCAAGACTTTAACACATAGACTCAATGTTTCAATCAGCCAGCAACAATCATTGTAATGCGCTATACCTAAACCAACATTCACTATATAAATCTTAAGCACTCAGAAAGCCGCATTCATTATAGTTTAACACACATATATATAGAGTTATTTCAATGCATTATACACCATCCTTTATATAGATTTATTTCAATGCATTATACACCATCCTTTAACTAAGGTAGCAAAGAGCATGAACATGTGAGGCTCCAACCATAAGCAACAAACTAGCATAACAAACTAGTGTCCAAGCTAAACCAGTGTACCAAACCAGTTCACCAACGTACCATTCCACCACACTGAAATGAACTACTGGAAGGAAACAACATACCGAGAGCAAGTTAATATGGTGGTTTCATGCTGCACTCAACATGGCTCAGTTCTCCAACTTGGAAAAGCTTCCTACGCTCAGCACCACAAATTTTAAGTTGCACAACACTTAGCTCCTTACGAATTGTCTTCAGCTACAGGTATGCATTTGAATCTTAATGACAACTCAATTCTTAGACACAGGGCACCTTTTCCTTTGTCTTTATTGATATTTTATGGCAGTATAGTACATCATACACCATTTATCACAGTTGCAGCGAACCATGATACGATCTAGCGCCTCGTGTCTGTGCAGTAACCTAAACTTCGGGAGTCTATCTCAAGGCTTGGCAGTCTCGGAAGAAAGGAGTTTTCCATGAACACATCAAGGCTTTCTCGAAAATAAATTGCACAGTCCCCTTTTGGCGGATTGCTCTCATGGCTTATAGGAAAATATATGAATCTCTTCCTCCCCTGGATTTTCCCCTGCCAAGCGTGAATATTTTGCCTACACTTCCAGATTATGTGGAACCAAAAAATACCATTGTCACGACCCTTCCAAATGGTACTCAAATGTGCATCTAAAAATTATTTGAGCCCCACTGCATCAATTGGATTTTACATTGATTGTGGTTCTGTGTATGAGACCCTATTTTCCAGCGGGGCAATTCACCTCCTGGAACAAATGGCATTCAAAACCACAAAGAACCGAAGCCATCTTCGGACGGTGCATGAGGTGGAAGCCATCGGAGGCAATGTTATGGCATCGGCATCCCGAGAATAGATGGGTTACACTTTCGATGCTCTCAAAACCTATCTCCCTAAGATGGTAGAATTGTTGATTGATAGTGTGAGGAATGCAATTTTTCTTGACTAGGAGGTTAAGGAACAACTAGCGAAAGTGAAATCAGAGATTGCAGAAATTTCGAACAATCTCGAAAGTTTGATTTTGGAGGCACTACATTTAGCTGGCTATGTTGATGCATTAGGGAACTCTCTCATGGCTCTGAATATGGTATAAACAGATTAAATGGCAAAATTTTGGAGGATTTTGTCACATAAAGCTATACTTCTCCACGCATGGTAAGCACAAAGATTGGAGAGGAAAACAGGACCTTCAAAAATTGTGTACGCCAAACAAACGCACAGAGACTGCTGCTATATCTCCTTCAAACAAAACAAAATCGACAGGAAACCATTCTTGAAATACTTCACAATAAAATTTCTTGGAATAGTACTTTGTTTGAGATAGAATTGACAGGAAACCATTCTTGAAATACTTCAAAATAAAATTTCTTGGAATAGTACTTTGTTTGAGATAGTTGCCAAGAGAGACCACGTCTGGGAAGAATATGGTTCCAAATGGTGTGGAAAAGCATTAGGGTATAGAGAACATTAAGAGAAAAGAAACGTTGAGCCAGAGTAGACTAGGTATGCAAAACATGCGTTCTCAATCACCTAGAGAATAAACTGTTGCACACTGCAATGGATCTAACAAATGGCATAAATGGACATAATTTTACAGTAATGTTCTTCCTGACACTTAGAAACTCGACAGAGGCAGAATTGGTAGTTTTCTAAGTAGGACCAGGGCATTTTGGCTAAAAATGGGACCCACACATTTTGGTTGGCGACAAAAATAGGATATGGTCAAGCGGAAATGGCTGACCTAACAAGCTAAGAAAATGTCAGAAAACCTAGCGTTCAGGTCAGAGAAATATTTGCAGAATTGCATAGTGCCAGGTTTGAAGAAGGCCATGCCATGTTTGAAGAAGGCCACACAACAATTCGATTTCGAAGGAGGCCACAAAACCAATGGCTCATATTTGAGCACGACAAGAATACGCCAACAACTCTGATACCATGTTAAACATAGACAATATAGACAATATAGGAAAGGTAAATCATTAAATTGCATTTACTATTAGCATAGATTTACATTTATAATACATTCTTGTCACTGTTGAGTTCATCTTCCAATGTCTATTGTACTCCTTTTCACTCTCCAACTTCCACACCTTAACCCTTAACGGATTAAGTGTCCAACAAGAAAGCTTTAGTATAATAATGAAAAGTTAATTTATTTACATTTCCCTTCAGAACTTATACTCTCAAACTCTAATCAATAATTGATTAGAAAACATATTTTAACAAATGACCAAAGTGGTTCAATTGTATAACCACTCTAAGGGAGCATAAAAGATGGAAGGAGCTATCAAGGATAGTGAGAGAATACTGAAATGAGAGTAATGCACTAAGTTTCAGTCGTCATTTGTTCCTCCTAATTTTGATATTTTCTGAGTTATAATGAGATGAACCTATAGGTGGCATCAAATCATTTTCGAAGGGAAGATATTGTATAATGAGCAACTCCACTCATCCTTTGGACACATTATTTTAAGTAACTTGATTTTTTATCATTTTACTTGTTGTTTGAAGGATTAGTTTTATCTAGCCTGTTCTAACAACCAATAATTTTGTAGAGAAACAATGTTTCTACCCTTATATCAAAGCATCTGAAGGTGTTTTAAAGGTTGTCTCATCCAATTTATTTTTCTTTCCTAGACTTCTGCATATGTATTTTTACATTGCAGATGTTTAGAATCTGATTTGGTCAATGGTTCTTCGTAGGAATTTTCCTTTTTTATTTTCTTGTGCTCATAGAGTTTTTATTAATAAAAATCAACCTTTTTCTCTATTTAAGTTTGTGTATACTTCTCACAAAATTTCATTTTTTTATTGGGAGTTTATTTTCTTTAATCTATATTTAACATAGCTAAAACTCTACAATGTTTTGAGACCTAAAACTCCTTGGAACATTGACTAATTTTCTTCTTTGGATGTCTAGTTTTTTTCAATTTATGTTTTTTGATTTTTAATTTGTACATTTACATTTCAGAATCTTTATAAATTTCTAGGCATTACTTTGTATATATTCATTTAATTTTTTTACGCTTTAATTTTTGTGTAAATAGTATTCCATAAAAAGGAAACTTATAAATCCTTCATAAAACTAATCACTCGCCAATGTGAGATTCATAAAACTAATCCCATTCTCAAGCCCTTCATAAAACTAATCCCATTATCACATTCGCCCTAGTGAGATTCGATGATGTGACAGAGATAAGATTAGAAAAATTCTCACCATCAACACCTATGAACATGAGTAATATGGTGTGAATGAATGTTAGATAAAGGCCTAGCCACATTTGCAATTTTAGTTTCCATCCTCCATATTTGAGAGCTTTAGAAGGGTTGGTGTTGCACTAGATTTTATGAAATATATTGATGATTATTTTGGAGTCACCTTTAACTACAAGCTTTTGATAATCTTGATGATGACCAATGCAAAAGCCTTGTTCCAAAGCCAATAGCTTGAATATATTGTTTGTATTCTAGTCTCTTGCATTGACATATATATGAAGGATTTTCCCTGAATAGATGAGAACTCCTTTGTAGCTTGCTTGTCCTAGATTTCTCTTTAAAGCTCCATCAAAATTTAGTTTAAGAAATCCTTCAAGAGGAGGAAACCAAACTAATGGGATAGAGAGAGGTGCATTCGCAAAATTGGTGTTTTTCTATGGGAAGAAATAGGAGAGGCTTAGCTCCAAGAGAATTATTTTTTCTTATTGATTGTAATTCCAATCCTACATCATCCAAGATATAGTAGAGAATATTTCCTTCAGTTTGTTCATAATATCTTGCCATACACAGTTAGAAGTAGCTAGGGTGTCTTTGAAAATTCACTAATTATGTTCCTTCCAAATTTCCAAGAGGATAAAACAAAGGATTAATTTACAAATTGCGTTGATAACATGACATAGGAAGTCTGGATTCTCTCCAATTATCAAAGGTACTTGAGATAAAATTATAATGAGTCGTGTTGATCTACCTAAAAATCATGGCAAGACTATCCCAAAGTTTGAAGAGAAAGCACAATTGCTAAAAACATTATTAATATGCTTAGAATTAGAAAAACAAAGATGATACATATATGGTCCTCGAAATCCTCGACATTGAAGTTTTTCCCATGTTAGATTCTTATTGGATAGTAGAATCCATCAAAAGAGGGTAACCTTGGGCCAAAGATTGAGGTTCCAAAGCTTGCTCCATTTACCCTAATTTTACTCTTGTTGGATACAAGTAAGAATGCCACAAACCTCATGAATGTTAAAATTACAAGAGGGGTGATATCTCCATCTGGGAATGTCCTTTCCTTCTTGAATTGTGATGTTTTTAATCCCAAGTTCTTAAGAAAAGAGACCACTTTCACTATGGGAAAAAGAACATGACAATTAGAACAACACTTCCATTGATACCAACGTGAAGGTGGATCGTTGAGTTCCCAATAGTGGGAAACAAGAGTGTGACCTTTGAATATGAGGGCACCTTTTATGGCTTGGAGATGCTCATTATCAAATAGTTTTTTCCATTGATTCCAAGAATCCCCCTAGAATAAGGTGCTCTTTCAATTTCTAATTTCCAAAAAACTATGACCTTGAACTAGTTGTTTGTTGCTTAAGGTTTCATTCCATATATGATATCCTTTATGTTTCTTGTCATTTTAATGAGTTGAGAATATGGAATGTTTATTGATCCAGGGGGATCCCTAATGGCCAAAAAACCAAACTCATTAGATTTTATTGAAACTAGGACTAGATAGAAGATCCTATCAAAGGATTTCCAATGGTGTAGATGGTACCTCAATCTGAGTTTGTATGCAGAAGTTATGGCCAATCAATGTTTTTTGTCAAAATGAAAAAATGTTAAAGTCAAATAGGGATGGATGACATTAGTAGTCTCTACTACTGATGTCTACATGATTTCAATGTTGATGTCAGTAGGGTGATGTGGAAACCTGAGAACATACCACATGTCACCTATTTTTGACACTTTTTGACCGATATTGGACCAATTAAAAGGTGCCACATGGCACAACCAAGGCACACCATGTGGCACTGCCAAGGTGCACCACTTGATACCACCATACAAGCTAGCTAGCAACATCTGGACCTAACATGGCAGGGTGAGTTAGTTAATGAATAAAAAATCATATGATGATGTGGCATCCTAGTGGCGTTGATGTAAGTGGGTGACTAGCATTTAGTGGCCCAATGGAATGGGGCCACATGGCCCAATCAAATGGTGCCACTGGCACTCATTTTCTGACCAAAGTGGACCATACATCCGAGAAGTTGGTGGATGATGGTTTTGAGTAGGTAGTCTATTTTAGTTGACAATTGCACACAAAACAAAATATATACAAATATATCGGCGAAAATTGAAATATCAACTAGTGGTTTGTAACTATATATGGTTATACGAAACAATCAAGTCAACAAATAATGGTCAATGTTTAGAATTAAATAGGTGTTTCAAATGGTCAGCAACATGCAATTATGGATGTGATCAAACAACATATCGACGTTTGTTTTTAAACCAAATGCATTGGTTACAAATTGGTGGTTTGTATTTGAATTATATGGCTGGTAGGTTTATTAAAATGTGCATGGGTGACTAATCGACCGCTAGCCCCAACCAACCAAATGAAAACATCGGTGGTAAATGGGTAAGATTAAAATGGCAGAACTATCATTAAATATGGTCATGGTCAAGTTCCAATATGGCAAGACCACTAGTTATTAAACTATTTGTTATCTATATTAAAACAAATATCATTGGGGGTTCGTCGAGTTGAACCTGCAACCTCCAACCACCATAATGGTCTACCACACAAGGAAGGGACTTGGCATGTCTTCTACTTAGACGTTCTTAAATCATGCTTTTCCATTTAGACGAGGCTGAGCGGGAGGAGGCCGACCAAGAGCCGAGAGAAAATTTAATGGAACATCGAGCCGTGGGAACCATGACGAAGATGAAACACTGACGCAGAAAAAATTCTATTGCAAGAACATCTTTTGAGACAGGGAATATTTTAATGCAGAATCTTTGAAGAATAAAAAATATTCCCTAAGGGTCTAGAATTTATAGTGTAGAATGGGGTCGATTTTATACTCATTTTAACCAGAATTTTGCAAGGATCGCAATGGTGTAGTTTTTTTTTCATTTGAGCAATAGATTTCAGGGGTCATGGCAGAAACCCAACTTTTCCATTAATTTTTCGGCATGAATTTCAAGACATCAATGCGTCTTTCAAAAGTAGGTCATGTTTACAGTGAAAAGTCTCAGGATGATGAGACAAATCTGATGTTGTTGTGATTATTCTATTTTGAGTAATTGAATTTCAAGTCACTTCCAGGATTGGAGGTATAATGATGTATTTTTGCATGTGCTTGCCTATTTTTTTTTATGAGAAGAATAAAGTGGCCTCCCCACTATTGAAGAAAGGCTTAGAGAGGCAGTCCACACTAGACAAACTCTATTATCAAACTTTTGTGTGTATTTTCTTTATGATCTCATTTATGTTTCTTCTTCTTTAAATGTTTTTATACATGGTTTTTACATGATATTTCAAGCAATTCCACTAAGATAAATAGACAAAAATATCATAGATAATGTCGGTATCATAGGAATATTGGATCAAGTTTGATATCAGAGTGATCTTCTTGCTTATTTGAATTGTGAGTGTGAATAATAACCAGAGATTCAACATGCAACATGAAGAAGGAAAATGGAGAATGATGAAGATATTTATAAGGCTTTCTACCAGATGGAAGAAAAGGTAGAGAAATTGTTTGCATATTATGAGAAGAAGTTGGCAAAGAAGGAAAAGAAGAATAAAACCAAAGAAGAGGATGATGATTCAGTGAACCAAGGATTTAGAGGAGACCCTCTTAAACCTCCATCTCCATCTTCAAGTGAATGTTCTTCTTCCTCATATTCTTCTCATCATTCAAATCATCATCACTAGAGGATTCAAGAAGATAATGTTGAATTGAGGAGACTACTACAAGAAGCAAAAGGGGAGAAGCATAGATTGAAACTTCAGTTACAAGCCACAGAGGAGGTTTTAGAAAAGTTGAATTGCAATGAAGGCTTAGCGAAGTCATCATCACCCACTCCAAAATTGGACAATGAGGTAAATAGTATCTATGATTCTTCAGTTTCATGTTATCATTATGACAATGATTTTGGTGCATTTGAAAGGCAGACTATAGGCATTAGCCTGAAAGATAATGAAGAAGATGGGATATGAAGGATAGGGAATGTGATTTAATGGCTAGGGTATTGTGAATCCCATACAAGTGGTGGAACCATCTCGATATGGAGGATTTCGCTATCTCAGAGAGGAAGCTTAAGAGGGACACTCTAAAGCCAAAATGTAAAGGATTCTAAATCAATCCAGGTTAAGGCTACATCATATCATTCGAATGATCATGATTTTAGGTCATATCTAAAGGGAGGTGATCATCTCAGAGGATGAGCTAATTCAATATCACCTCGCTAGAGTTGCACCAAAAGAAGTCGTTCAAGGAATGACATGATGCCCAGGAACAAGACACAAAATAAAGTCAAGAAATTTTGGAGGAAGAAAAACCATTGTAACCATTACAGTAAGGGTGGACATCATAAATCCACATGTTGGAAGCTTCATCTAGAGATATTCCCAAAAAAGGATAGGAAGCATGTGAAAACACCTATGAAGGAATAAACCAATGAAGCAGTTCAACAAGGAGTCTAGCTACAGGAAGAGAGGCCATTAACCTGGTTAGGTAAGAGATGGATACATTTTTAAATTAGTTGAGCATGGCCACTATTGTCAATCACATGTTATGATTTCTTTTTTAAAAGTGATTAATGTAGAAGATCACTTGTATATGAAACATAGTGATATTTTGGCCTTTATTTGGATAGCATGGTTTATGGTTTCTGATGTAAAACTTAACCATGAGTGTGTTATAAACTCTTGGAAAGTATTGTCTTGCTCAGAATCTTGCAAGTTGAACATGTATTGGCATCTATATATTTTCATATGGATACAGGTTTCAGTTTCATCACTTCTGACTCCAAAGTACAAAGGTGAAGGTGAAGGAAGTGTGGGATGTCAAAGAATTTTGTTATGCAAATCAAGATTGTAGTATTGTTTATAGTTTTGGAGGAACAAAAGTATTCTAGTGGGGAGAAATGATGCAGGTGGATCCCTAAAGGCCAAAAAATCAAATTCCTAAAATTTAAATGAAACTAGGACCAAATCAAATATCTCATAGAAAACTTTCCAATGACGTAGATGGCGCCTCAATCCAATTTCGTATGCAGAAGTTATGGCTAGTCAAAGTTTTTGGTCAAAATGGGAAAAAGTCAAAGTAAAGTAGGAACGAATGACATAATTAGTTCGTACTAGTGAAATCAACATGATGTTAGTGTTGATGTCACCATGACATTAGTAAGGTGATAGGGAAACTTGAGAGCATGCCACGTGTCACCTATTTTGGCACTTTTGGACCACCATATGGACCAATAAAAAGTTCCATGTGACACCACCACGACGCGCCACTTGACACCACCAGGGCATGCAATGTGGAACCACCATACATTCCAGTCAGTAATAGGTGGACAAAACATAGCAAGGTGAGTCAATAAATGAATCAACAAATGGTATGATGATGTGGCATCCTAGCGGCACTGATGTGGGTGACGGGCTAAAATTCTATGGCACAACGGAATGGGGCCACGTAGCCCAATCAAATGGTGCCATGTGTCACACAATTGGTGTCAAAATTGATTCGGACATCCGACAGGTTGGTGGACCATAGTTTTAAAAGGGTTTTCTATTTTATTTTATGGTTGCAAACGAAACCAAATATATAAAAATATATTAATGATGGTTGAAATAACCACTGGTGGTTTGTAACTGTACAAATTTATAACCAACAGTCAAGCTTGTGGATAATGGTTGATTTTTAAACCAAATGTATTGGTTGCAACCTAACAGTTTGTATTTGAATTATATGGCTGACAGTTTTATTAAACAATCGGTGGGTGGCCAACCAACCGCCAGCCCTAACCAACCAAATGAAAACACTGACGACAAATGGGTATGATTAAAACAATGGAACTATCATTATATATGGCTATCAAGCTCCAATATGGCAAGACCGACAGTTATTAAACCATTTTTAATACCAAAACAAATATCGTTGGGGGTTCATGAAGTTGAACTTGTGTCCTCTAGTCACATAATAGTTTATAACACAATGTTCTAGTAGGTTATAACATTGGCATATTTGCCACCTAGATGTTGGTATGTACCAGTGGGTAGAGGGACGAGAACCAAGAGCAAAGCCTATGGAACCACGAGTCATGGGAACCATTACCAGGATGGAACCCTGACGCAATGGTAATTCTATTGCAGGCACATTTTTTCGGATAGCAAATATTCTACAGGAATATTCCCAAAATATTCGGATGTAGATCCTTTGAGAAATCTAAATATTCTCTGAGGGGTTAGAATTACTAGTGTCATAATGGAGTCCTTTCATGTAATCCTTCTAACGTCAACTCAAGAAAAGATCTTAGATAATGCTGGTATAAGAGGAATACTGGATCACTTATTTTTCCACATCTTTCTCTGTAAGGCTTCAAGGATTTTCATCCATCTCGACCATGTTTTGGAGCTTAGACTTTACTAATAGTTTCAAGGTCCCTAATACCTAATCAACCATTTTTCTTAGGTTGGCATATCTTATCCCAAGCAACCAGAGCCCATTCCCTTTCCATTCCCTTTCTTTTTTAGCATCCCCCAATAGGAAGGTTGTTTGAATGTTTCTAATTTTGTTTATGACTTCCTTTGGGCCTGCAATTAATCAAAGTAGATAAGTAAGGAGAGATTGTAGAATTAATTTTGGGAGAGTGAGACGAACAACAAAGTTAAGATCTCTAAACATCCAACTAGAGAGCTTAGCTTTGAATTTAAGAAAAATACATTCCCAATTTTTTTTCCTAAGTTGATTAGCTGTGAGGGGGGCACCCAAACATCTAGACATAAGATAAATCCTTTGAATTCCAAGTAGGAAAGGAATATGGACTTGGATAGTAGGATGGGTGTTAAAGAAGAAAATTTGTGATTTAGCTAGATTGATGGAGGTACAAGAAGCATCGAAAAAGGTCTAGAGAATGATCTTGATATTTGAGGCTTCTTTGATAGTAGCAAATCCCAACAAAAGGGTATCATCTACAAAAAAATGGTGTAAAGAGGTATGACTGGGAGATCCCAAGAGAAGACCCTGAAGGTGCCCTCAGAAGAGAGCACCCTTAATAGTGCATCCCAAGCCTTTAACCATGAGGAAAAAAATGTATGGTGATATAGTTTCACCCTATATGATACCTCAAGAAGGGACAAAGGTGGAGGAACGAAAACCATTAATTAGGATAGATAAAAAGGTTTTCATGGTAAGGTCCTATTGTAGTGGTTGCAACACCCTTCAAAATTTTGGCTTCCACTCAAATTTCGGAGCCTTTCTTGGTCTTTCCCTTTATTGTTTCAAAATTTTGAGCTCAATTCATGAACTTCCTCAAAGTCTTTTCACCCCTTTTGCTTGTTTGATCAACTGTTGTCTTTTGGCATGTTGGAGTGTTTTATCATGCTTGCAGCCCTTTTTTGATGATTTCGAAAGTTTTCTTTTGTGTATTCAAGTTGTCCTAGCCCTGTAAAAATCGGTCCCACTCATACACAAAGTTTTAAGCACTGTCACACAAGTGTCATCACGGTCATCCTAAGGTCTATCTCAAGTACCACACGTGTCACTTTTTTCTTCTAGACAGTCTCACAGAGGGTAATTCTTTGTCTTGTTATTTTGGTGCTCTATGTTATCGTGTGGTCAAACTACACTAAGTGTATGATCACAAAATCAAGTTCCTCACAAGTTCACTTGTATCCCTAACAACCATTTTTCCGAAACTCCTCCTCACCGGGCAACTCTCTTTCACTCAACCCTGACTGAACTGCGCACTATGTAGTATCATCCCTCAGTGATGCAACCCTATTGTATAGAACTGCGCAGTGCATAGTCACTCTCCCCCAAGGCAGTTGCACTTCATAATTATAGAGTTGAGCAGACTACCTTCCTCCCCAGAATTTTGCAGTAGCTTCCTCAAGCCTAATCTGAAATGTGCATTTGTCAATATCAGTCATCAAGTTTATTCCCTACTTGTTGCAACCCCAAAATGAAAAGAGACACAAGCTTGTCTTGCCTCCTAGAACTACGTAGAAATGTCTCGCAATGTCCTCCCTCAGCCAAGGCTCACTGATCCCAAGAACTACATACATCTGTCCTCCCAAGTCTCTATGCTTCCCAGTCCTACCTTGCTTATGAAAAGTGCATAAATCTGCCTCCCAGGGTCCCACCTTGCATCAGGCACTGATTGTCTCAGCTGTGTAATCCTACCTCTGAGTGGCCTCTATGCAATTTTTCCTAGCAGTGAAGATTATGCTCAGGAGTTCCTCATCTAAGACTAAGATGCACTCTATGTAGTTTCAATAATCAGTCTCCCTCCCTATCACCTAGACCTAAACAATGCACAATTATTAAGCCCTCTTTCCCAGATTGTCACCTATCCTGGACCTAGTCAATGGATAATAATGCTTCAACTTAGACTAGGAGGTTTTGGATTTGATGTCATCCCGTCATGAGTGAATCGCAAGAATTGGTACATTGTTAGATACTAACTAAGGAGAATAAGGAGCAAACATCCTTGAATACTAACATATAGTTGTACGAACAAAGAAGCTTATCAAGAACAAGAGAAGGGAATACATGCATGCAACCATCTCTCAAGACTAAAGATCATTGAAGACTTTGCATCATCAAGCCACATGTAGGAGAGGATAAAGCATATCCAAGAACACATTTTTTACTCATCAGCAGTAGAAAATTGACATTGCCACCTCAGCAAGCTATTCCATGTTAGTAGTGTCATGTCAAGTCGTGTCATGAGTTTTCAAAGGCCACATCACTTTTGTGAGCCATATTTATGTTGTAAATCAAATGTAATGTAAAGTGGAAGTCCAATGGACACACAAGAATATGAAGATTCATGTTAGCTGAAAAGTCATAGGAACTTGAACAGTCATGAGGGTAGTCAAAGAGGAACAAGGGGTCAAGCATCACCCCTTGGTTATATATACCCCCTCATTGTATGAGAAAAGGACTTTTCACCTTGGCTCCTCCTACAAAGCATAAAGAGTTTCAGTCAGTTCTTTGAGGAGCAAGGAGTGGCCCCAATGTCACACTATTGGGGCTAATGATGTATAATGTAAATATGTGTGTTGTAATTTTTGTTTAATACAGAACCCTTCTCGAGCCAGCATGACGTATGCATGTTTGTAAGATTATTTTGTGAGCATTTATATTTTATGTTTCTTTCACATGTACTACGAGAGTTGAACTATTTCGGTTGTTTTAGTGCTTACCTTTTTGGTAATGTGTTGTTATAGTTGTCACTATTGTCTCATCCCTGTGGACTACTTCGCAGGATACTAGACATGCCTTTCTCTGCTCATTGGTTATAATGATCGTTACATCTGCTATGGATTATTCTGCTGGATGGTAGACAGACCTTTCCCCATTTTTGGTTTTAATGACTGCGACATCTGCTGTGGACTATTCCAATGGATGTTGGATAGGACTTCTTGATTCATGTGTGTCTCTTCTTAGGTGGTACTATTACCTCTCACTTAGAGGCTCACTTTTCCCCATTTTGCAGTAACAGAACCTAGACATAGTTACGTCGTAGACTCACTAGGGACAATCACCTTTCTTTTCGAAGGTACCATTGAAACACTCTCATGTGCTAAAAGTCGAGCCGGGGAAAATCTCTAAGTATATGGAAATTGGACGATCATGCCAGATGGGAATCCTACACCAAATGGTGTGGGGTCTAATTGGGACCTCATATTGAGTAGATCCCCTGAATATTGGAGGATCTAGCACCATCAACATTTCTGGTGCTAGAAAGAGGGCCTCCAATAGTTTATGGTTGATTGTCCCACTAACCCCACTCATCCATTTTATGGTCAAGACAGTAAAATTCACTCCCTCTCCCCTACCCACAATTCTAAAGTTGGTAATTCCTCACCTCATAGGCCTGAACATGAAATCTCGTACCATCAAATCTGGGCTCTCTGTCCTATCACCTATCAATTTGCAAAAGTTATTGGATTGATTCCAGGAATGTACACTCTTCCATATTCTCAAAAGAAGCACAAGACTACCCTCATAGGAGTAGTAGTTACTTCTGTTGAAGAAGTGATCTTTTCCACTCTTGTGGAACTGGTGTAAGTTGTGGGGAACAAAGAGGAACCTGTGCTCCTTTGAAAGGAAGAATAAAAAAACCTCTTACTCTCGGGTTAAGGTTCAAGTAGAGGAGGCGAAGGGGAAGGAAATGAAGGAGGAGGATAAGAAGAGGAGGAACCAACATATTTAAAAGAGGAATCATTATATTCATAAGAGGAAGAGAAGGAAAATGAAGAGGACAACATGGTAGACCAAAATCTGGATTGGATGACTCAAGGCCCACTGGAACTTCTAGGTGTCCTGCACCAGATGCCCAAATACGAGGAGCAGCTCTTAACGAAATATGATCTTAACAAGATAGTGAAGGCATAAGATCACTTAGACACTTTCTACCTACATTTGTAGACACTCATGGTATGTTATGATGATGTTGCATGTAGACTGTTTCCGTGTACCTTGGATGGTAGAGAAACTATATGGTACCAAAGGCTTCCTCCAAACTCCATCCATAATTTGAGGATATTCAAAAGGATCTCTCTTCAGAAGTTTGATGAAGACAAGACCCCTTCCATGTTACTGAAGGAGTTGTTAGTCTCAAGATGGAGCAGAAAGAAAAGGTTAAAGATTTTAGTTAGAGGTTCAACCATATTTTGAATAAGTTCTCAAATGACAGCAAACCTCATGACTCCATCACTGTCAACTACTAAACTTCTACCCTACCAACCAATATTGTGCAATTCGTTAAGCGAGCTACAAAACAATCATTAAGAGAAAATTATGAAGCGGCTATTATTGTAGAGAAATATCTTTGCACTATTGGAGTCATTGTAGACGATGAACCCACTAAGGACTCTAAATACATGGGCAATAGGTCTCATACCTCTATGAGAAAGGCTAAGGAAAAGGAAGAAAGTGATATTGAGAACCTTACTCATCTCATCAAGTCCTTGATGACTGAAGTGGATGAAATTAAATAGAGGACAATCGAGACTACCGTGAACAGCAGGCACCCCAAGTACCCACAGAAGAATATAACTTTGAGTAGTAGTAGCAGTAGCAACCAACCAACCAAATCTATGCAGAGCTCTAACATGGTTCTGAACCTTCAGAAAATCACTATATATTCATATTGCACATTCCACTGCAAACATCATTCGAAAAAAATGTGCCTAGAATGGAACCATGGAATGAGTAGTATGGCTACACAGCTGATGGACAACTCATGGTTAATGAGAAACCTTAGCCTAATGATGAAGAAGAAGAAACAAATACACTTGATGAAGATCCAAGCATTGGCAATGTAGTAAACATGTATCAGTATGCTCTCGCAGCCCAAAAGACCACCACCGATAAGAAGCCTCCGAGTGACGGTACATCCCCAAAGAAAAATAATCGTTACAGATTGAGAAGTCAAGGGGCCACCACTATGATTGAGATACCAAAGAAGAAAATAAGACAAGATTAGTTAAGAAAAGTGGATCCTCTGTTTGACTCAACATATAACACTCAGAGTAAGTCCGTGAAGACAACTTCAATGAAAAGTGTTTCCGCAAGTAGAAAAGACAAAACCATCCCACCGAAAACCATGAACTTAGCTCCACCTCCAAACACCTCAGTGAATCTTCTTGCAATGGACTATAAAATCGTAAAAGACATGAAGAAGACTTATGCAAATATATCTCTATTTGAACTTACAAAAATCATGAATCAGCGGGACATTATTCTACAAGCGCTTGGGGAAACCTATACTTGTCATGCCACCTCTTCGAACAAGGGATCTAGTAAGTCTCTCGATGCTATCGCATCTATGCTTAACGTGCTCCACATGGAGGAGGTGAACTCACTCTGCCCACCATTATTGTTATCAATTAAAATATTTAACTTCAATGTTCACAACTTCTTGGTTGATTCTGGTGCATCAACCAATATCATGCCATTATGCGTCGCTAAGAAGATCAACTCTAAATGGAGTAAGACTAGTGCACAGATCATCCAACTGGGAAGAACTTGTGTGCTGAAAATTGGTGAACTCAAGGATGTGATTATATGGTTATCATATGATGGACGAGTTCATCAATGCATCAATGTTGTAATTGTGGACATCCCAGAAGCATACGAGATATTTCTCAGCACAGATTGGTCAAACAAGCTACAAGGATACTTTCCTACTAATTGGTCACACTTATGGATTATGTATAAGGGAAGGAACAACCAGATCTGAGTACTATCAGAGAGATACATGAAGCACAACATGACTCCCTTGAATGGAGAGAACAAGTTATTAGCTTTCACAGAACTTGTTTTCATCAATTTCTTTCTAGAGACACAGTTGGCGTGCTATATTGCAGAGCCATCCCCCATCCCGCCAGACACACAGTTGGGCCTCCTTCCATGGCCAACTACTAAAAATGATACTTGTACAGTAAGTAGTAATAGAAGTAGTAGTAGTAGTACTAGTGTGGTAAACGGTCCCTATACAGATGATATGTGGACCATGTACTCTGACAGATCCAAAACACATGAGGGCTTTGAAAACAGCTGTGTTCTAATAGACCCAATATAGAGGGAACATCTTCTCTCTAGTCGCTTGGAGTTCAAGTGCACGAAAAACACCACAGGGTATGAAGCACTTGTCTTGGGCTTATAGAGAGCCATTGACCTCAAGGTTGTTGTTCTGAAAGTGGTAGGTGACTGTGAAATCGCGGTGTATCAGGTACATAACATTATACATTATGTGTCACCTGATCTTAAGAGTTATCAATAAGAGGTATGGTGACTCATTTCTCATTTCCAATCTTTGGATATTATTTGAGTGCCAACAATGCATAACACAATTGTAGATGCCTTGGAAAACATAGCTACTAGGATGTTATCATTAAGGAACAATTTTTCAATTGAGATTTTCTATAAACCATCTGTCATAGAAAACATCACTAACTTACGTGGTTTTTATGATGATCAACAGATACTGTATTTCATGGCCAACATTGATGTATTCAAGGATGCATTGATAAACTAGAATGAGCATGAGGAGACTTTGTAGGATGCAGCTAGTACAAGCAAAGGAAACTGTTAGCTTCCTATACCAATAGGTTTCATTTTTCATGATTAACTGTAGAACAGCCAAATATGTTCATCCTTTCCATGCTACAAAGGTTCCTTATTTTCAAAAAATCAAAATTTAAAAAATGAAAAGAGGGTATGCGCTAAAAGAAAAATCAAAGGGCAAGAAGAATGAATTGGTCAAGAAAACAAAGAAGATGAACCCCAAAGAAAAGACTAGGAAAGTGTGCTAGTCCAAAATGCCACTACTGTTCCATTTTTGAAGAATTTCATTGTGTACAGGTGGTTAATTCTTGACACAGTTGATGAATAGCCAGACAGTTCAATCCTGGTTAGATCATGTTTGAATTTACTTGTCTTTAGAATAGAGAATAAAGATCTGTCCAAACAGTTCAAGCTTGGCAGATGAGTAAATAGGTAGAGAAACAAAGGAGCCCAACTGCTTAATCTAGGCCCTTGGAAGAGATAAGGGTAGACTTAGATAGGAGGGCAGTCAAAAGAAAAACAAGAGAGACAGGGTTTGCTAGTCCAAATGCACCCAATCAAAAGGAAGAAAAAATGCTAGGTGTATTAGTTTGGGTAGGCAGTTTGAGGTTGCAGAAGCAAGTTTGTGATCATTTTTTGTCGTGTCAAGAAAGACTTATCTCATGGATGTCACAAGTACCATGGCATTTGTTTGGCTGTAAAACAGTGGAGCATGACTAATTTCCCCTCTCATTCCCCCAAGTACCCTTACTGACATCCCCTCAAGGACATTGGGATCTGCCCAGTAGTCCTAGTTCACTTAATTTTATGATAAATACTAAGTGGAACTTTGTGTTTACTTAGTCAAAACAAGCCACATTTCTTGTGTAAAAGATCTTACAAATTTACTTCATTTCCCCAAAAACCTAAGTTATTACCTTATAAACTTAGCGTTATCTATCCATATAATCATATTAACATGTTAACTTATTGTATAGCTCCTTTATCATTTTCCTACCCCTATTTTATAAAAACTATATAAAAAACCCAAAAAATATATAATATCCCTACCCCTGGCAACTATAGCCATATAACAAAGTTTCGGGAATTATTGGTCCATTTGGGACCTTAATAATAGCCCTTCCGCGTTCATAAACCATCGGGGTTTATTTAACACCCGGTTAAATAAACAACCGCGCCTGAAAAATACCATAACCAAAGTTTAAAACCCCGACAAACATTATTAAATGTTAAAATAATGCGCGGTCCCCCCTGTTGTAAACCACCGCCACTTACCTCACCTGTCAACCGTCCAATCGAGAGCCATAGATCCAACGGCTGGCGGCGATATCAAAAGCTCCCATCCGCTGAACGTTAGCGTCCGGGGGATTGGCGGTATTTATGCCATACCCCTGCCACGCGTCGGCTTCCCAGCGTGATCGGAGCCCTCCCCTCCGAAACCACCATGGCCCAAAGGCGGTGCGGGGAATACCGCTTACCGCCCCGCTACCTACCCCCTGACGTCATACCCACATCACCTGATGACGTCACATCCACGTCGCCCGCCACCACTCTGTATCAGCGCCATGTCATCTGCTGACATCACCACCTCGCCTCTGTGCCACCCGCCACGTCATCCAACACGTCACCCGCCACGTCATCCAACACATCATCCTCCGTACCTGCTACAGGACAAAGTTACATCATGATGACATCATCACAAAAAAGCGCCAAAAAGCCTGAAAAAGCCCAAATTTTGTTAAAAGTCGTGAAAGTGATGGTTTTTTTTCATTTTCTATTTGTTCGTTTGCAGAGACTGTGCATGCAACTTACGACCAATTCGCCACCAAAACTCTAGTCCGCCACCCAGGCGAATTCACTCTGCAAACTCGGCCCCCTCAGCTCAGTATTGTACCCGCAGCTCGTACCAGTCACCTATAAAATAGGTATTTACCCGTTATTCACCTGTAAACCCTGTTTTTCCGAAATTTCTCTGTTAAAATCACCCGAAGAACTAAAATTCGAATTAAAATGCACTCCTACCCACAAATCTCTGCATTTTAATTCGTTGTGTGACCCTTTGTTCCAAAGAAAACCTGCAAACTCTGTTCTCCTCTGCAAATTGCCCACTAAACTGCAATTCAAGCCCATTTCCGCCGGCAAAATCTCCAAAACTGCCCAAATATTGAGTTAATTTGCCAAACTCACCTGCAAAAGAGCACCATTTCCTCCGTTTTTATCCAGCCTCCCAATTAAACTTTGCAGACTTTGTCTTTTCTGTAAATTTTACACAGTGAGGCCATTTCTATATAAGGCTCAGTCTGCAATTCCCTGGGAAAACCTCAGAGCTAGTACTCAGTGTTCTGTTGCTGCATAGACCCACATTCAAATCAAAAACACAGAGAATTTAAAGATGGAGACTCCAGCAGCCTTGAATGTCACTCCTCTCAATGCACCCCACAAGGAATTGGAATCACTACCTTTGGCTGATAGGGATTATCTAATCCAAGACTTGGTTGGTGATTTTCTCGCTGGACTGCGCTATAACTCTGAGACTTTTTAATACAAAGGCTGTTGAAGTTCACTGCTGTTGGACCGTCTGAATGTGGATTTGATGTTCTGGGACCTGCTACAGAATTCCTGTGTCTTTCTATGGATCAATAAGTTGTTCTAAACTGCGTTTTGTGTCTTCTGTGTTTGCAAAATTCATATATGTTTCATAATCTTAGTAATAGAGAAAAAGAATAGCCCAGAATTTGTTTAAATACACTCTGTGTTCAATCTCTGTTGTTAATTATGTTTTCTTCAGAGTTAGCATAAACAGGAATTCTTAGCTGCTCCTGTTTCCACTGATTCTTTCACTTTGAATATTGCCTAGGAATTCTTTACTGCTCCTTGATAATATTCATGCACTTTCCCTCTGCCAACATGATGAAGGATTCTTAACTGCCCTTCATCCACTGGCTTACATTCCACCAATTTCCAGATTTTAAAATTGTTCCAAGATCGATTATCTTGCTCTGTAGTATTGCCCTTTATCAAAGAAAACACTCTCAGCAGTTCGTCCTCATTGACCCCATTTGCCCAATGGTATAAACTGTTTTAGACTTGCATCCCAGCTCTGTTTAAGATCACCATCCAACAAACTTAAAACCAAACCCTGTGCATCATAACTAGCCTAAAATACTTCAAAACAAAGCTAAATTACAAAGAGAGAGCCCTCTCTAGTTGCAGATTGGCTAGAATCTGCAGCTAAAAGACTGGTTAGTGGTTACCTCGGCCGTATTCCCCCCTTAGAGCTTTCCTGGGGAACAACCTGAGTGATAACAGAAACCTCATCCCCAAGGGTGTGGTGTTACTAGAGAGGTTATATGATCTATAGAACCATTTTCTAGGTCCTCTGAATGCTAAGACCCATATCTCTACATTGTCGTATGAACAGATCAATCTGGGAATAGAAAAATATCTGAAGGATGTGAATCTCAGTACTCGTTGTACAACATAAGAGCGAAAAGATTGTATCCGCCTTGTCAAGCAATATTGTGATGTGTTCATGTGGATGTATGATGATATTAATACATATGACACACGAATAATCTAGCATGTAATACCGATCAAAGAAGGGGCCAAGCCTTTTCAACAAAAACTGAAAAAATTTCATCCAACACTTGAGCTCCTCATACAAAAAGCACTGACCAAGTTGTTGGATGCTTAGATCATATATAAAGTGTGACATTTGAAATTGGTGTCTAACTTAGTCCCTGATAGGAAGAAGTCTGGGGATATTCGCTTGTGTGTAGACTTCCGCAAACTCAATCACGCCTTGGACAAAGACAATTACCTAGTGTTGTCCATGGAGCATGAAATGTAGATAGTATCTAGAGCAGAGATGTTTTCTTTGCTTGATAGTTTTTTAGGTTATAACCAGGTTCTGGTAGCAGAGCCTGACAAACTCAAGACTACTTTCTGTACCAAGTGGGGTACATTCACGTTTTGCATAATGTTATTAAGGTTAGTTAACGTAGGTGCAACATTTTAGTGCACGATGGAAATTGCTTTCCGTGGGCTTATCAGAGAGAGTGTAGTGGTCTACCTCGATGATGTAATAATATTCCCAAGATAGCGATAAGACCATCCACAGCACATCAAGAAAAATTTTCAGTGATGCCAGAAATATGAGATATCCTTGAATCCCAAGAAGAGCATATTTTCAGTGTCTGAGGGTAACCTGCTTGGACACATTATCGTTAAAAGTGGGATCAAGGTAGATCTAGACAAAGTTTGGACAATCACTGTTTGGTGCAGGAATTACACTTAAGAAAACTCTTAAACACTTAATTTGTCAACAAGGGGGATCCGTAAACTTAGAGATGAAGCACAGGCAATGCCAAATATTGTATGAATATTTCTAATATAAATCACTACTTTCTTTAAAGGAACATTGCAGAATCAAACTAAAAAGAAAAAAAGGCAACTTGAACCATCAAAATAATCTAAGACTGGAACAAGGAAGAATGCATTTGCAAGAGGGAATTGAAAATAAAGGGCAATCACTCTAGCTAATTATTGTTTAACTGCTAAGTGTGTGTTTTTCTTTAGCAGAGACACTTAGCAGTCTCGTCAGATGGGCCCTTAAACCTGCTCCTTTAGATATTTCCTTCTTGCACTAATCTGTCCTACACTATCACATTCTACATGCACTAGTGCGGGAACAGAGATTTATGTAGAAGGTATAAATGGTGTCTTTACTAAAGGCTTTTTACTTCCTGCAAGGGCTTGAAATTTTCCAAGTTCAAAGCACTCAGATCCCGTGGCAAGAAACTAGTTCTTGCACCAGATCAGAGCTTCTTGCACTTAGCATTTAATTCTTAAAATGAGTGCTTAGTTATTGCAAGTGATATTATATTGTTAAATCAGATTTCACACATAAAAATGAATGTTTATGATCTTGACAGAGTGTAGGAATAAAGAAACAATCCATATACATTTATCCTATCATAAGCATTTAATGAAAGAAAGAAGATTGCGGGAAGTAGACTAAGAAGGCTTGCTGCATCACACCAACGTGCACTAGTGCAGGTTCATTTCTCCTGCTTGGACCAGGCAGGGAAAACCAACCAAACAGAACTGCAGAAAAGGAAATATCACACCAACATGCACTGGTGCAGGTTTATTTCTCCTGCTTGGACCAGGCGGGGAAAACCAATCTAAAATCAAGTGCAGGAAAAGGAAATTTAGCTACTTCACACAATGGATCTGCTTTCACTCAGACAGGAATGCATGTGCTTGAAATTAAATCACACTTGACAATATAAACACAAATTACAGGAAACAGGAAATAGGGTAAATGTGTTGGGTTGGCTGGGCCCTAGCCAACCAGTGTGTTTCCCTTTTAAATAAAAACACTGCTCAGTACTTTAATCAATTCATCAACTCAAATATAGAAATGTGATTTGTGAAAGATGAGGTGGAGCTCCCTTTTATTAATTCACTGAGGCAAGTAGATGCGTTAATACATCGTCCAGCCTAGATTCGAGTGATAACAAAACACAGCAACTTGTTACCACCTCTCTGGTTGTATCTATGTTCTATCCCAAAACTCTCTTAGTCCTATTTACATTCTACATTATATAGATCTTTTTCCAAGGGCCAAAATAGATCATTCAACCGATTACATAACCAACCACAGAATTTAGCTTCTCAGCCTTTAAACATAGACAATTAAGAAAACTAGCCGTAGCCAATCTCCAGCTTTCGTTCTTCACAGTTTTGATCTCGACTGCCTTTGGATTGATCTTGTTGTCGTTTTTGAAGCTGCTCAAAATGAGGCGGTGATCAACGAGCTTTGGATCTGCTGCAAGGATTTTTTGTGCTAGCAACGGTGCAAGATCCAATCCTACACTAGGATTAGTGGTCACGGTAAGTACTATAACTACCAAATAAACATTGGAGATATCGATAAGTTACAAAGAGTGATTAAAAAGTAAGAAATCATGTAATAAATGATTAATTAATGCTAAGTTAAGCTAAAAATATGAAAAATAAAGTTTATATGAAATATGTCACCATGCTTGTACTAGTGCAAGATGAGGACGTATAAAAGAGGTAAAACAACAGTAAATGGTTATGATTTAGGAAGGGGAAAATGGAAAAAAGAGAGAAAATTAGTGGGCTAACATCCTCCCATCCATAAGCTATTGTGTGTCCTCACACAACTCTTTACCTTTGCAAAAAACCTTCAAAACTTTGAGCATTCCAGCTCAATCTTGCTCTGGCATACTGACATCAACCTGCAATGTTTCAGACTTCTTCTTTCTGATGTTCTTTATTTTCTTTGTCACTTTTTTATGTCATTTGAAACATTGCGTAGCTCGGTACTTCCACACTTTAACTTCTCTTTTCTTTTTCTGGATCTCCATAGTTAATTATTCTCTACTCTGTTCTTTATCCTCCTGTGCTTTAGCTATGAGCTATTCTAAGTTCTGCACTTGAAGCTCTAGTTCAACTACCCGAGCAGCAGGAGTTACCAAATCTTTTTCTTTTTTTATCTCGACAGGGGCTATGTCTTCCTCAAGGACCTAAATATCCCTCATGGTTACATCAAGAAATTCTTCTTCCTCTGGTTCTTCTTCTTCTGGTTCTTCTCCTGCTTCTTCTTCTTCTGGTTCTTCTTCTCCTGCTTCTTCTTCTTCTTCTTCTTCTTCTTCTTCTTCTTCTTCTTCTTCTTCTTCTTCTTCTTCTTGCAGTTCTTCTTCTTGTACTGGTGCTTCTTCTTGTACTGGTGCAGGAGGGGATTCAATGCCTTGTGGGGACTATGATTCTTTGCCTACATCAGATTCTTTATTCTTTTTCCGGGGCTTTTTAATGAAATCTTCCAACAGAGTGTCATCTTTGACCTCTGCAAATTTTGTTGCGTCCACAAGGACTGACAGGTTGTCTTTTTTGGGGTTTGTGCCCATACTGGTGGCGTAGAAGGAGTCTCTTCAATAGGTGCACTATCTGTCTTCTTATTTCAAGATGGGGCCCTTCCTTCTCTTGGTTTTTTAGGTCATTTCCTTTTTACACTGGTGCAAGAAGGACTCCCCTTTTCATTCTTACTCAGGCCCTTTCTTGTGCTTGCGGGGTCTTCTGTCTCCTTTTCAATAGCTTTCTTTTTATGTAGTTGTTTTAACAATTCCTCCCAGGTCATGCCTTTAACTTCTAGTTGTTTTTGGACCAAAATCTTTATCAGGCCATGGTGATATAACTTCTTGTCGACCTAGTCTGCCCGTCCATCCCGCACACCTTTGGCCCTTTTTTCCAAGCTCTTAAGCAAAAAATAGGGGAAGTTCATCCTCCACCGAATGTGTCGAGTGTCTTCGAAATGTTGCAAAATCCTAAAATGATATACAAAAGTGCGAGATTACCTTCCCTCACAGGTTACGAATTTTTGTAGGATGAAAAGGAGGTCTTGCCACTATCCCAGTAGGGCACTACACAAAATTCCTTCATTCCAATCTACCTTCCTCTTCTTTTCGACGACAAAACACTGCCATCGCTTGCTTTCTAGTTTCTGATTTTTAAACCACTTCTCACCAATATTTTCCAAGCCTGTCGCTGCTGCTACAAACTCTTCTGTAACTTCAAATTTTAGAGGCCCAATTTTTACTCGGCCATTTTTGAAACTTTTGGCAAACTGTAAGGCCACTTCTTTGTCGTGTCCATCAAACTTTTGCAAGAAATGGGGAAAGCTCAAGTCTCGCAACAGTGCAAGACTATTGCGATACTCGACAGTCTGTTCTACACTACTGAGAGACGAGGGTTCGCTTCGAATAGGCGGCATTGCTGCTTAACGGCTATGAGCAGTTGAGAATTTTACATGCAACACCGAGAAAATTGGTTCTTATAGATAGGGATCCAATTTTCCACCATCATTTCCATCTTATCACCCATTCATTCCACTGAAATAGCCGTGGATGCACAGCATCTTTAAGATCAAGCCGGATTGGTACTTGCAGCGGCGTTTTAACGGCTAGGTGAGGTAATGATTATGAGTGAAGGACATCAATTATGTCCAAGCAATGGTTAATCACTTCCACATTCCTTCATAATTCAAAAAAAGAACTTAGCATTCATTAAAAAAATGATCATGATTCTTAATTGAAAAACACCTTGTATTTTAAATAATTTTCTCCTAGTTAATATGATGGCACAAGTACTCATCGACTAAGTGAAAGGAATTCTTATAAATTTTCATGATGACCACTTTCCTATGACATATACTATGAAAAGAACAAATTATACTATGTTTCTGATAGGGTGCATGCTTGCACTGGTCTGCTTGCGCCGCTTAAACTATGTTATTCTGTTGGTACTATTCTGCTTACATTATAATATAAGACAAGATGCTTGCACTACCGCAAGCATAATATCTAAAAAAGAACGGGCAATTTAAGTAAAATATAGGCTGGACTTCCAACATGGCTTCCTCAGCTTATATTGGAAATTTGCTTCGCCCTTTCTTGATGCTTCAGAGCATATCCTTTTGCTCTTTGTGCGTGAGATCCTGCAATGAATTCATGAGGGAACAAAGAAGTGGGAAAAGGGAATTTTCAGAATGGGAAGGAATTCTGTTATAGGGATTCTAGGAATAGTACCACAAGAGGGGATAAACAGAAGTGGGATAGGGAAAAAAAATCAAGGGTAAAGTGGGGTTTTTTTCCGAAACAGACAGGGTAAATTCAGAAGAATATGTGAAGGTTAATCATTCTAGGATTGAAGAAGAAAACTAAGGGAATATTACGAAAGTGGAATATGAAGAAAGGAAGAAAATTTTCTGGAAGGTCTGCCTGCACTGGTGCAAGAAAAAATAACTGCAACAAAAATTAAGCATTACTTGAATAAAAATATCCATGTTAATTACCGCAATTATATAAAGGTTGGTTCTGTTGAACCTGCTTTTACTTGGTGGTCACTAGCATATCTAAAGATCAAGCAACATTTTCTTTTTATTATAAATTTTTGATCTTCCTGCCAGCAAGCTAGTTTTCAGGTTGATCCTTCTGCAATCATGTCAGCAAACTGATTTTCATAATTACAAGAAAATGTTTTTTTTCTTTACTTTTTTTTGTATTATTTTTTATTTTTAAGAAGAAGAAGAATTCATGTTTTCAAAAGGTTGGTATTACCATTCACCACTACTGTCCCGAATTGCTGTTGGACTTGCTATGTAAAATCTTTCCTAGTAAGTGGCTGAAAATACTTCTTTAACCTGTGTCCATTTACCAAGAATACTGAATTTTGTCCATAAATAGTTTTAACTTCTACTGCTCCATTCTCAAATACTCAGATCACTTCATAAGGTCCCATCCAACGTGTATGGAATTTTCCTTTAAAAATTTTAAATCTAGAATCATAAAGGAGAACCCAACCACCTGGTTGGAATTTCTTTTTCTGAATAGACTTGTCATGCCGACTTTTGTGTTGCTGCTGAATTAGTATGTTCTGTTGAACAACATCCCTACGAAAATCATCTTACTCATTTAATTGGAGAAGACGTTGTTGTTGTGCCTCAGAGATATCTAGTCCTAATTGATCTGCAGTTCTAAAAGTTTTGATCTGGAATTCAATTGGTAACAGAACCTGTTTGCCATATACTAGCTTATATGGTGTATGTCCCGTGCTATTTCTGCAAGTGGTTCTGTGTGCCCACAAAGCTTCTAGTAATCTTTCAGCCTAGTCCTTCCGATGCATATTTACTGTCTTTGTAAGAATGGACTTGATCACTTTCTTTGTGGATTCCACCTGGCCATTTGCTTGCGGGTGATACAACATGGATTTCTTGTGCCGGATCTTGTATTGCTCCCTCACACCCTGTACCAGATTATAAATAAATTGTGGACCATTGTCAGAAACGATTTCTCTAGGCACACAAAATCTAGTAAAGATTTCAGTAAAAAGAAAATCAACAACAACTTTTTCTATAGCAAAGGAAATAGCTTTAGCTTCTACCCATTTTGTAACAAAATCTGTACAAACCAAGATATGCTTTTTACTTAATGACGTTGGATTTATTGGCCCTATAAAATCAATAGCCCATTTTTCAAATGGCTCAATCATAACTTGGGGGCACAAAGGCATTTCATTGGTTTGATTAGGTTGGCCCATTCACTGACAGCTATCACATCGCCTGACATATTGTTTGGCATCCTTAAACAAGGAAGGCCAAAAGTAACCAGCATGCAATACTTTATATGCAGTCTACTTATCAGCGAAGTGGCCTCCACAAGGTTCATCATGAGCAGATTTCAATATGTCAAACACTTCCTCCTCTCTTACACACCTACGGATAATCAGATCTGGACCAGTGTAAAAGAGATCTCCTTGAATCCAGGAGTATGCAACACTTTTCTGAATAATATTCCGCTTTTCATGAGCGGACAAGTTGGGTGGTGTTTTCCCAATAACCAAGTAATTAGAAATGTCAGCAAACCATGGAGAATATATTGACATAGAAAAAAGATTTTCATCTGGAAAATCATCATTAACAGGAGTTGCTTCACCAAGATTATCTAGTCTAGAAAGAAAATATGCTACAACATTAGATTTTCTTGGCCTATCAACAATAGTAATATTAAATTCCTGCAACAATAGTAACCACCTAGTCACTCTACCACTAGTCAATGGCATGTTCATCAAATATTTAATCACGGAATGATTAGTATGTACAAATACTTCATATCCTATAATATACTTCCTGAACTTATTAATTGCAAAAATTACAGCTAAAAACTCTTTCTCTGTAACTGTATAATTTAATTCAGCAGAAGAAAAATTCTTATTAATATAATAGATGGCATAGGATTGTTTACTTTCCTCTTGTCCTAAAGTTGTGCCAATAGCCAAATCTGAAGCATCAGAGGAAATGTGAAAAGGAAGGGTCCAGTTAGGACCTCTCAAAACTGGTGCATGTACTAACTTTTCCTTCAATGTTTCAAAAGACTATTGGCAAGTTGTGGTCCAAGAAAATTCACTATCCTTAGCTAGAAGTCGGAAAAGAGGGGCAGCTATCTTAGAAAAATTTTCAGTGAATCTCTTATAGTAACCAACATGTCCTAAAAAACCTCTTACTTCCCTTTGAGTTTTAGGTGCAGGAAGATGCAAAATGATTTCGATCTTTGCTGGATCAACCTGGATACCTTTACCAGAAATCAAATGGCCAAGTACCACTCCCACTTTGCACATTAATCTACATTTCTTGTCACTCAAGGCGAGATGGGCTTCCTGACAACGAAGAAGTACTTTCTCTAGATTTTCGAGAGCTTCCTGAAAAGAGTCACCAAACACAGAAAAGTCACCCATATAAATTTCTACGAATTCTAGGTTAGCAAAAATGGCCAGGACTGCCCTTTGAAAGGTAACCGGGGCATTATATAGACCAAAGGGAAGCACTCTATAAGAAAATGTACCCCATGGACATGTAAAATTAGTTTTATCCTAATCTTTGGGTGCAATCTATATCTGGTTATAACCACTGAAGCCATCCAAAAAGGAAAAATATTTCTTTCCTGCAAGGGTATCAAGAACCTGGTCAATGAAAGGGAGAGGTAAATAATATTTGAGAGTGGCTTTGTTTAATTCTCGATAATCAATACAAATACGCCATCTTCCATCTTTATAAGGTACTAGAACTAATGGAGAGACCCACTGACTGTCGAAAATTCGATAGATAAAACTGACATCTAAGAGTTTCTGTACTTCTTCCTTCACAATATCTCTTAGAGCTAGATTCATTCGCCCTTGGGGTTGTCAGATAGGTCAGGTTCCTTCCTAAATATAGATATGATGTGTACAAGTTTTAGGAGGAATACCCTTCATATCTTCATAGTCCCATGCAAAGGCACTAAGACAGTTTTGCAACAAAGTCACAAGCTGCTCCTGCTGAGATCAGTCTAAATCTGAACTAATATGCAAGGATTTACCGAGGCTAATCTCAACAAGAGTAGTATTAGGCTCAGGAGTACTCAAGGGAGTGTTCAAATGCAGCAGTACCGAAGAATGAGAATCATGATTATCTTGAAAATCTAGGCTGAAAATCTGGCTCAATAGTTCAAAATTAGGCATAGTGTCTAGATTATTCAGGAAATCTTGAATCTCATCTTCCTGTGGAGACCCAGTATATTGACGGATAAGGGAAATGGGCTGAGTCTCCTCATCACTGCTTTGATCCAACCATAAAGTATCTCGAAGGTCCTGAATGGATCTAGTAGGGGGTATAAGGTAACTTTCTTCCTAGAATCTCCATGTGAAATATACATATCACCAGAATGACATCCAATATATGCATCAGCTGTAGCAAGCCATGGTCGACCCAAGATCAAGGGATGTGCTCCTACTGGGTTCTTTGGCTGAAGCAAAATGAAATCAGCAAGATATTCCCAAGAATCTAATGAGATGATCACATCATCCAATACTCCTTCTGGCTTAATTTTAGATCTATCCGTTAATTCAAGCACAGTGGGAGCAGGGCAAAGATGAGATAACCGAAGTTGATCCATGGTTTGCTTAGTCATGACATTAATGGCTACCCCCGGGTCTATAAGAACATTAGAGACAACGATATTACCAATCTAAACTGAGACAACATGGTTTCCGGGATCAGTATATTTTTCCATAGACACACATCCCGTCATCAACTCTGTTGCCTTACCAACAAATTGAATGGTTTGGGGTTCCAATCTCTTCCTCCCAAGTTTCCTGAGACAGAGTTCCTTAATAATCTTGGTACAAATGGGGATCTTTTTTATGGCTTGAAGCAAAGGTATCTTAATGAAAAGATTCTGAAGCTCTGATGCTAAGCTAGTCTCAGAAATAGGCTCACTTCTTTCCATTACTAGCCTCTCTAGTAAGGGAGGTTGATTGGAAGAAGATGGCAAGGATTCAGAGGGTAAGGGCTGCTTAGTGATAGTTTTCAAAGAATGGTTAAGAGTTTCCCCTTCTCCTTTCTCTTCAACAATCACTTTAGGTTGCTTCTAATTTTCTGACGTGACAATCCTTCCTGATATTAATTGAATATCATGAACCCCAACTGGAATAGATTGGTACTCTAATGGTAAAGGTGAGTTTGTTACATAGATCATTTTCACTTCTTTATTATTGTTAGGATTAGGCATAGGTTGAGCAGGCAACTGAGGAGGTTGAAAAGGTGGAGGTAAAGGCAATGGTGGAGTAGAATGACTCGGAATTTGAGGCATTAAATAAGGTGTATGTGTAGATGGATATGACTGCATAGGTGGCTGGTAGGAATATGGAGAATGAGTTGGCCCTCTCCAACCTTGTTGCCATGGTTGAGAAGGTTGCCCATGCTGATATTGATTCCCATACTGCCACTACTAATTAGTGTTAGGATAAGAATATGCATGTGAATTATAACCAAAATAGTGTGGAGAAAATTCAAGAGCCATACTTGCACCTCCCTGAGGTCAATTCCTTCTAGCTCCCATAGCATACAAGTATTCAGCTTCAGGCTATCCCCCTGTAAATACAACTTTAAGTCTTGGTATAGAGGGACATTTTTCTGTGACATGGTCTTCTATACAAATAGCACACTTATTAGTTTCTTTCAAATTAAGAGGACACTCTTTAGGAGGATGCTTGTCTCTACATTTAGAACAGAAAATACATAATGACTCTTGTTCCTTCATGAGTTTTTGCTAAAATTTTAAAGAGTCCAACTGTTTGGTAACAGTATTCATTATATCAATTTTCATGTTTTCCATTTTATTTTCTAGTCCAATAATCATAGCATCAGTAGATTCGATTTTTCTATTTCTGTTTCGAGTTCCTCTACCGGATCTATACTGATTTCTTGAAAATTTCCTGCATAATTCACAAATTTGTTCAAAAGTTTGCTGAGAAATATCACCTTGTCCTAACAGATTTAAATTATTTCTAGCATTATCAGTAAGTCCTCTTAACAACAAGGTTCTAATAGTACTGGAATCAAACTTTAGTTTTGACCTTTGTAAAATATAAAGAAATCTTTTTAGGTAATCTTCAAGAGTTTCATCATCATCCTATATGATTGTAAAAATCTCATCCTGCATGTCCTGAGTTTTGCAATATTCTTGATATTTAGACAAAAACACCCTCTTCTTTTGATCCCAAGAGGTTATAGTGTTTCCTCCCAACTCCATAAACTAGTGTAGTTATGAGTCCTTGAGAGTAATAGGAAATAATCTTAACTTCTGAGCGTCAGTTGAATAATCATAACTTCTACACAGAATATCAAACTTGAATAGAAAAGAGTTAAGATCTTCATGAACTTTACCATGGAAATGACGGAGAGCTGTTGGTGGAATATTCTTCATATGCACCACAGTATCAGGATCCACAATTGGAAACACAAAAGTGGATTGTTCTCCACTTACCTGGTTTTCACCAGTGCCTTCCACATGATCTTCATGGTCCGCCATTGTTTCCATTTTGCTCCCAACAGACAGAACCACACCTGAGCTGTTGTCACCATAATCCAGGTGGACCATTCCTGCATGATGGGTTTGAATTGGATTGGGCTTCCTGCTCACAGAAGGAGACCCAATATGAGAATTGTTTTCAGAATTCTTTTGGCCCTTAGTGGGCTTCGAACCCTTACCTTTTCTAGGCATTCATTTCAAAAAAGAAAGAAAAATAACAAACAACTTCTAATAAAAAATGTTGTTAGAAATCAATCAACACCAGTAAAATTCCTTCAAATAAGATTTTTTAAACAATACTGCAAAAATAAAGGGAAAATTACCTCTATTGTATAATCAAAAAATTCTTACCAAATCAAATCATCTCCCTGGCAACGACGCCAAAATGTTGGGTGCAGGAATTCCACTTAAGCAAACTCCTCAACCCTTAATTTGTCAACCTGGGGGATCTGTAAACTTAGAGATGAAGCACAGGAAATGCCAAAGATGGTATGAATCTTTCTAATATAAATCCCTACTTTCTTTAAATGAAGATTGCAGAATCAAACAAAAAAGAAAAAAAGGCAACTTGAACCATCAAAATAATCTAAGACTAGAACAAGGAAGAATGCATTTGCAAGAGGGAATTAAAAATAAATGGAAATCACTCTAGCTAATTATTGTTTAACTAATGAGTGTGTGTTTTTATGTAGCAGAGACACTTAGCAGTCTCATCAGATGGGCCCTTAAACCTGCTCCTTTAGATATTTCCTTCTTGCACTAATTTGTCCTGCACTATCGCAGTCTGCTTGCCCTAGTGTAGGAACAGAGATTTATGCAGAACGTATAAATGGTGTCTTTACTAAAGGCCTTTTACTTTCTGCAAGGGATTGAACTTTTCCAAGTTCAAAGCACTCAGATCCCATGGCAAGAAACTAGTTCTTGCACCGGATCAGAGCTTCTTGCACTTAACATTTAGTTCTTAAAATGAGTTCTTAGTTATTGCAAGTGCTATTATACTGTTAAATCAAATTGCACACATAAAAATGAATGTTTCTGATCTTGACAGAGTGTAGGAATAAAGAAACAATCCATATACATTTATATTGTCATAAGCATTTAATGAAAGAAAGAAGATTGAGGGAAGTAGACTAAGGAGGCTTGCTGCATCACACCAACATGCACTGGTGCAGGTTCATTTCTCCTACTTGGACCAGGCGGGGAAAACCAACCAAACAGAACTATAGGAAAGGAAATATCACACCAATGTCCACTAGTGCAGGTTTATTTCTCCTGCTTGGACCAGGCGAGGAAAACCAATCTAAAATCAAGTGTAGGAAAAGGAAATTTAGCTACTTCACACAACAGATCCGCTTTCACTCAGACAAGAATGCATGTGCTTGAAATTAAATCACACTTGACAATATAAACACAAATTACAGGAAACAGGAAATAGGGTAAACATGTTGGGTTGGCTGGGCCCTAGCCAACCAGCGTGTTTCCCTTTTAAATAAAAATGCTTCTCAGTATTTTAATCAATTCATCAGCTCAAATACAGAAATATGATTCGTGAAACATGAGGTGGAGCTCCCTTTTATTAATTCACTAAGGCAAGTACATGCATTAATACATCGTCCAGCCCAGATTCGGGCGATAACAAAATATAGCAACCTGTTACCACCTCTTTGGCTGTATCTCTGTTCTATCCCAAAACTCTCTTAGTCCTATTTACATTCTACATTATATAGATCTTTAGCCAAGGGCCAAAATAGATCATTCAACCGATTACATAACGAACCACAAAATTTAGCTTCTCGGCCTTTAAACTTAAACAGTTAACAAAACTGGTTGTAGCCAATCTCCATCTTTCGTTCTTCACAGTTTTGATCTCGACTGCTTTTGGATCGATCTTGCTGTTGTGGTTGAAGCTGCTCAAAATGACGCGGTGATCAAGGAGGCTCAGATTTGTTGCAAGGATTTTCTATGTTGGCAATGGTG
Organism: Pinus tabuliformis; assembly: GCA_031772625.1. Classification (NCBI taxonomy): domain Eukaryota; kingdom Viridiplantae; phylum Streptophyta; class Pinopsida; order Pinales; family Pinaceae; genus Pinus; species Pinus tabuliformis. The sequence goes on from CM062819.1 coordinate 1,244,600,206, forward strand.
CAAGATTCGATCCTGCACTAGGATCAGTGGTCACGGTAATTACTATAACTACCAAATAAACATTGGAGATATCGATAAGTTACAAAGAGTGATTAAAAGTAAGAAATCATATAATAAATGATTAATTAATGTTAAGTTAAGTTAAAAATATGAAAAATAAAGTTTATATGAAATATGTCACCGTGCTTGTACTGGTGCAAGATGAGGGTGTATAAAAGAGATAAAACAATGGTAAATGGTTATGATTTAGGAAGGGGAAAATGGCAAAAAGAGAGAAAATTAGGGGGCTAACAATCACGCAGATTTCCCACCCTATAAACAAGAAATCCATGCAGTCTTTCTTGGGGAAGGTCAACTTCCTTAGAAAGTTCATATCTGACTATGCTCAAATCATCAAGCCTATACAAGAGATGATCAAGAAGGACACAGTCTATAGTTGGGGTAGAAGGGAAAAATATGTGTTCACCCATATAAAGAAAGCAATAACCGAAGCACCAGCATTGTACAACCCAGACTTCAGTAAAGACTTCTTTCTCTACACTTTCACTTCTGACACATCTATCATTGTAGTGCTCACTCAGAAGGACGAGTTAAACAATGAGCAACCCATCTCCATCATGAGAATGAGTCTGCAAGGACTAGAACTCAAGTATCCAACCATGGAAAGACAAGCTTATGTAGTGTACAAGGAAGTGAGGCCTTCAGACCCTAATTGTTGAAAAACCATTGTATTATGTTTGTTCCGCAACTGGAAATCATATCACTACTAGTTCAACAAGAGCTGGGTAAGAGAAGGGTGAACTGGATGACTAGATTACAAGAATATGATATTGACATTAAACCAGTTCACACCATCAAGGGTCATGGTCTCTGTAAGATAGAAATGGTAGCAGTACATGCACAAGAGGAAGAAGAAGAGCACATAGCTTGGGAGTAAGAAATAGAAATATACAATGTTGAGCGAGCCTCCCCCACTTCAAACGGAAACTCTTGGTACACATATGTGCGTTGGTGCCTCGAGCATGGCACCATGCCCTCACTTTTTATAGCAGAAGAGGGCACTACTACTCAAATCTTTATCATATCAACTCATTCATGGGGTGTTATATAGAAAGCACCATAATGGGATTTTTCTCAAGTGCCTGGAGGCACAAGATTCAAAAAAGTTTTTACGTGATCTCCACGATGGACCAGTCGGGGAACACTTTGTGGGTAACACCACAACACACAAAGTCATGCAGGACAATTTCTACCATCCTACATTATTGAAGGATGCTCATGCCTACACCTGCAAGTGTCTGGTCTGTTAAAGGTATGCCGACAGAAATCCGAATTTATTAGCCTCATTGTAGCCTATGCTAGTGGAAGAACCATTCCAACAGTGGTGATTAGATATCATTGGGGAAAGTTCCCCTCATTCATAGAAGCAACATCACTATATCTGGACTACTACATATTACTTCATGCGGTGGACAAAGGAAGTTTCACTGAAACAAGTGAACAATGAGGAAGTCATCAGCTTCCTACAGTAGAATATAATTCCTAGGTTCGACATTCCTACGCCACTTGTTTTTGAAAATGCAACATACTTTTCTTCATTAAATATTTATGACTTCCAATTGGAAAATAGTATTGTTTTGAAACATTCTACAAACTACAATCCATAGGGGAATGGCCTTGCTGAATCTACAACTAAGAACCTCAGTTGCATCATAAAAAAAACCATATTCTCTGAGCAGCGAAACTAGCACTCCGCTTTGGTGAACACTTTATGGGATAAATGAGTTACACCTAATCCTTCTTTGAATACCTCCCCTTACTTCCTGGTGTATAAAAAGGAAGCCATCCTTTCGCTGAACATATTCTTTCCTGCTCTCCAATTGTCCCAAGAATCTTAGGGCAAGCCCTGTCTTTTACTTTAGCGTATGATGGACACTTTGCACAAGTTACAGGAAGAAAGGATGAAAGCAAAAGAAAAATGTTCCCTCCATCATAACCGTATCAAGAGATGGTTTGACAAAAAGTCTCCAGGGAAGTGTAGCTTTAGTGTGGGCGACTTAGTCTTGAAGTGGGATAAAGCCCACGAAGAGAAAGGAAATAACACTAAGTTTCAATCCCTGTGGATTGGTCCATACATTGTCCATGAGAAGCTTGGCCAATACATGTATCATCTTCAATCACTTGACGGGAAGATTGACTCTCTCCCTATCAATGACCAAGACTTAAAATATTATTTTCAATGAATATTTGGGGTTGCGCCCTGCACTATGTACATAGTTCTTTTGTCATTTTTTGTTTATGTTTTTCTTTCATTTTCTGTTGATTTACTTATGTGAATAAGTGTTATGCCTTACTACTTCTTGGCTTTTAAGTGTGTGTGGTTGAAGTTCAAAGAGTCTTGTGACATTGCAGCCCTTAGCCAGTCTTGTGTCTGCCTTCTTTGTTTTGGTTGTAACATTTAGCTAATGAAGTCTTGATGGACAATACGATCCGTCTATAAGGAGATTTTTGGTCAAACCATGAACCTATGTCCAGTCTGGGAACCTCATGCCTATACTCAGTTTTATGCTTTGGTGTTTTCAATCTTATCCAACTAGTAGAAACGGGGAAGGGGAAAATATAAACGAGAAAACCTAAATCAAAGGTATTTATATGCTTCTCTAAAGGAACAACCTCTCCTACTCTCAATAATTCAGGATCCCTCTTTCACCCAAATAAATAAGTGTCGATGCACAGTTCTCTTGAAATAAATAAATAAAGGCGAAAGAAGAGAAAGGATTCGTGCGTAGAGAGGTGAAGCTAGAAACTCCACCGGGGTACTATCCAAGATCACTGGCAGTGGAGAAATTCTTGTGTTCATACATGATTCCACCGGGGTACTATCCAGGGCTTCTGGTAGGGGAGCAACACCAGAGATGAAAAACTATATGTTGAAAATAGCAACAAGAAATGATAAAAATAGAATCCAGAAATTCCAATTTTAATTTGTCCTTGAATTAAAATCCAATTTAGTCTCACAAGCTACTTGGAAATAATTAATTAACTCATTATGGATTAATTGGTTGGAGAGATTCAAGTTAGAAGTCTTTCTGTAATCATGCAACAGTTATCCCTTAAATTAAGGAGATTATCCCTTAATTAAGGAGATAAGATTGAGTTATATTTGATTTGTAATTAGTTAACTCAATTTACTGAGTTAATTCCAGTTAAATTAATTCCAAACTATTTGAGGAGCTAATAGAGAGTTAACAGTCAGTTGATGCATGCATGCACTCAACTAGTGTTCTCCAGTTAACTGAAGATTCTCTCATCAAAAACTCATGCATGTCTATTCCGAGAAAATCCTAGTTGAGAGTAAAGTCAAGGACAATGTACTATTAGTTGCATGTGTTTTCCTATAAAGAAAACTCATTCATGCAGAAGGAATTTTTCCTTGAGGATTGCGCAGTTCTAACAAGGTGTGAAATTAGTGTGAGAGATCAGTTTCCCACTTGGTTGGAGGAGATCATCCCAGAGGAACAATGCAAGGAAATAGGAGCTTGGAGGGTAGAGAGGAAGGCTTGTGAGAAGCCAGGATTTCCTGTGAGCATATGTGAGGATTGTACTGAGAGCTGGCTAGCTGTGAGAGCTATGGCTTTGTATAATTCCTATGTATTTCAATCTTGTATGATAATACGAATAGTGGGGTTTTTAGCTAAGGCTTTCCCCAAAGTATTTTCATGTGTATTGTGCATTGATTCTTCTTTTAGTTATATGTGTTCAACTCAATCTTGCTCAATATTTAAGCTTCCACAAACTGATAGTAGAAGTAGATTATAGTATTTTGCTTTGGTTATATTGCATTATTGGGTTAATCTATAGTTAGATTTTCTACATGGTCTTAGACCGAACTGTGTAGAGAATTTGCAAAATATCTACACTATACTATGAAAATCTTAAGCTCGTGAGCTAAACTACCCTTCCCAATTCAAAAAATTGTGGTCTGATTGAATATTATATTTTTTTCAACTGTGAAGGTACAAAGAGAACCATGTCTACCCATGTGGTAATTGGAGAAACCAAAGGAATCTGCACGATGAATCAATACTCCCCGAAGGACCAAGGCCCTGCACTAAAATGAACCAAGATAGAGAAGTTGGTATTCAACCAATGTGTCACCAAGTGTTGTAGGGGATGCAACACCTTAGAAAATTTTGGTTTACACTCAGATTTCAGAGTCTTCCTTGGACTTTCCCTTTTTTGTTCCAAACATTCGAGCTCATTTCATGAGCTTCCTCAGAGTATTTTCAACACTTTTGCTTGTCTAAACAACTATCGTCTTTTGGCATGTTAGAGTGTTATATCACACTTGTATTCCTTTTCTGGTGATTTTGAAGGTTTGTTTTTGTGTATTTGAGTTGTCCTAGCTATGTGAACATCGATCGCACTCATACAAAAAAATGTAAGAATTGTCACACAAGTGTCGTGATGGTTGTCCTAAGGTCTATCTCAACTATCACACTTGTCACTTTTTGTTCTAGACAGTCTCACAGAGGGTAATGCTTTGTATTGTTGTTTTGGTTCTGTATGTTTTCATGTCATCGAAGTATGTTAAGTGTGTAATCACAATATCAAGTTCCTCACAAGTTCACTTGCCTCCCACACTTAGCCATTTTTCTGAAAATTGCCAGACCGGGCAACTCTCTTTCACTAGACCCTGACTGAACTGTCCGTTGTGAAGTGTCAGTCCTCAATGATGCAACCCTGCTATTTGGAACTACGCAATTATAGAGCTGAGTAGACTACATTCCTTCCCAGAATTTCGTAGTAGCTTTCGCTTGCCTGACTTGAACTACCCATTTCACAAGATCATTCATCAAGCTTCCTTCATGCCTGTTGGAACCCTGCAATGTGCATAGACCCAAGATTTACTTACCATAACTATTCAGAAATGTCTCCTAGTTTCCTCCCTCAACTTGGAATCACTAATCCCAAGAACTTCGAAGATCTATCGTCCCAACTGCCTCTCTTTCCCAATCCTTCCTTGCCTCTAAAAACTGCTTAGACCTACCTCTTAGGGTCCCACCTTGCATCAGTCATTGGTTGTCTCAGATGCACAATCCTTCCTCCCAGTGGCCTTTATGCAATTTTTCCTGGCAGTGAATATTATGCCCAAGAGTTCCTCAACCAAGCCCTAGGTGCGCTCTGCATAGTCTAAGTAACCATTCTCCCTCCTTGTCACCTGGATCTGTGTAATGCATATAGAATTTCCTGTAGATTCACAAGCTCATGTAATTTACTAAAGCATAGGACAAGAATCTACTTCTACTTTCAACCGATAGAAGCCAATAGATCGATGAAAACAATATGAACAAGAAGAAGATAAATCAATGACACATAACACAATAAGTTTCTCTGAGGAAAGCAATTTCTCAAAACCCCACCTATCTATATTGCATTAATCATAAATATGAGTGAAAATATAAATCTTGTTCTCACTAGAACAATTCCTACACAAGTATAATCAACTCTCTGCTCACAATCTAGTTCAAGCGAATCCCTTAGACTATTCTGCAGCTCTTCAAGCCCCTATTTTCTTGTGCCATTCTTGGTCAAATAATCTAGATTAATACAATATGCTCTACTCAACCTTGAGCTCAACCTGCACAAGTATTTCCTATCCTCTCCCTGATGACTTCCTTTGGCCAATACATAGCCAAATTCCTAGCCTTCAAGCTTTTGATTCCTTGCACAATTCCTGATAGAATTAGCCCGTATTTACAGGAAATTATTCATCCATAACTGCGCAATCCAACCATATGTCCCCAACTGATTACATGCACCATTTGTACAACTCGTAAAATTATGCAACTGATAGTACATTGTCCTTGTACTCTAGTCTCAAGTGGGTCTTCCTATGAACTAACATGCATGAGTTATTTATGAGTGAATCTTCAGTTAGCTGGTGTGGCACTGAGGATACACTCGTGCACTAACTCACTACTAGACCTCTACTAGTTCTCCAACAGTTAGAACTAGTTTAACTAACTATAACTCAATTAGACTAAGTTATCTAATTACAACCCAATAATTGCAATATGGACCCCCAAAACTTAGGGATCACACTTACATGACTCCAGATAGATTGCCAACTTGAAATTCCTAAATTAACTAAGTCAACTTAACTAGTTTACTATTACAAGTTGCTATGAGAAAAGAATTACAATTTCAATTCGCAATTTAGTTCATGGACAAATTAAATTGGAATTTCTACAAGTTATTTTTAACCTTTCTTGTTTCTATTTTCAACACTCCCTCTCAAAAAGAAATAAATTCAACTCTCTCCTGATCCTGAACCTTTGGAATGTTGTGCATGTGAAAATTCTCTCTAGTGTTGTTTCTACAACAACTCCTGAAACTTAAAAAAGCATCCAACGTGAATCAGTATGATGCATATTTCACTAAAGTCTCTAACTGGTACTCCCTCCATCGACTAAAAACTATGTACTTATACTGACTCTTCCTTTCTGCATTGTCATAAACTCTTCTTTGCGCTCTTCAGTATCTGACTGCTCTAACCTTTGTCACTCTGATCTCTAACTGCATCAAATTCCACTGTTTCCTCTTGCTACTATGTAATTTGGGCTCCCGTAGCAATACGGTCCATGAGAAAAAACCTCTCAATGGACCCTGCACAATCTCAACCCTCTTGGGACTATCACTTCACATCGCCCCACCTCACACCTGTAGGTATGGCTTCATGTGCTCTTTCTACCCACTTAGCTTGAAATTTTCCCCGACTAGAGGTCTCTGCTTGAGTGGATGCCTCCACTCAATCTCCTCTCTGCTTCTTCAATTGTGGTTGCTCCACAATTGTCTAAGGCTGCATGTGAGGCTTCTTCTGGGGCTGCATGTTGAGAGGTAATTCATGCTCCCCCTCAACGACCAAGTCTCTAACATTTTCCTTGCTCCTCAAGGCTCTGTATGCATCTTGTACCTCAATATCATATAGGTTCTTGACTCGCACACCAATCTATTTCATTGGTCCCATAGTCACGAAATTTTCTAAAAAAAGAGTTGATATTAAATCAGTGATATCTCCCTCATCCAAACTCTAATTCAGATGATTTTTTTTCTGAATTTGGGTTTTTTTTCCAAAGGAATCTAGATATGATATTTATTTTTGAAAAATTTCAACAAAAAAATAATATATTCTCTTCAAACTCGTAACCCATAAAATTCCTGCTCCTAAATATGCCCACTAGTAGCCTTCTATTTCCATTCAGAAGTCTACACATAGGGTCTTCTAGATCTGCCCTAAACTAGAGCTTCATCAATTTGCAAGGAAAAATTCAAATTATTCTCTTCTATATTTTCTTAAGCTTTGATACCATGTAGAATTTCTTGTAGATTCACAAGCTAATGCAATTTACTAAAGCACAAGACAAGAATCTACTTCTACTTTCAACTAGCGGAAGCCAATAGATCGATGAAAACAATATGAACAAGAAGAAGATAAATCAATGGAACATAACACAATAATTTTATGTGGGGAAATCCACTTCTCAAAACCTCGCCTATCTGTATTGCATTAATCATAAATTTGAGTGAAAATACAAACCTTGTTCTCACTAAAACAATTTCTGCACAAGTATAATCAACTATTTTCTAAAAATCTAGCTCAAGCCAAATCCTTAGCCTATTATGCATCTCTCCAAGCCCCTATTTCCTTGTGCCATTCATGGTCAAAGAATCTGGATGAATATAATATTCTCTTCTCAACCTTGAGCTCAACCTACACAAGTATTTCCTATCCCATGCCTGATGACTTCCTTTTTCCAATACTTAGCCAAATTCCTATCCTTCAAGCTTTTGACTCCTTGCACAATTCCTGAGAGAATTAACTCGTATTTAAAGGGAAATTCCTCATCCATAACTGTGCAATCCAGCCATAGATCCTCAACTAATTTCATGCACCATCTGTACAACTCGGAATTATACAATTGATAACACATTGTCCCTGCACTCTAGTCTCAACGGGGTCTTCCTTTGAACTAACCTTCATGAGTAATTTATGAGTGAATCCTCAGTTAGCTGGTGTGGTACTGAGGATACACTGGTGCACTAACTCACTACTATAACTCTACTAGTTCCTCCAACAATTCAAACTAGTTTAACTGACTATATCTCAATTAGACTGAGTTATCTAATTACAACTCCCATAAACTCAATCTGGACCCCTAAAACTTAGGGATTACACTTACATGACTCCAAATAGACTTCCAACTTGAAATTCCTAAGTTAAGTAAGCAACTTAACTTAGTTAACTATTATAAGTTTCTATGAGAAAAGAATTACAATTTTAATTCTCAATTTAATTCAAGGACAAATTAAATTGGAATTCCTAGATGTTATTTTAAACATTTCTTGTTGTTATTTTCAACTTACTAGGCCCTCTTTCCCATCTTATCACCTGTCATGGGCCCAGTCCATGGATAAAAATTCTTCAACTTAGACTAGGAGATTTTGGATTTGATGTTGTCCCATCATGAGTGAATTTCAAGAACAGGTAAACTATTATATCATGGCAAGAAAATGAAGAAGGAGAAGAAGGAGTGAACATGCTTGAAGACTAACATGTAGCTGGACAGGAAAAGAAGATTATCAAGAACAAGCGAATGGAATACATGCATGCAACCACCTCTCAAGACCGAAGATCATTAAAGACCCTGCATCATCAAGCCATGTGGAGGAGAGGATAAAGCATATCCAATAACACATATATCACTCATCAACAACAATGGCTTGACATTGCCACCTCAGCAAGCTAGTCGATGTTAGTAGTGTCATGTCAAGTCATGTCATGAGTTGTCAAAGGCCACATCACTATTATGAGCCATATGTATGTTGTAAATCAAATGTAATGTAAAGTGGAAGTCCAATGGACACACAAGAATATGAAGAGTCATGTCCATTCAAAAGTCATAGGAAGTTGAACAGTCATGAGGGTAGTCAAAGAGTCACAAGGGGTCAGGCATCACCCCTTGGTTATATATACCCCCTCAGTGTATGAGCAAAGGAATTTTCACCTTGGCTCCTCCCACAAATCATAGAGAATTTTAGTTAGTTCTTTGAGGAGAAAGGAGTGGATCCAATGTCCCACTACTAGGGCTAGTGATGTATGATGTAAATATGTGTCTTGGAACTTTTTCTTAATACATAAGCCTTCTTGGGCTAGTACGTTTCCATGCATGACTTATGGATGTTTGTAAGACTATTATGTGAGAATCTATATTTCATATTTGTTTCACATGTACTAATATAGTTGAACTATTTCTGTTGTTTTAGTGCTTACCTTGTTGAGAATGTGTTGTTATGGTTGTCACTATTGTCTCATCCATGTGGAATACTCCATAGGATACTAGAAATACCTTTTCCTGCTCATTGTTTATAACGATCGTCACATCTACTATGGACTATTCTTTTGGATGGTAGATAGACCTTTCCATGCTCATTGGTTTTAACGACTTCCACATCCACTGTGGAATATTCCGCTAGATGTTGGATAGACCTTCCTAGTTCACATTTGTCTCTTCCTGTGTGGCACTATTACCTCTCACTTAGAGGCTCACTTTTCACCCTTTTTTCAGTAAGAGAACCTAGACACAATTACGTTGCACACTCACTTTTCTTTTAGAAGGTACCATTGCAACACTCTCATGTGCTAAAAGTCAGAGCCAAGGAAAATCTCTAAGTATATGGAAATCGGGCCATCGTACCCGATATGACTCCTACAAAAAATGATGTTAGGTCTAATTGGGACCTCATATCAGGGAGATCCACTGAATGTTGATGGATCTAGCACGTCAACATTTCTGGTGCTAGAAGGAGGCCGCTAGATTTTCCAACCTTCCACCTAACCTATTTTCTTTATGGAGATGAGGGTTGGTAGGAGAGGCTTGAGATGTTTAGAGATGACCTTTGAGATGATTTTATAGATGATGTTGCAAAGGGAAATGGGGTAATAATCAAAGGGTGATTTGGGGCGAGAACTCTTTGGGATGAGGGCTATGAATGTAGGGTCAAGAGAAGTAATAATAGTAGTTGAATGATGAGATTCTTCAACTCCTTACCAGCTGTCTTTTCCCTGAATTTTCCATCAATCTTGATAAAATTTAGAAGTGAAGCCATTAGGTCATGGTCATTTTCATTTAGGAATATCCATAACAATTATTTCTACCTCTTACAAATTAGTCTCTTTAAGGATAAGATAATTTCTATTAGTTGTAACAAGTCTCGAAATATTTGTAGTGATTTTTCATATATCAGGTCTCCTGTCAAAAATTTTCTACAATGGAATGGATTGAAAGTGCTCCATGATTTCTTTCATGATTTCATGAAGTCCCTCCACTCTTTGATTATTTTATTTTTGTACTTTAAGAATTATGTTGCTAATCCTATGATTAATCATAGAATAACCAAAGAATTTAGAGTTTCATTCCCCTTGTTTGAGCCATTGAATGTGTGATCTTTGTTTCCATAGGATCTCCCCTTGTATGAGTCTTTCCTCTAAACTAAAACTGAATGTAAGATTATTTTTGAATGAGATCTTTAGTATGACCTTCCATTATTATGGATTGTTGAATATTAGCCATTTTTCCTACTCCAATTTTATTTTTCCTTTAAATATATTTTCAAAATTTCTGATATGCCATTTTTTTTTTAACGAGTCTCAGTCTTTTCTAAAACCAAAACATGATAGTTCTAGGAATTTTATCTGATTCTTTTCAACATTTCTCAGTATTGATGAGTAATTTTCGATGCCTTAGCCAAAATTCTTGAAACCTAAATGGTATGTTCTTAGGGGAAACCATCTAGTCATGAGAAAGAAATATTGGCCAATGGTCTTAGCCATGTATAGGAAGAATAGATGCTTCAAAGGATATTCTTGAGAGGAATAAGGATTTAGAAATTAGGAAATTTTCCATCCTTGAGGAATTTTGGGATGGGCCTTCTCTCTTGTTATTCCATGTGAAGAGAACATTGTTTGTGTCTAGATCTACTATTTTTTATTTTGTGATGAATTCTTCAAACATAGGGCTCTCTTCTTAAAGCTGACACAAGCCCCTTTTTTTCTCATGAACATTTTTTATTAAGTTAAAGTCCCCACCTAAAATATAGTGATTTTATCCCATAACATTAAACATTATGTGAACTTTTTGTGTGAAAATTATTTTTTCCTGCAGGGAGTTGGGACCATATACATTTGTTGTAATTCTTGCATGAGATAAGCCTATTCGTTATAGGTAGGTTGTCAAAATTGTTGGGAGAAAGAAGGAATACTTCAAATAAAAAGAGAGAGGATTACAAATTATGATGATTCCTCTCGAAGCCCCTTTAGCATATTAGGCTATATAATCATTGTTTTTCCATATATATTTAATATTCTTTTTGAGAAATTCAGAGGAGCACTTAGTTTCCTAGAATAACAAGATATCTAGATTTTCTTGACATATTTTATTCTTTAGAAGCCTTTGTTTGGAGTTTATGTTAAGACCCATAGCATTCCATGTTATTAATTCCATTGAAAGCATTGAGAAGATGGATGGAAAGTGACATGCATTGGCAAAACTCTTCCCATATTTACTAAGTACTCACCTAGATCTTGTCGTAATTGACTATTTATTTATCAACCTTATTTTTTTAGCTCTTTTTGAACACTTATTTGGTCCCTTGGGGGATTTATTTTCACTCCAAAGGAAGAAGAAAAAGGAATATGAGAAGGGTTATTACTTGTGCTTTTGGAAGAGTGAAGTATTAGGTCCTAATGCTTGAGATATGCTATTGTAATCATTTGAACTTGCTCTTCTCATATGTTTATTAGAACTTTACCCTTCCATTTTGTTGTTGTTGCAACAAACACCCTCCAAATTTTTCCTACACTCGAATTTTGGATCATATTGCGGGTATTGTGATTGGTTGTTCTATAGTCACTTCTTGGTTAGTTGATGCTTTTGATCTCCCTTCTTGGATTGGAAGTGTCGAGGGTACCTTCTCATAAATGCTCAATCCATAACAAGTTCATGAGAACATTATTTAGGAAAGATTGAAAAAGAATAGCACAGTCCATTTATACTGTACCTTTGTGATGTCTAATCAATGTTGATAGTCAGTGCGCACTCACATCAACATTTTCTCACTTCTAGCTTCATTTGTACTTCTATTTTTGTGTGTTTTGAAAACTATCACTTTTGCGAACCTTTATTTCTGCGAGTGTCATTTTCATGTTTTTGGTTGTGGTTCTTGCTTATTTTCACTCTAATTAGTGTCGTTTCCATGTTATCTTCATTTTGGCATGTGTTTCTTTCACTATTGTTCGCATATCGTAAGTTTCGTTCGCACTTTAGCACCTGTCGTCTTATGGCATGTTAAGTGTCACACAATGTGAATAAGCTTCTTTTGGTGGTTTTATAAGGTTATCCTTTTTTAAATTATCCGATCTTACCATGAAAACCTCCATCACACTCATTTCAAAAGTTGTAAGAATTATCGCACAAGTGCCATCACGGTCATCACAAAGTATATCTTTAGTGTCGCTCTTGTTGTAACCGGTCATAAAGGTTGTTACACTGAGGGAAGTATGTTATTAATGTGTTTCAGATGATCTATGTTGTGTCATCAATCACTCTAAGTGTGTGATCATAGTCAACTCCTATCACTATTCACATCAGTTTCATTGATCCCGTACTTAGCCAAATTTCACAAATTTCCCAGCAACTTAGCCTCATCCAGCCTTCCTGAACTGCGCATTGCACAGTCCAAACCTTCAAGATACAACCCTACTTCTTGAAAATGTGCAATGTGTAGTTCCTTCCTTCCAAGACTGCACACTATGAAGTTTTAGTGCTTAATCACCTAGGCTAGTCTCCCAGAACTACGCAATGGGAAAAAATAGTGTTCAAGCCCTCATCCTGGCTCCCTAAGCTCCCCAACTATGTATTTTTTTTCTCACTCCAAGCATGAACTGTGGATTCCGTAGTATCGAGGCTCAAGCCTGAATCTTGACTATCTAAGTTACACAATTCCACAGTCACTCAAGCTTTCCCTCATCCTGCCACCCGGTTTTAGCTCAGTAATTAGATCATCATGCAGCATATTAGACTAGGGTTTTATCGGACTGATTTTGTCTTCTCATGAGTGGATTGTAGATGCAAGAAATCTATCATTCTATGGAAATATGACAAAGAATGAGATGAAGAAGGAGGACAAGCTAGAAGACACATATGGATCTAAAGAGATAAGATGATCATTAGGCGAGAAGACAAGGGAGCACTAGATTACAATAGAAGATCAAAGATCATGACTGCATGAAGACTCCATTTGATTCACAACACTTTGGAGGGTGGATATGAAGAAAAAAGCATATCTCTCATGAATATGAAGCATTGCACATCTATTGTTGAAGCAAAAGGAGCAATAGTAATGGCTTGACATTGCCATGTCATCAACAAGTCCTTTTCAGTAGTGTCTTTTCATGAGTCATCATATGCCACATCATTCTTATGGATTATGTAATTTATTACTCAAAAGGACATGTACAAAAGATGAAGAGTCATGTAAAGTTGAAAAGTCATAGGAATTCAAATAGTCATGAGGGTAGTCAAAGAGTCACAAGGGAGGTGAAGCATTACCCCATTGGTTATATGTACACCATCATTATATGAGAAAAGGACTTTTCACCTTGGTTCCTCCCGCAAATGATTAGAGCGACAAGCTAGTTCTTTTGGGGAACAAGGAATGGCTTCAAAACTCCACTATTGGAGCCAGTGGTGTTAATTGTATACATGTTCCTTTAAAATTTTACTTAATATAAAAATCCTCATGGCCAACACATTCTTCATGCATGGATTATGAATATTTATATGAATATTCTATGGATGTTTGTAATTCATGTTTGTTTTCATTTGTGCTCAAGTAGTTGAACTATTTCGGTTATTTCAGTACTTATATAATTGAGAATGTTCTATAATGGTTGTTATAACTATAACATCCTTGTGGACTATTTTGTTGTATGTTAGATAGACCTTTATTGTTTATAATGGTTGTAATGACCATCACATCTTTGTGTACTATTACGCTGGATGTTAGACGTATATCTTCTGCGTGTGTGTCTCTACTAGGGTGGTACTATTACCTCCGTCCTAGAGGCTTTCTTCCCTCTCCCTCTCTAGTAGAATAATCTTTACACATATACAACGGAACACTCACCAGGCATACTCACTTGCTGATCTAATTTAATTGTGCATAACTATCTTGTGATGAACTTTGCAACCAAGAGAAACCTGTAAGAATATATGGCAATCGGGTCAATATCTCGAATGGGTCTCCTATTCCAAATGGAGTGAGGTATAATTAGGACTTCACATTGGGGAGACCCCCTTGGTTGATGAATTTCTAGTACCATCAACAAAACGATCCTAGAAGGAGGGCCAGATGACAAGTTGTGCCCATTGAGTCTGTTTTGAACCTCTTATCTAAAATGGCTCATCCTCAAATCATACTCCTATGGTTTTTTTCAAACGTATCCCCTATTAAAATTTTAATCCTTGATGAGCTTCATTATCACTTATCTCAATTGAAGTTTGATGGTGAGGATGGAACATCCATAACCAAGAACATTTCTAGTTTTCTTAAATTTTGTGAACATTACAAAATCAGTGATGAATATTTTTCTTGTGTGGATTTCTTCCTCACCCTTGAAGGTCATGTTAATCGATGGTTTCATACCTTACCCCCTGCTTCTATCCATTATTTTCATCATTTCATCAAGGATCTTTATCGATCCTTCAATATGTATGATTATCGAGATGTTCTTAAAAGAATAAATCATCTAAGAATGAAGCGTAACAAATTAGTTGAGGATTTCCCTAATCGATTCCTTCACCTTTGTAATGAATTTCCTAATGAAGACACAAATTTTGATTTATTTAAGAAAATTTTTGATATTTTGGTTCAAATCTCTTTGCATGGTGAATCTGAACCTCCTAATGTTTCAACTTCCCCAACTCTTGTAAATCGTGAGACACCTCTAACTTCAGAGGAGGAATCTACGATTCCTTTGTTCCTTGTCCTCATCTCTTTTCAATTCCGATGTTGGTTCCTCCTTGCAATGATAATAAATTTGGGAAATATCCTAATCAAATTCCTAATCCATCTTCTCATTCTTCTTCCACTTTCCATGACTCAGATTCGATGGAGGAAATCCCAGAATGGCTCATGAAGCCCATGGTGAATGCTAACTCCTCCATTCTGTAAGATGATGTTACTATTCATAACTTTAATCTCAAATCTGATCTAGATTTCCATTATCCTCTATCATCTACCTGCCATGACACTTTGTATCATGATCAACTTGGTCAATCAACTCCATGAGCTAGTTTTCATACTCTCTTTATTTTCAAGTTGTTGGTTCAAATTGTGATCAGATACAAGGAAATCACATTACATGAGTATAGGAGTAGGAAGGTGAAGATGCTTTCAATCATTCTTATTTTTTACAAATTCCTCGATGTGAAGATGTTGCAATTCCATTCTTGGATGATTTTCAATATCCTATTTTCAGTAGTGAATCAAATGCAATCAATTATTTCAATCAATCCATAGCCTTGGGCAACAATCATTTTGATGATGAAGACTCCGTTTATGTATGTGACCACGAATGCCCATGTGCATCATCTGATCTTTCAGTTTCTCACAAACACTTTACATTAGGTCTAGAATCTGATTTGGTCAAAGAAGATGTCCTTATTGGAACCTCATATTCATTTCACTATGCCTTGTGCTCTACCATTTGTGATGCATCTATTTGTGACAAAGATACTCCATGCTCTTCAATTTATTCATCTAATGAGTTAACTTCTAAATTTACACAAAGTGGTGAGATTATCCATGATGAAAATGAAAAGAATCAAATCATTGAGTACTCTTTCCATCCCTCATCATCTCTTCTCTTGCATGAAGACAACTATCCAAACAATCTTTCTCATCAAATTTATATAATTCATACATCTTCATATTTGCGATCAGATGAATATTTCTACTTGAGTAATCTAGTTATTGAAGTTGAAAAATCCGGTCAAGTTAATGATAGAGATGGATGCCATCCAGTGAGAAGTGGTCTTATTGAAACCAATGGTAGCATTTTTCCTCACACCATGCATGTTCTAGTTCAATTTTCAATATGTGATTTCATAATCCTTGAAAATTCTATGCATGTCAGGAACTCGAGGAACTTCAATTTTTGTTGATGGTTATGTCAAGATATCGCGACTCTAGTAAGCCCACCAAGCTAAGTCAGATATGGTTTCTCTCGCACAATCCTTCTCTTTGCATGGTGTAACTCAATGTAAATCTCTTTTTGAAATATTTTTTGTATCTCAGATGTAATCTTTCGAACTTACGAGATTTGGTTTCTAATCAGATTGAAGAATCTACTTCATTTGATCCTTCTTCATGCAAATCTCTCACATCAAACTCATTTTTTGGCATGTGTATCTCTCATAGAGTCGTGAAATTGTGAAGTTGATCATTTCAAAGACTTCTTTGGCCTAAGGGATCATGCATATAAGATTCATTTCTTAATAGTCAGCTCACAATTTTTCTTGTGAATGTTGTATTGCAAACCTTTCCCTTCATTGCACCTTAAATCCTCTTAAGTGATAATGAATGCATGAGTTATTGCATGAATCAAATTATTCTCTGTTCATTATGTTCTGACTGGTCTCATGTGTCTGTGGTGTTGGAATTCCTTTTAAATTATTTCGATCATTACGATGCTTGTACAATTTTTCTCTAGTTACAGGAAAATGGTGTGTCACATTCGGCATGCAAGGAAGTTGTTTCTATTGTTTAGAGCATTCGCAGAGCTATTCAAATTGATTTATCTTTGTTAATTACAAGTTGGGAATATGATTCTTTAATCAACCCATCTGATCATGATTTTATCTTCGATGATTGTCATTTAGCTTATCATTTTCCCATTAGCACATCCAGTTACATTTGTCATACACCCTTCGATATTTATGGTTTATAATTGCACTATTCGGGTACTTGTCAAGTGTTTGGGACACTTCCGCATTCGTTGATGGTTATGTTAAGCCCTAACTGTCTTGAAATGTCTGCTAAATATGATTAGACCTATTTCTCCTCACAAGATTCTCATCATAATCTTGTGCCTCTAAACAAAAATTCATCTTTTCAAATATTTCATGGTTTTCAAGAGGTTTGTCATGAATCTTACAATCTAATTGTTGAATGATTGGAGAAATATTACTTGAAAAGCTCCATCACAAATAACAAGTTTCAATCTTTTCCTCGCTCTTTCTAAGTAGTTCGGTGTAGATGGAGACACATTCGTGGTAATATTTCGAGGTTTGTTAAATGATGGTTCTCAACAAAAAAGTGAGAATGTAAATTGGTTAGAAGCAATGGCTATGTCCTTTCTTTCTGCTAACAAGCAAGACCTTCAAATTTTTGTGCAATTCATTCAAGTTCTTATCTTTTTTTTTGCACATTGCTTTACATTTGTTTTAATTGTTTGTATCTTTGTGGATGCAATTCGAGAACAACTATGGTGTCTACATTGAAAATTCCATTATATGTGACACTAGCCTTCTAGTTGTCTAGGTTAGGAGTAGGATTAGTTGCATTCTAGTTTCCCCTTTCTTGCACATCTCACACTTTTTGTCCTTATTATTTCCTATCTTTTCTTACTTTTGTCTTAGATCATGATTTGGTTTAGCCTCTTTTTTCTTGTACTTTTGTTTTGATTTCTTTTTTCTTCGTGTCTTTTCATTTTCTTCTCTCTATAAGATTTTTCATGAAGGGTGTCCTATTTTGGCTCGAAAGACAATGTGGAAAAATAGAAAAGAACTTTGTGACACTGCAACATTTGGCTAACTCTATGTCCTTCTTCATTGCCTTGGTTACACCTTTTGGTTGATGATGTTTCGACGAAAAATATGATCCTTGCATTAGGAAATCCTTCTGTTAAACCATGATATCCATGTCTATTATAGAAAACTTATTCCTACACTTAGGTTTTTATGTTTCAATGTTTTCAGGCTCATCCAATCAAGTAGAGAAGGACAAGGGAAATATATAAATGAGAAAATATAAATCAGAGATCTCTATATGATTCTTTGAAGGAAAAACCTCTCATCCTCTTAATAAGTCAAGATCCCTCTTCCACCCATAAATAAATAAGTGTTAATGAACAATCCTCTTTAAATAAATAAATAAAGGTGAAAGAAGAGAAAGGATTCCTACGTAGAGAGGTGAAGCAAGAAACTTCGTTGGGGTACTTTCCAAGCTCGCTGGTAGAGGAGCAATGTTTGTTTTCTTGAAGTGACTTCGTTGAGGTACTGTCCAAGCCTACTTGTAGTGGAGCAACACCAGAGATGAAAAACTACTCTGGAAATATAAAGCTCCTGAACTTCATTACCCTATCCTCACTTGAAACATTGTGTGATCATTGATCTTATGTTTATGTTTAACTAAAAAAGGAATGAAGGGGACTATGTTTATGCATGGGGTAAGTGGGGAATCTATGGTAATCTGAACCGAATCAATAATTCCTGAAGAACTGGACCCTGCATGAAATAATTGTCCAAGACAGAGAAGCTGGAGTTCTACCAATGTGTCACTAAGTATTTTGGCTACGACAAACACCCTCCAAAAATTCTCCTACACTCAAATTTTGGAGCCTACTGTGGATCTAGAGATTGGTCATTCCATAGTCACTTCTTGGTTAGTTGACACGTTTGAGCTCCATCAATACTATGCCTATGTGATGTCCAATCCATGTTGACAATTATTGCACACTAACATTGACAGTTTCTCACCTTTAACTACGTTTGTACTTCTATTTTGGTGAGTTTCGTAAATTTTCGCTTTCGCGCACCTTTATTTTCAAGAGTTTTGTTTTCATGTTTTCGACTATTTCTCTTTCTTTCTTTCACTCTAATTAGTGTCATTTCCATGTTATATTCACTTTCTAATGTGTTTCTTTCACTATCATTCGCATATTGCAAGTGTCATTCGCACTTTACCACTTGTCGTATTTTGGCATGTTAAGTGTTGCACAATGTACATAAGAATTTTTTGGTGGTTTCAATAAGTTCTCCTAGTGTAAATGAGTCGATCTTACCATGTAAACAATTGTCACACTCATTTCCAAAGTTTTAAGCATTGTCGCAAGTGTCACCACGGTCATCACAAAGTGTTTCTTGAGTGTTGCACTTGTCGTAAAGGTTGTCACCTTGAGGAGAGTATGTTTTTAATGTGTTCTGGATGATCTATGTTTTGTCATCAAGCACTCTAAGTGTGTGATCGTAGTCAACTCCTGTCACTATTCACATTAATTTCACTAATCTCGCACTTACCCAAATTTCAGAATATTTGCAGCAACTTAGCCTCATCTGGCCTTCCTGAACTACGCATTGCGTAGTCCTAGCACTCAAACTACAACCCTACCTCTTGAAACTTCGCAATGCACTGTTCCTTCCTTCTAAGACTTAAGTTCTCAAGCCCCAGCCTTGGCCTCCAAAATTGTGCAATTCATCCCTTGATCATGACGCCAACTATGCATTGCGCAATCTTTGAGCTCAAGCCGAAACCCTGATCTTTTGAATTGTGCAACTGCACAATCACTAAGTCTTATCTGTCTCCTAAAACTGCTCAATTGACAGAAACAACGAAAAACCCTACAAATTGACACAATGAACCTCAAAATTATGTAATTTCCCTACAAATTCCAGCCTGAACTGTGCATTGTGCAGTATTAAGGCTTAAGCCTCAACCCTGATCTCTTGAAATGCACAATTTCACAATCAACTAGACTTCTAAGTCTCCCAGGACTGCGTAGTGGGAAAAATCAATGTTCAATCCCTTAGCCTACCTCCATGAGCTCCCTAATTACATAATATTTTTATTAAGTCCAAGCCTAAACTGTGCATTGGACAATCTCAAGGCTCAAGCCTGCCCCTTGACTACCTGAGTTGAGAAATTTCATAGTCACTGAGACTCTCCCTCATCCTACAACTTGATTTCAACACAGTCAATGGATCATCATGCAACATCTTAGGCTAGGGGTTTATTGAATTGATGTCATCTTGTCATGAGTGGATTGTAGGTGCAAGAAATCTATCATGCTATGGAAATATGATGAAGAAATATATGGAGAAGGAGGACATGCTAGAAGACACATATGGATCTGAAGAGATAAGCTGATCATAAGGCGAGAAGATGAAGGAACACTAGATTACAACACAAAATCAAAGATCAGGACCACATGAAGACTCCATCTGATTTATGATCCTTTGGAAGGTGGATATGGAGAACAAAACATATCTCTCATGAATATGAAGTACTGCACATCTATTTTTGAAGACAAAGGAATATGAAGAATCACTCAACATTTCCATGCCATCAAGAAGTCATTGTTACCAGTGCCATGCCATGTCATGTCATGAGTCATCATATGTCACATCATTCTTGTGGATTATGTAATTTCTTATTCGAAAATGTATTGTAAAGTGGAAGTCGAAAGGACATGTACAAAAGATGAAGAGTCATTTAAATTTGAAAAGTCATAGGAAGTCAAACAATCATGAGGGTAGTCAAAGAGTCACAAGGGAGGTGAAGCATCACTGCATTGGTTATATGTACACCCTCATTGTATGATCAAAGGACTTTTCACCTTGGCTCCTCCCACAAAGCATTAGAGAGAAGATAATTCTTTTGGAGATTAAGGAGTGGCTCCAATGCTCCATTATTGCAGTTATTGATGCTCATTGTATACATGTGCCTTGGAACTTTTACTTAATATAATAAGCCTCATGGCCAACATGCTCTTCATGCATGGATTGTGAATATTTGTAAGACTTTTAAGTGGATGTTTTTAATTCATGTTTGCTTTCATATGTGCTAAAGTAGTTGAACCATTTTGGTTATTTTTGTACTTATCTAATTGAGAACGTGTTGTAATGGTTGCAATAATTGTTGCATCTGTTAGAGCCTAGATTTTCCTCAGGCTGAAAAGGCAAGGTTCTAGTTCCACATCAAACAATGCTCAGCCTCATAGCTAGCCCTACGAGGACAGGAGAGGGCTCTCTCCGGGTCAATCTTAGTGAAAGATAATTGATGGGGCTTGAGATGACTAATTTAACAACTGATCTTAGGCTAGGTATGAAGTGCAAAGGATTTGATTTGAGTTTTTAAGGGTTTTTTTGGAAAAAGGGAAAGGCAAATTTTGGGTCCGGGGATGAGGTCAGATTTTTGCAGAGTTCAGGTAGGGGCAAGATAGGCAGTAGTTTTGATGCTTTGGATTAAATGAATGGATGGATCATACTGGTGAGGAGCCAAGGAGGGCAAGAAGGTCTCAAGAGTCCTCCTCAAACAGATGAAAACATGAAGAATTAAACAAAATATCAAGGCAGAGCATAGCAGTCCAATGAATTCTACCTTAATCACTCATTTGTTTAATTGCAGAAGACAAGAGAAGGGAAAATGATACACATAAACATCAGTGAACTTACAAATACATAGATAAACACACCATCAAAACATAGATCCAAATGGATCCCAACAAGTGCTGCAAAACCCTGGTCTTTCCTTTGCCAAATTTGCAGAATTGAAATGTACAACAGAGTGCCAAGCAATCCCAAGTAACCAACCCTGAAAATGACTGAGAAATTACATAATATAGACAAGCCTAACTCCTTCCCATGCCTCTAGGGGTCGAGCTCATCATTCTAGGAGCTATTTCAACCATATCTAAACAAGGAACTGAAAAATAGGCAATCAAACAACCTGCCCCTATATGCTAGGAAACTGATTCATTCATTTAATTTTCACTTTTTAGTGAATGAATCCTCTAGAACAAGTAAAAATGTGCCAATATTACATCATGGTTATCAAATTACATCATGAAAGGTCAAGTGTAACATCAAAAAGCTAAACTAGTCAAAACTAGGCGAATTTATGAGCTGAACAGTGAAAAATAGGCAAAAATCCTCTATGCGTCGCGCTTGATTCTCTATGCGTCGTGCCACTTTGGAGCTGAATTTGAGGCACTTCCTGGAGTCCAAATTGAGCCCAAGATATCTCGTTGGAAATACCTACCCGTCTACTTTCCAACCCAAGTGGAATTTCTGAATTTGGATGTCATCTGCCTCTCAAAAGCTTCAATCTCCCAAGACTGCTTCCTGTGTTTTAAAATAGGGGCAGTGAGGTCATTTTTTGAGTGTTTTTGGCCTCTTGAGGACTCAAAACCTACCCAAATTTCTTGGCCATGCACCAGAAACCATGATTTTTCATGTCAAATCCAGAAATGCAAAGTTTTTGTAATTTGGAGCTCCCTAGCAAAAGCGCGCGCCACGTGGCGCGGCGCATAGGGAGGAAAACCCTGTTTTGTGACCAAAGAAATTCAAAAATGACAAAATTTTCTCCAAATTCCTTGAAATTTGGACTGAAGGTGCCTCATCAAGTATCATGCTCAGCCAAAGAGGCTTCAGCCAAGATTTGGAGCTGATATTTCCTTTTACACCGTTCCAGTGTCCTCCTGGTGCATGCAGTTTCAGTTGTAAAGTCACTGTCTTGGTCATATAATGTATCGGTGTCCACCTTCATGGTGTTTCAAAGTCTGTTTGGCTTTCAATGAGATGAAGAATGAGAATTTGGTGCAATTTCCAAATGTGGGAGGGACTGTGGGAAATAGGGCAGTGTGGACAGTGGGGTTTTGCCCTTTGGAATTTTGACAAATGTAGGAACAATGGACAGTTACTTGACTGTTTGGGAAACTTGAGGTTTTGGGAATTTTACAAATGACATGAATGATAAGGAATGCAATGACTTTAGGGATAGGGATAGTGGGACTTAGGAATGAGTAACTTGGGATATGAGGGAATGTTGGGATAGGGTTTAGTATATGGACTAGGGTTTGGGATTATGGGAAATAGGAATTGGGGGCATGGGCTTAGTGAATTTTGGAGGTATGTTAACTTAACGAACAATGAGATTAAGGGATAAATGGGATAAGGGAATGATGGAAAGAGGATAGACTTGGTAGAAAATAGTTGTCAAACCCTAAGCAACAATCTTTGTGTGAGGAATTTGAAATGGTAGGGTTGGGTTTGATTATTTGTTTAAACACTCCAATCATCATAACATAAACACCAAACTTGGATGAAAAAAACAATGATGAAGGGTCTACCTACTTGTCACAAGGCAAATCCATGCGATTTGGGGTGATTTGATGAATTTTTTGAGAAAATTGGGCTTGGCAGCTCTATGTGCCGCACCTCAAGCCCAATGTGCTACGCCTTCCCTATGCACCGCACCAGTTGCCCAATGTGCCACGCCACCAAATCCTGTGCGTAGCTCTTTTTGCAGGAGACTTTTGGAGGACTTCCTAGTCTCCAAATTGGGCGCGAGATATCTCGTTGGAAATTTATTTGAGTCTAATTTCCAACCCAACTATAATTTTTCAATTTTTAGTTCATTTACCCTACCAAAAATCAAATCTACCAAGACTGGTCAAAATGTGCCAAATGAGGTTGCCTAAAGGTAGAGTGTTGTTGTAGTCAAATTTTGAATGCCCTCCTCAACTCCAAATTGAGCTCATGATATCTCATTGGAAAGCTCCATGTGTCTAGTTATCAATTGACTCATCAAGCAAGTCATTTGGCCAACCAAGATATGAGAAAACTTAATTTACCCAAGGTCACTTCAGAGGTGCATCAATTCTCCCGTGGCAACTGTATTTTTGACATTTCTCTAAAACCATGACTCCTGTGTAAAAAGTGAAGGAAATTTTTCTTCCTTGGCCTATTTTGGACAAAAACCTCTCTCATTTTTCCCAAATGTATCTTTTATTGCTCAGAAACATCATTGGAGTAAAACTTATCCCGATGTGTGGAACAGGGGATTTGTTGAAATGAAGCGAAATGAAGGTGATAAGGGGCTTCTAATTCTTGAGAAAATTTTTGGAAGTGGGGAGGGGTTTTAGGAAGTAGGGAAAAGTGGAATTTCAAAGATTTAGTGAGGGGAAGGGGTCCAAAAGGGCTAAACACAGGCCCAACCTAGAAAATTGTCAAGTTGTAGCAAGAAACTAGGGTTTGTGCGAAAATGAGGAATTTGGGGGATCTCAGTGACGGGAAGTGTTTAATAAGGTACATTAAGGATAGGGGAAGGTGTATGAACATCAGGATACAATTTTTGTTGATGGTTTGACCATCCAGGATAAATTGCCTTCAAAACCCTAGGAGAGGGAAATGAACCTTACCTAGGCGCAACTGAAGCATGAACAAGGTGTAAAATGACCCAGTGGAACTTGAAATGATAATGAAAACCCTCTGAATGATGGTACATTCAGCTGAATGGTGACATGGACCGACATTTGGACAACTTTGACAGGATTAAAAGCAAACCCTAGACCTAATGCCTAGTGACCAAATTTTGCTTGAAGACTCACTGAAATGACAAAATTTGACCTTGACACCTTAAAATCACTTTGTAAGAGCATATTTGATCACTGGAGGAAGGCTACAAAGACTGACACTAACAACATCCTTGTGGACTATTCCATTGGATGTTAGACAAATCTTTCTTATTCATAATGGTTGTAATGGTCATCGCATCTTTGTGGACTATTATGTTCTATGTTAGACAAATATCTTTTGTGTGTGTGCATGTCTACTAGGGTGGTATTATTACCTCTCTCCTAGAGGCTCACTTTCCATTCCCTCCATAGTAGAAGAATATTGACGCATATACAATCGAACACACACTAGGCATACTCAATTACTGATCTAAGATTGCCTATGCATAACTCTCTTGTGTTGAACTTTGTAGCCAAGGAAAACCTATAAGAATATATGGCAGTCGGGCTGAGATCCCGTATGGGGCTCCTATTCCAAATGGTGTGAGGTCTAATTGGGACTTCATATTGGGGATACCCCCCTTGGTTGATGGATTTCCATAACGTCAATGCATTCTTCATCTAATGTCTAGATATCTATATCTTATAGCTCCATATCCTTGATTTCCTCTACATCTAAAAGCCCTTGGGTGTCACCTTCCATACTTACATCTTCTTGAATGAGCTAGTTTGTGAGCATTTCCTTTGTTACCTCTTATTTTTGAAGTTCCTACTTGGATTTTTGTTCACTGTCATCTTCGGCCACCCCACCTGCCTCCCCAAAACTATTTCCCCTTATGTTAGGTGCCAGAGGACTATATATCTATGTTTGTTGGTGTCCATTATTGAAGCATTATCTCTAGTATTATTCTTAGTTATATTATGACAATTTGTTATTCTTGAAAATCCCTCTTAATCCACAAATTGATTGTCTTGTTCCACTTGTTGGGTTTGATTAGCGAGACACTTTCTAAATAGGTGCCCATAGTGATGGCACCTATGACATCTAAATGGAGTTTTCTCATATTCTATTGGTTGCTCCAAGATTATTTCCTTGCTGCTAAGTTCAATACTGGCTGGGTGGTGCTTGGATATATCTGAATATACACAGAGGTGTGCATAGGAGGTGTATCAACCCTACTTGGTTATGTTTGATAACATGTGAAAAAGCCCAATAATATTGTCGATACTCTTGAGAATTTCAAGGTCTCAAAAGTCTTGTAGAAGCTAATAGAGGTGAACACATACAAGGGCAGATGGGAAGTCTTGCTTGTTAGGGTTGAATTTTTGAACCCATGGTTTCATGAATAATAAAGTATATTTTCATATTATTTTAAAAATCTATTTAAAAATAAAACATAACATAATTAAAGTGACTAATTGTGTCTAGAAGCACTCTATATCCACATATGGGAGATATGTTTTCAATGAAAGAAATAAAATAGTATGGTAGAGATGTCCCAGAACCTTATATTAAAATAAATTAAATAGTATCGACATTAAGAAAATAAAAAATATGAATGTATGTCATAAATAATGTACTTCAATGTCCACCTCAAATAAAATTTACATCAACTTTATAAATAGAGATAAAGTAATTTATACTAAAAAATGTATATTTCCATTATGAAGGGGATGTGATGTTTTTTCCATGCTCAAGATACCCTTGATATGTGATATCGAAAAGATAAATATTGATCACAAAAATATATTTTAATCACATCTATAAATAAAATATTTCAATCTCCATATTAATAATACTAGAAATTGCACCAGATGTTGCAAAGGAAATGTTGTAAGGCATAATTAACTATTATCTTCCTCAACAAAAACATAACTATTATTTTTATCATTGTTTACCATAACAAAACTATAACAAATCTTTCAAAATATTTTATATAAAATTAATTTGAAAAGGTGTGGACACCATCCATATCTCAACTATGTGAAACTGCTCTTGACTTGTTAGTATTATTTCCATTTTCTTGCTCCATCATGTCATGAGGAATTCACACCCAATGTTGTAGGGGGGTAGTTGATATCAGGCCACCTCCACATTCTAGTCCTCAATAAAGTGTAGACAATATGCATCAGCTTTGTAGGGAAATACTCCACCTAGGATCACAAGTGGAATCCAAGATGAAAAAAGAAAAGCATTAGTAGAAAGGAGATTTATTTCAAGCAAAGAAGTATAGGAAAATGTAAGCATGTGGATCTGTATCACAAGGAACACCCACACAAAGAAAAAAATATACATGGAAACAATATACATATACTGGAAAATAAAGACCATCATTGGAAAGGTGCTTATACAACTGTCAAAATTAGCACAATAGGAATTTTTGCTAAATTTAAAAGTCTCCAAGGCTAGTATTCAAGGTAATGAGGAAAAGCATACTCATACATTATTTTCAACTATTATTGGACATTTTAGTTTTTATGAATATGCACATGGTATATATAATGGACAAAAGTCATCAAACTCTACCAACCATGACAAATTATTCGATCGAATATTTCTTCCATTTTAGCTTCCTTTTACAAATCAAGTGCTTAAAAGTTTGTTTCATATGTCAACACCAAACCAGAATCATTTGAATAAATAATGGTTTTAAAGTAAATGATTGGTTTAGTTTTCTAATTATGAACAATATAGAATACTTTTCCTTTATGGTTCTAACATTTTTAATGATGATTAATTTTATTTCATTTAAATATTCATTAAATTCAACAATATAATACTGTGGACAGAGAGGAGAGAGGCATGACAGTTCAATACCATGTGGACTTAACACTTTCACTAAAGAGAGATGGGGTAACAAGCCAGAGTTTGATAACATTAATTTACATATCGATGTCAAACTGTATGTAGCTTTCACACTAATGATCAGATGACCTTTTGGTCCACCCCACAAACTGAGTAGTGATAGCTTGGGATGAAATCTGATCCCATTGGGAGCCTAAGAGAGCCTATAAAGAGCAAAGAGCAAGAAAAGTCACAAAATTGTGTACCTAAAATACCTTACTTGATATAATACAGAAACACGATTGCAAGATTTTTGCATAGTAAGAATGATTAGCATGCTACACTGTCTTTTGGTACAAATTTGGTAAAATGCTCAATAGAGTGGCCCAAAATTTCCTCAAGTATATGTTCTATCTTCCATATTCCAAATAGGAATACACTTTTAGCAATCAAAAATCTACATGAGGCCATCGACTTATGCCAAATTAGCCAAAAAAATGGTTGAGATGCGAGCATTTCTTTCTTGCATGCTCAGGAATCATCTTTTGAAGAAGCTCAGGAGTAGCTCCCTTTATTTATGCAAGAAAGTTCTAGCATAATTTAATAAAAATAGAAGCATCATGTTCTTACCTTGTGGTTTGAAGTTGAACAGAAGGGGCAGAGGGAGGCCATTGGGCAAGCGAGCATTGGGATCTCGAAACTCATCGAAGAAAGGGTGTATACAAGATTCAAGCTGTGACAGAGTAATTGAATTGCCATGTCTTGATAAAAAAACCTTAAAAAACAGAATCATATGAAAGATGGTACAAAATAAAAACTTAAATTCATGTTATAAAATCTTGTTACTTATAGCATTGCAATGAAGGTTTGGGGAGTACTGAAGAATTCTTGAAGGATAGCTCTGGACAAAGGATCTGTAATCTAACCAAGGTGTTTTACTTGATTTCTTAGCAATGGGGAAATATAATTTGTTTGTATTCATGTCAACTCTACTTCTTATCCTTCTGCAACATGGAGGTGGCTTGAAGTTGGAAATGAAGTTGATCCACTGTCATTCCATACATAGTCCCCTGTACAACCACTTCCCTAGTAGGCACCTCACCATTCAAGCACTCATAAGCCTTGACTCTATGATAATAAGATCCCATCATCGTGTGCCTTACAATTCCGATAGTTTGGCTCCTACTTCCCCTCCAGTAGGTTCGAACTTGGCACCTAATATACCAGTAGCCTCTAGTGCAACTCTAGGAACCGCTCTTTATTTCGTAGAGCTCTATGTTGGAACTCCGCCTCAAAAAATCCTGCCTATAGCAGATATTGGCAGCGATCTCATTTGGGTGAACTACAATCCCTGCCAGAATTGCAGCTTTTTCAATCCAGACAGATCTTCATCTTTATCATACTTACCTTGTTATTCCAGAGAATGTTATGCCCTTTCTTCCCCAGTATCATGCACTATTAACCCTAAAATGGCCTGCAAATATACTCAGAGTTATATGGATGACTCTTTCTCCACAGGTCCATATATCTATGATACAATTACATTGAGTTCTACATCTAGGAGGACATTGAAGGCAGAGAATATGTTGATGGGATGCAGAATGGAGAACCAAGGCCACACAGAGGCTGGATCAGGAGGCATGTTGGGTTTAGGTCAAGGACCAGAGTGCATTGAATCTGAGGACATTTCAGATCAGATCTATAAGCATCTATGTCCTCCGAATCCAATATTTATGACTACCATATAGTGCATAGAGCTTACATATACTCATCAATGTAAAGCCATTGTATCTTTCTTATTTGGGTAGCTCTGGACAAAGGATCTGTAATCTGTCCAAGGTGTTTTACTTGATTGCTTAGCAATGGGGAAATATAATTTGTTTGTATTCATGTTAACTCCTCTTCTTATTATTCTGCAACATGGAGGTGGCTTGAAGTTGGAAATGAAGCTGATCCACCATAATTCCATGCATAGTCCCCTGTATAGCCACTTCCCTAGCAGACACCTGACCATTCAAGTGCTCATAAGCCTTGAATCCATGATAATAATATCTCATCATCGCGTGCCTTACAATTCCGATAGTTTGGTTCCTACTACCCCTCCAGTAGGTTCGAACTTGGCACCTAATATACCAGTAGCCTCTGGTGCAACTCTAGGAACCGCTCTTTATTTCGTAGAGCTCTATGTTGGAACTCTGCCTCAAAAAATCTTGTCTACATTAGATACTGACAGCGATCTCATTTGGGTGAACTGCAATCCCTGCCAGAATTTTAGCTTTTTCAATCTAGATAGATCTTCATCTTTATCATACTTACCTTGGTATTCCAAATAATGTTATGCCCTTTCTTCCCCAGTATCATGCACTATTAACACTAAAATGGCCTGCAAATATACTCAGAGTTATATGGATGACTCTTTCTCTACATGTCCATATATCTATGATATAATTACATTGAGTTCTGCATCTGGGATGACATTGAAGACAGAGAACGTGTTGATGGGATGCAGAATGGAGAACCAAGGCCACACAGAGGCTGGATCAGGAGGCGTGTTGGGTTTAGGTCATGGACCTGAGTGCTTTGAATCTGAGGACATTTCAGATCAGATATATAAGCATCTATGTCCTCTGAATCCAATATTTATGACTACCATATAGTGCATAGAGCTTACATATACTCATCACTGTAAAACCATTGTATCTTTCTTATTTTGGTAGCTCTGGAATAAGGATTTGTGATCTATCCAAGGCGTTTTACTTGATTGCTTAGCAATGGGGAAATATAATTTTTTTGTATTCATGTTAACTCTGCTTCTTATCCTTCTGCAACATGGAGGTGGATTGAAGTTGGAAATGAAGCTGATCCACTGTCATTCCATACATAGTCCCCTATACAACCACTTACCTAGAAGGAACCTCGCCATTTGAGTACTCATAAGACTTGACTCCGTGATAATTAGATCCCATCATCATGTGCCTTACAATTCTCATAGTTTGGCTCCTGTTGCCTCTCTAGTAGGTTCAAACTTGGCACCTAATATACCAGTAGCCTCTGGTACAACTCTAGGAACCACTCTTTATTTTGTAGAGCTCTATGTTGGAACTCTCCTCAAAAAATCCTGCCTATAACAGATACCAATAGCGATCTCATTTGTGTGAACTACAATCCCTGTGAGAATTGCAGCTTTTACAATCTAGACATATCTTCATCTTTATCATACTTCCCTTATTATTCTAGAGAATTCTATGCCCTTTCTTCCCCAGTATCATGCACTATTAACCCTAAAATGGCCTGCAAATATACTCAGAGTTATATGGATGACTCTTTCTCCACAGGTCCATATATCTATGATACAATTACATTGAGTTCTACATCTGGGAGGACACTGAAGGTAGAGAATGTGTTGATGGGATGTGAAATGGAGAACCAAGGCCACACAAAGGCCAGATCAGGAGGCGTGTTGGGTTTAGGTCAAGGACCCAATTCATTTGCAACACAAACAACAAGATTATATGGAGGTAAATTCTCTTACTACCTAAGAGACTATTTAGAGCCTACCACTGTGAAAAGCTCTCTGGTATTTGGAGACATGATAGAAGAATCAGGCTCCTCACTATTGAGAGGGCCAATTCAATATACTCTGATTTTGAGAGGCAGATCATCATTCTATTACATGGGTATTGAAGAAATCGTCATAAATGGAGAGAAACTTCCTATATCCAGCAATGTTTGGGAGCTGGATGAATTTGGCAACCAGGGCACAATAATAGATTCTAGGACTTCTGTCACTTATTTTCCAGAGGAGGCCTATAAAATAATACTGGAGGCCATGAATGTGACAATTACATATCCTATGGCTACAACATTGTCTCCACAGCAATTTGATCTCTGCTTCAACACTTCGGGTGTGAATGAATTGGAGTTTCCTGAATTCTCAATTGTTTTTGAAGGAGGAAAAACATTTAGACTACCACCAGAGAATTATATCCTACAGATCGAGGATGACATGAGATGCCTCAGGCTTAGACCCGTTACAAAACCAATGCCAAGTATTATTTGGAATCTACTGCAGAAAAATTTCTTCATTCAGTACGACGTGCAACAATCTCTTCTTGGGTTTGCTCCTGCTGACTGTTCAGTTATGAAAACTTAAATTCATGTTATAAAATCTCATTCCTTACAGCAGTGAAACGAAGGTTTGGGGAGTACTGAAGAAGTCTGGACACTAGATCTACTTCTATTGGAGGTCTGCGTTTGTGGAAAATTTGAGAAAACAAGTCTGTCAATTTGTAAACTTACTGAGAAAAGGGAAGTTATCAAATATTTAATGAAAATAGTGTAGACAATATGCATCAGCTTTGTAGGGAAATACTCCACCTAGGATCACAAGTGGAATCCAAGATGCAAAAAGAGAAGCATTAGTAGAAAGGAGATTTATTTCGAACAAGGAAGTATAGGAAAATGTAAGCATGTGGATCCCTATCACAAGGAACACCCACACAAAGCAAACAATATACATGGAAACAATATACATATAGTGGAAAATAAAGACCATCATTGGAAAGGTGCTTATACAACTGTCAAAATTAGCACAATAGGAATTTTTGCTAAATTTAAAAGTCTCCAAGCTAGCAAAGAAAATGGTAGACTTGGAACTGTCCAGCTAAAATGAAGACACTATGTACACCTATGTTTCTTAAAAACAGTGCAGCTAATACCTTTCTACCCAGAGTCACAAACAAAAGGAATAGAAACAATTGTGCATTGAGGGAAAAAAGATTAATTCACTTTATCTTCTTTTGCAGTTGGTCACTCTTGCACCCACTTTCTCTCTAATGTGGTAATTTTTGTTATACATCTTGGAAAGATACAAAAATCATATTAGAAACCAAATTTTATTTAAAAACAAGCTTCAATGCCTTCAACTTTAGCTCATGCACGTCACAATTCTGAAAGACACACACTATACCATTGCTAACAGATTGAATATTCTATAGAATTTATTCTAAACAGATAACTATGAAACTGCATTGCAGACTTGTCCTTGTAACTACTAATATATTGTCAATAAAAATTGAGTAATCAGATTTACTCACTGTGCTCCTATTTTCTGTGGATTTGCAAAAAGGACAAAATTTTCTACAAGCATGGAAGATGATACTTGAGAAATGGAGTGGTTATGGACTTCCAAATAAAGATGCTAAAAAATTTTGTAGTTGTGCAACATTACAAGCACCAACAAAGTCATAGTTTCCTAAATATTATAGACCACAGTGCCCTTAACAAAATGTAATGAAAAATAGGAGTATTCATTCACTGATATAGGTGATGAAGGGCCCAGTTCCCTGTTAATAACTTTACAAAGTTAGTTAGACTCCTTTAACTGACTAGAAAATAGTTTCATGCTTTCATACCATTATTATGCATGCTTATTTTCCTTTGTGGATCTAAAGTGAGAGTTAAATTTAATTTACATATGATATAAGTAATTTGAAATTTTATCTCCCGTTTAATTACTTTTTATAAATAGAACTCAATTATGTAAGCTAAAACTACACCTTATAGGCCTAAAGCTAGAATTTAGTCATAACATAAAGCAACATACTTTGAACAATTAACCAAATCTTAGGATCAGGCTCAAGCATCTACCGAACATGAATCTTGCAATGCTGAGAGACATCTGGCTATGGATCTCTTTTGAAATCTATTTGACTGCATTTACCTAAGAAACCCCCTGCTCCATCATTTCTGTATACAAATTTCATAGAATACTAAATACAATTTACCCGCACTATAAGATTAAAATTCAAGAAAAAGACATAAATTGGTCACAATATATTTCTACAAACATTAACATGAAACCCATAATGGTGGCACTCCACACAATAAAATAATGTACAAAATGACCCCTGCACTAAACAAATCAACCTCTGGTATATAGTTCTACTTCAAGACTTCTGGTGCCATGTAATATGGACTGCAATGATATCTAACATCCACAAAAAATGTTTGTGTACCAAATATCATGAATGGAATAATTCAAGTATCACTTATAAAGTACAATGTGGTCAAAGTTATCGTCCTGGGTAATGCACCTAGGGAAGGTGGTAGAAATGTCTACAACAATTTTTTTCACACAATTGGGAAATGTCTCCCAAAATTGGGAACATTGTAACCCCAAATTTTGTAAAAATACTGACTAAAAGAAATAAATAAATAAAAAGTGATATATGGGAACATCAGGAAACCCTAGGGTGTTGTTGATGGGACTGTTATACTTGTCCATAAGCCCTATACACTTCTTATTTTATCACTTTCAGAATTCTGAACTCATTTGCCTTTTGTGACCAACAGAGAGGACAAAACATTATAACGTTTTGTGTGCTGATTTTTTGCATGAAAGTGCTAACCAAAATTAGCAATTGAAGATGAGAAATCTTACTCTTAAATTTCAGTCTTCATGTTCAGAATTTTTTTTTTTTTCATATTTCATATTTTTCAAAATCATCTAGATTTGAGCATATATGATCCTCCCACATCTACAGGGAGAAAAATACTGAAGCTAACTGCCCAGCTAAGGGCACTGGTTGAAATGGCAGCAGGAGCTAATAATTGACATCGACAATGGAAAAAATCACTCCAGCACCTATGGAAACATATATCCAAGGCTAGTCATCTCTCCAAGTATCTCCAATGAGATAGCTCCTTTCAGTTATAATCTCTCTTAAAAATACCAGCATCCTTTCAGGACTCAGTACATCAGAATGCATGCAATGAATGTCGTTTAAGAAAGTAGCTATGGTATGGGTTCGAACCCTGTTAGCTAGACATGTGTTGGCTTTTTTGTTTTTTCATTTTGCTCAAGCACTAATTATTTTAACTCTCGTGCTCTAAAATTTCCAGCTCTCATGCTTTCAAGCACTTTAACTCACCAGTTGTCAGTTGATCAATCTTCCAGGCTACAAAGCCATCTAAATGTATTCCTTTTATCTTTCACATAAAACAAGTACAATATTTTCATCTCAAGAATAATTTGTGGCTAATGATTATGCAAGTATAAGCAAGCTAGTAACTATAGGAGGAAGCTATGAACATGCCAGACAATCAATTTGAACATTTGACAAACATGTAAACAACAATGAAATATGCAAGCCATGTTAAAATATCATGAAAATTTCTTAAAATCAGTGGTGTTGGATAAATTTAGCTACAAGACACACAAAAAGACTTCAGACAAAATACAAAAACTCTAGTACTCCATGTAAAGATACAAAGGGAGATTTGAATACTACCTAGTTCACAAATCATTTAAAGCAACCCCTACCCTTTAAAATGAAATTGAGAGGACATTCCAGATATGTACTGCATGCTACCCAGTAATTCAGGATCGAAAGAGAAAAGAGGATCACATGAGAGAGGGAAAGAAACATAGCATAAGAGAGATCCCTTAACTCTTAGGGAAGAAATGGAAGAGAGAGCCCTTAACTCCTAGGGTAGAGTGGGGCAAACTCGTATAATCCATGGCCCACATTTTCTTCTCACATGTTTTTCTATAATCGTAGGGAATTACAGAAGCTACTTTTTCACTGTTGTTATGCTCTTTATCGATGACACTGTTGACTCCAAACTATAATAATGGGAGCAAATGTATGATATATTTGGTTCACCTTTTACCTGATAAGAAGAGCATCAACATATACATATATACATACACAGAAATCATTGTTGTTCTGCTCTTTATCCATGGCACTGGAGACTCCAAACTATAATAACGGGAGAAAATGTATGATATATTTGGTTCACCTTTTACCTGATAAGAAGAGCATCAGCATATACATATATACATACAGAGAAATGAAGGAGTACATTAATTGTATAGCAAACAGACCCTCTTTCCAATGACAAATTTGACTAGAATCGAGCAGGAATGTCAGGCAGAGTCAAAGTTCTCTTATGAAAAAATTTCCATTTTTGGCAAGAACACCAAATAAAGGAAAATGAAAAAAAGAATTTATACAAAATCTTGTAAAACAGACATATTTTGCTAACTTTATCAGAGAAAATAATAACATCGGTCCCCACTAAAAGTCACCAACAACCTTCTGGTTAACATCATCAGAGAAAGGCGATGGACTTGAGCAATAATACGAGGAAAAACATGTCGCCATGGACTGCACTGAAAAAAAGGGCATATTGTCACCATATGGTATGATAACAATGACAAATTTAGGGTGTTTACCTTTAAAAATAACACTTTCAAAGCAAGGTCACATTCAATCTCTGCAACAACTATTTCTTGTCATCCTCGAAACGAATCCTTTACAAACCTTTTTCCCTTTGTTTTTCAACTCAAAGACAGAATCAAAGGCAACAATCTGTGGATTTAATGAACTTATATAATCCTTCATGGATTCCTATGCCTGAAATAAAACATAAATAAAACAGAGAAGAAAGGGAGCTGAATCCCCTTTCCCACAAAAGGGCTTAGCAATAATTATTTCGAGAAGCCTCGTAAAACTCTAGGGTTTG
This sequence comes from Pinus tabuliformis, assembly GCA_031772625.1. Lineage (NCBI taxonomy): Eukaryota > Viridiplantae > Streptophyta > Pinopsida > Pinales > Pinaceae > Pinus > Pinus tabuliformis. The sequence continues at coordinate 1,244,635,938 of CM062819.1, forward strand.
AGAACAGGCGGACTGCGGAATGTGAGGAGGTTTACCTTGTTCCTCAGAAGACCAATGTTAAAACCCTCACCAGCAAATTCTTCAAAAGACAAAGCAGCTAAATGGAACTTTGGCACCTAGGTATGTAGGGTAAGATATATGTCCAAGTTGCTTGACCATCTTTCCATTTAACTGTATGTCGTGCTCCATGTCGTGCTCTACCTGCATGACCATAGTCTTGGTCAAAGTGGCAGTAGTTTCTACTGCACAAGGGCGGTGGTTCGCATTGTAGGAAACGTATCCAATCCATGCCCTGTTGTTTTGAAAGTCATTTGTCGTGGTGTATATTGTGCTTCTCTATCCCACAATCCGCCATGACTGTGACCAATAGTGGGGGATCCAAACGAGGTGTCGAAGGAGTCTTCACATTCTAGAACCTAACTTTCTTATAATTTTTATTAAATTTCTAACTAACTTAATATCGTACCGGTCGAATCAATCGGATGGCTAAAACTATTTTAATCGTCTAACACCTAAATCAAGGGCCCATGAATGTACACGTAAGCTAAGAGGAAAGTTGATTTCAGAGGGGAACACCTTAGGGCCTAATAATATTATATAACTTTAATATGAAGAGATGAAAAAATGAAACTAAAAGACTTCTTATATCAATCTTAACAAATGTTTCAAATTAAAAAACAATTTGATGTTGCTTGAGGATAAACAATGAGGGATTCGGTTCCATGGACTTCTTCCTAATATAAGGGAAACATATATTAAAAACAGAGTAGTAATAAAAAATATAATGTACAAAATGTGGGCCATAAATATTTTGTTTTTCGTATTTGGTAGTCTTGAGTAAAATATTGTATTGTCAATTGTATAATTCTATTTTTCACGTTTGGCCATCTTGAGTAAAATATTTCAATATCAACTATATAAAATACTTCAAAATAAAAATAATTTTTTTATGATTAAAATATTTTATTGTTTACACAAAATAAAGAGATGTGAAATTCCTTATATGTTGAATAAATTGACATATATATAAAAATATGGATATATAGGGATCAAAGCTCTACACAAGACCAAAACTCTAAAAACAATGAGGGATTCGGTTCCATGGACTTCTTCCTAATATAAGGGAAACATATATTAAAAATAGAATAGTAATAAAAATTATAATGTACAAAATGTGGGCCATAAATATTCTATTTTTTACATTTGGTAGTCTTGAGTAAAATATTTTAATGTCAATTGTATAATTCTATTTTTTACATTTAGTCATCTTGAGTAAAATATTTCAATATCAACTATATAAAATACTTAAAAATAAAAATAATTTTTTTATGGTTAAAATATTTTATTATTTACACAAAATAAAAAGATGTAAAATTCCTTATATGTTGAACAAATTAACATATATATAAAAAAATAAATATATAGAGATCAAAGCTCTACACAAAACCAAAACTCTAAAAATACAATACACTATAAAAGATTTACAAATTTAAAATAAATCTCTAAAAAATAATTTTATATATATATATATATATATATATATATATATATATTTCCAATATTTTAAACACATTTCCTCCCCTTCTCGCTTACGCAATCCACTCATGCATAATGCTTCTTCGTGATGCAATCAACCTACTTTTCAAACCCTTTCGTTATTTGGAGAGTATGAACATTCTCTAGTTTATATTATTTCAAATTTTATCATATTATCACATTGAAAATGTTGCAGATTGAGGACTTGCGAGTGAAATGTACAATTACATACTTCCAGTTGTTAACGCCCAGCTTCAATCATAACATTTTGAAATGTGAATGTTACTGGATGTCCCAACAACCTCACTACCCCCACTACCCGCCTTCCTTCTATGAACTATTCCATTTTGACCATACAACATACTCATTCTAAAAGTCGGAATATATTATAATTCATTTTGATTTTGAGGGTAGAAAATGAGAGCCATGTACGAATTATGAGAAATGTAGCAGAACATGTCGTGCTATAAACGAATAAAACTCCAAATATGTAGGCGCCTATAGTCGTGGAGCGTGTCCCAGACTGTAGAAACTTAGCCCCAATAAATTAGCCGTGATTTGTGGCGAAAATGGGCATGCGTGTTCTACACGAAAATGGACTCTCTCGCTCATCGCAAACTTTGAACGTTCAATCCTTCCCTGCTATAAATACACAGCTCCATTCTCATTCTCACCCACACTTCAAACTGTCCTCACTGGCTTTAAAGAGCTCTGCTGATTGGCTTGTTTTTTCTCAACAAAGTTCAATAGAGATGGCCTCCACCAAACCCATACATGCGGTACCCTCATCCTCCTGCATATTTGGCCTCCTCATCATGTTAATGGCGGCCATTACCGTGCATGAAGTGCAGAGTGCGTTCTTTGATCTATTTATGTGTTATTCTTGATCCGTGACACCTTGTTATATCATTTCCTTACAGTGTGTAATAGTCATTGGATTAATCATAGAGGTCTTGCAGACGTCACATAGTTAATATGTTTGGGTGATGTACTGTATTTGTTCAGGCGCCATTATCAAGTGCGAGGAGCTTCCCGCGGAACTCTGCGCTTTCTCTGTTTCGTCGTCCGGTAATAGATGTGTGCTCGAGAAAGTTGTAATGATGGACGGCACTTTGCAATTTGAATGCCAGGTAGCTTTTGATTGTTAGCATCTTCAATCATAAAAACCTCAGATTACACAACCGACAATTTTAATAGATACGTCATTAGATACGAACAATATGGTCACGATATCGAAAAAGACTAACCCTAGGTGCATATATATTATTAGTCGTCGGTTGTATTGGCGGAGAAATTGGTGGGATGGATCGAAAGCGAGGAGTGCATGAATGCCTGCGGCTTGGAACGGATGGCTGTAGGAATGTCCACCGACTCTCTACTCGAACCGGAATTTACTAAGAAGTTATGTTCTTCCGAGTGCTGCAACAATTGTCCCAACGTCGTCGATCTCTATATCAATCTCGCTGCGGGAGAAGGTCGGTCGCTAAGATTCTCTTTCTTCCAATCTCAACAATTCATCTTTTAAGTATTTAGATAATAATAAATTTGAGGCATGGTAATGGCAGGAGTATCTCTATCGAGCATGTGCGAATCTGAGAAGAGGAAGTCCCAGGATCAGATCAAGAAATCTCGGTCAAGTTTGTCCACATCAAAGTCAAGATTTCATTCCAAATCGATTGGAACCCCGGATCGTATAGCATCCTCAAAATAAAGTTAGAAATTGCTGTGCAGTCGTACACATCCACGTTTAAGGTAGATGACTATTAGAATGGTTATTTATTAAAAAAATATTTTTTTCCTTGTTCGGTAGTTTTTTTGTTTGGGTGATTTATTAGGTTTTACTTGTGATTCAAGGAGTGATCATTAGTGGTATCTAAATAGTCAGAGTTATCTGGGGATTGCAGCTTATTTAGGTCACACCAGTTTTTAGTTGACTTTATTTTTTAGAGTGTTTCCTCCCCTAACCTAATACATAACCACCTCTCAAGTTTAATTCTAGATAACCTTGCTACTCCTCAATCACTTATACTAGTAAAACTTAACTTAAACTTTTAACTTTATATTAAAAAAATCACTTTAAAAAATCTCAATTTAAATAAAAATAAAAATAAATCACTTTAAAAAAATCACACTTAAAATACCATAGAATAGGAAAAGGTTAAAGATAGAAAATTACGTACAAAATAAATTAAACTGTATTAAAATATATATAATTAATTACTTTAACCTCAATGTTGTATTAAATTATTTTAATTTTAATATATAGTATACAAGATCCCTTTTCTTTAGGAATTTAGTGATTTTACTTTTTAAAATTTACAAATATATGTATTCTCTTCGAATCTCCTTGAATATGAAGATATACATTTTTAAAACAAAGCAATATACATTTTTCAAAAAAAAAAATTTAGAAATTTTAATAAAAAAATATAAATAACATAATCATAAATTCATTTTAATTTTAATTTTTTAAATTAAAAACTATTTTCTTTAAATTGTTTAGATATTTAATTTATTTTTAATTAATATAAATTTAAATTGATAAATATTTATAATATTAGCTTATTTTATTTTAATTCATATTCATATTTATCGAATAAAATTTCCCAATTAATTTTTTTAATCATTTTATTTTATGTATTAGTTTTTATATTAAACATTTTTGATATATTAAAAAATTTAAATTTAAAATGAATTTAATTTGTTTTAATCTTTTCTCAAATAATGTAAAACATTTCACTACTTTAAATACAAATATAATATTTTAAATACAAATATAATATATAGAGAGTATGATAAAATAAAAATTCTAAAACAAGGGATTAATGCAGTTTCTGTTGATGTTATTGTTTGCAGGATCATTGTGCTGATATCTCTACTCTGTTCGATGACAGCTTCAGTTTGGTGTAAAGGGAAGTTAAGTCCGTTTGACATATCTCAAATTAAAATTGAACGAAATCTCGAACGTGTTTTTAGGTGCTTACTGGCTTATAGCATAGGCATACAAGGCAGAGATCTACCAGTTGCATCTCAAGTATTTAATGGCAGACTACCAGAGAAGTTCCAATGTATACATGATGTACAATATATTTGATATCAGAACGGCTTCAGCTTGTCTTCTTGCAGAACTTTTTTTTAATGGCTCAGTGACTACTTCACACAGTAAATAGTGGAAAATGCGACCGACAATCGCTGGAGCATTGACAATCCTGAGCACGATATTTGATCTATAATTCTGAAGGAAACTTATTTTGATAATAATAAAGGTTTTATTTCACACCTGGATTTCATGGCCGTCTGTAACAATAGAGGAATAATCGAGATACGTGTTTCTCAAAGGAGTTGATGGATTCAATGCAATCATTAATTAATTGAAAAGGAAGCAAGAAGGCATGGCTTAAAACATAACATTGTTATTTCTTAATTATATTTTTAAGATTATTAAATAAAAAATATGTAATTTTAGTAAATTTTCTACGTCTACGATACTTGGGTTTTTGTTTTTTGGATTTAAATTTTTATGTCTTTTTTTTTAAATATACAAGTGAATTTAATGTTTAAAAAAGTTTATATTTTACTTCACCGATAAAGAATCTCGAATTCAAAATTATAATTTTAATAATTTTTTATTTAATTTTGAGCCATATTAACTATTTTTTAAATTTTGACAAACTTAAAATTTATACTATATTTTTTATTATAATTGGAAATCTAACTAATAATTTCGTCCACTACATTCTCAATTTTTTTTTCTTGTCAAGTTGTCCAATTTCCCTACAATCATGTGTTTCCTATTAAAATTAGGAAATACTTATAGAAATGGTGTTGTCTAAAGACATCCTTGCTTGGGATATTACTCCTCACTAGCACAAATTAACACTTTAAATAGGTCAGATTAGAGATGAATACCATAAGAAAAACCATGGGTTGTGGTAAACATGGAGCCCAAAAACTCCTAGTAACTTGGCCGAGTCATGTTTACCCAAACCACTCTAACAATTCTCCACTTAAACCTCACTCAGACATATTAACTAGGTCCTACTTGCTTTTTGTTGAAGCTCATATAAAAAACTTACCATATACTAAATACACTGGTAACTAGCTTGTGTATCTATTAGTTATCTAGGACACCTTTTCAGGTATAATAGAATTGAGAAAGTGGCTAATGGAATGAAAAAAACATATTATGGATTTTTAAAAAATTGTATATATATATATATATATATATATATATATATATATATATATATATATATGTTGTAGTGGCTGCAACACCCTCCAAAATTTTGGCTTGCATCCAAATTTTGGAGCCTTCCTAGGTTTCTACCCTTGATGGTCGCAAATACTCAATCTCATCCCATGAGCTCTTGTCGAGTTTTCACACCCTTTTTTCTTAGTTGACCACCAGTCACCTTTTGGCATGTTGATCGCTATGTCATGCTTGTGAGTTTGTTCTGGCATTTTGAAGGTTTGTCTTTGTGTGTATGAATTATTTTCGTTATTTCAACATTGGTCGCGCTCACACACAAAGTTATAAACATTGCCGCGCAAGTGTTGTCATGGTCATTCGAAGACAGATTTCAATTGTCGCACTTGTCACTTTTAACCTTTGAGTCTGTCCCAGATTGCACAAATATGCCTACCAGTGATGTGTGCAGTTTTTCCCGACAGTGCTCTGGAGCCTCGCATCCCAACCTATGTTGTGCTCTCTGTAGTTTCAGTGCCTTGTCCCTCTCCTGGTCACCTGCACCGTAAAGGAAAACAATGCATCAAGTTAAACTATGAGATTTTTGGATTTGATGTCATCTCGTCATGAGTGATTGTAGGAACATGTACATCGATGAAACATGGCGCGATGACAAACATGATGTAAAAGAGGGGCATGCTAGAAGACTTTCTCGTAGTTAAATGAACACATGAAGCACATCGAGCAAGCGAGCAAAAGGGACACATTCACATGCATCATCAAGCAAAGACCAAGACGAAGACCCCACACACTTTGTGAGGCAGAGGTGAAGACATGTTACACCATGAGCATATCATCACTCGCCAACACATTAGCTCGACACAGACACCACATTCAGCCAATACATGTCAACAGTGTCATGTCGAGTTGTCTCATGAGTTGTCTTGACCACATCACTACTATGGGCCATACTTGTTGTAATGAATGTAATGTAAAGTGGAAGTCCAAGAGACCCACATATGAATTCAAAGGGTCATGTAAATTTGAAAATTCATAGGAAGTCAAACAGTCATGAGGGAATTCGAAGAGTCACAAGAGTAAGTTATACCCCCTTGGCTATATATACCCCCTCATTGTATGAGCAAAGGAATTTTCACCTTAGCTCCTCCCACATAGCCTTAAGAGTTTGTAGTCTATTATCTGAGGAGCAAGGAGTGGCTCCAATGTCCCACTACTAGGACTAATGATATATGTTGTAAAAATGTGTCTTGGATCTTTTTCTTAATTCAGAAACTTGTCTCAGGCTAGCACATTTTCACGCATGTTTTGTCTCCATTTGTAAGACTATCCTTTAAACCTTTGTAATGCATGTTTGCTTAACCTATACTATGATAGTTGAACTACTTCGGTTATTTTAGTACTCATATTGTTGAAGATATGTTGTATTATATATCAGTGTTGTCCCATCTGTGTGGACTACTCCATCGGACATTAGACAAACCATCTTTGTGTTTTCTTGGTTTTAACAACCTTCATCCCCATGTGGACTATTCCGCTAGACGGTGTATGTGTTTTCCCTTGAACTTTGGTTCTCACGACTCCCACATCCGCTATGGATTATTCTGCTGGATGTTGGACATGCCGTTCTTGTTGTTCACATGTGTTTCTTCCTAGGTTGAGACTATTCCCTCTCATCAAGAGGCTCATTTTACCTCCCCCCTTTGTCAATAAGAGAACCCAGAAACAGAGTTACATTACGCACTCACTAGGCACACTCACTTTGCTTTCTTGAAGTTACAAGCATAACACTCTCATTTGCAGAACGTTAAGAGCCAAGGAAAATATCTAAGAGAATGGCAACCAGGCCATTGTATGAGATGGGACTCCTACACCAAACGATGTGAGGTCTAGTTGGGACTTCATACTAGGAAAATCCCTTGAATGTTGGGCGGTCCATCACTGTCAACATTTTTAGTGCTAGAAGGAGGGCTGCTAGTTGTTTATGGCTAAATCTCTTCTCAACCCCACGTATCCATCATCTGGTCAAGGAAGTAACATGAAATCGCTCTCTCCCACACATAACTTTGAATTTGGTTACTCCTCACCTCCCAGACCCGAACAATAAATTTCATATCACTTTTTCTTAGTCCATCCCATTAGTCGTTAGTTTGCCAAAGATGTTTGACTAATCCCAGGAGTGCACAATCTTCCATCTTCACAGAGGAAGCAAAAGACTACACCCACTAGAGTGGTAGTCTCGTCTGTTGAATAACTAATGCTCGCCACTCTTGAAGAGCTGGCTAAAGTTGTGTTGACGATGCTGGACCCGCCAACATGTCAGGGGATCTCCCCGGTAAGAAGTCCCAACCATACCTCAGACCGTTTGGTGTAGTAGTCCCAATAGTGGGTCATATGGTAATGCCTTGACCATGATTTTTCACAAAGGCAAGTACGATAACTCTATTTGTAGCAAGGGTGTGACATATGTAGTGAGCCAAGGAAGGTGCATGAGAGGTTCTAACACACTGGGGTTGAGATGAGTGCGCCCCTTGGAAACCTGTGATAGCACGGAACTAAGAAGGGAACACATGAGCCAAGGTCCATCACAACATGGAAGGAAAGTTTGTTAGCAATCAAAAGTGATGGTTAAACTAACAGCACATTTCAGAAAGATTCATACATACATACACAGATAGCTATACATGCATGCGTCAGAAAATAGACATGTATATCATATATAGTAAACCAGATAGCATATAATAAATACAACATATACATGAAACGTGTTTCCTCTGTTATATTAAGAAGTGTAAGTTCCAGTCATACAATACATCCATGTCCAACCACTAGTTCTGACAGCGGAACGTTACAGCCACAACTGCCTGCTCAAAAGAGATGTACTAGCTTTGCGCAGTGGAGAAGCCAATGCTTGTTACAATATTGTCCAAGCTCTCTCCAAGATAGTCTTATCGGAAGCTTGGCTAACCAAAAGCCTATACAATGAGTTATGAGGGACTTTTTATAGCAAAGGGTGGGGTGACCCTTGGCATTCCCCTTTGTGACAGTTCATCTACCCTTATGACTCTTCATCTACTCTATGATTGTTACATCCAACTATCGACACTTTAACTTACACTTGACAAGACATTACACTACAATTCACATGTACTCATGTGAGACAAAATGGCTTGAGCAAGCCATGCTAGACATCACTATGACTCAGACAACTGTTGGAAGACCAACTCTTCGACATCTTCATTGTGGTTGAAATTAGTGTACTGATGCCAAGATCGGTAGTCTGCGATGGTGTCCATATGCTCCAAGGTGAATTATTTCTGGACCCTAACTCTTGTCTCCATAGCATTCGGGTACACTGCTCGGGCTCCTCTGTCTAACTCATCTGAAAGAATTCGCATCATTGTCTTCAATGCAGCCAGACCAGGAACATACATGTGCATGGTGTATGCACTGATGGGCAAGTTTGGGATGGTGGCAATGTGCATCAACTCGTTAAAAAACGAGTCAAGCACTAGTCGAACCTGTGCCTTCGTCTTTGCCTGGGTGAGAGACACAATAGATGGGATCACATGTGCACACATCACAACATCCATAATCTTGAATACACGTGCATGGGAAGCCTGTATGCTAGTGATGAGCTGTAGAATCTCTTCATAGTTACAGATCTGACTCCAGATATGTGCCTTCAACTCGACCGCTCTGGGGTTCATCATCTTAGGAAAGTGAAGCAGGGCTGCCTTGTATCTCATCGTCCATGTTTGCATGTAATCAACAACAACATGCACGTTTTCCAAGATACGTGCTCTTCTAACACTCACTAATGCCATCCATTAAGATGGATGACTACTTTATGCATGGTAACACTTCATCTAGTATTGCCTTCTTCAGTTCTGCTCGGGCGGATGTTGTAACCAACCCTCCTCCTTGCTTGGTCGTCTGTAGTTCCTTAGCCATCCGCTCATTCTCAACTATCAAAAAGTGAACACTTGAGCTAGTGGCTTCAACATATGCTCTGCTAGCATTGGTCAAGTCTGCTAGATGTTTGCGGACATCATACACGATCACTCATTCCTCAACTTGCGCAGGAGATGTATGATCATCCAGAGTTGACACTCTAGGAGACTACACAGTTCTATGTTGAGACTTGTCGAATGAGATGTTGTGCATCTCTCCTTCCATATGATCTCTAAGGATCTCAGTGCCTCTGTGGTTGCTTGAGACTTTCTCATCTTCTAGATGCGGTGAAGCGAGTAAGTAGATCTCTTGGTGATGAGGCCTGAGGTCGATGTCTTGTTCCAATTCCTATTTCTCCATATCCATATCCAACTGTTGAAGTGTTTTCTCTATCTCACAAACGAAGTATTGCTCCTACGATGGTCCACCTTGTCTGCCTGATGCTAGTTGTTATGATGAGTCCACTACCGGTACGGGAGTTGCTTCATCCGTCTGCGCATGTTGCGCCCCCATCTGTACCTATTTTTGTTGTGCTTCCCTTTCCTATTTGCGCAGCTCTTGTTCCTTTCGGAGTTGCTCCTTCAACTCATGCAACTCCTTCTCTATTTCCTCCATTCTCCATTTCTCCCTCTGCCTTTACGTGATTGACCTATTGTGTTATTGCCTCTTTGACTCTATGGCCAAAGCTCCTTTCTCCACGAGTGGATCTGCTCAAAACCTGCAACTTTTCTCTTCCTTTATGTGATCGACAATCTTCCTCTTTCCCTTGTCACGCATTGGTATGTTCACCTCTACTGCTGCTGCTACTTCTGGCACTCTCTGGGATGCTCCAAGTTTCTTCGTTAACCACTCCACAGCAAAGCCAACCTATTCATTCGGTCTGGAGAAACTATAGCAATATCTCCATGGGTCCTCCACCGCCCAATGAAATGCCCCATGGGTCTAGTTGAGCTGTACTCTTGTCCAGTGATTTTTCACAAGATAATGTGGGTCATATGGATTGTAACTTTGGAGGTCGAATGGATACTTATTCATCTACTCTGCTTCGACATCCGCATGCTTGAAACTTCGGATCTCATATAACCCAATCTGCAATGGAAGAGCAGGCCAAGGTGCCTTCTTCTTCTGCTGCTGCCTAGCTGTCATTCCTGCCGAGATGTGATATGCTACTTCCTGGATGATGAACACCTCCAAGTAAAACTTTGGTAGAAAATGCAGAGGTTTCTCCGCACTATGTATTCGTACGAAGGTGTCGGATGGTGAGGCATACCAATTATCTATGTGTATCATTGCCTCCATTGTTTCTTTCGACATGCAGAGTGAATCTTTTTCGAATATCATATTGTAAACCAGGGTGACAAAATGATCAAACAACCTTGTGATAACTCCTTTGAAGCTGCATTTGGACAACATCATACAATAAATGTTCACAGTAGTCTCCCCTAGTGACCATGCCCACTTGAAGCCCGGAAAATCCTGTCAAGAACAGAATGCATCAAAGATGTTTGCGGACATGTAGATTTCTTCTTTCATACCTTTGGGCTACTGTCGAGCCCTCGTTACCTATTCCTTCAACTGATGAACCAACATGCCAGACTAGTTACATGGTTTTCCTTCTCTGTCAAGTTGGTCCAGCGCGATCACCCAACTTTGTGGGAAGGTTTCCGTGCTTTCTTGGCCATACAGTCGACATGCAAATATGACCAAGTATTGATACGCCTTCTGCATTATCATTGTCTTGTAGATCTGGTTGGGTGTCATCCTGAATATAGCTGGCTGCTTTACCCAGTTCTTCAGAATGTCTCTGGAATTGGCATTGTTGTTGGGGTAAGCTGAAGGAAGTCTCCATGATAGTCACAGGCTCCAACATTTGATACATCTCATCATAATCCTCCTCCCTAAAGGTTGCAATGTTTGTCCCGTTGACACTGCTCGAGGTCATCGTCTCGAGATCAATGTGTGTGATGACCTAGTGTATCATGTTCGCGCATGGGAGCACAGGATATCGGCATGCAATCTGTTACAAGCCAGACATGTGAATTTTCACATACACCTAGCGGTCTTCAAGGTCTTCCCCAAATGTGCCTGTAAATGCATCATTGACCTCTTTTCATTTCGTCATTATGTCCTTGTTTAGAAATAGCTTGGTATCTTCATAGACCAATCTACTTGTGGACACTCACTCAATTGCTGCTCTAGTTGCACTTCCATCAGTGTCCTTTGATCCTGCTCTCTTGGAGGCCATTGATCCTGTATTGCTAAGAGGTGGATGAAAACTTGAAAGATATGGAGACAAAGTGACATGCATGGAAATAAATATGTCAACAAAAACCAAAACAAATTTGGGAGCAACATAACTCATATGTTGGGATTGATAGGCAAAGATTGCACAATTTCTTCTAGGAGACTGGTTGACTGGCTACTAGAACTACACAAAAGGAAGTTTGGGTTGTCTGGGGAGGCTGACTGGCTACTGGATTTGTGCAATGTGCAATCCATATTGGCTGTTGATTGTTGGGATTGCACAATGCGTAATTCCAACTAGCAATGATTCCAGGCTCAGTGACTGCATTGAGCAATTTTCTGGGCAAGCAGCCACTGTCCCTTAGAATTGTGCAAAGCAAGCCTGCAAAACAACTGCTGGGAAGAAATTCGCATTTCTAGAGAGGAACGCAGAGCCTTTCCTCTCAGGATTGCGTAATATTATCTTGGTGAGGTAAAGTTTGGGCCAAGGCTACCCAGACCCGCCGATAGACAACTGAATGAAAATGCTAAAGTAAATGCATGGTGATACTGAGTGTAAGGAGAAACAAATGATCGCGCATGCAAACATTGAATGAAAGATTCAAAAAATAGAATAACATGCATGTGGGTGAAGCAAGTCACTGAATTGGCGACTATTCATGCAAAACAGTTTCATGCATGTGACAACGGTGAGATAGCAACGAAAACTAAAACGGTGCTAGTACAAGCTAGTATGCATGTAAATGACAACAAGCATTCATAGGAATCAAGCAGAAAACACTCACACGAGTGAAAACACAAAAAGCGATAGAAATGCTATAAAGGACAAGTTGAGACCACCCACCCATGAATAGCTGAGCTGGATGTGCTGAGGAGTCTTGGATGTGCTATGGGATGTCAGAGCTCCAAGATCAATGTGAAGGAATGAGCTCTGATGTTCCGAATATATAATTTTTGGCTCATGATGCACATGCCACAAATATAGGAAAAACCGACACTTGGAGGAAGGATTCTAAAATGATTTTTGCATGTAACCTCTAGTGCCTAAAAATAGCTCCCTGAATCAAGGGATGCATTTTGCATGTTTCCTTTTTCTATTCCGAAAAAAACAAGCCATGCATGCAAGTCATGTTTCCTTGGTCCTGGGTAGAATTGGTCAACCCAACTACACATGCAAGAGGCTGCTCAACTGCTAGCAGAAAATGCGCATTTCTGGATGGGAGTTGGGTTGAATACCTAGTAGATTTGCCGAATTTCTGGGTAGAGTAGCTGGCTATTGCCCAGGAATGTGAAATTCCTAAGCTAAGTAGCCCTGCTGGGAAGAATTGCACAATTTTCTGGATGAAGCCTGACTGGCAGAATTGCACAAATTATGAGTCCACCAAGCTTCCAAACTGAGTTGCACAATTTCTGGAAGGAAAGCTAGTTTCCCTCTAGAATTGCGCAATTTCTTGAAGGAAATTCTCAGCCTGCAGCTAGACCAAGTCTGGAGAAACAACCTGTGAGGGGAATGCATCAATCTCTAATAGACAGGCTTCCTTTCTACAAGAAAATCACTGGAGCTTCTGTACTTGATGAAGCAAGACACGCTACTGTGAAAGGTTGGTAGGGAGGTTCCAAAATTAGGCTAAGGAAAAATTTTGGAGGGTAGTTGTAGTTGCTACAACACTTGGCGACACACTGGTAGAACTCCAGCTCTCTGAATGAACCTTGTTCGTGAAAAAAAAAGTCTCACACCTCCTAAAGTATTGTTCAATTCTCAGTTCGTCTTGGTTTCACACTAGCCTGATCGTAAGATGCAGCATTTGCCAAACTCTTGGTCGATTGACACACATTCCATGCCAAGGCAACATAGTTGTTTTGATTCAAGTTGAGGGGTATATGGGTGCATAAGCAATATAGTCATCAGAGTCTTAGTTTGCTCTCTAGTGTTGCTCCAGTGCCAACAGGCCTGGACAGTACCCTCGCAATGTCACACAGGAACGCAAGCATCACTCTGCTACCAGTGAGTCCGGTTAGTACCCCGACAAAGTTAATTACATCACCTCTTTGCACAGGAAGCCTTTCTCTTCTTTTGACTTATTCATTTTTCATTTTTTCATTTTCACTTTTTGATTTTTTCATTTTTACAACTGTGCATGTCACTTATTCATTTCAGAGGGGGAATAGGGATCTCGACTTATTGAGAGTAGAAGAGGTTGTTCCTTTAGAAAAGTAGTTTATTATATATCTTTGACGTGCCTATTAAGGTTTTCCCCCTCACCTTACTCTACTTGACTGAGCTGACAAGGGTTAACACAAAAACAACCAACTGGAGTAGGTGACACTAGTTAGCGTGCAGGCGTTGTGTTTTCACCAAGGTTCACCTTCAATAGTATGTATTTTCCTTCGACATATCATGGAATAAAGGTAACAAGTTCATCATACAAAGTCGGGATGACAGATAACCAAGTAGTGATAACAGTACAAGGCCTCTTGTACTTTACCTAGCTTGTTTCAAGAGTCATACATGGTTTCATGCGAAACTAACCTATGAACAAAACAAGCAAACAAACAAATAAACAAAGTAGAAGTAGAAGCAAATGTGAAAGAAAAGTGAGTAAGAAAATAAGCAAGCAGACAAAAAAAAAACAAAACAAGTGAGTAAATAAGCATGCAAGAAAACAAACTGAAAGAAAACACTACTCCTACATCTAAGCTAATGGTGCATGGGCCTAATCACGTGAATTGATATTTCCAGTGCAGCCACCAGCACATTGGTTGACCCATGTTGGTGAAGGTTGGGTCCGCGAGCAACCTAGTTGTGCAGACCAACAAGCAAGAAATATATAACAATGAAGACAAACACACTTCATGTTTAAAAGTGTCCACGGGACATAAGTGAGTGAAAGTGCATGATATGTGGTCTGTGGACTTCTCATGGTGCTATGTGACACTACGTATAGCTTTGAAGCATATGCACATTCTTGACTATGACAAGCAAGAAAATGAAAGAAACAAAGACAACTTGTGTCATGCACATGTGCTTGCAATGTAAGATTCCCCCAATGCATGAGTGACAGGATCATGCAGTTCGAGTGTAGGAAGCATGATTTGTGTGTGAGTTTGATCTTCAATGCATATAGATGAGTGATGACGAGCATCGAGTGATTGAATAATTTCCTGATCGAAGGCGAAACTAACCCCAAGAGAGCGAGGGCCTGACATAACCATCAACTCGGGCTAAAGTGCCTCGACAGTCTTGGGTGTTTTTACTTCATCGTCGGATAGATCATCATAAATCAGTGGCTTCAAAAATTAAACTATGATAGAAACATGATCATGATAAAATATGGGAGTAAATGGATCACGACAACCACGATTAGAAAAATCAATGATTTCATCGACATCCTCATGATCTAATGAATCAAATAGAGGGGTAGATGAAAATCAAATAAATTCATCCTCTGTGTTTCTAGAAAAGGCAGATGAAAAATCAAGTGGATTTTTAATGAATAACTTATCCTCTCCATTTTCGGATGATGGACTGACATACGGTGTATCCTGCGAATGATAAAAAATGGGTGCATCTGTGGATGAAGCTACACATGCGAAATCATGGATGGCAGGTTCATCAAAGATGTCAGGGAGGAATAGAGGGGGCTCGACCGAAAGGGTGTCATCCTTCTCCGAGTGTTGATGATCAAGATCCTAGTCATATTCTTCATGAATGATAACGCATGTCGGTTGTGCAAAACCAACCCTGTCAAAGGTTGGATCCTCATTCACAACAAGTGTAGAGTCCAGAATGGAAGAACACAAGACAATATCATTTGGAGGATTAGCCAAGTACGAAGACGGAGGTTGTGGAACAAAATGCATGTGACAACTCGATGGACTCACAACCAAATCTGCACGAAAATTAAGCGAAGTGATGTTGGGAGGATGTGACAGCTGAGCAAATGTATGAACATGATCTCCCACATCACTCTGCAGTGGCACAGCGGTTTGATGAGGGGACAACAGACAGTCATGTGTGACAATGACCGTTTCTGTCTAAGATTGCACAACTCTATCACTGAAGAATGCTGAGTGAGTCTTGATTTCAACTTCTTCTTGAGACGAGCAGATTTGTTAACAAAATACTCGAATCGGTCCCAAATATAGAAAAATTGCATCTAGCTCTTCAGAGCTTGAAACTACAAATCATGAAAGTGCTGCCAAAAATCCATAGGAGATTCATGCGGAGCCTTTCGTTGTTGTAGAAATTTTTGGTCAAGATGTTCTGGATCAAAATGATGGAAAGTGGCTTCAATGAGATCATAGAAGTGCTCAAGTGAGTGCATGATGTCAACCGGTAGGCTGCACAGACACCAATGTGAATATTTGCGAAGTGTGTATGCAAGCAGCAAGCTGACCTGTTCGTCATAACATCCATCTTCCTCATGAAGCATGGAAAGAAATTCATGTAAGAACTTAGGCCAGCCCACTTCGCCTTCACCATCATACATGTAAGTGGACAAGAGATCAAAGAAATCCCTTGTGATGGTGACATCCTCGTGATTCGAAAAACATCACGGAGGGAGAAGAGTACAAGAATCCATGATAGATACAGAAAGGTTCAAAACAGGATGAGAGGACATAACTTGTCATCTGGCCCTCCTTCTAGTGCAAGAAATGATGATAGTGTTGGACCCACAAACATGTCAGGGGATCTCCCCGGTAAGAAGTCCTAATTGGACCTCAGACTATTTGGTGTTGGAATCCCAGCAGTGGATCGTATGGTAATGCCTTCACCACAATTTTTCTAAGAGGAAAGTAAGATAACTTTGTTGGTAGTAAGATGTGACATATGCAGTGAGCCAAGGAAGGTAAGTGGGACGTTCTAACATGTCGTGGGGGTTGAGATGAGTGTGCCCCTTGGAAACTTGTGATAGTACAGAGTTAAGAAGGGAACACATGAGAAAATATGCATCACAACATGGAAAGCAAGTTAGCTAGCAATCCAAAGTGATGGTTAAACCAACACATTTCAGAAAGATTCATACATACATACACAAATAGCTATACATGCATGCATAAGAAAATAAACACATATATCATTAGAGTAAAGCAGATAGCATAGAATACAATACAACATATGCATAAAACGTGTTGGCTTTGTTATATTAAGAAGTGTAAGTTCCAGTCATACAATACATCCATGTCCAACCACTAGTTCCGACAGGGAAACGTTATAGCCACAACCACTTGGTCCTTCAAAGAGATGTACTAGCTCTACACAATGGAGAAGCCAAGGCTCGTTACAATAATGTCCAATCTCTCTCCAAGATAGTCTTATCGGAAGCTTGGCTTACCAAAATCCTATAAAATGAGTTATGAGGGACTATTTATAGCAAAGGGTGGGGTGACCCTTGGCATTCTCCTTTGTGATAGTTCATCTACCCTCATGAATCTTCATCTACTCTATCACTATTACATCCAACTATCGAGACTTGAGCTTACACTTGACAAGATGTTACATTACAATGCACGTGTACCCATGTGAGACAAAATGGCTTAAGCAAGCCATGCTAGACATCAATATGACTCGTATAACTGTTGGAAGACCAACTCTTCGACATCTTCATTGTGGTTGACAGTAGCATACTGATGCCAAGACTGGTAGGCCGTGATGGTGTCCGTGTGCTGCAAGGTGACATATTTCGAGAACCTAACTCTTGCCTCCATAGCATCCGAGTACACTGCTCGGGCTCCCCTGTCCAAATCATCTGAAATCATGTGCATCATTGTCTTCAATGCGGCCGGACCAACAACATACTTGTGCATGGTGTTTGCACTAATGGGGAAGTCTGAGCTAGTGGAAATGTGCATCAACTCGTCAAAGTACAATTCAAGCTCTGGTTGGACCTATGCCTTTTTCTTTGCTTGGGTGAGAGTCCCAATAGATGGGATCGCATGTGCTCACACCACAACATCCATACTCTTGAATACACATGCATGGGAAGCATGTATGCTAGTGATGAGCTGCAATAGCTCTTCATAGTTCTAGATATGACTCTGGATACATGCCTTTAGCTCGACCACTATGTGCTTCATCATCTTAGGCAAGTGAAGGGGGGATGCCTTGTATCTCATCATCCATCTTTGCATGTAATCAACAACAGCATGCACATTTTCCAAGATACGTGCTCTTCTAACACATCGTTGTTTCCATCCGTTAAGATGGACGAATTCTTTATGCATGGTACCAAACTTGGAATACAACACCCACATGACTATGTCAATGGACAACACTTCATCTAGCATTGCCTTATTCAGTTCTACTCAGGCAGATCTTGTAACCAACACTCCTCCTTGCTTGGTCGTCTATAGTTCCTTAGCCATTCGCTCATTCTCAGCTATCAAAAAGCAAACACTTGAGAAAGTGGCTTCAGCATATGCTCTGGTATCATCGACCAAGGCTCCTGGATGTTTTCACATGTTAGAAATGATCACTCATTCCTCAACTTGCGTAGGAGATGTATGATCATCTAGAGTCGACACTCTACGAGACTGCATAACTCTATGTTGAGACTCGTCGAATGAGATGTTGTGCATCTCTCCTTCTGGCTGATCTCCAAGGATCTCAGTGCCTCCTTGGTAACTTGAGACTTGCTCATCCTCTGTATGTAGTGAAGTGAGTAAGTCGACCTCTTGGTGATGAGGCATGAGGTCGATTTCTTGTTCCAATTCCTGTTGCTCCATATCCATATCCAACTGTTGAAGTGCTTGCTCTATCTCATGAACAAAGTATTGCTCATGCGATGGTCCACCATGTGCACCTGATGCCAGCTATCCTGATTAGTCCGCTACCTGTACGGGCGCTACTTCATCTATCTGCACATGTTGTGCCCCCTGTTGTACCTATCTTTGTTTCACTTCACTCTCCTATTTGCGCAGCTCTTCCTCCTTTTGAAGTTGCTCCTTCAACTCATGCAACTCCTTCTCTGTTTCCTCCATTCTCCATTTATCCCTCTTCCTTTCCATGACTCTCTTATCGTGTTATTCCCTCTTCACCTCTATGGCCAAA
This sequence comes from Pinus tabuliformis, assembly GCA_031772625.1. Lineage (NCBI taxonomy): Eukaryota > Viridiplantae > Streptophyta > Pinopsida > Pinales > Pinaceae > Pinus > Pinus tabuliformis. The sequence goes on from CM062819.1 coordinate 1,244,654,927, forward strand.
TCTACTTTCTCCACAAGTGGATATACTTATAACTTGCAGCTTTTCTCTTCCTCCATATGATCGACAATATTCCTCTTGCCCTTGTCAGGCTCTGGTATGTTCACCTCTACTACTGATGTTTCTTCTGGTGCTCTCTGGGATGCTGCTTTAGGTTTCTTTGCTAACCACTCCACAACAAAATTGAATTGTACATTGGGTTAAAAGAAACTGTAGCAATATATCCATGGGTCCCCCTTTGCCCAATGAAATGCCCCGTGGATCTAGTTGAACTGTACTCTCATGCAGTGATCTTTCAGAAGACAATGTGGGTCATATGGATTCTAACTTCGGAGGTTGAACGGATACTTCTTCATCTGCTCTGCGTCGACATCTGCATTCTTGAAACTTCGGATCTCATATAACCTAATCTACAACAGAAGAGCAGGCCAAGGTGCCTTCTTCTTCTAGTGAAGCCTAGTTGTTAATCCTGCCAAGATGTGATATGCTACTTCCTGCATGATGAACACCTCCAAGGAAAACTTTAGTACAACATGTGGAGGCTTCTCCACACAGTGAGGCATACCAATCGACTATGTCTATCAGTGCCTCCATTGTTGCCTTCGACATGCAGGTTGGATCCTGTTCGAATATCATCTTGTAAATCGGGGTGAAAAAATGATTGGACAACCATGTGATAACTCCTCTAAATCTGCATTCAGACAACATCTTACAATAAGTGTTCACAATAGTCTTCATCGCTGACCATGCCCACTTCAAGCCTGGGAACTCCTATCGGGCACAAACTGCATCCAAGATGTAGGCGGATATGTGGATTTCTTCTTGCATATCTTTGGGCAACTGTTGAGCCTCGTTGCATGTTCCTTTAGCTGATGAGCCAACATGCCAGACTAGTTACATGGTTTTCCTTCTCTGGCCAGTTGGTCTAGCGTGATCACCCAACTTTGTGGGAAGGTTTTCATGCTTTCTTGGTGATATAGTCGACATGCAAATATGAACAAGTGTTGATACACCGTCTACAGTATCTTTGTCTTGCAGATCTTGTTGGGTGTCATCCTAAATCTAGCCAACTCCTTTACCCAGTTCTTTAGAATTTCTCTAGAAATAGCATTTTTGTTGGGTAAGCTAAAGGGAGTCTCCATGATAGTCACGGGCTCCGAAATATGATACATCTCATCATAATCCTCTGACCTGAAGGTTACAATCTTCGTCCCATCGACATTGCCCAAGGTCACTGTCTCAGGATCAATGTGTGAGATGATCCAGTGTATCAAGTTTGTGCATGGGAGCACGGGGTATCTACATGCAATCTAGTACAAGAAAAACTTGTGAATGTTCACGTACACCTGGCGGTCTTCGATGCCTTCCCCAAATGTGCTTGTAAATGCATCATTGACCTCTTGTCATTTCAACTTGATGTCCTTCTCTAGAAACAACTTGGTATCTTCATAGATTGGTATATTTGTGGATGCTCGCTCAACCGCTGCTGCAGTTGCACTTCTATCAGTGTCCTTTGATCCTGCTCTCTTGGAGGCCATTGATCCTGTACTGCTAAGAGGCAGATGAACACCTGAAAGATCTAGAGACAAAGTGACATGCATGGAAAGAAATCTGTAAGAAAAAACCAAAGTAAATTAGGGAACAACATAACACATACCAGGGGATTGATAGGAAAAGATTATGCAATTTCTTCTGGGAGGCTGGGTGACTGTCTGCCAGAATTGTGCAAAAGGTAGTATGGGCTATCTGGGGAGGCTGATTGGTTGTTGGATTTTTGGAATGCGCAATCCAGACAAACTGCTAACTGCTAGGATTGCGCAATGCGTAATTCCAACTGGCAATGATTGTAAGCTCAGTGACTGCATTACACAATTTTTTGGGCCAGCAGCCACTATCCCTTAGAATTGCACAAAGCAGGCATGGGGAATAGTTGTTGGGTAGAAATTCACATTTCTGAAGAGGAAGGTAGAACCTTCCCTCTTAGGATTGTGCAATGTTGTGTTGGTGAGGCAGAGTTTGGGCCAAGGCTACCCAAACCCGTCAATGGGAAACTGAATGAAAATGCTAGAGAAAATGCATGGTGATACTGAGTGTAATCAGAAACAAATGATCATGCATGAAAACATTGAATGAAAGATTCAGAAAATAGAACAACATGGATGTGGGTGAAGTGAGTTGCCGAATCAGCGACCGCTCGTGCAAAACTGTTTCATGCATGTGACAACAACGAGATAGCAATGAAAATTGAAACGATACTAGTACAAGCTAGTATGCATGTAAATGACAACAAGCATTCAAAGGAATCAAGCAAACAACACTCACACAAGTGAAAACACAAAAAGCAATAGAAATGATGAAAAAAGACAAGTTGAGACCACCTACCTATGAATAGCTGAGTCAGATGTTTCAAAGAGTCCTGTATGTGGTTTGGGATGTCAGGGCTCCAAGATCTATGTGAAAGAATGAGCTCTGATGCACCGAATAAATACATTTGGGCTCATGACGTGCATGCCACAAATCTAGGAAAAACCAACACTTGGAGGAAATATTCTAAAACGATCTTTGTGTGTAACCTCCAGCTGTTAAAAATAGCTCCCTAAATCAAGGGATGCATTTTTCATGTTTCCTTTTGATATTCCATGAAAAGGAAGCCATGCATGCAAGTCAAGTTTCCTTGGTCCCAAGTGGAACTGGTCAACCCAACTACACATGCAAGAGGCTGCTCAACTGCTGGGAGAAAATTCACATTCCTAGATGGAGCTCGGTTGACTGCCCAGTAGATTAGTACAATTTCTGGGCAGAGCAACTGACTGTTGTCCAGGATTATGCAATTCTTAGGCTAAGCAACCCTGTTGGGAAGAATTGTGTAATTTTATGGCTAAAGCCTGACTTGAAAAATTGTGTAATTCTAGAGCACAACAGGCTGCTAGACTGAATTGCACAACTTTTGGAGGGAAGGTTTGTAGCCCTTCAGAATTGTGCAATTTCTTGAAGGAGCTTCTTATCCTATATTTGGACCAAGTTTGGAGAAACAGCCTGTGACGGGAATGCATCAAGCTCTAATGACAAGCTGCCTTTCTGTAAGAGAATCATTAAATCTTGTGTACTTGACGAAGCAAGACAAGCTGCTGTGAAAGGTTGGTAGGGAGGCTCCAAAATGAAGCTAAGGAAAAATTTTGGAGGGTGGTTGTAGCCGCTACAACAAGCTATTAATAATGAAGAGGAACCTCCTATTTTCCTATAATCATAAGAAGTTAACAACACACTCTTGGGGTTAGGTTCCAGTGGAGGTAGCGAAGGGGAAGGCAACAGAGGAGGTGGAGGCAGAGACGAACCAACAGATTCAGAGGTTGAACGGTCTGATTCAGAAGAAGAGGAGGAGTATGAAGAAGAAGACAATATGGCTGATCAAAATATAGAATGGATGACACAGGGCCCATTAGCACTCCAGGGTGCCTTGCACAAGATGCCAAGGAACATAGAGAAGTTGTTAATGAAGTATGACCCTGATAGAGCAGTGAAGGTAGAAGACCATCTAGACACGTTCTACCTACATCTGCAGACACTCGAGCTATGTTACGATGATGTCTCATGTAGATTGTTTCCATGTACCTTGGATGGCAGAGCAATTATATGCTACCACATCCTTCCTATAAACTGCATTTAGAACTGGGGGATGTTCAAGAGAATTTTCCTTGAGAATTTTGTTGATGACAAAACCCCTGCCATGTTTTTGAAAGAATTGGGTACCCTTAAGATGGAACTGAAAGTGAAAGTGAAAGGCTTTAACCAGATCTTTAACCATATCCTAAACAAGTTCACTGAAGACACTAAACCTCATGAATCCATCATAGTCCACTACTACAGGTCTGTACTACCGACCAAAATTGTGCAATTCATCAAGCGAGCTTCAAAACCAACACTATCCAAAAATTTCCAAGAATTAATTGATGTTTATAAGGACCTGTGCACGATTGGAGTCATTTTAGATGATAAAACAACGAAGGACTCCACAGACATGGGTAGGAGGTCCCAAGCTGCTGTGAGTAAGGTAAAGGAAAAAGAAACAAGTGAAATTGAGAACCTTACTCATATCCTCAAGTCCTTGACAACTATAGCAGAACTTAAGCAACAGACAAGCGACACAACAGTGAGCAGCAAACCTTACGGTTTTGTGCGTAGAAAGAATGTGACATCAGGTAGCAGCAATAGTAACCTGACTAAATCTGCGTAGAGCTAAAATGTTGTGTTACAAATGAACCTAATTGGTAAGGATAAATTCTATGATTTCCACCAAGCATGAAACTTAGAGAATACCTGTGCAAATTGGAACCGAGTTATGGGCTCAGTGGCTTCAAGAATGAATGATCATTTCAATGCGAGTGAGCAAGTTCAGCCGGAAGACGAAGATGACGAAGAGGAAGTTGCATCTGATGAATCTCCGAGTTCTAGGCACGTGGTTAACATGTATTAGTCTCTAAATGTTTCCCAGAAGAAAACAACCACTGAGAAGGAGGCCTCAAATAGAATGGTCGATACAACTTGAGAATTCAAGGGGCTCCTACTGTGATTGAGATACCGAAAGAGAAATTCAAGCAGTTGTTCAGAAAATTTGATCCACTAGTACCCTCAACACAGAAAACACAAAGCACGTCTGGGAAGACAGCTCCAATGAAAGATACGTCCATGAGCATCTCACTTCAAAACACTCCACCAGACGATACAAACACAAGTGTTCCCCTAGACAACTCAGTGAGTCTTCCCGCTTTGGACTAAAATATTGTTAAAGACATGAAGAAGACCCATGTGAACACCTCCCTGTATGAACTCACCAAACTCATGGGTCAACGGCAGATTTTGTTTTGTGCACTGGGGAAAACCTCCACGGACAATGTTGCCTCTTCCAACAAGGGACCAAGTAAGTCTCTCAGATCACTCGCATATGTACTGAATGTGCTTCGCAGGGAAGAAGTGAACTCGCTTTGCCCACCATTTTTGTTATCATTCAAAATATTGAACTTCAATGTCCATAACTATTTGGTTGACTTTGGCACATTAGTCAATGGTATGCCACTCTCTATTGTTAAATAGATCAATGCACAATGGAGAAGTACAGTTGTGTGGATCATCCATCTTGATCAAACATGTGTACCATCCATTGGTGAACTCTGGGATGTGATCATTTGGTTTTCGTCCAATGAACGAGTTCACCAGTGCATCTACATTGTTATAGTGGACATCCTGAAAGCATATGGCTTACTGCTCAACTAAGACAGCTCTAGCAAGTTGCAAGGATATTTTTCTATAGATTGGTCACACTTATCACTTTTGTATCAAGTTAGAAACAACCATAGTTGAGTGTCGTCCGAGAGGTATATGAAACGCAGTTTTACTCCCTTACATGGTTAGAATGAACCATTGGCTTTTACAAAACTTTTGTTCAGCAATTTCTTTCTAGAAATTTAGGTGGGGTGTTATCTTACACAGCGGAGCCCCACCCCACCAGATACATAGTTGAGTCCCATTCCTCCTAACTGGTGAAATGAAACTTTTACAATAATGTTTAACAGTAGTAGCAGTAGTGTTAGTAGTACTAGCATAGCAAGTGGTCCTTGTAAAGATGACTTGTGGACCTTGTATTTTGATGGATCTAAAACACAGGATGGCTCTGGATCTGGATGCCTTTTCAACGACCCATGGAAAACAAAACATTTACTCTCAAGCTGTATGGAGTTCGAGTGAAAAAACAACACTGCTGAATATGAAGCACTCGTCTTGGGTTTGCACAAAGCCCTCAACTTCAATGTTGCTATGCTAAGAGTGGTAGGTGATTCAAAGATTGTGTTATGATAGGTATGTAACACCATACAGTGTGTCTCACCTCATATTAAAGGTTACCAACAAGAGGTATGGTGGCTTATTTCTAATTTCCAAGCTTTTAATATCACATCAATAACAAGAATGCACAATGCAGCTGCAGTTGCTCTAGAAAATGCAGCTGGAACGATGACACCATTTAGGGATAGATTTACTTTTGAAATTCTGTATAGGCCATTTATCCCTAACAACTGAACTAATTTGCATGTTTTTGATGATGATGAACAGATACTGCATTTTATGGCCAATTCTAACATTTTCAAAGATGCAACCATAGTGAAGACGTGCACGAGAAGTCTTTACAAGACACACTTGATGACAACAAAGGCAACCCCATCCCCAAGGGTGTGGTTTCACTTGAGATACTCTATGACTTGAAAAACCGCTTCAAAGGGCCCAAGAACACCAAAACCAACAGTTCTGCACTAATGTACAAACAAATAAACTTGGGAACAAAAATAGATTTGAAGTTTGTAAATCTCGGTACATGTTGCACACCAAAGGAGCGGGAAGCCTTTGTCCACCTTTTCGAACAATACCGAGATGTATTCACGTGGACATATGATGATTTGAAAACATATGACATGCCAATAATCCAACACATCATTCCAATCAAAGAAGTGGTCAAGAAGTTTCATCACAAACTCAGAAAAGTCCATCTCTCACTTGAACCCCTCATACAAAAGGAATTGACTAAGTTTTTGGATCATATACAAGGTTTGTCATTCTAGTTAGGTTTTGAATTTAGTTCTTGTAAGGAAGAAGTCCGAGGAGATTCACCTCTGCATAGATTTCTGAAATCTTAATATAGCCTTAGATAAAGACAACTAACATGTGTCCTCAATGGAGCACATCTTACAGACAGTATCTGGAGTTGAAATATTCTCTCTCCTTTATGAATTTTATGGATATAACTAGGTTCTGGTAGCAGAACTTGATAGACTTAAAACTTCTTTCTGTACCAAGTGGGGTACATTCTCTTACAAAAGAATGACATTTGGGTTTGTAAACCCAGGCACAACCTTTTAGCATGCTATGGACATCACTTTCTGTGGGCTCAATGGATAGAGTGTGGTGGTCTACCTTGACGATGTGACATTATTTTCAAGAGAGTAGTCAGATCACCTGTGCCATCTTAAGAAGATCTTTGAGCAATGTAAAAAATATGGGATATCCTTGAATCCCAAGAAGAGTGTATTTACAGTCTTTGAGGGGAACCTCCTTGGGCATATCATCACCAAGAGTGGGATCAAGGTTGATCCAGACCAATTTTGGACTATCAGGCAAATTCATCACCTAGTCAACAAGAAATATATGCAGGCCTTCTTGGGGAAGATCAACTTCCTCCATAAGTTCATCCTAGATTATGAACAAATTGTCAAACCTATCCTAAATATGACAAAGAAGGATGCAGTCTACAGCTGGGGAAAGAAGGAAAAGGATGTGTACGCCTGTATCAATCAGGAAATAGTAGATTCACCTGCATTGTACAACCCATATTTCGGCAAATATTTCTTGGTATATACATTCGCTTCCGACAACTCACTTGCTGCAGTGCTCACACAGAAGGATAAGATGAACAAAGAATGTCCCATCTCCTTCATGAGCACGAGCATGCAGGGACCCGATATCAACTATCCCACCATTGATAAATAGACATGTGTTGTATACAAGGCGATGAAACATTTCGAACCCTACCTGCTGAAAAATCATTGCATAGTCTTTGTGCCACACCCAGCAGTCAGAGTGCTGCTTGTTCAACAAGATCTAGGTAAAAGACGTGTAAATTGGATGATAGAAATATAAGATTATGATCTTGATATCAATCCAATTCACATTGTCAAGGGTCACAATCTCTACATACTTGCAGCAGAAGAAGAACATGCGGAAGAGAAAGAAGAAGAGCTCACCGATTGGGAGCAAGAAATCGTTATGTACAATATAGAGTGAGCACCACCCACTTCGCACGACAACTCTTGGTACAAAGAAGTGCACTAGTACCTTGAGCAATATACCATTCCCTATCACTTTTCCATGCGAGAGAAGAGGGCACTTTTCCTCAAAGCTTTATCTTACTAGTTGGTACACGGAGTGCTTTACGTAAAGCACAACAATGGAATTTTTCTCATGTGCTTGGAGGCACAAGATTCATAGAAAGTGTTATGGGATATGCATGACAGACCAGCCGAAGGTCACCTCACAAGTAACAAAACTATGCACAAAGTCATGAGAGGCAGTTTCTACTAGCCCACATTGTTCAAGGAGGCACATGCTTATGACCACAAGTGCCCAGTCTGTCAGTGATGTACCAACATAACTCAAAGGTCAACAGCCCTGCTGCAGCCTATTGCAGTAGACGAACCATTCCAACAGTGGGGCTTAGAAATCATCAGGGAAATCTTCCCCCATTCGTGAAAGCATCACAACTACATTCTAACTGCTACAGATTACCTCACGCAATGGATAGAAGAAGTTCTGCTCAAACAAGTGAATGACCAGGAAGTCATCATCTTCCTTCATCAGAACATCATATCGAGGTTTGGGATTCCAGTATCACTTGTTTTTTACAATGAAACTTACTTTTCTTTTTTGATTCTATATGACTTTGCATTGTAATATGGTATTGGGCTTAAACATTCAGCTAACTACTACCCGCAGGGAAATCGTCTTGCCAAATCAACAAACAAGAATCTTATTCACACTATTAAAAATACCATTTACTCTAAGCAACTAAACTGGCATTTTGCCTTGGTGAATGCAATTTGGGCTGATCGAGTTACACCCAAGACCTCTCTAAACACATCTCCATACTTCCTTGTATAGAGAAAAGAAGCCATCCTTCCACCTAATATCTACTTTCCTACTCTCCAGTTATCCCAAGAATCTTGAGGCAAGCCATGTCTATTGATTCAACGTAGGATGGACACATTACACAAGTTACAGGAAAAATGAATTAAAGAAAAAGAAAAATTTTCACTCCCCCAGAACCATATCAAGAGATGGTTTGATCGTAAGTCTGCAAGGAACACTAGCTTCAATGTGGGTGAGTCTTGAAATGGGATAAAACTCATGAAGACAAAGGCAAACACATGAAGTTCCAGTGTATGTGGATTGGTTTGTACATAGTTCACAAAAAAGCTTGGCCAACACACATATCACTTCCAATCACTTGACGAGAGGATTGACAACCTTCTTGTCAATGGCCAAGATTTAAAATGTAATTTTTAGTGCTATGGGGCTGCTTCCCGCCTATCTACATAGAATTATTATTGTTGCTTTGTTCCTTTGCTATTTTTGTTTTTTTTTTACGTTACTGTTTTTTCTTTATTTTTCTTCACTTTGTTTTGGTCGTCTTTTCATTTTGTTTTGTAAATAAGTGTTTTCCTATACTGTGTTCAGGCTTTTGGAATAAGTATGTGTCTGAGTTAAAGAGTCTTGTGACACTAAAGCACTTGGCCAGTCCTGTGTCCATCTTCTCTATGCTTGGTTGTAACTTTTGGCCGATGAAGCCTACATGAAAATATGAATCGTCCATAAGGGAAGCTCTGGTAAAACCATGAACCTATGTCCAAACTAGGAAACACCATTCCTGTACTTAGTCTTCTACTCTGTGTGTTCAAGCTTAATCCAACTAGTAGAAACAAAGAAGGGGAAAATCTAAATGAGAAAACCTAAATTATGGGTCTTACATGCTTCTCTAAAGGAACAACCTCTTCTACTCTCAATAAGTCAGGATCCCTCTTCTGCCCCAAAAATAAATAAGTTCCTATGCATAGTCCTCTTTCAAAAAAATATACAAAGGCGAAAGAAGAGAAAGGCTTCTTGTGTAGAGAGGTGAAGCAGGCAACTCCACCAGGGTACTGACCATGCTCACTGGTAGTGGAGCAATGCTTGTGTTCCTGCATAATTCCATCGGGGTACTGTCTTGGCCTACTGGCAACGGAGCAACACCAAAGATGAAAAGTTATACTCTGCAAATCTTAAGCTCGCAAACCAAACTACCCTTCCTAACATTGGAACGCTATGATCTGGGTCGAAGTTCTGTTGTGTGTGCTTGAGTTGGAACAAGGTGAACCATGGCGGTCCATGGGGTAAGTGGGGAAGCCACAGTAACTCGCACAACCAATCAAGACTTCCTGAAAGGCCAAGGCCATGTACTACAAAAGAACTAAAATATAGAAGTTGGTATTCAACCAGTGTGTTGCCAAATGTTGTAGCAGCTACAACACCCTCCAAAATTTTGGCCTGCAACCAAAATTTGGAGCCTTCCTTGGTTTTCCCCCTTGATGGTCACAAACACTCGGGCTCATCCCATGAGCTCTTGTTAATTTTTCACACCCTTTTTGCTTGATTGACCACCGGTCATCTTTTGGCATGTTGATCGCTATGTGATGCTTGTGAGTTTGTTCTGGAATTTTGAAGGTTTGTCTTTGTGTGTATGAGTTGTTTTTGCTCTGTTGAAATCGGTCGCACTCACACACAAAGCTATAAACACTTTCGCGCAAGTGTCTTCACGATCGTTCGAAGACATATTTCAATTGTCGCACTTGTTGCTCTTAACCTTTAAGTCAGTCTCACTGAGCACATGCTGTCTTGTTGGTTTGAGGTGTCTTGTCGTCGAGTCGTGCTAAGTGTGTGATCACATTGTCGTGTATGCACAACTACAATTTCGTTCACACTTAGTCAATTTTCCTGAAAATCTGTCAAAGGGACAACCCTCCGTCAACCAGACCCGATCTTAGTGACCTTGCATTACTACCCATAATTGCACAAAGCTTGAGGCTACCCTCTAGGGAACCTCCATTGCACAATTTTGGAAATGAGCCAGCTCACTAACTCCTAGAATTGCATAGAAGTTCTCCTAGAGGCCGATCTAGTCTATGCTTCTCGCAAGATCTCCCATAAAGCCTCTCGCTGGTCAACCAGAGAAATGACTTGAGTTGTGACCCAGGGATTTACTGATCTCCAACATTGCGCAGATTTGTCCCCCACCTACCCTTCTTCTCTGCTCTACAACCAACCCAAGAATTGCACAGAGCTTTCTATCGCCAACCCTTCTCTCTCGCTCTGCAACTAGTCAGGAATTACACAGAGCTGCTCTGCAACCAGGCCTAGAATTGTGCAGATATTTCCTTCACCAACCCTTCTTCCTTGCTTTGCAATCAACTCATAAAATGTGTAGAACTATCAGACAGGCTTCCCCGCTCATCACACTGCTCACTCAGAAAATTGTACAGATCTAAGTGCTACAAGCCCTTCCTCCCTACTCTGTAATCAACCCAAAAATTGTGCAGAACTGTTTGGGCCCAAAATGTCACCTAGGATTGTGCAATTTTGACCAGCAGCCCTAGCAGCCCAATCTTGTCCTCCTCTCGAAAATTGCGTAGATTTTTCTACCAGTGCCTCATGATGCCCTCATTGTCTTCCCCTGAAATTGCGCAGATCCCAGTTGGATGACCTACCCCATGCTCCCCTTGAAAATTGCGCAAATTTGCCTAAGAGCTCCCAACATCTCACCTGGCCTTCCTCTTGGAAACTACACAATTCTGCCTCCTAGCTGGGTTTCTCCCCGCATCTATCACTATTGTCCTAGATTTTAAAAATCTACCGCCCAGTGACATCTGCGTATTTTTTCCCCACAGTGCTCTGGAGCCTTTCATCATGGCCTGTGTTGTGCTCTCCGGAGTTTTAGTTCCTTGTCCGTCTCCTAATCACCTGCACTGAAAGGGATAAAAATGCATCATGTTAGACTAGGAGATTTTTGAATTTGATGTCCTCTCGTCAAGAGTGATCACAAGAACAGGTACATCGATGAAACATGGCACAATAATGAACGGGAGGGAAAATAGGCACATGCTAGAATACTTGCTCGTAGTCGAACGAACACATGAAGCACATCGAGCAAGCAAGAAAAAGGAACACATTCAAATGCACCATCAAGCAAAGACCAAGACCATCGAAGACCCCGCACACTTTTCCATACAGAGGTGAAGACATGTTACACCGGGAGCATATCATCACTCAGCAGCACAATAGCTCAACACAGACACTAGATTCAGCCAATACATGTCAACAGTGTCATGTCAAGTTGTGTCATGAATTTTCTCAACCACATCACTGCTATGGGCCATAATTGTTGTAACCAATGTAATGTAAAGTGAAAGCCCAAGAGGCCCACATATGAAGTCGAAGAGTCATGTAAAGTCAAAAATTCATTGGAAGTCAAACAATCATGAGGGAAGTTGAAGAGTCACAAGGGTCAATTATACCCCCTTGGCTATATACCCCCTCATTGTATGAGAAGAGGAATATTCACCATGCCTACTCCCACATAGCCTTGAGAGTCTGTAGTCTATTCTTTGAGGAGTGAGGAGTGGCTCCAATGTCCCATTAATGGGACTAGTGATGTATGGTGTACATATGTGTCTTGGATCTTTTGTTTAATTCAAAAGCCTGTCTCCGACCAACACATTTTCATGCATGTTATTTATCCATTTGTAATATTATTCTTTAAACATTTGTAATGCATGTTTTCTTAACCCATACTAAGATATTTGAACTACTTCGGTTATTTTAGTACTCATATTTTTGAAGACGTGTTGTATTGTTTATCACCATTGTCCCGTCTGTGTGGACTACTCCGCCAAACATTAAATAGACCATCTTTTTGTTTTTTTTTCTTAATGACTGTCACCCCCGTGTGGACTATTCCACTGGATGGTGCACATGTTTTCCCCTGAACTTTCGTTTTCACGACTGCCACATTCACTGTGGTCTATTCTGCTGGATGTTGGATAGACACTTATTGTTGTTCATGTGTGTTTCTTCCTGGGTTGGGCTATTCCCTCTCATCAAGAGGCTCACTTTACCTCCCCCATTTGACAGTAAGAGAACCTGGACACAGAGTTACATTACGCATTAACCAGGCACACTCTTCTCGCTTTCTTGAAGTTATAACCATAACACTCTCATGTGCTGAACAACAAGAGCTAAGTCAAATCTCTAAGAGATTGGCAACCAGAGCATCGTACTGGATGGGACTCCTACACCAAATGGTCTGAGGTCTAGTTGGGGCCTCATACTAGGGAGATCCCCTAAATGTTGGCGGGTCCACCACCGTCAATAATATATAACAAAAAAGTCTTGTTTGAGGCTCCCATTACTCTTATTATATGATACAGATGTTATAATTTGGGATGTATTATCTCCCGAGAGTCATGGAGAAAGATAGAATAGATCAAAAAGTAAATTGTAGCTTGTAATCTCAAATTAAAGGAAATACACCATATCCTATCCTCCTCATCGAAACAAACATTTTTTCCATTGAGAGAATTGATATGGAAAGGTATCTAATGCATCAAAAATTTTCTCCATTGAGAAACAAACATTTTTCTCCATTGAAAACATTCATATGACAAGGTATCTAATGTATCAAGAAGATATTAAACACCATAGAAGACAAGATAATTCCTAAAATTGCTTCAAATTTTAGTCAAAATCACCTTCAACTCAAGGAAGGTAGGAGGATGTCAAACTTGGGCTAGACCAAGACCATTGGGGGATAAAGGAAGATATTATTTTATAGAATAAGAATAATATTGAAAATATTATTACATAAAATTTTGATGAGAAATTGTGGCATGAGAAGGAGTTAGAGAGAAAAAAGAAAATAAAATATTATAAGGTGGTGATCTACCCAAATCACAGAAATAAAAAATATCTCTCTATCTTGAGTAGTGTAAAGAATAAAATAAGCATTGGTAAAATAATAACAAATTCTCATGAGCTCCATAAAGAAAGTAGTTGTTTGCCAATTCCCAAAACCTCTTGGGATGAAATAATCTATCACCTTTGTGGCATTAATATAGCTAAAGGTGAAAATCACTTTCTCTTAGATTTTCCATCATAGACTCATATTATATCTAAATCTAAAATATTTGCCACACTATATTCTTGACTTTTAAATCATCAAAATATGGTGATCTTGGAGCACTTCTCTCAATGTTTTTCAAACACAAAAATAAACTTATGAAGAATTCCAAATAATATCTTACCTTCTTAAAGTTTGACAAACCATTTTTAATTTCAATTGAATCATCATTATATGAATCACACAACCATAATTTCTTGTTTTCTCAAATTCATATAATAAAAAAAAAATTACTACTTAATTACTTTTCATATCTTTGTGATGTTCAATAAATCTATAGTTAAAATACAATCTATTAATAATTAAATTCTAAAATATATTTTCCGTTTCTTTTTGTAAGGATGGGAACTTTTCATTATAATAAGAAAAGATTACCTATTCCAAAAAGTCTAGTTATTGGTCTCCCTGAAGGGAAACCATACCTGTAGTAAAGATTCAAAACATTGAGGTTGTTGAGGCCTCTCAGGATTAGTTCATTAGATAATGAAACAACCATAAATTGCGACTAATTATGCGAATTTGTTACATATGGAAATTTTAGAAGATGGAACACATCATAAAAGATAAAGACAAAGACAAAATAATTGTGGGTTATAGATATCACTATGGAGGAGGATTACCACCCATTAGTCGATGCATGTGCTAATCCTCATAGTCTAAAGAGAAGACAATGTTTGTTGATAATCTAGCCAGGATGGTGAGATTACGGTCTATGTGATCTAATATTTTTTCCATTTGCACAGTTCTAATCACATTCTCCTTTTGCATCAATAAAGACTCTATCCATAAGGATTTTAGTGTGCTAGTAGACAACGATAGCTTACATGTACCATGAGAACTAGGAGCGAGAGGAGGGTCATATGTATGGTATCAAACCTTTGGTATCATTATCCACATGTGGATTAGGGATGAAATTCCCACCATAGTGCACCTCTACTTTGATATTTTAAATTTCCGTACAAATTAACTTAGGTATGATCTCTTGTATAGCATAGAGGCATTGTGTGCTTGGGCTTGGACCTTATGCTGGGAGGATGATACAGACTAATTATCAAAATAGGTTGTCGATGTAGAGGATAATTATCAATTCCAACCTCTTCTTCCAATCATTGAACACACCTAATGAGTATTTACATGTGACGAGGTGAGAACGACTATGAGGTGATAACTATGGATAACATGAGAGGAAGAAACTAAGTCGGATAAGGACCAAGTGGAAAAAACACTAAGGGTGATATGGTAGTAAACAAAGATGATAGGAGAGGGATTAGAAAGGGAATAGAGGGATACGAAAACAAGGAAAACATGGAGTCAACAAGGAAGCCATTGAAGGAAGCCATGGTGACTTTACAATCTCACAATAAAATATCTACTGCATAATAGAAATCCAAATGGAGGAGAATATCGAGTTGCTAGGCTACAGGGAGGGTAGTCTTATATAGATGAATAATATAATTAGATGGATTTCCCACACTTCGTAGAAAAAATAATCAGGAAAAATACAAAAGGAAAGGAAGAAAAAAAGGAATCCAAACAAGCAAAGGGAGAAGATGAACCTATGACGAGAAGCTCTGAAGATACCATGCCTTTAAATAATAAAAATAGAGGCCCCAAAACACAAAAAAGTCTCAAGTGAGAGATGAAGGAAGTAGACACAAAAGTAACTAGTGGAAATAGTAATGTATAATAGTTGAAAGATGACAATGCCTGGCATAATTAATACGTTGAAGAGTTATAGTCTCAGTCCATAGAAATTTCCAATGGTCGAGTCCTCAATGGTGAAAATACTAAAGAGGAAGATCTCAAAAGAATTCAATTACACTACTTGACAAAGGTCTTGGAAATGGTGGAGTGAAATTAGAACAAGAGTTCTAAATTTCACAATTTCCTTGAACATTATTTTTGAAGCTGGAGGCATTTTCCATGTCGTTATCCTTTCTAGTGTGATGGAGTAGGTCCCGATGTAGTTCATGTTCAATTATAGAATGAGAAGGGTGATTATTTACCTTATATCCCATCAGTTGAGGAACATATGTT
Source organism: Pinus tabuliformis (assembly GCA_031772625.1). Taxonomy (NCBI): domain Eukaryota; kingdom Viridiplantae; phylum Streptophyta; class Pinopsida; order Pinales; family Pinaceae; genus Pinus; species Pinus tabuliformis. The sequence continues at coordinate 1,244,670,768 of CM062819.1, forward strand.
CCTATGTGGTGGAGTAATGGTGATCAAGCCTTAACTAGGAATAAGATGTCGATGAATATCAGTGAAAATATTTACAGGCATGGTGTATGGAAGGTGGTGTGGTGAAGTAAAATTATGAGTGTCGACACAAACAATTCCTCTAGCTCGATAATGGGTCTAGCCACAATCGATACATTCTATGGAATATTTACTTAGGTTATAACCAATTAAGAGTGCCTACATCTTAGTATGCTTATCCCGTTTGGTGATAACCTTGCTTCCTCACTCCAACTATTTCCCGTTTCCTTCTTTGAACACTTGAAACAAGTAAACAACAGCAAACAACAACTGTGATAATAGATAAATTGTAATTCAACCTACTTAACAAGTCAAGAAACATTAAGCCATAAACATGTGAGATGAAATATTATGTAGGAAATCAATTGATAGTTACATATATATATTGAATCAAGAAGAGATTGCAACTATTGTCTTGATGTCGCTGTTCTCCTCCGACAAAACTAGGTTCCCACATAGTTTCGTTAGCATTCCATGATGGCCTCAACAATGATAGTTTTAAGGATCCTCCCTTTAGGCTTCACACTAAACCAAATTCACACTTCTTCCTCACACACAACTAGAGATCTACAACTATGAATAGCTTTCTATTTACTCCAAACTTAATTAGCACTAGCACACCAACATTAACACTAGCTTGTGCTTTGGAAAAAAGGAGGTTTATATAGCGTGAATGGATGGGAGATGGTTCCTCTTCTCATGTGAGAAGGTCTTATCTCTTGAGGTTGTTCCATCCTTATAGGGGAAAGGAGCCCAAACTAACATCCTCGACTCCATCCGGCTCAACCATTTACCAGACTTTTATTACAAAGCTTCTAGAGCTAGAAGCTTCGGCTCCTTATTTAAAAAACTTTCCAAAAGAGGATAGCCGTAATTGAAACAAAGCTCAGTTGCTCTGGTTGGCGCTAGGGACAGTGTTAATCCCTGCATATTAGTGCGAAGAGGACAAAGGTCATTATTGTGAGTCTTGTAAACTAGGAAAAACAAAATATTTTTTGGAAATGGTGCAAAAGGGAATTGTTCTGCTCATGAAGAGGGACACAATGGGAGTTTCTTCAAGAAGGGAATGCATGTAGGGTTCACTGTATAGGTCCTTCAGGATCAAGGAATAGGGAGTACAGGGACAATGAAAAAATGTTGTGTAATAGATGCACCCTAAAGCGTGAAGGCCAAACTAGAGTGAGGGATGAAATGCTTTATGAATCAATGTGGGGAACCGGAATCTGTCGTTGGAAAACCTGTAAGAAAGTACAGATACATATACATAACTTAAAACTCTGTCAAATGATACATGAATTGTGGTATGGATGCATCCATCCAGAGAATGATCATGTAAATGGATCCAGGCATGGGCGCAACCATCCGATAAAGAGAATCGAAACCAAGGTATGGTCATAGCCATTCAATAATGAGAAATATCACATATGATAATTCATGGTATGGTCACAACCATCCATATAAGAGCGACATGTATATCAACATAATCCTGTCACACCATTTTGAAAGCTAGACTTTTGTGATCTGAGCCCAGGGTCTTGCACTCCAACATGACCCGATCAAAGTACAAATTCTAACATGTGAATAGATGTGTTGATGTCAAACATGCTAGAAAATCGCTTGATTACCAGCTGATGATGTAACTGTTAACAAGCATGAGAGATGAAAATGGTCTCAAGGTACTATCAACACACTTCATAGAATGTGAATAGAGGAACTGTAGTCGAAAACCCGTGAAATCACTCGATTGAAAGAAAATGATGTGAACTCGTCATCGAGTGCGAAGAACTGGCCATTAGGGAATGCAAGCTCTAAGGTACTGGAAGGGAGTCTCTCGTTCAACTTCCAGGATAATGAGATGAAGTTGACAAGAAGTGACCGTGTCAAAGGAGGGACATAATGTATCCCACATCATCGACACGAGACAAAGGGATGAAAAATTATTTTGGATGATACATAGAATCAGAGGTAAGTGTAATTGCAGAAGGGAAACTCTTGAACATATCAGGGACACGACTGGAAGTTTGGTAGCTTTTGGATCCATAGGATCAATGGTCATGATGACAGGGCAGAGATCAAATGGAAGGCAAAAATGAACAGCCCAACCCAGGAAGGTCAATGATACAAAGGAGGATATCCCATCCCGACATGAAGCAGAAAGTGTCATGTTCAAGAGTGAGCTGCCGACACAACTGATTAGATTTCCAATTTTTTCCCCACCATTTCTAGTAGGTACCCCAATTATTTTTTAATCACAAGCTTGAAGGGGATGGCATATGATTTCACTGTAAGTTCATTCTTCGGATGAATCCAACCTAGTAAGTTTAACGAGCCCTAGGAAGGAGAAGCTCATGTTCGTCATGGTGATGAATCTAATGTTGTTTTAGTATTTTAACGAGTCTGAAAAAGGTGTAACTCGGTATCTTTTTCATGTTTAGATAGTTTGAAAAAGACGCGGAAAAGAAAAATCCATATGGTCCCTTTTCGTACATTTGTGTCTCTCGAGCCCAAAAAGGTAGAAAATGATACATGAGAGAATCGCTTGACCATATCAGTCAAGGAGTACCTTTTTCAAAAATAGTGCATCTTAGCCCCAAAAAGGGGTAAACGTATAATGGGTGCACGATGTTTCGCATCTGTTAACGAGTTCAAAATGAAAAGGGCTTGGCTATCTTTTCGTGTTTAAAGGGTTGAAAAAGTGCTTGAAAGCAGACCCCCCCCCCAATTTTATTCTCTTTTGTGAGTCAAAAGGGAAAAATACTCAGCGATCTTTTTATTTGAGTTTTATGAGTCAAGAAAAGAGCTGAAACGTGACTCGGCATCATCATCGAACATCCATCACCTGTTGTTGTGCAAAAAGGTAAAGTGAATTACCTAATTCTTGAGGCAAAATAGGTCAAAACTAATATTCCATGAAAAACTGAATAAAAGGGGGAAAAGTGAATGTTTTTTACCATTTATCATTTTACCTTGCTATCGAAAAATTTTCACCTTCTTTTGCACTAATTGTTCCAGAGCAGATTGCAGGAGATCCGGGAGGTCGTTCACCGAGCCACGAGTTGCAGGTAAGAGCCAAGGCCTAAGCTCCATTTCTATACTATTTTTTCCTATTTTCATCCATTTTTTTTAATTTTTGAGTGAGTTTTTGTCAAAAAAAAATCGCCCTATCGTGTCGTCGATGCAACTATTTTTAAAATAGGCACGTCGATGCTATGAATAAGGAAAAAATCATTTTCCTCTCAAAACCACCATTGGAATCCAAATTTTATTGGCCAAAAATGATTATTGACTTGAATACATGGTTTTTTTCATGAAAGAATCATCGAAAATCGTAGACTAGAAAGAATGTGAGCATGAAGATGTGGACACCCAGGCACTAAATGATCCAAATTGCCTGAATGCTTTGAGGAACTGTGGGCTCCTCAAGTTCTTTCACACACCAGGGATGCGGGCCCAACCTAAGCTACCTCGACACCTGATTAAAATCTAGGACATAAATCGGGAAATATTCATCATTGGTGACCAGGAGCTAGAGTTAGAAACTTCAGGCATATATTTCATCACATTACTGTCCTGGAGAGGGCAACCAGTCAACCTATATGGGTCACGACCGATTGGGGAAAGCATATCAATGCTACTTTCCGAACATTTCCCTGAAGCCATCAAATCCAAGAGCAGCAAGATTGAGATTGCCACTGTGCGAGATCTGACACTAAGATTGCTATTGTTGACTATCAACAGAGTGGCGGGGTCCCAAGTAGTGCATGAGACTAACAAGTTGAAATTTCTATATGCCATCAAATGTACAACACCAATGATCTTCAATTGGGTAGAAGCCATGAAGATCAACATAAAATTCCAGCTTAAAAAGGCTAAGGTGGGGAGTCTGAAGCAATTTTTCTTTGGATCCGTACTAGTGACCTTTTTCTTGGAACAGGTGTTGTTGTGCCAGTACCAACTGACTGAGGTAGATCCATCGATGCCATGAGACCCACGAATGGTTGTTGGATTCGTTTGATGCCTAGGATCAATAGGGGCCAGCATATGTCTTACAAGCTTGCCTTCTTTTCATGGCTACAATGACAGCTGATTGTCGTGAAGGATTGGCCATACTGTGGTACTGACTTCCGCGGAGATCTGGACATGTGCTGCCAGATGGGGAGGATTTTGACGATGAAGGTAAAAAGTCAATTTTTAATTTTGTGATTTTTTAATTGTTTTTGACATATATGTGTTTCTAATATTTCGTTTTATCGATGCAGATGTTGGACTAGAGTGTCCTGTCGGGATGTGCCCAATAGCCAAGTGCATCACCCACCAGTTTGATGTTGCTCCTTATGAGGAGGGGAGTGACAATGAGGAGGAGATCGCGAGGAACCTTGAGGGGTTGACTCGTGGTATCCCAGAGTATGCTTGGGTGGGAGACATTCCTTGTCAGTACTAGAGACACACGATGGGAATATCAAACCTGATCTGTCGACTGCTAACTTGTGTTGCACAAGTCATTTCATGTTACCACAATCACCATGCTGATTAGTTCCTAGGTCCAAAATTTTACATTTTTGAGGCCTACATGCCACAAATATATGTGTAATATTCCTAATTAGCCATGGCTAATTGGAATATTCGATTTTGCTTATTTTTGCCTTCTATATTTATTTATGAATAAAAAGGTGAGGGAAAGGTAACATGACTCACTTTTAGAATAAAAAGTCACTTCCTAGTAGCACAACATTGTGACTTAAATGGGAGCCAAGGGGGCCAAAAGGGGACGCAGAGATGGAGCCCACGCAGACACTTGGAGGGACTGCGTAGAAGGGAAGAAACACGTGGCAAGAGAGGAATTGCGCTAGAGAAGGTGGGTCTTGGGATTGAGAGAGGCAAAGGTTATACAGGAGAAAGGATCTTCCTCATTTTGGCATTTGATTATGTGCATTTGAGCTAGTCACTTCGACTTAGAGCATGCTGGCTGTTTAGCTAGTCTGCAACACTGTTTAGTGCATTGAGTGTCTCTGTTCGGAGATCTCACCCTTAGCCCTTGGGGACTTCGAGTGCCTGCTCGGGCAAAGTATTTCCATCAGCATTTTTGTAGTAGTTTCATCAACATTTTTGGCAGGAGGATTGAGCATCTTGGAGGACTACGCATCACTGAGAGGGATGCGCAGTTCTTTTTGGTAGGAGTTTTGGATTGAGGGTTTGCAGTAGGATTTGTGCTAGGAGATTGAGCAGGGGATCAGCCCTTGCATATTGGACGGTTTTGGCAGAGGTTTCAGGCAGATTACTAGAGAGTTTCATTCAGTGGTAGCGTAGAGCATTGAGGGACTGCGCAGAAACCCAAGGGGGTGATTTTCGGGGGTCAGCCATTTCAGAAAAGTTTTTTGGGTTTTTCTGGGTTTCTTGAGTAGAGTCCGATTCCAGAGTTTTAGCCATTTTTGGGGAGGGAAATAGCCCCAAATCCTCATTTTATTTCCAGCAGCAACAACAGCACGACATTTCTCCAGCAGTTGGGACGCAGATTAGAGAGAGGCCATTCCTTGCTATTTTGAGTGTATTTTTTCACTTGCCTTGTGCAAGTCGAGGTGCCATATTTCTGATCACCTCCTGTACTCATTCTATTGCTCAGTATAATAAAATGCCTTAGCATTTCTCTCTGCATTTCTTGAGTATCTGCTTATATTTCATGTTTATATTATTCTATATTGCACTGTCACTGTTATTTTTATCATTTTGAGCTTCCCGGTTACTATTTCATTTGTATGTATTTGGTTGGAGTTACTGGGGTTTTCGAGAATATCCCTGAAACGGGATATTACAATGGTATCAGAGCATAGATCTGGCTTAGCCTGTGGAGCTAGCAATCTATGACACCGGGGGAAAATCCCTACATCTGTTACAGAGGTAGGAGATACCGAGACACGAGGCGTAGGTTGGAGAACACCTACAGAGGGGGAGACTGTGTTCCGGTGGTGGACGCAGAACAGGAGGAGACTGTGGTGGACACAAAACAGAAGGAGCCTATGGTGGACGTAGAGTAAGAGGATCCAATGGCAGATGAGGACAGGAAGAGATTTATGGATATGCTCCTCAAATCGGTGCAGGATCTGTTGAGGTAGATTGAGGTGATGGGGCAAATATTCACAGCAGTAGAGGCTAGACAACATGAGAGCCCACGGGTTTTATAGGTTGGTGAGGGATCAGGTGCATCCCACCATTTTCTAGAGCACCATGATATTACTCAGCAGGTGGCATCACATGTCCCCACACGCTCTACCATGCCCACTTTCTTAGGAGCAGACATGGGGACCGGAGCCTAGCAGGAGGCAGAGCCCGGTCATATGGGCAATTATTTTGCAGAGTACCAAGCCTATGGGCAAGAATTGAGGGAGGCTCTCTCATTCAGAGATTTTGTTCAACTCTAGCGGGATAGTAGACCCCACGACCATCACAGAGGGTACCGGCATTACCATGATGGTGACACCCACCATGCAGCGAGTAGGTTGCACTTGCCTACATTTGATGGTTCATCAAACAGTTCAGCAAAGTCTTGGGTGGAGAAGCTGGACATTTATTTCCAGCTTAACCAGATGTCAGAGACAGAGGCCATCAAGGTGGCAACATTGCATTTAGATGGTGAGGCTCAGGATTGGTGGTTTCATGGGATGGTTACACTCAGACACTCCACAGTGACAACATATGCCAAGTTCACCAGGAGATTGATGGAGCGATTTGATTGAAGGGATCCAGAGCAGCATTTTGTTGAGCTGACGAGGCTCAAACAAACAGGGAGCCCAGAGACCTACATTGCAGATTTCTTGAGGGTCTCAGTGATGGTACCGGATCCATCCATAGCACGGAGGATCTATATGTATGTTGAGGGGTTAGTAGAGCCACTTCAGGGTTTAGTCCGATCCACTAGACCAACCACACTCCAGGACACTATTAGCAGGACCTGGGACTTACAGGATGTCTTACCCAGGACCCGGACACCTTACCCCTAGAGACAGACTTTCCAGTCTAAGGGGAAGGATGTGAGGATTCCACCTCCAAAGGGGAATCTAGGACGAACATAGATTGATGATGATGCCAGGAGGGAGTTGAAGAAGAAGCAGTTGTGCTTCACCTGTCAGGAGCCATGGGCACTAGGACATAGATGTGCTACTGGCAAAGCACATTTTATTGAGGTCTTCTCCGAGAGCAGTGGGGAAGAGGATGATGAGGATGATGTGGAGGTAGGAGATAGTCATGTCGTGCAGGGACCTTTGCCACCTCCAGTGCCAGCAGCAAGTGGTGCATCTTTTGCACCTACCAGAGGGGCCCTTGCAGCATTGTGAGGAGTTCCCAAGTATCTGACACTACGTGTACGGGGGACAATGTGCGACCAACAAGTATCAATTTTGGCTGATAGTGGGGAACCCACAACTTCATCTATGCACAGATGGTTGAGCGGAGTGGTATACAGACAGAGAGCTTTGATGGGTTTTCAGTCTTGGTCTCATGAGATCAGACCATGATGTGTGCTCGTTATGTTCCAGAGCTATCAGTGACGATGGGAACCTACACATTGACTGACCACGTTTTCGTGGTTGATATTCCAGACACCAACCTGATACTGGGTGTTCAGTGGCTTATCACTCTAGGAAAGGTCACGACAGATTGGAAGACCCTAGAGATGGAATGGGATGATGAGAAGACAGGGAGGCATGAGAAGATATGGGGACAACACACATATCTGCCTCAGACTGTTTCGGCTCATCAGATAGAGGCAGTCTTCTAGAAGGGAGACGTTGAGTGGGCAGTGGAGTTGCGTGCATCAGAGGCAGGGACTACAGGGCAGATGGTACATCCGGAGATACAGTCCATCCTTGACCGATATTCCATAGTGTTTGGGGAGATTCTGCCGAGACAGCCACAAGATCGGGGGTTTTAGCACACCATTGAGCTTGAGCAAGGCATACAGGCAGTGATTACCACCCCCTATAGGCACCCCAAGGCCTATCGGGATGAGATTGAGTGGGCTATCTAGGAGTTGTTGGCTCTTGGGCACATTCGGATGAGCACGAGTCCTTTCGCTTCTTCCATGGTGTTGGTGAAGAAGAAGGATGGCAAATTGAGAATGTGCATTGACTACATGGCCCTGAACAAGAAGACACTGAAGAACAGGTGCCCCATACCTAGGATCGACGAGTTGATGGATGAGTCGAGAGGAGCATGGTTCTTCTCAAAGATTGATTTGAGATCTGGGTACCATCAGATTCGCGTGAGGGAGCAAGACATTCCCAAGACCGCCTTCAGGTGTCACTATCGGAACTTTGAGTTCTTGTTGATGCCCTTTGAGCTAACCAATGCCCCCACCACATTTCATTCCTACATGAATCACATCTTCCGCAGCCACTTGAGGAAGTTTGTGTTGGTATTCTTTGATGACATTCTCATTTACATCAGGACTTGGGACGAGCATCTCCAGCACATTGAGACAGTGTTGTGTATCTTACAGGAGCAACAGTTCTATGCCAAACTCTCCAAATGTGAGTTTGGGTTGATGGAGATGTTGTATTTGGGGCACATCATAGGGGTGGATGAAGTGAGAGTCCACGAGGAGAAGATCAGGGCCATTAGAGAGTGGCCGGAGCCGAGGAACGTGACAAAACTCTAGGGATTCATTGGCATTTGTACTTACTACCAGAATTTCGTCAAGAGTTTCTCACAGCTTGTTGCACCCCTGACAGATTTGATGAGGAAGGGGGATTTTAGTTGGTTAGATATAGTGCAGCGAGCCTTTGATGGGCTCAAGGAGGTTATGAGCAGCTACATAGTGCTTGCATTGCTAGATTTCATGCAGCCATTTTTTTTGGAGTGTGATGCTTCGGGAGAGGGGATCGGCGTAGTATTGAAGTAGAGGAGTCACCCTATAGCCTATGAGAGCTGGAAGCTCCTTCCGCACGAGAGGTTGTATTCTATATACGACAAGGAGATGCTGGCCATCATGCATGCATTGGCCAAGTTCTGGCAGTATTTAGTGGGTAACAGGTTTAAGGTGAGGACTGATCACAATACCCTCAGATTCTTTTTGGAGAAAAAGTAGCTACAGGAGAGGCAGCAGAAGTGAATCAACAAGATCCAAGCATATGACTTTGACATTGAGTATGTCAAGGGTAAGAACAATGTGGTAGCAGATGCTCTTTCATGTAGACCAGCCACATTGTCTCTTATGAGCTTCGACACAGACTGGAGGGCTTGACTCTTAGTAGAGTACTCCAAGGACAGGTTTGCATGTGAGGTTTTGGATGGGCAGGTGCTCGATGACAGGTACAGGGTGGTTGATGAGATCATCTACTACAGGGATCAGATCTTCTTGACTGAGGGATCTCAGCTCAAGAAGAAGATACTCCAAGCATCTCATGATTCACCATTGGCCAGCCATCAGGGGTTTACCAAAACCTATAGGGCCATTAGAGAGAGGTTCTCATGGAAGGGCCTTAAGGAGGACGTACTCCAACATATCCGGGAGTGCGAATTTTTCCAGAGGAACAAGGGGGAGATGAGCCATCCCGCGGGTTTATTATAGCCTCTTCACATTCCGGAGGGGAAATGGGAGAGTATTTCAATGGACTTCATCACAGGGTTGCCCATGGTACAGGGCAAGGATTGTATCTTTGTCGTCATTGACTGACTGACGAAGTACGCACATTTCTTTGCCATATCGGCACACTACACAGTAGCACAGGTGGCCGAGCTGTTCTTCAGAGAGGTCTTAAAGCTACATGGTCTTCCTAAGACCATCATTAGTGATAGGGATAGCTGTTGCATGGGCAGGTTTTGGTAGGAGCTTTTTCAGCTAGTGGGGACAGAGTTCACACCAAGCACCAGTTATCACCCACAGATAGACGGACAGACAGAGATAGTTAACAAGTGGTTGGAGGGCTACTTGCGTAACTATGTCAGTGGGCAGTAGAGAGCATGGCAGAAGTGGCTACATCTAGGGGAGTACTGCTACAACACTACACATCACATGTCTATTGGTATGTCACCATTCTATGCTTTGTATGGGTATCATCCCTTATCTTTTTTTGACATGATGTTTGGTGATAGCAAGGCTCCGAGAGCCAAGATTTAGATCCAAGAGAGTCAAGATATCCTCCGAGCTCTCAAGGATAACATGGCTATGGCGCAGAACCAGCAGAAGCTGTATGCTGACAAGGGTCAGGTGGAGAGACAGTTTGAGGTAGGGGACATGGTCTACCTATGATTACAGCCATACCAACAGTCATCACTGAAGCAGAAGGGGGCTTAGAAGCTCAAGCCCCGATTTTATGGGCCATACAGGGTGATACGCAGGATTGGACAAGTTGCATATGAGTTGGAGCTACCCCAAGGCAGCAAGATTCATAACATTTTTCATGTATCATGCCTGAAGAATGCATTAGGGCAGCAGGTGACAGTGACAGATGAGCTACCACCCATGGATGATGAGGGGCATTTGGTGTTGCATCTAGAGGCTATTATTGATACCAGGGAGAGGCAACTACGGAGTAGGATGGTCCGGGAATTCTTGGTGAGGTGGAGGAATTTGCCGGATGAGGATGCCACTTGGGAGAGTGAGAAAATCTTATAGCATCCATCACTTCAGTTACTTGAGGACAAGAAACATTTTTCCGGGGGAGACTGTAATATTCCTAATTAGCCATGGCTAATTGGAATATTCAATTTTGCTTATTTTTTCCTTCTATAGTTATTTATGAATAAAAGGGTGAGTTAAAGGGGACATGACTCACTTTTAGAATAAAAATTCACTTCCTAGTAGCACAACGTTGTGACTTAAAGGGGAGCCAAGGGGGCCAAAAGGGGATGCAGAGATGGAGCCCACGCAGGCACTTGGAGGGACTGCGCAGAAGGGAAGAAACACATGGCAAAAGAGGAATTACTCTGGAGAAGGTGGGCCTTGGGATTGAGAGAGGAAAAGGCTATAAAGGAGAAAGGAGCTTCCTCATTTTTGCATTCGATTATGTGAATTTGAGCTAGTCGCTTCAACTTAGAGCACGCTGGCTGTTTAGCTAGTCTACAACACTGTTTAGTGCATTGAGTGTCTTTGTTCGGAGATCTCACCCTTAGCCCAGGGGGACTTCGAGTGCCTGCTTGAGAAAGGTATTTCCATCAGAATTTTTGCAGTAGTTTCATCAGCATTTTTTGCAGGAGGATTGAGCATCTTGGAGAACTACGCAGCACTGAGAGGGATGACGCAGTTCTTTCTGGCAGGAGTTTTGGATTGAGGGTTTGCAGTAGGATTTGTGCTGGGAGATTGAGCAGGGGATCAGCCCTTGCATATTGGAGGGTTTTGGCAGAGGTTTCTGGCATATTACTGGAGAGCTTCATTCAGTGGCAGTGCAGAGCATTGAGGGACTACGCAGAACCCCAAGGGGGTGATTTTTGAGGGTCGACCATTTCAGAAAATCTTTCTGGGTTTTTTTGAGTTTCTTGAGTAGAGTCCAATTCCAGAGTTTTAGCCATTTCTGAGGAGGGGAACAACCCCAAATCCTCATTTGATTTCCAGCAGTAGCAGTAGCACGGTAGCTCTCTAGCAACTGGGACGCAGATTAGAGAGAGGCCATTCCTTGCTATTCTGAGTGTATTTCTTCACTTGCCTTGTGCAAGTCGAGGTGCCATCTTTCTGATCACCTCCTGTACTCATTCTATTGCTCAGTATAATAAAATGGCTTAGCATTTCTCTCTGCATTTCTTGAGTATCTGCTTATATTTCACGTTTATATTATTATATATTACACCACTGTTATTTTTATCATTTTGAGCTTCTCGGTTATTATTTCATTTGTACGTATTTGATTGGAGTTACTGGGGTTTTGGAGAATATCCCTGAAACGAGATATTACAATATGAGGTCTGCGAGCCACCGATGTTATTTGAACACACATATTATTTTTTGGGGTTTTGATGTATCAAAAATTATCACCATATATATATATATATATATATATATATATATATATATATATATATATATATATATATATATATATATATATATATATATATATCTTGAGAATGTATCTTGCTTACTATGGTACAAATGATTTACTTTGGCTTTTCACATGTTTCGTAAATGTCGATCCAACACATAATTAATTAATGCATATGTCAACGTATTCATGTGTTTAGGAATATGATGATATGTAATGTAATCAAAATGCCTTTCCAATAGACGAATACGTAGATACATTCTCAATATTTGAGGGTTTCTGACAAAATATTACCCGTTGAGTTGAAGGACAACAAGATGTGAATCTAGGTTGACAACCAACTCAGGAATGTCAAGAGCAATGGCTTCCGACAATAGTTCATTGACTACGATGTATTCAGTAATGTTATTAGTTGTGTGACCTAAACAAATACCTTGAAGGTCAATCAACTCACCATGAGGGTCATAAATGGCTCATGTCGTGGAGGATAGATTCTGGGTACTATGGCAAGCACCATTAGCGAAACCAATGTGAGGAGTCACATACATCTACAAAGAAGGGAAAACATAGTAAACAGGAAAGCTATTTGAAAACTAACACACCAAACCACACTGCACAAAAATGAATGACACACTAATGTACACAAGTAACCATGCAATATGACCTAAGCATAGTAATTTTTGAGATAAATCCTGTTTCAAGGCTTGTCCAAACAATTTCCTTCATAATCAATAAGCTCATTTTCCCCTTTTTGAAAAATGCGTTTTACAATGTAGGGCCCATGCCACATGGGTTAGAACTTGCCTGCCCCCAACTTATCATTAGCTTGATCGTATAGTAAAACCAAATCACCCTCAAAGCATGTGCGGGGGGAGACCGACCGATCAAAATGGGACTTGACTCGCTTCTTTTGTGCTTTGATGACCAAAGCAATGAGACAACAAGTCTCATCTAGCCATTCTAGATATAAGAGGCACTCTTCGTGAGGTGATGTTTCGAGGAGAAGTTCGACAGCTAGCTTGAGTGAAGGAATTTTGCATTCAATCGGTAATGTTGCTTCCAAACATTAGACAAGCTGGAATGGTGTGAAACCATTTGCATCCTTGGTCAAGGTTCGATAAACCCACAGAGTTGAGAAGAGCATGAGATGCTAATTAGACTTGTGCATCCCAATAGCACACTGAAGCATTGTAACCAAAACTTTGTTCACAGCTTCAACATGACCATTGGCCTGAGGGTAATACGGGGTTGAGCCATCGTGGCACAAACCCAACATAGAGGTCAACTCAGCAATCATGTAATCTCAAAAATGGGAGCCATGGTTTGTAACAATGGCTTGAGGTACACCGAACATAGAAATAACGTGATTGAAATTGAGAGAAATTGATCGCTCATGGTGAAATAATCCACAGCAACAATAATATAACCATGCCCCCGACTGAACGGGGGTTTACATTTCATATAGTCAATGCCCTGTTTAGCAAAAGGACCAATGGTAATGATGGGGTGTAGGTGAGCAGGTGGGGCATGCATCCTGCATTGGTAAATTTGGCATTCATGGTACTTGCAAACAACAAGGATGCAGTCCTTGAAAATGGACAGCCAAAAATAACCAGCACGAAGGATTTTTTGTGTAGTAGCATAGCCAGACATATGACCACCACATGCCCCAAAATGGCATTCTTTGAGAACTCTCTCAGCCTCCTCGAGAGTAAGACATTGGTGAAGAGCTAAATCTATGCTGATGCGGTATAGAGTATCTCCAATAATATGGTAGGGTTGGGAGTGATGCCGAATCCATCAGGCGATCAACCTTAGTCACAAGGGACTAGAACGTGAACATATGGAGATACACAATGATATCACCATACCACGGGTCAAGGGTGTTGATCATGAAAAGACTCTCATCTGGAAGTTGTTCATCTGCACCAGTGGGGAGAGATGTAGAAGGAAGGGAGCAAATCAACTCGGCAAAAACTAGTGAATTCTTAGATTTGGCAATGGTAAACCACAAATAGAATTCTTGCAAGATGAAAATCCATTTAGAATACTTGCCCCCCATCACCTAACGAGTCGTGATGTAGGTCATGGGGTTTCACTCAGAAATTGCAATAGTAGTGCGTAAGAGAATGTAGTGTTGAAAGTGTTGAACAGCCTATACAATAGCCAAAGCCACCTTCTCGACATGGGCATAACGTGTTTTGGTGTCGAGGAGATTACGACTAAGGTAGTAGATAACATGTTCATTGCCTTCATCATCGTCTTGGACCAATACCATAGCAAGGGTTCTAGGGTCTACAACTAGGTAAAGGAAGTAATCTTGATGATAATCTGGGGGATGCAGCAAAGGAGCATTTACGAGGACAATCTTGAGGTCATAGAAATAATTTTGGGAACCCTCATCCCAGAGAAAGGGCATGCCTTGCTTAAGCAACTGGGTAAATCCTAAAGCTAGCCCAGCATAATTGGGTATGAAATGACGGAGGAAATTTGCCTTTACTTGCAGGATCTGGAGCTGGTGCAATGAAGATGGAGGGGGTAGATTTACAATGGCCTCTAATTTAAGCGGATCAAGGTAGATACCGTCCTTGGAAACGATAAATCCAAGGAGTCGCCCGAATTCAACGCATAAAACACACTTATGTGGGTTTAATCGAATGTTATAGTGTCTACAACGAAGAAAAATCTGCCGAAGATGGTCGGGGTGATCTTGGCACTTACGAAAATGAGTGGGAAGGTCATCCAAGTAAGGCTGAATGATGTTGCAAATATCGTGAAACGCATAGGACATCGCCCGCTAAAATGTAGCCCCAGCATTTTTGAGGCCAAAAGGGAGATTTTTGTACGTGAAAGTACCCCGCGGACAGATAAAAGTTGTCTTTTCTTGATCAGCCGGTGCAATGTTAATCTAGTTGTAACTAGAAAAACCGTCCATAAAGGAAAAAATTTCACTCCCAACACATTCATCAATGATCTGATCAATGAAGGGAGTAGGGTAGTTATCCTTAGGGCACGCACGATTGAGATCACGGTAATCAATGTAAACATGAATTGTGCCTTGTTTCTTTGTTAACGGGACAATATTTGACACCCAATCTATAAGAGGGATCAGATAGATCAATCCAGCTTTAAGAAGTTTTTCAACTTCACCCTTGATAGCGACGACTTTTCTAGGGTGCACTGGGCAGAGCCGTTGACAAATGGGCTTCATGTGAGGATAAGTTGGGATTTCATGCACAATGATGCTAGGATCAATGCTAGGCATTTCTTTGTATGACCACACGAACACATCACAAAATTCTTGAAAGGTCTTGATCTCATCCAGAGAACAAGTTACCCTGATATGGACATGTTCAATGATACCAGGCTTGATAGAAATATCAATGGGCATTGTTTGGTTAATATTACCCAAATTTCCTTCCGACCATACTTCATGAGTTAGGATTGGTGTCAGAAGCAGGAGGGAAGGAAACTAAGAAGAGAACTCTTCAAAACTGGTAGACATGACTGTCGAGCGAGGTAGGAATGAGGAACAATGATGAGTACTGTTCCAAGGTGGTTCCTCGAGAGACATTACTTCCATGATACTTTCATCAGCAAGAAAAGTCTCGGCTAAGGGAACATGAGATTCCGAAGCACCAAGCCATGGGGATTGAGAATACATATCGAGAGAAGTCCTCAAAACAGGAGAATTAGAGGATATAGAACTTGAGGCCAAAATATCTCCACGTAATTGATTTCGACAGGACTAAGTGGAATAACCTTGCCCCAGGTATCAACAAGATCTGGTGAAGGTATGACCCAAGGATCAAATTTGATTGAGATCATGTTGACAGAGGCAACATGAAGAGGTGGGAGCGGAAAAATTCCATCAAGGCATCATCTTTAAAAAGACCTGTCCCACACTCTCATAAGGAGCACCAGTGTCCTTGACATACAAAACATTTCCATCCGAGGAGGAAGAGGCAAAGAAGGACAGTTGGTCGACATTGACTATTTTCCCTTGATGGGGAAAATGAATCACGCGAAATAGGGAGGAGGCTACAGCATGCATGGCATGGGTCCAGCTCCATCCCAGTAGAATATTATAATTGAGATTAGCGTCAACAATCTCTACCTTGACATATACTGTCTTTCCCTCCAAAGTAATGGCAAGGTTAGGTAAGACAGCAAAGGGTCACAAATCACGCCCATTGAAAGCTTCCAAAGTTTTCAAGGATTGGTTCAAAGTAGGAGAACTAATTGCCTTCCAAAAGGCGATGGACATGATGCAGGTGGAATCACCTTCATCGATGATAATCCTATGAATCGTTTTCTCATTGATGATTACCTTAATGAGAAATGGAATCTGACGAGGCAGGCATGGAACATGGTTCTCTAGATCAAAACATATCAAATTGGAATCGGTAGGATCAATACCCCCAATAGCTGACAGCAAAGATTTCCGCTGAGACGGATAGCTTTGGAGCACCTCGAGAACCGACATAGCTAACAGCGCCTGAGCCAAATCCTCAACAATATTATAGTGCTGAGAGGCTCAAGCGTTGGGATTGTACGAGGATTTCCTTAGAACACCTCGAGAGGGTGGCCAAATAGTGGAATTATGGTTAGGGAACTCGATATGAAGAGGGCCAGAACTTGGAGCAAAAGAAGAAGGGGTGGCCTCTTTCTCTTTCCCGACTGTTGGAGCAGGAGTTTGGTAATCTTTTGATCTAGTAGCCACATTAATAGGCGTACTCATCATGAACACTTGAGATCCTAAGGAAGCATATGACTGAGGTTGGTCTACCATTTGAGTCTACTGAGATAGAAATGGCTCTTTCAAGATAACTGGGGTCCCTTTGAGAAAACAACTAAATTCAGACTATCGGGGGCAATCCTTGGTATAGTGATCCTCCTCACAAATGAGGCATGGCTACTTAGGCTTCAACTATGAAGAATCACTAGTAGATAGATTTGGAGGACCCTATTTTGGGGCATCAGCTTTACCCTTGCCTTTGCCTTTCTTCCTACC
Organism: Pinus tabuliformis; assembly: GCA_031772625.1. Classification (NCBI taxonomy): domain Eukaryota; kingdom Viridiplantae; phylum Streptophyta; class Pinopsida; order Pinales; family Pinaceae; genus Pinus; species Pinus tabuliformis. Next base: position 1,244,687,808 of record CM062819.1, read on the forward strand.
TTTTAAGGATTTATCCATAGTGGTAGACTAGACAGCGTGGACCTATGAGGTTTTACGAGGGCCAGGTGGATTCTGGGAGGAACTATTGGAAGCAGTGTTTGAGACCGACTTATATTTGGAAGAAGATTTACTAGGGGTATGGGACACCGAACCAATTACTCCATCAACAAGAGGTGTAGCCTGTGACTTCGATGTTATGGGATCGGATGATGGTCGTAGAGCATCAGGTAATAACTCATACAAAGTGCCAGACTAAGAATAAACAAGATCTAAGTACTGGGCACGAGAAATGGCTTGTTCTTCGGTAACGCACCCACCCATAGCTATATCACGAGCAATTGGAGCGACGAATGACTTGGTAAACCATTTGGTGAGCAACTGATCAACAATCTCGAATTTGATCAAGCAACGTCTACGTCTCCATTCATGGATGTGATTGGATATGTGCATCGCAGTATCTTGCTTAAGCGATGTGAGAAAATAGGTGCCATTTTCATAGCAAATTGGCAACTGGAAATGCGTGAGGAAAGCCATGGCTAAAGAGTTGAACTCATGTTAAGTGCTTCGAGGAAGCTCGATGTACCACTTGGCTGTAGTACCTGTGAGGGATCGTTGGAAAAGACAGAGACGAATAGAATCATCAATGTAAGAATTTGAAGAGCACCAGAGGTGATATGTCATCACATGGGCTTGAGGATCTTCTTTTTCTTTCCCATCAAACTTAGGAAAATTGCTTGGGATCTTGGATGAAACCAAAGGCTAGTATGGCGAATGAAAAATTGGATCATTCATAAGGCGAGACACATCTGGCAACTCTAGTGTGGCCAAGAACAACAACTGAGTATTAAAAGGCATTGGAGGTCAATAAGCAAATTCAATTAGATGAACCCATCCCTGCTGGTAAGGATTTTGGCCCCATAGTGGGGGATTTTGTCCATAGGGTAGTTGATTCTGCCCCCACTGTAGGTTACCTTGGCCATAGGGAGGATTTTGACCCTGAACACCTGGAAACTGTCCGATCATAGGTTGCTGATAAGAAACATATTGGTTAAGAGGTTGTTGAGCCTGTTGACCTTGGACATATGGACATTGTACCTGCTATCCCTAAACATATGGATTTTGAACCTGTTGCCCCTGAACATTTCGACTTGCTATCCTTGGATATAACGATTGTACACTTGTTTCCCTTGGACATAGGGATTCTATACCTACTACCCTTGGGCAAAAGGATTTTGTACCTATTGACCTAGGACATTAGGATTTTGGACCTGCTGCTGCAGGACTTGACCCTGGCCTTGTCCTTGCAAGGGTTGGCCCTATTAATATGTATATAAGGGTTGCTGCTACCCGGGTTGGCTCTACTGCTGCAAGGGTTGACCTTACAGCTATGAAAGGTGTCCCTGGGGCTACAGAGGTTGGCCTTGTGAAGACATAGGTTGGGAGGTTTGCGGAGCATACTACATCTGCCGCGGCATGGTTTGTTGCAACAGTTGCAAGGGTTGCCCCTACGGTTGTTACAATTGTCCTTGCTGTGGTATCATCTACCCTTGTTGTTGCGTGGACGACCCTTGCTGCAACAAAGGTTACCCGTGTTGCTGCAAAGGTTGTCGTTATTGTTGCAAGGGTACTTGAACAGTGCTCGAAAAATTTCCAAACTGGATCTGGCCATAGCCACCCTGAAAAGTGGATGAGCTAGGTTGAACGCACTGTCGAGACTAATGGACGTAAGGTAGATTGACCATTCCTTGAGAACCATATGGAACGTAAGGAGTTTGGTACTAAACCTGAACCTCATAAGGCTGCTGATACTAGAAATTTCTTGACCCAGATGGACCAATGAGATTTTGAACCTATTGGTAGTGGACATTGCTTGATCCAGCCAGACCAGCAAGGTTTTGGATAATGCCAGAAGAAGGCTAGTTCATGCCAACCATGTGGTCCTGTGAGCTACTCACATTTGTGGTTCTTGACACCATAGAAACACTCAAATTCTATGACCTAGGTAGTGGCATAGCTTGGCCACTTACTGGAGGGATCGAAGAACTAGTAATAACATTCTTTGAGACTACCGGTTGAACCGGACGGGTGACTGGGAGAGACAAAACAAGAGGGTTCAAAACAGTGGGTTGCATTGGGACTAAGCTAATGATTTGTTGAGAGTTCGGATCCACAATGAACAAAACTATAGTAGGCATGGTGCCAGATGCCCAAATAGGGTTATGGTAAAGTGATGAGGCACTAGGTGTACCTGAGACCAATTGTGCCAAAGTCACATAATTAGGTGGAAATTCCCGATACACACTGATGGGAATGCTCCCTGTATATGGGAAACCTTCAGGAGGAAATTTATGTTCTTCCTCTTCGACAGTGTGTGGAGTAGAAACTTCTAATTCATTTGGAGAGGTAACTGGAGCATCGCCTTCGGGTTCCATAGCTGGGAACAAATGATGATGAACGACTGAAGAGGTACTAGGGGATAATTCCAAAGGAACACCTGGTTGATCGTACATATTGTACGGACACTGCAGTGATATCACAATAGGGTTGAACAAAGGATTTAGAAGATATATAACTAGTCCAAGCTGACCGTCAGTAGTCAGCGAACTATCAGGAGTTTGGACGTGATTGTCCAGAGATTTCGGGGCAATATCAGTAGTTGACCCAGTATCTGAAGTAGGCAGAGGATGAGATGACAAAGGTTGAATGCTTAGAACGATACGAGTTCAACACCTTGGTTCTCAAGTGACTCTGGTAATTCAGGAAAAGGCTCCTTAGACAATCTTTCAGACAAAGGAAAGGGAGAGGAACTAGGTGAACCAAATGGTTTAGCCACGATGACCTTGTCTTAGTTAATAGGAAAAGAGAGAGATAAACTTCAAGGCTTTAAAATGTTCTTTAGCGAAAACTCACAATTTGGTCTAGAAAATACTAGAATGATGTTATAATATCGTGGGAAATAAATATTTTAAGATGCATAAATAAAGTGGTGTTGTTTCATGTTTTAAGAGTCGAGAAAGAAACAAAGATGACTTTATCACTTTCAATTGGAAACGAGCTCGAAAGGAAATGTGCGCGAATGATATTTTAATTCTAATGAGTCAAAAAGATCAAATGACTACTCTGGATGATCTAGGTAAAAGGGATTAGCAGGAAACCGTGAACTGCAAAATACCTTCAAACGAACTGAGAAGTACGAGCATGCAATATCCCCGAATGTTGTGTTTGGTGTATCATGTTTGCAAGGCGGCCGAATCAGCTTCCTATGGATAAAAGTTTGCAACCTAGAGGGGTCTCCTTCTATATACTCGATAGTAATGGGAGCACAAATCCGTACTAGCGCTATCTAGTGGCGAAGCTAACGACAGCTGCTAGGTTTAAAGACAATGGAACACATCTCTAGCCTAGACCTTCTAGATGTGATCATTAGGTTTCAAATGCACCTTAGGTTAATTGAGTTCATTTTAAAGTTTATCTTGAGTTATGTCTCAGTTTTCAGGCCTTAGAGATGTGACTTGAAAAACCATAAATGCAGCTAAATGAGACAAGACCCTTTCAATTCGATGAATTGTCTACACTATAAAGGGTAGAAAACACACAATCAAATGAAAAAAACCAAGCAACCGAAAGCAAAATGATTTTTCACTACTTCACTTTTTGAGAAAATAAACTAATCAAAAATACATTCCAATTCCTAATTTCTTGACAAGTACACTCTAACAGTCCTTTCAAAAGCAAAGAGAATTATTTTCCTTTTCAAATGTCAATGCAATCCTAGTATTCAATGATGCTAACTACCATAACGTATTGATGCAGCAAACTAGAATTTTATACTTTTCATGAAATGCCAAAATGAATTTCTCGTAAAACACTTCAATGAAAACGATTTCGAGACAATCGATTCTCAAGCAAATGTGAAACATGAAAAGAGAATCTCTTTCAAACTAATGACACAACAGCTTTACCAAAAACAAGACAAACAATGTGATGTATTAAACAAAGTCTTTCGGTAGAAATCACATGAGAGAATTTTTTGGCTGAAGTGTTTCGAACCAACAAGTGTGGTTCATCATCAGGAGAAGAGACGTTTAGACAAGCAAATGAAACTCTTAAAACTTGTGTAATGGAGGTCAAAGTCATAGAAGGACCATAAACAAAATGAAAGGATTAAATGCACCAACAACTTGACTCACTAAGTTCACAATCAGCTGAATGGATGAAAATCTAGATGCCCTAGTGCCACTAACCATCCAATGACCCAAAAAATCAAGCGAAAAGAAGGAAAATGAATAAGAAAATAAACCAAATGAAAAGCAAGTTTCTAGTCAAGGAGAAGACAGTCTAAAAAGGTTATAGGGTAGAAATCATGAGAGAAAAACACATTGGCCAAGATCTGGGGTAAACCCTAATCTTCACTTACAGGCATCGGCACAATTGCCTAACTGGCAACAAGCGCTAGAAGGGGGTTGATACGACTGTTTCTGAGCATATCGTTTTGATCAGTGTGACTATCAGCGCATTAAGTGCGCTAAGTGAGGATGCAAAGAAAATAATAAAAGAATTCAAAAGTTGGGGCCAGACTTGATACTATGAATTTCAAACCCAGAGTAGTAAGCAAATGAAAGCAAATAGAACCAAAGGGAAATGGTGAAACTAGAAAAGTTCACACAAAACCATGGAATTCCAAGCAAACAAACAAAAGGATTGGCACCCCAGCAAAGTCACCAATTTGTGGTGAAGTAAAATTATGAGTGCGAACACACAATTCCTCTATCCCGATAATGGGTCTAGCCACAACCGATACATTCTATGGAAGATTTCCTTAGGTTAGAACCAATTAAGAGGGCCTACCTCTTAGTACTCTTATCCCGTTTTGTGATGACCTTTCTTGCTCACTCCAGTTATTTCCCATTTCCTTCTTCGAACACCTGAAACAAGTAAACAACAACAAACAACAACTGTGATAATAGACAGTTTGTATTTCAACCTACTTAACAAGTTAAGAAACATTAAGCCATAAACATGTGAGGTGACACATTATGTAGGAAATCAATCGATAGTTGGATATATATTGAATCAAGAAGAGATTACAACCATTGTCTTGACATTGTTGTTCTCCTCTGAAAAAACCAGGTTCCCACACACTTCTGTAACTCTGCAGGGAACGCTAGCTTCATTGTGGGTGACTTAGTCTTGAAATGGGATAACCTCATAAAGACAAATGCAAACACGTGAAGTTCTAGTCTATGTGGATTGGTCTATACACGGTTCACAAAAAAAACTTGGCCAACACACATATCGCTTCTAATCACTTGATGGGAGGATTGACAACCTTCTTGTCAATGGCCAAGATTTAAAATGTTATTTTTAGTGATATGGGGCCGCTCACCGCCTATGTACATAGAATTATTATTTTTGCTTTGTTCCTTTGCTATTTTTGTTTGTTTGTTTTACTTTACTATCTTTTGTTTATTTTTCTTTGCTTTGTTTTGGTCATCTTTTCATTTTTTTTTGTAAATAAGTGTTTTCTTATACTGTGTTTTGGCTTTTGGAATAAGTATGTGTCTGAGTTAAAGAGTCTCGTGACACTACAACACTTGGCCAGTCGTGTGTCCATATTCTCTGTGCTTGGTTGTAACTTTTGGTAGATGAAGCCTAGATGGAAAATATGAATCGCCCATAAGGGAAGCTCTGGTCAAACCATGAACCTGTGTCCAAACTGGGAAACACCATGCCTGTACTTAGTCCTCTGCTCTGTGTGTTCAAGCTTAATCCAACTAGTAGAAACAGAAAAGGGTAAAAATCTAAATGAGAAAACCTAAATCAAGGGTCTTACATGCTTCTCTAAAGGAACAACCTCTTCTACTCTCAATAAGTCAGGATCCCTCTTCTGCCCCAAAAACAAATAAGTTCCTACGCACAATCCTCTTTCAAAAAAATATACGAAGGCAAAAGAAGAGAAAGGCTTCTTGCAAAAAGAGGTGAAGCAGGCAACTCCACCGGGGTACTAACCAGCCTCACTGGTAGTGGAGCAATGCTTGTGTTCCTCCATGACTCCATCGAGGTACTGTCCAGGCTTGCTAGCAATGGAGCAACACCAAAGATGGAAACTTATACTCTACAAATCCTGAGCTCACAAACCAAACTACCCTTCTCGACTTTGAAACATTGTGATCTAGGTCAAAATTTTGTTGTGTGTGCTTGAGTTGGTACAAGGTGAACCATGGCGGTCCATGTGGTAAGTGGGGAAGCCATAGTAACCCGCACAACCAATCAATACTTCCTGAAAGGCCAAGGCCATGTGCTGTAAATGAACTGAAACAGAGAAGTTGGTATTCAACGAGTGTGTCACCAAGTATTGTAGCAGCTGCAACACCCTCCAAAATTTTGGCCTCCAACCAAATTTTGGAGCCTTCCTTGGTTTTTCCCCTTGATGGTCACAAAGACTCGAGCTCATCCCATGAGCTCTTGTCGATTTTTCACACCCTTTTTTCTTGATTGACCATTGGTCATCTTTTGGCATGTTGATCGCTATGTCATTCTTGTGAGTTTGTTTTGGAATTTTGAAGGCTTGTCTTTGTGTCTATGAGTTGTTTTCGCTCTGTCGACATTGGTCGCACTCACACACAAAGCTATAAACACTTTCACGCAAGTGTCATCACGGTCATTCGATGACATATTTCAATTGTCACACTTGTTGCTCTTAACCTTTAAGTCAGTCTCACTGAGCACATGTTGTATTTTTGGTTTAAGGTGTCTTGTCATCAAGTCGTGCTAAGTGTGTGATCACATTGTCATGTATGCACAATTAAAATTGCTTTCACACTTAGTCAATTTTCCCGAAAATATTTCAATGGGAAAACCCTCCATCAACCAGACTCGATCTCAGTGACCTTGCACTACTCCCCAGAACTATGCAAAGCTTGAGGCTACCCCCCGTGGAGCCTCCATTACACAATTCTGGAAATGAGCCAGCTCATTGACTCCTAGAATCGCATAGAAGTTCTCCTAGAAACCGATCTAGTCTACGCTTCTCGCAAGATCTCCCATCAAGCCTCTCGCTGGTCAACCAGAGAAATGACTTGAGTTTTGACCAAGGTTTTTACTGATCTCTAAGATTGTGCAGAGTTTTCCTCCACTTACCCTTCTTCCATGCTCTGCAACCAACCCAAGAATTGCATAGAGCTTTCCTTCACCAGCCCTTCTCTCTTGCTCTGCAACTAGTCTGTAATTACGTAAAGCTACTCTGCAACCAAGCCAAGAATTGTGCAAATATTTCCTTCACCAACCCTTCTTCCCCGCTCCACAATCAGCCCAGAAAATGTGTAGAATTGTTAGACAAGCTTCCCTACTCACTCAGAAAATTGCATAGATCTAGCTGCTACCAACCCTTCTTCCTTGCTCTGAAATAAACCCAGAAATTGTGCAAAACTATTTGGGCCCAAAATGTCACCCAAGATTGCACAACTTTTACCAATAGCCCCAGTAGCCCAATCTTGTCCTCCTCTCGAAAACTTTGCAGATTTTTCTACCAGTGCCTCGTGCTGCCTGCACTATCTTCCCCTGAGAAATTTCATAGATCCTAGTTGGATGATCTGCCGCATGCTCCCCTTGAAAATTGTGCAAATTGGCCTAAGAGCTCCCTGGCATCTCGCCTGGCCTTCCTCCCAGAAACTACACAATTCTGCCACCCAGCTGGGTTTTGCCCACATCTGTCACTATTGTCCCCGATTGTGCAAATCTATCTCCTTGTGAAATCTACACAGTTTTTCCCCACAGTTCTCTGGAGCCTCGCATCCCAGCCTATGTTGTGCTCTCCACAGTTTCATTTCCTTGTCTGTCTCCTGGTCACCTGCACTGAAATAGAGAACAATGCATCATGTTATACTATGACATTTTTGGATTTGATGTCGTCTCATCATGAGTGATTGCAGGGACAAGTACATCGATGAAACATGGCATGATAATGAACAGGATGGAAAATAGTCGCATGCTAGAATACATGCTCACAGTCGAACGAACACATGAAGCACATCGAGCAAGCGATAGAAAGGGACACATTCAAATGCACCATCAAGCAAAGACCAAGACCTTCAAAGACCCCATGCACCTTTCCATGTAGAGGTGAAGACATGCTACACCAGGAGCATATCATCACTCATCAGTACAATAGCTCGACACGGACACCAAATTCATCCAGTACATGTCAGCAATGTCATGTCGAGTTGTGTCATGAGTTGTCTCAACCACATCACTGCTATGTTCCAAAATTGTTGTAATCAATGTAAAGTGAAATTCCAAGAGGCCTACATATGAAGTCGAAGAGTCATGTAAAGCCAAAAATTCATAGGAAGTCAAACAATCATGAGGGAAGTTGAAGAGTCACAAGGGTCAGTTATACCCCCTTGGCTATATATACCCCCTCATTGTATTAGAAAAAGACTTTTCACCTTGCTTCCTCCCACATAGCCTTGAGATTTTGTAGTCTATTCTTTGAGGAATGACGAGTGGCTCCAATGTCCCATTAATGGGGCTAGTGATGTATGGTGTACATATGTGTCTTGGATATTTTTCTTAATTCAGAAGCCTATCTCAGACCAACACATTTTCATGCATGTCTTTTATCCATTTGTAAGACTATTCTTTAAACGTTTGTAATGCATGTTTTCTTAACCTATACTACGATATTTGAACTACTTTGGTTATTTTAGTACTCATATTTTTGAAGATGTGTTGTATTGTTTCTCACTGTTGTCCCGTTTGTGTGGACTACTCCACCAAACACTAAATATACCATCTTTGAGTTTTCTTTTTTCTTAACGACTGTCACCTTCGTGTGGACTATTCTACTGGATGGTGCACGTGTTTTCCCTTGAACTTTGGTTTTCATGACTACCGCATCCGCTGTGGTCTATTCCGCTGGATGCTGGACAAACCCTTCTTGTTGTTCGTGTGTGTTTCTTCCTGGGTTGGGACTATTCCCTCTCATTAAGAGGCTCACTTTACCTCCCCCATTTGACAGTAAGAGAACATGGACACAGATTTACATTACGCACTCACCAGGCACACTCACCTTGCTTTCTTGATGTTATAAGCATAACACTCTCATGTGATGAAAAACAAGAGTTAAGTCAAATATCTAAGAGAATGGCAACCGAACCATCGTACTGGATGGGACTCCTACACCAAATGGTGTGAGGTCTAGTTGGGGCTTCATACTGGGGAGATCCCCTAAATGTTGGCGGGTCCAGCACCATCAACAATATATAACAAAAAGGTCTTGTTTGAGGCTCCCATTACTCTTATTATATTATACAGATGTTATAATTTGGGATGTATTATCTCCTGAGAGTCATGGAGAAAGATAGAATAGATCCAAAAGTAAATTGTAGCTTATAATCTCAAAATTAAAGGAAATACACCCTATCCTATCCTCCTCATCGAAACAAACATTTTTTTCCATTGAGAGCATTGATATGAATAGGTATCTAATGCATCAAAAAAATTCTCCATTAAGAAACAAACATTTTCTCCATTGAAAACATTGATATGACAAGGTATCTAATGTATCAAGAAGATATTAAAAACCATGGAAGAAAATATAATTCCTAAAATTGCTTCAAATTTTAGTCAAAATCACCTTCAACTCAAGCAAGGATGGCAAGAGGATGTCAGATTTGGGATAGACCAAGGCCATTGGGGGATAAAGCAAGATATTATTTTCTATAATAAGTATAATATTAAAAATATTATTACATAAAATTTTGACGAGAAATTGTGGCATGATAAAGAGTTAGAGAGATAATATATATATATATATATATATATATATATATATATATATATATATATATATATATATATATATATATATATATATATATATATATATATATATATATATATATATATATATATATATATATATATAGATATATGATAAGGAGATGATCTACCCAAATCTCAGAAATAAAAGATATCTCTCTATCTTGAGTAGTGTAAAGAATAAAATAAGAATTGGTAAAACAATAACAAATTCTCATGAGCTCCATAATGAAAGTAGGTGTTGGCCAATTCCCAAAACCTCTTGGGATGAAATAATCTATCACCTTTGTGGCACTAAGATAGTTAAAGGTGAAAATCACTTTCTCTTATATTTTCCATCATAGACTCATATTATATCTAAATCTAAAATATTTGCCACACTATATTCTTGACTTTTGAATCATCAAAATATGGTGATCTTGGAGCACTTCTCTTAATGTTTCTCAAACACAAAAATAAACTTATGAAGAATTCCGAATAATATCTTACCTTCTTAAAGTTTTACAAACCATTTTTAATTTCAATGGAACCATCATTATATGAATCACACAACCATAAATTATTGTTTTCTCAAATTCATATAATTACAAAAAAAATTACTACTTAATTACTTTTCATATCTTTGTGATGTTCAATAAATCTATAGTTAAAATACAATATATTAATAATTAAATTCTAAAATATATTTTCCGTTTCTTTTTGTAAGGATGGGAACCTTTCATTGTAATAAGAAAGTATTACCTATTCCAAAATGTCTAGTTATTGGTCTTCCTGAAGAGAAACCATACCTGTAGTAGAGATTCAAAACTTTGAGGTTGTTGAGGCCTCTCATGATTAGTTCATTAGATAATGAAACAACCATAAATTACGCTAATTATACGAATTTGTTACATATGACAGATTTACATGTGGAAAACATCATAAAAGATAAAGACAAAGACAAAATAATTGTGGATTATAGATATCACTATGGAGGAGGATTACCACCTATCAGTGGATGCATGTGCTCATCCTCATCATCTAAAGAGAAGACAATGTTTGTTGATCATCTGGCCAGGATGGTGAGATTGTAGTCTATGTGATCTTTTTTTTTGTCGATTTGTACAATTCTAATCACATTCTCCTTTTGCATCAATAAAGACTCTATCCATAAGGATTTTAGTGTGCTAGTAGACAATGACACCTTACATTACCATGAGAACCAGGAGCGAGATGAGGGTCATATGTATGGTATCGAACCTTTGGTATCATTATCCACATGTCGGTTAGGGATGAAACACCTACCATAGTGCACCTCTACTTTGATATTTTCATTTTCCGTACAAATTAACTTAGGTATGATCTCTTGTATGGCATAGAGGCATTGTGTGCTTGGGCTTGGACCTTATGCTAGGAGGATGATACAGACAAATTATCAAAATAGGTTGTCGATGTAGAGGATAATTATCAATTCCAACCTCTTCTTCCTATCATTGAACACCTCGAATGAGCATTTATAGGTGATGAGGTGAGAACGACTATGAGGTGATAACTATGGATAACATGAGAGGAAGAAACTAGGTCAGTTAGGGACCAGGTGGAAAAAATACTAAGGGTGTTATGGTAGTAAATGAAGATGATAGGAGAGGGATTGGAAAGGGAATAGAGGGATACAAAAACAAGGGCAACGTGGAGTCAACAAGGAAGCCATTAACGGAAGCCATGGTGACTTTACAATCTCACAATAAAATATCTACCGCATAATAGAAATCCAAATGGAGGAGAATATTGAGTTTCTAGGCTACAGGGAGGGTAGTTTTATATAGATGAATAATATAATTAGATGGATTTCCCACCCTTTTCATAAAAAAAATAATCAGGAAAAATACAAAAGGAAAGGAAGAAAAAAAGGAATCCAAACAAGCAAAGGGAGAAGATGAACCTATGATGAGAAGCTCTGAAGATACCATGCCTTTAAACAATAAAAATAGAGGCCCCAAAAAACAAAAAAGGGTCAAGTGAGAGATGAAGGAAGTAGACACAAATGCAACTAGTGGAAATAGTAATGTATAATAGTTGAAATATGACAATGCCTGGCATAATTAATATGTTGAAGAGTTATAGTCTAGGTCCATAGAAATTTCCAATGTTCGAGTCCTCGATGGTGAAAATACTAAAGAGGAAGATCACAAAAGAATTTAAATACATTACTTGACGAAGGTCTTGGAAATGGTGGAGTGAAATTAGAGCAAGAGTTCTAAATTTTACAATTACCTTGAACATTATTTTTGAAGCTGGAGGCATTCGTCATGTCATTATCCTTGTTAGTGTGATGGAGTAGATCCTGATGTAGATCATGTTCAATTATGGAATGAGAAGGGTGATTATTTACCTTATATCCCATCAGTTGAGGAACATATTTTCCTATGTGGTAGAGTAATGGTGATCAAGCCTTAACCAGGAATAAGATGTCGATGAATATCAATGAAAACATTTGTAGGCATGGTGTATGGAAGGTGGTGTGGTGAAGTAAAATTATGAGTGTGGACACAAACAATTCCTCTACCCTGATAATGGGTCTAGCCACAACCAATACATTCTATGGAAGATTTCCTTAGGTTAGAACCAATTAAGAGGGCATACCTCTTAGTACACTTATCCTGTTTAGAGATGACCTTGTTTGCTCGCTCCAACTATTTCCTATTTCCTTCTTTGAACACCTAAAACGACTAAACAACAACAAACATCAACCATGATAATAGATAAATTGTAATTCAACCTACTTAACATGTCAAGAAACATTAACCCATAAACATGTGAGATGACACATTATGTAGGAAATCAATTGATAGTTGCATATATATTGAATCAAGAAGAGATTACAACCATTGTGTTAACATTGTTGTTCTCCTCCAACAAAACCAGGTTCCCACACACTTCCGTTAGCATTCCATGATGACCTCAACAATGATATTTTTAAGTCTCCTCCCTTTAGGCTTCACACTAAACCAAATTCACACTTCTCCCTTATACACAACTAGAGAGCTACAACTATGAATAGCTTGTTGTTTACTCCAAACTTAATTAGCACTAGCACGCCAACATTAACACTAGCTTGTGCTTGGGAAAAAGGGAGGTTTATACAGCATGAATGGATGGGAGATGGTTCCACTTATCATGTGAGAAGGTCTTATCTCTTCAGGTAGTTACATCCTTATAGGGGAAAGGAGCCCAAACTGACATCCTTGACTCCATCTGGCTCAACCATTTACCAGACTTCCATTACGAAGCTTCTAGAGCTGGAAGCTTTGGCCCCTTATTTAAAAAAAATTCCAAAAGAGGATCGACGCGATTGAAACAAAGCTCAGTCACTCCAGTCGGTGCTAGGGACATTGTTAATCCCTGCATATCGGCGTGAGGAGGACAAAGTTCATTAGCACCAGTATTGTAAACTGGGAAAAATAGAAGATTTTTGGGAAAAGGTGCAAAAGGGAATTGTTCTACTCATGAAGAGGGACACAATGGGAGTTTTTGCGTGAAGAGAATGCATGTAGGGTTCACTGTAGAGGTCCTCTAGGATCAAGGAATGGGGAGTATAGCAACAGTGACAAAATGTTATGTAACATGTGGTCAGTGCTTCATATCTTTGAGTGATGATGTCGGTCATGTCAAATTCGGGGAGTGGGATCATCTTCTCATGAGAACCCTTCTACGGGGTAGAAGTCCTTTTTTTAATATGATGACAAGTGGTTTAAATAAGACGAGGAATATCCTAGTCCTAGCTCATATTAAGAGGATTTGTCGTCGTTTCGAGAATGAAATTGGCCAGCTTATCTTCAAGTTAATCTACTTCCCTGCAAACATGATTAAGGAGGGAATGAATTGTCGATAAAGGCTTGGTCACATTTTCAATTTCAGTTTCCATTATCCAAATTTGAAATAATTTGGAAGGGTTCATGTCATATTGGATTTTATGAAAGATATCGATGATTGTCTTGGAGTCACCTTCAACTATAAGCTTATGATAATCCTGACGACAAACAATGAAAAGGTCCTATTCCAAATCCCATAGTTTTGATATATTGTTGGCATTTTATTTTATTGAACTGACATATATATGAAGGATTTTCCCTGAGGAATCTATGAAAATGACTATGTAGCTTGCTTTCCCTAGGTTCCCTTTAAATCTCCATCAAAATTTAGTTTAATAAATACTTCAGGAGGAGTAAACCAACCTAATGGGTTGGTGGGAGGTGGGTTTGAAACATTGGTGTTTTTCCATGGTGAGTAATAAGTGAGGCTTAGTTCCATGAGAATTCATTTATCTTGATTGATTGTAATTCCAGTCCTACAAAATCCAAGATATAGTAGAGATTGTTTCCTTGAGTTTGTTCATAATAGCTTGCCTTAGAAAGTTAGAAGTAGCTCGAGTGTCTTTGAAAATTAACCAATTGTGTTCCTTTTAATTTTTCCAGAAAATAAAACCATGGATTAATTGCCAAATTATGTTGATAACATGACATAGGAAGTGTGAGTCTCTCCAATTCCCAAAGTTGGAGATGACATTATCATGAATTATGTCAGTCTTCTTAATGATCATGGCAAGACTATCCAAAATATTTGAAGGGAAATAAAAAATTGCTAAAAATATGATTAATATGCTCAAAATTAGAAAAAAAAGGTTGATATGTAGATGGTCCTTGAAATCCTTGGCATTGAAGTTTGTCCCAGGTTAGATTCTTGTTGCAAAGTAGAGTCCATATAAAGAAGGTAACCATGGGCCAACGGTTGAGGTTCCAAAGCTTGCTCCATTCACCCTATTTTTCCTCTTATTGAATATAAATAAGTATGCCACAAGCCTCACAAATGTTAAAATTATGAGAGGGGTGATATCCCCATATAATAATTTTCTCTCCTTCTTGAACTGTGATTTTTCTTCTTGCAAGTTCCTAAGAGAAGATATCACTTTCATTTTGGGGAAAAATTACAGTCCAATTTGAACAATGCTTCCATTGATACCATTTGGAAGGTGGAAGGTTGGGCTCCCAATAGTGGGAAGCAAGAGTGTGGACTTTGGAGATGAGGGCATCTTTGATGGCTTGGAGATGCTAATTTTTAGATAGTTTTCTCCATTTATTCCAAGAAACCCCCCATAATAAATCACACTTTCCATTTCTAATTTCCTAAAAACTACGATATTGAACCAATTGTTTGCGGATCCTTTATGTTCCCAAGAAAAGGGTATCATCTACAAAAATTTGGCGTGAAAAGGAATGATTAGGAGAGCCCCGGAGAAGGCCCTGAAGGTGCCCTTGATGTCCTTCACATCTAAAAGCCCTTGGGTGTCACCTTGCATTTGTATATCTTCTAGAATGAGCTAGTTTGTGAGTGTTTCCTTAGTCACCTTTGATTGTTGAAGTTCTTGCTTGGATGTTTTTTTAGTTTCTGTCATCTTTGGTTATCCCACCCCCCACCCCCAACTATTTCCTCTTTTAGAACTTTATATTTGTTTTTTTGGTATCCATTGTTGAAACATTGTCTCCAATATTCTTCTTAGCTATATTCTAACAATTGTTTATGCTTGAAAATCCCTCTTCATCCATAGATTGATTGGATTTTTCCACTTGTTGGGTTTGAATAGGAGGAAAATCTCTAAATAAGTGACAATACTCATGGCACCTACGACATATAAATTGAATTTGATCATAATATATTGGTTGCTTCAAGATTATGTCATTGTTTCTCTAGTGAATACTAGTTGGGAGGGGCTTGGATATATCTAAATATGCACAAAGGAATGCATAGGAGGTGTATCACCCCTGCTTCGTTGTGTCTGATAACATGCCAAATAATATTGTCCATAACCTTGAAAATTTTCGGGCCCTAGAATTATTGTGGAAGGTAATAGAGGCAAACCCATACAGGGTGGATGTGAAGTATTGATTGTTAAGGTTGAATTGTTGAACCCTTCATTTCATGAAATACAAAATATATTTTCATATGCTGTAAAAAATATATTATAACATAATTAAAATGACTAATTGCTTCTAGAGGCACTCTATATCCCTGTATGGGAGAGGTGTTGTCCCATAACATTACAATAAAAGAAATAAAATTGTATGGGATATATGATGTCCCATAACCTTATATTAAAAGAAATAAAATAATATCTACTTTAAGAAAATTAAAAAATATATAAAAAAAAGACATTTCAATATCAATTATAAATAATGTACTTCAATGTCCACCTCAAATAATAGAATTTTACTTCAATGTCCACCTCAAACAACAGAATTTTACATCAGCTTTATATATAGAAATAAAGTAAGTGATACTAAAAAATTTATGTTTCCATTCTAGATGAGAGTTTATACATGCAATTATATTGATATTACAATCCATTATGAAGGGGATGTGATGTTCCTCCCATGCTCAAAATAGCCTTGATATGTGATATTTAAAAGATAAATATTGATAACAAAAAAATTATTTAAATGTCATCCATAAATAAAATATTTTAATTTACACATTAAGTAATATAAGATTATATCAAATTTAATATAGAGAGATAAAGAAATTGAAATTAAAAGACTTCTTACATCAATATTAATGAATATTTCAATATCAACTTCATATATATATGTAGAGAAAGATTTTTATTTTTATTGTTTTTAATGTTGGTGATAAATAAAAATGGATCTTGTTCGATGAACTTCTTCCTAATACGAGGGAGACATTAATTAAAAATATTTTAATGTACAAAATGTGGGTCATAAATTTTCCTTTTCACATATAGCCATTTGTGAAATTCTTTCTATGTTGAACAAGTTGACATATAGCATGATAGATGTGGAGTCAAATTGAAAGATGTCTTTGTTGACTACTGCACCGACCTCGTCGTCCACAACTGACAACCGTATTCAACAGAACCTACCATACTGCCTATTGAGTTTCTAGAAATCACTATGCATACATGTATTCCACATGAGAGAATTAGAGAATTCTAGAGCTTCTCCCCTGATCTATAAATTTGTAATATTGCCTTTGTCTGAGCAACGCAAGGAAGCCCAAGGCCTGTGTGTAATATAAGTCTGTGAATTTTTCTCTCTTTAATGTATTATTCCTATTCATGTTATTTCCTATTGTGTCTATGTGATTTTATTCTCTGTTGTGCCTTTCTAATACTAGTTATAGTCTTTTAATATTCTTGGGTGTGGAGCCTGATTATCTTCTTTATTCAGAGGTATCACCGCATTGGAACCTAGTTCGTAATGTGGTGGAAACGATGCCCATAATATTTGTGCTGCAAGGGGGGTCTAGGGGGGGCAGCTACGATCTTTGGGAGGCCCTCCCTGACAAGGAGGGGATCAGGGGCAGTGGCCTCGAAGCTAAAAATAGATGTAAAATTGCCTTGTAAAATGTTGTAATTTCATAGTCAATCTAGGTCATTCATTAGGTGAAGATCTCAAGGTAGAAGTTATGTTTAATTTAGGGTTTTTTTCCCTAAAAGGCAACCCCTCGCTATATATGAGGGAATTGTATTGCGTCTATGTAGATTTGTATTCTGAGTGAGAAAGAGAGAGGAGATTGAGCGGGAGAGAAAAGGGAATTACAATGGATCTGCTGTAGGTTGTATCTCTTCAGTTTGATGGATAATATAAAAGGAAGCACTGGCTGTTTCTCCGTGGACGTAGCCCAAATTGGGTGAACCACGTATATATGTGTCTCGCTTGTTTTATGTATTTGCTGTGTTTATATTTCTGCAATATATTTTATGTGTTCCATTGCTCTGTAATATATAATTTTCTAACAACTGGTATCAGAGCTGAAGGTCTATTTGGCTGATAAACTCACAGGAGAGAAGGGTTCCTGGTTCGAGTGGGAGCAATGGAAGAAGATGGTAGGTTTAGGGTTGAAAAATTTAACGGCCAAAACTACCAGCTGTGGAAAATGCAGATGGAAGATTATTTGTACCAGAAAGATCTGTACCAACCATTGAGCGGAAAGGCAAAGAAGACGACGAGTATAACAGACACAAAATGGGATATTCTATACAAAAAGGCACTTGGAACAATACATCTGTGCCTAGCGGCAGAGGTAGCGTTTAATATTTCAAAGGAAACGACAACAAAAGGTTTAATGTCAGCATTGGCCAAACTATATGAAAAACCCTCGGCCTCAAATAAGGTATTTCTTATGAAGCATTTATTTAATATGAAGATGTTAGAAGGTGGATATGTTGTTGATCATTTAAATGAATTTAATAAAGTTACGAGTCAATTAAGTTCTATAGGGGTAACTTTTGATGATGAAGTTAGGGCTCTATTATTTCTATTCTCATTGCTAGAAAGTTGGAATGGTTTAGTTATGGCCATTAGTAACTCTGTCTCTGGATCTAGTACTTTAAATTTTGATGATGTTGTAGGTGCAATCCTTAGTGAGGAAATGTGATGGAAAAGCTCTGGTGAGACATCAAGTAATGCTTTGACTGCAGAGACTAGGGGAAGAAAAATGGAAAGAGGAAAGAGCCCCGGATATCACAGTAAGTCAAGGAAAGGCGGATCCAAGTCCAAATCGAGGATAGTGTGCTGGAAATGCAGGAAGAAAGGACATCTGAAGAAAGACTGCAAGTCTCAGAAGGGAAAAGATGGAGACACGCAGCAAGAAAACAATCACGAAGCGAATGTGACAGGTGATGTGTTGCAAGATGCTATGATTCTTTCATTAGAAAATATTATTGATGCATAGGTGGTAGATTCAGGGGCCTCATTCCATGTCACACCTGATAGGAAACATTTTCATGATTATGTTCAAGGAGATTTTGGACAGGTTCAATTAGGTGATGATAAAACCTGTAAAACCATTGGAATGGGTACAATTTTCATAAAACAGTGGAATGGAAATCAATGGCTATTGAAGGAGGTAAGGCATGTTCCAGATCTGAAGAAAAATCTAATTTCAATAGGGTAGTTGGGAGGTGAAGCATGTGTGACTACTTTTAGAGATAAAACCTGGAAGGTCACTCAAGGATTGCTGGTAATATAAAAAGGAGAAAAGGTTGGTACATTGTATTTATGCAATGGTATTTCTAATTTTGTTAATGCCTTAACCTATACAGCAGAAGATATTGCATTGTGGCATCATAGGCTTGGGCACTTGAGTGAGAAGGGAATGCATATTCTGCAATCAAGAAATTTGTTGCGAGGTTTGAAGCATGTTTATTTAAAATTATGTGACAATTTTGTTTATGGAAAACAGAAGAGAGTCAGATTCCTCAGAGTTGGGAAAGAAAAGAAGAGTGAAAAATTAGAGCTTGTGCATACAAATGTATGGGGACCTACTCAGGTATCATCTCTTGGTGTCTCTCGTTATTATTTTTCTTTTATTGATGATGCAACCAGAAAGACCTGGATTTATTGTATTTGAAATAAATCTTATGTATTTGATACTTCCAATAAATGGAAATATTTGGTTGAAAATGAGACAGGAAAAAGGTTAAAGTGTCTCAGATCAAACAATGGAGGTGAATATTGCAACAAAGAGTTTGATAGGTACTGTTCAGAGAATGGAATTCACAGAGAGAAGATATTTCCAGGAACACCACAAGAAAATGGTGTGTCATAAAGGATGAACAGGACAATCATGGAGTGTGAAAGGTGCATGAGATTACATGCAGGATTGACTTTACAATTTTGGGCAGATGATGTAGATACTGTTGTTTATCTAATAAATGAAGGGCCTTCAAGTTCCTTGTATGGTAGTATTCCAAAGGAGGCATGGATAGATAAAAAGGTAAACTATTCATTTTTAAAGACTTTTGGTTGTGAAGCCTTTGTCCACATTAATAAAGAAAATAGAACAAAGCTTGAGACAAAAAAAAAAAAAAAATGTACCTTTATTGGATATGGTGTTAATGATTTTGATTATTGCTTTTATGATTATGAAAAACACAAAATTATTAGAAGCAGAGATGGCATATCCAATGAAAATGTTTTGTATAAGGATCAGCTACAGGAAAAGAAACAGGAAAAAGAAAACAAAGAATACATAGTGCTTGATGAGATCACATAAAAAGTGAAGGTGCTTGAAAATCATAATGATCAACAACGAGAACAACAACAAAAACCACAACAGCAACAACAACCTCAAATGCCTGAAATTTGTGTTAGAATATCTACCAGGATAAGTATACCCCCTGAATGATACTCTCCTTCATTATATTATGTATTGTTGACTGATTCTGGTGAACTAGAATGTTATGAAGAAGTAGTGCAGGTAGAAACCAGGAAGAAGTGGGAGCAAGCCATGAAAGAAGAGATGGATTCCTTAGCACATAACCAGACTTGGGACTTAGTTAGGTTTCCTGGAGGTAAAACAACATTGCAGAATAAATGGGTTTACAAGTTGAAGGAAGAAGATGGAGGTAGAAAAAGGTATAAAGCTAGACTTGTGGTGAAGGGGTTTACACAGAAAAAGGGTATAGACTTTGATGAGTTATTTTCTCTTGTTGTTAAAATGACTTTAATCATAGCTATTTTAAGTCTAGTAGCAGTTGAAAATTTTCATCTTGAGCAATTAGATGTAAAGACAACGTTTCTCCATGGGGATTTGGAGGAAGAGATATATATGCAGAAGCCACAAGGATATAAGGTAAAAGGGAAGGAGAAACTAGTGTGCAGGTTGAAGAAGAGCTTGTATGGCTTAAAACAGGCTCCAAGGCAGTGGTATCTAAAATTTGACAGGTTTTTATCTGAACAAGGTTATACTAGATGTCACTATGTTCTTTGTGTTTATGTCAAAAGAAAAAATGATGGCAGCTATATTATATTGTTATTGTATGTAGATGACATGCTTGTTGTAGGTTCTAACATGTAGGAAATAAATGTGCTCAAAAGAAAATTGGCAAACTCATTTGCAATGAAGGATTTGGGTGTTGCAGAACAAATCCTTGGT
This sequence comes from Pinus tabuliformis, assembly GCA_031772625.1. Lineage (NCBI taxonomy): Eukaryota > Viridiplantae > Streptophyta > Pinopsida > Pinales > Pinaceae > Pinus > Pinus tabuliformis. The sequence continues at coordinate 1,244,708,562 of CM062819.1, forward strand.
ATGAGAATAACTAGAGACATGAAAAATCACAAATTAACATTGTCTCGGAGTGAGTACATACAAAAGGTGTTGAAAAGGTTTAATATGCAGAATGCAAAACCAGTTAGGATAACTTTGGCTAGCCATTTCAAACTAAGTAAGGAGGTGTGTCCCAAGACTCAAGAAGAAATGGCTTATATGTCTAAAGTTCCAAATGCATCAACAGTTGGAAGCTTAATGTATGCAATGGTCTGCACAAGGCCTGATATTGCACATGCAGTGGGAATTGTAAGCAGGTACATGAACAAACTAGGAAAAGAACATTGGATGGCGGTGAAGTGGATTCTCAGGTATTTGAGAGGTACCACAAATCAAGCATTATGCTTTGGTGGTTCAAGAATTGCTCTGTAAGGATATGTTGATGCAGATATAGTGGGTGATAGAGATAACAGGAGGAACACAACAGGGTATGCATTTATTGTAGGTGGAACAACTGTCAGTTGGGTTTCAAAACTACAAAGTGTTGTTTCACTTTCAACAACGAAAGCAGAGTATGTTGCCACTACAGAGGCTAGTAAAGAAATGATTTGGTTACAAAGGTTTCTGGATGAATTGGATAAGAAGCAGGAGTTGGGCCAGTTATACAGTGATAGCCAGAGTGCCATACATCTTGCAGAGAACTCTGCATTTTGTTCCAAGTCTGAACATATACAAATCAAGTACCATTTCATATGGTCAGCATTGGAAGATGAACAGTTGAGGCTGGAAAAGATACACACTAGCCAAAATCCTGCATATATGTTAACAAAAGTTATAACTAGGGAGAAAATAAGATTCTGTTCAGTTTCAATTGGTCTTCAAGTATGATGAAGAAGATGAGAAACAACTAAGTCCAAAGTGGAGTCATTTTCCAACAAATGAAGCAACGGTGGAGTGCTATAATCAGTCTCCAAGTGGGAGATTGTTGGGTGTGGAGCCTGATTATCTTCTTTATTCAGAGGTATCACCACATTGGACCCCAGTTTGTAATGTGGCAGAAACGCTGCCCATCATATTTTTACTGCAAGTGGGGTCCATGGGGGACAGCAATGATCTTTGGGAGCCCCCCCTGGCAGGGGATCAGGAGAAGTGCCCCCAAAGCTAAAAATAGATGTAAAATTTCCTTGTAAAATGTTGTAATTTCGTAGTCAATTTGGGTCATTCATTAGGCGGATATCTAACGGTACAAGTTATGTTTAATTTAGGGTTTTTTCCCTAGAAGGAAACCCCTCACTATATATGAAGGAATTGTATTACATCTATGTAGATCTATATTCTATGTGAGAAACAGAAAGGAGATTGAGTGAGAGAGAAGGGGGAATTACAACGAATTTTTTGTAGGTTGTATCTTTTCAATTTGCTGGATAATATAAAAGGAAAGACTGGTTGTTTCTCTGAGGACGTAGACAAAATTGGGTGAACCACGTATATCTGTGTCTCTCTTGTTTTATGTTTTTTCTATGTTTATATTTCTGCAATATATTTTATGTGTTCCATTGCTCTGTAATATATAATTTTCTAACAAATATTTGAAAAGAAAATGCAAAGGGATTTGAAATTTAAAATCATTCAGATCCTCATTTATTAAAATCAAGGGAAGAGAATATTATTAAAATCAAGAGAATAACTTATATAATTTTGTACTAAAGGGGATTTATTTTGGTCAATTGGTATATTATTTTGTAAGTCGAGTTTGATTTTTGGGGCGTGAAATTTATTGAGAATGGAACCAACAACATTAACTGACATGGAGAAGTTGAGCAGGTCTAATTTTTCCCTATGGAAATCAAGGATGGAGGATACACTGATTAACAGATGAATATTTTCTGATTGAGGGAACAACAAGGAAACCCTCATCGATGAAGGATGAAGAGTTCAATATGCTATATTGAAAGGTGATTGCAACAATTTGCCAATATCTAGCAAAGAACATGTATTTCAATGTGTCCAGAGAAAATACGGCGATAGAAATATGGAAGAAGCTCCATGATCTATATGAGAAGTACAAAACATTAAAGAAAGAGTTCTTAATGAAGAAGATTTATAATCTCAAGATGAAGGAGGGTTCTTTACTTGATGAGAACTTGAATGAATTCAATACTATTACTAGTCAACTTGTCTCTATTAAAAGCATTCTAGATTATGAAATTAAATTTATCATGTTAATGTGTTATATGCCAGACAACTGGGAAAATTTAATTGTAGCTATGAGAACTTTAGCACCTGCAAGGACCCTAAAGTTTCATGATGTCAGCAATAGTTTAATGAATGAGGAACTGTGACACAAGTCAATTGCAGAAAACCAGGGAGGAGAAGCTCTAGCTAATCGTGGTAAGTGAATTGATCGAGGCCAACAAGGGTGATCAAGATCAAGAGGCTGATCAAAATCAAGAAGGGGAGGGATCATCTTCTTTCATTGTGGCAAACTCAGGCACATGAAGAAAAAATACCAAGTCTAGAAGAAAGGATAAAAGGATGAGAGACTGGCTAGTACAAATCACAAGTCGTCCAACACAAACGAAGGTGAGACTACTCCTGTAGTCACATATGGTGATGTGTTGTATAGTTTTTTAGTAGAGGATGCATGTTTATATACATCTAGTAATAGCTTTGATTGGATCCTTGACTATGTGGCATCTCACCATGTAACCCCATGCAAAGCTAGTTTTGTTGCATATAACCCTCATGATTATGGTAGAGTGCATCTGGAGAATAACCATTTTTTCAGTATTATTGGAGTGGGAGATGTCCATATCAAGATGAAGGATGGACAAGATATATTCTTGAAACGTGTCAGACATGTACCAGAAATGTGCATGAGTTTCATCTCTATGGGATGGCTAGATGATGAAGGCTATTCCATAAGATTTGGAAAAGGAGGCTGGAAAATTAGCAAAGGAGAAATGGTCGTGGTGAAAGGACCCAAGACAAGAACATTATATACATTTAAGGAAATTATAAGAAAATCATATTTGGCTGTTGTCAAAAAAGAAGTAAATTCAGTGGATCTGTGGCATAAGCGCTTGCATCACATGACCGAGAAGGGCTTAAAAATCCTTGTTGGTAAGATTTTTTTTTCCATGTTTGAAATCATATAATATTGATCTTTGTGAGCATTGTATATAAGGTATACAAAGAAGGGTTTCATTCCTCAGAGGTGGCCATGACAAAAAGAAAAAATTGTTAGAATTGATACACTCATATGTGTTTGGGCCTGTTAACATCAAGTCATTAGGAGAAGCATCATATTTTGTAACATTTATAGATGATGCAACCAGGAAGATTTGGGCCTACAATGTGAAAAGTAAAAGTGGCTGTTTGAAATATTTCAAAAATTCCATGTTGTTGTTGAAAGAGAGTCTAACAAATTTCTTAAGTGCCTGAGAACAGATAATGGTGGAGAATATTGCTCAAATGCATTCAAGGAAAATTGTAACAGGTTTGGCATAAAGAATGAGTAGACTGTGCCTCAACAGAATGGTGTTTCAGAAAGGATGAATCATACCATTATGGAGAAAGTGAGGAGTATGTTGTCAAATACTGGTTTGGAGAAGCATTTTTGAGAAGAGGCTATAATGATAGCTTGCTATCTTATAAATATATCTCCAACTACAACATTAGATGGAAACATCCTTGAAGAAGTTTGGATTGGTAAGAAGTTGAATTATTCTCATTTGAGAATCTTTGGAGGTGAAGTATTTGTACACAGTCCCAAAGAAAATAGAACTACGCTAGATGATAAATCTATGAAATACTTTTTTCTGGGATATGCAGATGAAGAATTTGGTTATCGTCTATGGGATCTAATCAAACATAAAATTATTAGAAGCAGGAATGTTATATTTAATGAGTCATAAATGTTTAAGAGGATCGTAGGTGAGATGGAGGTCAAGAAATTTTTTGACATGTTTGAAGAGCAGCAGGGAAACATCCCACCAATGCAAAAAAAATGGACAACAAATTCAAGAGCAGGACGGACAACAAGTGGAAAATGATGAACTTCAAGAAGGAGTAATCTTGTAGGAACCTTCACAATGGATTCAACTTGATAATGCACCACCACAATTGGTTCACAGATCTTCTATGCCTCATTAGTCTTCACAAAGGTATCCTCCTTCAAACTATATACTATTGACTGGTGAAGGTGAGCCTAATTGTTTTCAAGAGGCTTCTAAAGTTGAGCACAGTAAAAAATGGAACAAAGCAATGGAGGCAGAAATGAACTCTTTGCTAGAAAAGAGAACTTGGGAGTTGATAAAGCTCCCAAAGGGTGGAAAGGATATACAAAACAAATGGGTTTATAGGATTAAGCATGAAGGTGATGAAAAGAAGGAGAGGTATAAAGAAAGGTTGGTGGTGAAAGGATTTTCCCAAAGAGAAGGTATTGACTTCATTGAAATTTTCTCGACTGTGTCAAAAATGTCATCCATCAGAGTCATACTTGGTCTTGTTGTTGCTTTAGACTTACAATGTGAATAGTTAAATGTAAAACTGCTTTCCTTCATGGCGAATTAGAAGAAGAAATTTATGTGGAGCAGCCAGAATGCTTCATAGAAAAAGGAAAAGAATACCTAGTTTGTAGGTTGAAGATGAGCCTCTATGGGTTGAAACAAGCACCTCGACAATGGTATAAGAAATTTGATCATTCATGTTGGAACATGGTTTTCACATGTTGGAAGCTAACCATTGTGTCTATATCAAGAGGTATAATCAAGGAAAGTATAACATGTTATTGTTATATGTGGATGATAGGTTAATTGTTGGGCATGATAAGGATATGATCGATAAGTTGAAGAAATATTGGGCAATAGATTTCCAATAAAGAATTTGGGTCTGGCACAACAGATATTTGGGCATGAGGATCATGTGTGATAGGAAAAAAAAAGTTTGTGGTTTTCACAATAAAAATATATCAAGAAGGTGCTTGACAAGTTTAATATGAAGGATGCCAAGCTAGTTGGTACATCGCTTGCAACCCATGGTATGTACATGACCAAACATTGCATATTTAGTGGGAGTAGTGAGCGGTACCTTGCCAATCCAGGTAAACAACATTGGAAAACAGTAAAATGGATTTTGAGGTATCTCAAGGGTACTAGTCATTATTGTTTATGTTTTGGTCATATTGATACTATGCTTGAAGGATTTATAGATGCAGCTATGGATAGAGATATGGACACCAGAAATTCTACTAAAGGTTATTTGTATACATTTGCAGGTGCAACAGTATCTTGGGTGTCAAGGCTATAAAGAATAATATCTCTCTCTATAACAGAGGCAGAGTACATAACTGCAACAAAATCTTGTAAAGAGATGTTGTGGATGCAAAGATTCCTGGGAGAGATGGGAATAAAGAAGGACAAGCATGTGTTATATTGTGATAGTCAGAGTGTCATCCACTTGGTGAAAATCCCAACATTTCACTAAAAATCCAAGAAAATTGACTTAAGGTACGATTGAAATTGACACGTATTGGAGGAAGGACAATTATCCTTGGAAAAGATCCATACATATAGGAACTTTGTTGATATGCTCACTAAGATTCTACCAAGAAATAAGCATGAGTTATGTAGAGGCATGGTAGGACTCGGTGTGACTTGATTCAAGATTCTTCATTCGACTTCAAGTGGGAGAATGTTAAATGTGAAACCGAATTGAGAGATGTCAATGCCAACTTCTGCACCAACCTCGTCGTCCACAACCGACAACCGTCTTCAACCGAACCTACCACACCGCCCATTGAATTTCTGGAAATCACTGTGCAGTCATATTTTCCACATGAGAAAATTAGAGAATTCTAGAGCTTCTCTCTCCATCTATAAATTTGTAATCTTGCCTCTCCCTTAGCAATGCAAGCAAGGCCAAGACTTGTGTGTAATAGAACTTTGTGATTCTTTCTCTCTTTAATATATTCTGCCTATTCCTCTTATCCCCTGCTCTGTCTGTGTGATTTTAGAGAGATAGATGTGTGATTTTAAAAAGAAAAAAATATGAGAAAAAAATATACAAGAAATCAAAATTTAAAAAATGCTATTGTTTGTGTTGTAAAAAAAATTGCACTTCAAAAAATTTGATCTTTTAAAATTTAATAAATATTAACTTAAAATAAATCTATATAACTACTAATAAAAACGAAATTACATAGCTAAAATAACTAATAATAAAAAAATAAATTCTTAACCTTTCCATATTATATCTAACTTCTAATTACGATATTTTGAACACATTTCCTTCCCTTCTCGGTTACGCAACCCACTCATATTTATGGTTGTGAGTTGAATCATAACATTTTGAATGTAAATGTTACCAGTCATAACAATACGACTGCAAATATGTGATGTCCCAACAACCTCCCTACCCACTGTACATACTAATTCGAAACGTGGAAATATATTATAATCGATTTCGATTTTGAGGGTAGAAAAAGAGAGCCGTTGATAAGTTATGAGAAAATGTAGCAGAACGTGTCGTGCAATGAACGGTTGAAACTCCAAACATGTAGGCGCCTACAGTCGTGGAACCTGTCGCAGACCGGTCACCGGAGAAACTCAGCCCCAAAAAATAGGCCGTGATTTGTGGAGAAAAAGGGCATGCGTGTTCCACACGTAAAAAACACTCTCTCGCTCACCCGCAACTTTGAAAATTTCTTCCCGATACTACTCACGTTCAGTCCTTCCTCGCCGGGGCAGAGGGTCGATACAGAATAGGCGCGAGACGGCCTCACGCTATAAATACACACCTTCATTCTCATTCTCGCCCACACTTGGAAGTTCAAACTGTCCTCACTGGCGTTAAAGAGCTCAGCTGATTGGCTTGTTTTTTCTCCACAAAGTTCAGAATCGTGTATTCTTTCTTCAATAGAGATGGCCTCCACCAATTCCATACATGCGTTACCCTCATCCTCCTGCATATTTTGCTTCCTCGTCATATTAATGGCGGCCATAACCGTGCATGAAGTGCAGAGTGTGTTCTTTGATCTATTTACGTGTTGTTGTTGATCCGTGACACAATGTTATACCATTTCCTTACAGTTTGTAATAGTCAGTTGATTAATCATAAAGGTCTTGCAGGCGTTACCTAATACGTTTGGGTGATGTACTGTATTTGTTCAGGCGCCATTATCAAGTGTGAGGAGCTTCCCGCGGAACTCTGCGCTTTCTCTGTTTCATCGTCTGGTAATAGATGTGTGCTGGAGAAAGTTGTAATGATGGACGGCACCTTACAATTTGAATGCCAGGTAGCTTTTGATTGTTAGCATCTTCAATCATAGAAAACTCAGATTACACAACTAACAATTTTAATAGATACGTCATTAGATACCAACAATATGGTCACGATATTGAAAAAGACTAACCATAGGTGCATATATATTATTAGTCGTCGGTTGTATTGGCGGAGAAATTGGTGGGATGGATCGAAAGCGAGGAGTGCATGAATGCCTGCGGCTTGGAACGGATGGCTGTAGGCATGTCCACCGACTCTCTACTCGAACCGGAATTTACTAAGAAGTTATGTTCTTCCGAGTGCTGCAACAATTGTCCCAACATCGTCGATCTCTATATCAATCTCGCTGCGGGAGAAGGTCGGTCACTGAGATTCTCTTTCTCCCAATCTGAACAATTCATCTTTTAAGTATTTACATAATAATAAATTTGAGGCATGGTTATGGCAGGAGTATGGTTATCGAGCATGTGCGAATCTGAGAAGAGGAGGTCCCACAGTCAGAACAAGAAATCTGGGTCAAGTTTGTCCACATCAAAGTCAAGTTTTCATTCCAAATCGTTTGGAAACCCGGACCGTATAGCATCCTCAAAATAAAGTTAGAAATTGCTGTACAGTCGTACACATCCACGTTTAATGTAGATGATTATTATTGTGTTTGTTTATAAAAAAAAATTGGTTTGCCAAGTTGTTTTTGATCTTTGAAGTTTGACTTGTGGCTTAGCTAATTTGATTTTTAGCGTGTCTTTTTTTTTCCTTTTTCCCTAGAAAAAATATCTAATTTTCATTGAAAAAAAAGTTACATTGTATATGTTGTTAGGTATGTATGATTTTTAGTCATAGAGTTGTTAAGATGTTGCGTGAGGGATGCACCCTTTCATTGAAAAAAAAGTTACATTGTATATGTTGTTAGGCATGTATGATTTTTAGTCATAGAGTTGTTAAGATGTTGCGTGAGGGATGCACCCTTTTGCCATCTCGATTGTCTGATTCCGATTCACTGATCAATTTTGAACCCAAGGCCTCCTCAGAGAGGAGAACAACCCCGGTTGATCGGCATCATTGGTCTCTGTTTTCAGCTGTAAAACTTAGCTGCTATGGCTGAATCATTCCCGGGTCTCCTCAAGGGAAAACAACCCAAACAAGAATGAGTCAGCTGAAAATTTTTAGAGAGATTGAATTTGAGCATAGGGTGGACGATCCAACACACGGATCTCGTCCATCTTTGTGTCCTCTATCCACCAACTGCCCATATTTTGTTGCAGACATTGCGTTCCCTGTCATATGTATATATGACATAGAGAGATGATGTTAAAATGAGATTTTAAATGCAAGGCTTCTAATAATGGAGATAGACTGTAATTCTGACATCTGCTTGTTCCATTAAACCATTTGACAATATTCACCCGAAGATCTGAATCGGATATGCCCAATTGGGTGAGCCAGCAAAGAATGAGTTCTAAGGCCTGTCAGCTCGACGAAGTTATTAGTTCCGGTCCCTAAACCCATTGAGGTTTTGAGGCATCTATGGGGTTTTAAGTGAATGATCAGTCCGAGCACAGCATTTGTTATCTTGGCTGGAGGCCCCATCGAAATATGCCCACCCATTTAGGCTTTGAGGCATCTATGGGGTTTTAGGTGAATGATCAGCCCCAGCACAGCATTTGTTGTCTTGGCTGGAGGCCCCATCGAAATATGCCCATGAAACCCCTTCCTTGATATTCTCTTATTTTACTAGAAAAAATCACTTATTTTACCATAAATGAAGAAAAATTTAAACATTAAAAATTCCATAGAAAATAAATTAGAGTAAATTTAAAAAAAATATAATTAATTAATTTAACCTCAAATTTATATTAAGTTTTTTAATTTTAATTTCTATAATTAGCATACAAGATCCTTTTTCTTAGAGTAATAAGGAATTTAGTGCTTTCCCTATTAAAATTTACAAATATATACATTCTCTCCCTATCTCTCTGAATCTCTTTGAATTTGAAGGTATACCTTTTTAAAAGAAAGCAAATACTCTTGAGAAATTTTAATAAAGAATATAAATAACATAATCATAAATTCATTTCATTTTTCTTTTAAATTTTTAATTTTTAAATTTTTAATTTATTTTTAATTAACACAAATTTAAATTAATAAATATTTATAATATTGAATAGTTTTATTTTATTTTAAATTCATGTTTATCAAATAAAATTTCACAATTAATTTTTTTAATCATTTTCTTTGAATATTAGTTTATGTATTAAACTTTTTTATATATTAAAAAAATCGAATTAAATTTGTTTTAATATTTTCTCCCCTAATGTAAAACATTTCACTACTTTAAATACCAATATAAATATAAATACAGTATGATAAACTTAAAATTCTAAAACAAGGGATTAATAAAGTTTCCGTTGATGTTATTGTTTGCAGGATCATGGTGCTGATATCTCTACTCTGTTCGATCACAGGTTCAGTTTGGTATAAAGGAAAGTTAAGTCCGTGTGACATATCTCAAATCAAAATTGAACGAAATCTCGAACGTGGTTTTAGGTGCTTACTGGTTTATAGACCGAAGCATATGCATACACAGCAGAGACCTGCCAGTTGCATCTCAAGTATTTAATGGCAGACTACCAGAGAAGTTCCAATGTATACATGATGTACAATATATTTGATATCAGAACGGCTTCAGCTCGTCTTCTTGCAGAACTTTTTTTTAATGACTCAGTGACTACTTCACGCAGTAAATAATGGAAAATGCGACCGACAATCGCTGGAGCTTTGACCATCCTGAGCACGATATTGGATCTATAATTTTGAAGCAAACTACCAGTTACTGGCTTATAGCATAGGCATACAAGGCAGAGATCTACCAGTTGCATCTCAAGTATTTAATGGCAGACTACCAGAGAAGTTCCAATGTATACATGATGCACAATATATTTGATATCAGAACGGCTTCAGCTCGTCTTCTTGCAGAAAAATTCTTAGATGACTTACTTACAACTTCACGCAGTAAATAGTGGAAATTTCGACCGACAGTCGGTGGAGCTTAGGCCATCCTGAGCATGATATTGGATTTATAATTTTGAAGGAAACTTATTTTGATAATTATAAAAGTTTTATTTCACACCTGGATTCCATGGCCTTCTGTAACATTAGAGGAGGAATAAACGAAATACACCCAGAGATGTCACTCAAAGTAGTTGGTGGATTCAATGCAATCATTAATTAATTGAAAAGGGAGCAAGAAGAGGTGTCTTAAAACATACCATTGTTACCTACACGTTAGATTAAAGATGCCTTGAGATAAGTCAGCGATCACTGAATTCCCTAAACAAATATATGCAAATTAAGTACTATATATTTTTAATTATACTTATATGGTTATCAAATAAAAACATGTAATTTTGATCAATTTTCCGGGTCTACTATAGTTGGGACTTTGGAAAAATATACTTATAAGGTTATCAAATAAAAACATGTAATTTTGATCAATTTTCCGGGTGTACGATAGTTGGGACTTTGGTTTTTTGGATTTAGAATATTTTATTTTATTTTATTATTATTATTATTATTTTGGAAAATATAGTTTTTTTAATACATAACTGAATTCAATATTTTGAAAAGTTTATATTTTATTTAGATTATACCTAATTTATAATTCTAATTTATAAATTTAGATAAATATTTACTAAATTTTGAGTAATATTAATAATTTTTTAAATTATGATAAGTGTAAAGTCTATACTATATTTTGTTTATGGAAATTGGAAATTTAATTGATAATTCTATCCATTATCTTTCTATGTTTTTTTTTTGTTATTTGGATCCAATTTCCCTATAATCTTTTGTTTCTTATTAGGATCACGAAATACTTAGATAAGTGATGGTGTCTAAAGAATTCATTGTACTTACTAGTACAAATTAATATGGAGTATTTTGACCTTTAAATAGCTCACACTAGAGATGAATGCCATAGGAAAAACCATGAGTTGTGGTAAATATGGAGCCAAAATTTGCTAGGAATTTAATCTACTTAAGTTTACCCAAACCATCCTAATAGTTCTCCTCTTAAACTTGACTCAAGGAGATTAACTTGGCCCTACTTACTTTCTATTAAATTCCATATAAAAAAGTTACCATCTACGTGGAGAGATAACTAGTTGATGTATCTCTAAGTTATCTAGGACACCTTTTCAAGTACATGGTTCATCAACCATCTCACATTATTCCCCATAAAACTAGGACACCGATACACTTGCCACCCCGTACCTATCCAGGTGGTCCATTCCACAACTTGATGGCTCTATGGGCCAAGGTAACTAGCTGATGTATCTTTGAGTTATCTGGGACACCTTTTCAAGTACATGGTTCATCAACTATCTCACATTCTCCCCCATCAAACTAGGATACCAGTACACCTGCCACCTCATACCTATCCAAGTGGTCCATTCCACGACTTGATGACTCTATGGGCTAGTTCACTACATGTATGCTTGAACAAAGTCTTAAGGGCTTACAATAATGCACGTTCCTGCACAACATGTCTGGGTGCAGAATTGGTCTTACAACATTTTTGGGAAATATACTTGCCTTGGACCAAAACTCTTAAAGTATTCACACGACTCTCATCACATGCTAGCTCGTCCACTAAATATCAAACCATTGCATCTATCTCTATTTTCTCATCTTAACTACATCTCTAGCTTTATTTGATCCATATCTTTGACCTAACCTTCTAACATTGTTTGCACTCATTAAATCCTCATGTTTCTTCGTGAATAAATCCTCATGTTTTTTCATGAATATAGCATTGTACATTCAATGGGCATGATTCTTCTTTATCACAACTCCCACAACCTTACATTCCTCTTGTCTACTACCTTAACCTAGCACAACTAGCTCATTGTTGAGTATCTTTTCTCTACACCTATTTTGTCAAGTAGCTTTTCTCTACACCTATTTTGACAAGTAGGGCATCTAACTCCCCCACTCAATAACAAACCTGAATTTCATTTTAATAACAAATATGCATTTCATTCCAGTAGACAATGACTTGTACAAACACAACCTCGTAGAATTCGTTGTTGATGCACATGCATACTCTCTTCTCAACAACTTCCCCATGGCCTCTAGAACCAGTTTCACTGGTCCTAACACGCTCTCTATCTCGACAGGTTCAACTGAATCACTATAATTTTTAAAAGCATTCTATGTTAACGTCTGTCCAGCCAAGCCCCATACTTGTTATAATGCATTTTCACGATATTTGTTGAAAGACTTTTGTGCTTATCTTTTAAAAATTAGAATTTAATCAACCTTGACATTTATAAGGTTGTCGTTTTTAGTTTACTCAACCTACATCACAAACACCTACAAAGCCTTGTTTTTCACATCAGTCATTGTCGAGAAAAATAATACAAATATTGTAGTTTCCTTGGCTCTTGGACATCCAATTTTCCTTCTGCGACTCCTCGTGTTCACCTCTAAGACAAAGGGTTTCATATACTCTTCTGTTCATATTCTACGTGGATTTCTGGTTGGTGACAGCCCTAGTAATCCCACTTGCATTACCATCGAGCACAAGCTTCCCCTTAGTGGAGTCGAACCCTATTAGAATCCCATTTTTCTTCATCAACCCAACTTCCTCATTTGCATCTAGATCGGTACCATTGTCAACATCTTGTCCCCCATGGTCGAAAGTGGAGGCACAGTTTTGTTGTGCTTGTGCCATTCCATCCACGAACTCCGACATCATGGCAGCCCATTAGCGCTCTTTGTCATCATCCTCGATCCTTCCATGTTTCTTATTGTGCAGAGATTTGCTAAGAGATCTTGAACTCGACCTGTATTTCTTCTTGTTGTCATAAGGAAACCTTGATCTGGACCTGAAGCGCCCATGTTTCGACTTCCCCTCTATAGATTATGACCTGGAATGCCATCCAATTTTTTTTCTTCACAGTCTAGCGAATTCTATCAGAATATCTCTAAGGCTGTCCATCATTTCTTTGTTGACTGATTGGTCTCAGTTGCCTAGTACAAATCTTCTCTCTCGCACCTTGCACTATTTTCTGCACAAATACTTATTTACTGGGTATTATGCACATTGAAAGTCTACACCACCATTTTTCTGGATGTACATAATCCTGATTCCTAACAATTCCTAACTTCTCAATTTACCCAAATTCTCAAGCGTTGAGTAATCAATCATAAAATCTATAACTTTCACAACCCAAGAGAAGTGTTGAGTGATCTTCATATCAATACACAGTGTGACCCACCGGAAACATTGCTATCATCTTTATAAGTGCAAATTTCTATAGCATAGGTTTGCTATCAACATAGTTACTAATTAAATCACTCTATTTTGAAAAGTGGTTATTTCAGAATACAAATTTTTTTAGAATATTTTTGACACTTTAAATTTTCTATTAAGTATGAACATTTTCATCTTGATTTTGAAAAGTGTTGATGCAACAACAACACACTTTTTAGAGCTTATTTTTTACACTTTAAATTGTTTTGTGTAAAGTATGAACATTTTTTTTAAATGTTAGTGATTTTCATCTTCATTTTGAAAAGTGTCTATGCAACATCAACCCTTTTTTAGAGGGCTTATTTTTTACACTTTAAATTTTCTAATGTATTATGTGTGGATATTTTTTTTAATAAAAATGTAAAAAAAAACAAAATTAACTTGTAAAAATAAAAAATATCAAAATATAAATTATGAAAAAGAAAATATTTCAAAAAAAACATAAAATTTAAGGGAAAATAATTTAAAATTAACCAAAAAACGTTTCAAACAAATTTTAGTTTTAAGTCAAAAAAAATCACATAAAAAAAAATTAAATAAAAACCAAATAAATTAAATTAAAAAAAAAAAAAAAAAAAAAAAAATTTTGAAAAAATTTAATTAAAAAAATAGAAAAATCTCGGCAAACCAACTAACCCAGCGGTGGTAGGGACAATTCTGGGAATCGACCCTACCACCCCAAGCCATTTTTTTATTATTCTTTTTTAATATTTTATTTTAATCTGCTAATTTATTATTATTTTTTTATTTTTTTTAATTATCTGGTTTTAGTTTTTTAACTTCTTTTTTTTGTTAAATTATATATATATATATATATATATATATATATATATATATATATATATATATACTTCCCCATTTTTTAATTTTATTTTTTATGTTTTTTATTTTTTATTATTATTATTATTATTATTTTTCAGTATTTGAATTATATATATATATATATATATATATATATATATATATATATATGATTATTTTATTTTATTTTTTTAAGTTTTTTTTATTTTTTATTATTTTTTTTAAATTGTGCTTTTCTTATTGTTTTTATTTTTTCTCAATATTTGAATTTTTGTTAGATCTAAGACTTTTGTGATCCATGATATAGAGAATAGTATTTCAGGTTAATCACATTGTAAGGATTGGGTCGACATTTCTAACCAACTAATGCAGTTCATCCTCAGTACAAGGTGAGAAACTAATCGATGTAATATTTTATCTTTAAATAATTGGAAATTTAAAGTTTTTTTCAGATGTTGGGAAAAATACAGAGAGGAGGGGAGGGGGAGGGGGGATGAATCAGTATTTAAAACTCAATTAAACTTTTTTTTTCTTACTTATATTTCTATACGCGGTTTTACTGAAAGAAATTTCTGTATATACGTGACTGTCATGCAGACAACTAGAGTATATCCAGTAAACTTACTTTTAAGTTAATTCAACATTTGTTTAACTTGAACCAGTGTATTAGTAACTCATTAAGAATTAATAAAACAATAACCATGTTCAGTAAGAACAAAATAAACCATCACACATAAGCAACACACATGAACACCAAGATTTTTAGGTGGAAACCCAATGTGGGAAAAAAACCACCATTGTTGTCATCTCTATCTTATTTTATTATTGAGAAAAAAACTTCTTATATCCTTGTACTGGTGCAGACTCATACCAGCATGCAAACTCCCACTTGTAGAAGGCTACAACCTTCTCTCGTTCTCTAGCACCCACCCGAAGGAAGCTCCAACCCCCTCATCTCATTTACCAAAACCTACCAGAAGGGAGATCCTACCCCCTGATGTCATTTACCAGCTACCACTGAAAGGAAGCTTCGACCCCCTTACTGAAGACTCCAACCCTAAGCACTTCCATGGACCATGTTTCATAAATTCACACTGGATACACCTGCTACAAAACATCGCAACTTGTAGGCCACTTTTCATCAAATTTTCATACTGGACCCATTACCATCATTTGAGCCCAATACCAAATATCAAAACTAAAATTGATCAGTGCAAAAAATCATTCAATCATTGAACCAATTGAATCAACCAATCACTAAACCAACTAAGACCAAATCAATCAACTTGTTCTCAAACAACCAAAGAAGTTAGATCATTGTAACAGGAATATCAATATTGAACCCAAACACTGCATCAACTCACTACACCAACTGAAAAGCCTAATCAATAAAATGTCAGAATATATATGCTACTTTACTTTAGTAAATCTACGTGTATACGCGATTTCATTGAAGCATACCTCTGTATATATCTTAAAACATTGAACCCTAAAACTGAATCGATTTCTTTCTAAAACACACACTGAGTTAAACCACGAACCACTGAATCATTTTGAAATAATCACATAAACATCACATATATTCAATCATATATATAGCTAGTAACATCATCACTCTTTAATCAACGAATTAAACTTCAATCATTACTGTTAAAACCCGATCATCAAGTAAGACTTCATTAACAGACAACAAAAACACAACAAGACTAATTAGACTGATCAAACATCTATTTTAGCAAAACCCTAACTTATATATGCGCTTTCCACAAAGCTTTTTTGCGTGTATACACACTTTTCAGGAATGAAACTCGCATACATATTTGAATAGGTATGCGACTTATGAACATCAAACCAACATATGTACATGTCTTTCAAGTTATAAAACTCACGTACATATCTACAATTATTGACACAAACCTTCGTTGCAAAACAAAACTTCAAACATACTCATATCTTGACATACATAGAATAATCATGCGTCAGACATAACATCACAACTCAAACCAATCCATTATTAATATAGTCATTCATATCTATTGGATATGATCCATCATCAAATTCACAAGTGAAAATGTAGTTTCAGATCAAGAAAATCATTAATAGCTCATTACATGCACACTTTCTTCAGATCTAACTATTCATGAAATATTCATCACTTACACACTCAAACTCTTTTAGCTTCATCTCATTATATAGCTTAGCCCTTACCCAATACCGCAGGTCAAAACCACACTACTCTTGATGGTATTCTTTGACAAGATCAAATATTTGTTGTTGTGCTCAATACCATGGGTCAATACTATGCTAAGGACCCTTGATATTTAGAATACCATGGTGCATAAATTGTACACGACTTTTCTTCTCCATACCTGTGTATCTATGCCACTTTGTTTCATAGAACCCATGTATACTTCTTCAAACTTCATCTTTATCATTCATTTGTCTCTGAAATGATATTCCTTTGTTCAATATTTCTTTCACATCTGTAGACACATCCTGTTGACATATTCATAAAGTAGATTTCCATCAAAATATAACTCATCAAGTAGATTTCCATTAAGGACAACACATTAGTCATAATGCCAACAATCTCCCCCTTTGGACTTGATGTCAACCATTTTGGTGTTTGGTCACCACAACTTATAGATACCTGTGAACACATCTATATATATACCAAGCATTTTCCAAACACCAAGCTTCTGTCCCCCTTTAACATCAAAGGCAAAGGCCTGACCAATGTTGAATGAAGGCTTCTCCCTTTGTTGGTATGAGCATTGTAGATCTGAGCTGAATTGACCATGCTCCCCTTGAGCACATGCTCAATTTTTTGAAGATATACAGAGTAGTACATGACTCTATTACTCAACTAAATGTGACTTTTCCTATCACCAAGGACTCAAACTTACATTAGTCACCCAATCACAGTGGGGTTACATATTTGAATTCATTATCACATCAACCACCCAAAATAGGATTATAAGACTTGACCACAATAGTCCATACATGACTGGATATTACAATTATTATATCATTGGTCTTTACATGACCTTTACATCAAGAGACATATATGAAATATATAACCAAGACAAAAGACCCCTATAGTGAGGTAATAAGACCAACATAGTCTTCAATAACCATCACATACTATATACGATCAACACCATAAGAATATGTTAGTAGCAACATGAAAAACAACATGCACTTTTTCATCATTGATCAAGAACTTCAGCAACATAGAAAAAATCACCATTAATAAGAATCATTATGTACAAAGGAATTCTAAAGAAAACATAATGCCAACAATGCATTATTAGAAGCATAGAAAATTCTCCCCCTAAACCTGTGCCAATTGTTCATTTTCAGATCTGATCATATCATCTCATATATCAATAATGGCATCAAAGTATCTTCATCAATCAGTTATCCATCAAGGCATAAACAACTTATAAAAGCCAAAACCACTTCTATATAGCACCAACAAATTGTAACCAACAATCATCATAACAAGAAAGGAAAATAATAATTGTCTGTAGCATATCAGTCTTTTCTTGAGTCTGTCCCATTGTTTCCTCATCATAGAAATGGATAAGCGATTGCTCAGATCAAAACTTGCGTATATATGCAACTTGTCTTCATAGGATCTACGTACATAAAGTAAAATACTGAAAGTTCACAACTGTAGCTCCCCCTAAGCCTATACTGTGCATACCTATTCACCGTTACTACACCAGATGAACTACTAGTGATATAAGCAACATGAAAAACTATCATGGGAATCATCATCAAGAAAAAACATGTCTTGCTCCCCCTTAGATTATACATCACTGATCTTGAGGACCTGATAATCATCTCTTGCTCTTATGAGATCATGTACCTCACACCACTTCTACAGTCATTGTGAGAAGTAAGCTTCAAGAATTAATGGATTTCAATAGGGACAATATTCCTTACATTTCTGACGGAGGTTCCTTCTTTGTCGAGATCTTCTTGCAATTTCTAATTATGTGCCAAAACTTATCCCATCTCCTGGTTTTGTTCTATATACTTATCCTGCAATCAGTGGCCTTATGCCCAAATGAGTTACAAGAGAAACAATATCCATAAAACCATCCTTTGTTCCTAGGGACTGATCTTGACCTTGATCTAGGAGATTTTCTTACAAATGAGTGATTTGATTCAACCTTGCTTTGCACAACACTATACTGATTTTTTCCATCGCATTGTGTATGATCATACCCAATGCCAACCTTGATCAAAGGAGAGCGTTGTTCATTAATAATATTCTCTAGATACTCAAAATCTTTTACCCATTTGTTGATCTTCTCATAATCTTCCTTTATGATCATATTTATGGATTTTAGTATTTCACACTTATTGTCCCTTTCTTGGAGTTGTTTTCTTATGCTTTATGTTCTTTTATTGGTTGCTTCTAATTCCATTTTTAACCTCTTTATTTCTTCAATCATATTGTTTCCTTTTGATTCCAATTCTTTGTTAACATTCCCGAGTTTATCATTCTCCCTTAGATTTTTCATCAAATCATCTACCTCACAACTATCTGATTCATTAATTGACTGATCTTCAAGATCCATGAGTACTAGATAAGAACTGTTAGAATCAGAGTCTAAATTTTCTTGATCATCTAATTTTCTATGACTTTCTTTGTTAGAGTAAAAGTTTTTTTTATCAAAGAAATTCCTTCTAGAAACATTCTTTCCATTCTCTTTATGATGTTCTCTATAAGGACATTTAGATGCATAATGGCCTACTCTTCCACAAGAAAAACACTTAAGGGGAAGATGACTGGTGAATCTTCCAGTACCCACTTGCAACTTTCTCACGAAGTTTGCTTCTTCTGCATATGACATATAACTTGTGTCTTTGGGTGCTTCCTTTTGTGTCTCTTTATATTCGGCTTTGAAGGCTGCTTCTCTCATGTCTAAAGGACCACCTTTCCTCATATCAAATGCTGTCAATATTCCATGGAGTTGATCAAGTGTGCGGCTTTTCAAATCCTGCATTTATTCAATAGAGGATACTTTGGAATCGAACTTTGGACTTAGTGTTCTCAAAATATTTTTAGCAACAGTAGCATATTTTATTTCATCACCAAGATTTTTCATGGAATTAACAATTTCATCTACTCTAAGAAAAAATGTTGCAATGTGTTGGGCACGGATCCCCAAAGGGAAGTTTTGGGGCTTAAAGCCCAAATTTTGGACAAAAAGTGTAAATCCGATGTAAAGAATCTGCGTTTTGTGGGCGCGGAGCGTGAAGTTGTAAATGAGTCATAAGGTTGTCTGCCCTCAATTTTGTAATGTAATGTCAGCTTTAGAGATCTACCCTTGGTCCACGAACCATGGGATTGTATAAATAGAATGAGGCTCTAAGTAGTAGAAAAAAAAGAAGAAAAAAAGGAAGGAATGATGAAGAATTGAGTCTTTTCTAAAGTGTAGAGGCGAGTCTTTGGGTCGTAGAGAAGGAGAAGGCTTTGCAGCTGAGTGCGCAGAGGCCTAGTAGTCTGCAACTAAGTGCGTGGACCCCTGTAGCTAAGTGCACAGGGCGAGTTGAGTCTATAACTGTTGAAACATTAATAAAGGGAAGTTTTACATCAATTCTATGTATTTATTTCCTGTTTTCTGTATCGAATATATTGGGTATAAATTTCATTTCTGTTGTCTATATGGTGCGAACATCTATAACTGTGTTGATTAAGTAAATGTGAGATAAGGTATCTCTTTACGTGAAGTTAACTAACAATTGTAAGAAGATAAGTAAGATACGTAGGGTAACTTGGGGAAATAACGCAGATCGTTGACCTAACAGCGCGAAATCATCTTAGCCCCTGGTTAGGGCTGTGCGAAAGGCGATCCTAACAGATCGCGAAGGTCTCGCAGGTTAGGATAGTGCGCGAAGCGACCTGCGTGAAGATAAGCACAGTGGGACTAAATCGACCCCTCAAACATCTCTAGGGTGCGGAAACATGGTTCCAGCATCCCCCCATACTACTTCGAGTGAGACTTCAGTCGCGCACTGTGGGCTAATGCCGAAAGGGACAGTAGTGTAGGGATTTGTTTGGCTAATTAAATTCGAACCTGGGTCAGGCCCCTTCAAGCCAACACAATGCCTTCATCACTGTGCATTTTCAGTGTCTCATACTGTATTCTAAATGTTTGGAGTTAACAATGTAAACTTTGAAATAGGAACTGATACAATTACCCATATTTTTGAGGTAGCAAAAAAATCAATAGATTTTGAAAAGTGATTATTCATAATACATACATATATATATTTTTAGCATAGTTTTGGGCACTTTGTACATTATTTTTAAAATGTTAATGATTTTTAGGCTGATTCTAAAAAGTGTTGATGCAGCGTCAATTCCTTTTTTTAGAAGACTTATTTTTTGACTTCAAATTTTCTAATGTTTTAAAAGTGAATAATTATTTTCTAAATTTAACAATTTTTGAATTATTCCTCTTCTTCATATTTTTTTGTAGTGAGATCTTTATTTTTTTCATAGTTAAAAAGAAAGGTCAATATTTTAAAGTTTCGATCTTCTATATATATTTATATATCATTAATTAATTTTTCAATGCACATCAAATAATTGTCTCTAAAAGACAATAATTTTTAACAATTGCATAAAAATACACATTTTGAACATAAATATAATAAAAAAAGTACACATTTTAAGACTTTTTTGCTAAAAATGACATGTCAAGATCACAATTTTTATAGGAAAAATTTAACAAAAAATGGTTAAATAATAGTTTTTTTTTATGAATTTCATGTAAAAAAAAAATAATAATCACATTTTTTTCCAAAAAATAATGATTCACATAAAAATTAAAGCGAAAAATCACATAATATAAATACTGAACATATAACAACATTAATTGAATATTTATTCTTCTCATAAAATGTCAAAGTCAAAGCATTACAAGTATAACTAATTAATAATTACAAAAAATGAGCTTGATTTCCAAGCATTACTTAAATTTAATTAATAATCACGTAATCCATACTCTTCATCTTCTAGAGTTTCATCATTGCCTTCTTCCATAATATTTTCTGATTCAGTTTGTTCATTTTCCTCTTCTGGTGGATCAATTCTATCCAACATGATGTCTTACTTATGAAGCTAGAATTGAATTTTATGCAAGTCTTTCTTATAGCTCGACATACCTTGGAGTGTCACTGCCATTCCTACAGAAATTTGTTCCATTTCTTTGCCTAATAGACTCTTCATCAACCAATAGAGGTATAGGGTCTATTTGAACTGTGTAATTCTTCCTCTCGTGTTCCCCAGGTTAGGGACTAAGGTCATCCAGTTGTCCATATCCTCCTCTGTCTCACTAGTATGTTTTATTTCCTCCTCCCACTCTTCTAGCAATTTTTGGATTCCTTCATCAGTCCCTCATGGTAAGACTCAACCACTTCGGTGATAAGGTATTCTACTAAATTTCTACCCCTGTGAGGCTCTGATGTTCTTAGCTCTTTATCCTTCCTAGGGGCTTGACCACGCGTTCCTGATCCTTGTCCTCTCACAGGCCAAGCCATATCCAAGTTTCCTAATACCTGTTGACAACAACGGTTTGTTAATCTAAAACAAATCACTGTAATTTGGTTCCTTTCCTGTGTTGTATTGTTGGCACGGTGAGCCACACCATGCTTCTCCTCACCACTACACTATCAAAATTTGAGCTAGGATGGTCGGGAGACCAGACCCCACATTGGGACTTACTGCAGCCTCCTGCTGTCACTCCCCTTCTCCATACCCATCACCTTCTAGTCACAGTTGGGTAATCCCCCTCTTTCCTAAACCAAGCACGCAAGACCATCCTTATCCTAAGATAATTCCAGGCAAAAATTGGGAACCCTTCCCCCTCTGCCCAGGAAGTGATAGCGTTGCCACTCACTTTCGCACAATTAGCTTTCCAATATCGGTCCCTAACTTTTCCATAGTCCCGAAGGGAATTCCCGTTAACCCGACACTTGATTTGGCTGCGACTATAAGGTGTGCTTCCCATCCACCCTGTCGACTACTCCCTCCTTCCCCCATATTCCATCTCATTTCCCTCACTCATTTTCCTGCTATGGTCAGCCCCACACCAGACGCAGATTATGGAACCCAGGTTCTCCAAGCCAGACAACATAAGATCATCCCAACAACAGCCATAGGAAATACCCGGCTAGTGTGAGATATAAACGCAAAACGAGGCAATTGCCACCAATTTCCTTCCCCATTTCCACCAACAATTCTCAACCCCCCAAGTAATCTTCCTACTTACCCCCTCTCCCACCAGCAAAAACCCAACCAAGATATCATTGCAACGAAGGAGCAAGGCCAAAAAACATACCCGATTTTAGTTGCAGGTCATCTACGAGCTTGGGGTCACAAGAGCTGTTGCCTTCCCGTTCCTCTCCAACACATCCTTCTTCCACATGCAAATACTCTATCGATGCTCTCTTGCTTTTTGTGCTTACCTTTACACCTTACCTCTCCTCCTGCCCTACCACCTTTCCCAACACCCTTGCTTGCACTCATTCCAAGGGTCGCCACACCCATCGCCTTGACCACGTGGGGGGTGGTAGTACCTTTCTCAGAGGTACTATCATTAATATGACCAAGCTTTCCCAACCGCCGTCCTACACCCCAATAAGGGTCATTAAGATTGACATTATTATTATTATATGATTGAATATATTATTAATAGTTGACCATGATTATAGTCAACTTATATTTACCATAGTTAAACAATACTCAACCTTGTTCACTCGTACATCCTCAGTCTATGTAAGTAGCCCATATTGAATTATAGTCAACCATGGTTGACCAAAGTCAACATTGGTGGTAAATTTTAAAAATGTTTAATAATAATAATAATATTAATAAACTTAACAACAACAACAATGTTATTGTTGGCTATATTATTATTATTATATGATTGAATATATTATTATTTTTTTACCATGATTAAACTTCATGAACCCTATAATAATAATATTATAGGGTTGACCAATCTTATTCAGAAGCCCTAATAATAATAATATTAGGGTTTGTTATTAAGGTTTAATATTTAATAATAATATTAGGGTTTTTGAATAAGGTTTAATATTTAATAATGTTTAATACTAATTATAGTAATATTAATAAGGTTGAAAACTAATAATAATAATAATATTAATATTAATAACAATATTAATATTAAGGTTAACTTTATTATTATTATTATTATTATTATTATTATTATTATTATTATTATTGAATATATTACAAATAGTTTTCCATGATGTAACTTAGTCAACCTTATGTTTACCATAGTCAATAATAGTCAACCTTGTTCATTCATGGTCATCCTTAATCAACTTAACTCAACCATATTCAATTGTTGTGAACCATGTTTGGCCAAAGTCAACCAAGGCTAACCATAGTCAACCAAGGTCAAAATTGGTTAGTCATAGTCAAGATATAAAAATAATAATATAGTCAACCATCATTTACTATTTCTCCCCATGCACACCAGTGCACAACTACATTAGTGAATGTGGTTGATATACATTGATCAACTCATTTTCCACCTTTTATATGTTAATTAGCACTTGAAAGTGAGGTTGATCATCATATATCAACCACATTCACTAATGTAGTTGTGCTAGTATATCATTTAGAGGGACACTGGCACATAACAGGGATATCCTCATGATGTCCTTTGGATTTTTAATAATAACATGATCAATAATCCATAGCATCGTGGTTATTCATTTTTCTCCCATAACCATTCTAATATTTTTCTTCATGTTAGGACTATATGGAATCTTTTCAATGGGTTCTTTAACATCAAGTGTGTCCCTTGTTTTTAGGTGTGCAAAATGCTAACTCATTTTTCCTTTAGAGTATATCTTGATTAGAAAATTAAAATATCCCTTTGATAATTAGTACTAGATTCACCAATAATAGATTTCTTCTTGCCTCTTTGTAGTATGAAATAGATACCTATTATTGGTGATAAAGAGGAAGTCCATCACTTTTCCTTCACGAGTTGTCAAAACCTTCACTTTCTGAACAACAAGTTCTAGCTCCCACAGTACCTAAGACACGTCATTTATAACACCTGATCGAATCTAAGGAACAAATATGTAAGATATATACATTCTTAGGCCTCAATTTTGGTACGTTCATAAAGAAAATGTGAGCCAGTTTTGGGAGACAAACTAACGTAAGATTCCTCCCGGGGATGTATCAATTGGAGCAATCTAGTGTGAAAAAGCACCCAAAGTATTAAATAGCACCATTTCCCATTGATCGACAAATCTTTGATAAGAGTCCTAATGATTTGCTAAAGATACATTCTTTTGGGGACTTTCACATTTTAATGAATGGGTCTGCCTATCCATTATTGCATTTTCAGTTTGCATGGATGCATTTTCTTTTAATATTTGGTTTCCCTCAACTGAAAGTATTTTCCAAGTGAAGCCTCAGAATCTTTAGAAATTAAATGTGCATATTTTCTAGAATTTCTCTGTACTGGGTTTTCAACCCTTTGCACATGTTCCATTAACCCTTGTAGCAAACAAAAAGTAAATGAATGATTCTTCCACCTACAAAATTCTAGTAAGGTAATGATCCCATCTTCATCTGGGTAAGTTTCAATGAAGATATTAATAAACAAACTATGCTTGAAGATTTCTTCTTTTGCATCCTTTTGTAAAGGAAATGGTTGTCCTTGTAGTTTGTTTGGAATTCGAAGAACCATCATATGCTAACCACATTTTTCAATGCAAATTTATCCCAGCTACACAAAATAAAAGATACACTTAGTGCAAACATGAGAGATCCTCCTTGACATCTTATAGATTAAGCTTTATGGAAAATCCATATATATATATATATATATATATGAAACAAATGGTCTCGCCATTCGGCCCAAATCGAGCATATTCTATAACAACCTTGAAGTACTTATGAAGATAACATTTTGGTGTTGTACAATTCTTAAGAAGTACAAGAAAAATATCAATCAGATCATCTACATAGAAATAATATATTTTAAGGGTAGTAGAATATCCAGGTGATGATAAAATTTCACAATATATTGTAGAGCCTGTACAAGGAGAGTGGAAAACACCTATTGAATCTCATCAATGGGGAATTTTAAAAGATACTTTAATATCCAATTTTTGTTGTTTCACAAATGCATAAATAAAACTCTAACAAGGAATAGGATTGTGTTAAAAAATTCTACAGAAAAGAACCTTCCAAATAGGCAAATCATCCCATAGATTCTGATGTCTGTGCAGACGTACTTTAAATAAAATTTTAGTTTCAAAAATTATATTTAAATTTAAAAGCTCATATTTAACAACATTATTCAATACAACACTTGTTCTTCTGGCATTTTCTCTCTCCATATTGAAGGGATATAGTACAAAAGCTTCATAAATCTAAATAAATTACGCCCACTAGATTTGAAATTGAGATAATCAATGGAGGAAGAAAGGATCTTGTAATGTTTTTATTCTTTTTTCTTTATTTTTTTTTCCTTTTAATATTCTCTACTTTTGATGAGACGATTGCTTATTACATATGGTTGGGCATAATACACAATGAAGAGAATGACTATTGGGGATTAAACGAAAGGTTGTAAATAGTTGGGATAAAAAAAAGCACACTCATGCAAAATATGAGAAAGAGTTGGATCCCAATGCTTGCTAATGATGCATACCAATGTATTGAGGGAATGATAGGAGATGACAGCTAAAATAGATTCGAAAAATAAAAGAGAGAGAAAAATGAAAGAGGAGTTTGGAGATGTCAAGATTACAACAGTTTTTTTATTATTATTCTTAATTTTTCAGCAAATTAAAAAGTTTCAAGCTAGTTTTCATCTCAATTTTTACTTGTATGTTGAATTTTCTAGGTTGTTGAGAAGTGTAGCAAGAAAGGCTCAATTTGGCTTAGGCTTGTTCAAATTTATAAAATTCAAAAATTCCACATTAGAAGAAAAATTAGAGGCATTTAACTGAGGTTACATGGCTCGCATCACTCAGTTAACTCAGTAAATTCGATTTTGAGGGCTTAGAGTTCAATTATGCATGTGTGATTGCTAATTTGTAGCAATCCAGTTCAGTTATTTCCAGATGTATTCAAATTTACTAGTTCTAATTGTTGAGAGAACTAGTTGGAGGTTAGTTGTGTAGTGGGAAAACAGTCTAACTCAATGAATCCAATTAACTGATCGATCAACCAAAAATGGCTAGTGCATGCAAAGAATTCAAGTTTCCCAGTTGTGGTGTAGATTCCAAGGAAGTGTAACAACAATTGTAGACTAGTCGGGAGTGCACATGTGTTGTATGCAGTCGGAGATCCAACCTTGGGAATTGCGCAATCAATTGGAGGAAAATTCATAAAAAATATGGGCCTAATTCCTCAGGATTTGTACAAGGAAATAGGGGCTCAAGAAGAGGCATAAATTGACTAAGTCTGGGTCAAATCTTCTCATTGAGGATAGAGAAATTTTATTCACTTGTAGGTTGAGGTCAGAGCGAGAAAGAAATTGTAATACATTCTCTATTAATATGATTAATGAAAGTAGGCTTAAGGGGTTTTTACCTGCTTGTTTCCCCTAGACACATCTATGTACTTGTAGTTTCACTTGTTGCATGTCTATAAATGTTGTTCTAAATTGTGAATTAATTTCCATGGAGTAGTAGACTAGAATTGTGCCTCTTGATTTAGATTAGATATCCTGAGAAATTTCAATTCTATCACCATTTTTCTACATGGTATTAGAGCAGGATTCACTTTAGAACAAGAATTTTGAAGTTGTTCTTCAGGAGGTTCGAATTTGCAGCTTCAGTGTAGCAAGATTTCCTCAGAGTTGGGACAATGGACTTCAATGGTCTGAGATTAGAGTATACCTTGGATGGAAAATCAGATTTCATTGCCTCAAAGGATCATATGGAGGAAGAACTTGATGGCAATGGATTTTTAGATTATGTCAAGACAAACATTCGAAAACTGGGATCAGCTAATGCCCAAAACCTATCCCAATGGAAGAAATATGTAGCCAAGGAAAGGAGAATAATTATGGAGGGAGCGAGAGACCATGTGGTATTGAGTATCCATGGGAAAGAAACTCCTTTCCCAATGTGGAAGACACTGAATAAGCTATTTGAGTATAGCAATGGCCATAAAAAAATGGCCCTAAAAGGAAAACTTCAAAACATTAAGATGCAAAAAAATGATACTATTCTGCAATATGTCACTAGATTTACACAAGTTTGGGATGAGATTGGAGGGGTTGGTGTGAATGTTGTAGAAGATGACTTGGTGAGCCTAACTCTTTTAGGCCTTCCAAATCTTGGCACAACTACCAGGACTCTATTAATAGAAGGGAAAAATTACCGAATTGGGAATGCTTATTGTCTGATTTGGTACAAGAAGAAATCAAGCGAAATACCAAAGATGGAGGTTCATCCAAGGGAGAGGATGAAGAAAAATTTTCATTGGATGGAAGGGAAAGAAGGGAAAATGGAAGAAATATCAAATCTCAAAGAAGGTTTTGTTTATAGAGGTCATACATAGACTGGCTATGAACACTTTATACTTCGTTTATGCAAAATAAAGAGTTGATATTGTATACCTACAAATAAAACAAACATCAACACATATAAAAATAACAATGATACAAACAACACACAACACGACATATAACAATATAAAATTGAGTGTAAGAGCAAGGTATTACCATTCATACACAGGAAATTAACAAATTATATAATACATGGTGGACATAGTTGGGTTGGTGGGCCCTCCCAACCAGCTACAACACCTATTGCAAATATCTACACCATGTGAAAGTTATACAAAGAATATACTCAGTATAACATAAGCACGCTACATATCATTAACTTTCCCCAATAGATTACATGTTAGTAGAGTATAAACAATCCCTGATGATTTGATCCATCAAAATAGAGTTGCAATAATGGTATTATAGATTGATCTCTCCTCCTTTCAAACTTCTTTCTACCCATACATTTATACAAAAGAGGAAGGAAGAGAATTGGAATAATTTTCCCCAAATATAGACTATTAAACATGGATAGATTTACAAAATGTTGTCTCCTTTTGTTTTTTGTAGATATTGAATGGAGAGAAAACCAAGATCTGACTACATGTGATTCATCTATCATAGAACCATCTAAGAATAGCTTGATTTTTCTTCTTTTGTTGATTGGTCTCTCTCTTTGGGATGCATTTACAAATGACCAAAACAAGAAAGTTCCCTCCGAAAAAAATGTGTGTGTATCCTAATGCACACATGTTTTGGAGAATTCACTCATGTTTCACCTAATTTTGAATTCTCTTAACAAAACCCATATCGTGGATTTTCTAGATTCTTCTTCATTGCTCAAGAAATCACGCTTGAAATTCATTAGTAGATTCTTCCTAGAACAAGTTTACTAAGCTATAAATTGTGAGATGGAGGCTTCTGTAGTCAACTTGGGAATGAATTAAACAACACAAATCCATTTCAACTTCCATAGGAGAAATATCCATGTTGCATAATTTCCGCCAGAAATACGTAAATATGCTAGCCCTAAATGTCGGTTATAAGAACTACGTAGGAGTTACAATAACAAAGCTAGAGAAAACCATCATTAATAAAACCAACCATAATCCTCTCTAATTCTTGAAGAATAAAGGAGAATAAATATAATTAACTATTCTAACATTTGTAAGATTGTTGTATTATATTCATGAGAAAATGCATTAAGAAGGGTAATGGACAAGAAAATGAGAGAGACAAAATGACTGAAAATGGGTGTTTTTGTGAAAAATATGACAAGTTGGTAACTTGAAATTGAATTTCTTTGAAATTAAAATAAAAGATTATATTGTGTGTTAAAAACTCAAGTCATTTTATTGGAATCAAAATATGTGTTGCGTCACTTGACATCTCACATATAAGTGAATCACTGCAATTTTCTTCTGATTATCGATGCATTTATGAATATGCAATGAAACTAACATTGTTGCTTTGGTACATCAAAAGCACATCCTTGAATCCAGCTAATAAAAAATATTCCCATTCTCTGTTGACATGCTCTATGAAACTTGGAGGGAGCATTGGTGGCACCAATAAATTGTAACCTAGGAGTGCATTAATACGTTGTAAGTTCATCATTGAAAGTGTACTTGTAAATATATAAATTTATTCCTTTTGACAGTGCAGTTATGGATATAAGAAAGCACCATTATGTTCTCTTGAATATCGTAATTGCATCATTTTTTTTGTTAGGTAATGTGAGTCATGGGATGGCTGGCATGCCTAACCTATGGATTGATTAACCATGACCCAAGGGAAACCAAGTTGTCAAAATTACTCAGGGATCACACCCAGCTTGGGCCACACTAGCCCTTAGCATGGATAGATTTTTTCCCATGGGGTTTCGAAATGGTGACATTTTCACCACAAAATTCCTTAAAAAAGACCCTATCACTGTCTAATGTATGCCACATGGGCTATCATAAGTGCATCATTAATCTTAAGCTGGAAATAAAAAATTCCCATTTTTTTATGGATTTAGGAATGCATAGATTCATCATTGTTGGGGTGTCACGGGATATAAGAAGCACAATAACTATGTTGTTTCCCTTATAGAAGTGATGTACCATTTAGCACTAATAAAAATATAAAAAATTTACCACTTTCCTAATGAATTAAGTTCTTAGTAAGAGCTTGCTTATAGTACATTCATGGTTACTTTACATTATAATTGTTGTGTCCCTTTTTTAAGGTGCACTAATGTAATCTTCTTGATTGCACGTGCATTTGAGAAAGAGACTACATTATAGCACACACCACACACACATGAATACTCAAGATAGTTGCGTGGAAAGGATATCCAACCAAGCCTTATTCATTTTTTAAGAGTATTTGACATGCAATCAAGCGAATGGTTGGAATAATTGTATCTGTTACAACGAATCACTCTTTATATTATTTATATGATTTATTAGATATATATGTTATGTTCCCTTTATCACATGCTTTATTCATGCATCCACTTTCTCTTAATATAATTATAATGTGATCACATACATAGGCCTAAGAGGCCCTCCAACATCTTCCTCAACCTCAAAGTATTACTTCAACCCAAAGAAATTATGTATAAATATCTTTATTCGTTGACTTTTATCCACTATCTTCACTATGCATCAAACATGCATACCAATTTTCTTGGATAAATTAACTGCATCAACCACCATATATAGGAAGATACAAATGTGCAAGGTTCTACCACGATGTGTTACTTTTTATCCTCTAGCTTAAATATACTAAGTACATGTATAATTAATGAGTCTTCATTTCAAGTCACCTTCTCGCCTGGAACAATATTTCAATGTGAGGGGCTTACCGTTCACTCTCCTCACCTACCATTTATTTTTCTTCTCGCCTCTGAGGTCAAAACTCAAGGAGTTCCTCTATAGCTCTTATACCAAGGGGCTCATTCAATTTAGTTTTTCTTGTTCTTCATCTTGTCATTTAAGCTCTTTGTGTGTGTCATTTTATGTCTATTTATTGAGTGCCCTCTTCTCTTTTTATTGTAGTAGAATCTCAAAATCAATAGCCTGTGCAAGTGCTCCAATCAAATGCCACAAAATTTCATGAAGAATGGCAATTTTCAATGCTTTATGTTGTTCACTATGTGGTCCCTTTTTTATCCATATGCTTGATTGGAATTCTCTTCATGCTTAATATGTAATGGAGTCTCTATCCTCTCTAGAAATTCCGTTGATCAAATTTATCTCATTGTATGCTTTACCAATAATCTTCAAACTTTGTCACTCTCAAATCTCCAATCGGTTTGTAGCAATTATTTTGTTAGGTCCCTATAATACTAGTGTAGGTCACTTACTGTTATTGTTAGTGTAGCCCCCTATTGTTATTTTTGTGCGCATGTAGCCCCCATATTGTTATTTTTGTGCCCTATTGAAGTTCACTATTGTTATTGTCGTGCCCTTACATTATTATTGTTATGTAGGCTCTGATTGTACTATGAACCCTTAGACTCGTATATATACCAAGGAGGTCTTATCATTTGTATCATCCAAGAATTGTTCATTTATGTAATTTAAAGGAGGTTTCCCCCTCAAAGAAGATAGTTTTTAAGTCGTTGATCTATCTTTTCTATTAGCTCGCTGAATAAAATCTGGTATAAAGCTTTGCATTCTAGGGTTTCACTTCTTGAAACAGGTCATCTTGGAATTTGTGATAGAAAACTCAGATTTCATTTCCTGGAAGAATCATATGGAGGAAGTGCTTGATGGCAATGGATTTTTAGATTATGTCAAGATAGACATTCCAAAACTGGGATCAACTAATTCCCAGAGCCTATCCCAATGGAAGAACGATGTAGCCAAGGCAAGGAAAATAACTATGGAGGGAGTGAGAGACCGTGTGGTCTCGAGTATCCATGGGAAACAAACTCCTTTCCTAATGTGGAAGACATTGACTAAGCTATTCAAGTATAGTAGTGACCATAAAACAATGGCCCTGAAAGAGAAACTTCAAAACATTAAGATGTAAAGAATGATACTATTCTGCAATATCTCACCAAATTTACACAAGTTTGGGATGAGCTTGGAGGGGTTGGTATGAATTTTGTAGAAGATGAATTGGTGAGCCTAAATCTTTTAGGCCTTCCAAATAATCGTACAACTACCAGGACTCTATGAATGGAAGGGAAAATTTACTGAATTGGGAATGCTTATGGTCTGATTTGGTACAAGAAGAAATCAGGAGAAATACCAGAGATGGAGGTTCATCCAAGGGAGAGGATGAAGAGATTTTTTCATTGTTTGGGAAGGGAAAGAAGGGAAAATTCAAGAAATCTCAAACCAAACGAGATTCCAACCAAGGGGCCAAGAAGAAGGTCTTTTCCAAAATAAATTTCTTCAATTGTCATGAATTCAGGCACTATGCTAAAAGTATCCACACAAAAAATCTAGCAAGAAGAACTTAGGAGGAGCATAAGGTGAAGCATTGGCTTCAAATTTGAGTTAGACTTCACCCTAATAGCATGCATGGCCAACACTATTATGGGGAGTGTGTGGTACCTTTATTTTGATGCCTCCTTCCACATGAAATGGTGTAAAGTGTTTTTCAATGACCTGGAGGAGAAAGATCTCTAGATTCATATTAAATTTGGGGACAACGGAAGGTAAAGTGCTACGGGGATTAGTATAGTAACCTTTAAGAGGAATTTTGGCTCCAA
The DNA here is from genome assembly GCA_031772625.1 of Pinus tabuliformis. Taxonomy (NCBI): domain Eukaryota; kingdom Viridiplantae; phylum Streptophyta; class Pinopsida; order Pinales; family Pinaceae; genus Pinus; species Pinus tabuliformis. Next base: position 1,244,741,209 of record CM062819.1, read on the forward strand.
TATTTTCCTCAAATATGTTCTATTTTTATTAGGCCTAAATAATAACCTCATCTCTATGGTAGTTTTGGAAGACCGTGGCTATGATGTAATCTTCCATAAAGTGAAATATTTCAGAGATACATAGCTACCATGCAAGTGAAGCAAATAGGTGTTTGAATCAAGAAACTATAAACACTTAAGGTGGAATAATTTGTGGTCTTGAGGAGCACGAAAGAGGTTATAAATGTGATGGTTGAGAGAGAGCAGGATAAACCTATCAAAGTGGAGCCTCAACAAGTTGGCAATTGGGATAACTAGCAGGATGATGATGATGATGACCAGTCAGAGACCTCTAGTATAAGGAGAGCTCAATCCAAGTGGGAAGAGGGAGAGATTGCATATATACCTCTAGGAGTGAGGTAGAGTGATGTATATCCTTAATCCTAGAGTTGTGGAAATTTGGGCAGGGTCCATTGAGGCATTTCCCTTATGGATCATTACCTTGCTATAGGGGACCATAGTATATAGTAGCAGGAGGATCAATGTCCGTCAAATACTGACGAGTGCATAAGAGTGTTGACAGCAGACCAGGAGGGTCAGTAGCAAAGTCAACAACAACACGGTTTTCCAATTGATAGTTGCAGACACAATAGATTCAGTTTTTTTTGGATGCTTCTCATTTGCAGTTGTTGCAATGCAAAAACAACGAGAGGTCATGCTACAATAAATTCCACAGGTGCAAGATATGGTTTCTTGATAATCCATTTCTTTCTAATAGAGAGTCTTGATAAGTGTAGCAAGAAAGGCTCAATTTGTCTTAGCCTTAGTCAAATTGAGAAAATTCAAAATTTCCAAATCAACAAACAACTTGGAGGAAGTTAACTGAGGTGAAGTGGACCTTATCACTCAGTTAGCTCAACAAATTTGATTTATAGGGCTTGGAGTTCAATTATGCATGTGTGATTGCTAATTTGTAGCAATCCAGGTGAATTATTTCCAATTGTATTCAATTAAACTAGTTCTAATTTTTTATAGAACTAGTTGGAGGTCAGTTGTGCAGCGGGACAAAAATCTAACTTAGTGATCATCCAGTTAACTAATCAATCAACCAGAAATAGCTAGTGCTTGCAAAGAATTGAAGTTCCTTGACCATGGTGGAGATTCCAAGGAAGCGTAACATCATTTGTAGACTAGTCTCAAGTGTACAAGTGTTGCATGCAGTCAGAGATCCAAACTTGGGAATTGCACAATCAATTGGATGAAAATTCCTGAAAAATAAGGGCCTAATTCCTCAATATTTGCGCAATGAAATAGGGGCTCAAGAAGAGGTATAAATTGACTAAGTCTGGGTCAGATCTTCTCATTGAGAAAAGAGAAAGGTTATTCACTTGTAGGTTTACATTCTCTATTCATTTGATTAATGCAAGTAGGCTTAAGGCGTTTTTACTATTTGGTTTCACATAGATACATCTGTGTAATTATGTTTTTTCCTGTTGCATGTCTATGAATGTTGTTCTACATTGTGAATTAATTTATTCATAGTAGTAAAGTATAATTGTGTCTCTTGATTTAGATTAAATTTCTTGAGAAGTTGCAATTCTATCACCATATTTCTACATAGGCATGATCAAAAAATGAATTTGAACTTGAGTCTAATGTGTTATTGAGTTGATCCAGAACATAGGTTGATACCAATGCAAATACATTTTGACTGCTATGTTAAGAGGCCAATGTTGATGATTGTTCATTTTTTGAGGTTGACCATTGTGTTCAATTTGGGACCAATAATGATGAACTCTAGTGATGAATTGCTATTAATATGGAAAATATAAACATGCACACTAATTTTTCTCCTATGATGGTTGTTACAAGATTGCATGGTGGTTAAAATAAACTTGTACATGCATGAACATGGTTGTTGAGGCTTCTGAAAGGATGAAAGCTAAACTTGTTATTCCCCTAGTTTTCCAATAAACAATATACCCTTCTTATGTGTAACTAAAATTATAAAACTATTTTTGAGTTGTTCGCAAAATATTCATCGAAACCTAAGTCCATGGTACAAATCTCTCCATGTCAATGAATGTGTTGGAGTTGAGCATGGAAAGAGATAATTGGATTATTTGTATTGATGTATATCATTAACCAATGCGAGATGGATCACCATTGATGTTAATGAGTGTCAAGGTATTGTAGTATATCCTTCTAGGTAGAAATGAAGGTGTTGAATTTGAGTCATTTCCAAGAGATGACAATCGGGTGAGTTGTATTCCCACTGTCATTAGTGAGAAGACCTTCTCTTGATGCGTGCAAGCCTCAAGGTGCTAAAACAAGTCTCTAATCGTGAACCTAGATAATGTGCTGAAGTCAATGGGTCAATACCCATTAGAAGGAGGCGTTAATGCATTCCACATCAACTAAAATGAAGATATAAAAAAATTGAAGCATTTTTGGAAGACCAAAAAGAGGATGTAGAGATTATTGAGAACATTTCCAACTACTAATATGTTTTTCAAGCAATGTCTATATCTAACTATGCTAGTACCTTGGTTTTCACAATTAGACTTATTTTCATCTTTAATATTTTATTTATTTATTTATCTAGACTATCCTAATTTACTTGAAAAGGAAACATCTTCTCCTATGTAGGAATGTTTCCATGAAACCATGTGTGCAACAAAACAACAAATGTTCTCATATTCAAATTTGGAAGATATGATTTGATTAATACCAAGATATGACTAATTACCTATGATAATTGATATGCTGCTAGGATATTTTGAATGATGGAGGAAAGTTGTGTGTTATTAATCGTTTGGAACCAAGCTTAAATGTGATCTATTCTGTAGTTCTCTGAATCATTAGCAACTGTTGGCATGACCTCATTTTTCACACCATGAATATCTTCCAAGAATCATGGATTTCTCTCTTGAATACATTAAATAATATGATGGTAGGTGGGCAAGGAATTCCTCAATCTCATGTTCCAGTATATTCTCTTCGTCTATTTATTCCCATGACTTTTTGTTTTTCTATACAGATTGGAAAGGATCATCAAAGAAAGATTCTAGTTCTTCATCTTGGTGTGGCTCATGAGCTTCGAGATTTTCTCCTTAGATACTACTCATGAATTCCTTGTTCTTCTCCTAATCCTTGAGATGCAATTATATTCCTTATTGCTATTAGGATTTGCTCCTTTTAAGATGCAGATATGCTTTCAATTTTTGCTAGTATTCGAGAAACTTCTTGGAGTAGCATTTCCTATCAAGTTATTTGGCATCCTTGTTCTACTATATCATAGATATTTTCAACACACGGATTAGCATATGGGGGGAATAATATAAATTTTTAAAATGCAATAAATTAAATTTGTTGGAACACTACCTAATTGCAAAAAGTAAAACTATCAAATCTCCAATATCTTTTAGTACCACAAAAAATGTCAGTTGATTTAATTAAATATTTGACATTAAATTTTCAACTATGAGTTTGTAAAATTAGAGATGCTACAAAATGTGTGTGGATTTCAAGGCATTAATAGTCTTCCTAACATATTTATATAGAATGGAAATAAAATTGAGCAACACACAATCCAAGGTTCCAATGGCTTATATACTAGACAACAAGCTTAAGGAATATTTATATATAGACTTCATGAGATCTCTTGGGTCATTATGTCATATCTCATTGTGGAAACTCTAACCCTATATTTAGCAAGACCTAACCCATAATAGAAACTATCTTAGAACACTTGTGTGGGATATAAAGCCATAGGGAAAGCATCCTCTCGACAGTAAGCTTAAGGAATATTTTTTTAAAGATTTCACGTGACGATATTATTTCATAGTATATATGTCACATTCATATATATAAATAAATAAATAAAACTTAAACTCTATCTTAGGAGGATTTGGTTCACTATGGAAGTTATAGTCCTAAGATTCACACCAAATTAAGCAAGGAAAATGAAAGGATTCTAAATATAGTGATTTTACTAGGGTTTCTAATGATGTCCTTAATTAACATGATATTTCTTTGTCACACTTATTGTGGCAAACAACCATTGTACAACTAGGAGGGAAGAAAAGCCTAACATTTCCCTCAGTAGACACTCTTTACATTGCACTTTGAAATTAAATCCTATGTAACTCAAAGTAACAACAAATTGTGCAAGGAAATTAAACCTCTCTATCCATGCATGGGTAAAAGAGAGGCCTAGCTAAGGTTTTGATTATAGAGGTCATACATAGACTGGATATGAACACTTTATACTTTGTTTAAGCAAAATAAAGATTTGATATTGTATACCTATACACAAAACAAACATCAACACATATAAAAATAACAATGATATAAGCAACACACAACACGACATATAACTATATAAAATAGATTGTAGGAGCAAGGTATTACCATGCATGAATAGGAAATTAACAAATTATATAATACATGATGGGCGTAGTTGGGTTGGTGGGCCCTCCCAACCAACTACAACACCTATTGAAAATATCTACACCATGTGAAAGTTATACAAAGAATATACTCGGGATAACTCAAGCACGTTACATATCATTAACTTCCCCAATAGATTACATGTTATTATAGTATAAACAATCCCCAATGATTTGATCCATCAAAATAGAGTCGCAATAATGGTATTATAAATTGATCTTTCCTCTTCTCAACCTTCTTTCTACCTCTACATTTATACAAAAGAGGAAGGAAGTGAATTGGAATAACTTCCCCCTAACATAGACTATTAAACATGGATAGATTTACAAAATGTTATCTCTTTGTGTTTTTGGTAGATATTTGATGGAGAAAACACCAAGATCTAATTACATTTGATTCATTTTTCATAGAACCATTTGAGAATAGCTTGATTTTTCTTCTTTTTTTGATTGGTCTCTCTCTTTGGGACGCATTTACAAATGACCACAACAAGTAATTTCCCTTCAAAACAAATATGTGTTTATCCTAATGCACACATTTTTTGGAGAATTCACTCATCTTTCACCTAATTTGGAATTCTCTTAACAAAACACATATCGTGGATTTTCTAGATTCTTCTTCATTGGTCAAGAAATCACGTTTGAATTTCATTAGTATATTCTTCCTAGAACAAGTTTACTAAGCTATAAATTGTGAGATGGAGGCTTCTGTAGTCAACTTGGGTACGAATTAAACAACACAAATCCATTTCAAATTCCATAGGAGAAATATCCATGTTGTGTAATTTCCCCTAGAACTATGTAAATATGCTAACCCTAAATGTTGGTTACAAGAACTACGTAGGAGTTACAATAACAAAGCTAGAGAAAACCATCACTAATAAAACCAACCATAATCCTCTCTAATTCCTAAAGAATAAAGGAAAATAATTATAATTAAATATTTTAACATTTGTAAGATTGTTGTAGTATATTAATGAGAAAATGCATTAAGAAGGGTAATGGACAAGAAAATGAGAGAGACAAAATGACTGAAAATGGGTGTTTTTGTGAAAACGATGACAAATCGGCAACTTGAAATTGAATTTCTTTGAAATCAAAATAAAAAATTATATTGTGTGTTCAAGACTCAAGTCATTTTATTGGAATCAAAATATGTGTTGTGTCACTTGACATGTCACGTATAAGTGAATCACTCCAATTTTCTTGTGATTATTGATGCATTTATGAATATGCAATGGAACTAACATTGTTGTTTTGGTAAGTGAAAAGAACATTGTCGAATGCAACTAATAAAAATTATTCACATTCTTTGTTGACATGCTCTATGAAACTTGGAGGGAGTATTGGTGGCACCAATAAATTGTAAGCTAGCAGTGCAATAATACATTGTAATTTCATCAATGAAAGTGCACTTTTAAATATATAAATTTCTTCCTTTTGAGAGTGCAGTTATTGATATAAGAAAGCACCATTATGTTCTCTTGAATATCATAACTGCATCATTTTTTTTGTTGGTAATTTGAGTGATGGGATAACTGGCATGCCTAACATGTCTCTTGATTAACCATGACCCAAGGAAAACTAAGTTTTCAAAATTACTCGGGGATCGCACCTAGCTTGGGCCACACTAGCCCTTAGCATGGATAGATTTTTTCCCATGGGGTTTCGAACTGGTGACCTATTCACCACAAAATTCCTTAACAAACAGCCTATCACTGTCTAATGTATGCCACATGGGCTATCATAAGTGTGTCATTAATATTAAGTTGGAAATCAAAATTTCCCAATTTTTTTTTATGGATTTAGGAATGCATAGATTCATCATTGTTGGGGTGTCATAGGATATATGAAGTGCAATAACTATGTTGGCGCCATTATAGAAGTGATGTATCATTTACCACCAATAAATAAAAATTAATTAATTAATTAATTAACCACTTTCCTAATGAATTAAGTTTTTAGTAAGAGCTTGATTATAGTACATTCATGGTTACTTTACATTATATTTGTTGTGTCCCTTTTTTAATATGCACTAATGTAATATTCTTGATTGCATGTTCATTCAAAAAAGAGAATACATTATATCACACACCACACACACATGAATACTCAAGACAGTTGTGTGGAAAGGATATCCAACCAAGTTTTATTCATTTTTTATGAGTATTTGACATACAATCAAGGGAATGGTTGGAATAATTGTATCTATTACAACCAAACACTCTTTATATTTCTTATATGATTTATTAGATATATATGTTATGCTCCTTTATTACATGCTTTATTCATGCATCCACTTTATCTTAATATCTAATTATAATGTGATTGCATACATAGGCCTAAGAGGCCCTCCAACATCTTCTTCAACCTGAAAGTCTTACTTCATCCCAAAGAAATTATGTATAAATATATTTATTCTTTGACTTTTTCCAACTATATTAACTATGCATCAAACATGCATACCAATTTTCTTGGATAAATTAACTACATCAACCACCATATATAGGAAGATACATATGTGCAAGGTTCTACCATGATGTGTTACTTTTTATCCTCTAGCTTAAATATACTAAGTACCTATATAATTAATGAGCCTTCATTTCAACTCACCTTCTCGCTTGGAACAATACTTCAATGCGAGGGGCTTACTTTTCACTCTCCTCACCTACCATTTATTTTCCTTCCAACCTCTGAGGTCACAACTCAAGGAGTTCCACTATAGCTCTTATACCAAGGGGCTCAATCAATTTAGTTTTTCTTATTCTTCATCTTGTCATTTAAGATCTTTGTGTGTGTCATTTTATGTTTATTTCTGGAGTGCCCTCTTCTCTTTTCATTATAATGTAATCTCAAAATCAATTACCTATGCAAGTGCTCCACTTAAATGCTATAAAATTTCATCAAGAATGATCATTTTCAATGCTTTATGTTGTTCACTATGTGGTACCTTTTTTCTCTTTATGCTTGATTAGAATTCTCTTTAGTTTAATATGTAATGGAATCTCTTTCCTCTAACAAAATATCTTCTCTCTAGAAATTTGGCTGATAAAATGTATCTCATTGCGTGCTCTACCAATAATCTTCAGACTTTGTTACTGTCAAATCTCCAATGAGTTTGTAGCAATTATTTTGTTAGGTCCCTATAATAAAAGTGTAGGTCCCTTATTGTTATTGTTACTGTAGCCCCCTATTGTTATTTTTGTTCCCATGTAGCCCCCATATTTTTATTTTTGTGCCCCATTAAAGTCCACTATTGTTATTGTTATGCCCTTACATTATTATTGTTATCTAGGCTCTTATTGTACTATGGCACCTTAGAATCCTATATATACCAAGGAGGTATTATGATTTGTATTATCCAAGAATTGTTCATTTATGTAACGTAATGGAGGTTTCCCCCTCAAAGAGGATAATTTTTAAGTCATTGATCTATCTTTTCTATTAGTTGGCTGCATAAAATTTGGTATTAGAGATTTGCATTCTAGGGCTTTTCTTCTTGAAACAAGTCATCTTGGAAGCTGTGATAGAAAATACACTGAAGGTCATAAGTGTGTTGAGAAGAAATTATTTTACATGGATTGTGAAGAGGAGGAAGAAAAGGAACAAGAACATCAAAAGAGGAGGATATACACCAGGATCCAACCTGAGAGAAAGAAGAAATGAATATGACCATGTCTTGTAATCCCTTGGTGGAAATTACCACTCATCAAATTCTCAAGATAGAAGGATATATCAAGAGGAAAATGATAGTAGTGTTAATTTATTCAGGAAGTACGCATACTTTTGTTCATTGTAACATAGCCAAGGAATTGAATTGGTTTCTATGTCCAATGCCAGAGTGTCAAGTGATGGTTGCAAATGGAGGAAATATAAATTTCTCTGGAAAGTGCTATAATATCAAGCTAACCATGGGGGAATATGTATTGAATATTCCAATGCTTTCCATTCCAATGGGTGGTGTTGATGTTGTACTAGGAGTCTACTGGTTACAATCTTTGGGGGCGATAGCTTTTAGTTTTCATGAACTTTTCTTGAAATTTTATTGGGAAGGAAAGGAAGTTCAATTAAAGGGTTCCATAGGGAAACCAGGGAAGATAATAATCTCTAATGGCATGACAAATCTTCTGAAAAAATAACAACGAGGTATAATTACACAATTATGCTCACTATAGGTTTAAACAACGAAATCAACTATTTCTCTAGGTCTTCAAAAAGTATTGGACACTCATTCCAAGGTATTTGAGACTCCCAAGGGCCTCCCACCTATTCTTGATTATGATCACGCTATTAATTTGATTCTAGGAAGTGTTACTCCAAACAATAGGCCTTATAGATATCCTTATGCCCAAAAGAGTGAAATTGAGCATATGGTTACAGAAATACTAGAGGTCAGTATAATTCAACCTCGTCAAATTTCTTTATCTACTCCAGTAGTATTGGTGCACAAGAAGGATGGATCATGGCGTATGTGTATAAATTATAGGGAGCTCAACAAGATCACTATTAAAGATAAATTTCCCATTCCTATCATTCATGAATTATTGGATGAATTACATGGATAAATTTACTTCATAAAGTTGGATCTTCATTTAGGATATCATCAAATTAGAATGAAGACTAAAGACATTTTGGAAACAACATTCAAAACTCATGAAGCTCATTACGAAATTTTTGTCATGCCTTTTGGCCTTACCAATGCACCTTCTACATTACAAGGTTTAATAAATTCCACTTTCAAACCCTTCTTTAGAAAATTTGTGTTAGTATTTTTTGATGATATACTAATCTACAATGAGTCTTGTATCATGTTAAACTTGTTGACATGGTGCTCAAACTATTGGAGGAGAAACAATTTTATGCAAAAAACCCCAAATGTTTCTTTAGAGTAGACGAGGTGGAATATTTAGGTCATATTATATCTCATGAGGGTGTTAAGGTAGACCCTAACAAAATTAAAGCCATTAAGGAATGGAAAATCCCCACAACCATAAACCATCTTCGAGGATTTTTTAGGTTGACAAGGTATTAGTACAAGTTTGTTAATAATTATAGAAGAATATAAGCACCTTTAACAACATTACTCAAGAAAGATGCATTTTCTTGGGCTCCAGAAAAAACTAAGGCCTTTGAAACATCTTAAAAAGGCAATGTTCCAAGCACCGATCTTAGCTATTCCAAAGTTCACAAAACCCTTTATTGGGGAATGTGATTCCTTAGGAAATGGAATTAGTGTTGTTTTAATGCAAGAAGGAAGACCCATTTCTTTTGAAAGTAGTCCAAACAAGGGAAAGTATTTACACAAACCTATTTATGAGAAGGAAATGTTGGCAATTCTACATGCACTAAAGAAATGGTGACCTTACCTAATGGGAAGACACTTCAAGGTAAAAACAGATCATGATAATCTTAAATAATTTTTTGAACAAATATTATCTTTAGAAGAGCAGAAAAAATGGGTCACAAAGATGTTGGATTATGATTTTGAAATCATCGACAAAAAAAGAGAAGAAAAATGTTTGTGTAGATACACCCTCAAGAAACGCTGAGGAAGTGGAAGCATTTCTTTGTGCCATTTCTATTTGTTGGGTGTGGATCCTAATTATCTTCCTTATTCAAAGGTATCGCTGCATTGGACCCCATTTCATAATGTGGCGGAAACACCACCCGTAAAATGTACGCTGCCAAGGGGTCCAAGGGGGGTGACAATGATTATTTGGAGCCCCCCCTAGCGGGGGATCAGGGGCAGTGCCCTCAAAGCTAAAAATAGATGTAAAATTTCCTTGTAAAATGTTGTAATCTCGTAGTCAATCAGGGCCATTCATTAGGCAGAGATCTGATGGTAAAAGTTATGTTTAATTTAGGGTTTTCTGCCCTAGAAGGCAACCCCTTACTATATATGAGGAAATTGTATTACATCTATGTATATATGTATTTTGAGCGAGAAAGAGAGAGGAGATTGTGTGAGATTGAAGAGATAATTACAACAGACCTACTGTAGGTTGTATCTCTTTAGTTTGCTAGATAACATAAAAGGAAGGACGGGTTATTTCTCAATGGACGTAACCAAAATTGGGTGAACCACGTATATCTGTGTCTCTCTTGTTTTATGTGTTTTCTTTGTTTATATTTCTGTAATATATTTTATGTGTTCCATTTCTTTGTAATATATAATTTTCTAACACTATTATCCAACCTGATTGGATAACTAAAGCAAGGGATGAATGAAAGAATGATTAATAGGTGTGAACACTCATTGAAAAGTTACAACAAGATCTTTGTACATCTAATACATTTATCTGGGAAAATGATTCATTATGATACAAAGATTGCTTATATATTTGTAAGAATTCCCAACTCAAACAAAACATTCTTTTGGAATTGCATGCCTCGCCCTTAGGAGGGCACTCAATATTTTTAAAAACTTACCATAAGGTCAAGAAGGATTTTTTTGGGATGGCCTTAAATCTTATATTTAGAGGTTTGTGGCAAATTTTTTATTTTGACAACAAATTAAAGTTGAAACAATTAAGGCCTCGAGTTTGTTACAACCTTTAGCAATTACAACTCAATGTTGGGAGGAGGTCTCAATGGATTTTATCATAGGTTTACCCAAGTCTGAAAGAAATATTGTCATCATGGTGTTAGTTGATAGACTTGCCAAGTATGCACAGTTTTGTGCATTATCTCATCCTTTTAAAGCCAATACGTTTCCATTACATTTATGGACTTCAATGGGTCACAACAATAACAATATGAGGGCCACATGGGAACACCAATAACAATAGGGAGCTACAGTAACAATACGTTTTGTGCATTATCTCATATTATCATTTGTATCATACAAGAATTGTTCATTTATGAAATGTAAAGGTGGTTTCCCCCTCAAAGAGGATAATTTTTAAGTCGTTGATCTATCTTTTTTGTGAGTTGTTGTAATTAGCTTTGATGTCTTCAATTTTGAGAGACTTCTTTAATCTTATAGAGTTCACAATCTATATACATAAAGGACTAGACTTTAACCATGATTCTACTAATATGCATGGCTCAATTATACTATGATATTATGACCTTCTAAGACTTATTAGTATGATTCAATTAAAAAAATATTTATTGTAGTGCTTTTAAGGTCTCAACTAGATGGAGAACATATTAGTTAGATATTGACTTACATGGTAATTGTAAAAGGATATTGAAAACCCACATTTAACCTTCTCCATTACCACTTTTACTTCATTTTTAACTAAATTATAATTTAATTAACTCAACCCACCTCACAAAATTTCATTTTTTTTATAAAATCAACTTTAAATTAACCATTCAAGTAGTTATTTTATGCATTTAACTCCATAATATTTCCAGTTCATAAAGATGCATCTCCACAATTTTAAGAGGCTTCTAAATAAAAGGATTCACACAATGATTGAATCAATGACATAACTAATTCCTTCATGTAAGATTACCATGTGTTCAAACTTGATATATGTTCTTAATTTTATAATTATGACACAATATTATAACCCCAACCTTACGTTAGAAGAGTCCAGACCATTCTACACTTTCCAATTGTGGAAACCCCATTATGTCGTTATCAAAAATAATTTAGCTTGGAACAAAGGTTTCATTTAATTATTGTTGTGCTTTATGAGTGTATAGTTGTATTTATATATTATAAGCATTCAAATAATTCTATACCTAATCCATCAACTACTCATCAATCCTTATCAACCATTGGGTAGTTGGTTTCAATTGGATCCATCATTTACGCCCAATCTTCATGTTTAGTTACATTACATGGGAAGTCATTTTGTTAGTCATTTTTTTAGGGAATTTTGACGTAAAAATGAATCTCAAAATATAAAAGTACTAAAAAGATCAACATTAAAAGAGTCAATAAGACTTAAGATGGTGATGTCATCCTTAGGTGTAAATAATTTTGAATGGAATGGAAGAGTAACATTTTTCAATTGTATTTTCAGCTTATCTCCATATATGTTTTCTCAAATGTGTAGGCACCCAATGAATGCAGAATTAAATTCTACATCCAAGGACTACCCACTCTGCATATTTTTCAATAAACTCATAAGTATAAAAAATGGGTGCTCCTTGGATGCATAATTTAATTCTACATCCATTAGGTGTCTACACTTGAAATTGGAGTAAACTTATATAGAGATAAGTCAAAAACACAATAAAAAAAATGGTTTTTATTTTCCTTTCCTTTAAAAATTGTAAACCTTAATTTATTAAATTATTATTCTTCTTATGTCACTCATTTTATACCTCAAAATTACCGAACTCCATTAATTATTCTCATAACAATGGTTTTCATGCATTATTCACATAATAATGTTTTCATGTGTTATTCTCAGAAAAATGGCTCTCGTCATTGAGTTTTTTTAATGACTAGTAGGTGTGAACTGTCTTCCATATCAACTCACAAGTATTTCATCATCCAAATCATATAGTCAGGGCATACAATCACTAACAATGCATTTCAATGTATTTTTTAGAATATTTCTAATCCTTGCATTTCATATGCCTTAAACATAGAAATTCCATAATAAACAAATGCAGCCATACTAAGACTAGTAGCTCAAAATCTAGGAGGAATTTAACCACTAATAAACATTGAAACCCTTAGATGAAACTTAATGCTTCAAATGATTGCCTCCCATATGAATTTTTGCCTTGCGATAAAGGCACACATTTGTGAAAGAGTTTATACATTTGATTATATTACTTTAATTTGTCCCATCCTCAGATTCTATGGTTCGTTCTTAAAGCCTTTCGAATCTATATGTTATGTATAAGCATAGTGGGGTTGGAGGAAGGGACCATCGTACAATTGATGAATGAGGGAGACTTGCACATAGGTGCATAGCAAGTGCTTTCCCTTTAGATAATTTCTAGCTAGGAAATTGTGTCAACACATAAAGATGCGTGGTTCTTTTAAATATGGTTGTTATGGGTTAAACTTGATGCTTTAAAATATAAAGCACAATCTCTCTAGAAGTTTAACCAAAAAGATAACTTTCAACCATGACAAAATTAACTAAGCTAAAGATGATGAAGGAAGACTATAAAGATATAACATATAAATTTTACACTCAACTTAAATATATAAGCTATATGGTATAATAAGAAAGTATATAGAATAAAGTTCTAATAACTCAACAAAGAACATATCTTAATTATAAGAAATATGTAAAACCCCTATGGTTCTTCTTTTTAAACATTTACTATTCTTAGACATTGAACTATGGCAATGAAAGCCATGATGAGACTTATGTGATGATGTAACTATTTTATTAATAATTGAGTTAATAAATAAATTGCTTGGAAATTTTTTAGGAAAGAACACTAGAGTTAGAAGACTTCTTGCCAACTTAGAAAAACGTTATTGGTAGTCAAGTCTACATGATGCACCTTCCCTAAATGTATCCTAAAAATCCCCAGGAGAAATCAAATTAACATAATAGGACAAAAAGATTATGTTAATCACTTAGTTGGAAAAAAATACTAAGTGGGGTGGAATAAAGAGTTGCGGGAGAGAAAATCATGCTTTAAAGAAAAAGAAAATAATATTTTTTGAAAAAAATCTAAAACTAAGGCCCAGGAAAAATGTTGGGAGGCCTTAAAGCAAAATGCTGCTAAAATATGCTGGGAAGAAAATTGTTGGCAGGCCTTAAAGCAAAATGCTGCTAAAATATGTTGGGAAGAAAATCTATAAAATGAACCACCTAGGAATCAATGGGGGGGTTGATTTCACATGGCAAGGAAGTCTTAGCTCAGGGGAGAATTGGAGGACATAGTTCATGGTCAGGAGGAACATGTTCAATTCCTAAGTACTTTTTGCACATAGAAAATTCTGGTTAGGAATACTGTTATTTTCTTTAAAACTTAATTTGTTAGGACTGCTATTATTTTCTTTTAAAGTTAAATGAAATTTAAGGAAGTGGTAATCATTTAACTTCTATGAAACTGAGGCATGTTCTCATTGGGTATTATGTTGATTTACAATGCAAAAACAAAGATTAAATAGCCTCTTGTAGAGAATTGATCAAATTTTGTAGGTGCAGTATAGTGTAATAAATATTAATGTGAAATGGTTTTCATAAATAGCAAAATTCATTCTAAATGAATTGTGTTATAGTATTTACTAATGATGTTTGAAGGGAGAGATGTTTAGGAGGTATTTCTTATAAATATCTTAAAAATGTAAAGGAAACTTTGATGAAGCATATGTAGTGTCAAGATTATATATATGTGAGAAAATAGTTTATTTTTCCTTATATATATATATATATAACAGAATGTGTTTAAATTGGAACCAATCAATATATATATATATGAGAGAGAAAATAGTTTATTTTTCCTCTTATATACTAGCTCCATACATTAGCGAAGAAAAAAGGAAAAAGGGGTTCATGTAAGATGCAGAAGTTTGTGAAGTAGTGAAAACGGTAGAAACTAGGAAAGAAAGTACTATCAATGGAATCAAAGATTTCGATCCAAAACCAATTACTCTACTTATATTGTTCGCTGCTAAAGCTAGAAGAAACCATTTGACTAAGCATTGGAAAAATATACTAGCATACGGCTGTAGTAAGAAAACTAACCCGAGTCATGAGGGATTGGGATATATGTATAAAAAAATTACAAGAAGAAAAAATTAATTAAGCAACCACCCCGATCAACATGATTACACGAGAGAACATATGATTAAGGAATTGAGAGGGTTAATTTCATAACTGATGGTCAAGAACTAGTGGGTCCTGGTTGAATCCACAAAATTCAATTATCTCGAGTTACACTAGTCAAATTATAACAAGTCGATGTTAAGCCACCTTGCAAGGACGCAAAATAGTATGTGAGTACATTGCAAGTAAACAATACGTATTTAATACTGCAACAGGAAAGTGGTACAATTCAAGGGTTGTCGTGTGATGCAACAAAGAAAAATAGAAGAAAGAAAACACCATGTCTATTTAAATTACGTAGGGGACTGGAAATCAGGTGTTGGGAAAATAAAAGAGTCATGCATGTAGTGTGACATAATTCACCAAATAAAATTATATTTTGGAGGAGGTAATACACGTCCATTGACAAAACCATTATTTTTTATTATGAGATGAAAGAAAGAAAAACGACTTTTTCCAAAAGTATCGCACCCAAGTATAATAACCAAAAGGAGAGAGATATGACATAAATTTCAAATTCATTAGGTGCGGTTGATAAGGGAAAATCTAGAATACTTAAAGTAATGTGCTCAGCAAGATCGTGACACTTATTTCAGAAACATTCCAACATAAAGAAAATTCGAGCGAAAATAATCCAATACCAATGAAATGCATTAATATTTTAAGAAAGGAAATTAAATACATTTACAACGGTCACGGAATATCTAGTACCAAAGGGACTCGTAGGTCCTATATAAAGGAAATTGTATGAATTAAACATAAATAGTAATGCAAGTCAATATACAAAAGAAAGGGCCAGAGGTGGCGCTCATGGAAACTATGTCAATAACATAGAAAAACAAGTTATCCTAAATTTTCATGGCCTTTGGATGGGATGACCACTAAAAAAGCACATCGTATACCAAGAGTTGAGAAAGATGACAGGTGCATTCCATGGCGCCCTTAGAACTTCCTGCAACTTCTTGCAAGAAGCTAAGAAAGATGGAGTGGAAAACGACTTGTATCATAGCAAGAAGCAGCCAGGGGTGGACAACAAAATCTCTATCTTCCAAAAAAAACTTTGGGTGAACCCTAGGTTATGCATACCTACAACCAGTAAGCGAGGGGGCTGTGAGTACCTGTATACCTTAAACAAGAAGGAAAAAAAATGATTCCCAACAGTGACACTTTTACCTATAGCAATCATGCCTTAAAAAATACCCTTCCTCCACATTATAGTGGGAGTTCCATTAACAATGGGAATCAATAAATCATTGGTGCCAAACCAATTTAATAGAAGAATGTATCTAACAAAGAAAACCGTGACCATTTTTCTCACAAGCTTAACTAGATGTTCGGTGTTGAAATTGTCAGACTCGTTAAACCCTTCGAACTCGAAGAGAAGAAAAAAACCAGGTGATAAGAATAACCTTTACCAAAAAATTCCTTGGATTTTGCCACAGTAGGGATCACGCCCGGAGAAACCTGCCCATTTCCTGCAAATAAATTGTTACCCCTTTAAGATAGAAAATTTTGATGAAACCGGGGAAACCTAAAAGCGCAATTAGTGTTGGAGTCACGATTGTTGTGACACCAAAACTCGCAGGTGTTAGTAAACAGACACATCGTTAGATTTAAGCACATGCCACGAAACACACAGGGAGCATTGGATTATCCTTCTACACCACCATTAACGTGGAGCACAACAATCTCCCCCCAACACGAACCAGGTGTGTTTCGAACTTGAGAACTTTGGCTCTAATACCACTTGTTAGAGCCACAATTGTCATTACACCAAAACCCATAAGAGTTAGTGAACAAACACATCGCTAGATTTAAGCACATGCCACGAAACACACGGGGAGCATTGAATTATCCTTCTACACCGCCATTAACAGAGAGCACAACAATTAGTTTGAGAACAAAAGTATAGGATATGAGTGACGGACAAGCGAGAGGAGAAACCAATTTTATCTTTCAGAAAAATGGTAAATATATTATGTGAAAATTCCAGAGACTGTCATGAAACGACGATGAATTTCATTCGCACAATAGACACGAGAGGCTAAACATAAAACAACACAAAAATATACAAAGAAGATTGAATTAGTTAGAGGACAATAGGGTTGATGGCAAAAATACCTTACCAGTCGGATGTAGTAGCTTGACAACCAATTCAGCTAGGGACCCCAATTGCCCCAATACCCTTGAGGAAACTACAACTACTATGGTAACCAAATTTCTCCTAGCGGTGCTCTGCGACCACTACATGATGCAAACAACGAAAACGAAAAAGTAGAAGGGATAAGATGCAACTTCATAAGGCCACGGTGGCAATCCATTGTCAACCCTTGGATGGTTCAGCGAAAATGCCCATCGTTCACGTGAACCCCGTACTGACGGCCATCTGATGATCACATGGGTTGCAAGGATGTGTCGGCCCTTTGTTTGCATCTCCATACCTTAGACATTCTTTACTCCTAGATACCTTTATTCCACGTGAAAATTAGGCGGTTTAAAATAAAGTCATAAGCAATATTGAAGTTACATGTAAAGAGTGCCATACCAAGCCTCCTATGGGGTATTAGGATAAACCATGTAATCGCTAATATGTGCTTAGAAAATATTTATGTGGAAGGATGTTAAGCCCCTTTAATCTAATTCTAACAAATGGAAATAGAGGACTAGATTTGTAGAGTCCGAATGTTTTTTTGATAAACAAGAAGTTCACATGCAAAAATTATAGGTAAAAGGATAATATACTAATAATTAAATTAAACATATGAAGGATATATAGATAAATACATTTAGGAAAAATGTTTAACCTCGGTAAGTGACAGAGTTCCACGTGTACTCCACTATGGAGGAAGACCAACAGAAACTTCAACATGAACCGCATCAAACACCAAGGGTTAAGTAATATCAATCTAGAGATTTCGTAGGCTAAGTGTTAAGGCGTATAAATCAACAAAAAAATCTAAGAGTTACATGGATAGCCTAAGCCCTATTATATATTAATGTATAATTATAAGTAAGGAAAAAGCGTATATGGTTTAGTGGGAACCTTAATAAGACTGTAGATCATTGCAGTGGAATTGATTACCTTGGTAAGTCAACTTGATTGAAGTGAATTTAACTAGAAGTACTCTTTTATAGAGGATGAGTATCCATATGTAACATGAATATACAATGCCATGAGAAATCTAAATGCACAAATCTTAAGTAGAAAAAATTACATAAAACAAGAGGGACTATGACGTAGCAAGTCCCTGCCTCTGCTACCTGGGTTAAACTAGTTATATACGAGCCTAACATCGTTAACTATAAGTAAATATGAAACAAGGATCATAAATAAAGCAGCGATGGTGGAGGAGACGTGGAGTTTATTGTGTGGATGCATATTCTGGCTCCTACCTGCAAGTAGAATCGGAAGGCACTATGGCGGAGATTTCTATGGATGTTGATCGCGCGGAGAACAAAACGATTTTAGATACCAGTTTTGAAAACATACTAACATTCCTGTTTTGACATCATAACCACAAATTGACTGAAGACTCACAATCCTTGTGACTAAAGATGGCCTGAAACATGTTATAGATGGAAAGAAACAAAAAGAATCAACCTACCTACAACACCGTTTCAAGGTTGTAATACAACTTTGAAATTAAGAAAAATAGGTTCAATATTCTGATTCCTTGAAAACCACATGTGAATAAAGGCAATCGGACTATGGTACATTAATATTTTTATCATGCAGAAAAGTTGCTAAGTCGGGAAGTTGTCGTGAAGTATAGATCGGGTCGTGCATCAAGACATAATTCATTGTCCTAGTGCTTTTACGCGTTTATCACTTTATAAAGTTTTGGTATTTAGTATTATTCATTTCAAAATAATACGAATTTTATGTTCAAATGCATGATAATCTTGATCTTGTCGTTTAAATATCATTTTAAATATTTTAATGTTCAAAATGGATCTTGCGGTCCACCAAGAAATCTAGTTTTCCGGTGTTTTACTGCCGCATTGAATTAAAGTTACAAATTTTCTTTAAATCAATATATTATTTTAAAAAGTATGATTTGAAAGATTTCAATTTATTTCGGCTGAAAAGTATGGTTTGAAAGATTTCAATTTATTTCGGCTAATCTACTTTCTTATTCTTACAAATATGGAGCAGTGAAAAGACATGTTTCCTTCTGATTGTTATCATTAGATAGTGCAAATGGAAGTCACTTTATCAGTCCAATTTATTGGAAGCAAATGAATTTGTAGGTGACGTTTTTAAGTATTTTTTTTAGGCTATATGTTAATGTACTTTTCGCCGCTGTGCCGGGTTATGGTTTTTTCTAATTTCCAATTTTTGCCTCGAAAAACAGATATTACACCTTTTCGTCTTACAAATCCATGGAATCACAGTCTCCGAGCAGCAAGAAAGACACACTGATTCCATCACTCTGCAGCAGCAAAAGAAGAATTTTCTAAGAACAAGAGTTCAATGAAGTTTTGTGCGTTTAGGGAATGCGAAGTTATAACAGAGTAAATCTGTAAAGTAATTGCAAAAAATACTTAAAAGAACAGTGGTTTACCTTAATCTGCGGAGCTTGTGGACTGGAAAGTCGAAAACCGCACAATTGCAAAGACAAACAATTTCCATACCAGTTCGCTGTTACGGTGTATGTGCTCATTCTCTTACCGTTATCATTTCCATTTCTTCAGCGCAGCACTCGCTTCCAGCTCTCCTTAATCGTCGTTCTTTTCTTCATACGCTCCCAGGAAAGTCTGAGAAGGGGCCCCACGGAGGGCCATGGTGGGATGCATGAGTCATCATCCCATGATGGCCAGTCATGTCAAGTTGTAAATTAAAATGGTTTTTTCTGTAATGCTATTCCTTGAGATGCTCCATGCCCACAGCAAATTCAGAAACCGGAACCTTATAAAAGACAAACCAATACGAGATTTCATACTAATATATAATGGCTGTCCTAAAAAGTCTTTCAACCCGTAAGGGGCATAGAACAACGGCATGAAACGGTCACTGATACACGTGTTTTATAAGCAAACCTCAACACAGCCACGTATCTCTCATGACATGAACATGAACCTGCATGCATATCAAATGTCTTATTCCGGATCTGAGGTGCATTCATACCAAATGTCCAGATTGGGAGGCTTTTCTGTCACGTTCGATGAAGGGCAACCTGCATGCATACTGAATAATGTGACAACCAGATCAATGCGAAGGCAGGAAACGTGAAATTTTGCAGAGTAATGCACAGTCTAGGCCTATAGTTGTTAAGCTTCAAAGTGCAGAGTCGGCAAAAATTGAACAGATTGCTTTCAGTCCAGAGAAACCGATAAGCTGATCCTTACCCCGATGTTCATTAAGGATTTCAGAAAGAAAGTGCCACAACGTTTGCAGAACATCCATGGACACTGGTTATGCCGAGATAGAGATGCGAAAGGGGTTTCTTCATACCAATGTTTTATTCCATATCCATCCAATCTGTAGCCTGATTTGTATAAAATTGAGAGTATAAACTCTGTCATGCATACACTGATGCCAATTATTGCAAATCTATAGTGATGAATTTGCTGCAAAGGTTCAAAAATATTGATACACTTTTGGCAAGTTTGGCTCGGTATTTTGGCAGGCTGTGCTTATAATTATGATTCCTCTTTCATCTAGATCTCACTTGAAGTGCCATCTGGCGGTCTATTTTTGTGACAGATATTTGGGGAGACAGTTGGCGCAAACATCAGATTGAGGAGCTCAAAACCTTTTCTGGACGCTTGGAGTTGCTTCAAGAGGAATGTAAGTTGTGCATAAAAGACCTAGAAACTGCAAACGATAAATATAATTCTTAAAATACCAGATTTCTTGGCTTTCTACGAAGCTTTCCAGTAGAGCCACTCATTTATATTTCTTCTGTTATATTAGCTTCTAATCACGCCTAAAGCCCTGTACACAAAGTCATGTTTAATGCCTTTGCTAAGCCATACTGTTGGGCATGTTACAGAGGTGGCTTATGCTTGTTAATATCGTTGAACTATTTGATACCCGGCCGATATGCATATCATGGGCTTTATTGATGAATTTACTTTTCATAATTTAGGTTTCGTATACACTAATAACACAGGCCTTTCGGTCATATTTGATATTCCTTGAAAATTTTCATGGCTCATCTGTAATTAGCTTCGTTTTTGTATTTGCTTTTGAAGATCTGAACCAGGTAATGCATTTGTTTTTTTCAAGGTCTAATGGGTTATGGATAACGAATCATATAAGTGTTGGAATAATGTAAAAATGATAAGTCTGTGTTGCGAGTTGGTGATCCCAATTATTTGGATTTAAGTACCTGTACAGGATCTATTCCACCGTTACCTGAAAGTAGTTCTGATGATGAAGATGTTGCCGCAGAGGAATCATTAGTCAGACAGCAAGTAACTGAGGATACGACGAGTCCAAATGTGGTTGTCCAAGTTCGTCGCCTCATCAAGACATTCCCTGGTATAAGAAATATGGTTGGTTGCTGCAAATGCAGAAAAACGGCTCCTCATCATGCTGTAAAGGTATATTAACACATAAGAATGGCATTGGATATCTTATGATTCATTCTCAACTTTTTTACATGAAAGAGCAGAATACAACTGAAGATTGATGAAATGGAGCTGGGAAAACAACCACAATCAACTGCCTTACCAGAATTACACCAGTAACAGCGGGTGACGGTAATTTTCTATAACCAGATGCTTTTCCCTTAGCTTTACTTTTCCATATATCATCCTGGATTACAAAACAAATTTGATTGAATGTAGCTTGTGAAAGATATGGCAAGGATCATAAGTTATCATTAGAATGGTCTGTTATCTTGCTTTGAGAATGCTTAATAACTTCTTGATGCATAATGACTCTTCTAACAGTCATACAAATGTCTAGGCTATCAATAGTTCAAAATTCACATAATAGGCCAGTTTATTTGTGGAGGGCAAAGGAACTTTTGCAGCGGCTGGGAGACTGCAGTGAACAACATCCAGTTCGACAGAAGCAAGCTTGGAAGGTGCTTGGAAGGTGCGAATGAAAGCGGCTGCCCAGTTCTAGCATAACGGAATTGCTCGACTTAAAAGGAGAGGAGGAGCAGAATAAGGGACACCGGAACTGAAAGCTCCGGCTCGGGAAGTCAATCAGACTGTAGAAGGAACTTGTCCAGCTTGTGAAGCCAACTATAAAGAAAGTCGTCTGAGGGATTTTCCTTCACTGCAACAAAAATAACATACAGGAATGGGATAACATACAGGAATGGGAAAACCTGCTGTAAGGTAGTCGAACGTGCTGGGTGGCTCCTCCAGAAATGGTGGTTCATGTCGTTGATTGAACCAGGTGACAAAGCAGGCGGGTTGGATTGTCCTTCCCTTTGAGATCTTACGGTAGTCGAGATGCGAGGTCGTTCCGCTACCCCGCCAAGGAAGGTCGATGTGAAAGTAGCTCTGAGAGAAGTTGCAGACGGAGGACCAGGAATGAAATGCTAACTGGTATCGCATACGGGAAGGAATGAAATGTTAACTCATATCACAGACACGAGGGCAGTACATGCAGTGGCCATGTGTCGCCATGTGCTATCTGGTCTAGCCACCATCACACTGTAACCTGCCTGGGCCAATCGCCATGTACTGTAGCCAAATGCATTCAGCAACCTGCGCATGTATATATGTTTAGCTGACTTAACATTTAATGTCCTCTAATAATGCTAACATTAGTTTAGGTTTTACAATTTACAAGTCTGAAAATATAGGACTAATAAATATAACCTATTGTTTTAGGTTTGGTTTAGCTTTGGTCCTCGGGAAGAGGCCAATTAACACAATGAATTAATATGTCTCTAAAAATTTTGTTATAAGTAATGAACCCGACGTAAAAGCAGCTGAATTAATGCTATATCCCTTCATTTCGATTACTATAGTCCATGCCTACGGTAGGGACTAATAACGAGAGTCTGACAGCTCAAAACGACACGGAAAAGATGCTTCTTTATGAATAAAAGGAGTGATATTATTAGTCGAGAAAACAAGCAAACCACATTGTGTCTTATTGGAAAAAGGACCCATATTAGTATGTCCAAAGGGAATGGAAATAATCTAATAATAAAAAGAATATTAGGTGAAATTAAATTAAGCAATCACATTGAGCCATTCAGAAGATAGAATTTCATTCGTTGACATTTAACACTAAAAGGTTGGAAAAAAAAAATAAAAAAATCTATATCAAATCTAGGTATGTTACATATGGTATCAAAGTTGTAGGTTTAATGTTTAGCCTTATGGGCCAATACACCACTGTAACGTAGAAATTAACATTTTCTATATTATACCTAGGTGTAAATAGAATATGAAGTTTCACCTCTACAATATATTGTGGGGAGGATAAAAGAATTTGAAAATTGGACCTACCCAAAAATAAAATAATTCTTGAATGGGTTGAAGAAGATAAATATCAATAATTTGATACTTGTTATTGTTATAGCTAGGACATGGGAGCTATATTGCTAAGAAAAATTAGGTCTAACTGTATATAACAAACTATATTAAGCATTCCAGTATATATATATCCTAAAGGACCCTTCGGAGGTGAGATGCAATAAGAAAAGGTAAGTGATAAAAGAGGCATAAATTGATACATTGTTCAATTAAAAAGACTCAAAGAAATGGAATGAAATGAGGAAATAAGGCTTGAGCTGATGATAACTACACCAAGAGAAGTAATGTTTCTAGTTTTAATCTAACAACTATATAAAGAAAACAAAAAAACAAAGTATTGGTATATATACTTGTTTTGATCTAAAGAGAATTCAATACCATGATACAATGTATGATAGATGTAATGAGTATACTAAACTTGACTAAAGACTTTGGATAAGAACTATAAACTTCATAATGCAACAACAACATTACTTCATACACAAATTTTCTATAGGGAGAGAAAACATCTTTAGGCCATCTTGAGCTTGCAATTGAAGTCAAAACAAGTCGGATGTAATTGGATAGAGGTAATTATTATAGGTACAATATCAAGAAAAAATAAAGTTGCTACAAACTTGAGTGTCTATTAGTATATAAGTTGAAAAGGCTTGAATACCTACTATAGTATACAAATTTGTACTATGATAGATTGCCTCTCTGATGTAAAAGGGGAAATTGACATATAGTGAGAATTTGTCTTCTAGATACCTTTTTATACAAAATAGTCTATGGTAACGAGTTGTTATCGTTATATAAGGATTTTATTCCTTATAGCCAAGGAACTCAATTGAGAAAGATGATTTTCTATATGTTAATCTAAGACTTATACAAAGAAATTATATTAATGATAGATTAGTTGGGATAGAGAGAGATGTGGAAAGAAATACAAGAATAGTTGGTAGTAAATATTAGACAAGAAATGAAGTGAGGTATAAAGTGCTTTAAATAAAATATAGATGTGTATTTTTGTAACAACCTCAAATTTTATTACGAATTTTATGTGTAGACGTTAAAAGGTCGTACATGGATGGCACACAAGTAAATTTACTACATAATGTTGTGTAGTAAAGTAAATTGTGATATAATTTTGGGAACCAAGAATATTGGACAAGATACATAACCTATGTAGAATAACTAATAAATATAATATAGTTTTCGTTGCTACAACACCCTCCAAAATTTTGGCCTACACCCAAATTTTGGAGCCTACTGTGACCTTGAATACTATTGTCACAAGCATTAAGACTTACAGCATGTGTTTTCTCTAACTGTTTTCGTCCCATTTGCAAGAAAATCAAACTGTCGTCTTTTCGCGTGTCAAGTATTGCACATTGTACAAAAATCTAGTTTTGGTGCTTTCAAGGGGTACTATTTGCGTAAATGAGTTTTTCTTACCATGTAAATATGTGTCTCACTCATTTCCAAATTTTCAAGCACTATCGCATAAGTGTCGTCATGGTCGTCGCAAAGTATATTTTTGGTGTCACACTTAATGTAAGTCACCGCAAAGTTGTCGCATTGAGGGAAGTATGTTTTTTTGTGTTCTTGGTGATCTATGTTGTTTCCTCAAGTGTTATAAGTGTGTGATCACAATCAAGTCTTGTTATTGTTCACATCAGCTTCATGGATCCCACATTTAATCAAATCCAAAAAACTTCTGTACTGAGCAACCTTACCTCACCCAGCCTTCCTAAACTATGCATTACATAGTCTCAGCCCTCAAGTAGTAACCCTACCTCTTATCACTATGAAATCCATAATTCATGCCTCCTAGAACTACGCACTATGCAGTCTCAATGCTCAAGCCCGAACCCTGAGCTCCAAAAATCTATAATCCTTGCCTCCATCCAATCCTCAACTACACATTGTGTAGTCTCAATCCTCAAGCCCAGCCCTTAAGCTCCTGAAATATGCAATTTGACAATAACCTGGCCTCTCTATCCTTCTAGCATTGTGTAGTGGGAAAAGTCATTCATCAAGCCCTAATCTTGGCTCCTTGAGCTCCCTAATTGTGCAATCTTCAAGCCCAGTATAGATTGGACTGTGCATTACATAGTCTCAAGGCTTATACCTAACCCTTGACTACTTGAGCAATGCAATTGCTTAGTCACTGAGCCTATCCCTCAAAATGCCACCTGATTATAGCTTAGTCAGTGGATCATCATGCAACATCTTAGACTAAAAGTTTCTCATACTGATGTCGTGTTGTCATGAGTGAATTGTAGATTAAGGTACTCTATCATACTATGATAGGATGATGAAGAAGGAGATGGAGTAGGAGAACACGCTAGAAGACACCTTTGTAGTTGAAGATTCAAGTTGATTGATTAGGAGAAGGCAAGGGGATATTAGTTTTCGACCACACCTCATAACATGATAACACTAAAGACTCCTCATCTCTCATCCATATGGAGGTGGAAAAGAGAGCATTGGTACGAAGACATACCGCAAGAAGAAGCAAGAATGGCTTGACATTTCCATGTCATCATGAAGTAAATGTCATCAGTGTCATGTCATGTCTTGTTATGAGTCATTATATGCCACATCATTTTGTGGATTATGTAAATTCTTAGTTGAGAATGTATTGTAAAGTGGAAGTCCAAAGGGCATGTAAAAAATATGAAGGGTCATGTAAAAGTCAAAAATTCATAGGGAAGACAAACAGTCATGAGGGAATTCAAAAAGTCACAAAGGAGGTGAAGGATCACCCCATTGGTTATATATACACCCTCATTGTAAAAGAAAAGTTCTTTACACCTTGGCTCCTCCCACAAGGCATCAAAGAGACAAGCTAGTTCCTTTGGGGAGCAAGTAGTGCTCCAATGTTCCATTATTGTAGCTAGTGGTGTTCGTTGTATACATGTGCCCTGGGACTTTTAGTTAACATATGAAGCCTGATGGCCAGCATGTTCTTCATGCACGGATTATGAATATTTGTAATATTGTTCTGTGAATTTTTATTATTCATTTTTGTTTTCAACTGTAGTAAAGTAGTTGAACTATTTTGGTTATTTTAGTGTTTATCATATTGAAAATCTGTTGTAATGGTTGCAATGACTATCACATATTTGTGGACTATTCTATTGTATGTTAGACAAGTTTCTCTTGTTTGTGTGTGGCTCCACTAGAGTGGTACTACTACATCTTTCTTAGAGGCTCACCTTCTTTTCCTCTCCACAATAGAAAAACCTCGACACACCTACAACTGGAAAATCACTAAGCACACTCACTTGTTATTCAAAGGCACATATGCATTCATCTCTCTTGATGACAATTAGAGCTAAGGAAAACATTTAAGAAAATGGTACCGGGTTGTATTTCGAATGGGGCTCCTATCCCAAATGGTTTGAGGTCTATCTAGGACCACAAATCAGGGAGACCCCTTTGAATGTTGGCAAGTCCAATACTATCAACATTTCTGGTGCTAGAAGGAGGGAAACCAGATTTTTATTGCTGATAAATCCACCCACTGCATTATTCTTCTTACGGTAAAGGAAACGATATTCCTAGCACCTCCTCTACTCATTTTCTTGAAGTTGGTGTATCTTCTCAGCCCAGTCTTGAGCAAACTTGTGAAATATACTACGCGCACATCCGGGACAGATGACCTATGACCCGTAAGTTAATAAAGACTATTGGATGGATCCTTGGAGTACATAATATTTCTTATTTTCCAAATAATAATAAAAATACTCCTATTGGTATAGTGGTCTCTACAGTCGAAGATTTGGGTTTCGCCACCCTTGAAGAGCTAGCAGAGACTGTAGAAAACAAAGAGAAACCAAAGCATCCTCCATCATTTAACGATGCTGACATAGAAGATGTTGTACTCTCAGACAACACTTTCCACGGGTTAGGTGGTTATG
Source organism: Pinus tabuliformis (assembly GCA_031772625.1). NCBI lineage: Eukaryota > Viridiplantae > Streptophyta > Pinopsida > Pinales > Pinaceae > Pinus > Pinus tabuliformis. The sequence goes on from CM062819.1 coordinate 1,244,768,701, forward strand.
AAGAGGAGGAGGAAGATCCCTCAGATTTTGAAGAAGAGAAGGATCACAAAAATGAAGAAATGGCAGACCAAAATCTGGATTGGATGTCTTAGGGCCCACTTTCTCTACCGATTTTTTTTACATAAGATTCCAAAGCACTCGCCAAAGATGTTAACAAAGTATGAACCTAACAAAGAAGTTAAAGTGGGAGACAATTTGGAAAACTTCTACCTACAATTGCAGATGTTCAAGGTACATTACGATGATGTTGCATGTAGAATCTTTCCTTGTGCCTTACATAGTAAAGAGGTTGTATGGTACCATAGTCTTCCTTCAAACTGAATCCAAAATTAGAATGGGTTTAAAAAGCTGTTCCTCGAAAATTTTGCCGATGACAAAACCCTAACCATGCTATTAAAAGAGTTGGGAAATATGAAGATGGAGCAGAAAGAAAAGGTTAAATATTTAATCATAGGTTCAATTGCATATTGAACAAATTTCCTATGGTTACGAAACCTCATGATTCCATCACCATTTACTACTATCCTTTTGCCTTACTAACAAGAATTGCATAGTTCATTAAGAGAACTGCAAAAGGAACTCTAGCTAAGAATTACGAAGAAGCCATTATGGTTGAAAAGGACTTGTGCGCAATTGGTGTCATTATCGATGATGAACTATCAAAAGAATCCACGGACAGAGGTAAAATATCTCAAGCCTCCTCAAGTAAGGCCAATGACAAAGAAACCACTAATCTCGAAATCTTGACTCGAACCATCAAGTCTTTTTCCAAGGAGATGGCGGAGTTAAAACATACGTCAAGCAAGACCACCATCAGTAGCAAGCCCCCAAAGTTCAACTTCCTCAGAAGGGATACCAACTCCATCAACAACAACAATTAGCCAACTAAGTATGCATAAAGCTCAAACGTTGTGTTGAATGCTGAAAGCATGGGCATGGACCAATATTGTTATTTCCATCAAGAATATCTTTCAAAAAAGACATGCTCGTGGTGGAATCATGACATGAATGCTCTAGTTGCACATATCATTAACATTGTACTTTCAAATGAGAAGACTCATCTAGCAGAAGAAAAGGAAGAAACTGTTGTGGCTGATTAAACTGCAAGTGTTGCACACATAATGAATTCTTTTAGTTGTGTATTCACAGCTGAAAAGAAAACTGCCAAAGAACTTCCACTAAGTGAGGACCCGTCTCAAAAGAAGAATAGTCAATATAAGTTGAGAAGTCAAGCATTAGTTTCCAAATATGAGTTGACGAGGAAGAAATTGAAAGAACACTTGATAAGGAATATCACACCACATGTCAACCCAACTTAGAGCACTCAGAAAAAGTTTGTAAATACTTCTATAGTGAAAATTAATTTCAGAAATGGTAAAAGAAATCCCATCGTTCTGGAAGTATAAGATAAATTATTTCCACTAGACACTTTGGTGATGCCCTCCATGCATGATTATAATATAGTTGAAGACATGAAGGAAGTTCATACTAATACTTCAATCTTTGATCTTATAAGGATCGCAAGGGAGCATGAACTTCTTTTCCGAGCTCTTGATCAGTCTTCCTCAAGTGATAATGATTCTTTATAAAACGGATCTGGTAAGTCTTATGGTCCTCGGAAATCTTTTCTGAGTGCATTGACATTAGAAGAAAATACACTCTACCCTTCACTTTAATTGACATTTGAAATTTTTAATTATGTTGTACACAATCTCTTAGTTGATTCCAATGCATCTGTAAACATAATGCCATTGTCCGTACCTAATAAAATAAATGCTACGTGGGATAAGATAGATGCACAAATTATTCAGCTAGATAGGACTCTCATCCAAGCTATTACTGAACTCAAAAATGTGCATATTCACCTATCATGTGATAAATGAGTTCACTAGTGCATAAACATAGTAATTGTAGACATCTTAGAAGCCTACAGTGCATTAATGAGTAGGGATTGTTCCAACAAGTTACAGGGGTAGTTTGCTACTGACTGGTCACATTTATGGCTTCCGTATAAGGTCATGAATAACAAAATTTGGGTAGACTCAAAACCTTACATGAAGCACACTTTCACACCCTTCGAGAGGAAAAGCGAGCTAGTTTCTTTCACAGATCTGATCTTTGGAAATTTCTTCTTGGAGACTAACCTAGGGTGTACCTTTTTCATCCTTCCCTAGTCTCACCAGACATACAACTGTTACTCCTTCATATTCTAACTGGCAGAAATGACCTTTGTATAGTAAATAGTAGTAGTACTAGTGTAGGGAAGAGTTCTTGTACATATGGTTTTTGGACTTTGTTTTCTACGTTTATAAGGCACATGAGGGCTCTGGAGCTGGTTGTGTTTTAATAGGCCCACAATAGAGAAAACACCTAATCTCTAGCCACTTGGAATTCAAGTGCACTAACAACACTATCAAATATGAGGCACTCATCCTAGGCTCACATAAGGCCATTAACCTCAAAGTTGGAGTTCTTAAAGAAGAAGGTGACTCTGAGATCATCATATGCCACGTACGAAATACTATATAGTATGTGTCACCTAATTTGAAAAGTTATCAAGAAGAGGTATGGCGTTTAATTTCTTAATTCCAACATTTTAATATTGTATCTGTTCCTAAAACACATAATGCAGTTACGAATTCATTAGAAAATGATGCTGCTAGGCCATCATTTCTTAGGGACATTTTTTCTATTGAATTTTTTATAAGCCATTTTCCCCTTATAATATCACTAATTTTCACATTTTTAATGATGCAAATAGATACTGTATTTCATGGAAAACACTATATATTCAAAGATGTAGCCATTGATGAAGATGAGCACGATAAAGTTTTTCAAGATGCAGCTATGGAAAGAAAGAAGAACCCCATGGAAAAGGGCGTGGTATCATTAGAATATTTGTATGACCTAAAAAATCGCTTTAGAGGACAAATCAATGCCAAAAACCATAGCTCAATAGTGTCGCATGAGCATATTAATATTGGAACAAAGAAAGATATGAAGTTTGTTAATATCAGTACTTATTGCACACCTCAAGGGTGAGAAGCATTTATACGCCTATTCAAGTAGTATGGAGATGTTTTTATGTGGACATACAATGAGCTCAAAACTTATGACACATGAATAATCCAAAATGTTATCCCTATTAAGGAAGGGGCCAAGCCTTTTGATCAGAATATGTAGAAGGTGCATCCAATGCTTGAGCCCTTGATTCAGAAGGAGTTGAGGAAGTTGTTGGATCATTGGATCATTTACATAGTGTGACATTCAACATGGGTATCTAATATGGTCGTAGTAAGAAATAATTCCATGGAAATATGCTTGTGCGTGGATTTTCAAAAACTCAAATGTGCCTCAGACAAAGATAATTACCCCTTGTCGTCAATGGAGAAGATATTACAGAGAGTATCAGGGTCACAAATGTTCTCTTTACTTGACAGATACTTTGGCTACAACTAGGTTCTGGTCTCATAACCTGACAAAATCAAAAATACTTTTCAAATGAAGTGGGGCATGTTCAGATTTAAAATAATTCCCTTTGGTCTAGTTAATGCTAGTGCAACCTTTCAAATTGAATTTCGTGGAATAATCAATTTGAGCATGGTGGTGTATCTTGATGATTTCACGATGTTTTCAAAGAAGAGATATTATCACCTATGCCACTTGAAGCGAATCTTTGAGCGATGTCAAAAATATAGGATATCTCTTAATCCCAAGTAGAGCATTTTTACTTTGTTTGAGGAAAACCTGTTGGGAAATGTCGTATTGAAAAGTGGGATTAAAGTAGACCCTGAAAGGGTTAGTGCTATTACATAGATTCCTCTCCTAGTGAACAAGAAATCCATGTAGTGCTTCTTGGCGAAGATAAACTTTATATGCAAGTTCATGTTCGATTATGCCCAAATTGTGAAACCTATGCAAGAGAAAAGGGAAAAAGATGCATTTTCCCATATTAAGCAAGCTATCGCAGAGGCACCAGCCTTGTAGAATCCAGATTTCAACAAGGACTTTTTTCTTCACAAATTTTCTTCTGATACACCTCTTATCACCATGCTTACACAAAAGGATGATCACAACATTGAGCGGCCAATATCTTTCATGAATGTTATCTTACAAGGACCTAAAATTAACTAACCCACCATTCATAAACATGCATATTAAGTATATAAGGTGGTGAAGCACTTCCGACCCTGTATTTTAAAAAATCATTGTATTATCTTTGTTCTTAACCAAATAGTCATATCTTTGTTTATCCAACAAGAGATGGGTGAGAGAAGAGCGAACTAGATGACCAATTTACAAGAGTATGATCTAGAATTAAAACCATTTCACACAATTAAGGGCCATGGTCTATGTCAGTTATTAGCAAAATCGATGGGCACAATAGAAGATGATCCACTGGGTGGGAGAAAGAAATTGAGATGTATAATTTTGAGTGAGCTACCCCCACTACTACCTCAAACTCTTGGTACATAGATGTGCGCCAATATCTTGAGAATGGCAATTTTCCCTCTCACTTATCTACATGACAGAAGACGGCATTCAAATTGAAAGCATTATCTTACTAATTGATGCACGGGGTGCTTTTCAGAAAGCACCATAATGGAGTATTGATCATATGCTTGGAAGCACATTAGTAGGAGAGAGTGTTGTGTGGTCTGCATGATGGAACAGTTGGAGGACACTTTACGGGTGAGACTATAGTGCACAGAGTCATGTGGGCTAGTTTTTATTGGCCCACATTATTCAAATATTCTCACGCATATGCCCACAAGTGCTCGGTCTATTAGAAGTTTGACAAACGAGGAAAGAAGTTAGTCACCCCATTGCAGCCTATTGTTGTGGAAGAATTGTTTCAACAATGGGGTGTACATGTCATCGGTGATATTTTTCCATACTCATCAAAGCGACACCACTATATTCTCACTGCCATAGATTACTTCACATAATGGATAGAAGCAGTTCCACACAAGTAAGTGAATAATGAGGAAGTCATCAACTTCCTGAAACATAATATCATTTCCAGGTTTGGTGTTTTGAATTCACTCATTTTTTACAATGCAATGTAATTTTAATCGTTAATATTATATGATTTTACATTGGAAAATGGTATTGTATTGAAACATTATTCTAATTACTATCCACAGGGAAATGGTCTTTCTGAGTCCAACAATAAGAACCCCATTTGCATCATTAAGAAGATTGTTTTCTCTGAATAGAGGAAGTGGCACGTGGATTTGGTGAATGCCCTATGGGTTGACCTAGTCATGCATAAACTTCTTTGAATGTGTCTCCTTATTTCCTAGTGTATGGAAAAGAAGCCATCCAACCCCCAAACATCTATTTTCCTACCCTTCAACTTTCACAAGAATATCAAGGCAAGCCATGCTTATTGGTTCAAAATAGAATAAAGACCCTCCACGAGTTATAGGAAGAAAGAAAAGAAGCCAAAGAGAAATTTTCTCTTCATCAGCATCATATCAAGAGGTGGTTTGACAAGAAGTCTACAGGGAAAAATGAATTCAGTCTAGGTGACCTAGTCTTGAAGTAGGACAAATCCCATGAAGACAAATACAACATACTCAGTTCAAGTCCCTATGGATCAGACTATTCGCAGTGCATGAGAAGCTTGTCCAACACACAATATTGTCTTACATCTTTAGACGGGAAGATTGACTCTCTTCCTGTTAATGGCCAAGATTAAAAAAAATGTTTTCAATGATGGTCTAGGGTTGTGCCCTACCCTATCCACATAGTGTGTTTTCTTGTTTCTTTGTTTGTTTTTTTTGTCTTACATTTTATTTTCATTCATGTAAATAAGTTTCATGTGTGAACATGTTGTCTAGCTTCTTTGTGTGGGGCTAAATTGAAAAGAGTCTTGTGACACTACAACATTTGGCTAACCTTTGGTCCTCCTCTTTTTTGGTTACGTATTTTGGTCAATGACATTCTGATGGAAAATATGATCCTTCCATATGGAGAGTTTCTTTTTGAACCATGATACTTGTTTTTATTCTAGAAACCTTACATTTGTACTCAGTTCTTTATGTTTTGATTTTTAACACTTATCCAATCAAGTAGAAGAGGAAAAGGGGAAAAATCTAAATGAGAAAACCTTCTCTAAAGTAACAACCTTTACTGCTCTCAATAAGTTGAGATCCCTCTTCTGCCCACGAAATGAATAAGTATCTATGCATAGTCCTACATAAATATATAAATAAAGGTGAAAGAAGAGAAAGGCTTCCTGCTTAGAGAGGTGAAGGAAGCAACTTTGTTGGGCTACCGTCTAGGCTCGTTGACAACAAAATAATTTTTGTGTTCCTATATTGACTTGGTGTTACAGGGAAAAGTGTCTACTCAGAACTGCTTATCCCACTAAGGTGTGATAGATGCCTTAGAAACAAACAAAGTAAAGCTACTTTCGTTTTTCCTGTATGAAGTATAGATAGAGAAGAACAAAGAAGACCAACCTCTGTCTTGCGCTAATCTCCTGGTTCGATTCCTCTCTTTCTTGATAGTCTTTCGCTACTTATTCCCTTGCACGCCCAGCTTCACAGAGTACCTGTAAGATCACAGTAGCATGGAACTATACAAGAACATGGATCTATAATCATAAAAAATCTAGGATCAGATGTAAATTGACCATACAAATGCAGCAAACATAAATTACACAAGCGTATGGAGGAAAACTTGAATAGCTTTTATTGATAAACAAGAAAGAGACAAGGGGAGTTACAACCAGTTGTTCTGACCCAGCATCATCCTCTTAGCAAGGAATCCCCTCTTCACCTCATACAAAGCTTAGATCACCCAACAATTTGATGTTTTATCTCAAGAAACCAACAGCAATTCCTTACAATATGCAAAATTCCAGCCTCTGGATCTTTGGGATGAGGGATCCATATATAGATATTTGTAAGGGAGATGAGTCAGCTTGTGATTTGATTAGTGTCTTCCCTCTGATAGTTCTTGCTTCCACTTGGAGATTGATGATCTCTTACTCATCCTTGGTCGAATTCAGAGAGGCAAGTGTCACAGGAGAAGTTTCTAGAAGCTTCCATTGCCTCTCCACCTCGCGGAATGACACTGCCATTTGTCATTTCTCGCCCATCACACCCCACAGAAGGGATTTTTGAAATGCAACGCACCCACACAGTGTATTTAGGTGAGATGCAACGCACTAGGCCTGTGGAGCAGCTGAAATGATCCTGTTTTGACCAATTCTGAGCAGTTTTTCATGGAGAACTTCTGGGAGAAGCTGTAATTAGTTGATCTTGTTCCTTTAGGGGTTAGAACAACACTTTTAGGGACTTAGGAGCCCTTGGTTTATGGACATTTCATGCTTGGGGTTGTAGTTCCCAAAAATGTCTATAACAGTTGCCCTCTAAAGAATGAGGTCGTTAATCTTTTGATGTCGGGTGAAATGATTTATTATGAGGATCCGAAGTTCTTTCAAGCTGGGAGGAGACCTGTAATAAGATACAATACAATACATTATCTTCATAATATTTTCATGATCTATCTGAGGCGGGCATTCCCATGCTCAGCTTTATAAATTCATTTTCATGTACATAGGACAGACAATCGTCTGAGTGTAGACTGATGATTCTGGTAGAGCCATCATCACTTTGATTGGATGATTATCTGTGCAGCAATGATGTACATTTGATGTCTTTATTTCTCTGAATATATATCGCAGCCTAGATGGATGAAACTAGATCCGGGGTCTTCAATCTCGTTCAATCTTCACTCGAAGTACAAGTCTATCCATGTGAGAGATGTTCTGGAGTCGAACATGGAAAGACATCGCTTGATTACCAGCCAATGATGTAAGCTGTTAACAAGCGCGAGAGGAATCACCGATAATGATAATGACCCTCAAGGTACTGCAGTACAATTCACGTGGTGTGAATAAAGGACTTGACGTTGAACACCACGAAAAATCTTTCAGTCGAAGGTCATTGATGTAAACCTGTCGCTGGAAGTGAGAAACTTTCCATTGAGGCATGCAAGCTTCAAAGTACTGGATGGGGTGTTCCTAGATCAACTTCTTGGATAATGAGTTGATGTTGACAAGAAGCGATCCATCACAGGAGGGCCTTAATGAATCCCACATCAGTGACACGAAATGGAGCAAATGATTTTAATGGAGGTGAAAACGATCTGGTGATATAAGGTTCAGGGTGGCGGTCATGAAAGAATGGAGTATGAATGTATTGTAGCGGGTGAGACACAGGTGAAATCTCTAAATGACTTCTCTTGAACATATCGGCGACACTGACATGATGGATTGGTAGCATTAACCCCAAATGTGGATGGTGTGATGGGACCATGGTGATGTGACCGGTGAATGAAACAACCCAACCCGACTTGGATGCAGAGTGAAAGCGTCATGTTCAAGAGCGACTTGCTACCAACAAAGTTTCTTCAAGTTTTCTTCCCAATTTTCCCCAATGATTGCTGACCAGTACCTCTTTATTTTTGTCAAGCTTGAGGAGGATAACATATTCTTGTTCTATAATTTGCCCTTCGGGCAAACCCATCGCTATGTTTTAACGAGCCTAGCGATAGTGAAACTCGTTCTCGTCTATAGACAAGTTTGTCGCTATTAAAATTTTAACAAGTTTAACGACAAAGATAACTCGGTCCTTTTCAATTTTAGAGAGTCTGAAAAGGAACGTAAAGGAAACTCCAAAATTCCTTTTTCGTCATCTAATCCCTTAAGTCCGAAAAAGTATAAAACAATACAGAAGGGATGAATTTTCGATACTTTTAACGAGCCGAACAAAACAAGCGCTCGATCTTTTTGTGTAATAATCCCTCAGGTCCAAAAAGATTAAAATTTAGAGGAGGGATAGCACTTCTGGTCGCTTTAACGAGCTGGAGAGGCCAATGGCTCAGCAATCTTTTCATATTTTACGAGTCAATTTGAAAAGAGCTTAAAAGAGACTCGTCTTTTGAGGAACGAGTGATAAAAATGGGTAGCAGCTGATTCCAGGTAAGGTTTGGAATTTTCCAATCACAGCAGTGTTACAAGGATGGCTAGTGAGATCACTCTTCGCAGCTGTTCCTCAAAAAGGGGTAAACAATCAAATGGAGGTGAATGATCGGCCAATACAGAGTGGAGGTGATGATGAGAACACGACCAAGGCTTTTAAAGGCTGAAATACTACATTCACGATGGTTATTTACCGGGAAATCGGTTCATTTTTTTTTATTGAGCTTAAACACTGGGGGGAAACATTTGCTCATGACTTATGTTTATTTTTTAACGATCTTGAACTATGTCCTAAAACTGCTCAATTAATCCAGTCATATAATAAGAATGTCTCATATATAAAAACGACAATTTTTAGAGTTTTGCCCCACATCCTTCCTTTATGCAAGTTAGGAAACGACCAATCCTACGAGTTTAAAGGGTTAGAGGACCTACAAATTTTAAAAAAAAAATAGTCGCTCTTCGCTTGCACGTCAAAAGGTTTGCATGCCCCCAGGTATAAAACAGAATCTCAAGGTTACCTCTTCTTCCTTTCGTTAAAACATTTGTCTTACCGAGAGAGGTCTACCTCTTACAGGTTACCAAAGATTGTTCTATTCACGACGTAAACAAAACACTTCTTCGATGATGTTTATCGAAATAAACAAAGGTGAGTGGCAATGCTTGCCAACCCACATAACTTTGACAAGCGAATCTTATTTCAGAATAACCCCCTCTTGCAATCACGGACGCGAGTACAGACTAGTCATATTTTCTCGCGAAAACCTACCCTATACCCGAAGTTTTCCTGCCGAAGCAGACCAGGGTGCATGCCCCCTGGGTTTCAGTCATGTCCCCCGAATCACTCGCGCTCATCAGGCGGACGGACTGGAGATTGATGAGACATTCCTTGTGTGAAAAGACCATTCAAGGATGGTATATGACTATTTGCTTTGTGTGATCCAGGAAATGAAAGCTGGTCCACGAGCTTGACCACTCTTCCTTCGTGCGGAAAACACATCACTCTAAAGAGTGAGGAGACAATCGCTCCCATGCAATAAATATAGTCTCGTCCAAGGAGTAGATTATAATCCAAGGGTCCTTGAACTACCATTACGTTCATTTGAACGGTTTTCCCTCTCAATGTTATGGGCACATTGGGAAGGATCCCTAACGGTCGACTGGTTCCTTTGTCAAAGCTTGTTAGATTTCTCATCTTAGGCAAAAGCGATGGTGAACCAAGCGCTTTCCAAGCAGTCGAGGAAAGGATACTCACAGAAGCCCCTTCATCTATGATGGTACCGGCCATAACCATCCTATATATTTGAACAATGATGCGGAATGGTACACTAGCCGGTAAACGGGGTCTGCCTAGTTGGTTCCAATCGAAGGAGACAACTAGGTTGCTTGGAGGTGGGACCCAATAGGCGGTCGGGTATGACTCTGATGAATTTCCTTCCTACGGTAAAGGAACGGGTAAATTTCCCCTATGTTCATCGGAGTCTGTGATTACGAAAAGAATTTGGACGGTGTCATCCTTATTCTCTTCTGTGATTGTATCATCTGAAGACGGAACCTCTGAAGGCAAGACCGGGTCAACTGCCACCTCGAACTTTTGACTTTCGTCTAGTATGGGTTCAGATGGTTTGTCTTCAATGATAGATGCTTCAGCCGACCATCTGGGTGGGTCAGCCGGTTTTTCAACTAGTGACGGACTCGGCAAGAGTTTTTTATATCTAGGAGGAAGTCGTAACGGTGAAACCAGACGATTGTCCAAAACTCTTTTCGCCTCGTCTAAGAAGGGACAACGGTGGACGGCATGGTCGCCTTTGCACAGTTTACAAGGAAATCTATATTTTCCTTTTTGTCCTGGGGCTTCACTTTCACTAATCAACGGTGTGTTTTCAAGATGACGGTGTGTTTTCAACATGATCATCAGAGGTTGATGACATCGGGTTGTCCAAACGAGGAGACCAGTCCCTTAAGATCCGAGGGATACAAGGACAATCTCTATGATAGTGGTCTCCTTTGCAAATGACACATGGCGATTTAGGCCTGGTCGGTGCAGTGTGTGGATTTTCACTAGACGACGCTTGGTTGCCCCCTTTCGCTTTTGGCTCCTTCTTCTTCTTCTCTTTCTTCTTCTTTTCCTTCTTCTTCTTAGGTACTTGATTTTTGGCTTTACCAGCCCCATCAAGCGAAGAGGAAGGAGGAGAGGAAGAATTGGAGGAAGTAGAAGGTTGGTGGGTAACTCTGGACTCGTCTAGTTGCTGACTCGATTGTTCAGGAATTGCGGTGTTCTGAACGACAGAGGTTGAGAAGAGCCATACGGGCAAGCCGATTTTCAATCCTGGAAGCGACAATGTGGCCATATGGGGTGCACCAACATCTCCCCAAGAGGAGAAGGGACTAGGATTTCCTCCAAGGGGAACTCCTTGGTTGGTGGACTCCATTTTCTTCAACCTAAGATCAACGTAGGAAAGGGTGATGATTATTCCGTTTAAAATAAATTTTAGACGCTTTGACACAACTTGTTTTTTCAATTTTTAAGAGTCAAGAAAAAACAAAAGATGACTCTAGTCACCTTCGATTTTTAATGAGCCTGAAGTGACAAGTGCTCAGATGGACCTTTTCCGTTAAAGAGTCTGAAAAGGAACGAAAGGGACTGCTCTAGAAATCTAGGTAGAGGGATTACCAAACCAATCGCAAAACTGCAGAATACTTTTTACGGTACAGCAGTCAATCTTCTCGAATGTTGTGTTCAGTGCATTGCGATCGATAGGGCAGCAGAAACAGCTTCCTATGGATAAAGGATTAAGCCTATTAGGGTCTCCCAAAATATACTCAACAGTACGTGGGAGCAGAAGTCCGTACTGGCACTTATCATCTTCAAAGTGGAGGAATCACCGAACCATCAGTGAGAACAACAGTTACCAGGCTTTACGACGTCGGAATACGTCTCTAGCCTAGACTTCTAAATGTTGTGTGTTAGGTTCCAAAGCGTTGTTAGATTCATTGAATTTATTTTATAGTTGATCTTGTTTATGAAGTTTGCCTTTCGGGTTCACCGTGAGATGTAGTATAATTCCTAAAATGCAATCTAAGATGATAAACAATCTTTTTATCTTCTTTGTGCAATGAAAATCCTAGCTACTAAGGAAAGAAAGACAGGATTCTTTCACAAAGAGCAAAGAGCACACTCTAAATTCACTTTCCTAAATCAAACCAAATCAGACTGTCTAAATGCAAATGCACATGCATGTATTTGTTTTCGACTTTCTTAGTATGTAAATGATGAAAAGAAAGTTGATGCACAAATCTGAATTACTTTTCAAGCGACAGTTATCAACAAGTTTCTTTTCGAAATCAAAAATGGAGGCAATCACAACACCTTACGATTTGGAAATGAATACTTGTTTTCGACACTAGAAAAATTACAAATTCAGACCAAAAACAATAGTAACAAGATAATCGACTATCTACAGCAATAAAACTCTTTCCTATGATTGAAAACGACACTTGTGACACTTTCAAATCAAAGGAAGACAGTGCGATTATGTTACTTTTTGCAAAGGAGAACTGAAAATGACTCAACAAACACACAAAAACATTTACAGTTCTTTTGTACAAAGGAGGTGGAATAACAGCAAGGAAAAGGGGTTTCAAACAGAGATATACTAATCACAGGCAGCAAAATTCATGAATAGAACTGGAAAGAATGAATCACAGAAACCAAAACTGCACAATGCCTAGTCTGATCAGTGCACCTGTAACACAGGGAATTTGAAATGCAGCGCACCTACTACACTCAGGAAGTGCGCTGAATTTCATATTCTCATAACAGTACCTGCGCTGGGTCAGAGACGAGACTTTGCTTGGGTTCTGGGTCACAGTTTGCAGTTCAGTTCATGGGTTTTGGTCGAGCAAATGGTAATCAGTAATGCAACAATCAAGGGTAGATCTAAGGAGGATCTAAGAGCTACCACAAGGAGCAATCAGAGAGTTTGTGAATCAATTGTTTAAATCATAAACAGATCCCAGAGATTGACTAAAGCAGCATTTATCTACTTTGCATTTGCATAGCAAATGCAGTTCGAAAGCTACCTGGCACGACTTCAGACTCCGCCTGTAAGTTTATGAAATAGACAACAAGGAAGATAAACAAACAAACTAATTCGTCCCCAGTGGAGTCGCCATTTTGTTACAGGGAAAAGTGTCTACTCATAACTGCTTATCCCACTAAGGTGTGATAGCTACCTTAGAAACAAACAAAGTAAAGCTACTTTCATTTTTCCTTTATGAAGTATAGATAGAGAAGAACAAAGAAGACCAACCTCTGTCTTGCGCTAATCTCCTGGTTCGATTCCTCTCTTTTTTGATAGTCTTTTGCTACTTATTCCCTTGCACGCCCAGCTTCACAGAGTACCTGTAAGATCACAGTAGCATGACACTATACAAGAACATGGATCTATAATCATAAACAATCTAGGATCAGATGTAAATTGACCATACAAATGCAGCAAACATAAATTACACAAGAGTATGGAGGAAAACTTGAATAGCTTTTATTGATAAACAAGAAAGAGCCAGGGGAGTTACAACCAGTTGTTCTGACCCAGCATCATCCTCTCAGCAAGGAAGCCCCTCTTCACCTCATACAAAGCTTAGATCACCCAACAATCTGATGTTTTATCTCAAGAAACCAACAACAATTCCTTACAATATGAAAAATTCCAGCCTCTGGATCTCTGGGATGAGGGATTCATATATAGATATCTGTAAGGGAGATGAGTTAGCTTGTGATTTGATTAGTGTCTTCCCTCTGATAGTTCTTGCTTCCACTTGGATATTGATGATCTCTTACTCATCCTTGGTCGAATTCAAAGAGGCAAGTGTCACAGGAGAAGTTTCTGGAAGCTTCCATTGCCTCTCCACCTCGCGGAATGACACTGCCATTTGTCATTTCTCGCCCATCGCACCCCACAGAAGGGCTTTTTGAAATGCAACGCACCCACACAGTGTATTTAGGTGAGATGCAACACACTTGGCCTGTGGAGCAGCTGAAATGATCTTGTTTCGACCAATTCTGAGCAGTTTTTCATGGAGAACTTCTGCGAGAAGCTGTAATCAGTTGACCTTGTTCCTTTAGGGGTTAGAACAACATTTTTAGGGACGTAGGAGCCCTTGTTTTATGGACATTTCATGCTTGGGGTTGTAGTGCCCAAAAATGTCTATAACACTTGGTGGGGTACTATTCAGGCTTGATGGTAGTAGAGCAACACTAGAGATGAAAAAAATATACTCTAAAAATCTAAATCTTGCGAACTAGACTCCCCCTTTTTAATTCGAAACATTGTGATATTGTTGATCTTATGTTTGTGTTCAACCGAGAAGGGAAAAAGGGGACTATGTTTATTCATGGGGTAAGTGGGGAAACCAAAGTGATAAGAACGATGAATCAATACTCCTCGAAGAACTAGACCCTACAAAAAATAATCTACTTAGAAAAAGAAGTTGGAATTCTACGAGTGTGTCGCCAAGTGTTGTCGCTACTACAACACGCTCCAACATTTTGGCCTACACCCAAATTTCGGAGCCTTATTTTAACCTTACATACTATCTTCGCAAGAATTAATACTTATTGCATGTGTTGTCTCTAATTTTTTTGGTCTCATTTGCTAGAAAATCAAAGTGTCATCTTTCCGCATGTCAAGTGTCCCACGTTGTAAAAAAGATAGTTTTTGGGGTTTTGAGGGATAATGTTGACGTAAATTACTTGGTCTTACCATGTAAAAATGTGTCACACTCATTTCCAAAGTTTCAAGCATTGTCACACAAGTGTCATCATAGTCATCTCAAAGTGTATCTTTGGTGTCATAATTGGCATAAGTCATCGCAAAGTTGTTGCACTGAGGGAAGTATGTTGTTCATGTGTTGTGGGTGATCTATGTTGTGTCATCCAGAATTCTAACTATTTGATCACAGTATAGTTTTGTTATCGTTCACATCAGTTTCATAGATCCCACACTTAGTCAAACATGGAAAATTTCCAGTCCGGGCAATCTAGTCTCACCTCGCCTTGTTGAAGCGCATATTGTGCAATCTAATCCCTCAAGAAACAACCCTACCTTTCGGCACTATGCAATTCATAATTCTGTCTCTTAGAACTGTTCACTGTGTAGTTTCTGTGCTTAAGCCTGACCCCTGAGCTCCAAAAATACGCAATCCTTCCCTCCATCTAGGCCTGAACTATGCATTGTGAAGTCTGAGTCCTTAAGCCCATCCCTTGATCTCCTAAATAATGAATTGTATAATTACCTGACCTCCCTATCCTTCCAGCACTGCGGAGTGGGAAAATTCAGTCACCAAGACCTCATTCTGGTTCCTTGAGCTCCTCAATTATGCAATATTCAAGCCTAGTCTATCTTGATTTATGCATTGCGCAATATCAAGGCTCAAACCTGACCCTTGACTGCTTGAGCTACACAATTGGATAGTCACTAAGCCTCACCCTCAACCTGCCACTTAGTTCCAGCTAGGTCAATGGATCATCATGCAACATCTTCGACTAGGGGTTTATTAGAATGATGTCATATTGTCTTGAGTGAATTGCAGATTTAGGTACCCTATCATACTATGACAAGATGATGAAGAAGTAGATGGAGAAGGAGAACATTCTAGAAGAGACCTCTATAGTTAAAGATGCAAGTTGATCGATCAAGAGAAAAAAAAGAGACATCGGTTTGCGACCACAGCTCAAGACCTGATAAAACATAAAACAAGAAGCAACAATAATGGCTTGAAATTGTCATATCATCAGTATCATCTCATGTCATGTCATGAGTCATTATATGCCACATAATTTTGTGGAATATGTAAATTCTTATTTGAAAATGTATTGTAAAGTGGAAGTCCAAAGGGCATGTACATAATATGAAGAGTAACGTAAAAATCAAAAAGTCAGAGGGAAGTCAAACAATCATGAGGGTAGTCAAAGAGTCACAAGGGAGGTGAAGGATCACCCCATTGATTATATATACACCCTCATTTTAAAAGCAAATGAATTTTTACCTTGGCTCCTCCCACAAGGCATCAAAGAGACAAGCTAGTTCTTTTGCGGAGCAGGTAGTGTCTTCAATGTTTGATTATTGGAGCTAATAGTGTTCGTTGTACACATATGTCCTAGGACTTTTACTTAATATATGAAGCTTGATGGCCAACACATTCTTCATGCATGGATTATGAATATCTGTAAGACTGTTATGTGAATGTTTATGATTCATGTTTGTTTTCACCTATACTAAAGTAGTTGAACTATTTCAGTTATTTTAGTACTTATCATATTGAGAATGTTTCGTAATGGTCACAATGGTAGTCGCATCTTTGTGGACTATTATGTTGGATGTTAGACAGATCTCTCCTATTTGTGTGTGTCTCTACTAGAGTGGTACTACTACCTCTCCCTTAGAGGCTCACTTTTTTTTCCCTCCGCGGTAGAAGAACCTTGACACACCTACAACTAAACACTCACTATCCACACTCATTTTCTTTTCGTAGACACACATGTATTGCTCTCTCTTTCTAACAGTTATATCCAAGAAAACCTTTAAGAAAACGGTAACGAGACCATATTCTAGATGGGGCTCCTATCCCAAACGACCTGAGGTCTAGATGAGACCACATATCGAGGAGACCCCTTTGAATGTTGGTAGATCCAACACTGTCAACACCATCTTAATAAAGATTTTATAAACATAAGAACTCGACTTGATCTAGAAAAAATGATTTTCAATTATTTCCTACTTCCTAATATAAAATATGTGTAATCTATTAAATTCTTAATACGAATATAAAATATATGTGTAATCTATTAAATTCTTAAATTATATGAATTTTATATATAAAATTTAATAAATATAATAAAAAAATATGGTTTTCACTTATTTCCCACTTCCTAATCTAAAATAGATGTGTAATTTGTTAAATTCTTAATATAAAATTGATATATAACATTTAAGAAATATAATAAAAAAAATATTTTTATTCCATTGTATTAATAAATTAATTAGTAGTATGAAGAAAACAAGTACTTAAAAATATAATAATATTAAATAATAAAATAATAAAATTATTAAAAAAAAAACAAAAATTTGTAATATTTATATTAAATAAAATATTTCAATATCAACCCTAAAAATATTTTTAAAATAAATGAAAAATACAATTTTTATTTTACTATAAAATTAACATACATAAAAATAATGTAAATTTATTTTAACTTTAAATTTATTAAAAATTAAAATTTTTCACATACATTTTTTTAACTTCAAAAAATTTTACATTTCAAAAATTTATATCGTATTTAAAATTTGAGAATCATGTCTTTACCTTCTAAATTACCAAATCCACTCATACACAATGCTCGTTTGTGATGCAATTTTCCAAACCTGTGGATTTATTCTTGGACCATAGGCATTTCTTCTCTCCTTTATGTTATTCCAAATTTTATGATACCATCTCTTTGAAATTGATTTATTCTTGGACCATAGACATTTCTTCTCTCCTTTATGTTATTCCAAATTTTATGATATCATCTCTTTGAAATTGATGTATCAGAGATGTTATTCCAAAATTTATGATATCATCTCTTTGAAAATTGATGTATCATAGATGTATTGAAGAAAATTTGTTTGTACTATTGTAAAGCCGTCTTTTCAAGACTGGCAAGTGTAAATGAGATAAAGAATCACATATTTTTATGTTTTTTCTGGGGTTATTAACGCCCGACTTCAAGCGTCTCATCTCCACTCATGCATGATGCAATCAACTTAGTCCCCACACCTTTAGTCCCTAAACCTTTGGGATTTAATCCGGCATTTCTTTTCCATTTTATATTATTTCAAATTTTATAATATTATTATTTTGAAAATTAATGTATTATATACGTTAATTTTTTTTTTATAGTTTGAGTAAGTTTAATGGTTACTAATATGTGTTGTTTTTTAAAAGGTTACAAGTTCAAATTAGAGGGGTAGAGTATGTATGTTTTTGTAGATTTAAGAGTTAAATATAATTATACGGAAGTGAATCATTTGTCCCACAAACAAAAAAGTCTTATACGCCAATATAATATTTGACTTGATCTTAACATTAAAATTAAATAAAAATAATAATATTTATAAAATAATTGTTTTTTTTCTGGTCACTACCTGCCTTCCGTGGGTTGTTTTTCTTCTTCAATTTTGACCACGTTGCAAATGATTAATTCAAAAGAAAGCAAGAAGACATTACTTCACATATATCATCGATCACTAATTTTTACGTCTTCAAATTAAAAGTTTTAAGTGTAAATTATATTCATCGATTAGTAAATAAGAAACATGTAATTATGATGAATATTGAGGGTCACCATACCGTTAGAGAATATATATTTTTTAGTTACATGTAAAATGTAAACCTATGAGTTAGGTGGACAAATACAATTATACCGCTATAAAACAATCTATATATTAAATTAACATAGATACAATAAGTTAGAGAGAGAGATAGCTAATAAGTTATAGTTGTAGTTTATCTATCTAGTTGTATAATTGTATTTATCTACCTAAAATATATTATACTATCTATGGGTATATGGGTACGGTAACACTCAAGATTCATCGAAATCACATGTTTAGAAAAAATTAGTGACCGATGATATATGTGAAGTCATGTTTTCTTGCTTTCTTTTGAATTAATGATTTGCACCGTGGACAAAATTGAAGAAGAAAAACAACCCACGGAATGCAGGTATTGAAGTAGTGATTGAATTCAGTGGTTAATAACCAAAAAAAATAAATCAAATATAAAAGAAATATATGTGGAAATGGATTAATAAATATAAAAAAATTATATTAAAATAACAAACTATAAAAGAAATATTTGTGGAAATGGATTAATAAATATAAAAAAATTATATTGAAATAACAAATTAATTGTTAATATAAGATTTATGAGATTATATAAAGATTTAAAAGTGAGAAAATATTTTTAATTTTTCAATAGATATTTTTAATTTCATAGAATGATGTGTATTTTATTTAATTTAATTCATAACATGGAACATTTAAGAAGAAAAAAATATTGACAACAACCAAATTTAATGTGAGTTATAAATAAAATATTTTATTAGAAATTTAATGTGGGTTATAAATAAAATATTTTCAATGTTATGTTAAGTAAAACATTTCACACACAAGAAATTGAAAATAAAAAAGTAAAAGTTCTTTTATGGTTATATTTTAATGCTATTTTGTTCATTGTGAGGGAGATATTTTTTTCCTTCCACACTCAATATGGAGTTGACATGTGGCATATTGATTGTGAACATCTCTCTTAAAATCTTGTTGAGATGGATAAACATTGGAGGAAAGGTTTGCACCTCTAGGGATTTGATCCCTTTTAGCTCATGGTAGTTAAACCATTTCAATAACATGATTTCTAGTGTGAAGGATATGAGTAACTCCTCTTATCAACATGGAGTTGATACAAGAAAGAAATTAGAAGAATGAACAATGTACATATATTACTCAAAAAACTATCGTGTTATTCAATCACAACACCCAGATGCATGCCACATAAATAGTGCTTATGAGATCCAACGATTTCCAAACCAAGAAATTGTTTCTTGAGAAAATATATCAATAAAACTGACAACCAACAAACTAATCTTGCCTCTATATTATTGTAAGCATTATTCCAAGTCCCCCCTTTAATGCTTACATTACATCATTACAAATATTATTACAAGATAAATTACATATAGTCACATATGTCTAGCTAGTCTTCATCGGCACTCACATCCACTCTGGAATCTTGCAAACATCACTCTTTCTTCATCACGTCATCTTTGAGTTGTCACCTGAACTCCATTTAAAACACGAACGCCTCTAACCATCTTTGATGAACTAGCATGATCAACAATGTTGACATACTTCATTTTGCCAAATTACATAGCTCGCGATATATGTCATATATCAAAATTTGAAGAAAATTTTACACCTATAGGGATTTGACCCCTCATGGCACATGATGGATCCATAGTTAAGATGGATCTATGTTGGTTTTTGTTAAGCATGAAACTAGAAAATGAGTCACTACAATAAAAGACATGTCTATTCAAAAGCACATTCCAAATTTATGCAGATGGCATACTCAACCACATTCCTAGACAAATGGGGTGCAAGCTTCACCAACACTCTGTTAAGCTTCTATAAGGATCCTAGATGATATAAAGGGATGCCAATATGAAATAAAATCTTTTGTATTCACAAATTCTCTTTATTCATATTAATGGGGATTTATTTGCAATAACTACTCTCAAAGTATTATTTTTTTCCTCTCTATCCATCGGATATGATACCCTTATTTGAATTTGTAATTTGTTGTTTCCTTTTAGAACCAATCTTAATCATTCAATGGTTGTTGTCTAAACGAGTTTCATATTTTAGATGTTGGTTTCTGTCATTTTCATTTTAAGATAAGATCATGCTTAAGAACATGTATAATGCAAATATTTTGGTAGTTGACAAATCTCATATTAAAATAAGTTATATATTTATAATTTAATTCGTATATACTATTACATTAATATTTCTCATCAACATATTACTCACATAGACTTGAACTTAAATAAAAAAATAGCATCCATTCTAATTAACCACTCAAAATAAACATAATTAATATTTAATTTAATTATATATATAAATATAAATTTTAAATTTTAAAATACAAATCTCTTTACATTCCTTCTTTTGGTAAAAGAGTAGAAAAAAACAACCATGTCCTTTCGTTTGTAAAAGAGAAGAAAAAACCAACCATGTCAATGAAAACTAAGCTGTTTTCTTAATTTAATTCCAAAACTATGGGAAAGGTTTCAGTGGAACAACAACACCCGCAATCAAAGACCAAGCAAGTTCTTTAAAACCGTTCCAAAAATTCCCATGAAAAAGGCTCCAACATGCATGCTATATTTTCTTAAATTAATACGAGCATAGGTTCATCGTAAATGCTCAATCAATGCACATTAACATATGAATTCATCTGAAAACAAGCCATGAAGGTAGACCATTCTTAGTTATAAAAAAAAAACATGTGTACGATGTGTGTAAGTGTTTAGTGCCCATTATTTTGTTTTGTGACGTAAGTTGGTGCTTGGGATATATGTGTGCGGGGATCGAATTCTAACGTTTTATATATATATATATATATATATATATATTATATAATTTAAATTATAATATTAACATTTATAAATATATGGCCATTTAGCCATTTCATGTTTTAAGTATTTATTTATAAAGTGTTAATATAGATATATTAATTATTTATTTAATAAATTATTACATTTTTATTATATAATTATATATTTTAACAGTGAAATATCACTAATATAATTTCAAAACTTTTTGTAGTTACTCTATTTTTTTTTTGGGTTACTGGTTCATTATTCTAGCATACACTCTTGTTGTTGGTAATGTATCAAACATAATATGAAGTTATTTCACTGGGTCTTAAAAGAAATATTATCCTCACTTTTTTGTTTAACTTGTGTCATACATATAAGTAGTATATAAGTATTATGTATAAAATTTTATTCTGTATGAATTCTTATGCTTAATACCTTCGTGGACCTATATGTGATATGACATTTTAAGTATCACTTTATTGCACTCATTGTCATTTCCTTTCGTTAGACTAGCATCAAGATTAGACTAATTGAGATATGTTGGAACTCATTTTAAATTGATTGAAATTAATATTTCTTATATTATTGTAAATTTATATGCTATTTAAAGATAACTCAAAAAAATTGATTTACAAAGCCACTTGGTTGTGTGTGTGTACATTAAGTAAGAATGTGGAATTTCCAATTTCCATAAGCACTGGTATGAGTTATATTCGAATTGTGTTCAAGCTTTTATTTTCAACTATCCTTCTTCACATACTCAAGGAGTCTTCTTAATGGTGAGACTAATTTTGGGTCCCATATTGTCTTAGCTAAACATTCACAATAAAGTTCACTTTAAAGTTTAAATAAAGCTACACTAAAGATTGCTTTTACTAACTTCACTCATAGTTATCATAACGTACTGAAACTATAATAAAGGGTTTAAATTACTATTGTCAGTGACATATTACCCTTATCTTTATCCCCTATGATATTTGACTTTGACTACTGCAAACTCATGCATTCCTACTTGGATGGTGGAATTTCTTGAACCTTGAGTATATGCTAATACTATAGGATTTTTTATAGCTTTATGTAATGGTAAAATTTTAATGAATCATAAGTGTCAAATATCCCAATAATTTAATTCAAGACCCCAATTTTTCTACTTTTCAAGGATCATATACATTTTCATTATCAAGATTATTTATGGTGGTGTTTATAGCCGATGTCATGAGTGGCTTTTGTAATGATACATTAAATAAGGGATTTTTCAATCCCTATAAGTGTAATCACTTCTAAGGTAACAATAATTACTATAGTGCATAACATGCTATGCTAAGACGGTCATAAGGTTCACTACCTAGACTCTATTGAGTGCCTTCCTTAGTGTACAAATTATCGTTGTGGGAAATATGTAATATGCATTCACTATTAAAATGTTAAAGGTGTTGGGAGGTTAATATATAGTTCACACTACTATGGCGTAAACTCAAATTAACTCTCTATACAATCCAACACACTAAATGACGTGATCACTAATAAAATAGAGAGATGTGGTACCCTATGCTAACTAACACATGCAATATTTACAATTTATTAACACATGTTTATTATTCCAGCAGGGTAGTCATGGATCGATGGTGACTAGAAACTTGAGGAGATAACGATATGGATATTTTTCTTTAAATACGATCGATAAGGTACATGTGTATCTAATACATGATCACCCTTGTCCCACATATAATAACAATGATGAATCATAACAAAAGGATCATAGTTTTTTCTCTTAAAAAAATCACTCATACTTACCATGCTTTGATATATACATATTATATATGTATATTAGTTAAAAATAGTCTACACATTAATCATGAATTCAAGATTAATTTATTAGAATTTTAGTGGATAGATACCATTATGACTTTGATGTTCCTATTATGCAACTAAATCACAAAACATAAGAGAAGATAGATCAACGACATGAAAATTAGCCTCTTCAAGGGGGGAACCTCCTTTGCATCACATAAATGAAAAATTATTGGATGATACAAATGATAAGACCTCCTTGGTATATATAGGAGTCTAAGGGATCACAATATAATCATATCCTACATAACAATAATAATGTAAGGACACAACAATAACAATAGTGGCTTCTATGGTCCCAACAATAACAATATGGGGGATACATGGGCACAACAATAACAATACTGGGATTATATAGGGCAACCCAATAATAATATGGGGGATACATGGGCACAACAACAATAATAAGGGGGCTACACTAGTATTATAGGGACCTAACATGCCCCTCTTCTTCAAGAAAAGTGTTGTCCTCAATGTTTGAGTAGTTTTGAATGTCTCTATATAAAATTTCCATCCTCCCATGTGGAATATGTAGTGGGTAAGTTCTTCCACTTAATGACATACTCTGAATTTGATCGATTTTATATTTTTTAGGTTCTTATTTCTGTGACTGCTTCAGGCTCCAATATGATTTTTCCTTTGTCATCAAGTTTTGGCAATATTGTTTGAATAGAGAGCTTGTCACCGATAACCTTATTTAAGAATGAAACATGGAAAATTGGGTGTACTCGAGAAGATGCAGGAAGATAAAATTTGTATGCCATAGTACCAATATTTTGCAACATCTTGTAAGGAATTTTTTCCGTTGCTACAACACCCTCCAAAATTTCATTACATTCGAATTTTGGAGCCTACTATCATTGTCACCTTGATCATCAAGTCTCGTCCCATGTTATTCTAAGTGTTTCAGGTGTACTTGATTGGTATCAAGTGTCATTGCATTGGTTAGAACATCTTTAGGTGAATTTCAGAGTTGTAACATCTGTGTTGTTGTAAAACGACACTTTTGGGTCGCAGTCACACCCACTTCACTCGATGTACTTTGGGAATGTGTACAAGTGAAATTTTGATGTATATTTATCATTGTTTAAGCTTGTATAAGTTTTCTCAATTAGTTTGTATGACTCACACATGGTTTTATGTCTAACCGCATCATGTTCATCCCTTGTCTTATCATCCTGACTTCAAAAAATCTTTGTTTTCAAAGAAAACCCATTGAGGCCAAGAGTGCATGAGTGCACTTAAAAGCATTTATTGAGAATCCTTCATTGTTTGGAAGTCTTCCATGTGTTGTCCAAGATCGCAGAGTGTGCTCCTTAAGCCCTTTCCCCTTCATTGTTCTGAATTGCGCCCTTTAATAAACTAAGTCTTCCTTTGAGCACACTCCTTCAACTTGAAGAAGTGTTCCCTCCTTGAGTGCATGAGCACACCCTAAAGGTATTAAGCCCAACCTTTCAACCTTATACAATGTTCCATGCCCCATATTGGACCCTTTGAGTGCATGCACACACTTCAAAGGCATGAAGCATCAACATCAACCTTCATACTTGTGCCATGCACTTTCTTGGGCCTCCTGGGCACATGAGCACACCCTAAAAGTCTAAAGCCTCCTTCCTTTGGCCGTTAGGAATGCACCCTGCACCCTCTATTCTCTGTATATGTATGTGCTTGAGGTTTTTATAACTTGCAAGTGATTAAAATGAGTTTTTATAGCTCTTTAAGTTGAATTAATACAAATATTAAAACATGAATTTAACTCATAATGTGTAGAAAATTGTAGAGAATAAAACCATAACAGTAACCACGAAAAAACAAGTGATGAAGGAGTTCACCCCTCTTGGGCTATGTCTCCTAATCCATCTTCCAATGCTTGGCCCTCTTTCATTATGCTAAAAAATGGCGATTACAAAGAGTTACGGTGCTCAAATAGCTTCAACACCTATTCCAACAGTTTCAAAGCTATCAAAACCCCTTGTCTAGCCTCTTTCTACTCCCAAAAAGACCAAAACCTGAGAAAATTATGAACTCCCCAAGTTTTGCTGCTAGTCGACCTACAAATTCGCCAAGTTCAGCGAACTGTCCTACAAATCTGCCCATTTTTCCGCTAACTGGGCGAAAAATTAGTGAACCTCCAATGAAAATTGTGGGTTCATTAGTTTTCCTAATGATCCCTATGCGTGTGTCGGTGGTCACATGCCCCCCATGTGAATTGGGGTTGGCGCCTAGGATCTAGCCCCCTCCAATTGTGCCCCTAGTTCCACCTTCATGGTCGTATGGAAAATATATAAGGTTGTTCCTGCCCTTGGTCCTAATGGGTGTGGCGACCAGGGCTAGGGCTAGCCCTCGACCCTTACCCAAACCTCTGCCAAACGTATTGTTTAAATAATAGTTCGAGTGGCCTTTAAATAAGGACCACTTGTGGCTTAACGGTATCAGCGGTAGTTTGTTGGAATGAGGTGAAAGGTTCGATTCCTATAGAGTGATATCTGACCTACCAACAAGTTTTTAGCAGCCACCGAGGTGCCAGGTGGCAACCTCTAGTTGGTCAACGTGGTCGCCTCCAGTTGGTCCACTCACCAACATCTCCACTCAATCACATTCAACGCAGTCAACACCATCGACGCCTACGCATGTCACGATATCATTGGCTCTTTTTGAAGCCCAATCAACTTACACAGTCAATAGGTCCGATCAGCTATACAGACTGCTGACTGGGTAGCCTGCACAATTTTTGCCAAAATTTGTTTGCTTGGGAAATCAATCAGAACTCATTTCCGGGAGCATACGATGTCTATTTTCTGTGAAACAAGATGCGCCAGATTCAAAATGATGAGATATATCCAACCATATTGTTAACGGGAAAAGTGTCTACTCAGAACGACCCTATCCCACTAAGGTGTGACAGTGACCTTAGAAACAAATAGAGAAAACTATTTTCGTATTCTTCTTTATGAACTATAAACGAAGAGGAATAGGATGAACCAACCTGTGTCTTGCACTAGTCCTTTGATCCAATCTCTCTCCTCTTTAACAGCTTCCAGCTACCTGCTCCCTTACTTGCCCAACTTCACCAAGTTCCTGTAAGATCACAGAAGAAGAAAACTACACAAAGACATGGATTTATATTCATAAATAGCTTAGGATCAGATTTAAGCTAAACATACAAATGTAACACACATCAATGATACACAAGCATGTAGGAGAAACTCAAATAGTTTTATTGATGTAACAAGAAGATCCAGGAGGAGTTACAACCGACGATTCCTGATCCAACATCAACCTCCCAGCATAGAATCCCCTCTTCACCTCCAACAAAGCATAAATCACCCAATACTCTGATATCTATCTCAAAACCAACAGCAATTCTCTGCAATGTACAAAATTCCAGCCTCTGGATCTCTGGGATGAGGGATCCATATATAGATGTATGCAAAGAGGATGAGTCAGCTTATGATTTGACTAGTGGCTTCTCTCTGTCAGTTCTTGCTTCCACTTGGAGACTGAGAGCCTCTTACTCATACTTGGTCGAACTCAGTGAGGCAAGTGTCATTGGGGAAGATTCTGGAAGCTTCCATTGTCTTTCCACCTCGCGGAATGACACTGCCATTTGTCATTTCCCGCTCAACGCACCCTGGTAGTGCATTTAGGTGCGTTGCAATGCACCTAGCTAGTGTACTTGGGTGCTATGCAACGCAGCTAGCTAGTGGAGCAGCTGAAATGATCCTGATTTGATTGATTCTGAGCAGTTTCTGGTGGAGAACTTCTGGGAGAAGCTGTAATTTGTTGACCTTGTTCCTTTAGGGGCCGGAACAACACTTTTAGGGACTTAGCATCCCTTGGTTTATGGACATTTCATGCTTAGAGCTGTAAGGCACAAAAATGTCTATAACAGTTGCCCCCTAAAGTATGAGGTCGTTTATCGGGTGAAACGCTTTATTAGGAGGATCCGAAGTTCTTTCAATGTTGGGAAGAGACCTGTAATGAGATACAATACAATACATTATCTTCATACTGTTTTCATGATCTAGCTGAGGCGGGCATTCCCATGCTCAGCTTTATAAATTCATTTTCATGTACATAGGACAGACAATCGTCTGATGTTAGACTGATGATTCTTATAGAGCCATCATCCTTTTGGTAGGACGATTATCTGTGCTGCAATGTTGTACATTTCAATGTCTTTATTTTCCTGAATATATATCGCAGCCCGGATGGATGAAACTAGATCCGGGGTCTTCAATCTCGTCCGATCTTCACTCGAAGTACAAGTCGATCCATGTGAGAAATGTTTTGAAGTCGAACATGGAAAGACATCGCTTGATTACCAGTCAATGATGTAAACTGTTAACAAGCGCGAGAGGAATCACCGATAATGATGATGACCCTCAAGGTACTGCAGTACAATTCACGTGGTGTGAATAAAGAACTTGGCGTCGAACACCACGCAAAATCTTTCGGTCGAAGGTCATTGATGTATACCTGTCGCCGGAAGTGAGAAACTTGCCATTGAGGCATGCAAGCTTCAAAGTATTGAAGGGGTTGTTCCTAGATCAACTTCTTGGATAATGAGCTGATGTTGACAAGAAGTGATCCGTCAAAGGAGGGCCTTAATGAATCCCACATCAATGACACGGAACGGAGCAAATGATTTTGATGAAGTTGAAAACGATCTGATGATATATGGTTCAGGATGGCGGTCATGAAAGAATGAAGTATAATGTATGGTAGTGGATGGGACACAGGTGACTTCTCTGGATGACTTCTCTTGAACATGTCGGCGACACTTATGTGATGGATTGGTAGCATTTACCCCAAATGTGGATGGTATGGCGTGAGCATGGTGATGTGACCGGTGAATGAAACAACCCAACCCGACTCAGGCACGGAGTGGAAGTGTCATGTTCAAGAGCGACTTGCTACCAATAAAGATTCTTTGAGTTTTCTTCCCAATTTTTCCCCAGTCATTGCTGACCAGTACCTCTTTATTTTTGTCAAGCTTGAGGAGGATAACATATGCTTGTTCTATAATTTGCCCTTCGGGCAAACCCATCGCTATGTTTTAACGAGCCTAGCGATAGTGAAACTCGTTCTCGTCTAAAGACAAGTTTGTCGCTATTAATCTTTTTAACGAGTTTAACGACAAAAATAACTTAGTCCTTTTCATTTTTAGAGAGTCTGAAAAGATACGTAAAGTTAACTCCAAAATTCCTTTTTCGTCATCTAATCCCTTAAGTCCGAAAAAGTATAAAACAATACAGAAGGGATGAAATTTCGATAGTTTTAACGAGCCGAACAAAACAAGCGCTCGATCTTTTTGTGCAATAATCCCTCAAGTCCAAAAAGATTAAAATCTGGAGGAGGGATAGCACTTCCGGTCGCTTTAACGAGCTGGAAGGCCAAAACTCGACAATCTTTTCATATTTTACGAGTCAGTTGAAAAGAGCTTAAAGAAGACTCGTCTTTTGAGGAACGAGTGATAAAATGGGTAGCAGCTGATTCCAGGTAAGGTTTGGAATTTTCCAATCACGGCAGTGTCACAAGGATGGCTAGTGAAATCACTCTTTGCAGTTGTTCCTCAAAATGGGTAAACAATCAAATGGAGGTGAATGATCGGCTAATGGAAAAGTGGAGGTGACGGTGCAAACACGACCAAGGCTTTAATGGCTGAAATGCTACATTCACGGTGGTTATTTACCGGGGAATAGTTCATTTTTTAACGAGCTTAAACGCGGGTGGAAACATTTTCTCATGTCTCATGTTTATTTTTTAACGAGCTTGAACTATGTGCTAAAACTGCTCGATTAGATGGTCTTGTTTTGATTTTTTACCATAAATAGCTTTGTCCTTCCAAAGATAGTACTGTATTTTTCAACTGCTTCATCAAACTAGTCAGAAATGAACAATATTTTCTTGAAAATGAGATTAAAATGCTAATATTTTACTTTGAACTATGTAAAAGCAATCAAAAAGTGTTTTTTACCTCTCATTTTACCATTTCATTTGAACTTGGTTTGTTGGAGCTTTGGAGGTGCTTTTCCCCCTCTATTTTCATCAGTTGATTTCGGGAGATTCTATGGACGATTCTCGGCACCGTCTGGACCAGGTAGGAGCTAAACCTAAGCTCTTTCATTTCATGGTTTCCATTTTGCTTTTTGACCCTAATTCCCTGCTTTTCTGAGCCCCTGGGGTTTGAGGGATTCGTTCTGGCATCAACGCACCCCCAGTGTATCGAAACCTGCATTGAATGCTGGCTTGTATGAAGGAAGTTTGACATTCAACGCACCTAGAACACTGTTGTAGGTGCGTTGGGCGCAGAAAGGGAATTTGTTGCACAATTTTTGATGGAATTTTTGCTTGTTTCTCACCAAAATCAGGATCTAACTCCTCTCTTGTTTGTTTTTTCAGAAATTTGGGAGCAAGATGACCCTTACATGGCGAGAACATGAGCATGAAGAGGAGGACATGATTTCCCTACATGATCCAATTACAGTGAACGCGCTGCGGAATTGTGGCTTGCTGAAGTTCTTCTGCATTTTTGGCATGAGACAGCAGATCAACCTACTGCAGTATTTTCTCGATTCTTGGGATCCTATCAATCAAGTTTTCCAGATTAGGGGCAAATCTATCCCCTTGACTGCAGTAGAAATCTATTTCTTGACTGGCTTGTCGAGGCGGGGTGCCCCCATCTCTTTGTCAGGTTCGGCCCGAGGAGGTGATTCTGTGAGAGATTATGTCCGCCGGTATTGCAGGGAAGGATCTCAGCCGAGTAAAGACGGCAAGATCATCATCCGTGATGTCACTGACAGGTCCCTTAGGACTATCCTGTTTACTTTTGGTAGGATGGCCGGTAGTGTGTCTCTTCATGTAGCCAATAGATCCTATATGCAGCATGCCTTGGAATGCCTCCAACCGAAGGTGTTCAACTGGTGCGACGCAGTACTTCTTGTGATGAAAGAACAGTTGACCAAGATAAAGAATGGGAGGTTGAAGAACTTTGGGTTCAGTTCTATTTTGACCGCCTTTGCCTTGGAGAAGATACCACTGATGCAGCCGCAGTACATTGCACTCGATTTAGCTTCTCCTACTGATCCACGTATGCAGAGATGGGTTGACTATATGTCTAGGCATGCTGGCCAGTCTCTGATTTCATTTTCTGATACCTTCTTCAGGTGGTTTGATCGTCAGGAGATGGTTTATTCCGAGTATCCATATGCTGGCATGGACTTCCGGGGTGATCCAGATTTAGTACTGCCGGATGGCGAGCAGTGGGGTGCTATTGGTAAAATCTCTGACCATATTGTTGTTTACCATTTTTGTTTATAATGTCCTTGTGCTTTATTCTATCAAGACTTTAATCAAACTCATGTGTACATGCAGATGTTGGTCCTGTTCATCCAGTAGTTCGCCTGAGAGTACCAGCCGTTGCCCCAGCAGGAGAGGCCGCCAGAAGAGTTATTCTTCGCGACCTTGATGTGGCCGAGACTCTCTCAGCTTTACAGGAGCAGATTGAGGGCCTCACTCTCGGTATACCAGATGTGAGGACTGACGAGCTACCTTTGCAATTACAATGACATACTACTGGTGTGCCCAGACGATGGACTCGTCTCTTACGCATGATCACATAGGCTGTGACTTGCTATCACGAGCATCATTAGACTAGGGTGCCCCCTAGTATTTTGAGTTTTTGGGTCGTGTGACCGATTTTGTCTTGGTTACAGAACATTATATGTAAACCATAAACAGCTATATATATTTTTGATTTTCGGGGTTTTATTTTGGTTGAGCTATATGATCCACATGTGAAACATTGATGATGTGTTTCTTTTTATAAATGTTGCAAATGTCTATCTAACACAGTTTGCTAATGAGTCGGTTAATGTGTTTAAGTTTCTGGAAATATGTTGGTATTGAATAAGATCAAATTGTCTTTCCAAAGTCTTAACCCTTAGGAACATGCGATAAACAGCTGGGTTTCAGACAGAATATATACCATTGAGTTGTAGTATTACGAGTTGTGAGTCTAGCCTGACAATTAGTTGGTGTATACCATGGGTGATGGAATCAGAGAGAAGTTCTATCAACGCGCTATACTCAGCAATGTTATTCGTTGATTGACCAATACATACAGCTCTGAAACTTACTAACTCGCCGCTTGGATCAAAAATGGCCCAGGCTGCGGAGGACAGGTTCCGTGAACTACGACTCGCTCCGTCAGCATATCCAACACATGGCTCCAATAGGTTTAACATCTGCAATAAGTGTAAAAAGTGGATTATTCGACCAAAACAAACCCTTTAGCGAAAACAAAAATATAACAAAAGCATATTGGTTACTATTTATGCATAGTAACACCTGAGGTACAACCCATTACGAGGTTGCGCCAGTGGAATTCAGTCATAATCCATTAACTCGTAGGCTCCTTTCGCCAACACTCGTTTAAAAATATAGGGGCCCATCCATAAAGACTTAAATTTACCTGCTCCCAATTTATCGGATTCTTGGTCGTAAAGCAAGACCAAGTCACCTTCCGAGAAGACACGGGGTTTGACATTTTTGTCGAACTGCGCCTTGATTCATTTCTTATGGGCTTCGTTAGCCAAAGCGGCGTCACGACGGGTTTCATCCAATTGGATTAATTCCAAGAAACGAGCCTCTTCTTCTGAAGTTCCGGGGAGGAGATCAATTCCGAGTTTGAGGGACGAGATTTCACACTGGACTGGTAAGACTGCTTCCAGGCCATATACTAGTTGGAAGGGTGTGAACCCGGTTGCATTCCTTACCGATGTTCGATAAGCCCACAAGGCTGAGTACAGGATTAGGTGCCACCTTCTTTTGTGAACTCCAATCATCCTTTGCAACATGCGCTTGAGGACCTTGTTGATCGCTTCAACTTGTCCGTTGGCTTGCGGATAATACGGAGTAGAGCTGTCATGAGACAACCCTAGTTTGGTAGCTAATTCGACCATCATGTGATTGCGAAAATGCGATCCATGATCTGTGACTATAGCCTGTGGTACATCGAATCTGGCGACTACATGATTGAAAAAGAAAAGGGCAGTTGTTTCACCAGTATTATCTAATGTAGGCATCGCCTCGGCCCATTTGGTAAAATAGTCAATTGCGACTATGATATACCCATGCCTTGTAGGAATTTACAGGGTAAGTTCCTCAGAAAGAATACCAAAAGGACACCGCTCACAACCAGATCGCAGATCAATACACCAGTATTTTTGACGTGGTTAAAACCCTCAAGGAGGGAAACAGTCCACGGCCTGTCCCAACGTGGGTACTACAAGCAATTTATTAATCAAAGAATGAAAATTTACATAAGCTTCTCTCATGCACGGATTTTTTGAACAATGACCCTCCATGCGCTTTAAATAGAACTCATGGACCAATCGGGTGTCAAGCCACGGATCAAGTGTCGGTAATACCGAGGAGAGAATGAACCGTCGAATCACTACATATCGTGACCGTTGGATTGTAAGTTACAAAATGTATAACGGTAAAGAAACACACTTTACCTAACTCTACACTAGACCAAGTTGAACTTAACTATATCCTATGTGTCGGAATATCCTAACATCCCCCCTTAAGAACAACTTGGGATAGGATTGAAGGATATACAAATATGACACAATAGGAGAAGGAAGGAGGCACTAGAGCCTATCCCCCCTTAGTGACAACTTCCTGAACTCCAAGCATATATCGAAGTTTAGTGAACTTCGCCTCTGTGAGAGCCTTTGTGAAGATGTCTGCAACCTGATCATCTGTTGGACAATATTGCACTTCAAGAACATGGTCATGAATGAGCTTTCTGATGAAGTGCATGTGTAGTTCAATGTGTTTGCTGCGCTAATGCTGGACTGGATCTTTGCATAGCTGAATGGCACTTTGATTATCACACCAAAGTGTGGTTGGATGCTGCTACTCAAAGCCAAACTCTGATAGGATCTGACGAAGCCACAAGGCTTCTTTACTAGCTTCCACGGCACCACGATACTCTGCTTCTGCTGACGAAAGAGAAATGGCAGCCTGTTTCTTACAAGCCCATGTAATAGGTCCTAAACCAAGAGTGAAGACATAACCGGCAGTAGACTTCCGATCATCAGGGTCACCAGCCCAATCAGAATCAGTGAAACCAACTAACAGAGGAGCTGCTTTGGCACTGTAATGAATCCCAAACTGTACTGTACCTCGAACATAACGAAGTATTCTTTTAGCTGCTTTCCAATGACTTTCACGGGGGTTTTGCATAAAACGAACAACAAGGCCAACAACAAAGGAAATATCAGGACGAGTATGGGTTAAATACAAGAGTTTTCCTACAAGTTGACGGTATAAGGTAGCATCAACTTCAGGAGAAGTACAAGAGACTAAAAATTTGACTCCAGACTGAAAGGGAGAAGGGGCTGGCTTACAGTCTTCCATGTGAAAATGACGAAGAATATCACAAGCATACTTGGACTGGGAAAGGAAAATACCCTCCTTCGATTACAAGACTTGAAGACCGAGAAAATAGTGTAAGTGTCCTAAGTCTGTCATTTCAAATTTCTTTTTAAGGCTGGACTTCACATGGTTTATAAGGTTGGGATCACTACCAGTAAGAATAAGATCATCAACATAAAGAACAAGGATGATAAGAGAGTTGCCCACTTTCTTGGTGTAGACAGTATTGTCAGAATGACACCTAGAAAAGCCAGATTCTAAAAGAAAGCTATCCATTTTGGCATACCAAGCCCGAGGAGCTTGCTTGAGGCCATAAAGGGATTTCTTAAGTCGACATACAAGGTTGGAGTCTGTTTGGATGAAGCCAATGGGTTGTTCCATATAGATTTCTTCATGCAAGTCCCCATCCAAGAAGGCAGATTTAACATCCATCTGATGGACTTCCCATTTTAAAGAGGCAGCAAGGGAAAGAACAAGGCGGATAGAGTTCATTTTGGCAACAGGGGAGAAGGTTTCAGTGTAGTCAATGCCTTCAACCTGTGAAAAGCCCTTAGCAACAAGACGAGCTTTATGTTTATCAACTTTCCCATCTGGTCCATACTTGGTTCTGTAAACCCATTTACATCTAACAAGTTTGCGTCCCTTTGGTAGAGGAACAAGATCCCATGTATCATTTGTCATCAATGAATGATATTCTTCATTCATAGCTGCTTCCCAATGTGGATGGCCTGAAGCTTCTGCAAAAGTGTCAGGATCATGATTTACTGGAGCTTGAGCCAGTAAAGAAGAGGCTCTTTCAAACTGAGAACGTGTACGTCGCTAATCTGTAGGATCACCGGAAAGATCACCTGCTGCATCCCGAGTAGCACGGACCCATCTTGGAAGTTGAGGATCCTGAGAAGGTGGGGGAGGATTATCATCCTCGCTTTCATCATCTGAAGAAGAAATGTTTTCAAAAGTAGAAGAGATAGGAAGAGGTGGCACATCCACCGGACTAGGCTCGCAGGCCGATTTATTTTCATCAAATTTTACATCTCTTCTAATGATAACATTTTTGGACTTAAATGGAATAAGTCTATAACCTTTTACATCTTCAGAATATCCAACAAAAGTACATTTCTCACTCTTAGGTTCTAAAGCTTTATGCTTTTCATCTGGAATATGGGCCCATGCTTCACTTCCAAACACACGAAAGTGACTTACATCTGGTTTAATGGAACTCCAAGCTTCTTCTGGAGTGATATTCTCTAGAACCTTAGTAGGAGTGCGATTGATTATATAATTTGCACAATTAATTGCTTCGGCCCAAAAACTAAGACTGAGTCCTTTAGATTGTAGCATACAATTAGCCATTTCCTTTAAGGTGCGATTTTTCCTTTCAGCTACACCATTTTGTTGTGGAGTGTATGGAACAGTATGTTGCATTTGAATTCCATTTTTGGTGCAAAAGTTGATGAATGTGTTTTTAACATATTCTCCACCATTATCAGTTCTTAGCTTAAGAATTTGATGTCCAGATTGTTTTTCAACAAAGGCTTTGAAGGCCAAAAATGTGTTAAATACTTCGCTCTTGAGTTTTAAGAAGTATACCCAAGTGCGTCTAGAGAAATCATCAATGAAAGTTAAGAAGTACTTGCAGCCAGAGAATGAAGCAACAGGAAGAGGACCACATAAATCACTGTGCACAAGCTGTAAAGGGGCTGAGGCATGCCAAGAGGCACGTTTGTCAAAACTGTCCCGATGATGTTTTCCGAGTACACATCCGGAACAAACACCATCTCTGCAAGATACCATAGGAAGACCTGTCACCATATTTTCTTTACATAGATGCTGAAGGGAGCGATAGTTTAAGTGACCAAATCGCTCATGCCAAAGTTTGCTCACTTCATCATTATGAGCAACAAATACTGAGGGAAGATTTGATGACCCAAAGTTGTGAAACTTATACAACCTTGTGGAATCATTAGCAAGACCAGTAGCTAGAATCTGTTTAGGATCTTTTAGATCCTTGATTACAACATCATGAGGTGAAAATTCAACAATTTTACCTTCACCTGAATGAGTTATCTGATAGACAGATAGAAGGTTGCAGGATAAGGTTGGAACACATAATACATCATTAAACTGACCATAGTCTAGATGAACAGTTCCAGTCCCTACAACATTAAGAGATCTATCATCACCAACATATATATTTTTGGTGTTACAATCATTTAAAGAAGAAAACATGGCTTGGTTTTTGGCCATGTGATAAGAGGCTCCAGAATCAATGAGCCACTCATGAGAATGAGAAGAAGAAGAAGATACATTTAATGCATAACCAGACTGAGATGATTGACAACGACATGCAGAAAGTGCCATCCCGGAAGTTGAAGTTGAAGTAGGCTCCACATGGATGTTATGTTTCTTCATTGCGGCTTCCAAGGCTTCCATCTTCTTAAAGCATTTAGATTCTAAGTGGCCATCTCGATTACAAAAGTTACAATGTCTATCAGTCTTCTTCCATTTGTTTTTATTGGTCTTATCATTTTGCTGAAATGATCTTTCATTTTGAGGCTGAGTTGGTTTAGGACCATTCTTTTGAGGATATGACTTCTTAGGATTCTTTGAATTTGGTTGCTGCTGGGCGGCTAACGCTTTCATGGAAGAGTTTCCAAGATTAAGAAGACCAAGGTGTAAGAGTTTTTCTTGTTCTCTTATTAAGGAATCACAAAAGGAGTCAAAGGAAGGGGCCTTGTAGTCTTTTCCTTGACAAATGAAAGCTTCCCTTGTAGAATGGAAAGTGGAAACAAATACAGAGTAGGCTGGTCCCAACTTAGTAAGGATGGAATAAATAAGGTTACCATCTTCTTTCTTAACTTTAACACCTTCCAAGAGACATCTAAGGGTCTTGAATTTGGACAAGAAATCTTCAATGCAAGAAAAATTATTAGGATCCAAAGTAAGTAACTCATTTTCAAGTTGATGGGCTCTAATTTCATTTTTAATCCCAAAAACTTTAGCGAGTTTTTCTAATGCTTCATGAGGAGTCTCAAGTTCTGCAATGTGGAATCTAAGATCAGGAGAAATAGACATCCCTATCAAACCACGTGCTTGATCTTGTCTATTTTCCCATTTTGCAGCCTTGTCTTCATCTTTTGGTTTCTTCTCTTGGTCTGTGGCTATTCTGAAGAGACCTTTACTTCTAAGTAAATCTTCCATGTAGGCTACCCATTGGAAGTAGTTAGTGCTGTCAAGAATGACTTGGCATGGACTTTCCATTTTTTTTTTAAAAACTGAAGCTAAAGATGCTAAAAGTAAGTGTTCCAATGGATAGACCTCGAAAAAATAGGCGGTTTTAAAAAACACGGCTCTGAAAAAGGCTTCCGGATGAAGAAGTTATGGCTTTTTGAAAAAACATTGTTGAAGTTGCCGGCAAAGTGCGCGAATGTGCGGAAATGAAAAAATCCGCCCCCACAAAATGGAGACTTGAACCCAAGACCTCCACTCTCTTAAAATAGCTTTGAACCAATTGATCTATACAAAAAATTTGAGAGAGAGAGAGAGAGAGAGGGGGGGGGGCGCTTGGTTTGCGTGCTTGCCTTGAGAAAGCTCTTTTTCCCTACAAAACACAAAACACAAAACCCAACACGAATATGCAAAGAAAAACGAACCTTGTGGCTCGAAGTTAGCTTTAGCCAAAAAACTAGAAATTAAAAAAAAAAAAAAAAAATCTCAAAGTTAGCTTTAGCCGAAAAACTAAATATTTTTCTCAATGTTTCTGATTTTCCGAGATTACACTAAGGTGCAGGGAAAAGAGCATACGCATGAGAAAAATCCTTCCTTTCTGTTTCTGATTTTCCCAGATCGCACAGAGTCGCAGGGCAAAGAGCATACGCAGAAATGAAAGGTATAGATCCGGTTAAAAAAAAAGGGCTAAATAAACCGAAACCGAAATAAGCAGAGAGAAAATAACAGTAAACTGCAAAAAACATTGTATACCTCCCGATCTGAAAAATGACGCAGCTAGGGCTACCAGAAACCTTTTCGCGTGAAACGAAAGGGGTTCCTCACTGGAACAGATGCTCCGAACGCAACAGAGCAGTCCTCTCGGCCCGAAAGCAGTCAGAAACAGCAGATCTAGGAAACGACAGCCACATGCAGTTCTACCAGCTTCAGATTTGGATCACCAACGGACGCGACCCTCAAATAGCTCTGATACCAAGTAGGAATTTACAGGGTAAGTTCCTCAGAAAGAATACCAAAAGACACCGCTCACAACCAGATCACAGATCAATACACCAGTATTTTTGACGTGGTTAAAACCCTCAAGGAGGGAAACAGTCCACGGCCTATCCCAACGTGGGTACTACAGGCAATTTATTAATCAAAGAATGAAAATTTACATAAGCTTCTCTCATGCACGGATTTTTTGAACAATGACCCTCCATGCGCTTTAAATAGAACTCATGGACCAATCGGGTGTCAAGCCACGGATCAAGTTTCGGTAATACCGAGGAGAGAATGAACCGTCGGATCACTACATATCGTGACCGTCGGATTGTAAGTTACAAAATGTACAACGGTAAAGAAACACACTTTACCTAACTCTACACTAGACCAAGTTGAACTTAACTATATCCTATGTGTCGGAATATCCTAACATGCCCCCCGGTCGAGGTGGGGTTACATGTCATGAAATCGATGCCCCATTTGGCGAACGGCCCAACAACAACTATTCGCTGTAGAGGTGCGGGTGGTCTTCTGGTTTTGCTATCAAAAATTTGACAAGCATGGCAACTTCTGACTGCGGTTATGCAATCTTTGAACATCGTTGGCCAGAAGTATCCTGCTCGTAAGATTTTTTGTGCTGTAGCATATCCAGATTGATGCCCCCCACAGGTGCCTGAATGACACTCATTTAGGGCTTTTTCGGCCTCCTCATGGGTGAGGCACCTTCTCAAAAATGTATCGATACCACGACGGTAAAGTGTATCACCGATGATCATGTAGTCTTTTGCTTGGTATCGAATACGTTTTTTTTCAGAGTGTGAGGTGTTTGGCCTAAATTTTTGGGTTTGGAGATAAATTATTATATCTCCATACCACTCATTGCTTGTAGATATCAGAAACAAGTTCTCATCCACGATTGATTCTTCGGATGTTTCATCGTTGGACGACGATGGGAGCTCGCATAATAGTTCTGCAAAAACTAGAGCTTTCTTTGACTTGGATTTTACAAATTCCAGATCAAACTCTTGAAGGATCGCTATCGATTTTGAATATTTGCCCCCCAGCAACTGTCGCGACAATATATAAGTCATGGGGTTGCAATCTGACAGAATGGTAGTTTTCCGAAAAAGGACATAGTGTCGAAATCTTTGTATCGCTTGAACAGCTGCAAGCGCTAGTTTTTCAACATAAGAATATTTGCTTTCCGTATCATTTAAGTTCTTACTTAAATAATATATAGGATGTTCAATTCCATCGACTTCTTGAACTAAAACCATTGCGATGGTCGTATCTGCTGCAGCCAGATACAGGTTAAAATCTCTTTGATAATCGGGGGCGTACATTAATGATGCTTTCATTAGGGAATCTTTTAAAGCATCAAAGGAAGCTTGCGCAACCTGATCCCAGACAAAGGGTACCTCCTTTTTCAAAAGACGTGTATAACCTTTAGCAAGTTCGGCGTAATTTGGAATGAACCTCCTCAGAAAGTTTGCTTTCCCCTGGAGTTTCTGAATCTGAAGCAAATTTGAAGGTGGAGGCAAATTTATGATTGCCTGGACCTTACACGGGTCGAGACGAATCCCATCCTTGGAGACTACAAAGCCAAGTAAACGACCAGAACTGACGCAAAATACACATTTGTGCGGATTGAGTCGTATCTTGTAGTGTCGGCAACGT
The DNA here is from genome assembly GCA_031772625.1 of Pinus tabuliformis. Lineage (NCBI taxonomy): Eukaryota > Viridiplantae > Streptophyta > Pinopsida > Pinales > Pinaceae > Pinus > Pinus tabuliformis. Next base: position 1,244,808,093 of record CM062819.1, read on the forward strand.
AGAAATATCGCTCTTAAATGCTGCGGATGATCAGTCCGCTTTCACGAATGAGCCGGAAGGTCGTCGAGGTATGGTTGAACGATGTTTTTGATGTCATGGAAGGAATAATTCATTGCCCTCTGAAACGTTGCCCCTGCGTTCTTTAAGCCAAAGGGTAATTTTCGATATGCGAATGTGCCCCACGGAAAAATGAATGCAGTCTTTGACTGGTCCTGTGGGCGGATATTTATTTGATTATACCCAGAGAATCCATCCATGAATGAAAAGATTTCGCATCCGGCGCATTCATCAATTATCTGGTCGATGAAGGGTGTAGGGTAGTTGTCTTTTGGACAAGCTTGGTTTACATCCCTATAATCGACACACACTCTAATTGTCCCCTGTTTCTTCATAACAGGGACAATATTCGATACCCAATCGGTTAGAGGCACTGGGTAGATGAAACCAGCATGGAGAAGTTTTTCAACTTCTACCTTAATGGCAGCGGCTTTCTTGGGGTGCACCTGCCTTAGCCGTTGTCGTACTGGTTTGACATCTGGATACATCTTAATTTCGTGTTCAATGATACTCGAGTCGATGCCTGGCATTTCACTGTATGACCAAGCAAAGACATCTCTGAATTCGCGAAAAAGAGCGTTATATATTTCCAGTTCTGAAGGAGAACAACATTTGCCAACATAAATATTCTCTACAACATCTATTTTGGTCGAGATATTTATGGCTATAGTCTCTTCAATGTTGGATAAGTTTCGCTTGGAATCCACCGTATTTACAGTATTTGAAAGAAAATCAAAGACTGAGGGATGATAAAGTTCATTTTGAGTCTCTTCTTCACAATCCGGAAGAAGGGAACGATGGTGGGAATCATTCCATGGTGCTCCTTCAATTACCATAGATTGGACAATTCCTTCGTCGGTGACATGCACTCGCGACCAAGGATCTAAAGGAGTACCATATTCTCTAGACCTATCTATCCAAATGCTTGATGAGCATTGATTTGGGTTTGCCTCCCATGCTAGAAACATTGATTGCTATAATATTTCTATTGGACTTGGGGGCAAAACCACTACATGATCCCTGTCGATATCGTTTTCTGATATCTTTGTGGAAGATATCATGTTGCAGGTTCCTACCGACACTACTTCCGCCAGGTTGATTGGAGGTGGAAGAGTGAAAGTTCCCATTAGTATAGGATCTTTTAGTAGGCCTACTCCGATATTCTGAAGCGAATGGGGGCTTCCATGGATCATGGGAATGCTTCCTGTAACTTGAGAACCATTGGGGAGGAAGTTTTGTTGATCGACGATTGTAATTCCTCCTTGAAAGGGGAATGCAATCTTTCTAAAATAGGTCAACACAACAGCTGCCATGGCATATATCCATGGTCTTCCTAGTAGGATGTTGTAATCAAGATTCCCATCGATGACTTCAACATCTATTTCTACTGTTTTCCCTCCTAGTTCAACTTTCAAGTTATTTAGGATACCATATGGGGTATATGTCCTTCTGTCAAATGCTTTTAACGTCATCGCAGACCGCGACAAGGTTGGAGATCCTAAAGTTTTCCAGCAACTCATCGACATAATACATGTACATGCCCCCTCATCAATAATTGTTCGATGAACAGTTTTGTTGAGGGCTTTCACTTGAACAAGGAAAGCTAGTTGAGCCGGTAACTGAGGATCGTATCCTTTGTGGTCGAAGGATACAAGATTGGAATCCTTTGGATCAATCCCACCAATGGCCGATAATAAAGCCTGCCTTTGGGATGGGCAATTTTGTAGTACTTCAAGAGTCAACATAGCGGATGGCGATTGGGCCAAATCTTCCACTATGTTATAATGTTGCGCCGCTCTAGCGCGGGGATTAAATGTCAACTTGTGTACTACTCCCTTCGGCGGTTTTATTGTCAATTCAGGAATGGTGGGTGGTACAACTTCTGTCGAAGTTGTTGTCGAACTACTTAGTTGATCTTTATCCTTGTTGTTCGACAGCTGCAGATTCCCGTAATCTTTATTCCTTGTCTAAATCAAAGCATCATTTTGTTGTTTTGAAATAGACAACATTAGCACTTGAGACGGGGAAGCATTTTCACTTTCAACCAGATTTGTTCCTGGATCTGGAAACGGATCAGTTAACACTGCTGAGGTTTTTGAACTTTTAAAGAATCTCTTAAGCTCAGCTTTGTATGGACATTCTTTCGTCCAATGATCCTCATCGCATATATGACACCCTGCAGGGGGTTTCCTATTTCCAGGAGGGTTTGAAGAAGATTTTTCAGGAGATGACTCATCCTGTTTCTTCTTCTTCCCTTTGCCTTTCTTCTTGCTTCCTGGTTGTTTGGTTTCTTTGCCCTTATCTGTCGATACGACATTTACTTCCGAAGCAAGAAGTTCGTCTTTTGCATTTTGACCTGAAATCTTACGGGCCTTCTTGGATGTAGCCTTTGTCGATTTCGTGTCTGTTGTGCCAATCACGCCATCGCTGGCATGAGAGTCATTGTTTGATTTAGGAGGAGGAGGAGTTGAGAATTCCGGTCTAGAGGCGTCAAGTATTTTGTCCTAGAGCGTGCCGGACTGAGTGTAAATCAAGTCCAGATATTATGCACGAGCGATCACTTGCTCTTCCGTTACGACTCCCCCCTTTGCCACATCTTCCGTGATGGAAGGCAATAATGACTTGATAAACCATTCAGCTAATAGTTGATCGGGAACGTACGTTTTTACCATCCTACAACGACGTCGCCACTCATGTATATGATCAGAGATGTGAGTGGCTGTTGTCTGTTTGAAGTTGGTAAGAATTTCTGTTCCCGTTTCATACCTTATTGGTAATTGAAAATGGGTTAAAAAGGTTGTGGCTAAGGTACTGAAGTTGTTGAACGAAGCTCTGGGCAATTCAATGTACCATTTTTCCACTGGACCCATTAACGTCCTCTGAAAGAGGCGAAGCCTTATCGAATCATCATTTAGGGTGTTTGACGAACACCATAGATGAAATGTCATCACGTGATTCGATGGATCTTACAGTGTGCCTTGAGTGTGGCTTGATTTAGGAAAAGTGCATTTACAGTGTGCTCTTTGCTCTTTGAGAAAAGATTGTGTCTTTCTTTTCCCCTTGTAGCTAGGATTTTCATTTCTAAAAAGAGATAAAAGTTTGCTTATCATCTTTAGATTTCATTTTAGGAATTACATCTACATCTCGTGGTGAACCCAAAAGGCAAACTTCATAAGAAAGATCAACTTAAAATAAATTGAATGAATCTAACAACGCTTTGGAACTTAACGCACAACATTTAGAGGTCTAGGCTAGAGACGTATTCCGACGTCGTAAAGCCTGGTAACTGTTGTCCTCACTGATGGTTGGGTGATTCCTCCACTTTGAGACGATAAGTGCCAGTACGGATTTGTACTCCCACGTACCATCGAGTATATATTGGGAGACCCCTATAGGCTTAAAACCTTTTATCCATAGGAAGCCGTGTTGGCCGCCCTATTGATCGCAATGCACCGAACACAGCATTCGGGAAGATTGACTGTCGTACCGTAAAACTTATTCTGCAGTTTTGCGATTGGTTTGGTACTCCCACTACCTAGATCTCCAGAGCAGTCCCTTTCGTTCCTTTTCAGACTCCTTAATGGAAAAGGTCCATCTGAGCACTTGTCACTTCAGGCTCATTAAAAATCGAAGGAGACTAGAGTCATCTTTTGTTTTTTCTCGACTCTTAAAAATTGAAAAAACAAGTTGTGTCAAAGCGTCTAAAATTTATTTTAAACGGAATATTCATACCCTTTTCCTACGTTGATCTTAGGTTGAGAAAATGGAGTCTACCAACCAAGGAATTCCCCTTGGTGGAAATCTTAATCCCTTCTCCTCTTGGGGAGATTTTGGTGCACCCCATATGGCCACATTGTCGCTTCCAGGACTGACAATTGGCTTGCTAGTATGGCTCTTCTCAACCAATGTCGTTCAGAACACCACCATTCCTGAACAATCGAATCAACAATTAGACGAGTCCAGAGTTGCCCACCAACTTTCTACTTCCTCTAATTCTTCCTCTCCTCCTTCCTCTTCACTTGATGGGGCTGGCAAAGCCAAAAGTCAAGTTCCTAAGGAGAAGAAGGAGAAGAAGAAGAAGTAGCCAAAGGCAAATGGGGGAAAACGAGTGTCGTCTAACGAAAATCCACACACTGCACCGACCAGGCCTAAATCGCCATGTGTCATTTGCAAAGGAGACCACTTTCACAAAGATTGTCCTTGCATCCCTCGGATACTAAGGGACAGGTCTCCTCGTTTGCACAATCCGGTGTCATCAACCTCTGATCATGTTGAAAGCACACCGTCAACTAGCGAAAGTGAAGCCCCAGGACAAAAAGGGAAAGCTAGATTTCCTTGTAAACTGTGCGAAGGCAATCATGCCGTCCACCGTTGTCCCTTCTTAGACAAAGCGAAAAGAGTTTTGGATGATCGTCCGGTTTCACCGTTACGACTTCCTCCTGGATATAAAAAACTCTTGCCGAGTTCGTCGCTAGTTGAGAATCCAGCTGGCCCGCTCAAGTGGTCGGCTGAAGTGCCTATCATTGAAGATAAACCAACTGAATCCATACCAGACGAAAGTCAAAAGGTCGAGGCGGCAGTTGACCCGGTCTTGCCTTCAGAGGTTTTATCTTCGGATGATACAGTCACTGAAGAGAACAAGGATGACATCGTCCAAATTCTCTTCATCAACACAGACTCCGACGAACATGGGGGCAATCTACCCATTCCTTTACCGCAGGAAGGAAGTTCGTTAGAGCCATACCCGGCCATCTACTCGGTCCCACCTCCAAGCAACCTAGTTGTCTCCTTCGACTGGATCAACTAGGCAGACCCCGTTTACCAGCAAGTGTACCATTCCAAATTATCGTTCAAATATATAGAATGGTCATGGTTGGTACCATCATAGATGAGGGGGCTTCTGTGAGTATCCTTTCCCCTATTGCTTGGAAAGCGCTTGGTTCGCCATCGCTGTTGCCTGAGATGAAAAATCTGACAGGGTTTGATAAAGGAACCGGTCGACCTTTAGGGATCCTTCCCGATGTGCCCATAACATTGAGAAGGAAGACAGTTCGCATGAACGTAATGGTAGTTCAAGGACCCTTGGATTATAACCTACTCCTTGGATGAGACTATATTTATTGCATGGGAGCCATCGTCTCCTCACTCTTTAGAGTAATGTGTTTTCCGCACGAAGGAAGAGTGGTCAAGCTCGTGGACCAGCTTTCATTTCCCGGATCACGCATAGCAAATAGTCATATACCATCCCTAAATGGTCTCTTCACAGAAGAAATGTCTCAATCCCCAGTCCATCCTCCCGATGAGCGCGAGTAATTCGGAGGGATATGACTGAAACCCAGGGGGCATGCGTCCTGGTCTGCTTTGGCAGGAAAACTTCGGGTATAGGGTAGGTTTCCGCGGGAGAATATGACTAGTCTGTACCCCGTCCGTCGGTGGAAGAGGGGTTATTCTAGAATAAGATTCTCTTGTCAAAGTTATGTGAGTGGCGGGCATCGTCGCTCACCTTTGTTTATCTCGGTAGACATCGCCGAAGAAGTGTTTTGTTTGCTGCGCGAATAAGACAATCTTTGGTAACCTGTAAGAGGTAGGCCTCTCCTGATAGAACAAATGTTTTGTCTGCAAATTGAGGGGTAACCTTGAAACCATATTTTATACCTGGGGGCATGCAAACCTTTTGGAGTGCAAGCAAAGAGAGATTATTTATCTGTTTTTTGGATTAGTTGTTTCCTAACTTGCATAAAGAAAGGATGTGGGGCAAAAATCTAAAAATTGCCATTTTTATATGAGACATTCTTATCATATGACTGGATTAATCGAGCAGTTTTAGCACATAGTTCAAGCTCGTTAAAAAATAAACATAAGACATGAGCAAATGTTTCCACCCGCGTTTAAGCTCGTTAAAAAATGAACTATTCCCCGGTAAATAACCACCGTGAATGTAACATTTCAGCCATTAAAGCCTTGGTCGTGTTTGCACCATCACCTCCACTTTTCCATTGGCCGATCATTCACCTCCATTTGATTGTTTACCCATTTTGAGGAACAGCTGCGAAGAGTGATTTCACTAGCCATCCTTGTGACACTGCCGTGATTGGAAAATTCCAAACCTTACCTGGAATCAGCTGCTACCCATTTTATCACTCGTTCCTCAAAAGACGAGTCTTCTTTAAGCTCTTTTCAACTGACTCGTAAAATATGAAAAGATTGCCGAGTTTTGGCCTTCTAGCTCGTTAAAGCGACCGGAAGTGCTATCCCTCCTCTATATTTTAATCTTTTTGGACCTGAGGGATTATTGCACAAAAAGATCGAGCGCTTGTTTTGTTCGGCTTGTTAAAACTATCGAAAATTCATCCCTTCTATATTGTTTTATACTTTTTCAGACTTAAGGGATTAGATGACGAAAAAGGAATTTTGGAGTTACCTTTACGTACCTTTTCAGACTCTATAAAAGTGAAAAGGACCGAGTTATCTTTGTCGTTAAACTCGTTAAAAAGATTAATAGCGACAAACTTGTCTTTAGACGAGAACGAGTTTCACTATCGCTAGGCTCGTTAAAACATAGCAATGGGTTTGCCCGAAGGGAAAATTATAGAACAAGCATATGTTATCCTCCTCAAGCTTGACAAAAATAAAGAGGTACTGGTCAGCTATGACTGGGGAAAAATTGGGAAGAAAACTCAAAGAATCTTTATTGGTAGCAAGTCGCTCTTGAACATGACACTTCCACTCCGTGCCTGAGTCGGGTTGGGTTGTTTCATTCACCGGTCACATCACCATGCTCACGCCATACCATCCACATTTGGGGTAAATGCTACCAATCCATCACATAAGTGTCGCCGACATGTTCAAGAGAAGTCATCCAAAGAAGTCACCTGTGTCCCATCCACTACCATACATTATACTTCATTCTTTCATGACCGCCATCCTGAACCATATATCATCAGATCATTTTCACCTCTATCAAAATCATTTGCTCCGTTCCGTGTCATTGATGTGGGATTCATTAAGGCCCTCCTTTGATGGATCGCTTCTTGTCGACATCAGCTCATTATCCAAGAAGTTGATCTAGGAACAACCCCTTCAGTACTTTGAAGCTTGCATGCCTCAATGGCAAGTTTCTCACTTCCGGCGACAGGTATACATCAATGACCTTCGACCGAAAGATTTTGCGTGGTGTTCGACACCAAGTCCTTTATTCACACCACGTGAATTGTACTGCAGTACCTTGAGGGTCATCATCATTATCGGTGATTCCTCTCGCGCTTGTTAACAGTTTACATCATTGACTGGTAATCAAGCGATGTCTTTCCATGTTCGACTTCAAAACATTTCTCACATGGATCGACTTGTACTTCGAGTGAAGATCGGACAAGATTGAAGACCCCGGATCTAGTTTCATCCATCCGGGCTGCGATATATATTCAGGAAAATAAAGACATTGAAATGTACAGCATTGCAGCACAGATAATCATCCTACCAAAAGGATGATGGCTCTATCAGAATCATCAGTCTACCATTAGACGATTGTCTGTCCTATGTACATGAAAATGAATTTATAAAGCTGAGCATGGGAATGCCGGCCTTAGCTAGATCATGAAAACAGTATGAAGATAATGTATTGTATTGTATCTTATTACAGGTCTCCTCCCAGCATTGAAAGAACTTCGGATCCTCCTAATAAAGCATTTCACCCGATAAACGGCCTCATACTTTAGGGGGCAACTGTTATAGACATTTTTGTGCCTTACAGCTCTAAGCATGAAATGTCCATAAACCAAGGGATCCTATGTCCCTTAAAGTGTTGTTCCGATCCCTAAAGGAACAAGGTCAAGAAATTACAGCTTCTCCCAGAATTTCTCCGCCAGAAACTGCTCAGAATCAGTCAAATCAGGATCATTTCAGCTGCTCCACTAGCTAGCTGCGTTGCATAGCACCCAAGTACACTAGCTAGGTGCGTTGCAACGCACCTAAATGCACTACCAAGGTGCGTTGAGCGGGAAATGACAAATGGCAGTGCCATTCCGCGAGGTGGAAAGACAATGGAAGCTTCCAGAATCTTCTCCAATGACACTTGCCTCACTGAGTTCGACCAAGGATGAGTAAGAGGCTCTCAATCTCCAAGTGGAAGCAAGAACTGACAGAGAGAATCCACTAGTCAAATCATAAGCTGACTCGTCCTCTTTGCATACATCTATATATGGATCCCTCATCCCAGAGATCCAGAGGCTGGAATTTTTTACATTGCAGAGAATTACTGTTGGTTTAGAGATAGATATCAGAGTATTGGGTGATTTATGCTTTGTTGGAGGTGAAGAGGGGATTCTATGCTGGGAGGTTGATGCTGGATCAGGAATCATCGGTTGTAACTCCTCCTGGATCTTCTTGTTATATCAATAAAACTATTTGAGTTTCTCCTACATGCTTGTGTATCATTGATGTTTGTTACATTTGTATGTTTAGCTTAAATCTGATCCTAAGCTATTTATGAATATAAATCTATGTCTTTGTGTAGTTTTCTTCTTCTGTGATCTTACAGGAACTTGGTGAAGCTGGGCAAGTAAGGGAGCAAGTAGCTGGAAGCTGTCAAAGAGGAGAGAGATTGGATCAAAGGACTAGCACAAGACACAGGTTGGTTCATCTTATTCCTCTTCGTTTATAGTTCATAAAGAAGAATACGAAAGTAGTTTTCTCTGTTTGTTTCTAAGGTCACTGTCACACCTTACCATTAAATTTAGGAATATCTGATGGAAGTTTATGTGGAATCGCCAGCCACCAAGGGGCGTAAGCAATTGGATCGTTTGTTAACCGGTTTAAATCAGGTAACTCTAAAGTTGCCACGAATGGTAACTGCTGATTCAGATTAGGTGAAGCATACCTAGGGTAAGATGGGATTGCCTGAGCAGTTGGTCTTTGCATGCCAGCATAATGCATTTGATGCTGGTATGACTGATAAGGTTGGTGGACATGACCATTGTAAAATGGTTGATTTTGACCGTTTTGAATGTACGGCTGTCCACTGTTCGCAAAGATTTGCTGCTCAGAACCTTGGTATACTTGTTGGAATTGTGGTTGTTGGTATTGCACCAGCCATGGTTGAGAAGCCATGTGCTGTTGCGCTATACTAACCGTTGGACCAAGGTGTGGGGTAATTGTACCCATCTGGACCTGTGTCGTCCCACTAGTTGGCGATTGTGGTTGAGTCACAGGGTCAAGGGGCTGTTGCATTACAACCTGAGAAATTTGAGGTTGGCATACAACAGGCAGCGTTTGAACTTGTGACATCGTCACAATAGCCGGTGTAGTCGGGATATTCGACATAGGTACACATTGTTGCATCGAATACACATCCCTTGGTTGTTGAGGTAGTATAGGTACCCAACCACTTGAGGTAATTCCAATATAACTTGAATATTGTTGTGAACTCCCATATGGATATCCTCCTGGAGGGGATAATGAAAGGGCATACTGCCCCCCATACGGTGGTAATCCAGAACTCAAGGGAATTGTTTGTCCTTGGGGACCGGATTGCCCAAATTGACCTCCAAACGGATCAATTTGTTGAGACTCAACATAAGAGTTTCCGGATATTATTCCAGATGAACAAACAGGAACGGACCAGACTATCGAAATAGCCCCTGAGTGGGCTCCTTCTAGTTGTTGAGAGCTAGTCGGGACAGATGGTATGCCGGTCGAACATTGTCGGAGTGACAGTAGGGAGTTCTGCTGTCGCTGTGTCAGATGACACAGTCCTAGATGTTGACGGTTGTTCAGACATTTGTAGTCTATCCAAAAGATTACCTAGCGATTCTATAGGAACTTCCACTGGTGGTAGACTAACTTCTGATGAAGAAGGATATAGAGTGATCCCGACTCCAAAGTGCGTTGGAGTACTTGTTTGAGGATCTTCTACAATTTCTTCAATTGCAATCAGACCAGGTGGAAGGGGAAGACCATCAGGTCCATAAAATATTTCTGGTGTCGAAGAAGGTGTGGAATCGACAGCGACAGATGTTTGAAGAGCAAGACTCTCCGAACCGGTTGTAGATGGAACTGGTTCGGTAACACAAGTGTTTACTCTCAGACTAGGATCAGTATCACTGTCCTTCTGTGGATGTTGAACTTCTTCTGTAGAGGCAGGGATTCCAGAAATGTTTGGAGTAACCAGAGTCTCTGATGTCGTTGGAACACTTGTTCTAACTTTAATAGGAGATTTTGAACCGGTTAAACGAGTTCGCTTTGTCCGTACTGGTTTCGATTCCGGAGACAAAGACGGTTGACTCGTAAGCCTCCGCGAACGACGGGGTTTCAATTGAATTTCTTCCACGATTGCGGATTACTCGATCAACTAAAATAAAAAGGGGAAGTATGTTTCCGAATTAAATGAATTTTAGACGCTTTTGACACAACTTGTTTTTTCAGTTTTTAAGAGTCGAGAAAAAAACAAAAGATGACTCTAGTCTCCTTCGATTTTTAATGAGCCTGAAGTGACAAGTGCTCAGATGGACCTTTTCCGTTAAGGAGTCTGAAAAGGAACGAAAGGGACTGCTCTGGAGATCTAGGTAGAGGGAGTACCAAACCAATCGCAAAACTGCAGAATACTTTTTATGGTACGGCAGTCAATCTTCCCGAATGTTGTGTTCGGTGCATTGCGATCAGTAGGGCGGCCGACACGGCTTCCTATGGATAAAAGGTTTTAAGCCTATAGGGGTCTCCCAATATATACTCGACGGTACGTGGGAGCACAAGTCCGTACTGGCACTTATCGTCTCAAAGTGGAGGAATCACCCAGCCATCAGTGAGGACAACAATTACCAGGCTTTACGACGCTGGAATACGTCTCTAGCCTAGACCTCTAAATGTTGTGCGTTAAGTTCCAATGCGTTGTTAGATTCATTCAATTTATTTTAAGTTGATCTTTTTTATGAAGTTTGCCTTTTGGGATCACCACGAGATGTATATGTAATTCCTAAAATGCAATCTAAAGATGATAAGAAAACTTTTATCTCTTTTCAGCAATGAGAATCCTAGCTACAAGGGGAAAAGAAAGACACAATCTTTTCTCAAAGAGCAAAGAGCACACTGTAAATGCACTTTTCCTAAATCAAGCCAAACAGACTATCAATATGCAAATGCACATGTGCATGTATTTGTTTTTCACTTTCTTAATATTGATGCCTAAAAAGAAAGTTGATGTACAAATCTAAATTTGCTTTCAAGTGACAAACACAAACAAGCTTCTTTTCGAAATCAAAAGGTAGAGATGATTACGACACTTTATGATTTTGAAATAAGTACTCGTTTCGACACTAGAAAGTCACAAATTCAAACCAAAGGCAAAAGTAAAAGCATAATCGACTGTCAACAGCAAATAAACTTTCTACTATGATCAAAATCGACACTTACGACAGATCTAAATCAAAGGACGACAGTATGACTATTCTACTTTTTCAATGGAAAACTGTAAATGATGTAACAAACACAAAAACATCTACAGTCTTTTTGTACAAAGGAGGCGGAATTAAGGCAAAGAAAAGGGGTTTTTAAACAGACACATATATACCGATCACAGGCTGCAAAAATCAGAGACAAAACTGAAAAAATGAAGCAAAGAACCTCAGCTGCACAAGGCTAGGCTGATCAGCGCACCTGTTACACAGAGAAACTGGATTGCAGCGCAGGTAGCCCTCTCAGGAACTACGTTGAAATGTAGAATCTCTTCACAGAGCCTGCGCTGGGGCAGAAATGAGAATCCTATCCGGGTTCTGGGTCACGGTTTGCAGTTTAATCTATGGTTTTTGGCCGAGAAAAAGCAATCAGTAATGCACAATCAGAGGGTAGATTTAAAGGAGGTCTAAGAGCTATCACAAAGGGCAATCAGATCATTTGTGAATCAGCTGTTCAAATCATAAACAGATCCAGTGAATGGATTGAAGTAGAAGATGTCTACTTTGCATTTGTAAATGGCAAATGCAGTTCGATTGCTACTTCTATGTTTATGAAACAAACAACAAGAGAAACACAAAGAAACTAATTAGACACGATCCCCAACGGAGTCGCCATTTTGTTAACGGGAAAAGTGTCTACTCAGAACGACCCTATCCCACTAAGGTGTGATAGTGACCTTAGAAACAAACAGAGAAAACTACTTTCGTATTCTTCTTTATGAACTATAAACGAAGAGGAATAGGATGAACCAACCTGTGTCTTACGCTAGTCCTTTGATCCAATCTCTCTCCTCTTTGACAGCTTCCAGCTACCTGCTCCCTTACTTGCCCAGCTTCACCAAGTTCATGTAAGATCACAGAAGAAGAAAACTACACAAAGACATGGATTTATATTCATAAATAGCTTAGGATCAGATTTAAGCTAAACATACAAATGTAACAAACATCAATGATACACAAGCATGTAGGAGAAACTCAAATAGTTTTATTGATGTAACAAGAAGATCCAGGAGGAGTTACAACCGATGATTCCTGATCCAGCATCAATCTCCCAGCATAGAATCCCCTCTTCACCTACAATAAAGCATAAATCACCCAATACTCTGATATCTATCTCAAAACCAACAGCAATTCTCTGCAATGTACAAAATTCCAGCCTCTGGATCTCTGGGATGAGGGATCCATATATAGATGTATGCAAAGAGGATGAGTCAGCTTATGATTTGACTAGTGGCTTCTCTCTATCAGTTCTTGCTTCCACTTGGAGACTGAGAGCCTCTTACTCATCCTTGGTCGAACTCAGTGAGGCAAGTGTCATTGGGGAAGATTCTGGAAGCTTCCATTGTCTTTCCACCTCGTGGAATGGCACTGCCATTTGTCATTTCCCGCTCAACGCACCCTGGTAGTGCATTTAGGTGCGTTGCAACGCACCTAGCTAGTGTACTTGGGTGCTATGCAATGCAGCTAGCTAGTGGAGCAGCTGAAATGATCCTGATTTGACTGATTCTGAGCAGTTTCTAGTGGAGAACTTCTGGGAGAAGCTGTAATTTGTTGACCTTGTTCCTTTAGGGGCCGGAACAACACTTTTAGGGACTTAGCATCCCTTGGTTTATGGACATTTCATGCTTAGAGCTGTAAGGCACAAAAATGTCTATAACACATATAGTTTTTGAGCCATTCCGAAAACTTTCATCTTTTAGCATAGTTTTTATCCAATGGATCACTCTCTCTCCCTTGGGCACACAACACACTTAGGAATCTTGAAGCTTTCCCTTTCATCTTTTAGACTTGTGCCATGCACCCTACCTTCACTGTCTCTTTCCCTTGGGCACATGAGCACATGCCGAAGCCCTAAAACTTTCCCTCTTCAACCCTTAAACCCTTCAAAGTGTGCCAATGCACCCAAAATCTCTCCTTGTCCCTTTTAAGAACACTGAAAAGGAATGAATATAAAATCTGCAGAAAACATGCTAAAATAGGAGATTTTTAGGCCAATGGTGACTTTTCATGAGTGATTGCAGTCACATGTATCTCAGAAACAACATGGCAAACACACATGAGGAATATCACTCGGAGAACACAAATAAAGGAATCATCAAAGAACAAAGAACTTAGTGAAAGGTTGATGATTGAATCACCCTAAATACTTCAATATTAAAGACCCTTTGGAGGGTGAAGGAATCACTGATCAGAAGTTTTATGAAGAGTGGAGACAAGAGTGGTATCCATGTCATGACTGAAGAAAGTTCATGTCATGAGTCACTGTTAGTCCAAGTCATCAAATATAGTGACATGTCATGTCTTCATCCTATGATGATGTGGAATTCATCATGTAATGTTGTAATCATTGCAAATACAAAAAAGTATAAGTCCAAGAGTCATGTGTGATCTAAATAGTCATGGAAGTCCGAAAAACATGTAATACCAAAATTCATATGTAATTCCAAAAGTCATTTGGAATTCTAAAGGTTGTAGAAATCAAAAGGTCATTAGGATATGGAAATTCAAGAGTCATGAGGTTGTGAAAGGTCATGCCTCAAGTTATAAAAGGATCATGATTTCTCATGTAAAGGAATTTTAACCTTGGCTCCTCCCATAAGGCATTAGGGAGACAAAGTTAGTACTTTTAGGGAGAAAGTAGTGGCTCTAACGCTCCACTATTGGAGCTAGTGATGCCTATTGTATTTATGTATCTTGAAACTTTTGCTTAATATTGAAGCCTTTTTAAGGAGAACAAAGTTTAACACATAGAATGCGAATGTTTCAAATAATATTCTTTGAATCTTTATGGTTCATGTTTGCTTTCACTTGTACTGGAGTAATTGAACTATTTTGGTGACTTCAGTGCTTAACTTACTAGAATTGTGTTGTAATGTTTATAATGATTGTCACATCTATGTGAACTATTTCACATGGTGTAAGATGAATCTTTCTCTTTCTATGTGTGTCTCCATTAGGGTAGTAATATTACTTGTCTCTTAGAGGCTCACTTTTTTTCCCCTCCGTAGTGAAAGAACCTTGATATATCTGCAATTGGACTGTCACAAGGCACACTCACTTGTTCATTCAAAAGCACATATGTGGTTCTCTCTCATGCTGATAGATAAAGCCAAGGCATATATTTAAGTAAATGACAACCGGGTTTTATTCCCAATGAAACTCCTACACCAAACTGTGTGAGCTCTAATTGAGTAGAAGTTTGGGAATCTACTACCACCTCATATACATCGGTCTTGACTATTTGCGAGCATGATTTGAATAAGTCAATAGTAAAAAAATCAAGACCTTGGTCTTTACCATTTGGCATCCCATTTACTTCTTGTGCCACCTCTTCCATGGAGACATGCTTATTTAAATTCTTGTTATGTTCTTCTATTATCAACTTTGGAATGTGATTGACTATCTTCTGGATGTTTTTCATCCTATCTATCAGAGGCTCCTCTACAATATTTTGGAAACGCTGAACCAATACCTATTCAATATCTTGATTCCCTATTGGCATTATGATGCATGTGTTGTACTTGATGGCAACCCTCTCATAGAAGATCATCTCACTTATATACATTCAGATGAACCTACAGAAGAGATATCAGATGTGACATAATACATAGATGCAGGACAGCTCAAAGGAATCAAATGGCAAGTTCTTAGTAAGCTTTGCCATCAAGTCCAAAGGGGGAGATTGTTGGCATTATGGCTAAAATGTTGTCCTTGATGGCAACCCATTCAGGTGATAGATCACAGTACTTCAAGTCAACAGCAGAGATTGATGACCAGCTATCAAATATTGAAGAAAATAAGGGGTACGCAGGTACACCTTACAGAAAGTGCGTACCCACGGGTACACCATACAGGGACCGCGTCCAGATACGCAGGCCAGCCGTTCAGGAGGTGCGTACCCCCAGTGCACACATTTCAAGGCAAAGAAATTCACATGTGGGGTTTTCTTATGTGTTACTCTTGGTATTTAGCCGACGGTATTGGGTTATTATGGTGTCGGCTCGTGGTATTGTTCCATGATTTTAGGAGGAGCTTGCCTATATAAAGCAAAGGAGATCATTTGGCTTGAGCATGTTTTTGGTTGAATATCTTATGAGGGCTAGATCTGGTCTAGATCTAAAGAAGGCGAATCTACTGATGGACTGAGATCTCTTCGGCGCATGATCAGATCTGTAGATCTGACTGTCTGGGTTATTCTTGAAGTCTTGAAATCATTTATGCCCGAAGGTACGCAGGTACAGTGAAAGAAAAGTGCGCCGGTACGCAGGCTCAGAAGCGCTGCAGGTGCGCCAGGACGCAGGCGCAGAAGCGCTGCAGGTGTGTCGGTACGCAGGCGCAGAAGCGCTGCAGTTGCGGAGGTACGCAGGAAGTCTATTTGGCACAGTGCGTGGGTACGCAGGTGCACAGTTCAGAACAGTGCGTACTGTACGCAGGCATTACATGGGTGAAGCTGCGTACTTCTCTTGAAATCAATTTAGCTGTTCATGTTTATCATTGCTGTGTTCTGGGTTTTGAAGTGATGTCTGGTTTCTGGTATTATGTTCTGATAACAGCAGTGATTGAGTGAATGATTATGATTAGCTTCAGAATTGATGGATCAGGTTCTTAATGATCTGATGGACTAGATCTGATTGATGACTCTCATTGTATATGTATTGATCTAGTGATTGGGTGTTTCAGAAGGTTGGTTGATTATGAGCTTCAATGTTGTTGTTGGGTCCAGTATGAAAATTGGATGAAATGTGGCCTTTCAGATTATGGGTTGTGCTTCAGTGTATCCAGTATGAAAATTGATGAAACATGGTACTTGGAGGAGAGAAGATTGTAGGCCGGCGCCTACGTACTAGTATCTAAGCTAGTACAAGAGCTAAAGGAAATCTTTGGAGCATTGTAGCAGGTAGTAGCCTGCGTACTAGTAAATGGATCGGCTAGTACAAGAGCAAAGGGGGTTGTAGCTCCCGTACTGGTATAAGACTGCACCAGTACAAATATTGTAAAAGGATTTTCTTATTAAGAAGAAGATTGAGATGACTTGCAGCAGGTGGTTTTCTCCCGCATTGGGTTTCCACCTTATATCATTGTGTTCATGTGTGTGCCTTATGTGTGATGATCTACTTTATGTTACTGCATCTGTTAACTGATAATATGGTTGATAATGTTCTAATGCACTCATTGAAGATCGATTAACTTAATCATAAGAAGTTGTGGAAGTAGCATATATGAATCTGATTATGGAAATGAAAAAGTTTTATTAATGTGATAATACTGATTCACCCCCCCCCCTCTCAGTATTATTTCCAACAATTGGTATCAGAGCAGGTCCTTTGATAGAAGCTTGATCGCTTGAAGGAGATCCGTGGAACAATGGGAAAGAAGCTTAAGAAGAAAGCACCTAAGAAAAAGAAGTCATCTCAGAAGAACTATGACAGTGGGAGAATCGATTGGGGATTAGGCATACGAAGCTCTTCAGATTCAGAATCAGTATCAGGTATGAATATGTTATCCTCTGATGTTCCAGCTATATTTCCTTGTGAAAGAGATGAAAGTGAAAGCGAAACTACTGAATTAGCTCTCATGGGTGAACAAGAAAGAAATGAGATAGAAGCAGAATTCAAACGACTGACAAACAAAATTAGAACTCAAGAAGAACTTATGAACATAAAGGATGATACTGCTAAGGCCCAACGAGAGTTATTCAAGGATAAATATCGCAAGCTGCAGGATGAAGTAACATTACTAAGAAATGAAGTCAATGAAAAGAACACAACCATCATGAAACTCAGAGATAGATCCAGCTATTATGAAAGTCTTGAAGCTACAATCCTCTCACTAAAAGGAGATCTTGAAGAATCAAAGAAGCAGAATACAGATCTACTCCAAGCTATTGCAAAACAAGAAAACGAATTCACCAGCTTAAAATCTCAACTAGAATGTGCCTTCCGAGTTCGTCAAATGCAGCAGGATCTGAATGAAGAACAAGAAAAGGAGATTCTCAAACTAAGGGAACAAATGGAAGAAGGAAGGAAAGCTGAAGAAGATTTGAAAAAGCAATCTCTTGAAAAGGAAGAACAGCTTCAGGTTGAGGTAAATATCTTGAAAGGTAAACTAGAAGAAAAGGATAAGCTTTTACGATTTCAAGATAGTTCTAAAGTCTTGGATGATATTCTTAGTAGTCAAAGGTCTCCTGCTATAAAGACTGGTCTTGGTTTCCATGAATCTGTTGAAGGTGAATCTAGTTCGCAAGGTGAGGCAAGGAAATCTAAAGAGAAATCTAAAGTGATCAATGAAGAAATGAAAGATCAATCTCATCATCAACCAAGGAAAGAGATTCCTCAAAGAAAATCCTTTACTCCTCCTATGAATAATGTTGAATGTTATGTATGTCATAATCTTGGACATGTTGCAGCTAGATGTAGAAGAAGAAGAGTTCAAGACCATTATGCAAACAAGTCATCTCAATCAAGGTATTTTTATGGATATTGCTTTGCTTGCAATATGTTTGGTCACAAAGCTGCTGATTGTTACAGGAGGAATATGAAACATGTAAGATGTTATGCATGTAACAAGCCTGGACATATAGCTAAGGAATGCAGGAACAAAGTGTGGGCACCATATCAAAAGGAGAAAATGTCATCATCACGCTTGAAGATATGGAGGAAAAAGGAAGTACAGTCAGAAAAGGATGGCACAGCACAATGTACAAACATACCAGAATCAGAGGGAGCTGAAAGTACAAAACTTCAGGTTCCTGAATCTCATATGCAAACTTCATAAAGGCAAGTCGCATATATACGCGAGTTGGATACTGCACAATCGTGTATATGCTTGTTTGAAGGCAGTAGGCAAGTGAAGTTGGAAATGAATCTATCAGATCTGGGAATCTGACTGTCAGTAGCACAAAGGAGGACTGTTAATTCGGCCCTAATCAGAAGGCCGTAGGTGTTTAACAGAAGAGCTGCGTGGGGACGCAGTGCAGTAACAGGAGATCTGCGTGGGGACGCAGTGCAGTAACAGGAGACCTGCGTGGGGACGCAGTGCAGTAACAGGAGACCTGCGTGGGTACGCAGAGCGACTAA
Source organism: Pinus tabuliformis (assembly GCA_031772625.1). Classification (NCBI taxonomy): domain Eukaryota; kingdom Viridiplantae; phylum Streptophyta; class Pinopsida; order Pinales; family Pinaceae; genus Pinus; species Pinus tabuliformis. The sequence continues at coordinate 1,244,826,670 of CM062819.1, forward strand.
GGTTCAGGTGCGTCCGTGCAGTAAAAGTACGCGGCGCGATAGTATTTTCAGGTGCGTCCGTGCAGTAAAAGTACGCGGCGCGATAGTATTTTTGGGTGCGTCCCTGCAGTAACAGTACGCGGCGCGATAATGTCTCTGGGTGCGTCCCTGCAGTAATAATACGCAGCGCGGTTCAAGGAACAGTGCGTGGGCACGCAGTTCGGCAGAAGGGTCCCTGCGGGTATACGCAGGAGAGCAGAAGATGAAGTGCGTACCTGTCTTAAGGCATTTATTGGCTGATTCTTCTTATTGATATGCATGATCAGATGGCACTGGTTCAGGGGGAGCATATGTCCTAAATGCATTGTTGGCATTATGGTCCTTGGTGACAATGCTTATGATTCATCTTGCTATGGTTATGAGTTGGTCACATGACCAGATTTATGGTTGATTCTCTAATGATGCTTGCATGGAGTCTTTATTGTTCTTGGCACATATATGGATGAGTTTGGCTGATTTCGTGGATGATTATTCAAAGTTGCATTGTTGGAGACATGATGATGATGAGTCACTCATATGCTGCTGTCGACATGTGCATGATGCATGATTTCTTTCTTGACACAAATGGATGAGGATTGTTGGCTGGATACAGGGATGATTATTCATACATATGTTGATTGATGCAGATGCTTTCATTTGATGGCTCTTGATTCATGTAGATCTGGATGGTTATGAGTTGATGCAGAAGTCCTTGATGTTGACAGATACTATGGAGCAGATTATACAGTGTTGTTGATGATGTTTGTCATGATCTTTAGATGTTTGATGTAAAGGTCATAGCAAGACTCATGTTGTATTGGTCTATCTATTGTAGTCATCTCTTCAGGGCATGTAACGGCCTATGTCCCCCCCACTATGCATGGGATGAAGATGTAATGTATTTGGTTTTCATATTTCTGATGTATTCCCACTTGGTTCGATGGATGATCCTTATTGTGAAGGGTGATGGATGTATGTATTGAGTCTTTTGGTGATAGGAAGGTCATTTATGATATATAGAGTCATGTTCTTCTTGTAGAACATCTTTTTGCAGACCTTGCTTACAGTCAGGGGGAGCTTGAGCATGAACAGCACTATATAGCAAAGCAGACATCTCAGCTTGTTCTCAAAAAGACCATTATCAGATTGGAGCACCATGACATATACAAAGGGGGAGCTCATTCAGAGACTTCAGCAGATCTGGTTTATAGTCAAGGGGAGCATGTTCTTAGGGGGAGCATACCCCTTTGCCCTTGATGTCAAAGGGGGAGAGTGATTTGGTGTTGTTGCCATCAAGTCCAAAGGGGGAGATTGTTGGCATTATGATGCATGTGTTGTACTTGATGGCAACCCTCTCATAGAAGATCATCTCACTTATATACATTCAGATGAACCTACAGAAGAGATATCAGATGTGACATAATACATAGATGCAGGACAGCTCAAAGGAATCAAATGGCAAGTTCTTAGTAAGCTTTGCCATCAAGTCCAAAGGGGGAGATTGTTGGCATTATGGCTAAAATGTTGTCCTTGATGGCAACCCATTCAGGTGATAGATCACAGTACTTCAAGTCAGCAGCAGAGATTGATGACCAACTATCAAATATTGAAGAAAATAAGGGGTACGCAGGTACACCTTACAGAAAGTGCGTACCCGCAGGTACACCATACAGGGACCGCGTCCAGATACGCAGGCCAGCCGTTCAGGAGGTGCGTACCCCCAGTGCACACATTTCAAGGCAAAGAAATTCACATGTGGGGTTTTCTTATGTGTTACTCTTGGTATTTAGCCGACGGTATTGGGTTATTATGGTGTCGGCTCGTGGTATTGTTCCATGATTTTAGGAGGAGCTTGCCTATATAAAGCAAAGGAGATCATTTGGCTTGAGCATGTTTTTGGTTGAATATCTTACGAGGGCTAGATCTGGTCTAGATCTAAAGAAGGCGAATCTACTGATGGACTGAGATCTCTTCGGCGCATGATCAGATCTATAGATATGACTGTCTGGGTTATTCTTGAAGTCTTGAAATCATTTATGCCCGAAGGTACGCAGGTACAGTGAAAGAAAAGTGCGCCGGTACGCAGGCTCAGAAGCGCTGCAGGTGCGCCGGGACGCAGGCGCAGAAGCGCTGCAGGTGCGTCGGTACGCAGGCACAGAAGCGCTGCAGTTGCGGAGGTATGCAGGAAGTCTATTTGGCACAGTGCGTGGGTACGCAGGTGCACAGTTCAGAACAGTGCGTACTGTACGCAGGAATTACATGGGTGAAGCTGCGTACTTCTCTTGAAATCAATTTAGCTGTTCATGTTTATCATTGTTGTGTTCTGGGTTTTGAAGTGATGTCTGGTTTCTGGTATTATATTCTGATAACAGTAGTGATTGAGTGAATGATTATGATTAGCTTCAGAATTGATGGATCAGGTTCTTAATGATCTGATGGACTAGATCTGATTGATGACTCTCATTGTATATGTATTGATCTAGTGATTGGGTGTTTCAGAAGGTTGGTTGATTATGAGCTTCAATGTTGTTGTTGGGTCCAGTATGAAAATTGGATGAAATGTGGCCTTTCAGAATATGGGTTGTGCTTCAATGTATCCAGTATGAAAATTGATGAAACATGGTACTTGGAGGAGAGAAGATTGTAGGCTGGCGCCTACGTACTAGTATCTAAGCTAGTACAATAGCTAAAGGAAATCTTTGGAGCATTGTAGCAGGTAGTAGCCTGCGTACTAGTAAATGGATCGGCTAGTACAAGAGCAAAGGGGGTTGTAGCTCCCGTACTGGTATAAGACTGCACCAGTACAAATATTGTGAAAGGATTTTCTTATTAAGAAGAAGATTGAGATGACTTGCAGCAGGTGGTTTTCTCCCGCATTGGGTTTCCACCTTATATCATTGTGTTCATGTGTGTGCCTTATGTGTGATGATCTACTTTATGTTACTGCATCTGTTAACTAATAATATGGTTGATAATGTTCTAATGCACTCATTGAAGATCGATTAACTTAATCATAAGAAGTTGTGGAAGTAGCATATATGAATCTGATTATGGAAATGAAAAAGTTTTATTAATGTGATAATACTGATTCACCCCCCCCCTCTCAGTATTATTTCCAACATTCCCTTCATATGATTTCCCCCTATAATCCTTAAGCCTGAGGATTTTGTTGGTGTTTCTATGTTTAATTGTTGATCGGTGACAGAATTTAGTGTTCTTCTCTCCTTCCCTGAGCCATATAACTCTAATTTTTTTCCTGCATAAAATTTCTTCTTGTCTTAACCTTTCCTCCCATGGCTTCATAATCTATGTCTCCTCTCTTCTTCTCTTCTATGAATAGCCTTCCTCCATCAATATCTCGTGCGATGCTTCCATCTTCAGTTCCATGTCTCTTTTTGCCTGAAAGATGTTTCCAAATTCCATCTTATTCCACTATATTAATTTTGATTTTATATATCTCAACGGGGCCTACAATTTATACATCTTAGAGCCCCTAATTAGGATTAGATCCACCCACTGGTCTATTTTTAGGGGTACCTAACATAGATATCATTAAAATCACTGGCCAGTGATATGATCCTCCACAAGGGAGGATATTGACTTCCATTTCTAACTCTCCCATCAAAAAATTCTCTGAAATTGGGAATCTATCTAACCTTGACACAACTTGATTTTCCCATCCCCGTTTATTACTCCAGGTGAAGTTTCCATTGGAAATTTCCATATCAATTCGATTAGCTTCATCAATGAACTTTTTAAATGATTCAAAATCTTTGTCTATGCACCTTTGGCCTCCCTTATTTTCTAATAGGGAGGTTATCATATTGAATTATCCCCCTACAATCTAGGGGAGATGGCCATTTCTATTTCTAATCTCCTTAAGATATTGAAGAAAACTAAGCTTCTCCTTAATCCTTTGAGGGTTGTAAACATTTGCGAATACTAGAGATCCCAGGACCCCTATGACCTGCATCTCCAATGATAAGTAAGATCTAGTGGCTTCTACATCAATCAGATTCACAACTTGAGGTTTCCACTAAGTCACCAAACCACCTCCAGAACCTTGAGTTGCTACCTCCAAGAAAGTAAAACTCTTCCTAATTTCCTACTTACCTCAATATTCTTCTCTATTGAACATTTCGTTTCTTGAAGAAGAAAAATATCCGATTGCTTCATTTTTATCTTTTTCTTAAGCAATCTTTACTTTCTGAGGTTATTTATGGCCTTTGCATTCCATGTTATAACTTTCATTTTTAACTACGATGATTGGGTTTTGAGCTTAGTGCTCTCATCTTACCTGAATTAATCAACATTGCTCCCAACTCTTGGAGAGCTACACTATTTGACTTCCTCTATCCTTTTCATTGGATGTGTCATGGTGCTAATACTGTTTAAGATCTTTATGTCTTAACTCCCATCTCCCCTGTGTCTGCATGTGGGATTTTTTGGCCTCATAATTTAACCTCTTCTCTCATCAGGTATAGGTATTGGATCATATCCATCTATCTACTAGGATGTCATCTAATACTTATTTCTAGACTTGTTCCACCATAGTCTAAAGGTCAATCCCTTCCCTTTCCACTATTTCGTGTAGATCTAGGTCTTCTATACTTACTTCACTTGGGGTCATCTCAGAATATCCTTCGAAGTATTTAAACATATATGGTATGTCCAAGTTCTTTCCAAGATCTTTTGAGGGCTGCAACCTTTCCTCCTCTTTAAGTTCTTTTTGCTCTTCAATTTTATCTTCTTCATTCCTGTGAATCTCCAGATTTTCTTCTGAAAAGACTTTAAAGCTATTCCTTTGTGCCATTATGCTTCCTTGATGTATTTGTTGTTGTCCTTGGTTAGCTCAACCCCTCGTGTTTGGTCTCACAAAACCTTCAACATTATTTCATTCGTGTTCCTTCCCATGTTCCTCATTTTTATTTAGAGGGCATTCCTGGATCAGGTGTCCATGTTCATGACAACGTCTGCACCTGAAGGGAATCTATTCATAATCTATCGATTGTAACCATATTTCATCCCTGAATTCCAATTCAAATCCTTTAGGAAGTGCGCCTGAAACATCCATTTTTGCACAAATCTTTGCATATGATGCATTTCTCTCTTGTAACATCACCTCTGATATCTTAATAAACTTCCCCGGCGTGTCTCCTGTGAGCTTTAGGATCGAAGGTAGCGAGTAGTCAAGGGCTAATGAGTACAACCTAACCCAAATTGGGACTCTCGTAAAAGTCTCCATTTCTAAAGTGAGGTTTTCCATCCACGGGCACATGTATAGACCTGCTAATTCAAAGAAGTAGGGATCATTGTCAGATATTTGGTCTATATCCTCCATATTCACAAAGACCATAGTAAAGAACCCCTTAGACCCTATATGCAACTCAATCTCCTCGCACAGTTTCTAGTAGTGTTTGATCAAGTCACATAATGATTTTTTTGTGGGCCAAAGTTCCATAAACTTGCAGATAATAGCATACGATCACATGCAATCCCTAAAGGCCTGTGTCTCGGGATCTATGATTATTGTTGTTGGGATACCATTATTTTTTTATTACATGGCCCATTCTTAGTGGTCCCTTCTGACTTTTGTTGTTAGTGTTCCTGGTTCCCTACAGTTATTTTGTCCTCTTCTCTTCTATGACAATTCCTGCCCTAAGTACCTACTCCAGTCGCTCCCTAGCTATTACTTGATGCACCGTTCACTGAAAACTTGAAACCCTCCTTAAATCCATTCCCTTTGTTCGTTACCACATTATGATAGGAGGGATCCCCACTCCCTCCCCCTCTAAACACCATCCACTTCAAACCTTAATAGGGCATGCATATAAACCCTTGCTTTGGTTCGCTTGCCTCCTCTGTGTATCAAGATTATGTGAACTCTTAGAATAAAAGAACTTAGAAATAATTTCATGTAGCATCGATCCTTGTTTTTCATTAATTTCCATTATGTAAATAACTCTATGATAATATGTAAGTCACATCAACATAAATTTATATATCTTAAATATAAATTTTATTGACAAAAATATTTGCAACTTGCTTTTTTTGATATTTGTCATGGTCAATAAACCTATAGCTAAAATAAATCTTTACTGATATTAAATTCTAAAACATATTCTTATATTCTTATATAATTTTACTTATAAATAAAACATAACACAGTTAAAGTGAATAATATTAATAAAAATTAAATATATAATTTAAATTATCAATATTAGTTAAAATTTGATTAATATTAATAAAATATAATTATATAATTTAAATTATTGATTAATATTTATAAAAAAATTGATTGCATAATTTAAATTATTAATGTTAGTTAAAATTTGATTAATATTAATAAAATATAATTACATAATTAAATTATTAATTAGTTAAAATTTAATTTTGATTAATATTAATAAAAAATTTAATTACATAATTTAAAATATAATATTAATAATTAAAATTTAATTAGTTCTAGTAGGTGTTTTAGGTTTTTTTATAATTATATTATGTTTTATTAAATATTTTACAATTTTACATTAATAATTATTTTTTTATTTTTTTAATATTTGAAATTCATTTATGTGCATTATAATTGATTTATTAATTAACAATCTTGTTCCAAAAAAAACCATGATGATATGATATTTACCAAAATTTTTCTTACTTTTCATAATATAGATTATATTAGCCTAAATTCAATAATTAACCATCTTATTATCTTATTTTTCAATTTTTCCTTTTTATTATATTTTTCTAAACTCAATTCTCAATTCTCTCGACTAATAAAATATACATCAATCAAATTTTAATACATCACAAAAATATTTATTTAATACTTTAAAATAATAAATAAATAATTATTTAATTATTTAATATATTATTCCTTCATTCATCCATCCATCATATTTTTCTATTTTTTCTAATTTTAATCTTTTGTTTCTTTTAAACCTCCAATAATCTTTTTAATTCTTTTCTTCTTTCCAACTCTACTCCATTTTTTGACGTACAAAGTACCATACAACCTATATTTAAAGTAAAATTTAACTTTTACTTTAGTTGTCTTGAACATATTTTCTGAATCCACTCATGCATAATCATGCTAGTCTCCAACAATCTGAACCTCTCTTCCCTCCATGTTATTTCAAAATTTATTATTATTGTTATATTCAAAATTACATTATCTTATTGTGTGATATTGACTTATAAATTAAATGATCCAATATAAATTTCTTGTTCTTAATGCCCGACTTCATTCACTAACATTTGAAATTTAAATTTATTATTATTATCATATTGAAAATTAAATTATCTTATTGTGTCATGATTTTCTCAATCCACTCATGCATAATCATGTTAGTCTCCAATTGCTTACAATCTGAACCTCTCTTTCCTCTATGTTATTTCAAAATTTATTATTATTATCACATTGAAAATTACATTATCTTATTGTGTGATGATTGTATTATGACTTATAAATTAATTGTTCCATTACAAATTTCTTGTTCTTAACACCTAACTTTATTCACTAACTTTTTGAAATTTAAATTTATTATTATTCTCACATTAAGAATTACATTAAGAATTACATTATCTTATTGTGTCATGATTGTATTATGACTTATAAATGAAATGTTCCATTACAAATTTCTTGTTCTTAACTTATGACTTCATTCACTAACATTTTGAAATTTAAATTTATTATTATTATCACATTGAAAATTACATTATCTTATTGTGTCATGATTTTCTCAATCCACTCATGCATAATCATGTTAGGCTCCAACTGCATACAACAATGTGAACCTCTATTCCCTCTATGTTATTTCAAAATTTATTATTATTATCACATTGAAAATTACATTATCTTATTGTGTCATGATTGTAATATAACTTATAAATTAAATGTTCCTTTACAAATAATTTCATTCACTAACATTTTGAAATTTAAATTTATTATTATTCTCACATTGAAATTACATTATCTTATTGTGTCATGATTGTATTATGACTTATAAATTAAATGTTCCATTACAAATTTCTTGTTCTTAAAGCCTGACTTCAATCACTAACATTTTGAAATTTAAATTTATTATCACACTGAAAATTACATTATCTTATTGTGTCATGATTGTATTATGACTTATAAATTAAATGTTCCATGACACTAACATTTTGAAATTTAAATGTTTACATTTATGTAATGACCCATCAACCACACTACTCACTTTCTAGGTGTTGTTTCTTTTCTTTGGTTTTGATTACAGAGATTGCATTTCAAAAGGGTGTCATTTATTTAGGTGGAGGAATTGTTAGGATGGTTAAAAGTGGTGTGAATTGGGGTAAAAAAAAATTCAAAAGATCTTGTAGAAGCAGTGTTTGAATCATGTTTTTGATGGTGCAAATGGATTCCGCACCATCAGAAACCTCTAAAACACTTCAAATCTTGAATTGTGATCACTATAACTTAAATTTACAAAAATCCCTACTAAATTTTATCAAAATATAACCAAAATTTCCATATTTCGAGGGCAAAGAACACAGACTTAAAAAAAATTATTATCATTGATTTTGATTGTGACAGCTGAAAGAGGATCCGTGCAGGAGTTCTTAGATATTTAGCAGAATACTTCATTCGGTAAACAAATGAAACTCCAAATATGAAGGCGCATAAGGTCGTTGGGCCTATTGCGGATCGGAGAAACTCAGCTGACTTATATTTGTAAGATTTTTGAGATACACAGATCTAGATCTGCAAAACAATAAACAAGCTTGCAAGAGAAGGAAGGAAGCGAGCAAGAATTGAGAAAAGAATGAAAATTTATTCTACAATATTAGTTTTAGAATAAATACATAAAAGCAACTAAGTTAAGCTCAGTTGTACATGCAATAACTAAAGCTAACTAAAGCTAAGTGTGCTTTATCTTATGTTAATATGTACATGTGCCACATGCAAGCAATAAGTTAACTGGAGCTAATCTAGGTGCATGTACACCAACACAGCTAGTCTAAGTGCATGTACACCAACAACTGGAGCTAATCTAGGTGCATGTACACCAACACCCCCCCTTAAGCATAACTTAGGTGAGTGTGATGCAAAATGAATGAGTCCCAGCAACACGGCCATTTTAGGTACCCATATACAATGCATAAAAAAGGAGGAAAGAGGGAAAACCCAGTGGGAAGAAAACCCCCCCTCAAAATATAATGCAAAAGTAGAGAAAAGAAACCACTTCCCATTCAACGGAGTACTGCAACATTGTATCGTCTGCGCGGCTTCATGAGGCATCCCATGATTTCGCTGGCAATGAACTAACGTCTGTTCGAATATCCTTGACTTTACTCTGGAGTTCTTGAATGTAGGAAATTGCGTCTCCTAATAATGAAGCTTTGTCCATATTTGAGGTGTTTGGCACCACTGCTCGCAATGCATAAAATTGTTGGTTAAGCTTCTCACGTCTTTGGCATTCTGCTTCCACGTGATTGAGGGGCTCTTCTCTTCCATTGGATGGTTTCCTTCCCCTTTTCCTTGGTCTACGCTCTTCAACCACCACGGGCCTACGCTTTGAGGCTTCCACATCCGAGTGTTCCTCAGATTCCATAATGGACGGTCGAGCAGTTACTGCATTAAGCGAAGGGCCGACAACACTAAGTGGCGAAATTCTGCTAGGTTTTATTAGATCACGCGTATTATAAATCTCCCCAGCCTCACCATTACTGATATGGCTCCAGTTCAGTGATTGCAACCCATTCTGATTGACAGTTGAATAAGGTATCCTCTGTTCGTTTGTTACATAGGAAGCAACATGGGCGTAAGGTGGACGGAAAACGGGCTGATAATGACGATCTCTGTATTCCACTTTGGTGACAACAGCTTCGGTAGATTCGCTGAGTTCTTGGCCAAATATTTTCCAATCATGGGAAGGCTTTAGAGGTGGAGCAGCCTTGGCATTCACCCTCATTGGATTTGGGGGGAAGGGTACAACTAGAGAACCCTTCACTGCTTGTTGACCTCGATTTCCATCACAAGAATTTGATTGAGGAACAAAATCAGAAAATGTATACAGACGAGATTGATCATTTACCTTGCCAGATGCAATCTTCAAATTGGTTTGCATGTCATAAATGCTCACGGAATCTGGGGTAAATTCCAATTTCCTTCCGCTACCTGTGTGTGTCATCTGATACACTGAGAGAAGATTCACAGAAAGCCTTGGAACATGCAAGATATTTTCAAAACTTCCATCTTGGAATTGCACTCTTCCTTGTCCAATTGCTGCAACTGCAGAATTATCCCCCATGAGAATGGGAGGACCTGAGTATGCATGTAGAGAAGAAAAGGATTCCTTTGAAGAAGCCATATGATGTGAAGCTCCTGAATCGATGATCCATTCTTGTGGTGCAGAATGAAGAGCAATCAAAGCATGCCCGTTACCTCTTAGATCTGGTGCTTTTTCTCCAGACTTCTTCTTAGCATTCTCAGGAATGTGGTCTCCAAGATTGTGTTGCTGGAGTGTCTGCGCCATAAGATCTATAGTCTTCTTCATGCATGCAGATTCAGGATGAAAACCACGGTGGCAATAATTGCACATTGATTGCCCATTCGTTCCTTTCCTTTCCTTTGAGCCAGATGATCCATCAGGGGGTTTGGGATGTCCTCCCTTTCTTGGATCAGGATCCTTCTTCCCTTTTCCTTTCTGATGGTCTTTGGAATTTGCCTTTCCTTTTGCATGCACAGTAAGTGCATGCGCTTTGGAATTTTTAAGTGTGCCCATTTTGATGAGCTTATCTTGCTCATGCATCAAAGACTGAATAAAAGAATCGAGTGAGGGCATCTTCCAATCTGCACCAGTTGCAGATCTGACTGTGTGGAATGTAGAGACGAATATTGCATACTCTGGACCAAGTTTTGATAAAATGGAAAGAATCAACTGCTTTTCTTGCTTGGATTTGTCGATCCCGCATCCTTTCAGCTGAACCAACAAGGCTTTATACCTTGTGAAAAAATCTTGAATGTTCTCAAAGTTTCTCGGATCTAATGAGTTTAACTCATTTTCGAGAATGTGACCTTGCATTTCACCCTGTTTTCCAAACAATTCTTCCAAAATTTTCCATACTTCATTTGGAGTTGAACATGATTCAACATGAAATAGCAGTTCCGGAGAAATAGATAAACATAGGATGCCGAAGGCCTCGTCCATGTGATTGAAATATCTTGTTTTCTCCATTGCCGATGTTGGTTCAACTTCCGTTCCCATGGTTATTCGAAATAAGCCTCTACTTCTGAGATGAAGTTGAATCTTTGGCTTCCATTCAAAATAATTATATGGAGTGAGAATTGCCGATTGTGGAAACTCCAATTTAGACTCCATTCTTTGTTGTTGCTTCAATCTTCTGAACCTGCAAATAAAATTGCTTGTGCACTGATTACAAATACCTGTGCTCTGATACCATGTAAGATTTTTGAGATACACAGATCTAGATCTGCAAAACAATAAACAAGTTTGCAAGAGAAGGAAGGAAGCGAGCAAGAATTGAGAAAACAATGAAAATTTATTCTACAATATTAGTTTTAGAATAAATATATAAAAGCAACTAAGTTAAGCTTAGTTGTACATGCAATAACTAAAGCTAACTAACGCTAAGTGTGCTTTATCTTATGTTAATGTGTACATGTGCCACATGCAAGCAATAAGTTAACTGGAGCTAATCTAGGTGCATGTACACCAACACAGCTAGTCTAAGTGCATGTACACCAACAACTGGAGCTAATCTAGGTGCATGTACACCAACAACTGGAGCTAATCTAGATGCATGTACACCAACAATATTAGACGTGATTTGTGGAGAAAAATGGCACGCGTGTTCCCTATGTCATTTTTTAATTTTTTTTATCAATCAATATCATCAAATAAAAATTATATTATACTGATCTTATATAAAGTATACAAGAATACAATTTTTTTTTAAGCATTCCGATGTTTCCATTCAATTGTTTTAATATTTAATATATTTCTAATTAAGATTAATGTATACCTATCCAATACTGAGTCTCATAAAGTGGTTAGAATACAGGAGGTTGCATGCGTTCTACAATGTTGTAAGGGATTAATTCAGTTTATGTTGATGTTATTATTGGCAGGGTGATGCTGCTGATAATTCTCCTCTGCTCGACGCCAGCACTAGTTTGGCGGAGAGTAAGGTAGAACTAGTTTGGCGGAGAGTAAGGTAATTCTGTTGGACAAATGTTAAATTAAAATTAACGAAAAATAACGAGAGTTAAAATTGCTTTTAGTTTTTTATTTGTTTATAGATTATTTAATATAGTTTTAATGGGTTTAATAGATATCAATGGGTTTAATGGTTAAAAGTATGTGTTTTTAATTATTTAATATAGTTATTAAAAAAATATTTAATACAATTATATAAATTAAATAATTATTAAATATTCAGGAATATTTTTGAGTGAGATAATATAAATTAAGCGAGGCTAATAAATATTTATAAGCATTAAGCAGTAAAAGCAATTTTTAGCTATTTTTTTTTTTATATTTATGAGTTTGTTTTTAACCTTCAAAACCATATATAGAAACAGCCGAAACAGCCTGTTTGGAGTGAGTTTGTTAATTTTTTTAATTAAATTAATATTGAATAGTGAGGATTAAGAGAAAAGACATTTTACAATTCAATTTAAAAATTTACTTGACAGTTCCAAAATAAACATGCTTTTCTTCTTTTTCCACAATTTGCTAATGCCACATTAAAATTTTCCAGAATTCATTCACAAACACTCTGAAAAGCATTAAGTGGAATAAACTGCCCAGGGATCTGGAAATTCTAATGCTATCGACGCTTACTGTTTTGGATTTATGCAAACTGTCATTGGCCTGTAAATATGTTCATTGGTTGTTTTTATTTCCTCTCATTTTTTTTTTAATTATTTCCCGTCCTTGTTTGACTACGAATGTCACCGCGTCGCTCATCGTACGCGCGTTGTTTTTCCAATTTATTTGGGGATTACACTCCTTGATCAATTCCGATATTTAGCAGGAAGGAAGGCATTTCGCGCTCACGTGGAAAAGGCCGTTTAGGTTCAACGATGGGCGACGATCCCTGTGCCGCTTGTTGAATTACGGCGTTGGACTCAATATGTTTTGAGAGATTCGCGGTGCTTCATTTTGATAAACGGGAGGCACCAGCCTCATTATTAGTGGATAACCCTCTCTTCCCCCACAGCACAGGACGTTGATGACGCCTGCCATGGTCGACTACTGCGGAAGCTATTTTTGTACAGAAATGGCAGATGCGTGTCAGTTTTGCCCGGAGGTAATGCGTGTAGTCTAATGAAGCGGAGGAGGCGGAGGAGTTGCCGGAAAGAGAAAATTTGACAAGAATTTTTGTAAATCCAAGTTATAGTTGTTAAACTTCAAAATTTTAGGTGTGTTAGACGTTTTTGATGGTGTTGAATCTATTTCCACTATCAAAAACATGATTCAAACACTAGGTTTACAAGTTTTTTCCTAAGTAATGTGACCAAACACATGTTTACAATGATGTTCTTGATTTTTAATAATTTAAAATAAGATGTCCCTGATTAAAGGAAGAGGAAGATTAATCGAATCCAAACACCCTTCCTATTCTAGAATATATTCACTTTTTGTATAAAAGGAAGAAGAAGATTAATGGAATTCAAGTTATTTTCTTATTCTAAAATATATTTATTTTTTTATTATTTTTTACAGGGTGGGAAAACTTGTCATAAGTTAGTTGTCAACTTAGCAGTGAGGACAGCTATCTCTAGTTGTTATCCGTGAATGTATGTATGGTGAAACTCGCTGGTGGTTTGTAAGGGGCATGCTTTCATTCTTACGCGATGCCTCTAAAACGAGTTCTTAGCCAAGTAAAAAGAGTTTAAGACGTACTCCATACTCAAAATAAAATAAAATAGACTCACTTAAAATATATATATATATATATATATATATATATATATATATATATATATATATAATAATTTTAGTAGAGTTTATTAGTTTTATTGGAAAACACATCAGACCATATAAATTAGATAAATTAAGAATATATATCTATCAACTAATATTTCTTTGTCCAATCTTTCTATCACATTTGTACTAGCATGAATACTCATCAAGTTGACATTTTTATTAAGTAGGTTGCCATCAAGCACAACGCAATTGTCATAATGGCAATAGAAGTGTGGGTTGAAGACCTCTCACCTTAGGAGACTCCACATTTTAAATCGTCTTTTTTATCATCGTGGCTTTCAAAAGGCATCATACTTGCTCTAACACTTCCTAGTAGAAAATGCCTCCTGTATTTGATTCTTAAAGAATCATATCCATAAGAGTTTGGATACAAAGGACCGATATTACTCTAGATTTTGTAATTTCATTTCTTGAAGTGTCAACTTCCATTTCTCAGAAGGTTGAGATAAACTACTATGAGTCCTCTTTCAAAGCCTTGGAATATTCAGAAGAACGCAGACAACTATTTAGCTCATTTTATTCTAAAGTTAAATCTGAAGAAGCTTCTGTCATTTCACCTCCTCTCACATTCCCTACCTTCCCAGAACCTAAAGAAGTTAAATATGTTCTCATAACTAGTCCAACTCAAAGCATTGCTAGCACTCCATATCAGCTCCATATAGCCATAATCCATACAACTCCTCAACCAGACACTGTGGTGAATCTTCGACCACCTCCATTGCAAAACATGGTTGTCCCTACTTTTCTACTTAATAAATATGCTCCACTCAACTTGCCACAACCTCTGAATGGGATGCCACAAGATTACCTTAAATCCCTGCCAAGGTTCACTGGAGAGGATGATATTTCGGTCCAAAAACACAGAGTTTTTTTGTGCATTTGCTGAGAATTCGAATGTCGAATATCTGGATGTAGTCCTAAGACTCTTTGTCCAATCTCTAGATGGGGAGGCTAGGAAATGCCTCAAAATGATACGAAATGCTTCAATTAATACCTAGGAGGAGATGGAGAACTCTTTCATGCATAAATGGGGGAAGAAAAGGGACCATGGATATATTCTTACAAAATTTAATGTAGTGAATAAAAAACCTAATGAAGATGTTTCAGAATTCATAAATATGTTTAATAAGTTATATAATAGTATTCCTGCTAAAATTAAAACTCCACGGGATGTTGCTAAAGTGGTTTTTGTTGAAGCCTTTTGTTGACGCCAAATCATAGGGATTGGGTGAACAATTGTAAATAATATAAATAATAAATAAGGGAAAAGGAAGAGTCATCAGGAGATGAAACTCAAGAGTCACTCACTCATGTGTATAACTATGAACAACCCAAATGAATAAACAGATTCTCATCTAAGGAGTTATCTCCTAGCCTGACATGTTATCAGAGCCAGCTCCATTCTTTACATTCCAGTTTTTTCTTGCAACTCCCTCCTACCCATATTCTACATAGTTCTGTAGAACTGTCACCTTTGTCCTGTAGTTATAAAAAAAAATTGCGTTTGTTGCCTCCTTATTAGTTTTTCTGGGGTCCTTTTCGTTGTTTTGGGAGATTGGCGAGCAAGAATTACTGGTTCCTGCATGTTGTTGCGCTGCCTAGAGATGTTGTGTGACTCATGTTCAAGATTCAATCATGTTTGTGTGTGGTAAGCCTATTTAGAAGCATGTATGTTCGATGGTTGATGAAAGAATGGCAGTGTTATATGCAATTTTTTTCTTGAGAAGTGAAATTAGTTTTTTCCTGTGTTAATTAAAAAAAATCAGGCTTCACCCACCATACCACACATCTCTGTTGTTTGACTGTGGTTGCGTCCTGCGACATCCCAGAGCTCAGCATATACCACTAAACGATGATTGGTATTACATTGGGGAACTCTGCTTCTGGCTTTTAATACCCGAATCCAGTGAGTATTGTGTTGCCATGCCTATACACGCCTCACCTCCACGTTGTCCATCATATAACATGGTATAGGGTTTTTATTACAATAAAATTTAAATCCACCGCCTACATAATATATTAACTGTCCATACAACTCTGTACCACCCTCTCCACAGTCGACTCCCTGGCATACAACGCTCTCACCATCAACTCTAGTTTCTTGTCTAATACGCCATTGTAAATGCATACCATTACTCCACTACAAAATTATACCATTGCTCATTATCGCTGGCCCATTACATTGATAACGTTAATAGCGTTGGTCCATTACATTGATAGTGTTAATACCACGCCACTGTATACCATAACGTTGTCCACCATATACCATCGTTGACCATTGTATACCATATATCATCAATGTCTTGTTTCCTTTGTAAATCTACTCGAGTTTATGCGGATCGAATACACCCTCCCCCAATTAATACCTTCCTGTACACCACCTCCCCCACATGCCACCTCGCCTTACAGCTTTTTTTTAATCACCAGAATTGCATTTTTTTAAACCAACAGAAGTGAATTTTTTATATATATTGGCAGCAGAGTACATTTTTTTAAAATGCACTCATTAATATCAATTTGTGGGAGTGGTTCTCAATGGGAAGGAGAACTATCCTAAGTGGTCTTGGAAAAGCAAACACACTTTCATTTTAATTATTTGTGGAAAGGAGTGTGTGTTGGAGACAGAGACAAAGAACCAGAACAACCTACCTCAGAAAAGGAATTCACCATTAGGGAAAATAAGAGTAGCAAGGCTTATGCCTTGATTTCAGCATCAGTAAATGAAGAGGTGAGTCGCCATATTTCTCCATTTTCAAATGCTTTTGAAGCCTTACAAAAACTGAAAGAACTCTATGACTCACACTCTGTACTTGATGTTGTTAAACTCATGATTAAATTGTTCAGCCTTGAATTACAAAATGATGATCCTCTCACTCTGGCATCATAAGTCAAATCTATTATGCATGATATCAAATTCACTAATGTTGAACTGGACATTCCTTTGATAGATTTTTTCAAGGCAGTTTATCCAACTTACTCAAATTATCTTGAATCATTGCAAGGAAATAGAAACCTCAAAGAAATTACCTTTGACTCCCTTCTGAATAAATTTTCTAAGAGAGAGAAATATTTTTGGAAGAAGACAGCTCCTCAATCTTCTGAAGAGGCTGTGTTTCTTGCACATAGAGAGAAGAATCTTGCCCAAGATTCTTCCATAGGAAGAGGTGGTCGAAGAGGAAGAAGAAGAATAAATTTCAGAGGTAGGGGGGTAGACACTCTCAAGGAGAAAAGTTAGATTTGCATTGCATACGTTGCAATAGAGATGGATCACATGATGCATCCACATGCAAGTTTCCTTGGGATAGAATTGAGAAGAAAATAAATCAACCCAAAGGTAAAACTAATGAAAGAGAGAAAGGTAAAGCATGTGAATCTGCTCAGTATGTTGTGGCACATTATAATATTGGAGTAAATGAAGACTTATTTAATGCTTCACTTGCTTCTTGGAAAAATGATTGGTTTCTTGATTCAGGAGCAACTTGCCACATGAATTTTAGAAGATATTTTTTTGAAGAATTCACTGTCAATGTTGATGGAGTAGTATACTTTGCAGACAAATCAAAACTCAAGCCATCGGGGCTTGGCACAATCCAGGTTAAATTGCCTGGTCTTCCAGACTTTCTTCTGAATGATGTTTTATATCTCCCACAACTGAGGTGAAACTTGTTGTCCTTGGTCCACATCCGCCAGCAAGGACACACCATTCATATGTTTCATGGAAAGGTTGATCAAGAAAAGCATCAGATCACTCACTTGTCATGACGGGGATAGAAGAAGAAAGACTTCTCAAGTTGCAAGGCACCTCTCTTCGTGAACAAAATTTCTCATACAATTCTCATTATGATGAAGGTAAATTTCCATCAAGTTTATTATGGCATGCTAGATTTGGACACTTGAGCTATGACATCCTCTGCTTGTTGAAGAAAAATGGTGTTACTGGTTTTCCTACAATTCTTAGGAAACTTAATCAATGTGATGCTTGCATTCTAGGAAAGCATATCAAACAGTCTTTTCATGATTCACATTCTAGAGCACATAGAAAAATTGAACTCATTCATTCAGATCTATATGGTCCAATGCTTGTTCCTTCTACAAATTGGAATAAATATATGATGACATTTATTAATGACTACACGATAATGTGTTGGGTTTATTTATTGAAGAACAAATCTGATTCTTTTCAAACATTCAAGAACTTTCATACATGGATTGAAAATTATGCACAATCTCATATTGGATCTATTCGCACTAATAATGGAAAAGAATACACTTCAAATGAATTTGAAAACTATCTTTGCCAACATGGGATCAACATCAAATAATTGTGCCTTATAATCCCCAACCAAACGAAGTAGCTGAAAGAATGAATAGGATAATCTTAAATATGGTGTGCACCATGATGTTTTTCAAGAATGTAAATTTGATGTTTTAGGCTAATGCAGTTCTGTGTGTTGTATATGTAAAGAATAGATGTCCATCTAATGCTATTAGAAACAAGACTCCTTATGAAATGTGGTATGGGCACATTCCTTTGGTAAAGCATCTCAGGGTCTTTGGTTCCACCTGTTATGCTTTGATACCAAAGGTGCATAGAAACAAACTTGGTGGAAGGAGTCATAAGTGTATCTTCTTGGGGTATTCAAATACCTCCAAAGCATACCATCTCTATGATGAAGTTAATAAAAAATGTTGTATCTAGAGATGTAATCTTTCTTGAATATTTCAAAGCTGACAATGTTGTTGAGTGGAAACTTGATTGCTTGGATAGATTCCCAAATGCAAAATCATTTCAAGAATTTGATAATCAGATTCGACATTTTGAAGGGGGGATTCCTATACTAGATCAACCTGTGGAATTTTCTTCTGAAGCACTCTCTCCCCAGCATGAAACTCCAACCATTAATGATACATTGAGTTATGTGATTGACAGAATTGGGAGACTCGGTCTTGATTCAGTCCCAACTCAATCAGCTGAGTAGCCTGGACCATCTTAGAAAGGCCCTCCAAGGTGGCTGACAAAGACACTTGAAAGTGTTCGTCATGATGAGGTTGGAAAGACAGGAACAAGAAATTCAACCCGA
Organism: Pinus tabuliformis; assembly: GCA_031772625.1. Taxonomy (NCBI): domain Eukaryota; kingdom Viridiplantae; phylum Streptophyta; class Pinopsida; order Pinales; family Pinaceae; genus Pinus; species Pinus tabuliformis. Next base: position 1,244,845,766 of record CM062819.1, read on the forward strand.
CAAAATGGAGGTGATGTAGATGACTCTGATTCACCTTTTTATATGGATGTTTCTTATGATTGTGAATTGAATTTGTCTATATATTTTGAACCAAATTCATTCAAAGAAACCTCTTCTCATGATGAATGGAAAGAAATGATGTAAGAGGAGTATGATGCCTTGATAAAGAATGGCACTTAGAAGTTGGTTGATCCTCCATTGGGAACCAAACCAATTGGCTACAAGTGGGTTTACAAGAACAAGTATAAAGTTGATGGCTCACTTCACAAGCACAAAGCCAAGATTGTGGAAAAAGTTTTTGCACAGAAGGAAGGGGTTGATTATGAGGAGACTTTCCCCCACAACAAAATGGGCTACCATCTGGACACTCTTTTCCCTAGCAACTTAGAACAGTTGGAAAGTCCATCAAATGGATGTAAAAACTGCTTTCTTGAATGGAGATCTAAAAGAGAATGTTTTTATGTCCTCGCCTGAAGGATTTGCTATGAAAGGACATGAACATAAAGTATGCAAACTTGTGAAATAATTGTATGGCCTCAAGCAAGCACTGTGAGCCTGGTATGAAAAATTAATTGAGCATCTTCTGAAACTCAATTTCAAACATTATGATCTTGATGATGCAACTTTGTTTGTCAAGAAAGTTGGAAAAACAATTTTATATCTTGTGGTATATGTAGATTATCTTTTTATGAGAGGAAACAATGAGAGCTACATTGCATCCATAAATAAGGAATTGAGGAAAGGTTTTGAAATGGCTGATTTGGGCTATGTTCATTACTATCTTGGTATTGAAGTAACTCAACATCCTAAGTTCACATTCCTTTCTCAAGATAAGTACATTGGAGATCTGTTGAATAGGTTTGGCATGGCTAAATGAAATCCTCTAACTAATCCAATGGAGAAAAACTTAAAGCTCACATCCAATGAAGGAAAAGAATATGAGGATGCAACAAAGTATAGACAGCTTGTAGGAAGTCTCAACTACCTGACTATTACCAAACCAAAAATTTTGTTTGTTGTTGGAATCCTCTCCAGGTTTATGCAAAAGCCTTGTGAGTGACATTGGTCAGTTGCAAAAAGATTTATAAAGTACTTGAAGGGAACTCAAGACTTTGGACTCAAGTATACGTAGGTGAGCAACTTCAACTTGATTGGATACTCTAATTCAGACTTCGATGGAGACAAAGAAACTGGGGTATCTACTTCTGGTTACGCTATGATTCTTGGATCAAGAGTTGTCTACTGGAGATCACACAAACAATCAGGTCTAGTAGATTCCACAACAGAGGCAGAATATGTGGTAGCAACTGAGGCAACAAAAGAAATTGTGTGGCTTAGGAAAATTCTGGAAGATTTGCAGGTAAAACAAGTACATTCGACCCCACTCATGATTGACAACACCTCTGCAATAAACTTGGACAAGAACCCAAAGTTCCATGATCGAACGAAGCACATCAATACAAAATATCATCTAATTCGACATCATGTTGAGGCCAATGCAATCCATCTTCACCATTGTTCCACTAATGAGTAGATTGCATACATATTCACCAAAGTGCTTGGAAGAGAAAAACTTTAAAGATTCAGAATGATGCTTGGACTCACCAACATCCCTTCAGATTAAGGGGGGGAATGTTGACACCTAATCATAGGGATTGGGTGAACAATTGTAAATAGTGTAAATAATAAATAATGGAAAAGGAAGAGTCATCGGGAGATGAAACTCAAGAGTCACTCCCTCATCTATATAACTATGAACAACCCAAATGAATAAACAGATTCTCATTTGAGAAGTTACCTCCTAGCCTGACACCTTTAAACCAGAGTTTTGGTTCACCCTCAGAGAAAGTCTCGTACTCTAGATCAAATCCAAATAGATGCCCTTGAAGTTTAAGTGAATTTCACCTCCACTAGAATGTGGAAAGGGAAATTTAAATATGGTTATAGGAGGAGAGGAAAGGAAGAATCTAGCTCTTCATCCCATGTAAAGGAAACTCAAGAATAGATTCTTAGAGTATATATACAAGATGATAAGGAATTTGTCTATCAAACTGGTGAAACTAGAGTTGGAGAACAGAAATCCTCCTCAACAAATTCAACCAACTCCTAACATAAATTTTAACCCCCAATATAGAAGGCCGCCCTTTCAGCTCTTCCAAAGGGAGAGAAAGGATCAATAAGATCATATTTAGCCTCCTTTATAGTTAGAAGAGGATCCCAAGGAGATGTTCGAAGAAACTATATAAGTTCAATAAAATCATTTGTCTTCTCACTCAGAGGGAAAAAATGAAATAGAAACACTTGAAGGAGAAGGGGATGATATGGATGCCCCACTGGATGATGATGAGATAGATAGTTATTGAAAACAGTTTGATGACTTCATGCAAGCCCAGTTGCACAGGAAATATGATCTCAGTTCATATAGGAAAAGGTCCAGGGGGAAAGATCAAAATGAAGAAACTCTTCATCTGAGTTCTCATAAGCTAGTAGATAAAGGGAAGAAACCACTCAACCCTATCTCACCAACCAAAAAAGAATCCTACAAGCCTATTCCAAAAGTCTAAGGCCTCCAAATTAGAGCAATTCCCCCCATTGATAAAGCCAATCTACAATCATAACAGATAACCTTTTGATTCTGCTAAAATTGATAAGAATCCATCTTCCTTTAGTCTTCAAAAAGAGTTGGAGAAAGTCAAAATATTCGTCCCTTTGACTAAATTATTGAAACAACCTAGTTATAAAGCTCAAGTGTCTCAGTTTATGAGTTCACCCACCACTAGCCCCCTACAGGACAACCTTAACCTGCAAGAAGAGAGGCCCATAGTTGTGTTTGGACCCCATGTGGAGGAGTAGGACTCTTCCACTACCCCATTATATGTCACCTTGGTGATTCATGACCTATTGCTACATAATTGTATGCATGACTCAAGAGCATCTCACGACTTAATGACATTATTTATGATGGAGCGGTTGGGACTACAAATAACAAAACAATACAAATATCTATACTCCTTTGATTCTAAAATATTGAAGTGCCTAGGTATGATCAAATATCTAGCAGTTAATTTGGCCCAAATCCCAGTAAAAAGTGTAGTAATGGATATTGATATTGCTGACATCCCTGCAAGATTTGATATGATTTTGTCCGGGTCATGGGGATGAAAAAATTGGGGGGTCCACTAAACTGGATTTAACATATGCTACCATTCCTATGTTTGGTGGACATGAGTGTTGATTATACAGGGAATCTAGATTCGTGAAGACAATTACAAAGGCAGATTGTTCAAACAATGCTCTTGTGTATGGTAAAGAGAAATATTTCTCATGTCTTCTATCGGAAGAAGATGATCAAATTATAAGAGATTCCTAGGTTGAATGTTCTTCTAAGCTGAGTAAAAAATCATTGGAATATAACAAGGAATGGAAGCTGTATTTTGATGGTGCTTATTCTAAGGAAGGAAATGTGGTAGGTGTGTTATTGGTATCTTGATAAGGTAGCATGATCCCTCTCTCTTTCAAGTTGGAGTTTGAGGTCACAAACAATATTGTTGAATATGAAGCTTTGTTGTTGGGGCTACAAGTTGCTAAAAACCTTAACATCGAGTGCTTCACCGTGTTTGGGGATTCAGAGCTGGTTGTGAAGAAAATAAAAAATCAATGCCAAACCAAGCATCCAAGATTGAATTCCTATAGGAATAAAGTATGGGATTTGGTTGAATTTTTTTTCTTAGCCTTCAATATTCAGTTCTTGCCCAGAGAATGAAATCAAATGGTTAACTCTTTGACAATTGTCACCAATAATTACAGACCCCCTCAAAACCACTTCCTTAGATATGAAGTAGAGATTAGGTAAATGCCTTCAGTATCAGGAAATGTGAGGTATTGGCAGGTGTTTGAGGATGAAGAATAGATCAAGTGCGTAGAAATTCTGCAAATTCTCTACAAATCTAGCTCTAAGACCATGTAGAAAATATGGCTATAGATTAACCCGATAATGCAATATAACTAAAGAAAAATACTATAATCTACTTCCACTATAAATTTGCTTTGCGGAATCTTAAAGATTGAGAAAGATCAAGCTGGACACATATAACCAGAGGAAGAAGAATCAATGCACATGAAACACATAAAATACTCAGGGGAAAGCCTCAGCTAAAAACCCCACTATCTGTATTATCATACAAGGTGGAAATACATCAAGAATTACACAAAGCCTTAGCTCTCACAACTAGCAAGCTCTCAGTATAATCCTCTTGGATGCTCACAGGAAATCAAAGATTCTTATAAGCCTTCTCCTCTACCCTCCAATCTCCTATTTCCTTCTGTTATTCCTCTAGGATGATCTTCTCCAACCAAGTGGAAAACTGATCTCTCACACCTTGTCAGAACTGTGCAATCCTCAAGGAACCTTACCTTGATTGCATGCATGAGTTTCATTTATAGGAAAGCACATGCAACCGATAGTAGACTATTCTTGTCTATAATCTCAACTAGGTCTTTCTCTGACTAGACATGCATGAGTTTCTGATGACGGAATATTCATTTATCTGGAGTACATTGGTTGAGTGCATGCATGCATCAACTGACTGATAACTCACAATTAGTTCCTCAAATAGTTTGGAACTAATTTAACTGGACTTAACTTAGTAAACTGAGCTAACTAATTACAACTCAAATATAACTCAATCTTATCTCCTTAATTAAGGGATAATCTCCTTAATTTAAGGGATAATTGTTGCATGACTTCAAAAAGACTTCTAACTTGAATTTCTCCAACTAATTAATCCATAATGAGTTAATTAATTATTTCCAAGCAATTGGTGAGACTAAATTCGAATTTTGATTCATAATTTTAATTCAAGGACAAATTAAAATTGGAATTTCTGGATTCTATTTTTATCATTTCCTGTTGTTATTTTCAACACTCCCTCTCAACAAGAAAGGAATTCAACTCGATCCTGATCCTGAACCTTTGGAATGTTTTGCATGCAACACCTCTCTCTAGTTTTTTTGCTCCAGCAACTCCAGAAACCAAAAAAAAAACATCCAACCTGAATCAGTATGATGCATTTATCATCAAAGTCTCTGACTGCTATTGCCTCCATCAACTCAAAACTTTGCGCTTCAGCTGACTCTTCCTTTCTGCACTATTGTCAATCCTTCTTTACTTTCTTCAGTATCTGACTGCTCTAGCCTCTGTCACTTTGATCTATGAGTGCATCAATCCCACTAATTCCTCCCACTACTATGTACTTTGGGCTCTCGTAGCAAGGTACGATCCATGAGGTAAAACCTCTCAATGGACCTTTCCTTATTTCATCCTTCTTGAGACTATCACTTCACATCACCCCACCTCACACCTGGAGGTATGGTTGCATGTGATCCCTCTGCCAACTTCTCTAATTTTGGCTCCTCCACAATTGTCTGAGACTTCTTTTGGGACTACATGTTGAGAGGTAATTTACTCTCCCTTTCAACCACCAAGTCTTTAACATTTATTGTGCTCCTCAAGGCTTTGCATGCATCTTGAACCTCAAGAGCATACAGGTTCTTAACTCATGAACCAATATGTTGCACCTATCTCGTGGTGATGTGTCTAAGTAACGCCTTTCCTTTACTGAAGACAACATCATAGCCTTTGTGCTCCAACATCGCGACTGATGCCAAGTTCTTCTACAGTCCAAGCACATACTTCACATCTGTCAAGGTGATAGGAGCTCCCTCTGAAAAGCAACCATGCCCACTCCTGGAACACTATACCTTTCATCATCACCCATCTCTATGTGCATCTTGAGGTCTTTCTCCTCCAAGGTACTAAATAAAATTTTGTCACCGGTCATGTGTAATGAGGCTCCACTATCAAGATATCAACCACAGCCCATCATCGATGACACCATACATGCGATGAGGGTAAAGTCCATTTCAAACTTAGAGGCTAATGCCTCACCTTCTGATCCATCCGAGGATCCCTTCTTGGAATTCTTAGATGGGAAATTAGTCGCATAATCACCCATCTCATGACAATTAAAGCATCTCACTTTAGACTTGTCACCCTTCTTCCCTCCATGAGAAGAATTCAACTTGGAATGGGAATCCTTCCCTTTCCCTCTCCTTGCCTTACTCGCTAAGGCCGGATTTTCTTCATCATCATCCTTGGATGAAGAACCATCTCGTGTTCTCCTCCTGATCTTCTCCTACATGAGATCCGACCACAGTCGTTTCCAATCCGGTAGTTTCTCCCTTCCATATACAGAGTCCTGGTAGCTATTCCAGCTCTTTTGAAGGCCAAGGAGAGCGAGGCTCACCATATCATCATCAGCAGTAGTTATTCCCACACTACCAAGCTCATCTATACAAGTGGTGAGCTTGTCCAGATATGTGGAAATAGTATCGCCACTCTCCATCTTGATTCTTTGAAGCTTATCCTTGAGCGCTAATTTCCTCTGGTCGCTACTGTTTTGGGAGAGGTACTTCAATGTCTTCCACATTTAAAATGGAGTATCCTCCCATGGAGACTCAAGACAATATGTTCTTGAACTCCCTTAAGGATGATCCGTCTCTCCCTCGCCACACACTTCTTCCACTCAACCAACTCTTGTGCATTAGTTGAACCTCACTTTGGGATTTCTTGATCAATGAAATCCTTCAACCCATTATCTTCTAATACATCCTCCATGTGATCTTTCCATGCTATGTAATTCGAGCTACCTTCCAAGGCATACTTGAGTCTCAAGCCATAGAACGCCATTGGCCAACCTTGAAGTATGATAAGAATTTGATTTGCACGTGCAACCTCGAACTTCAAACTTTGAATTCTCTTCTTTGTATACTGTTCACAGCTCCAATAAAGTAGGGTCAGATAAACTTGGCTCTGATACCATGTAGAAATTTCTCTATAGATTAGCTAGCTCTGATACCGTGTAGAAATTTCTCTATAGATCAGCTACCTCTGATAACATGTAGAAAATATTATTGTAGATTAACCCAATAATGCAATATAACTAAAGAAAAATACTATAATCTACTTCTACTATCAATTTGCTTTACGGAAGCTTAAATATTGAGCAAGATCAAGCTGAACACATATAACCAGAAGAAGAAGAATCAATGCACATGAAACATAGAAAATACTCAGGGGAAAGCCTCAGCTAAAAACCCCACTATCTATATTATCATACAAGGTGGAAATACATCAAGAATTATATAAAGCCTTAGCTCTCACAGCTAGCCAGCTCTCAATACAATCCTCATGGATACTCACAGGCAATCAAAGCTTCTCACAAGCCTTCTCCTCTGCCCTCCAAGCTCCTATTTCCTTGCGTTGTTCCTCTAGGATGATCTTCTCCAACCAAGTGGAAAACTAATCTCTCACACTCATCTCACACCCTGTCAGAATTGCGCAATCCTCAAGGAACCTTACCTTGACTGCATGCATGAGTTTCCTTTATAGGAAAGCATATGCAATTGATGTACATTGTCCTTGTATCTAATCTCAACTGGGTCTTTCTCTGACTAGACATGCATGAGTTTCTGATGAGGGAATCTTCAGTTATTTGGAGTACATTGGTTGAGTGCATGCATGCATCAACTGACTGATAACTCACAATTAGTTCCTCAAATAGTTTGGAACTAATTTAACTAGACTTAACTCAGTAAACTAAGCTAACTAATTACAACTCAAATATAACTCAATCGTATCTCCTTAATTAAGGGATAATCTCCTTAATTTAAGGGATAATTGTTGCATGACTTCAGAAAGACTTCTAACTTGAATTTGTCCAACTAATTAATCCATAATGAATTAATTAATTATTTCCAAGCAGCTGGTGAGACTAAATTCGAATTTTGATTCACAATTTTAATTCAATGACAAATTAAAATTGGAATTTCTAGATTTTATTTTTATAATTTCTTGTTACTATTTTCAACAAAGTGCTTCATTGAGGTGGTTGGGGAACTCTCGAACTCAGTGATTGATCAGGAGGACAAAAGCATAAAAAGGAATATCAAGTCGGTTGGGAAGGATCTATTGTTGGTCACAAAATATTGCAACTAAAGGGAAATATCATCCCTAGATGATTGGTTCAATTGGAAAGCCTCTTGAACTAAAATGATGTGGTTGCTAAGGAAAATGAACAAGAGCTTGAGGAGGAAGTGGAGGATAGTAATATTGGCACCGAAGAAGATCCTAGAATCATCAAGTTAGCTAAAGGAGTTCCCACGTTATACAAACAAAGGTACCTGGAACTTTTCAAGGAGTACATGGATGTTTTTTCTTGGTCATATCATGATTTGACGACTTTTGATGATAGTGTCATACATCACAAAATTCCTCTAAAAACAGTGGTGAAGCCATATAAGTAGAAGCTCGGGTAGATTAATCCCATGTTACTTCCATCAATTGAAAAGGAGGTGAAAAAACTATTACAAGCTAAGATTATTGTGCCTTTGAGGTACTCAGGTTCGGTAGAAAATTTAGCTCATGTTAGGAAGAAGAATGGGGAAATAAGGCTATATGTAGATTTCGGGAATCTGAATAATATCTCACTGAAAGATAACTACCCTTTGCCTAAAATGGATTATATTATGCAGAAAGTGGTAGGGTCTTCTAGAATGTCCATGATGGATGGTTTCTCTGGATACAACCAAGTCATTGTATACCATGAGAATCAGAAGAAAACAACTTTTACTACACCATGGGGAACATTTATGTATGCTAGAATGCCTTTCGGCCTCATAAATGTTGGAGCTACTTTCCAAAGAGCGATGGATATAGTGTTTGTTGGAGAGCGAGATAAATTTGTAGTGATCTATCTAGATGACATAACTATTTTCTCTAAATCATATGAAGAGCACCTCAATCACTTACAACTCACTTTTGCAAAATGCAGAAGGTATGGTCTATCCTTAAACCCTAAGAAATCATAGTTTGCTTTAAGTGAAGGGAAGTTATTGGGCCACATTGTGGCAAAGGAAGGAGTGAAGATTGATCCCAAAAGATCAAAGGCTATTAATGATATCCCATTACCAAGGAATAGAAAATAAATTTAGGTTTTCTTCGGCAATATAAAGTTTCTAAGAAGATTTATACCAAACTATTTTGAAATTGTCAAAGAAATCACAAAAATGTTGAAGAAGGATAGGGAATTCAAGTGGAATATAGAAGCCCGAGAGTCATTCTCCAGAATTAAAAAATATTTTTCATAAGTACCAGTCTTAGCTAGCCCAAACTATCAGAGGAAATTCCTCATTTTTTCTTTTTTCTCTCCTAACATAGTTTCGGTTGTTTTATTGCAGAAAAATAGCGAAGGATAGGAACAACCGATTGCAGTTTCAGCCAAGTGTTGCGAGATGTAGAGTTGGAGTATAATATCTTGGAGAAACATTCCTATTCCTTTGTCAAAGCACTAAAGGCTTTTCAAATTTATGTCTTGTAGTCAAATATAACAACTTATGTCCCTACGGTCATTGTGAGATATATTCTTGTGCAAGGTAACAATGAAGACAAGAGATTCAAGTGGAATGCCAAGATTCAAGAATATGACATGGATATCAAACCCACTAAGTTGATCAAGGGGTAGGGATTAGCGAAAATATTATATGAGGCTAACTGTCAGGCCTTGGGCATAAACCTATTGGAAAATATGGAAGAAGAAGGTAAAGGAGAAGAGGGGCAGAAAAGAATTGTATCCTCAACATAGAAAATTCAGATGAAGTACCTCGCCTCACATTGGTACAAATATATTTTCCATTATTTAATTTTTCTAAAGTTCCCAGTAAATTTTGACAAAGTTAAATACAAGGCCTTGAGACTACAAGCCCAAAATTTTTTTATCTCAAATGGCTAGCTATATTGGAAGGACTCAGTGGGGATTTTGATTTTATGCTTGGTAGAAGAGGAGATTCATAAGGTAATTAATGAATTCCATAACTATATCTGTGGAGGACATTACATCTGGAGATTCATAACCCATAACATCCTTAAAGCAGGTTTCTATTGGACCAAGTTGTTTGGTGAGGTTTATGCTTATGTCAAATCTTGTGAAAAATGTTAGATTTTGCTAAGAAGTAGAAGTTACCACCCCTCCCCTTGATTCTCATTTTTGTGGAGGATCCCTTTAGGAAATGGGGGATAGAATTCATTGGAGAAATACATCCAACATCCAACGGTCAACACAAATGGATACTTACAGCCACTGATTATTTCACGAAATGGGTGGAGGCCATCCCAACCAGAAATGCAATTGATGCAATGGTCATTAAGTTTATGGAGGAGAATATCCTTGCTCGATTTGGTTGTCCAAGGAAGATTATCACTGAAAATTCTCAGGTATTTAAGTATTCCAAGTTTCTTAGTTTTTTCCAAATGTACAACATCATCGTGGGATAATCCACCACCTACTATCCATAGGGAAATGGATTGGTTGAATCTTCAAATAAAACTCTAGTAAGGATTCTGAAAAATACCATATCATAAAATCAGAAAAATTGGGACTCACAATTGAAATTTTCTTTATGGGCCAACTGGGTTACTACCAAGAGGTCAACCAGGAAGTCTCCCTTTGAATTGGTATATGGAAAGGTTGCAATTTTCCCTATCCAACTAGCCATGTTAGTGGCTAAGCTTTTACAGGATGTTGAGGAGGCACCCAATCCTCTGACCAGGAGAATAAATCAACTGGTAGAGCTACAAGAAAATAGAGGACTGGTAACTCAGAACATGATTAAATACCAAGAAAGGATGAAAGCTCTTTTTAATAGAAAGGTAAGTGACAGATCCCTACAATCAGGAGATTTGGTACTCACATGGGATGTTAGGAGAGAGGGAAAAGGAAACCATGGGAAGTTTGATCCCTTGTGGTTTGGAACTTTTAAGATATCTGAAGCAAAAGGAAACAACACCTTCTTACTTGAAAAATTGAATTATGAGATGCTTGAAAGACCTGTGAATGGGTAGTTCCTCAAGCTATATTTTTGGCATTGAAAAGGTCCATTTTCACTCATTGTATACATTGGTGAGCCATCATGCATACTAATAATATTTTAAGTTTAGTTTTAGTTCTCGAAACCAATTCCATAGTATTGATTGTTTGTGTCAACGTTTCTTTTCTACAACAATACTCATCATCAAGACAATATCCCAAGTTCTTACTGTTTTTTTTTGTTTTCTATGCACCTAAATAAAATGACCCCAGCCCATATGGTTAAGGCCACTAATCTACAAGTTCTCAATGCAAATATTTATCATCCTTGGTACAAAGGAGGAGGGGTGCAATCTTGATTTCCTAAAGGGAAATCCAAAGGGAGACTAAAAATTCAGAGGCCTAAATCAAAAGGGAGAGTAAAAAAGGAGAGTTGAAATATCGAGAGTTGATTTTCAAAATGATGGATATCAGAAAGGCTGGAACATGTAGCATATCAAAATCCGAATTTCATAAGGTTAGTCATTTTGAAACTTTTTAGAATGGAATTTCGTAAGTTCTAAATAAATCCCATTCCTTGATAAGAGCTGAGGTTGTGGGGAAGGTGAATTACAAAGGAAATCATCGCAAAACCAAGGACCCCAATGACACTTTCTCTCTCCTTCGAGAAGACACATGGAAGTAGATGATTGGCCCTGAGAAGTTGATGAGGAAGATGATGTCAGCATGACGTGACCATATGGTGGACACGTGGCAGTGAGTTTTGACATTTTGGATGGCCTAATGGGGAAAATCTGTGTGATACATGGCCTCACTCACGGGGCACCATGTGGCAACGATGATGTCTATATGATCTCATCTTTGAGGTCAACATATCAGAAGTTAGAAATATTAGAACTCCTTTATTAAATCCTTTTAAAAAAGTTCTCATGAGATGGGCTCCAACATGTTAGAAAATTATATACTACAGAGCAATGGAACACATAAAAAATATTGCAGAAATATAAAAAAGAAAAAATAATGTGTAAAAAAAGAGAGACACAAATATACGTGGTTCACCCAATTTGGGCTACATCCAGAGAGAAACAGCTAGTCCTTCTTTTTATATTATCCAACAAAATGAAGAGATACAACCTGCACTAGATCTGTTGTAATTCCCTCTTCGCTCTCACACAATATCCTCTCTCTTTCTCACTTAGAATACACATATATATAGCCACAATACAATTCCCTCATATATATCAAGGGGTTGCCTTCTAGGGGAAAGGCCCTAAATTAAACATAACTTCTATCGCCATATTTCCACCTAATGAACAGCTTGGATTGACTACGGAATTACAACATTTTACAAGGCAATTTTACATCTACTTTTAGCTTTGGGGCCACCCCGTTTGGACCCCCCTTGTAGCACAAATAAAAGGCGACTTATGAGCTGGGGTCCAATGCGGTGATACCTCTGAATAAAGAAGATAATCTGGCTCCACACCTAATAATCTCCCACTTGGAGACTAATTATAGCAACTCCACAGTTGCCTCATTTGCTAGACAATGACTCCACTTTGGACCTGGTTGTTTCTAATATTCATCATCATACTTGAAGACCAATTGAAACGAAGAAGAATCTCAGATTCTCCCTGGTTACAACTTTTGTTAACATATCTATAGGATTCTAGCTAGTGTGTATCTTTTTAAGCTTCAACTGTCCATTTTCCAACAATGACCATATGAAATAGTACTTGAGTTGTTTTTTTAGTCTTGGAATGAAATGCAAAGTTCTTTGCAAGATGTATGGAACTCTGGCTATCACTACATAACCTGCGCAACTCCTGATTCTTACCCAATTCATCAAGAATCCTTTGTAACCAAATCATTTCTTTACTAGCCTTTGTAGCAGCAACATACTCTGCTTCCATCATTGAGAGTGAAACAACACTTTACAGTTTTGAAACCCAACTGATAGTTGTTCCACCTATAGTAAACACATACCCTGTGGTGCTCCTCCTGTTATCTCTATCACCTGCCATATCTACATCAATATATCCCTATAGAGCAATGTTTGAACCATCACATCATAAATCTTGATTTGTGGTACCTCTCAGATACCTAAGAATCCACTTCAACACCATCCAATGTTCTTTTCCTGGAGTGTTCATGTACCTACTGACACCTCCCACTGCATGTGCAATATCACTCCTTGTGCAGAACATTGCATACATTAGACTTCCAACTCCTGATGCATATGGAACTTTAGACATATAACACATTTCCTCCTGAGTCTTGGGACACACCTCCTTACATAGTTTGAAATGGCTAGCCAAAGGTATACTAACTAGTTTTCCATTATACATATTAAATGTTTTCAACACCTTTTGTATGTACTCACTCTAAGACAATGTTAATTTTCGATTATTCTTTTCTCTAGTTATTCTCATACCAAGGATTTGTTTTGCGGTACCTAAATCCTTCATTGCAAATGAGTTTGCCAATTTTCTTTTGAGCACATTTATTTCCTGCATGTTAGAACCTACAACAAGCATGTCATCTACATACAGTAACAATATAATATAGTTGTCGTCATTTTTCCTTTTGACATAAACACAATGACCAAAGTGACATCTAGTATAACCTTGTTCCGACATAAACCTGTCAAATTTTAGATACCACTTCCATTGAGACGTTTTTAAGCCATACAAGCTCTTCTTCAACCTCCATACTAGTTTCTCCTTCCATTTTACCTCATATCCTTGTGGTTGCTGCATATATATATCTTCCTCCAAATCCCCATGGAGAAAGGATGTCTTTACATCTAACTGCTCAAGATGCAAATCTTCAGCTGCTACTAGACTTAAAATAGTTCTAATTAAAGTCATTTTAACAACAGGAAAAAAATATCTCATCAAAGTATATACCATTTTTCTGTGCAAACCCCTTCACTGCAAGTCTAGCTTTATACCTTTTTCTACCTCCATCCTCTTCCTTCAACTTGTAAACCCATTTAAGTCCCAAGTCTAGTTATGTACTAAGGATTCCATCTCTTCTTTCATGCCTTGCTCCCACTTCTTCCTAGTTTCTACTTACACTTCTTCTTCATAAAATTATGGTTCACCAGAATCAGTCAACAATACATAATATAATGAAGGAGAGTATCATTTAGGGGGTCTACTTATCCTGGTAGATCTTCTAACACCACTTTCAGGTGTTTGACGTGCTTGTTGCAGTTGTTGTTTTGGCTATTGATCATTATGATTTTCATGCACCTTCACTTTTTCTGTGATCTCATCAAGCACTGTGTATTCTTTGTTTTATTTTTCTTGTTTCTTTTCCTACATCTAATCCTTATACAAAGCCTTTTCATTGAATATGACATCTCTGGTCCTAATGATTTTGTGTTTTTCATAATCATAAAAGCGATAACCAAAATCATTAACACCATATTCAATAAAGGTACATTTCTTTGATTTTGCCTCAAACTTTGTTCTATTTTCTTTATTAATGTGGACAAAGGTTTCACAACCAAAAGACTTTAAAAATGAGTAGTTTAAATTTTTACCTATCCATGCCTCCTATGGAATACCACCATCCAAGGAACTTGAAGGCCCTCTATTTATTAGACAAACAACAATATCTACAGCATCTGCCCAAAATTGTAAAGGCAATCTTGCATGCAATCTCATGCACCTTGCACGCTCCATGATTGTCCTGTTCATCCTTTTTGACACACCATTTTCTTGTGGTGTTCTTGGAACTGTCTTCTCTCTGCGAATTTCATTCTTTGAACATAACTTATCAAATTCTTTGCTACAATATTCATCTCCATTGTCTGATCTGAGACACTTCTCATTTTCAACCAAAGCTTTCCATTTCTTGAAAGTATCAAATACATCAGATTTATTTCGAATACAATAAATCCAGTTTTTTTTGGTTGCATCATCAATAAAAGTAACATAATAGCGAGATCCATCGAGAGATGATAGCTGAGCAGGTGCCCATACATCTGTATGCGCAAATTCTAATCTTTCGCTCTTCTCTTCTTTCCCAACTCTGAGAAATCTGACACTCTTATGTTTTCCATAAACACAATTCTCACAGAATTCCAAATCAACATGCTTCAAACCTGGTAACAAATTTCTTGAGTGAAGAATCTTCATCCCCTTCTCACTCATGTGCCCGAGCCTATGATGCCATAATGTCGTATCTTCTATTGTAGAGGTTAAATCATTAACAAAATTAGAAATACCATTGCATAAATATAATGTACTAACA
This sequence comes from Pinus tabuliformis, assembly GCA_031772625.1. Classification (NCBI taxonomy): domain Eukaryota; kingdom Viridiplantae; phylum Streptophyta; class Pinopsida; order Pinales; family Pinaceae; genus Pinus; species Pinus tabuliformis. The sequence goes on from CM062819.1 coordinate 1,244,860,951, forward strand.
TTTTCTCCTTTTGCTATTACCAAGGCTCCTTTAGTGACCTTCCAGGTTTTATCTATAAAAGTAGCTACACAGCCTTCACCTCCCAACTACCCTATTGAAATCATATTTTTCTTCAGATCTGGAACATGCCTTATTTCCTTCAATAGCCATTGATTTCCATTTTGTTTTTTTTTTTAAACTGTATCCATTCTAATGATTTTACAAGGTTTATCATCACCCAATCGAACCTGTCCAAAATGTCCTTGAACATAATCATGAAAATGTTAATTATCAGGTGTGGCATGGAATGAGGCCCCTGAATCTACCACCCAAGCATCCATAATATTTCCTAATGAAATAATAAAAGCATCTTGCAACACATCACCTGTCACATTCACTTCATGATTGTTTTCTTGTTGCGTGTCTCCTTCTTTTCCCTTCCGAGACTTACAATCTTTTGTCAAGTGTCCTTTCTTCCCACATTTCCAGCACACTATCCCGAATCAGGACTTGGATCTAACTTTCCTTGACTTGTCGTGATATCCTGGGTTCTTTCCTCTTTCCATCTTTCTTCCCCTATTCTCTGCAGTAAAAGAATTACCTGATGTCTCACCAAAGCTTTTCCATCGCATTTTCTCTCTAAGGATTGCACCGACAACATCATCAAACTTTAAAGTACTAGATCTAGAGACAAAGTTACTAATGGTCATAACTAAACCATTCCAACTTTCTGGCAATGAGCACAGAAATAACAGAGCCCTAACTTCATCATCAAAAGTGTCCCCTACAGAACTTAATTAACTCGTAATGGTATTAAATTCATTTAAATGATCAGCATCAGATCCAACTTCTGACATCTTCATATTAAATAAACGCTTCACAAGAATTACCTTATTTGAGGCTGAGGGTTTTTCATATAGTTTAGCCAATGCCGAAATTAAACCCTCTGTTTTCATTTCCTTTGAAATGTTAAAGGCTATTGACGCCGCTAGGCACAACCGTATTGTTCCAAGTGCCTTTCTGTCGAGAATATCCCATTATGTGTATGTCATACTCGTCATCTTCTTTGTCTTTCCGCTCAATGGTAGGTACAAATATTTATGTTACAAGTAATCTTCCATTTGCATATTTCACAACTGGTAGTTTTGGCCGTTAAATTTTTCAACCCTAAACCTACCATCATCTGCCATTGGTCCCACTCGAACCAGGAATCCTTCTCTCCTGCGGGTTTATCAGCCAAATAGACATTCGAATCTGATACCAGTTGTTAGAAAAATATATATTACAGAGCAATGGAACACATAAAAAATATTGTAGAAATATAAACGGAGAAAGTGCATAAAACAAGAGAGACACATATATATTTGATTCACCCAATTTGGGCTACACCCACAGAGAAACAACCAGTCCTTCCTTTTATATTATCCAGCAAAATGAAGAGATACAACCTACATCAGATCTGTTATAATTCCCTCTTTTCTCTCACACAATCTCCTCTCTCTTTCTTGCTCAGAATACACATCTACATAGCCGCAATACAATTCCCTCATATATAGTGACGGGTTTCCTTCTAGGGAAAAAAACCTAAATTAAACATAACTTCTACCATCAGATTTCCGCCTAATTAAAACACTATATTGAATACAAAATTACAACATTTTACAAGGTAATTTTACATATTTTTAGCTTCATGGCCACCCCCCTAGACTCCCCTTGTAATGCAAATAACGAGTGGTGTTGCCACCCCATTACAAACTAGTGTCCAATGCGGTGATACCTATGAATAAAGACGATAATCAGGCTCCACACCCAACACTGATGTTGAGTGTCCCTTCGTCATGAGGACCAAAAATAATCAAGGGCGTAGAGAGGGTCAAGCACCTAAGTGTTATAAAGAATATTGAAGGAAGTGGACATCGTAACTCTGTTCTAATTGTATTTCGAAAAGGTTATGATACTAAGGAGCTCCGATGTGTTGGTGGTGCATTATTATGGAAGCCCAAAGAACCAATGGCAGAAGAGAAAATACAAAGGAAGATAGGCCATCGGCAGGGGCCTAAAGGCCTTAACACCTAAATGACAAGTCGTTGGTCATAGCACCCAGTCCCATAGAGGAGAAACAAGGAGAGGGGCTACGAAACAAGAAGTTAAAGGCCAATCAAGACTTTATAATTCGTAGAATTGTTTTAATAAAGTTATGATACAAAGGGATCTGAGATATCAAATGTAGTGTTGTATGAAATTATTTGGTCACAATGTATGTTTCTATGGTAGATAAAAAAAAGGAGGCTAAGAAATAAGGAGTTGGGGGCATCATAATCTTATGAATTCATAACGTTTCTTTTAAAAGAGTTCTGATATATTAAGCTTTGAAACTATAATACAAAGATTATGGAGGATGAATGGCTCAATAGCTATCGGTTTTGTTTAGTCATCAGCCAATGTAGAACACCTCCAACACCACCACACCAAATCAGGTCCTACTCCAAAAAGAGGAAATTTAAGAAGTTAGAGAGAGAAAGAAACAAGAGAAGTGGTAGATAATCATGTTAGGAATATCATGACAGAGGTATTGCCAGATCATCATCCCACTACTAATAAAGATAATGGAGTTTGAGTCCACCTTATGAGATCAAAGGAATCAACATCAAAGATATTTTTTGTGTGTCAAATATGACACCTCATACTTTTCATGTCTTGTTACTTCACATTTTCTAGAAAATAATCAAGTCTATTAGGCAATCATTAAGACAACTAGGCCATCTACATGCTCAAACAACTGGTATTTCAAACAGTCGTAGCATTCTAATATATTTTATAACAATTGTTTGAGTCCTCTCTCCCTATAAAAGGGAAGAGGAACTTAGTAGTATAGGTTCCTAAATTATGTTTCAGAGGAGGTTCCAAGTTTGGTTCTATTTTCTTGTTCCATGGGTTGTATTTGTTTTGCAGATTTCACAAGTTTAGGCCTGTAGTAGGTATTTCATTTTAAATATTAATGAAGAAAGTTTCTGGTGATTCCAAGCATTGGGATATGTAGTATGTGTTCTACCTCTGTATTTCATTTCATATGTGTATTTTCTTCTCTGGAAATTGTGTAATTGTAGTTGTTGGATTCACTCTTAAGTCACATATTTACTTATGTTATGTAATAACATGTGGTACCTATGAGATTGTAGATTTAACTGTATCATGATATAGTATAGTACCTATGAGACATTGAATTGAAATCCTTAAAATTCACTCCATAATTTTTGTACTTCATTCATTTTATCTTGTCATGATTCTACTAGGATTTGTTGCATAGGATTTCATGTTTATCCGACCCTCTATAGTAGGTTCCTCTCTTATATTGCAACTACTCAAGAAATCTAACTGAAACGAGGAGACACAAATTCTGCACTACTAATTTGCGGAATAAAGATCACATTTTAGAATAACATGCATAGACATGTAACAAGAAAAACCACAAGTAAAGAGTGATTTCTAGGGGAAACCAACTGGGAAAAACCCCTCAATCCTCTTTTCATTAATCGATTGAATAGAGAAACTATTACAATTACATGCACTAGCTCTAAGCACCATCTGCAAAAGGAAAATTGTGCTCTTTGCTTAATAAGGAACTCTAGAAAACACTTAGCCATTTTCTACCTCCTCTAGCCTCCTATTTCCTCATGCAATTCTAAGCTAATTCGATCTCCTAAACAATAGGGAAGTCCCTATTTCCTTGCTCAATTCCAAAGGAATTTATCTCCTCGCTGCATGCAAAATTTTACACTCAATTGGTATACAATTAATCTTACACTAGCCATTGTCTCCTCCACTCCAGTTGAGCAATTCAAATTCCATGCATGTCTGGGCTATTTTGGGATGATTGATCAGTTAACTGACAGATCTTTAAGTTAGACTATTGTCTCATTTGTCAACTAACATTCAACTGACTCTATTAATTGTTAGAGGTTAGTTAATTGAGTACAGCTAAAAATAAATGAAATAGATTGCTAAAATATAGCAATCAACACATGCACGACTGAAATCCAAGCCCACTAACTTAGATTTATTAATTTAGCTGAGTGACAAGAGCCATGTCACAATAGTTAATTTCCTTCAAGTTGTCTTGTTGATGTGGAATTTTGATTGACTCAATTTGAATAAGGCTAAAGTCAAATTAAGCCTTTCTTGCTACACTTTATAACACTCCCTCTTAGCAAGAATGAATTTTTCACCACCCGTATCCTACACCTGTGGAATTTGAATTTACCTCTTGATAATGCCTTTGTCAATATGTCAGCATCTTTCTCCTCGGTTAGAATTTATTGTAGCAACATAATTCTCCTTTGTACATAGTCCCGCAAATTATGATACCAGATGTTAATGTGCTTGGATCTTCCTTGAAATATTGGATTCTCAGAGAGCTTAATGCAACTCTAATTATCACAATATATCATTGTCAGATCCATCTCCTGGATGAAAACACCCACAAGTATTTTCCTCATCCATATGGCCTCACATGCTTCTTGACTTGCAGCCATTTATTTAGCCTCTGTTGAGCTAAATGCCACATACATTTTCTTCTTGCTATACCTGAAATAGTTGCGGACCCAATATTGAAGATATCACTTGAATTTTTTTTCGTTTCTGATGGACTCACTACCCAATCTACATCAATGAATCCATGGATATTCACTCCCTCTATATTCATGTGCCATAATCCATACTTGGTAGTGCCTCTTAGGTACCATAACACATGCTTTGTTGCCTTCCAATACAACTTAGTAGGTCTCACCATAGCTTGATTAAGTTGGTTTGCTTCATAGCACATGTTTGGTCTTGTCTTCACAATATACATCAAATACCTCACAAGCTTCCTGTAAATGGTAGCATCAACCTCTTCACCTGAAGTGGCATTCTCCTTCCTCCAGTTTGTAGCTATAGGTGTGTCCATAGGCTTACAATTCTCCATGTGAAATATCTGAAGTATTTCAAAGGCATACTTCCCCTGAGACATAAAAATTTCACCATCACCTTTCCATACTACCAGCCCAAGGAAGTAATGCATTAATACCATGTATTTCATCTCAAATTCCCTTGCAATATCCTCTTTGCAAGAGCGGATCAGTTTATCATCACCTGACAATATTAATTAACCAAAATACAAAACAATAATAAGTAACTTACCGTCTACCACAATGTGATAAAGGTTCATATCTTCTTCACTTTTGGTGAATCCCAATCCACTAAGATAAATGTCGATATGAGTGTACCATGCTAGAGGTGATTGTTTGAGACCATACAATTCTCTCCTGAGTCTACACACATGCGACTCCCAATTACATGTCTCAAATCCTTCTAGTTTCTCTGTATAAATTTCCTCCTCAACTACACCATTGAGAAAGGCGGTCTTCACATCCACCTGGTGGAACTTCCACCCCATCTGCACAACTAATGAAAGAATTGATATGGAGGAATACCTTGCCATAGGGGGGAATTTTTCCTTGTATTGAACTCCATCTACCTAAGAAAATCCTTTAGCCACAAATCTAGCCTTGTACTTCTCAACTCTCCCATCAACTGCATGTTTCACTTTGTAGATCCATCTGGAACCAACCACTGATTTCCCTTCTAATCTCAACACCATTTTCCATACACTATTCTTCATGACGGATTCATATTCTTCCACCATGGAATCAACCCAAATAGGTTGAGAAAATTCTTCCTCAAACGAAGAAGGCTTTCACTCAATGAGATCTGTCATGAGATCCATGTAACGAGGGTTTATCTGCATACTAAAGTAGGGGTTCCCACATTCTCTCTAGCATCCTGAAATAATATATCATCTTCTATGGTTATCTTATCCCTTCTCTAGATGTTTCTGGTTGAGTGGGTGTCTCCTCTCGGCCTCCTCTCTGCTTCTCCATTTGTGGTTGGTCCAAAACTTCCTGAAGCTCATCCTGAGGCTCCTTCTTTGGAGCTAGAAGCTCCTACTCTAGTGGGATACTCAGTTCTCATTCCAGAGAGCATATTATAGCCTTCTCATCAAACTTGACATCTCTCCTCACCATTTTCATTGTTAGTGAGGGTAAACACACTTGCTTATTGTGGAGTTTCGGTGTATCCATAAAAGACTCCAAACTATGTTGCAGGCTTAAGTTTCTTCCTTGAACCCTTGGTGACATGACAATAAACTAAAGCTCCAAAAATTATGAAATGAGACACATCAAGTTTTCTCCTAGAGAAATCTTCATTCGGTGTGATCATACCAAGTATTCTTTGAGGACTCTGTTTTTCAAGTAAATTGTTGTGTTACATGAATTTTCATATAGATGCAATGGTAGCCCCTGATCATGTATCATAGCTCTTGCAACTCCAACTATGCTTGTGTTCCTCCTCTCAACTACTACATTTTGTTGTGGGTTATTGGGTGCTATCAATTATCTTCTAATACCTTCTTTGACACAGAAATCCTTAAAGGCATTCGAAATAAATTCACCTCCATTGTTGCTCCTGAGAGTCTTCACCTTAAATTCTACAAATTTGGAAAACACTTCATCCTTTTTCCTCATGAAGAAAATCCATCAATTTCTAGATAAATCATCAATAAAAATTACATAGCACTTATTTTCTTTGTGGAGGTTGTAGAGAAGGGTCCAAAAAATTAGAGTGGACTTGCTCCAAGATTGCATCTTCTCTACGATCTCATCCATGGAAGCTGGAATTGACATGTTTTGCCAATGTCCAACCCTTGCAGACATCTCACTGGTCAAGGGGGGATTTCGGGAGACCAGTGGTAATTTGTTGCATATTTTTAAGGAACCATGGTGTATATGACCCAATATCTTGTGCCAAAGTTCTCCAACATCTCATCTCTACACTTTTTATGCCTTGTTTCTTAATGCAGTAGAATCTCCCACCTCAAGTTTATATAGGTTCTTCACTCGAAATCCAATCTACTTCACTTGCCCGGTAGCTATGTGTCTCAATAAGGCTTTCCCTTTACTCAAAATAACATCATAGCCTCTATCCTCCAATACTACTTCAGAGATTAGGTTCTTCTTCAGCCCAGGTACAAACATAACATATTTGAGGTAAAGAGGGGAGTATTTCTCCCTCTCAAAGGTGATAGTACCAATTCCTATAGAAATCTACCTATCATCACACCCCAATACAATATGCATGTAGATATCCTTCTCCTCCAAGCTACTGAAAAATTCCTTGCACCCTATCATATGGAACAAGGCACCAAAATAAAGGTACCACACACTCCCCATAACAGTGTTGTTCATGCATGCTATTAGGGTGAAGTCTAATTCAAATTGTGAATCTAGTGCTTCACCTCATAATCCTCTTGAAGGCTTCTTATTAGACTTCTTGTGTAGAAATTTTGTTGTATAGTGACCATATCCATGGAAATGGAAACATTTTATATTGCTCGTCTTTCTTCTTGCCATTATTTTGGCCAGATTCAGGTTTTCTTTGGGTCTTCCTTCATTTTCCCTTCTTCCCATATTTCCAAACAAGGCAACATTATCTTCATCCTCTAATCTAGATGATAATCCATCTCAAGTATTTCTCTTGATCTCTTCTTGAACCAAATCATACCACAACCTTTCCGAATTTTGTAATTTTTCCATTCCATTCAGAGAATCCTAGTAGTTGTGCCATGATTTTGGAAGGCATATAAGATCTAATCTCACTAGATCACCTTCTGCAACATTCTCCCCAATCCGTCCAAGCTCACCTCGAACTTGAGTGAATTTGGAGAGATATTGTGGAATGGTATAATTTTTTTGCATCCTAATGTTTTGAAGTTTGCTTGCATGGCCAATTTTCTATGGTCACTACTATTTTCGCATAGCTCAATTACTTTCTTCCACATAGAAAATGGTGTTTCTTTTCCATGGATATTTGAGACCATATGGTCTCTCACACCTTCTATAAGAATTCTCTTGGCCCTTACAACATCCTTCTTCCATTAGGTTAATTGTTGTGCATTATACTGTTGGTGTTTCACAATTTCAGTTTTAACATATTATAACACACCATTATCATCAAGCACTACTTCCATTTTATCTTTACAGGTTATGAAATTTGAGCTACCCTCCAAGGCATAATCCAATCTCAGTGTGTGAAATACATTCTCCCAAATCTGAAGAAAATCTGCTACATTGAAGCGACATTCAAAATTCCTGAGGGAAAAATTCAAAATACTAGTCCTAATGTGATTTCGGGACTTTGATACCATGTAGAAATTTGATATAAATTTCAACTGCTCAAGAAATCAAACTGAAATCAAGATACAAAAATTCTACTCTACTAATTTGTTGAATGAAGATCACAATTTAGAACAACATGCATATATATGCAATAGGAAAAACCACAAGCACACAATCATTTCTAGGAGAACCTAACTGGTAAAAACCCCTCAAGCCTATTGTCATTAATCAATTGACTAGAGAAACTATTACAATTGTATGCTCCATTTATGAGTACCACCTGCAAAGAAAAAGTATTCTCTCTACTGAATGAGGACCTATGGCCAACGCTTAGCCAATTTGTTCCTCCTCCATCCTCCTATTTCCTTACACAATTCTGATCTAATTCAAACTCCTAAACAATAGGGAAGTCCCTATTTCCTTTCACGATCCTCAAGGAATTGATCTCTTGACTGCATGGAAAAACTGTACACTCAACTAGTATACAATTGATGTTACACTAGCCTTTGTCTCCTCCATTCCAGCTGAACAATTCAAATTCCATGCATGTATGTGTTTTTTGGGTTGATTAATCAGTTAATTGAGAAATATATGATTTAGACTATTGTCTCACTACTGAAATGACCTTCACCTGACCCTATTACTTGTTAGAGGTCAATTAATTCAGTACAACTGAAAGTAACTGAACTAGATTTTTAAAATTTAGCAATCAACACATGCATCATTGAACTCCAAGTCCACTAACTCGAATTTATTGATCTAATTGAATGACAAGAGTCATGTCACACAATTAACTCACTCCAAGTTGTCTTGCTAATGTGGAATTTCGATTTACTCAATTTGACTAAGGCTAAAGTCAAATTGAACCTTTCTTGCTAGACTTTCTAACATTGATGTCTATGTATCATGTAGTCTATGTATTGATGCATATTACGATTGATGCTTATCGACATTTATTAGCCATTTAATTTATATAATTGTGGTAGTTTAAATTTATCTTAAATATTTTCCAAACTCATGGTTTAATCTTTAATTCACTAATATTTTATATAAATGAAGATATATTAAATATAATGAATATAAATGGTGAACTTTTTTTTTTAATTTTCTCTTTTTATTTGTCCTTCTGAAAGTAGGACTCTAGGGTTGACCACTCTAGTTTCTAATTAATGAGTGCAATTATAACATCATATGGATAACTACACATACTTTATGCCATAATTTATGGACATGGTTGCAAAATTCATGCATGTTTTTTAGATAATTGTGTAGTAATTTTTTATTCTTCAGCTTTGCAAGAAACCAATAAATAAATAAAATCCTTGAAAATAGGATCATACTCATACTCAAGTAAATAACACATTTACCATCAATTACTTCCCACCATAATTTAAGCAAGTCTTTGCATAAAAAAATGGATAGAAATCACATATAAATAAATATATATTATCCACCAAAAATTTAAGGAAGTTCTTGTGTCTAAGCAAGTAATAAATTTATCCAGTGCACATCTTAATTTATTAATTTCTACCAAAGCAAGACTTTGGAATTCAATTTGAATATTAAATATTATTGATTTAACATTAACTAATCTAGATTAAAAAGTTTGATGCAAATTTTTTCATAGCATAACTTCTAACTAAAATGACACTGAGTAAGTTGCAATGAGACATATTTTTTATTTTTCTTTTAACTTCCTTTTTACTTTATTTATGTAAATAGATGTGCCCTATATTAAAAATGACTTTAGAGAATTTACAATATTATATATATATATATATATATATGACTTAATTAATTTACAATATTATATATATATATATATATGAGACTTAATTAATGTAGAATATTCTTAGTTTTATACATAATCCGATAGACGTAATGGAAGGTTTATATACAATTTTTCAGTTTCAAATAGGGTTGGCTTTAATGAAATGTATTAAACATGGCCGTACAAGAAAAAGAAATAATATTTAAATAAACCTAATTTTCAGAATTACAAATAATGTATGTAACACATATCTTTGACGACTGAAGTATTGACGAACGGGACTAAAAAGGCCCAGATTTTCAAGTTTTTGTGAGATGATATTTGCCCATGAATTGGGAACCTCCAGTTATACATGAGAAGGATCAAACTGGATTGTGTGACTGAATAATATAATACAAAATATAATTTGTGTGTAATAATTTTATTTATAAGGGAGAACTTTGAAATGTATTAATATTATGGTATAGTATTAGATTGATTGAGTTTAATGATTAAAAATATGTTATTTTTTTTTAAATAATTTTAAATTTTATGAACATAGTTTTTTTTCTAAAAAATCATTGATTCAAATTTTATGTATATTTTTTTTATTAAAAATTAGAAAAAATACTACTTTGTGGTCTCCGCTCTGAAACCTTAGTTGCACCCTCGCTCTAACTTTGGGCCTCAATGGCATCCTCGGAGGAGGCTCCTCCACCTGCAAATGATGTCACTATGTACCAGGCAATGTTGGATGCCCTCTCGAAGCGTCCTAAAAGCAAAGAATCACAATCTTAGTTTGTAAAAAAGTTGACACAATCCCCTCAGTGGTGGCTCTTCCAGTAAGAGTCAAGAGAACGACCGAATTTACTAAACGAGAAATTATTTGAAAGTTTACATGGATGTGTCCATCCCTTCGATCCATGGGATTTTTTTATTGATCAAACGTGGAGGCCGAAGATGAAAGGAAATATTGTATTATATGAATGTGAGAACGGTTTTTTTGCCTTCCTATTCAAGTTGAAGGAGGATAGGGATGTCATCTTCCAGAACGGGACATTTCTTTTTGGATCCATAGGAATGTATTTGAATAAATGGATGTTGGATTTTAATTTTGATGAATATATTTCCATAATGATTTTGATATGGGTAAAACTTTTTCGACTCCGGTTGTCTTGTTAGAGTGATCACTATGTCGGAGCTATTGGAAATGTGGTAGGGCGATATCTATATTGAGCCGAATTCAAAGGATTATAGTTTACATGTGCCAAGATTTGATTTGTTTGGAGGTAGATTTATAAAAGGGATTGCCTTTACATATCAATGGAGGTAGATTTATAAAAGGGACTGCCTTTACATATCAATCTCACGCACACTAGGGGGATGGATCCATTGCCAAACCTAGATTACGAGCAAATTCCTTTGAAGTGTTGTTATTACGAGCAAATTCCCTTGGAGTGTTGTTATTGCCACGAATATGGATACTTTCTAAGGGATTGCAAAAAGGCGTCAAGCAAAGAATCTTCTCCAGTAGTAGAACAAGGAGGCCAATGGTAGATGCATAAAAGAGGAGGAAATAGAAACAAAAATAGTAGAAATAATCAACGAATAGGGAAAAATCAAGGGAAGAACAAGAATGAAGCATCCACATCAAACAATTCATTTAATATTCTACAAAAACCCCCTCAAAATGATTAAGATCTATATATCCCAGAGCAGTAAGAGGGAGATCCAAATGAAGAAGAAATGATAGATGGATTTGAAGAAGGAGAGATATAAGAGGGAGATCTAAATGAAAAAGAAATGATAGATGGATTTGAAGGAGAGATAAATGAGGAAGAAGGAGATCATAGTCCAGACACAGATCTACCTCTTTCGACATTGATCCAAGAGAAAAATCAACCAACATCTTCCACCCATCAATCAGGCTCTAAGGTTGGGATTAATCTTTTGTCTAGGGTCACCACAAGAAATATGTCCCAAAATCAGAAATGGGCATCCAATAGTAGTAGTGACGAAACAGAAAGTACCCAGATTCCCAGAAAAAATTATGGCGACCCTCCAAAAAAGTGATATGGAAGAAAGAAGCGGAAAAAAAAATGGGGAATCAACCTATAATCTCATAAATTCTCAAGTTGAAAGCCATTCATAAACTCTAAATTCTCAAGTTGAAAGCCATTCATAAACTCTAAGGATGGTAGTATCGATTATATCGACGTGATTTCTCAACCTGATTTATCAACCTGATTTATCAATAGGCATCCGGCAGTCATCATCATACCTCTAGGAACCATTCTATCAAATTAAATGCGGCATCCAGCAGTCATCATCATACCTCTAGGAACCATTCTATCAAATTAAATGTGAATGGTTGATTACCCTTTCAAGTCTCATTGACCTATTTTGGTCATACATGTATAGACAATGATATAATATGTTTCTTTTCACCTCTGCAGATTTTTTGTTTTTGAATCTCCGAACCTAAATGGTCCAGCTGTGGGGAATTCAACAACTGCCATGTGAGGCATAACCTACAGACAAAATGAACTTTACCTAAGACTATCCCACAAACTCTGGTAATTCAGTAGGCTTAAAATCCCTAGGCACCATGTCCAAGGGGATCACCGCAGCAATACAATTACATTTAACCACATCAACCCACTAGTACTCTGCAAAATCTAAAAACAAAGGCCACCAAGGCCACTACCAAAAAGCCATTATGCTAAATTCTCTCTCCATAAAGAATAAAACCGTTATAAACCAAACAAAAATTCAATATATTCTGGAAGTTGGATAGAATCTACCATTTAAAATGTTGAGCAAGTGCAAATCTGGTTCGTATTTAGAGGAATTTAGGGTTTCTAAACATGATATAACAGAAATGATCCCGATTCTGTTGCTGGTGAATTTCTCAGTAGTTTAGGCGTTGATCACAGTCCATAAGATAGTAATCCGGACTCGCCTAGAACACGCCTTCTCAAACAGTTTGAAAGAGAGGGTGGCATTGGTCTAGGAATCGGTATTGCAAAACAATTTGATGGCAAACCAAGCCACTCTTCTGAATTTCGAAGGCATGTTGTTCCTGCTCAACCGAGTTGGGATTCAGAAGAAGATTAGGAATTGGTGTCGATTCTGCACGGATTCTGAAGACCGTATGGTCAAAAGCTGCCATCGAAATACGTTTAAAAGCCTTTACACGGAATAAGAATCCAGGCCCTACAGCAGCAATGGCATAAACCTGTAGGAGTCGATAGACATTTTGCAAAGCAAATTAATACATATATAAATAAAACAAAAGATTGTGATTAATATAATCTTATTATGTATGGCTGGTGACGTCGACAGCAAGGTATCAGTCGTGTCGCCAAGACATCATCAAACGAGCCTCGTCTTAACGCATATGTCATAGATGGCCAGCAATGAAGTTTGACAAAAGGTGCCAAACTGAGGGAGAACGCCAAGCATATTTTAAACACATCATTGTGTCTCCCGGCTCAATTGTGCAATCATTGTGCTTTCTTATTTGTGAATCGACGGGAGGCCAGACCTGGTAAATTTATTTACTGCAAACATGCACGTTTAGGACTTTAAATAATACGGGTATAAAACCTTTTAAAATTTTTAAGAGCACTGTCACATGGGTCACATGGGTGTTTGTAAATACAGTAATCATAGGTGTTGTTTGTAAACAAAAACAAAGTGAGTAATTACATGTGTTTGTAAGCAAAGTGGTAAAGTCTAGGTTTATTTTAATTATGTAATTAAAGTAATTTAAATATATAATATTAGCTTAATATTTTGTTATTAGAAATTTTTGGGAAATAAATTGTGTTCGAAAGTTTCAAAATATCAACATTTTGACCCGGCATTAAAGCATTAACAATAAAAGAAATTTTAATATAATGTTAAAAATAATATAATCTTTAAAAAATGTTAAGAAATAATATAAAGTAAAGTTAAAATTGAGAAATGTTAATAGAAAAGTTACCGTAAAAAATGACTAAATATAATACTGTAATATTATCAATTTTGGATATGAACTATGTGAAGAGTGGGGAACAAAGGAAATATACAATGAAGACCCGACCATGGGCCAATAGAAGAAGAAAAAAAAAATACAGAGAAGGGTGATAGAAAATCAAACTGTTTGAGGGATGAGTAAGGGGCTCGATTTTGAACTGAGAACTGGGAAATTTTGAGTTGTTCTCGGAGTTTTGGGCACGGGGGCCAGTGGACTTCCATTTCGAAGTTCTTTGGATCTGGAAACCGCAAAGGTTGATCCAAGATAGGCAGGGAGGAATCGGTTGGTTTGGTAAGGGAATCAGAAACTAGGAGCAATGTGGACCGACACCAGATGGGAGAATCAGGTACACAATTGCATTTAATTTGATAGAATTTTACAATTGAATCTTAATTTCAGTCTTTACATTAGCGGAAAATACATTAAAAAAAATGGGAGGTTATTCTCAAAAACGCACAAACAAATGATATTATTGTCATGGAATATAAGGGGTTTGGGAAACCCGGAAAAAACCCAACCAATTATAGATCTAGTGAAGGAACAAAAACCATGGACTTTATTGCTCCAAGAGATGAAGCTCGAAGGAAAGGAAATGAGAAAATAAGCACAATATTTTTGGAGACAAAGCATAGGGATAGCACAAGACGTCAAGAGGTTTGGGTATGTTCTGGTCTAACACTCATTTCAATTTAATAGATAGTTTAAAAACTTTGTATTGGATAATATAAATTCTTGGAAAGAAAGGACACAAAAGAGCATATTCCAGTCATCAATGTTTATGGTCTAGTGTTATATGGAGAAAAAATCAATTTTTGGGGCTCCCTGAATTCCATACAGGCATGGAATTCCAACTGCATAATGGGGGTGAATTTAATACCATTTTGAGAGTTGATGAAAAGCGAGGAGGATGCCCAGTTCGCGACCCCTTCAGGGAAAGGATGGAATATGTATTCAATGATTGGGACATAGTGGATATCCCTCCCAAAGTTGATAAATTCACTTGGTGAAATCAAAGGTGTGGATTAGATCACATTATGGCATGTCTCAGTAGAGTCCTTGTTCACAACAATTGCCTCCTTAAAAGCCTATATTCTCATATTGAAGTGCAAGGAGACTCCGATCATTGCCCCATATCATTGAGCATGGAAATCACATGGGATCTAAGTCCAATCGTGGTCCAATCCCATTCAAATACAATCCAATTTGGCTACAGGAGGAGGGAGTAAATGATTTGATCAGGTTCGCTTGGAGAACCTCAGTGACAGGGTCTCCAACATTTGTATGGGAAGAAAAATTAAAGGAAGTTAAACAAGAATTGAGGTCATGGCTAAAAAGGAATTTCCAACCCCCTTGTAAAAGGCACATGGATCTAGTTAGGAATCTAGAGCAAGATCAATCAGTGATTGAAAATAGTGTAATTCGTGGCACTTTGAATCAGACAAAGAGCTCACCAACAAATATTTGTGATCAACATATGATAAGAAGAAACTTGGCGATTGAAATCAAGAATTTTTGTTTGCAGGATGGGGATCAAAACATAGTGTTCTTTCACAAGCAAGCTAAAGCGAGAGAAATAAGGAACACATTTAAATAAATTATTCATGAGGGAAAGGAAAATATCACACACTTTGAAGAAATAAAAAATGAATCTCTTCAGCATTTCCAATTGCTATATAAGGAAGATAGAATAACCAACACATATGAGGCTTAAGAATTTCTTATATTTGTCCCCTCAATAGTGTCAGAAGAAGGGAATATGGAACCAATGAAAGAAATTGTAGAAGAGGAGGTGTTGGAATTGATATGGAGCCTTGACCTAGATAAGGCCCTTGGGTCAGACGGATTTACAATCAGCTTCTTCAAAATTCACTGAAGCTTAATTAGAAAATACCTCCTCTCAATGTTGAACAACATCAAGAATAAGGATAAAATTGGGGAGCGGGGGGGCCCAAATTCATCCTTCTTGGCCCTAGTCCCAAAAGAAGAAAAATGTTGAAACTTATCCAGATTCAGGGCGATCTCTCTATCCAAGGTTGCATATAAAATTTTAATAAAATTATTGCTTCTAAAATCAAAACAATTCTCCCTTAGATCATTTCTGAAAACCAAGGATGGTTCATGCAACAGAGGAATATAGTGGATAATATAATTCATTTTTAGGAATTGATCCATTCAAGCAAGGAAGCAGGTGAATCTAGAATGGTGATCAAACTAGATATGGCCAACACATTTTATTGGGTAAGGCACTCCTTCCTCTTTCTCATGATGGAGAAATTGGTATTTAGTAAGGATTTTATCTGCTGGATAAAACCATATATTGGATCCCCTTAGATTGTGTTGTTGATTAATGGTAGACCAACCAAAATTTCTAAAGCCTCCATAGGGCTAAGGCAAGGGTGTTTTTGTCCCCTCTCTTATATATTTTGATGGTTGAAAGTTTAAGTAAAAACTTGGAACAAGCAAGGGTGGAAGGGAAGTTGGTTGGGCTCTCTATAGCAAGGAACACCAAAGGAGTGAACCACTCCTAATTTATTGATGATATATTATTATTAGGAGCTACATTGAAGATAATCATCTGGAGATTGAAGAAAATTCTCGACACCTACCTTGATCTATAAGGTGGACTAGTCAACAAAAAGAAATGTCAAATATATGGTTGGAATTATGAAGAAAGAATATTGATAGAGATATCCAAGATCTTGGAATTCCTTACAATACCTGATTGGAAATCCTTCAAATATCTTGGCATGCTAATCTCCTTGGGTATATAAAGGTTAGAAGATTAGGAGGAGGTAATACAAAATATTAAAAAGTGTATCCAAGCATGGGGAATTCAATGGTTAAATGTGGCTAGCAAAATAATTTTGATCAAATCAATGTTGTCCTCCCTGCCCGTGTACGTGGGATCAGGGCTATTAGCACCAAAGGGTGTGATTCGATAAATCAATCATTTGATAAGGAAATTCTTATGGAAAGGAAATAGGAATAACAAATCCAGATTCCATCTTGTAAACTAGAATCTAGTTTGTCTCCCTAAAGCATTGGGGGATCTTTCCATTAAAGAGCTTGAGAGGATGAACCTAGCATTAAGGACCAAGATAGTATGGATATTATTAATAGACACCAAGAAATGGTGGAAATCCACCTTCACCTTAAAATAATTTCACAAGAGTAGGCTTCTAAGATCAAAGTAGGAAGTGTAGCCGGAGCAAGGCTCTAAGATTTGGAAGTTATGCAAGTAAGCCACTCCTATCATAATTGATAATTTAGGATCGCAGTTAGGAATGGAGCAATGATTCATATTACAAAGGATCTCCATTAGTCAAATTAGCATAGGACAATGAACAACATAAAGAATTGGAAAAATGGATGACCAATGTTGGCTACAAGAGGCTCACAGACATTTCACAATGGGATTGTCAAGGAAAATTTATAGTGTGGCACTGTACAATATCCCCCCCAATCTTCAAAAATCATGGTAGAAAAAAATAAGAGCCCTTAATGAGAGTGCACCAGTAATGGAAATGTGGTCAAATAATATAATTTGGTTAGGTAATAAATCCAAATCATACGCAGATTTGGATAGCTACAAATTTTCGATTCAACAATTACCGCATCCCCCCAAAGATCAAATATGCAAAATAATATGGTGCAAGGATGGAATTCCTAAAGTAAAACTATCTTTTTGGGAGGTAGTGGATGGAAAGGTATTAACAATAGAGAACCTAAAAAAATGAACTATTGTTGGGGCCCTCCCAATGTGTTTTATGTCGTGAGGCTAAAGAGGACATTGTTGGCCTCTTTCGTCATTGCTCCTTTGCACAACAAGTTTGGAATTTGGTGCTTGACAAGGTAATGGTATATCACTATCCCAAAGACTTGGTATGAAATTTTTAATGATTAGATACAGAAATATCCATGGCTGAGAAAGTCTAACTCGGTAGTAATGAGATGTTGGATGCCATTGTTGAAATACTTATGTTGGATAATCTAGATAGCTCGAAATCAAGCCATATTCCAAGAGGAGTGACCAAACATTATCTTCTCTGCAGAAAAGTATTTATCAATGCTATTTTAAACTATCTCAGCTAAGGACTATGATCCAAAAGAGATAGACACCCTTTATGATGTTGAAAAATACTGGATCAAATGAGGTCACCCTTTGCATCATGCTCGCAGCTTCAAACCCAAAAGCCTCAAAGGAAAAATGAATATCATTAGGATCGATCATGAGGAATTTCAAGCTTGGAGACTTAGACAAGGGACTTCTATTTTATCATTTGATGGTTCCTCAAAAGGAAACTTTGGGGAGGAAAGATCGGGAGGGGTTCTTTTTTCCTTGAGGAAGCAAAGGAGATTAAATTTTTCTGGGGTCTAGGGGAGGCATCCAACTACTAGGTGGAATATTTGACATTATGGAAAGTACTTGACTTGGCTCACATATCAGGAATTCATCACTTGTAGGCTTACGATGACTCAATGATAGTTATAAGTCAAGCGAGTAAATATAAATGTAGTCTGAGCAAAGCATACCTCCAATGTTGCATCGAATAAAACTTCTCTTGGACAAATTTGAAAGGACAAACCTATATCATATTAAACGAGAACTAAAATCAGAGGTAGACTCCTTGGAAAACCAAGGGATGCAACTTGAACAAGGTCAGTTAAGAATAGACGGAGGGGCCATCACCATTTAACCAATCCCACAAAAAGAAATTGCAATCAATATAATTGGCGTGCATCCACCATAGGAAAAATTCATAGGAGAAGGTAGGAGCATTTATTTAGAATTGATGGAATAATCATTGAGCTAAAAAATTTTATACCAAACACCCTCACGCAATGGAGGAGAATGATGGACATCAGATATTGTAACAATGATGGCTTGTGAAACTTATTCATCATGGAACCATGTACAATAGATAGGTGAAGGAAGGCATTAGCAAATAGTAAGAGATTTAAATGGAATGGGGTGAGCATTGAGGTGAAGGAATTCAATCTAAGTGTGATTCCTCCTCGGATATTTCAAACAGTTATGGAAATTTTCTTAGGCATTATGTCAATGGATATTCTCACTTTCCTCCAGCATAGAAAGGCTCGCAACAATAAAGGAGAAGTGAGAGAGCCGATAAGAGTGGAGGAATGTAATGGAAAATATAAAGAGAGGGACAACAGGTTGAGGGATTTAAAATTGGGTAAATGTGGGGGTTCACTTTGCAAAGTGGGAACAACAAAGAAAAAAGTGATTGCATCGGAAGACACTAGAAGCTCCAGGGAGATAGATGGTGCAGAAACTCACCAGGAATGTGCAATAGACAAATCTCTCATTCCTCCAGGAAAGGATGATACTTGAGGTAATGCATGCTTACAATACTTTAATCAACCATAAAATAATACTTCTAGAAACAATGTTTGACAGGCTCCAACTAGCAGTCGACAAGTTAACATCACATGTGGAAAGAGCAACAATGGTAGCCCTTGGATCAAGTGTGGATGTCCACACCAACGAGATAGAGGAGAATGTGCAGAACCTTCAAAACCTAGGAGGGTAGAATGGGATCCCCTTCATTTGGAGTACCAATTAGGAAGAGCCACTGGGGCTTCACTAAATGAACCTCTGACATAGTACGTGTGTTCATGGAATACTAAATAATGCCCTTAATTTGACTACATATTGAAAAATACCTCTAAAAATAACTTTATTTAACTCCCTAACAATATGAACCCAATACACCTTCCCAATTTAAAAAAACCTCTACTTTCACTAGATATTGCAAGTATCCATTTTTTCATTAACATTTTGTATACCCATTTATATTTATACCCTAATATAGTGACATGATGTGTCTCTTATGACCCCAAATGAATTCTACAATGCACCTTTCATCTTTTGATATACATTGTAAATGCATATTAGTTCTTCCAAAATGAAATTAATCATCCCAAACTCAAGCACATCTCACTATGATTTGTGGAATTTAATGGTCTAAGGCACACAAAGATCAACCATGTTTTAGGAAGATTGATTATGTGCATGTATATAAAATGACATATAAATTGATCTACATGATGATGAAAAAAATATTTATGAATACGTTTGCACCAGATAAGGTGTTCAAGCACAAGTCTAGATGTTTTGTGTGGATTCTAAAGGAAACCTATGTAAGGCACATGTTCCTACTAGTGTTTTAGGCTAGGAACGAAACCCATGAACCATAATTATGAGATGGATAGGAAATGAATTCAAACTATAGATAATCATGAATTTTGGTTCATGGGTTCATTTTATGTATGATTCCAATGCAAGGCGTGAATGTACATTTTTCTATGAAAGATATCAAAGAGTTGCAAGATAATCATTTTCTTAACTTAACCCAAAAAGTGCACGAAGGTGAAAAAGGTTTGCCACAAGTAACCTCCAAAATGGTTGCATGAGAAAAACATTCGATATATTTTACCACTAAGTGGAGTTGTGACAACATGTAAAGAATGATCATGGGAAGAAGCCACAAAGGTTAGGCTTAGGTGCAATATTGCAATGACATATAATACTGTGGATTAAAACATGAAGCACAATTTCATAATGCATACCATATATCTATGATAAATTGTTCACAACAGAAATAACTATTAGTTCACATCAATTAGAACTATAAATTGCACCATATGTTGGAAAGGAAACGTTGTAAGTTATAGAATATGGAAAGAGACAACAAATTCCTCATGATTTTTCACCAACCTAGTTATGCAAGTCAAATTATAAGATAATGAAAATATATCAGTACCATCGACACCATTGGAAAACATTACTGTAAGAAAAAAAATTACTTCTTTCCTAAAAGGTGCCAAAAAAATATTGTCCTAATAAAAAGTTTCTAATATAAAAATATGTGGCAAGAGAATGAGATATTGAAAGTTTTCCTTAAGGAAAAAATATGGAATACAAATGTTTTTTGAATACCCTCTATCTACTAGGAAATAAAGCAACAAAATTCATTGTGAATTAATAGTACATTTTGAGTGATAATAGCCTAATGGGTTAGCTTTAATGGTTGATTATTTTCAATTACTAGCTAAGTTCGCTAGGTCCAGTCCCCAAGTTGTTTACCTCTTTTCATCTTGTAGGTCAAATGCCTCTTTGAATATTGTAGGATTACTTCCTCTTTGAATCTTGTAGGCCTACTAGATTAGGCTGCTAAAACTGCAACCCACCAGTTTACTCTTGGTATTATTCTTGGAATGAGAGTAAGAACCCATAATTTTGATGTTATCTCATTTCTTGAAGCCAAGTAGAATGATGGGTTTTTAGTATCCATGAAAGGATTATATTAGCCAGGAAGGATGATGATAACAAATTAGAATGTTAAACTCATTACCGTGGGTTTGAATCCCACAACTTTGGGCCAAAAACACCAACACTTAGGTATATTTCCCACAAGCCTCCTTTTGTGAGTATTTTTCACTCGGAAATATGTTCCAAGCTTACCCAAATTGCCTCCTTTTTGTGGGTTTTCTCCATTCAGGAATATATTCCGAGCTACCCAAATTTGAACAATATCTACAAAATTCCAAAGTTTAAATGTAACGCGACGAATTGTGACCAATTATATAATTAGTTATAGCTCTTCTCATACAACCCCATTACCCTTGAGTACTTTGAGTTGTAATGTAACATAACCCAACCCCTCAAGTTACCATTAGAGGAATGGAGTAAAAAAAATATGATTTTAATTGATGAAGTGTCAATCTATCTCTCTATCTCTCTCTCTACACACACACACACACATACACACACTTATATTTATTCACTTTATATTGTGCCCCCTGATCACCCAACGTGTTTCCACTCTCCTCATGGTCCCACAGGACACGTCACCCTACTCATCCTCTCCTAGCGGTTCCTAAGCTGCATGTTTACTTACCAGTTGGTCTTCCTATTCTAGGATTACATGGATAAAGGGACCTTCTTCTATCTCCTCATTAGTCCCAAGCCTACCCCAACATTCTTGCTATTGTCGGCATCATCCCAAACCTATTATCCTAACGCCCTCACTAGCAACACTACTATATTTCTCCAGGCTCACAACATTAAGCTGACTTGGTTATGGGCCCTCTTCTTCCAATGAAAATATTTTCAGGATTTCATGTGTGGCCAACTTTCCCATGCCATGTTATCCCGTTCGACCCCACTCGACGCACTCCCAATAACATCCCTTTGTTATTTGTCAGGCTTCACCCAGTGGGCTTGCATGGATAGTGAGGTCGTATGGTCACTCTTCCAATTGGACAATTGCACCAACTCTCCTTAGCCATTATGTCCAATTCAATGTCATTCCGCTTCCCTTCGCCTTGGCACTTGTAATTGACTAACTACCATAATCTCGCCCGAGTTGTGACCGTCGAGATGACGTCATGCAGATGTCACCTAGGACACGTATCAACCACTGGTTGGTCCAAGTTTCACTCAAAAGTAGGTCCTTTGGGTGACTAGAAAGGTAAAAACTACATGCCACATGTCTACCCCCCGATTGGACCATGTCATTAGTGATGTCATCATCAATGTCATTTCCAAGAGCCAATAATATGCCACCATATGTCCTATTGGAGAGGAGAGAGAAAGGGTCCTCGACTCCTTGGTTTTTCGATCAATTTCTTTATTAAAGTTATTTATCAAAACCACCAAGTTCAATAACTCAACACCACCCCATTATAGTTTGTGGTATTTCGAGGAGGGGTCTCCAGTTGATTCTTTGTTGTCAATCTGCATGATCGACGGTTTGGGAACCCACCTCCCATGGCCATCAGGTTTGAAAAGACTATTGTCTAGAGGCCCATTAGAATGGCACCATGTGGCTCGACGCTAACCTCTGAGTGCTTCCATTTTATTTCCCTTTACAATCCTCTGGGATGCACCCACTGGGGTAAGTCCATCAATATGGCATCACCACTTGGTTTCATCTCACTCCATACAACTCGATTTTAAAGACTTGTCAGACATAACCATTCCATTGGGGTGATTTCGTCATGTGGGCTCCTGATCAGGTACATGGTGGTATTACCATGGCATCCCATTGTTTACCTCATGGTGCCTTTCAACTACCTCCCACGTTAATCTTTAGGGGTGGTCTCGTCGGTTTGACTAAGTAAGTGAGCCAGTCCCCGACCAATAATGATACGACAAGGCACGGGTCCAACCATGTGCCATCTTATGTCATCCCGTCATGATTTTCCTAGTATCTTCCTTTACAACTCCTTTTCATGCTTTTGGGATAGGTGCCTGAGCCTATGTGGTTATGGGTAAGCCTTCCATCCAATAGAAATGTTGTTGGGGCACATCATCATGTCACGTCATCCCATTTCCTTTCTCTCGGCTCTTCTTTCCTTGTGCCCTTAGAGATGTTTCAAGTTGGGTCTAACGGGATGATCTGTCAAGGAGATCCACCATTAACTAATCATGGGACTCCAAGGTTGGTGTGGATTCCATCTCACCCCTGTTAGAATCATCCTACCAACACGTAGATGGCCCTCTACTAGTGCTTCTGGAATTTGTAAGCTTCAGCCATATGTGGCTCGTGGGAACCAAATCTAACCAATGAAAGTACTATCAATCTTATGTGTCAGCAATATCACCCTACCAACCTTGTCCCAGTTGATTCCCTTGAGTAACACATAAGAACTTCGGAGTAATCCCTTTTGGTCCATGTTGACACTCCCTTGACCAATCACATTAACGGGAAATTGGTTGCGCTAATAGAAAGCTTCCTTGCATAGGGTTTTGATCTACAAAGGGATAAGGTTATCTGATATTTTCTTATAAGTTTCGGGCTTGATCCCTCTCCACCACAATAATTTTTTCCTTCTCATTCTCTTCCATGGATCGGCCAAGGGACTTCGACTCCACCTCATGCGACATATCAGAAGCGGATCTCTGCGATCACCCAAAAAAATAGCTATGCTACTACACACACTTCCTCGAGCCAGTCTTCTTAACCATGGCTCTATGCCAGAATTTAAGAATACCAATGCCAAGGCTTTGTGTCGATGCCAAAGGTTTATTAAGGTGAATCGTGGTGCTACCCCTCCTGAGATTTGGTGAATCCAACTCTAACGAGTTCTTGGCCTGCCTCCACTCCGTGTTCCTAGATAGGGGATACCGGGAATGGAGGCATAGGTTCTCCATGATCCATTTCCTACCACAAGCTTAGCGTAAACTCCCGAGAGGCCTCCACCTTTCTTGCCACATGCCAACAATGCCAGAATCCTTCCAATGTATTATTGACAACACTAAGACACCAACGAAGGATATACATCCTGCTAAGAATGAAAGGTTGAAGGCCATTTAGGTAAAGCTAATGGGCTCAACTAGCCCTGAGGGAAAAATACCTCAACGGAAATGTAATTCTTGCGGTGCAACAAGGAAACATGTAACTTAAACAAATAAATGGTTGTAAGTGAATAAAAACCCTGCTAAGTAGAAGGTCTTCCATGTAACTATTTCATATTAATAAAATGGGTCTCTGAGTCCATTGTTTCAAGTTTTATTCAAGATTTACTATGGCCTGGAACATGGCCTTATATTCCTCGATTTCTTACTTGTTTACTGATTTCGATACAGTTAATGATTTATTCATATTAATGTTCAACTCAATAATATAACATAGCCTTTATTATCATGTGGTTCATTTACACATTTATGCATCAAATGTTTTGTGTCTTACACCAACAAATTATTCACACAATATTTTATTTTGATCCTAGTGCATTTCTTGGTTTATTTGTGAGTGTCATTCATTCATAAAGGTTTAACCACATGCTTAAGCATATACATATCAAATACATTCCTTAAATCTAGAACCATCACAAACAACAATGCACCATGATTCATCAACAAGTAACCAAGAATGCATATATATTTATCTTTGAACTTGTAGGGAAACTTAGTCTGGGACAATGAACCTCCACCTAATCATAGACAGTTGCATCCGCATTTAGTTGCATTTATCACCCTGATCCAAATTCCAGAATCTGAGTGGGAATGATAGTTGTCAGCTGAAACAAGGACTCGAGAGGACATCCTTCCTCAATCACACTAGCAAACTATTATCTCTTCTATCATACAAGGAGTACATAGGTACTCTACCTCACCCCCAAGTGCACACACAGTGATTTACCCCCTTCTAGGGAGTTCGGAATCCACTACAATGATAATGTAGTCACCACGAGTCTTCAACCAGGTATTCCTTTGATGTTGCTTATGTCCTCTTCCCAAGAATTACAAGGATCTAAATTCTATTATCTCAACCCACAACCTCCAGGGGACCCTAGTTGTTATAGGTCTCTAGAGATTTCATCCCAACCCATAACCTCCAAGGACCTAAGTTGATATATGGTCCTAAAGACCTTTGTCTCAACCCATAGCCTCCAGGGACTCAAGCTATTATAGGGTTTTAGGGATCCTATCTCAACCCACAGCCTTCAAGGACCCCAAGTTGTTACAGGGTTTTAGAGACTAGCAACTCAACCCACAACCTCTATGGAACAAATAATGTATTCTCTTGTATTATCTTCTCTTCTGAGCTACCTATTGATTTCTCTCGTTGGATGCTCGAATTTACCTACCTTCTCTGTCTTCCTCTTGCATTCATGAGTTCAAATGGATCTCCCCTTTCTGAGCTACTCTCCCATGGTCTCTTTCTTGTTTTTCATTTACTACTACATCCTTGCTAACATACAATGCGCAACCTCTCTACTGGGATTCTTTTCCTCTTTTATTTTTTTTTGTTTCTCAAGCAACATGGGCCTAATTACTTTTCCTTGTAGCCCATTTAATTTCAAGAACTATTTCATTCAATTAATGCACCAACCAACCTTTAATGGTTGTCCAAACAATTCAGGTTTCCTGCACAGGAAACCACAACATCCCAAGCAATAAATCCTCCTCCCCAGCTCTAGAATACGTGTCCCTTTGACTCATTCCCCCCTTTTTCAATTTCACACATAGAAAAATATTTACAATTTGTTTTGTGAGAGGGCCATGAGTGGGGTTTTCGCATGTAAAGAAAACCAAAATACCAAATATTACTCAAATATAAAGTCATCACCATGCATAGTTATTACCTACTTAATCACTCTTCTAGGCTACATCCAAAACATTTCACAAGGATCCTTTCACCACTCTTGGCTTATAAATCATTATAACAATGTGTTCCATCCTAAACAATTTCACAAGAATTTCCCAAGAATTCTTTAGCCACCCCTGGCTTGTGTAAATCAGATCCTTGATACACTTATACTTCATAAAACCTACTGGAGGGAAAATCAGCCACCTTGACTTTACTATTGGCTCTTGTGTTTTCCTTTGTTCCTATATTTATCACTATTGCCTTTGCTTTTGCACCTAGGATTAGCCTCATGTTTTGAATGTTGAAAGGTATGTATATGAGGATGGATACTAGCACAAGTATCGTTGCCTTGTTAGTATAGAATTAGAGAAGGAGAGAATAGGTATGGTCATCTTTAGAATTTATGGCTTTGGTATTAGTTATGGAAACCTTATTATGTATATAATTCCATCTACTGGATAAGATATATCTGGGCTTAGCACAAAACTAGGATCTAGGCAAGGTGGTACAAAAACAATTAGTTAAACTCCTTTTCTGAGTCAACTGAAATGGTTGGGTAAAAACAAAACTACTACTATTGGTGTTATATCAATGGATCATTCAATAAGAAACACAATTGGATGAGCTCGTGTTGGTTCCATTACTTCAACGAGCAAGATCCTAAGCTATAACTGGTGAGACTATTTGCTTTGGATCTCCTATAAGAGGAGAAATGGATCTCAAACTCCCAATAATGACCTTTCATATATGTTGCCTTACCTTCCATCACAAGGAAAAGTTCTCCCTACTTCATAATACAGTGCCTCATATGACCATTTCTAAATCCTCTCTAACTAGTTACAAAGACCCCTTTTCACCCTATTTTTTGGCCATTTTGAAATCATATATCTAGCTAGTTATCAAGACCCCTTTTCACCCTGTTTATAGAGGTTCGAGGCGGGTGCTCAATAGCTACCACCCGACTAGGCTTCTTATCTTCTTTTTTCTTTTTTTTGCACATCCCACATTTCTTCTATGCGAGAGGGTATGAATAAATATCTCAAAATTGGTAGCGGATTCCAAAGTAAAATTTCCTTATTTGATTTGATCAGTTCAAGAATCTAGAGAACTATAATTGGTTGAGGCTGGACCACTGTAAACCTGTGTATTTATTCTCCGCATACTCCTGGAATTGTTAGAATTTATTTGTAAGTTGTTGCTACTCAGAGCATGTTGTGGAAATCTGTTTCATTACAGTAGGCATATAAACCATGGACTCCTTATGTGCACTCATTGGTAGCTCTCCATATGAAACTGAAACAACAAACAACATTTTTTCCAAGGATAGAATTGATAAATCCACTGAGTTTGAATTTGAAACAACACATCACATTTTTTCCAAGAGTGGAACTGATAAATCCATTAAGTATGAAACTGAAATGACACACCACATTTTTTCCAAGAGGGTGGAACTGATAAAGAGAGCTTGAATTTCATTCTTGATTGAATGTTTATAACAACTCTGTAAATATTTTCTGGGAGATCAAGTTGTTGAGAAATAATCAGATAGATATTCCCTTTTTCTTCCATTACAACTTAATTGCAATCATTTTCTTGCAAGAAGCTAGGAGAATTACTTTTATTTCAAAGGAGATCTGAGGCTTCCACAAAGCCAATAAAAATCCCATCCTGCAAGACTCACAAACATGGAATGTGTGAAAGAACTACAAATAACATCTTCATTCAAATGAATGAATAAAAAAAGAACAACTTGAATATATCAAGCTAGAGACAAAAAGAATGATGAGATCAACACTGCCTAAGTAGCAAAACTTTATACATTCATCATTTATTTAGAATTAGAGCACACAATTTGTCTTTTACATTGATGGAGCTAGATCCAACTTGCATTGGTTAACTAAAATGGCCTAAGTTGTATTGAAATATGGGCACTATATTCATCAAACATTCAAAAGGATTAAGGAAGATTCATGTGGATGAACAACTTTTCCACCCTTAGACACAAAAATCAGTAGTGGGAAGCTTCAATCTTAAATTGCAACTGCAAAATAACATCCTAAAATAAATAGATTGCTTGCTTGTTAGATATATACAAAGAGGTATACAAGAAATGTTCAAGGTGACATTACTTAGTTTCCCTATATGGGAATATCATCAAAATTCCATATTGTTGGAATATTTACTTTCTTAAGAAAATAAGTTCCATTGACATCAACATGTCCAGTTGATTGATGAGTCTCACATTCAAAATATGAAGATTGAAGAAACCCAAGCAAACAATCCATGACCGATTCCTCAATTGAATTGGATTCTAAGGTCTCTTGGCTTGTTTGGGGATTCATAACCTTATTTTCAAGAAATGAGCTACCATAATAATGAATTCCTTCATAGATACCCATTTTTAATTGTGCTTCCAAATTCATGAAATTAGCTCCATTTCCCACAATAGTAGTGATGAGTGAAGATAGAATTTTGGGGGTTTCAACTTCATCAATCCCTTGAGGTGAACACAATTCATCAAGTTAAATTAAATTATAATCATAATTCAAATTCCAAGAGTTAGAATGATTTTCAAGGGACTCAATTTTAGAGACTACCTTCTGATAGGGTGTCATAAGTACCCTCAAATTGTTAGTATTGATGTCTTGCAATTGATCATAAAAGGGTACAGGTGGTGTTTGAAGTGATCTAATATGAATATTAGTTATAATTTATGACCAAATCTACTTTGTAAGGGTAAATCAAATTGAAAGAACTATTGGACCTCATTCAAGAGACCTGCAGTAGCCTCCACATTGGATTTTTGGCTCTGAACAATACCTGATCTTGTTGAAATTATGGAAAGTGTGTGCATGTATTTATATGTGATTCTACTATAATACCATCCTTAACCTTCTTTACCACCTTCTTACTCTTCTTTGGAGGTGACAAGTTGTTAGGCCCTTATACTACTAGTGTAACCCCTTATTGTTATTAGTAAAACCCACTTATTATATTGATGTACCCATGTAGTGCCCATATTGTTACTATTGTGCCCCATAGAAGCCCACTATTGTTATTATTGTGCCCTTACATTATTATTGTTATGTCGGCTCTGATTATGTTATGACCCCTTAGACTCCTATATATAGAAAGGAGGTCTTTTCATTTGTATCATCCAAGAATTGTTCATTTATGTAATGTAAAGGAGGTTGCCCCCTCGAAGAGGCTGAATTCTAAGGTGTTGATCTATCTTTTCTATCTTTTTTTGAGCTGGTTTCATAACATTTGGTATCAGAGCTTTGGATTCTAGGGTTTCGCTGCTCCAAACAGGTCATCGTGTCATTTTCACTATAACTTTTTTTCTATGATGTTTCAGAAGCTAAAAACAAAACCCATTTGAGAAGAAATCGTGTTGAATCTCGGGTCCGAATTTCAGAGCTGTTCGTGCTATATTTGTGGAGATATGATCTGAGGAAGTTGGTCTTCTTGCAGACTCTTGAATTTCATTCCAAACAGGTGACCTGGGGAAAATCGTCATAACTTTCTCTCTGGGCATCGGATTGAAAATTTGTTAGAAGGTAAAGAAAGAGGACGGATTGTAGTTTCTTGTAGATATTTTTAAAATCCAAAGGTCGAAACAGTGACTCGTGGCACGTTGTACAAGTTCACTCTACTGAACTAGTCTATAATCAGGTCACTGTGGGAGATTTGGCATAACTCTTCTTTGGAGAATCCAATTGGGATCAGACTGGTGGCATTGGAAAGAGGACACAGAGGGCTACTATAGGTCGTAATTTCAGAACTTAAAGATCCAAAAGTACATAGTTATAGTCATTTCAAGATCGAGCTCCTAAAATCAAGAAAAAGCAAGATGAGGAAGTTTGATGGCAAGGATCTGGTAAATTGGATACTTCAGATGGAGCAATATTTTGATCTACATGGTGTACCACTGTTACAAAAGGTATGTATTGCATCTTCATATCTAGAACTGGATCAATTTTTATGGTATGAAGTGCTTTGTTCTGGTAAACAACTTGTTACGTGGTCAATTTTCATGGAGGAAATGATAGCACATTATGAGGATACAAAGAGCAACACCTTCTTTAGAGCAACATCACAACAATTGGAAAGAGTAAAAGGGCTTTGTGACATAGTGGAAAGAAAAATTATGGAAACAAGGAAGCATACCCCTCACAACTATAAATATGGAAGTGTTGTTTCTCCTAGCTTTCCACAACCTACAAGGGTTACACCACAACAATTGGAAGAAAAAAGAGAAAAAGGGCTTTGTTACAATTGTGATAGCAAATGCACTAAAGGTCATAAGTGTGCTGAGAAGAAATTATTTTCCATAGAATATGAAGAGGAGGAAGAAAAGGATCAAGAAACATCAAAAGAAAAAGATATATGCCAGGACCCCACCCTAGAGAAAGAAGAAATGAATCAGACGATATCTTGTAAAGCATTGGCAAGACTTACTACTCCTCAAACTCTCAAGATAAAAGGACATATCAAGAAGAAAAAGGTGCAAGAAGTGAAAGATCACATCGAGAAAGAAGAAATGAATCCAACCATATGTTGTAAAGGATTGGAAGAAATTACCACTCCTCAAACTCTAGAGATAGAAGGACATATCAAGAAGAAAAAGGTTCAAGCAATGAAAGATCACATCGAGCATCAACACCAAGTTCTCCAACTTTTAGAGGATAACACCACTTCGGTGAAAAATCAAAAGAAACAACAGGTAGATCAACATTGTAGTGAAAAATGTTTTGATGTAGGTGATTGGGTATTTTTACTGCTACATCTCAAGCAAGCTATTTATGAGAAGGAAATGTTGGCAATACTACATGCACTTAAAAAATGGCGACCTTACCGAATGGGAAGACTCTTCAAGGATGAGGATGTGGAAGCATTGTTTTGTGCTATTTCTATTATCCAACCAGATTGGATAAACGAAGCAAGGGATGAATGGAAGAAGGACAAAGAAGTATGGCCACTTATTCAAAAGTTGCAAAAGATCCCAATTCAAACAATATTGCCAGAAATTGAAGAGGAAGGAAAAATCATATTGGAACCTGGAGCAGTCACAGAAACAAGAACCCGACAGCTACGAAATCGATCAATTTCAGAGTATCTCATCAAGTGGAAGAACTTACCCGCTAAAGATTCCACATGGGAGGACAAGAATTTTATACAGAAGCATCAAGAACTACTCAAGAGTTGAGGACAACGCTTTTTGAAGGAGAGGGGCATGTTAGGCCCCTATACTACTAGTGTAACCCCTTATTGTTATTAGTACAACCCACTTATTATATTGATGTACCCATGTAGTGCCCATATCGTTACTATTGTGCCCCATAGAAGCCCACTATTGTTATTATTGTGCCCTTACATTATTATTGTTATGTCGGCTCTGATTATGTTATGACCCCTTAGAAACTATATATAGAAAGGAGGTATTTTCATTTGTATCATCCAAGAATTGTTCATTTATGTAATGTAAAGGAGGTTGCCCCCTCGAAGAGGCTGAATTCTAAGGCGTTGATCTATCTTTTATATCTTTTTGTGAGCTGGTTTCATAACACAAGTCATCAACAAAATTGTGTTTTTCTTTATTTCCTCTAATCCTCCTAGAAATGATTCTCGAATTTAGCATGACTTGAATCTATACAAAACTGGTTGATATGAGAAATAAGTTGTGCCTCTTGAATTACATGAATCAAGGGCCTTGTTGGGATACGTTAAATAATAATAATGGTCAATATTTATTCTGAAAATGCAAAGTTTCCTTGTTTTATAATCGCCATTTCAATATGCAACCATTGAGAAATAGTAAGTTGTCTAGTTGAATCCTTGGATACAACATCTTTGGAAACAAATTTGAAGATGAACTAAATTACATGAAGCAAGGGACTTATTGGGAAATGTTAAAAAATAATAAAGATGTTCAATATTTATTCTGAAAATGTGAAGTTTCCACATTTTGTAATCACCCTTGCTGTATGCAACCACTGAGAAATAGGAAGTCGTCTGGTTGAATCCTTGGATACAACATATTTGTAAACCAATTTGAAGATGAAACAAATACAATTTTAATTTTCAAATAAATCTTGGAAATGCATCTAATTTCCTAGATAATGGTTCCACCAAGGATTATAACACTTTTTATTATGTCGATAATACCATGCTTTATGAAGTATCCATTTGCCACTCTCGTTGTTTCTTGCACATTTCTTACATTAATTTGAATCAAAATGTCCATTCCAATATGCCATTTGAGGAAATTATAGCTAAAATTCATGAAAGAAACAACTAATCCTTGTAGTGATAAGGGATTAATCATTACCTTGACATTATCTCCAATACAAGAATTCTTACCAATGATTGCTCTTCTTAGATGTGAGTTTTTTCCAACACCAATTGGCACACCACCTTTTGCAAAAAATGAACTTCTTTCTTCATCAGTCTGAAACCAAAAAGCCACAAAATTTTCAACAATTATAATTTTGTAAGACAGCTTTCCATCCAGATTTTTCTCTAGTTTCAATGATGAAATTTGTTTACACATATTCTTGAGGAAGCAAACTTGATATATTTATTTTCCAACATATTTTTCACATGGAAAGAAAGGAAGAAAAAAATTGGCCAAATAAAATCACATACTTCATAGTAATCAACACCTAAAACTAAATAATATTCTATGATTGCATCTTCTTCAATCTGAGAACATAACTCAAAAGTCAAGTGGTGAATTTTGCAATTCTGCATTTGTAAAATTTACAACAATCACCATCTTCTATGAAACAAACAACTAAGAAACTTTAAAATTTGGCGTTGGCATCTCCAACTAATACCAACACAATTCTACAAACTATATTTTGTTGTATGTTAACATGTTAGAGACTACTAATACCACTAGAGAAAATACCATATTGATTTTCAATGAAACCACTCGAACAAATACCATTACAAAAGTAACACCTTCATGATGTCTCCTTTGCCAATGACATCGTCAATGATATTTTCATCAAGTATATTTGAAGGTGGTAGGGATTGTTTTTGGGTATAGATTGGAGCAGAACAATCAGAAAAGACACAAAACATAATTCATTTTTCTCCTTTGCCATAAATGATAGTATATTTTTATGAATTATCCGTATATGAATCAATTAACATAGTTGGTCATTCTTCATGTGATTATCTTGTTCATAACCTTCCCAATGCCACGAGTTGATTCATGCAGTTCATTATCTCATGTTGCTCTAGTGCATCAATATTCTCATTCCTCAACAAACTGGTACCAATCACTTCCCCAATTTTATTGGTAAAATCATGGTCATCCAATTAGTAGGTTTAATCCCTCCACAAACATCAACCTTTTTTGAAGGAGAACTACCAAATCCATACTCTGCATCCAAACCAACTAGCCATCTAATTCTGATTGTGTTAACTTAGCAATAAATAATTTTTTCCCATATTGTGTGAATTTCCATACCTAGGGAAATATAACCAATGGATCATTTTTCTAGGTGTGGAAATGATTGAGTCCATCAATTTTTCATAGGCTAATTTTGTAATTCCAAAGTTGGATAAACATACTATCATATTGCTATCCAAAAGGATATTGTTGGGCTTCATATCATAATGCCCTACTTTAACAAAACAATAGTGTTATACAGAATTTATGACTGTGGATAGAAGTACCTTCCCTAGGCCTAGTGGACTGACCTAGAATAACAAAAATACAAAGGGACTAATGTTTTCCTTAAAGTAAATATATAACGGGGTGAATCCTACCTGGAATCTATCATATACTTCACTCCTTCATTGGCTTGTATGCTCCAATCCTAGCTCTGATCACTATTATTAGAACCTGCACAATCATACAACACAAGACAACAATCTAAAGGATCTATGTAGAATCATCTAATCACTTTATTCAATAGATCAACATGGTATTTAAATACATGAAATCATAACATCATATATAGTAAAACAAATAAATCTTTGCATTAATAGAAATGGAGTGAGTTACAACCAAAAATAGGTGTTGATCTTCTAGAAGAGCTCCTCCAAGTTGAATTGTATTTTCCTTGCCACAAAATACACCTCTAATCACCCTAATGCATGGAATGATATCTCTCACACCAACAACATAAAGGTAGAATCACTCTCCAAAATCCAACCCCCTTGCCTATGGATGGAAGTAAATATATAGGTGGAGGAATTTCATGAATCCTTACCCTTTATGCAATATGGGCTTGAGATCCACTCTTGATGGGAGAATGAGCTCAATGGATAAGGGATGAA
The DNA here is from genome assembly GCA_031772625.1 of Pinus tabuliformis. Classification (NCBI taxonomy): domain Eukaryota; kingdom Viridiplantae; phylum Streptophyta; class Pinopsida; order Pinales; family Pinaceae; genus Pinus; species Pinus tabuliformis. Next base: position 1,244,895,331 of record CM062819.1, read on the forward strand.
AACTCCAAGGTAGGATAGGATAGGATTCGAGACTTTTATCCAATGCAAATAGTTACAATAGATCCTGGAAGCTTTTGGAAGAGGAAGATTTGGGATTATTTTTTATTTTCCTTATTTCTAGAATCAGCGCACCCCCAACATTGAGAAACCTAGTGGTGGTCAGAGAAGGTGCAGAGTAGGGAAAGTTGGTAGTCAATGTTGGCCAATGAGGTGCTAGGGTGCGCTTATCCTAAAAATGGCTGAAATAAAGAAGTTTCGGGCAGAAACTCATGGATATGAGAGAGGCACACTTAGGGATTTTTGTAGGGAGGATTAAAAAGTGTTCAAAGGATGTGAATCGTCTTGTTTGAAGGAATATTTACTAGATGTGACAAAATGGCCTATAAAACATTCCCCCTAAAGAAAAAAGTCAGAAATGATAGCTGATGACTAAAGTGCGTTACCTTGTGACAATTTGGGATCAAGAAAAACCAGCGATATCATCATCTGTTACAATACATTTACATCATGACATCTTTGTTGAGGAAGACATGCCCATACTCAAAACATAAGCTAACATTACATGTTGATGTCATATGCCATAGGGCCTGCAACTTAAAAATTAACACACAACATAATTATGAAAACCACATAATATATATGCACATAAAATCTCATAAATAATTAATTAATAAATAAAATATTTACAAGAGAATTATTGGCCTAATCATTGGCCTCTCATTCCTCTCTCTCACTCACTTACATGCCTCATGGGCTCACCTAGATTTATACAAGTGGATCTGAACCCAAATTAGGTTCTAGATCCTAAACAAACTCCCAAAATATCTCTCATGATACATAAAAACTCTCATCTAATCCCTTATATGTAGATAATATATTACTAACCTATAAATCTCTCAAATCTTCCAAAATACTCTTGAACCTTCTCCTATTTACAATAATTTTTATTCTTCCCTAAAACTATAGAAAAATACATTAAATAATTAAATCCTAACTTAGGAAACTAACTTCTCTGGTAAAAAGTCAACCTTATGTTGGATTCTCCTACATTAGACTCCTAAGGTAAAAGGAAATCATGGTCTCCTGACCATATATCTTCATAAATTGATAAAATTCTTTCTGGATCCAAAACTTTCACTTGCAGTAAATCGATTTCTATATCATGTTTTTTTTTTTTTTTTTTTTTTTTTTTTATGGTTGTCTTTTCTCATTTTCCAGGATTCCAAACTTTATGTTGTACTTCTCCTCCTTATTTTTTGATGCATACTTGAGCAGCTAAATGCATCATGTTGTTGTCTTTCTGCGTTATCTTGCAATATTTTGGTTTATGCATTTTTTCCATCAGTTTTCTTAATTCTTCAATCTCATCATCCAATTTAGTTTCAGATTGAATTTTATTGTTACTTGTTCGGAAAATCAATCCATCATATTTAAAATTAAATTGCAAATTACATTTCTTTTAGGCTCCACATTTTCATTGCTTGAACAATTCTTTTCGTTATCTGCAACTTGACTAGATTTAGGTTCCATCAACAGCTTTCCTAGAAATTGCAATTCTTCTTCACATTTCATTAGCATTTTACGGTCTCTTTCATAAATCATTTCAAAATATTGGTCTTCATCCCTGAATGAAACCGAATTAGTGTCATTTACCTTATGTGCAACACATCTTGCATCCACACACCAATTGTTAGATTTTAAAACATATGGTTTTATAGTCTTGACAGAATATTTTGTCCTCAAGTATTTATGTTGATCTTCTAAATAATTTGTGGTGCCATATGTGGGAATCGAACCCATGTTCATATAAAAACATTTTATTTCAATGTCATCATCATCCTGATCAAGCATCAGTCCTTGTTTTGGTTCACAAATGCATACATTCATCTCGTTTATTTAGACTTTTTTCGCTTCCCTTAAAAAAAAAATCAAATTGTTCTTTTGTCTTCTTTCAATCAACTGCATGATTGGCCATCTAGATGTTGTATTCATTATCAATCCATGTTTCTGATTCTTTATCATCCCCATAAACACATCAATTCATGCCTTCAACTCAACAATCTCTTTCTTGAACTCTTCATCATGTATACCAATTGCTATGTCATTGCTGTGGCTTTTCTCTTAATTCTGCAAATGACTATTCATAGTCATCTTCATCTCCTTTTTCCCTTGCATAAGCTTCTTCTGTACTCTTCTTTGTTTGTTACAAACAACTGCAATATCCCTTGTCTTTATAATAAATTCACTAGAATTTGGGTTTCAGGCTCTGCCGATTATGCACCCATTAACAAATGGTGGACCCAAGACTAGCTGATTGTTTGTACAATCATAGCCATCATACATTGTGATCTTGTATTACTCCTAAAATCATAGCCTAGATGGATGAAACTAGATCTGAGGTCTTCTATCTCATTCACATGACCAACCAATGTACGAGTCTAACCATGTGAATCAATGAGTTGAGGTCGAATAGGGTAGACACCATCTGATTACTGGCCAATGATGTAAGTCGTTAACCAATGTGCGAAACCACTGATGATGTTAATGGTTCTCAAGGTAATCTCATACAATCTGTATGGTGTGAATAAATGAGTTGATTTCGAACACCACACATAATATTTTGGTTGAAGGCCAATGATGAAAACTTGTCGTTGAGAGCGAGAAAGATTTCCATTGATGTATGCAAGAACCAAGGGAGTGTTTCTAAGTCAACTTCCTGGATAATGAGCTGATGTCGACAGGAAGTGACCCATCACGGGAGGGCCTTAATGTATCCCCCATCAACAACACGAAATGGGTATTATGCTTTGAGATAGAGTGATCAAAATGTTGCTGATACGGAACTGGATCAGGAAAGGCAGACATGGAACAAAGGCTTAAGAGTATTGTAGAAGATATTAATTGAATTACTTTTCTTGAACACAACAACGACATTGAAATGGAGTTGGTATCATTGACCCAAAGCCAAAAATGGAGGATTTGAAACGGTATGATAAACCAAATACGAGGAGATTTCCCAACCCAAAAACCATGGAGATGAATTGGAAGAGTGTCGTGTTCAAGAGCGACTCACTTCCATTAAAAAAATTAGGTACCCTATTTTCCCAATTTCCCCAACCATACTAGTCATTACCTCTTTATTTTTTAACAAGCTTGAGGAGGATAAAATATGCTTGATCTATAAGTTCATCCTTTGGATGAATCCATTTGAGATTATTTGACGAACCCATAGAAGGATTGGTTCATTACCATCATGAACAATGATTCCATCGTTGTTTGATGTTTTTACGAGTCCAACAAAGGTGAAAACTCAACATCTTTTTCATGTTTAGAGAGTTTGAAAAAGAGGCGAAAAAGGAATCTCCATATGTTCATTTTTGTAAATAGTCCTTAGGTCCAAAAAGGCAAAAAGTAATACCCAAGAGAACCTCTTAGCCATGTTTGACTAAGGTATTCCTTTTTTGTACGTAGTCTATCTCAGTCTTAAGAAGGGTTAAACTTATACTGAGTAAGCGTATGTTCATTTACTTTAACGATTTTGAAAACACAAGTGTTAGGCGATATTTTCATATTTCGAGAGTCTAAAAAGAATTGATAGATGAATCCAGGGGGTTCCTTTTTTGTGAGTTTACAGATCCCGTAAAAGTGATAAAAGTGTGCTCCTCGATCAAAATAATATGTTCAAAATGTGACAAAATCCATCAAACAACTATCGACTTGCTCAAAATATAACAAAACAGATTAAAAATACTCGTTTCATCATAAAAAAAATGGTTGTAGCTAGGTCAAAACATTAAATATGAATAAAATAATTGAAGAAACAACCATAAATATTCAAAATGACTATGCATGTTTACCTTTTCCCATTTAATAATCCTATCCAGACTCCCAAGAGTCTGCCGACTTCTGAAGGTCAACTAGGACTAGTTGTTTATTGTCCAAATCCTTTGTTTGATCCTATTGTGATATCACCACGTCATCTATACAGTCCGTACGATCAGTTGGGTATTCCTTTGGAATTATCCCCTCGAACATCTTCAGTAGTCCGTCGTCATTTGTTTTCACCCATGGAATCAAAAGGCGAAATACCAAACTCCTTTCTGGGTCACTCGAAGGTTTCCACTCCACGCACTGTCGAGGAGCAGGAATATCCTTTCCCTCTTGAAGGTTTCCCTTACACGGGAAGCATTTTGACCAGTGTTCATCCTGAGTTACTACGTAATTATGTGACTTTAGCTCAGTTGGTTTCAGGTACGCCTAGTGCCTCATCACTATATCACAACCCTATCTGGTCATCTAGCGCTATGCCTACCTCAGGTCTGTTCATTCAGAAATCGACCTCCCAATCAATGGTGCATTTTGCAGTTACTTTAGTTCTGGTGCCACCCACCATTCTGAATCCTCTTGTTTCGTCAATCCAAGTAACCTGTCTGGTTCAACTGATGGCCTCGAGTCATGTCTCTATTAGTTCTTCAATCCCTCCAATAAGTGGGCAGGTTGTGCCATTGCCTGGGGGGCAAAGTATGAATGTTTCTATGATGTCTGGCACAACCAATGTAAGTGGTTCACAAGCTCACATGGTTGGAATGAACCAGCCCTCTTCAGGTGTCATTCTAAATCCTGTTGGTCCTGCTAGATCGAGTAATGTCCAGTACCAATAGCCGAACCCTGTTGGTTCATCTGGGCCAAGTAGCGTCCAATACCAATAGCCTAATGTGGCTCAGGTTTAGTACAAACCTCCTAATGTTCCATATGGTTCACAAGCGATGGTTAATCCACCTTACATCCCTCAGCCTGGACCTTATGTCTAGCATGGTTCGTCCACCACACCTGGTGGTATGACCATATACAGTTCGAGAGCTTTCAAGGTGTCACTTTGGGAACTGTTCAAGTACCCTTGCAGCAGCAAGGAAAGTTTCTAAAGTAGCAAGGGCAACCTTCATTGCCTTTTGCTATTACCAGGGCTCCTTTGGTGACCTTCCAAGCTTTATCTGTGAAAGTTGTCACACAACCTTCACTGCCTAACTACCCTGTTGAAATCAGATTTTTCTTTAGATCTGGAACATGCCTTACCTCCTTTAATAGCCATTGGTTTCCATTTTGCTGTTTTGCAAGAACCTTACCCATTCCAACGATTTTACAGGGTTTATCATCAACCAGACGAACTTGTCCAAAATCTCCTTGAACATAGTCATGAAAGTATTTCTTATCAGGTGTGGCATGGAATGAAGCCCCTGAATCTACCACCCAGGTATCAGTAATATTTTCGAAAGAAAGAATCAAAGCATCTTGTAACACCTCACCTGTCACATTTGCTTCATGATTGTTTTCTTGCTATGCATCTCCTTCTTTTCCCTTCCGAGATCTACAGTCTTTCTTTAGGTGTCCTTTCTTTCCACATTTCCAGCACACTATCCCCGATCTGGACTTGGATCTGCCTTTCCTTGATTTACTGCGATATCCTAAGCTCTTTCCTCTTTCCATTTTTCTTCCTCTAGACTCTACACTCAAAGCATTTCCCGATGTCTCACCGGAGCTTTTCCGTCGCATTTCCTCGCTAAGGATAGCACCGACAACATCATCAAACTTTAAAGTACTAGATCCAGAAACGGAGTTACTAATGGCCATTACCAAACCATTCCAACTTTCTGGTAATGAGCACAAGAATAACAGAGCTCTAACTTCATCATCAAAGTTTACCCCTACGGAACTTAACTGACTTGTAACTGTATTAAAATCATTTAAATGGTTTGCAACAGATCCACCTTTCGACATATTCATATTAAATAACTGTTTCATAAGAAATACCTTGTTTGAGGCCGAGGGTTTTTCATATAGTTTCGACAACGTCTGCATCAAACCCTCTGTCGTGGTTTCCTTCGAAATGTTGAAGGCGACTGACACAGTAAGGCACAACCATATTGTTCCGAGTGCCTTTCTATCGAGAAGGTTCCATTCTTCGTCTTTCATACCCGTCAGCATCTTTGTTTTTCCGCCCAATTGTAGGTATAGATCTTTCTGATACAGATAATCTTCCATCTACATCTTCCACAGCGAGAAGTTTTGGCCGTTAAATTTCTCGACCCTAAACTTACCATCTTCCGCCATTGCTCCCACTCGAACTAGGAACCCTTCTTTCCTACGAGTTTATCAGCCAAATAGACCTTCGGCTCTGATACCAATTGTTAGAAAATTATATATTACGGAGCAATGGAACACATAAAATATTGCAGAAATATAAACACAGAAAACGCACAAAACAAGAGAGACTCAGATATACGTGGTTCACCCAGTTTGGGCTACATCCACCCCGAACAGCCAGTCCTTCCTTTCTATTATCCAGAAAAAATGAAGAGACACAACCTACAGCAAATCCGCTGTAATATCCTCTGTTTTCTCTCACAGTCTCACCTCTCTGTTTCTCGCTTATAGAATACACATCTATATCTCAGCCTCCAATACAATACCCTCATACAAAGAGAGGGGTTGCCTTCTAGGGCAAAAAACCCTAAACTAAACATAAGTTCTACCGTCAGATCATCTGCCTAATGAACGGCCCAGATTGACTAGAAATTACTATACTTTTACAAGGCAATTTTACATTTGTTTTTAGCTTCGGGGGCGCTGCCCCCGAGCCCCTGCCGGGGGACCGCTAGCCCTCAGACCCCCCAGCCGGGGGATCGGCCCCCCCCCGGACCCCCGCGGGGGGGACAAGTCCCCCCCGCACCCCCCCGCGTGGAGGGGTGTACAAACTTCCTGGGGTATACATCCGGCTGAAACAAAGACCTCTGAACAATCATGCTCCACACACAGCAGATGCCTCAAAGTGCTAGGGATATAAGAAACAAGAAAGGATCATCCACCAAGAGTGTAAGGAGTTTTGTGATTGTACCATAGTGTTTGGTGTTGGCTACGTGGGGCCTAACCCATGTTCAAAAGTGATTTAGCCAAGCAAATCCCAATACTACTGGCCCTTTTGGCAACATTCCGCAGAGCGCGGACTGAGGTCTCACCCGAAGTAGTATGGGAGGGTGCTAGAACCAGGTTTTCGCACCCTGGGGATGTTTGATATGTGGTGATTGGTATGTGATTCAACCTTCGCGCTTACTGGGCTATGCGCACCAATGAGCCCTTTGCATCCTTCGTGCAGCTCTAGCCGCAACGCGACCAGTTTTAATTACCAAATCTTTCTTACTTAGGTTCTATTCGCTAAATACTTAGAGGGTTTTCATACATAAGCATTCATATCAATGTTTACCAAGTGTGCACATATAAATAACTAGATACAATTAACACATAACATCAAAATACAAATCCACGAAATAGATGCACAATATGCCGAATCAAACTTATCTTTATTAATAATCCTTTTCAAGTTTAGTTCAATACAGACCTGACTCCGCCCTGCGCACTCAGCTGCAGGGGTCCATGCACTCAGCTGCAGACTCTACTAGGCCTCTACGCACTCAACTACAGAGCCTCTACCTACTACTACGACCCAAAACACTTCAAATCCACTTCTATCTTATAACCATTCCTTCAAATCTATCTATTACTTGCTTACTTTCCAAAAACTGTCTTTACACTTAGAGCCTCGCTCTATTTATACAATCCCATGGCCCGCAGACCATGGGTAGGCCGACACAAATTTACATTAAATTACATTATTTTAGGGTGGACAACCATATGACTCATCCTAGACTCTCGCGCTCCACGCTCATACTTCGCGGAGTCTTTACATTACATTGACCAAAACTTGGGCTTTAAGCCCCAAAACCTGTTGCGGGGGATCCCATGCCCAACAGGCCCCCAACACAATCATCGTTACTCATCTCGAGTGTCTCTACGATGATCTTGGCACGAATCCCTTCCAATTGTGTCTGGGTTGCGTGAAGGTCTGTAGCGCACTGCTCTGCCATCTGCTAGATCTTCTCTACTCGCTCGACTGCATGCTCGCTGTCAGAGGCAAATCCCTATCGTAAAGCTTGCATCACTTTCATTTGCGTGAGCTTTCCTTCAATTTCGGCAGTGATGATGAAGGGCAGTGATGATGAAGGCCTCATCAATCCAAGGTTGGACGCTTGCTTTAAGTATTGCCTCCTTTTAGCGTGCAGCATCCACTTGTTCCTTCAGCGCCTTCGCCTGTTGTAGCTTCGCTAGCTGCTGAGTTAGGATCAATGTCTGCGCCGTCCTGTGCACATTTTCATATAGCATTTGAAGCTCACGCGCCTCTGTTTCCAGGTGCTATATGGTGGGGTCCTCAGGTAAGGTAATGATGACCCCAAAGGATTCTTCCAACAGAGTTGTATAGGTCTGCACTACTTGTCCTATTTCCTCCAACCCCTTTTGGATAGAGTTAGTGTGCTATTCCCGAACTTCCGAGGGCGTGGACGATTGCGCCTTTAATCACAGCTCAATAATCTACAGGTTGAGGTCCAGCTGGATCCTCGTTGCTTCCTCCTTTGCCTCGTGGAATCCACTGGCCAATTTGTGGATCCGCACTCCTATTGGTAGGTCTGTCACAATTTCTAGCTCTGGGGCGCGGTGACATGCTTCCTCTACGATTTGCTCCAGCTGCTAATTCTGCACCAACACTTCATCGTGTTGTAGGCTAAGCTACTCGATGTTGATTTGTTGTTCACTAAGCATTTGCACTGCGCGTCCTTCCCTAGCATGGAGTTCTGCTGTCGCTCCGTCCTATAGCTGGTATAATATATCTCGTGGAAGGGCAACCAAGTTTAGGCCAAGTCCCTTGATCCGGCCCACCGCGGCTCTGTCCTTCGTGTTGTCTGCTATCAGTGCTCCTTCCGATAGCATGACAGTGTTAGCCATTTTGGCTCGCAATAGTTGCTCTAGTGCCAATGTACCTGTGGCACCATAGGTGACTACCATTCCTTCTTGTGAGGGTTGCACCTGAAGTCCCTACAGTTGCGCCCTGAGGGCCCCCAACACATTATGCTACTCTGTCATTGCTTCCTAGAGCGCTTCGTTGGTGACCTCGTGAACTGTGTCATCGATGTCGTATAGGTCACCCTCTGTCAGTGTAATAAGTTCCCCATCCATATTGGAAGCTTTGGTCTTCTTTTGTGGCCCAATTCATTCTGTACCACACATTCGTTTTAGTTGTATAGATGTCGTGCTTGGGTCTGCGCCTTCTGCCGTGTCGTCTATCCCCTATCCTGTGGTTAGGTCTGGGCCTCTTTCCTCCTATGTCGTGGTGGCCCCAACTGATGCTCCTTTATCAGCGGCCTTGGTCTACTCTGTGACAGCTTTCGCTACCTCGCGGGAAGCCCTTACCTCCTCAGCGAACTACTCATTATGCTTCTGTTGTGCCAGCAGCTTGTTGGCATCCTTCTTTCTTTGTATTGTTGTCTCATCAAGCGGTGCCAGATCCGGGGCACACCATTCGGGTGGCCATGAGTCGAGCACCACGAAAATAGCGTCATAAATTGTGATGAAAGGGAGTTTGGTCCAATTCTGCTTCAGATCCTTCAGCACCTTAATATAGACATTGTGCATATCCGCCTTAAATTCTGCAAAGCTCCATAGACTGTCATACACCATGGGGGATAGGTGCATCTTTTTGTTGATCCACATCCGGTCGCTTGCCTCCATGAGTATCCAAAAGATCTTAGTCTCGCAGATTCACGTGGCGTCCTTTGTCGCCCAGAGCGACGCGTATTTTGCTGCCTCTGGCAAGTCTTGTTCAAGAGGAGGAAACTGATTGTCCTCAGGCAATTCCCCTACAACCAACAAGATGGATAAGAGCAACCACACATAGTGGAAGGTCTTACCCTGCTCCTGGGCCTCTTTGCAGTTCGTCAGAAACTCCTCGCAGAGGAACTGCGCCTAATTGAACTGTACCCCCTCTGCGCATTGTTCGGCCAGCGTGATGACTGTTGTTGGTACCTTGTTGTCGTGGCATTTTCTCATCACTTTTCCTGCTAGAAACTGGGTGGCTACGCGCACCCCTTTGTCTTGAATGCTAGTAATGATGTAGCCCCTCTACTTTTTCTCCAACTTGTATTTCTTCTTCATGGCCTCTGTGAGCACCAAGTCTTCGCTTTTGCCAACTATTTCTGTGGGGTCCCTTCCCATACAAGGAAGCCGAGAAATCCTATGAATAAGCTCCACCATGATGGGAATAGGCTCCTCCAGCCACAAGTACCCATCGTGCACTAGGAAAAGCAGTTGCCTGATGAAAAATATCGTGATTGGTGCCTGGTGAAAGTGTGGAATCCATAGTAGGTGGAGTAGCCCGACCTCCTCCACCCCGCGCAACCATTTCTGTGGTTGTAGCATTGTAACTGACCCCTCCTTGCTTTGTTTCATGAGTTGGCTAGTCTCCAAATGTGGGAACTTTTCACTGTCCGCGAGGTCCCAATCTTCAAATTTCATCGTGGGCACGTGGCCTAGGACTGAACCCTCAAACAAAATTCCATCTGGGAGGAGTGGGGTTTCGAGTGCGCTCTTAACGGCATCCAAATCCTTGGGTACTTTTGCTTTCCCTCTCTGTGGGGGGACATATTTGGGCAGTTTTGCTGTAGCACGCACACTGGTTGAATGTCTTCCTCCATTTCTTCATCTGGTTCAATCTCTTCTATGAAGGCCTGGAGATCCTCCTCCTCATCATCTGTCTCAAGATTAACCATCTTGCCCTTGTCTTCCATAGACAGTTTACCAAACCGCAGATTTCGTGGAGACATGCGGACTAGTCCTACTGCCTATGGATCCTTTTTGGGCCTCAGCATCCGGGGCGATTTAGGAATTTCTGGTGCATCCCCCACCAGCGGCGTAGGGCTCTGCGTGGCTCCCTTAACTTTCGACATCACTCTGTTCAGGAAGTCCTGCGTCTCTTTCAACAATGTCTCAAACATTGAACTTGCTCTCAAAGCCTCTAAATTCGTAAGGTCCATACCCAATTGATAGTGCACCAATTGAATTCTCAAGATGCCAAGGGTTGTTCGGTGGATAACCACCTGTGATTTATAGGCCTTTTTGAATTCAAATTCGAACTCCCCCCCCCCATTTAGCTCATTAATGCAATATTGGCGGTAGATCATCCCAAATCTAGTTCTGACTTCATGTATTAATTGCCCGCCACCCACTCCTCATTGTCTTAACTTGGACATCTTGTCATGAATAGTGACACCAACAGTCACTTCCCAACCTACCCGTGCAACAGCGTAGCCCCCCATGCACAGGTGCGGCCCTTATGACATACTGATCCTGTGCGCAACCTCCTTATCGCGCCGCTCCCATACAGACTCTTTTATAGTCTCGTGCTCTCTTTCAACTACTTAAAGCATTGAGACTGTGCTCCCTACAAATAGTCAGGTGGTCGCACCACCTGTGCGAGGCTTCAATGCACCTTCCAGCCTAGTCTGCGGTCACTCCTCAATTTCCCTCGTGACAATCAGCGCAGTGTGTTCTTCCTTATTTGATGCGCTCCCCTGGTTACTTTTTCTAGTAATGTGCAGTTACAACCATGGTAGCAGAGCCACAAATTCTTGTCGGAAATATTCTAATGCAGTAGTATTTTGGCCCATATCTTGTCATGTCATTCTTAGTTTATGGATGTGGCATGATTGCACAGATTCGGTTTCCAGTTCTTTGATTTATGCATCCATTAACACGCTTTTCTTCCTCAGTCGTACCCGATCTTTGAGTTCATGAAACTTAAGGTTCCTCCGTCGAATAACTTCCTGACTCTACATATGTTCGACCTCGCGCGGCTGCATAATTCCTTCATCCTACTTCTTGCGTATTGTTCCAACTATGTGAGGATTCCTTCCTCCCAAAACTATGGCCTCAACTCTACCCATCATCTTTAGGATCGTCTCCGCGCTCAGATTCTTGTACATGGCCCTAGAGGCCCATCAGACCGCTGGTACGTGTAGGTCCCAATCAGTTCGTCTGGCCTGGTGAACCTTGTTTAGGATCCCACATACCTTCTTGAATGCTTCTACGTGGAACGTTTGTGGTGCACGTCGCTTTTCCTGCTGTTGCGTCTGGTTCCAATTTTCGATCCTTAGTCTAGGGTGTGCTTGTGTGGACTGCATAGCACACGTCTGCACCCAGCGACACAGGTGGGCACGCAAGCTGCTTCGTCTTGGCTGCCCAATTCTCATTCGATGCTGGGGGCTTCCAAACCATAGGCGCATCCACCTTCTACATTCACGCCAGTTTACAATGGTCTCCTGATGTGTACTCCACCATCGTGCGGGTGTTGCGTGTAGTGCCCATTCCAGTGCACCGTACCATTGCTGTTCTGATACTGTGTTTTCAAATTTGTCCAGGAATTCATCCATCGCTATCACTCCATCATATGTTGGCAGTTCCCTTGCCTCTGTCGTTATGCAACGCAATGATCTAATCATCATGTTGAAATTCAGCGTTTTCACTTCGTGCAACTGGTTCTACCAACGCTCTACTTCTTTGTCTGAATCCGAAGTACAGGAGTTGTCACGCTCCCATGAGATTCTCCCATCTGTAGTTGGATTCACCCGATCCTGGTCTCATGCCGTTATCTGGTAAATACAATCTAGCTCATCGTCACTTTCATCATCGCGCACTAGTTCACTGTAGCACGCTCCTTCGGCTGGGTCTAGCGGGCTACTATGCGTAGTGATTTTTTTTTTTAATATCATCTTCTGCTTCTTCAGGTTGATGACTTCATTCATATCAGTGGCCCGGTCTATTCCTAACAATGCGGGATAGGGATTGTTGTCATCAACAATCTCTATTACTTCAAAATCCTTCTGTGTGCTCGCGCCTTCAATATCAATTGTTACCCCTTGCAACCTCCCCATGGGTAGAATCTTCTATTGGTTCGCCATTCGTAATTGAATAGGGGACCACTGTAATGCAGGCCTGCCCATGTGTTCCCATGTTTGTTTCCGTAACACATTCATATCCGAACCTAGATCTAGGATTACCTTATCCATTTCATACTCACCAACCTGCGCAATCAATATCATCTCCCTTCCAGTACGCAAGGCATGCTTTCCCAAGTTTTGGACTATGTGCAGTTCTCCTAACCCCGCGCACCTAGTGATTAGCTCTTGTAGTCCCTTAACTGCCTTGTGGTCGCGCAACAGTTTCATGCATGTCTCCAGAAAGGTAGTAAGCATAGAAGGATCAATCCCTGGCTCTTGTTGATTCTTACTACCTGAAGTGGAGGCCTCCGTGAATCTCTTCTTAGCTTCCATGAATGTCTCCTTTGTGCGTTCTAAGTCAAACTCAAGTTCCTTTGCAGGAGCCTTGTGAACCCATGTATCTTCCTCGGGCTACTTCCCCTTATCCTCCCCTGTGGTCGCACCGCTTCTGAGCATCATGTTCACATTTGGGTCTTCTTTGCGCAGTTCAAACCTCATCATTTGGATATTCTGAGTAGGAGGAGGCTGGAGTACCCCTTTTTCGCGCATTTTTGTGATCAACGTAGGACAATCTATCATTTCATGATCAAACTGTGCATAGTACGAACAGGATATCCTCGTCGGATTGGTGCAATCGTAGGTATATTGCCCTATTCCTCCGCAATTGTAACAAATCAACTGTCCGCGGCCCCTTCCTGGTCCCATTCCTCCTCGTCCTCGACCTTGCCCCTGAAATCCAGCGCGCGCCATCCCCACAGCTGGGTTGAGGGCTCGCGTTTTTGTCTGCATCCTATAGGCTGGGGTCCGATCCATCATTAGCTCATAGTTGTGACAAGTATGCTCATCGTGGTCTACCGACCTACAAAAATTACAAAACAGTTGCTGGGGTGTCAGTGTATACTTCTGCAACAAATGACAATTATCCGTCATGTGCTTTCCTCCTATCTGACATATCGCGCACCATAACACAGGTGTCGCACTAGAACCTACCTGTGCCTCTGGTCTCAACGGCATTGGCCCCCCTCCTGCCAAGTAGTTCGCGAATACTAGACAATGGTCCTTGTCATCGCCCTAGCCTTTGCATTTTATGCACCATGCTTCCTCGTGTGCCTCTAGCCACAGTGCCCTATCTTGCTTCAAACTTTGCATTTCTAGGCATAGATTCTATAGTTGCGTGTGAATTTGTTGAACTCCCAACCCAGGGTCTTGTATCAGGGTCTCATGCAACCTCATCGCTATTTCCAACGCTTCAGCCTGGGTGGAAAGTTTCTGTTGTGATAGCGTCATCCTCAAGTGCGGTGTCAGGGATGCCACAAACCATGCACAATGCTATGCATCCGTTAGCGTCATATTGGCCTCACGGATCGTACTCTTCAAGCCATTGATACAGATCCCAGGGTTCTCGCCTGGAAGAATCGCGATCTCTTTAAACCCTATGATTGACTGTGTCTCTAATTTCAGCCGGCTAAATTCTCTATTCAACGCATTCTAGATCTCTGTTATTACTGTGTTTGGGTGGTCGTTAGAGTGCTTGATATACCATGTCAATGCGCAATCCTGCAACGCGCTCACCAATGTAGCCTTCTTAATGTTGTCGTCTGTGACCCCTTGTGCTTCCCACACTGCTCTTACCACAAATCTTCATTCCCTACACCTCTGAATATGGGTAGTTTGATCGCGCTCGCCATGCTGAACTATGGGGGTGGTGGAGGTGGAGTGGGTGGAGATGGAGGTGAGGGAGGTGAAGCAGGTGGTGGTGTGGGTGAAGGTGGTAACTGCGGAATGCGTTGCTTTATCAAACTGACCGCACTTCTCAGAGAGACCCGAGTGAGCTCTTCCTTGCTTTCTTGCGAAGGTGAAATTAAGGGACTGCTTCCTAATTCCCCGCTACCTTTGTATATATTTCTGCTCTGCGTCATTCCAAACATTAATGTATTTGCATACCCCGCTTTTCACATTACAACATCTTAATCCAGGTATTCAAAGACTTAATATACTTACCTCGCGGTCCCTTGAGAAAACATCGTTCTGCTTCGCTATAACTCACGGTCCTGTCTACTAGTGAGCACCAGTATTGCAGCAATAATGCTGCAACTCCTAGGCTGCCTACTTTACTCTTATCAACTCGGTAGTTTGTAACAAACTTAGAAGCGTCGGTGTTGTATGCACAAGTACTAGTTCCTACTGCAGGTTGTCACTTGGTCAGCCAGCGCAAGATCACTAGGAGCTCAAGCCAACTTCTATGGATTCCAGAAGAAGCTCTATATGTGATGAAAGGAAAGAAAGATAGATGTTATTCTAACTACAGAAAGAAGAAAGACTGAAATGTAAAGCAAACCTGGTAAACCCTAATTAACCAACTAATCCTACTTTTGCAGAAATCACTATGAAAACCATGAAATGAATGCCATTACCTACTCAAGGAAGTAAACAACATCTACTTAAGCTATTTCTGGAATTAAGTAAGCAAAAAATATCTTTTTGGATTTTTATGTATTTTCATGTGAATTTGACATGCATGTAATTTATTGTGTGTGAATGTGGCAGTGAATAGGTGGTGTTGAAGGGTGGTTTTGGGACTTGAGAGGATGTAGGATGGTGTGGATGGGTCCTAGGAGGTCTCGGGTGGCCTTCTAGAGGCTTTTCCCACACTCGGCCTTCAAAAGAAAGCATACAGGAAAATCTACAAGAGGACACAGGAAATCTACAGGAGGAAAACAGGGCAACTACAAGAGGCCTACAGGAGGCCGAGAGTAGCTTTCACTATTTTGAGAGTGTGAGAGTGGGTGGAAAATGTGTATGAAGATTGGAAGGAGGTGTTAGGGTGCCTAGGGTCTACGAAGAATCGCCAGGAGAGAGGAAGATTATTGGGTTTGCTCAAGGAGAGAGGAAGAAGTTCTATGGAAAATGCAGGAAACTAAGGCAGAATTGAGGTGAGGTTTGGGCGACCTCTAGGGCATGAATCAGATGGAGGATGTGATGGCTGATAATTTGGCCCATTGCTAGAAAAGATTTGCTGCAAAGAAACTGACAGTTACCAAGGAAATCAAGCAACAAGTGGAATGAATGCATTTAGGAAAAATAGAGTTTTGCATAAAAATGGTCTAAGCTATGATCTATGAAAGGAAATGCTGAGAAATGCTGAAGGAAAGGAAAGCATGAAAGAAGACTGCTATAGATAAAGAAGTGAGCATGATGAAGAAGGTCTAAAGCAAAGCAAAGCTGGACTATTAACCTACCAAAAAGCTGCAAACACTAGAAGTTCTATGAATGAGGAAAATTTGTGTTTTTGGGGCGGCAAGAGGGTCTTTGCCTCAAATCATGGTCCCAAAGGGAGGAAGAGAGGCCAAGGCACGGTTGCTAGCCTTTTGAATCTTTGTTGATCACTTTTTAACCTGCTATAGAAAGCAAAAATGGAAGAAAACTACTAAATCATCAAAAGCAACCTATTCTTAATCATGAAAGAAATACATCTAACAACAACTAATTAAAAACTAAAACAAAGCATACAAATACAAGTAAAGAGGATATAGGCTGCTTGGATTGGGCCCTAACCCAAGAGCTTCATCCCTCTAAGGTAACTCAGTGCTAGCTAAAAAAGGATTCCATCTTTATTATAAAAAAAATAACAAGATTACATGAAACTGTCACAAAGATAAGCTCAAAGTTGAGCAGAGTTTACATAAGCAAAAATCTGACAAAAATCCAACCCTAGTGAGGCCCTATGCCTCTCTACTTATACAAATGAAGCTACCAACAACTTCCTTAAAATCAGGGAGGCTTGGCTCCCAAAACTCGAGATAATCATCAGTCATCCTCCACTTGCTCGGTTGCCTTCTAGTGCATGATTCGACTGCTTGTACTCCGAGCTGAATGAAGGGGAATTCGAAGTGAGGAGTAATAAATGAGGGGGATTCCCTCCTATAAGTCCTCTCCTTTGTCCACTTCGAGTTATTGTTGCCATTTGTCCACTGGATCCTTGACTTTGACCTTGAAATTCAAAAATAATCCGCATTAAACACATGTTAGACCACACGGCATCATAACTAACTCAACTTACTCCATAAGCATAAATATAATCAAAAAATCATACAATAAGCTAAGAGAATGGTTGATTTGACTAGGTTAGGAGGTAAAATGAGCCCATATAATTACCCATTTATGAGGCTCATCATCACCCCCCTACTGAAGGTGTTGCTCATCCTCTGAGCAACTTAGTCCATCTCCTCATCTTTTATGGCCCTGGTGGCCTCCCTAGCATCCCAGGCTTCTAATGTGGTCTGCTCTTCTTTGTCATAGAATCCTACCTTCCTTTCTATCTCTTCCCACTGCTCCTCCTCTTCTTCTTCTCTTCTGCCTTCCAACATGCCTAACAGTAGTGAGGGACTCAGTTTGACGCCAATCTAGTTGACCTTCAGCCTCTGCATGGAGCGCTTGTACATTGGCACCCTTCTTAATGCCTCCTTCAGTGTCATGGGGGAATGGTATTCCCTGATCTAAAAACTGTGTGGTAAGGTGTTCCATCTCCTCATGCATGCATGCACACAGTCATCCCCAAGTAGCCTTTGCATATCCTCAAAGTTTGCAATGGCTTGTGCCTGATCATTTAGATATCTAGGGGTAATCTGGGGGTTATTGGCAAGAAGGTTGTGTGTTTTGATGAGTGCCATGGGATCTAATGGCTCAACTCTGATCATTAATGGCTCTTTCTGCTCTTTTATCATCAATCTTTTTATTTCTGCTGCCCTCAACTCTTCATGGTTCATCCATGAGGCCATGGCCATTAGTTGTAGGTCCCCCAACCTGGCATTGGGGTCCCTCACATTCATGTCTGTGAGGGCCATGTTATGTAGGTAAATTCTGCCATCTTTACCTTATCCTCTATTGTGCTTTGGTCACACATATCCATAAATTGTCTGTAATCTTGGAAAGGCATTGTGCCTCTTTGTGCTAAAGTCTTTATCTGGAATTGCAACCATTGGTCCTTGAGATAGAGGCCATAAGATTTTGCTGGTGTTCGACATTGCAATGCCTTCATGGATAAGCTGGCCATGCAGGCCAGCTGAGTCTCTTTCTCTTGCAGCTACCTCCTTAACAATTCATTTTCAGTTTCAAGGTGGCTTCTTGTAATTGCTTCCCTGTGTTTGAGAGCACTCAACTCTCTGCCCATTTCTCTGAGTTTGTTTTCCATATGGCCAACATCCTCAACTCCTTTGGATTTGGCTATTTGCATCCACCTATGTGTTCTTATTCTTTCTTTCTCTAGTTCAAAGAATAATGGAATTGCAAATGTTTGTGGGATTATCCTTCCTCCCTCAAGAAGATTGTAACAGGAGGCAAGACTAGGCTGGGGATCAGGTTCTTGTAGCTCTGTTGATTCCTCTTTCCTCTGTGGTTGTTCTTCTATCATTTTCTCAAGCTCTTGGGTCTCTTGTAGTTTTGACAGTTTCTCCTGTAGAACTGTCTGAGCCTCCTTTAGGACTATTTTTGGGTCCTATAGTACTACCTTTTCTTTCCATGTGGAAGATCTAGGAGTCCCCTTTTCATTTGTGATAGGTGTCTTGGAAAGGGATTCTTTCCCTTTGACAGAGGGTGAATCTTCAATTTTAATTGGCACTTTTGAAGAGGGTTGAGGTTTGCCTATTTGGTTCTTGTGCTCTTCCTAGCCTTGAAATACATGGAGGCCTGTCTTTTCCTCTTTTGCTTTGGCTTGATCGGTGCACTGAGGGCTATGAGGGCAGTTGCTGCCTCCTTTTGCAGAGTCTCAGGGGACTCTTCTCCTTGTTCTACCTTTTCTCCTCCTTCTATCTCTGTTTCTGTCTCTTCCTGCTCTGTTTCTTCAGCTTTCTCCTCCTCTATTTTAGTTCCTTCCTCCTTCCTTCCTTGTTTTGCTAAGTCACCAGTGGCTTCACCTTCTCCCCTTTGCTGCTCTTCCTCCTCATTGCCAGTAGGGCGCCTCATGGAGGTTTCACCCTAATTTCTTGCCCTAGGCGCCTCCAAGGGAGGTTTTCACCCAGGGATATTATTCTTTTTTCTCTCTTTTTTTTTTTACATCACTGGGCCGCCTTAGAAGAGGTTTTCAACCCAATGATGGGACTCAAGCGCCTCATGGAGGTTTTCACTTGAGTCCTTATTTTTAATTTCTCTTTTTCTTTTTCTTCAGTGAATGGGTGAAGTGGAGGCTAAGACATGCTCCACTACCATCATTGTATTATTCAAATCTTCAATGAACTCTCACTTGGAGAGGGGTTTCTTGTAGACTTTCAACCAATGTCCATTGACAAGCATGGGGATGGCTTCCTCATCAATGGTTCTGATTACAACTGAACCGTTGTCATTGCATTTATCCACAGTGTAGGGTCCCAACCATCTTGTCCTCAGCTTGCCTTTGAAATCTTTGTATATTGAATCATAAAGCAGGGCTCAATCTCCCTCTTGGAATTACTTCTGCTTGATATTTTTGTTATGTCATATCTTTCTCTGAAGCTGAAATACCTCTGTATGGAGAAGGGCCTGCAATCTGTGTTCATCCAATCTATTGAGCTGAAATAATCCTTCTTTCTATGCATGGCTGAGGTCTAGGTCCAGCTAAGCTGCCATACTTAGTGTATTGAACTCAAATTCTATTGACAGCAAATCCTTCTTCCCATAGACCAGTTCATAGGGTGTGAACCCTATGGTGGTCTTCCATGTTGTGTTGTAGGCCCAAGTGGCCTCAACTAATCTATCTGCCCAGTCTTTTCTGCTGCTGCTCACTACCTTGGTTAGGATCCCTTCTAATGCTCTGTTAGTGACCTCCACCTGCCCATTGGCATATGGATGGTAAGGGGTGAAAGTCCTATGCTTGATTCTATGATGTGTGAGCAAGTCTTCAATCGAATTGGAAGTGAACTGACTGCATTGATCTGTGACCAACTCTCTTGGATACCCAAACTTGTATAATATTTTTTCTCTCAAAAACTCAGCTACTTTTTCCTCTATCGCTGCTTTGATTGCTTTTGTCTCTGCCCACTTTTTCAGGTAATCGGTGCACACAATGATGTATTGTTTCTGCTTTGAAGGAGGGCTGATAGGACCCACAAAGTCCATGCCCCACTTCTCAAATGGCTCAAACGTCACTTGAGGTTGCATGGGCATCTCATCCTTTGGAGTAGGTTTCCCCATCCTCTGACACCGATCACATTGGCTGGTGTATCTCCTCACATCCTGATGAAGAGTGGGCCAGTAGTAACCTGCTTGCAATATCTTGAAGGCAGTTCTCTTTGCTGCAAAATGACCTCCACAAGGCCCGTCATGATAGGTCAAGAGAATGTCAAAGACTTCCTCCTCCCTGACACATCTTCCCAAGATCTGATCTGGGCCAAGTTTGAAGAGATTACCCCCAATCTAGGTGAAAGGGGAGTTTTTCCTTACTATCTTGCTCTTCTCTTTTGAGGACAGGTGTGGTGGGAACTGTTCTAAACCAATTAGTTTGCCATATCAACAAACCATGGAGAGAGTACTGAGATAGCAAACAAATGTTCATCTGGCATTTGGTCATCCACCATTCCTTCTTCAACTGCAGACAAATTTACTCTAGACAAAAAATCAGCAACAACATTTTATTTACCAGGCTTATCAATAATGGTCAAATCAAACTGCTGCAGTAAAAGAAACCATCTAATAATGCGAGCATTTACATCTGATTTGTTCATTAAATATCTAATTGCAGCATGATCAGTGTGCACGAAGGTTTGATAACTTATGATATAATGTCTGAATTTGTTTAAGGAATGCACAACAGCTAGGAGTTCCTTCTCGGTCACTGTGTAGTTTAACTTTGCCTTTGACAAGTTTTTGCTTATAAAGTATACGGCATAAGGCAACTTTTCATTAATTTGTCCTAAGGCTGCTCCTATTGCTTTTTTCGAGGCATCTGTGTGAATGTGAAAGGGTAGGGCCTAGTTTGGGCCTCTGAGAACTGGGGCAGTCACTAACTTGCTCTTCAAGTTATCTAGGGCTTCTTGACAGTTTTCTGACCATATGAACTCAACATATTTGCCTAAGAGGCCAAACAAAGGAGAGGCTAGCTTGCTAAAATATGTAATGAATCTTCTGTAATATCCAGCTAAGATTAGGAAACTGCTGAAATCTCTTGCCTTTTGAGGAGGTGGGACCCTTTGGATGATAGCAATCTTGTTGGGGTCCACCTGCAGTCCTTGTTGAGATATTGCATGACCTAACATGGTCCCTTCAATCATAAAAAATTCACATTTTTCCAGACTGAGGGATAGGTTCATCTCAATACACTTGTCTAGAGATTTTCCTATGTTAGATAAAGCTTCCTAAAAATCAGAGCCATAAGGAGTAAAATCATCTATATATATTTCTACTGCATCATGAACCAGTTTAGAAAATATACTCAATCCTGCTCTTTGGAAAGTGGCTAGAGCATTGCACAAACCAAAAGGAAGGACCCGGTATGCAAAGGTACCCCAAGGACAAGTGAAAGTGGTCTTATCTTGGTATTCCAAGCTGATTTGAATCTGATTGTACCCGCTAAACCCATCTAGGAAGGAGAAAAACTTCTTCCCTGCCAGATCGTCTAACACTTGATCTATGAAAGGTAAAGGAAAATAGTCCTTTTTAGTGGCTTTATTCAATTCCCGATAGTTGACATAGATTCTCCACTTACCATTTTTCTTTGGCACTAGCACCAAAGGAGAGACCCATTCACTGTCAGAGATGGGATAGATGAATCCTACATCAAGCAATTTCTGTAGTTCTTCCTTAACAATATCTTTAAGTGTTGGATTCATCCTCCTTTGAGGCTTCCTGACTGGTTTGCAATCTTCCTTGATGTATATATGATGAGTACATATTGAAGGGTGCACTCCCTTCATCTCCTTATAACTCCAAGCGAAGGCATCTAGATGTTTTCTCAGTAGGCTGCACAGCTCCTTCTCTTGGGAAGTGGATAGGGATGGATTGATTTTCAAGGTTCTTTCTGGGCCGAACTCTATATTCTTAACACGAAGAGAAGTGGAGTCAGCCATATAGAGATCAGTTGAGGGGTTGTTTTGGGTTTCTCTTACTATGTCTTCTAATTGTGATACACTGGGAGCTGGATTTTGAATGAAATTTTCAATCATATCATCCTCATCTTGCGGTTTTCCCCCCATGGCGGTTTCTAATGCACAAAGTTGTGCAGAATAAACTTCATCCTCATCCTCCTCCTCCAACCAGAGAGGTAGATCATGTTCTATCAAGGGTTGGGCAGGAGGATATAAGGTTAACTGCTTGGACATGTGCTCGTTCTTTATGGTCATGTTCCCAGCTCAACAGCTGATGTAGGCATTGGCGGTAGCCAACCAGGGTCTTCCCAGACTGAGGGGATACCCAGTGAGATTTTCCTTTGGCTGGAGAACTAAGAAATCAGCAGGGTACTCCCAAGAATCAATGGAGATCATCACATCTTCCACAATCCCGTCAGGGGTCACGGTGGAGCGGTCTGTTAGCTGTAGCATGGTTGTGGTCTTCCTTAAGGAGCCCTGGAGGTTAAGTTTGAGCATTATGTCCTTTTTCATCACATTAATGACAACTCCTAGATCAATCAAGGTATGTGGGATCATGGTGCCATTGATGTGGACATCAACTACTGGGCTTCAAAGGTCCAGATATTTTGGACAGATTACCTGCCCCAACATCAGATCGGACAGTTGTCCTATGACATTAATGGTTGGGGCATCTCTCTTACACCTCCCTGGATGCCTAAAGCACTTCTCTTTGATCAACCTATTGTAGATAGTAATATCTTTTATGGCTTGGAGAAGTGGTATCTTCACACATAATTGTTTCAATTCTCCTAGGAGTTTAGTTTCTTCTAAGGTAGGTTGGACTGTCACGGATAGTCTCTCAGGAAAGTGTGGAATTTCTTTAGGTTCACTTTCCTCTTTATCTTCCTCTACCTCCCTAGTTGGAGGCTGGTTATCTGGGAGAACCTTCCTAGATCGCAAGTTAATCTCCTGAATCTCCACAGCATAAGTTGGGCATGATGGTTCCCCACTATACACTTGTTGAGCCTGTCTGTTGTTTGGGTTCGGAGTTGGCTGGGCAGGCATTTAGGGTTGCCTTGGTGGAGCAGAAGGTAATGGTTGTGGTTTGGGCAAGTGGTGGAGGCAAAAGAGTGGGAGGAGAGTTGTATTACGACCTCCACCCCTAATGAGATGCATTCCACCGAGGTTGCGGCTGAGAATAGGATTGAAAGGAATGGGTGGCTGGTTGGGCATGATATTGAGATGTGAAGGACCAAGGAGGAGGCGTGGACCAGGAAGGATGAGTAGAAAGGCCCTAAGAAGGTATGGAGGTGACTTGGTTGGGGTGGTAGTATGCCTGAGATGTCCCTTGCATCCCCTGCTGGTATGGTTTAGGTCCATGCAGTCTCCTTTGGTTTATGTAATAGAGTGGTTCAGTGGCTCCTTCGGCCCCTTGGTATGCAGCTTTAAGTCTGGGCAAGGAAGGGCACTTATCTGTAAAATAATATTCTTCACAGACTGAACAAACCTCTATAGAGTTCAATGGGCATTCGTTCCTAGGATGCCTCCTAGTGCATCTAGGACAAAAAATGGCCAAAGCCCTCTCTGCTTCCTCTTGTTTTCTTTTGATATATAAGGTATCCATTTGCATTTCAAGAGTCTACAACATCTCACTCTTGAAGTCTTCTAGCATGTTTCCAATTTCACCTTTAATGGATGAATTGGAAGAAGAGGTACTGGCTATGGGTTGACTCCTTTTACCTTTCTTTCTGGCTGCTCTAGAATGGTTTCTAAAACCAGTCTTTATGTCCTTATAAGATAGTTGGTAGATGTCTCCCCCGTCCAACAAATGGAGGGTGTCTAGAAGGTCTTCCTAAATTCCTCTGAGCAGGACCAACTTTAGAGACTTAGGGTCAAGTGTACACCTGGCCCTTTTGTAACTGAGCTGGAACCTCTCTTCATAATCTTCCAAAGATTCATCACTTCCCATGGTCATTCGGAAGATTTCTTCTTTGGTATCTTTTGACCTATAATAGTCTCGATACTTGTCATTAAAGGCCTACTGCATCTGAGCTCAAGTTGTAATGCTATTGCCAGGTAATCCCATGAACCAACACAATGCTACATCCTTGAGAGTAGAAGGGAACAGTTTCAACTTTTGCTCGTCTTCTGCATAGTCATAAGTTCGATAGATGACAACAAACTCAAACAAGAAGGTGTCAGGATCTTCTGTAGTCAGACCATGGAAGTGAAGTAGGGTTAAAGGACTTATATTCTTCATTTTGGTGTCCCCATTGGTCTCCCGAATAGGAAAAGTACTCTCTATTCTATCTCCATTTCCCTTAGCATTTCTGTTTTCAGCCATTGGCTCAAGAGGAATGTTTTCTTCTTCTTCTTCCCCTATATGTTCTTCAAATATGTCTGGCTGTTCACCTAAGAGTTCTTCTTGATCGTAGCCACTGAAGAAGAGAGAAGGCTGGCTGTGTGAAGCAGTGGGGGTGTTGGACAAAATTTTTCTTGAGTTATCTCTATTCCTGCGAGGCATGAAAGAAAATCTTTTTGGTTGGTTTTTTTGTTTCTTTTTCCCCGCACTGATTGTACCTGCAAAACTGAAATTGATTGAATAAAGAAAATTGAGACTAACTGAAATGAACTTGCTGAAATGAAATTTGCAAAATTGAAAAGGAAAGCAAGGAAATGCAGAACTAGAAGGAAAAGAAGTGACTAGTCTACTCTTGCTGAAATAAAATATTAGCAGAATGTTGCAATAGAAAATAGAAGAAAGCAGTAATCACAGAATAGTCTGATGCTTCCCCAGCAATGGCACCAAAAAATGGTGAGCATCAATATTGCAACAATATTGTTGCAACTCCTGGGCTGCCTACTTTACTCTTATCAACCCGGTAGTTCGTAACAAACTTGGAAGTGTCGGTGCTGTATGCACAAGTACTAGTTCTTACTGTAGGTTGTCACTTGGTCAGTCGGCGCAAGATCACTAGGAGCTCAAGCCAACTTCTATGGATTCCAGAAGAAGCTCTATATGTGATGAAAGGAAAGAAAGATAGATGCTATTCTAACTGCAGAAAGGAGAAAGACTGAAATGTAAAGCAAACCTAGTAAACCCTAATTAACCAACTAATCCTACTTTTGCAGAAAGCACTATGAAAACCATGAAATGAATGCCATTACCTACTCAAGGAAGTAAACAACATATACTTAAGCTATTTCTAGAAGTAAGTAAGTAAAAAACATCTTTTTGGATTTTTATGTATTTTCATGTGAATTTGACATGCATGTAATTTATTTTGTGTGAATGTAGCAACAAATAGGTGGTTTTGAAGGGTGGTTTTGGGACTTGAGAGGATGTAGGATGGTGTGGATGGGTCCTAGGAGGTCTCGGGTGGCCTTCTGGAGGCTTTTCCCACACTCGGCCTTCAAAAGAAAGCCTACATGAAAATCTACAGGTGGACACAGGAAATCTACAAGAGGAAAACAAGGCAACTACAGGAGGCCTACAGGAGGAGGCCGAGAGCAATTTTCACTATTTTGAGAGTGTGAGAGTGGGTGGAAAAGGTGGATGAAGATTGGAAGGAGGTGTTAGGGCGCCTAGGGTCTACCAAGAATCACCAGGAGAGAGCAAGAAGTTCTATGGAAAATGCAGGAAACTAAGGCAGAATTAAGGTGAGGTTTGGGCGACCTGCAGGGCATGGATCAGATGGAGGATGTGATGACTGATAAGCTGGCCCACTGCTAGAAGAGATCTGCTACAAAGGAACTGACAGTTAACCAAGGAAATCAAGCAATAAGTGGAATTAATGCATTTAGGAAAAATAGAGTTTTGCATAAAAATGGTCTAAACTATGATCTATGAAAGGAAATGTTGAGAAATGCTGAAGGAAAGGAAAGCATGAAAGAAGACTACTATAAATCAAGAAGTGAGCATGATGAAGAAGGTATAAAGCAAAGAAACGCTGGACTATTGACCTACCAAAAAGCTGCAAACACTAGAAGTCCTATGAATGAGGAAAATATGTGTTTTTGGGGTAACAAGAGGGTCTTTGCCTCAAATCATGGTCCCAAAGGGAGGAAGAGAGACCAAGGCACTGTTGCTAGCCTTTTGAATCTTTGCTGATCACTATTTAACCTGCTATAGAAAGCACAAATGGAAGCAAACTACTAAATAATCAAAAACATCGTATTCTTAACCATGAAAGAAATACATCTAACAACAACTAATCTACAAACTGAAACAAAGCATACAAATACAAGTAAAGAGGGTTTGGCCTGCTTGGATTGGGCCCTAACCCAATAGCTTCAGCCCTCTGAGGTAACTCAATGCTAGCTCAAAAAGGATTCCATCTTTATTATCAAAAAAATAACAAGATTACATGAAACTGTCACAAAGATAAGCTCGAAGTTGAGTAGAGTTTACATAAGCAAAAAAAATCCGACCCTAGTGAGGCCCTAGGCCTCTCTACTTATACAAATGAAGCTACCAACAACTTCCTTAAAATCAAGGAGGCTTGGCTCCCAAAACTTGAGATAATCATCAGTCATCCTCCACTTACTCGGCTGCTTTCTAGCGCATGATTCGACTGCTTGTACTTCGAGCTGAATGAAGGGGAATTCGAAGTGAGGAGTAATAAATGAGGGGGATTCCCTCCTATAAGTCCTCTCCTTTGTCCACTTTGAGTTATTGCTACCATTTGTCCACTGGATCCTTGACTTTGACCTCGAAATTCAACAATAATCTACGTTAAACACATGTTAGACCACATGGAATCATAACTAACTCAACTCACTCCATAAGCATAAATATAATCAGAAAATCATACAGTAAGCTAAGAGAATGGTTGATTTGACTAGGTTAGGAGGTAAAATGAGCCCATATAATTGCCCATTTATGAGGCTCATCATCTACCGCAAACTCAGTGATGAATCCCCCTATTATTCTCTCAAGCCAATGGTCCACAGCTCGCACGATCTTATCTTCTTATGCCTCTATTTTGCGCACTAATTCCAGAGTCCACACTATCGGTTGGTCGAGCTTACACCTTCCCTGGCTGTCGGCTAACCTTGCGATCCACTCATATAGTTCAAAAGGAAAGGATGCAAAGAAAATCTCGTGGATTTTCGTATACACGTAGCGATCCAGCCACCTTTTCTCAGATACTTGTGGAGTTTTGTTTTCCTATGTCGCGAACTCGTGAATCTTCTTGTCCAACCACTCTTTAATTTCCTTCTTTATTGGGTTCCAATGGCATGACATCAAACATCCCTTAGGCACATCCTGGTTCTGGCAACAGAACCATTTGTTGGCTACGTGGGGCTTGACTCAAGTTCAGAAGTGATTTAACCAAGAAAATCCCGGTACTACTGGCCCTTTCGGCAACAGTTCGCAGAGCGCGGACTGAGGTCTCACCCGAAGTAGTATGGGAGGGTGCTAGAACTAGGTTTCCGCACCCTGGGGATGTCTGATATGTGGTGATTGGTACGTGATTCAACCTTCGTGCTTACTGGGCTACACACCAGTGAGCCCTTTGCGTCCTTCACGCAGCTCTAGCCACAACGCGACCAGTGTTAATTACCCAAATCTTCCTTACTTAGGTTCTGTTCACTAATTACTTAGAGGGTTTTCATACATAAGCATTCATATCAATGTTTACCAAGTGCACGCATATAAATAACTAGATACAATTAACACATAACATCAAAATACAGATCCACGAAATAGATGCACAATATGCCGAATCAAACTTATCTTTATTAATAATCCTTTTCAAGTTTAGTTCAATACAGACCCGACTCCGCCCTGCGCACTCAGTTGTAGGGGTCCGCGCACTTAGCTGCGGACTTTACTAGGCCTCTATGCACTCATCTGCAGAGCCTCTACCTACTACTACAACCCAATACACTTCAGATCCACTTCTATCTTCTAACCATGCCTTTGCATCTATCTATTACTTGCTTACTTTCCAAAAATTGTCTTTACACTTAGAGCCTCGCTCTATTTATACAATCCCATGGTCCGCGGACCATGGGTAGGCCGACACAACTTTACATTAAATTACATTATTTTAGGGTGAACAACCCTATGACTCATCCTAGACTCTCACGCTCTGCACCCGTACTTCGCAGAGTCTTTACATTACATTGACCAAAACTTGAGCTTTAAGCCCCAAAACCTACTGCGGGGGATCCCATGCCCAACATTTGGGCATAGTGAAATGAATTGCAATGACGAAGTAAGACAACAAAGAAGACATGACCAATAGGAGAAAGGCTTGTGTTTATCATTGGACTGTACAAATATATTAGGTAGTAGGTAGAAGGCTGTTTAATTTAGATTCTTTGTACATTTGTAATTTAGTTGCAAGTTGTTGGTTATGTATTATGTTCTTTACACGACTAGTTTCACACGTGATTTAATGCATTAGGCGCAATACAGGGGTCATCAAAAAAAGAATTTGATAATTTTTTGTGTCTATTTTGGTTGTTTAACCTCACTACCAACAATGCTTGCACTTTGAACAGTGTAAGTCGTCAACCTCGCCGCCAAAATCTCTAACCTTATCAGTGCATAGCTTTCCAAAAACACTCGAAGAAGGAATTTGGGAAGCAGTCTCACACACTAGAACTAAGGAGTTGGCTTATCATTTGAATCCACACTCACTCCTAATATCGTCTCAGGCATGAGTCTCTTGTACTCTTGCGAAGTGTCTAGAAAAGCAACATGAGGCCCTCCAAATGCCATTGGAACCCCAAACCTCTGAGCAGATCCAAAAGCCATATTTGCTCTAAACTCCCCTAGAGACTTTGATATCATCAAAGTCAACAGATGTGGCCATGAAAACCTTAACACCATTGGCATGTGCATTTTTAATGAAATCAAAGTAATCCCAGACCTCCCCTTCGATTCCAAGATACTAGACCAAAACCCTTTAAACATCCTTAGAATTATTGTAATTGAAATCCTTCAAAACATCCTTAAGGACTTTCATATCAAGGACACCTTCCCGAATCAACATGGCTTCTGCCACAACAATCCTTTCTGCGAAAATAAAAGCGTTGGACATGGGAAAGTTGGTGAGATCTGTAATCATCTTATGGAAACTCAAACATGGATCTAGCTTCCCCTTGGAAATCTCTATCTGGTCACTTTTCTATCTAGCTCTTCGAAGTTGTCCTCTGAGTTGTATTGACCCAACTGATAAAAGCAACAGTGTGAAAACTAGTCCATTTTGTCTTCACAATTTTCCCTTCTCAAAATGCCAACATATTAAACCAGCGATTTCCTCAATACTCCAAGAATTAAATAAAGAATTGTATAAATTATGTTGTCATTTAGCTACTCACCTACATAAATTTCCATTAGTCAACATAACTAAACGCTGCAGTTGTAAATTTCCATCCTCAAATAAACAACCACTTAAATCAAAAGTTGCTCTTTGTAATAAAGTTTTCACAATCTTTTTCAAATAATCTTTATTCTATTAAAAATAAAAATAAAAACTATGAAATTATATTTCATAATTGTTTTTTTTTAAAATAATCTTCCCAACTTTTATCTCCCTTCAATGTATCTTTAGACCTTTAAAAATTATATATATTCCCCATTGGTAAATGTAACCATTAGTAAATGCGGTTATCCAGGTACACCCATAGTAAATGTGGTTTGACAGGTACACCCACTCCTATACCATGAATCGTGATGTTCAAGCTTTTGCCAATCCACGAATATATGATGAACCTCGATGTTCACGCTTCCGCCAATCCAGCTGTTTGCGTTTGTTGGGAGCGAAAATTTTGACAAAAAGGTTGGACCCACTAATATGATGATGTTCATGCTTTTGGCAATCCAGCTGTTTGCGTTTGTTGGGACGCGTCTCGATGTGTTCATACGTGTTGGATTGATTAAACAGGCAATTACAAGTCCACCACTGCCTTCGTCATCAATGTCGAATGATCCAAACGCGCATGCCCTTGGTATCCGCCTCGAATAATGATGACTTTTTTTTAATGGAAGTTACTCACTGAATCAGATTTTATAAGGCATTATTTGGCAGGCACTCATAGACAAGCAACCTTTTGATCCCTCTCTGCAACAACCTAGTAGGCTCACAAGATTTCGATGCTGAATTTTGGCGACGAGCTTAACTTCATTCAGAAATTCGCTCCTCCTTTGCAAAGAATTTCAAGATAGCTTCTTCACAGCTATTTCTCTTCCATCTTGAGTAGTTCCCTGAGAGAATCAGACAAATTCTCTCTCTATAAAGACATGAGAGACAGACGAATGAAGATTTTCTTTTAGAGGAATTAAGCTTAATGGTCTTCTATACAAGTTTCCAGGCTATTGGAAGTACAAGGGTCAAGGCTGTGGTGATTTAAGATTCTAAAAACTAGTATAAACTTTGTTGGGTTATGCTACCTTGTATACAGGGCCTAATCCTCCCAGTCCAAGCTTCTTATGATCATGAAAAATCTGAGCGGCAGCTACAATTTTTCCATCTTAAACATTATTTTCGGATTATTACTGATCAGTCCGCATTCCTGCGCAACTGCACAAGCAGAAGACACAGCTACATCAGAAAATATAGCGGCAAGAAATTGAATGCCCTTTTACGACCCTAACTCAGCTCTCGCAATCATCATTTTGCAGGTCCCTTGAACAATATCTTGAGGTAAATGTGATCTCAACTCTTCTCGCTTACATGTGTTCTGTATTTTGCTGTAACTGTGATACTCCATTATTGCATATCTTCGGACGCAGATAACAGAGATCCATTATTTTTGCACGCAGATAATCGAGATCCATTTGCCAGGGCAGACTGATCTTTCAATTTTTTGCGTGTGCTTCAAGACGGCTGGAGTGATTCAGACTTTTTGTAAGTAGTTGATTTTTTGGAACAACCCTAAAACACTAATGGTTCTATGTGTGATTTATGATCCGTTCCATAGATTTTTTCATGATTTCATTGTCTAATTTTCGGACTACGTTTTTCCTTTTCCTTTAAATGATCCAATCACTAGAAGTTTTCTTACTTCTAACTGAACCATAAATTGAATATGTATATAATATATATCCATCTAAGCGCTGATCATATGCATCGTGGTATACATATGATCAAATCAAGATAGTATATACCATGAGGTGCATATGATCAGATCCAAATGTCATTTATATAACGCCATGGTTGAATAAACCCATTCAAAACTGTATAACCCAAGAAAGCGTCTACTGGTTTTGAGAATCTTAATCCGCTAACTGCTGATCTTAACACAACCTTGACTGCTGTAGGTTTCTAGGTTGAAAACAAATATATCGTAGGATGGCAACTAAGCTTAATTCCTTCACTAATCTTTCATGCATATCATTCATTTTTTGCTGCTATATTTTCTAATAGGGCTGTGTCTTTTGATTCTGCAGTTCGTGGACAAGTGGAGGAATGAGGGCTGATTACCGAGGATCGGTAAATAGTGTTTAACATGGAAACATTGGTAACTGTTACCCAAAATTTTCGTGATGATAACAAGCTTGGACTGGGAGGATTCGGCCTGTATACAAGGTAGCACAAGCCAGGAAAGCTGCTTCTGTTTTTACTTTTCAGAAAAGCTGCTTCTAGTTTTTACTTTTCTACAATCTTAAATTGCAGTAATCTGCGCACTGCTGATCTGACTACAGACTTGACCGTTGTAGGTTGCTTGCTTGGAAACAAATATATCGTAGGATGGAAATTGAACTTTAATTCATTTACAAAATCTGTCATATCATTTATCTCTCCCAAATCTTGATTCAAATCATTTGTCTGATTCTCTCAGGGAGCTGCTCGAGATGGAAGAGAAATGGCTGTGAAGCTGCTTTCCTTAAATTCTTTGAAAAGGAGGAGAGAATTTATGATTAAAGTTAAGCTCGTCGCCAAAATTCAGCACGAAATCTTGTGAACCTGCTATGAAATTTGGGCAGAGGGATCAGAAACGCTGCGTGTAATAGGAAAATTAATAAAACCTTAACCAGTGAGTAAATTCTATTTATTATGTGTAGTAAAAAGTATTAATGTATGTTTTTTTTTCAAATTTATTTGTTGTTCTCAGTTATTGAGGAAATTTGGATTTAGTCCAAAGGATAGTTTAGTTTAGTTGATCAAATCTCTTTAACTACTTTGCGAGTTAGGTCTTATTAGTTTGGTTGGCTGGTTGATTCTTTAGTGTTGATTTACCATGATTTTTTCCGTAGATGCAAAGAAATTTGGAATTTGTTGTTCTCAGTTATGGAGGAAATTTGGATTTAGTCCAAAGGATAGTTTAGTTGGTTGATCAAATCTCTTTAATTACTTTGCGAGTTAGGTCTTATTAGTTTGGTTGGCTGGTTGATTCTTTAGTGTTGATTTACCATGATTTTTTCCGTAGATGCAAAGAAATTTGGAATTTGTTGTTCTCAGTTATGGAGGAAATTTGGATTTAATCCAAAGGATAGTTTAGTTGGTTGATCAAATCTCTTTAATTACTTTGTCAGTTAGGTCTTACTAGTTTGGTTGGCTGGTTGATTCTTTAGTGTTGATTTACCATAATTTTTTCCGTAGATGCAAAGAAATTTGGAATTTGACATTGGGATAGCGGTTGTATTTTTGGGTTTGATCTACCATGATTTTCCCAATGGACGTAGAAGAAATTTGGGATTTCTAAATGAGATAGTTATTATATTTTTGGGTCTACAACCTCACTGACCAAAATTTACAACTTAATTTAAGACCAAAATTTGAATTTCAAAACAGACTCACCCTTCAATTTTCACACTTTCCTAATTTATTTCCTACTGGGTATGGCTCGTGGATTTTTCATCTTAACCGATTAAGGCAAACAATATTAGCAAGGCATTTTTTTGAAGATAAGTAAATTCCAGCTCAGCAAGACTTACGTTAGCAAAAGAGTTGCTCAAAAAATTTGTAAGATTTCAGAACCAACATCGCCTCGTACACTGTCCAAAGCTATCTAACAATTAGGGACGCAAATGGTTTTGTGTGTGCTGATTTCATTTCGAGAGGTTTGAGAGTAAAGTAATTGTACATTATGTCATCTCTGTTTTCGGGGGTTTACATTATCAGGATCCACCTGATCATCATTCATATTCATGTCTGTCTTGTTTGCCTCTAATTTGTATATGCAGCGAGTACATGGTCTCAGATTATGCTTTGCACAGGAAATCATCTGTAAAAGCTAATGCCTATACCTTTGGCAGTTTCTCCTAGAACTTCCCACAGGAAGAAAGAACGCTTAGTATAAATTGTCACCTGAACAGACACTTTTAGATGGGACAATATCTATTTTTGTTGTTTTTTCAAGTGAGCATAGGTATCTATGTTATATTTAGTTCATTCCTAAACAATTTTGGGACAGTATTAGGACATGACCGTTTGTATATTCGGAGATAATCATGGGCTTATGTGTGACAATATTTTTATTTTTAATTTTAAAAATTAATAAAATCAATGAAGTTTTGTGAAAAGTTAAGATGGCATTTGAAATGTTAGCCGAATCAATCAGATTTTTCGTAATGTGCAGATGTTTATGTTAATGCATATGAGTAAAGTAATTAATAATTCTATGAAAGTTATATTAATATCTTTATTTATGTTATAATTAGGTTTGAATATTAAAAGTTATATTAATATTTTTATTTATGTTATAATTAGGTTTGTTAATTTAAGGTTGTAATTAATTTATTTAATATATAGGGGAACAAATTTGCTATTTTTAATTTAAATGAAAATAGGTTAAAAAGTATGCATATGATTTTATAACATAATTTTGTAAGATTTTCATTACTTTTAGTATTAAGATTTATATTTCATAAGAAAAGCTTTAACATTACGATCTACTTTCTATCTTAGGCATAGTTAAAGACCCTACACCTATTCTTTTTGTGTGAAGCTATATAATTGTCCCCAAAATATGTGATATTCTTACTTAGCAATTTTGATAAGTAAATTACCATTTTTTTCAATTTTAAAGTTTTGTCATCTTACACTTAGGAAAAGTGGGTTAGGAGAACCCCGCTTGGCATTTTTGGCTTAAAGAGGGTCCAACATAGGAAAAGGAGGCAAATTGAATTCCTAGTGGAAGGTGGGGGTTGCCCCAAGAGGAATATGCACCTTGGAGAAAAACACACTTGTGGAGAGAGAGGGATAAGGGGTTGATGTATGGGACCCACATGGAGAGAGAGAGAGTAGTCAAAAATATATAGGAGGAGAAGGCATCATTTGGGGGCTTTTGATCATTTGACAAACAAACTCTCTTGTACGCTTGAGTTGTTGAGCCAAATCTATTAGTGTTGTTCAACACACGAGATTTTCCAGAGGAGATCTCAACTCCTCCTTCGGTGGACTTTGAGTGCCACCCTAGGGAAGCCTTTCCTACATTTGTAGAGTTGTTCAGGAGGAATTCCACATGGATATTTGAGCTACTTTGGAGCAAACTGGGCGCAAGAAGGGACCACACACTCTTGTGGGGAGAGAACTTCAGGGCAGAGTTGGTTCTAGGAATTTAGGGGCACATTTCTTTGGTATTTAACAGCCTTATTGCAGTGGTTTGTGGGCAGAATGGGTGGACATTCTTCAAGCCAAATTTCTTCTTTTTGGGCATGCACAGAGGTGGCTTGACAAGGCCTATGCCATTGTTTGTGGAGGCTTGACTGAGGGTTTGAAACTAAGTATTGCTAGGGGACATAAGGAGAATTGTTGGGGCGTTTTCTCAGTTATTTTGGAGGGCTTTGGTAACAGATTCTCAGGTAGTGTGAATTACTCAATTGGAGGAGGAACTCACACTAATTGGGCATAATCTCGGAAGGTTGGAACTAGGTCCAACACTTTATGGGTCTTTGTGGGTTTGGTGAGGACAGCCCATGGTTAATTTTACAGAATTTTTTAAGCACTTTAGGAGGATCAAACAACAGTCCCTTTCCAGCCAACAGCATCAAATTTCCACGACCAGTGCAGAGCTTGAAGAGGAAGTTCTTTCTAGCATTCGAGCAACACATTTTCTCATATGGGGTTTGTCTAGCTTTCTTTAGCAAGCCCAAGTGCACATATTCCATACATATATTGTACACTCCTCTTTGATAATAAAATGGCTCATATTGGTGCAGTTTTTGGCTAAATTTATGGGTATCTAATTACATGTTGAATTTTTGTGTTGCATGTAGTGTTTTTGTTTTGATTATCATTGTTAATCCTAGTAGGGATATTACAATGGTATCAGACCACCGGTCTTGGCTGAGACGTTGGGGAAATCTTCTATAACCATAGAAGAGAAGCAAAATATTACTTACAGGAGGCATATATACAGTAGCTGGGAGAGGGAATTGGATATCACACCTAATACTGAGGCCCCAAAACAGGAGGTAGAGGAAGAAAACATGGTGGAACCTATGAGCAAAGAGTATACAATGTTCAATATCCTCTTGAAGGCTTTGAGTGACATAGAAAAGGGGCAGAAATAAATACCGTAAGAGATTAAGCAACAAAACAGGGACAAGAGCATCCACTGAGATTTTGTGTTTGGGGAGACCTCAGGGGCTTCCCACCGGTACAACCATCACTCCCCTTTGGCTCACCCACACGCTTTTAGTGGGCAAGATGAGATGCCCATGGGAGAGTACTTTTAGGAGTGCAAGTTGATGGGGGATGAATTTTGAGTTGCACTAATCTTCCAGGATTTCTTCCAACTCAAGCAGAATGATAGGGGCAAGGGCGCAGGAGGTTTAGGCATGCAAAATTTAGAGTTGTAATGTACCATTG
Source organism: Pinus tabuliformis (assembly GCA_031772625.1). Classification (NCBI taxonomy): domain Eukaryota; kingdom Viridiplantae; phylum Streptophyta; class Pinopsida; order Pinales; family Pinaceae; genus Pinus; species Pinus tabuliformis. The sequence continues at coordinate 1,244,931,016 of CM062819.1, forward strand.
TGAGGATGTATCTCCCCACATTTGATGGTTCATCCAAGTGCATGGATAGACCCTAGGTTGAGAATTTAGATACGTATTTTCAACTTAGCCAGATGATTAAGGTGGAAGCCATCAAAATGGATACCTTGCACTTGGAGGGAGAGGCACACAATTGGTGGTTCCATGGGTTGGCCACGATATGCCATGCTAGTGTGACTTCCTATGAGGACTTCACATGGATGGTTTTGGAGTCTTTTGACAAGAGGATCTGAAGACATTTCAGAGAGCTGACCCAGCTCAAGCAAACAGGCAACCCCGAGAATTACATATCAAAGTTCTTAAGGGTGTCGATGATGGTACTGGACTTGTCAAATGCTAGGAGGGTCCACACCTTTGTGGAGGGTTTGGTTGAGCCCTTGCGTGGGCTAGTGAGGGCAAGCAAACCCACCACTCTATAGGAGGCAGTGAATCGCACAAGGGATTTATGGGATGTAATTCTTAAGACTAGGCCACAAATTTCATCATGAGCTCATTTCTCACAGAGAGGTCGAGACACTAGACCCCCACCACAGAGAGATATTCAGGGGCATGGATAGCTAGATGATGAGACCAGGAGAGACCTCCATAAGAGAAAGTTGTGCTTCACATTTCATGATCCATGGTCACTTCGGCATAGGTGTACCAAGGGCAAGGCCCATTATATAGAGGTGTTTTCTGACAGCGAATCGAAGGATGGTTTGAAGCAGGAGGATGATGTAGGAGGTCGTGAGTTGCAGACCATCGAAGGTAGCAAATGCAGAGGAGCACCACCCCCACTTGATGGAGACCTATTCAAACCCATTGGAGTGGTCATTGCTTGACTAAGGGGAGTCCCCATGCATCTCACGTTGAGGATCAAGGGCGTAGTGCAGGGACAACGCGTGGAAATTTTGGTGGAAAGTGGGACAACCCACAACTTTATTGATGCCCACATGGTGAAGCGGAGAGGTATACAAACTTAGAGCTTTGAGGGGTTTTCAGTCCTAGTCCCCAAAGAGAGGACTATGCAGTGCACCCGGTATGTCCCTAGTTTGAAAGTGACAATGGGAAATTACTCTATGATCGATCACTTCTTTTTGATCGATTTTCTAAACACCAACATAGTCATGGGTGTTCAATGGCTCTACTCCTTAGGACAAGTCACTGCAGGTGGAAGACGCTGGAGATGGAGTTCATGGGGCCAAAAGGGAAGTTGGTGTTGCTAAAAGGGATGCATTCATACCCACCACAGATGGCGTCATCACATCGGATGGAGGCTGACTTGTGACATGGGGACATAAAATGGGCAATGGAGTTCTCAGTTACAGAGGCAGGGACTTAGTTGCGGCCAGTACACCGAAACATTCAGGAGATATTTGACAGGTACCCAACAGTTTTTGGAGATATTCCTCTAGGCTGACCACTTGATCGGGGATTTGAGCACACGATTGATTTAGACAAGGGTGTGCATCTTGTGATAACCACTCCATGCCGACATCCCAAGGCTTATCGGGATGAGATTAAGCGATCCATACATGAGTTGTTGGCCTTGGGGAACATTAGGCCCAGTTCGAGTCCCTTCGCTTCTTCAATTATGCTGGTGAAGAATAAGGATGGGACCCTTTGCATGTGTATCGACTACTGGGTCTTGAACAAGAAGACACTGAAGAATTTGTACCTGATTCCATGCATAAATGAGCTAATGGACAAGCTTAGAGGAGCTAAATACTTCTCTACGATTTATTTACACTCAGGCTACCACTAGATCAAAGTTTGGGAGCAGGACATCCTGAAGATAGCTTTTCGATACCACTATGGGAATTTCGAGTTTTTGGTGATGCCCTTTAGGCTAACCAATGACCCTGCTACTTTCTAGTCTTGCATGAACCACGTGTTCCGTAAGAAACTTTTTAGGTTCGTGCTAGTTTTCTTCGATGACATCTTGATCTATAGTAAGACTTGGGAGGAGCACTTTAGGCATTTGGAGGAGGTGCTGCGTATTCTTGAGGAGCAGCAGTTATATGCCAAGGTGTCCAAATGTGATTTTAGACTGACAGAGATGTTATACCTTGGCCACATCATCGGAGAGGATAGGGTGTGTGTGCACCAGGAGAAGATCAAGGCCATACTGGATTGGCCTGGCCTACTCCCAAGAGTGTGACTAAGATACATGATTTTTGGGCATCTACACCTATCACAGGAAGTTCGTGGAGGGGTTTTGACGATTGGCAACACCCCTCACCAATTTGACCAAGAAAGGTGTGTTTGAGTGGACATATTTAGCACAGGGGGCTTTTAAGCGCCTCAAACAGATGATGAGTAGTTGTCTGGTGTTAGCGTTTCCAAACTTTTCATAGCCATTTGTACTGGAGTGTGATGCATTTGGTGAGGGCATTAGGTTTGATTTGATGTAGGTTGGGTACACCATAACATTTGAGAGTCGGAAACTCCTTAGTCAAGAGAGGCTCTATTCTATATATGACAAGGAGGTGTTGGCCATCACGCATACGTTGGCCAAATTCTGATAGTATCTGGTGGGCAACAGGTTTAGGGTGAAGACTAACCACAACAGTGTTCAGTTCTTTTTGGAGTAGAGATAGCTCAACGAGAAGCGACAGAAGTGGGTCAGCAAGATCGAGGCTTACGATTTTGACATCGAGTATGTCAAGGTAAAGTAGAATGTAGTAGTTGATGCTTTATCTAGGAGGCCCGCGACATTATCCCTCATGAGTATCTTCCAGGATTGGAGGGAATAGTTACTAGTATAGTACTTTAAGGATAGGCAGGCTTGTGAGATCCTAGATGGCACCCATGCATATGATCAGTTCCTTGTGATGAATGAGGCGATTTAATACAAGAATCAGATCCATTTGGTACCTAGTTTGCAGTTGAGGGAGAGGACTATGCAAGTTGCGCATGACTCTCCACTAGCAGGACATCAGGGGTTCCTCAAGACATACAAAGTTATCCGAGAGTGTTTCATATGGCGGGGCCTTAAGGGGGATGTTTTGAGGCACGTACAAGAGTGTGATACTTGTCAGAGGAATAAGGGAGAGAAAACACATCCCGCAAGATTACTATAGCCTCTTCCCATTTCTGAGAGGAAATGGGAGAGTATATCCATGAATTTTGTTATAGGGCTACCAACAGCACATGAGCAGGACTGCATATATGTAGTGGTCGAAGGGCTGAAAAAGTACTCCCATTTCTTCCTCTTACCCTCTTGGTCATCAGGTTCATAGGTGGCAGAGTTGTTTTTCAGGGAGGTGTACAGGGTGCATGGTCTCCCGAAGACCATAGTGAGTGACAAGGATAGCCGATTTATGAGGGGATTCTGGCATGAGTTGTTTCAATTAGTGGGGACTGTGCTCACACCCAGTTTCAGTTACCACCCACAAATCGATGGCCAGACATAGATTGTGAACAACTTGTTGGAGGGGTACTTGCGCAACTATGTGACTAGGCAGCAACATCCATGGGTGAAGTTGCTTCACCTTAGAGAGTACCGCTACAACACCATGTTCCACATGTCAATAGGTATGTCTCCATTTCGTGCTCAGTAGGGTTATGATGCACTAACATTTGATTATTTGGTGTTTGGAGACAACAAGGCCTCAAGGGCCAAAGATTGGATATAGGAGAGTCGAGACATCCTTAGGGCACTCAAGGATAATTTATAGACATCCCAAAATAATTAGAAGATCTACGCAGACAGGAACAAGGTTGAGAGGCATCTTGAGGTTGGGGACTTAGTTTTTCTTATACTCCAACCATATTGGTAGTCCACTCTGAAATAGAAGGGAGCTAAGAAGCTCAAACCACATTTATATGGGCCTTAAAGGGTGACCAGGTGGGTTGGAGAAGTGACCTATGAGTTGGAGCTTCCACCTGGGAGAAAGGTGCACTATGTATTTCATGTATCATGCTTGAAAAAGGCTCTGGGACAACAAGTGACAACGTATACTAATTTTCCCCCTTTAGATGATGAGGGGCATTTGGTGTTGTTGGCGGATGCTATTTTGGAGGTAAGAGAGAGTAGGCTCCAGAACAGAACGGTTCGAGAGTTTTTAGTGAAGTAGATGGACATTCCAGAGGAGGATGTCACTTGGGAAGGGTAACAGGTGCTCCAGCATCCATCACTAGAGTTTCTTGAGGACAAGCAACATTTGGGTGGGGAGGACTATGATATTCCCACTTAGAAATTTTGCTAAGTAAATTATCTTTTTTGCTAATTTTGAATTTTTCCATCTTAGACTTAGGAAAAGTGGGTGAGGAGGACCCCAATTGGGATTTTTGGCTTAAGGAGGCTCCAACATAAGGAAATGAGGCAAAAAAAATTCCTAGTGGAAGGTGGGGGCCACCCCAAGAGGAATATGCACCCTTGGAGAAAAACGCACTTGTGGAGAGAGAGCGAGAAGAATGGGTCAATGTATGAGGCCCACATGGAGAGACAGAGAGCTCAAGGATAAATAGGATGAGAAGGCATCATTTTGGGACTTGTGATCATTTGAAAAACAAACTCTCTTGTACGCTTGAGCAGTTAAGCCAAGTCTACTAGTGTTGTTCAGCACACAAGATTTCTGAGGGTAGATCTCAACTCCTCCTTCGGTGGACTTCGAGTGCCACCCTATGGGATCTTTTGTTACATTTTTAGATTTGTTCTGGAAGAATTCCACAGGGAGATTTGAGCTACTTTGGAGAAAACTGGCCACAGAAAGGAACCACACACTCTTGTGAGGAGAAAACTTCATGGTAGAGTTAGTTCCAGGAATTTAGAGGCACATTTATTTGGTATTTAGCAGCCTTTTTTTAGGGGTTTGGCAGGCAGATTAGGTGGCCATTCTTTGGGTCGAATTTCTTCTTCTTGGGCATCCACAGAGGTGGCTTAACTAGGCTTGAGCAGTCACTAGAGGAGTGCATTAGTTGTGGAGGCTTGACCGCAGGTTTGAGGCTGAGTTTTTCTAGGGGACATAAGGATAATTGTTCGAGGTTTTCTCAACTATTTTGGATGTCTTTGGCAGCAGATTATTAGGTGGTACAAATTACCCAGTTGGAGGAGGAACTCACACTAATTGGGGGTAATTTCAGAAGCTTGGAACTAGGCCCAACCATTTCTGGGTCTTTGTGGGTTTGGTGAGGAGAGCCCACAATTAATTTTACAGAATTTTCTAAGCACTCTAGTAGGGTCAAGTAGCGGTTCCTTTCTAGCCAAAAACAGGAGATTTCCAAGGCCAGCACAAAGCTTGAAGATGAACTACTTTCTAGCATTTGGGCATCACATTTTCTCACCTGGGGTTTGTCTAACTTGCTTTAGCAAGCCTAGGTGCGCATATTCCATACATATATTGTACACTCTTATTTGATAATAAAATAGCTCATCTTGGCGTAGTTTTTCGCTAAATTTATGGGCGTCTAATTGCATGTTGAATTTTTGTGTTCTATGTGGTGTTTTTGTTTTGATTATCATTGTTGATTCCTATGAGGGATATTACAAAATAATACTTGGAGGTTAAATACCCCATAGAGAGGGCATGTGTCATGGATGGATGTCATGCTCATAGTGCTTGAGGTTTAGAATGTCCATTTTCATTTGTAAGGACCTTATTGTTATTCTCAACCATGGTTTAGGCCCTTGGACCAATTACTAATGCCCAAAACCAATTATAGTGACAATATCAAACTTAGAGGAAAAAGATCTTGTAAAAAGGTCCTAAGACCCATGCTTGGTATGAAAATTATCATAATAATACCCATAACTAGCCAATAAACTAATGGTTTGGGTTTGTGTGGTGGTTTAAGGCCTATTTTAGGGATTAGGGCCATAGAAACTTCTTTTTAAGCTCAAATATTAATAGCTATGTCTTGTGTGAGAAACATCATAATGATATCCATATCCATATCCTAAGGTTTTTGTTGTGGTTTGAGGAATATTTTGTGTTCCACAAAGCCTATAAGATTCATTTAGAAATTAAAAACCTTATTTTCTCTCATAATCATGGTTAAGGTCTTGAGTTCCATCCTACCATAGAAAAATTCCTAATGGTTCCTCTATCCCACTCTCATGTAAAATAGCCCTTTTATAGGGCTTATGTTGCAGTTCAACTCCTTGATCATTACCTATTCACCCAAGATTCTTCCTTTATATTATAATTTTGAGAAATTTTCCTTCAATTGTGATTAAGGCCTTGAGACCCATCTTTGATGCACAAAACATCATAATGGTACCCATATCTCACTTGAAGGAATATTATCCCCTATAGAGATATGATGTGTGGTATTTGACATCGGTTATGGACCTTGATACCTAAATACATCATTAGGTCAAAAGGGCCTTACTTTCCTTCCTTAATCATGACCAATGCCATAAGTTCCATCCATAACATGTAAGATATAATGGTACCATATTGAATTTGGAAGCTAAAGATCACCTCTAAGGGTTTTATGCCATATTTTAAGATCATGTAAATGGTTAATGAGCTGTATGGATCCATTTAAGGTGTAAATCTATACTTTCCTCCCTTGACCCATCCATTTGCACAAAAAACTCTTGATCACATCCATATCTCATTTGTATGTGAAAGATCCACTTTAAATGGTCCATATTATGGTTTGAGGCCTTGATCATAGCTCGTTTTCTCAAGAATATTAATTTAGGGATTAATTCCATCAATTTCTCCTGTGACCATGATCTGATGCCCATATTTTGTTGGGTCCCTATAATACTAGTGATTACCCCATTACTATTGTAGTTATACCCCTTATTTATATTGTTGTGCCCCTATTACCCCCATATTGTTATTTCTATGCCCTATAGAATCCCTCTATTGTTATTTTTGTGGTTATATATTATTATTGTTAGGTCGGCTGGATTATATTGTGACTCCTTAGACTCCTATATATAGAAAGGAGGTTTTGTCATTTGTATCATCGAAGAATTGCTCATTTATGTAATGTAAAGGAGGTTGCCCCCTCGAAGAGGCTGAATTCTAAGGCGTTGATCTATCTTTTCTATCTTTTCTTGAGCTGGTTTCATAACATTTGGTATCAAAGCTTTGGATTCTAGGGTTTCGCTGCTCCAAACAGGTCATCTTGGCATTTTCACTATAACTTGTTTTCTGTGACGTTTCAGAAGTCGCAAAAAAAACCCATTTGAGAAGAAATCGCGCTGAACCTTGGGTCCGAATTTCAGAGCTTTTCGCGCGATATTTGCGGAGATATGATCTGAGGAAGTTGGTCTTTTTGCAGACTCCTGAATTACATTCAAAACAGGTGACCTGGGGAAAATCATCATAACATTCTCTCTGGGAATCAGATTGAAATTTTGTAAGAAGGTACAGAAAGAGGACGGACTGTAGTTTCTTGTATATTTTTTTCAGAACCAAAGATCGAAAATTGTACACGTGGCACTTCATACAAGTTCACTACTCTGGAAAGGTCTATAATCAGGTCATCTTGGGAGATTGTGCATAACTCTTTCTTGGAGAATCCAATTTGGATCAAACTGGTGGCATTGGAAAGAGGACACAGAGAGCTACTACAGGTCACAAATTCAGAACTAGATAATTGGAAAGTACAGAGATACATCAGAGGCAATATCAAGCTCCTACAAAGTGAAAAAAAGTGTGTAGATTTTTTTAAATTTTTGCTTAAGCTTGGTTTGAAAATTTATTTTGAAGGAATTCAAGGGGCATAGTAGAACATTAATATCGGTAACTGATGCCCCGAGGAAAGAAAATGCAAACACCTAGTAAGGAACCTGAAAGCTCTAGCATGACTCATGAAGAAGAGGAAGAAATGCTACATGATATATCAAAATTACAAGAACAAGTGCAACAAATGTCACGCTCACAAAAGTTAACAGACGCTAAGATAAATGGCGTGGAAGCTAAGATGAATGGCATGGAAGCTAAGATTGACAATTTGAAGATAGATTTGAACACAAATTTGAAGACAGACATGGCAGATTTGAAGACAGATTTGACAAATTTCTACAAGAAATACTTACTAATGGTGAAAAGGTAGTAAAAGAAACTCATGATGAGAACAAAAGGAATGTTAATCATGATTCCATAGATGCTAATGTTGGATCAAAGAATCACCATATTCTAAAAATCGATATGAGGAAGTTTGATGGCAAGGATCCCGCCACATGGATATTACAGATGGAGCAATTCTTCGATCTCAATAATGCGCAAAACGCACAAAAGGTACGTATGGCAACTGTATATTTGGAACCAAATCAGTTTGTATGGTATCAATGGCTTTGTTCTCGTAAACAATTTATCACTTGGGCAAATTTTACGGAAGAATTGATAGCACATTATGAGGATACAAAAAGCAACACTTTTTTTAGCCAATTGATAAGTCTCAAACAAAAGGGTTCAATAATGGAGCACATTGAGGAGTTCCAAAAATTGAACATAAGGGTAAAAGATATTCCAGAGGAGCATAGGATTGATGTCTTCATAGGGTCTTTAAAGGATAATATCCAACATGATGTGCGCCTTTGGGAACCTGATTCATTAGAGAAGGCATTCAGGTTAGCAAGAAAAATGGAAAGCAAAATTATGGCAACTAGGAAGCATACTATTCACAACTATAAAGACGGAAGTGTTGTTGCCCATAATCTTCCACAACCTACAAGGTTGACACCACAACAATTGGAAGAAAAAAGAGCAAAAGGGCTTTGTTACAATTGTGATAGCAAATACACAAAAGGTCATAAGTGTGCTGAGAAGAAATTATTCTACATAGATTGTGATGAGGAAGAAGAAAATGAGCAAGAAATGTCAAAAGAAGAGGATATACTCCAGGAACAAAGCCTAGATGAAGAACAAATAAATCCGACCATATCTTGTAATGCATTGGCGGGAATTACCACTCCTCAAACCATCAAGATAGAAGGACAAATCAAGAAGAAAAAAGTAATAGTGTTGATTGATTCAGGAAGCACCCACAATTTTATTCATTGTAGGGTAGCCAACGAATTGAATTGCTTCCTATATCCAGCACCAGAGTGTCAAGTGATGATTGCAAATGGAGGAACAATAAATTGCTCTGGAAAGTGCCATAATATCAAGCTATCCATGGGAGAATATGTATTGACTAGCCCAACGCTTTCCATTCCAATGGGAGGTGCTGATGTTGTACTAGGAGTCCAATGGCTACAATCCTTGGGTACAATAGCTTTTAATTTTCAAGAACTTTTCATGAAATTTTCTGTGGAAGGAAAGGAAGTTGAATTAAGGGGTATTGCAAGGAAACCAGGAAAGATAATCAGCTCTAATGGCATGACAAAGCTTCTAAAAAAGGAGCAAAGAGGTGTAATTGCACAATTATGTTCACTAGATGTTTCCACATTGGAATCATCTATTTCTCCAGATCTCCAAAAAGTCCTGGACAATCATTCCAAGGTATTTGAGACTCCCAAAGGTCTCCCACCTATGCGTGATCATGATCATGCTATTCATCTGATTCCAGAAGTGTTCCTCCAAACATCAAGCCGTACATATATCCCTATGTCCAAAAAAGTGAAATTGAACGTATGGTTGCAGAAATGCTAGAGGCTGGCATAATTCAACCGAGTCAAAGTTCTTTCTCAGCTCCAGTAGTATTGGTGCACAAGAAGGATGGATCATGGCGCATGTGTCCAGATTATAGGGAGCTCAACAAGCTCACTATTAAAGATAAGTTCCCCATTCCTGTCATTGATGAATTACTAGATGAATTGCATGGATCAATTTACTTCACCAAGTTGGATCTTCGTTCGGGATATCATCAAATCATAATGAAGATTGAAGACATTCTGAAAACGGCATTTAGAACTCATGAGGGTCATTATGAATTTTTGGTCATGCCTTTTGGCCTTACCAATGCACCTTCAACATTTCAAGGTTTGATGAATTCAATTTTCAAACCATTCCTTAGAAAATTTGTGTTAGTATTTTTTGATGATATACTAATCTACAACAAGTCTTGGAAGGATCATGTTGAACATGTTGACAGGGTGCTACAACTATTGGAGGAGAAACAATTATATGCAAAAAGATCCAAATGTTTCTTTGGAGTCCAGGAGGTGGAATATTTGGGTCATATTGTATCTCATGAAGGAGTTAAGGTAGACCCTAGCAAAATTAAAGCCATTAAGGAATGGAAAATCCCCACATCCATAAAGCATCTGCGAGGATTTCTTGGGTTGACAGGGTATTATCGCAAGTTCGTTAAGAATTATGGGAGAATAGCAGCACCTCTAACAACACTATTGAAGAAAGATTCATTTTCATGGACTCCGGAAGCAACAAAGGCCTTTGAACATCTTAAAGAGGCAATGTGCCAAGCACCGGTCTTAGCTACACCAAACTTCACAAAAACCTTTATTGTGGAATGTGATGCTTCAGGAAATGGAATTGGTGCTGTTCTAATGCAAGATGAAAGAACCATTGCTTTTGAAAGTCGTCCAATCAAGGGAAAGTTTTTAAGCAAAGCTATTTATGAGAAGGAAATGTTGGCAATACTCCATGCACTTAAGAAATGGCGACCCTACCTAATGGGAAGACACTTCAAGGTAAAAACGGATCATGATAGCCTTAAATACTTTTTAGAACAAAGATTATCCTCTGAAGAGCAACAAAAGTGGGTCACAAAGATGTTGGGTTATGACTTTGAAATCATCTACAAAAAAGGGAAGCAAAATGTGGTGGCAGATGCACTCTCAAGAAAGGATGAGGATGTGGAAGCATTGTTGTGTGCCATTTCTATTATCCAACCAGATTGGATAAACGAAGCAAGGGAGGAATGGAAGAATGACGAAGAAGTGTGGGCACTTATTCGAAAGCTACAACAAGATTCCAGTACTTCTGATACATTTAGCTGGCAAAATGATTCGTTATGGTACAAAGGTCGCTTATACCTCTGTAAGAATTCCCAGCTAAAACAAAAGATTCTTATGGAATTGCACACTTCTCCCTTAGGAGGGCACTCAGGATTTTTAAAAACTTACCACAGGGTTAAGAAGGAATTTTTTTGGGATGGCCTTAAATCATATATTCAAAAGTTTGTGGCGGAATGTTTGGTTTGCCAACAAAATAAAGTTGAAACAATTAAGACACCGGGTTTATTACAACCTTTATCCATTCCAAGCCAACGTTGGGAGGAGGTTTCAATGGATTTTATCACAGGTTTACCCAAGTCTGAGGGAAAGAGTGTCATCATGGTGGTAGTTGACAGAGTTACCAAGTATGCACACTTTTGTGCATTATCACATCCATTTAAAGCCAGTACAGTTTCTATTGCATTTATGGAAACAGTTCAAAAGCTACATGGAAACCCAAAGATTATTGTAAGCGACAGAGATCCCATTTTCACTGGAAATTTTTGGACAGAATTATTTTCTTGTCTTGGTACTCAGTTAGCTCATAGCTCATCTTATCATCCTCAATCTGATGGGCAAACTGAGATAGTAAACAAATGTTTGGAAGGATATCTTCGTTGCTTTGTATCTGATAAACAGACACAATGGGTCAAATGGTTGCCTCTGGCTGAATGGTGGTATAACACTTCCTTCCATACAACAACAAAAATGACCCCATTTATGGCACTTTATGGGTATCAACCACCATCCATCACATCATATTTAAGAGAAAATTCTAAGGTTCAGGCAGTGGAACATCACATCGAACATCAACAACAAGTCCTCCAACTCTTAAAGGATTACCTCGTGTTGGCACAAAATAGAATGAAACAACAGGTAGATCAACATCGCAGTGAAAGAAGTTTTGATGTAGGTGATTGGGTATTCCTACGGCTACAACCATATAAGCAAATGTCCCTAAAGCAAGCTAAGAAGGATAATAAATTATCACCAAAGTATTATGGTCCTTACAAGGTGTTGCAAAAGATTGGTACTATGGCATACAAATTGGAGCTTCCTACAGCTTCTCGATTGCACCCAGTTTTCCATGTTTCATGTTTAAAGAAAGTTATAGGCGACAAGCTCCCAGTTCAAACAATATTGCCAGAACTTGACGAGGAAGGAAAAATTATATTGGAACCGGAAGCAGTCACAGAAACAAGAACTCGACAGCTATGAAATCGATCAATTTCAGAGTATCTTATCAAGTGGAAGAACTTATCCGCTGAAGATTCCACATGGGAGGATGAGAATTTTATGCAGAAGTATCCAGAACTACTCAAGCGTTGAGGACAACACTTTTTTGAAAGAGAGGGGCATGTTGGGTCCCTATAATACTAGTGATTACCCCATTACTATTGTAGTTATACCCCTTATTTATATTGTTGTGCCCCTATTACCCCCATATTGTTATTTTTGTGCCCTATAGAATCCCTTTATTGTTATTTTTGTGGTTTTATATTATTATTGTTAGGTCGGCTGGATTATATTGTGACTCCTTAGACTCCTATATATAGAAATGAGGTTTTGTCATTTGTATCATCGAAGAATTTTTCATTTATGTAATGTAAAGGAGGTTGCCCCCTCGAAGACGCTGAATTCTAAGGCGTTGATCTATCTTTTCTTGAGCTGGTTTCATAACATATTTCATCCATAAAACCTCATATTGGTTCATGTATTCCACTCTAAGGAAAATGATCTTGTATACGAGGCATGCACTATGGTTTATGACCTCACTTGTGGCCCTTGGTCCCTGAAAGCTTCATCTAGAGACTAAGAGCCTTATTTTCCTCTCATATCCATTAGTGATGCCTTGAGACCCATCCCTACTATCCAAGTCAATTCAAGGTAGCCATACTCTACATGGGGACTAAGTATCCCATTTATGGGTCCCATGTGGTGGTTGGAAACCTTGCTTATGGTCCATGAACCTTAGAAGCTTCACCAAGAGCCTAATTCCCATATTTTTCTCCACTTACAATGGTAAATTCCTTGAAAGCCATCACTTGTGTGAAAAACCTTTGAAGAAAACCCATCTTACCATTAGAGATTGAACATCCCTATTAAGTGGAGTATGTTGGGGTTTGAGGTATTAATATAGCCTAGACATTCAATTTCTATTTTATTGAATTTGAGAAAGTATTGATGTAGAAACGTAAAAGGATCATAATGTAATCACGCTTCAAACTTAAATCTAAAAATAGATGTCATGGTAGAAAGTTACTAAAAATTACTAAAATAATTTTATTTTTCTAATAGTAAAACATGTTTTAGAATATGTATGTGTATTTCTTAAGCATTTGCTCATTCTATGATGTGTGCATACTATTTTCTATTCTATTTAAATTATTAATTGTACTATTTAATCCTATTTTCATTAATCTCTGATAAAATAGTTTGAACTAAGATTAATGATTACCTTCCTTTGGAAAGAAACATGGAAGACTAGATGTACACATGAAGATGGAGGCAATTCTAATGTGTAAGCCATACTTCCAATATTTTGCAACACCTTATAGGGACTATAATCCTTAGTTGTTAATTTATTGTCCTTTTTTTGTTTCTTGAGGAACATAAGTTTGTAGTCTCAAAAATACTCAATTCCCCACTTAAAATTCCCTCTGGCTACAATCTTTATCTTGTTGTTTCATCATATTTTGTGTTTTAAACAAGTTTTCCTTCAATAGTTTGAGAACCTCTTTTTGGCACATTATGTGGTGTTCCACCTCTTGAACCTTTAGTTTCCCTTTCTAGGGTGATGTCATGGATAGAAGGTGATATACATAAAGTTGTGTAAATGGGACATTTTTTTATGAAGTATGGAAGGAAGTATTGTGCCACCATTACACCAAGGGAAACCACTTTACCCATTGTGTTTGTTTATCAAATGAAAATCAATGAAGATATTCTTAAAGACATCTATTCACAATCCTATTTTTTTCATTCGATTGAAGATGATAAGAGGAGCTATAAGCCAATTGAGCACCCAAAAAAGAAAACCATTTAGTCTAAAAATTTCCAATGAAAATTGAATCTTTTTCACTTACAATAATATTTTGGATTCCATGTAGCTTATAAATATTATACTAAAAGGATGAGAATGAGAGAAAAAGTGGGCATACTTTATGAGTTGATTTATTATTACCAATACTTTCTCTCCATACTTGGGTAGACCTATAATAAAATCCATTCAAATCTCTTCCCAACATTGACTTCGTAGAGGTAATGGCCACTGAGGAGACATGAGATTGTAATTGTCTCTCCGTATTTTGTTGGAAGATCACACATTCAACCACAAACTTTTCAACATCAGTTTTAAGACCTTACCAAAAAAAAATCCTTCGTGATCCTATGCTAAGTTTTCTAGAACTAAAGTCCTCCTACAAGAGAAGTGACTAACTCTTAAATAAATTAATGTTTGGTTTGTGAATTCTTGCATAAATATAGGTGACCTTGATACCACAACAAATCATTCTTCCACACAAATTTACCTAATTTTCTTGGGCCCTCTTGCAATTGTTAAATGAGCTTGCAGATGTTTTGATCTTAGTGTAATTCTATCATTTCTTATTCCACCCAATTATATTCTAGAATTAAAATAGCACATAGTAAACCTCTATTTCTTCTTCTTTTCTTGAAAGTATGTTTGCCACCATTTTATGTTTTCCTTTCTTGTAGATAATTTTATAGCCATAACCTAGCATCTTTTTAACCCATTTTAATTTCATTTTCTGAAGGTAATAATGTTCTAAGAAATTCTCCAAAATATCATGATTTATTTTCACCTTGAATTGTCTTCATATTAAGTGTTGGTGTCATTTCTTAACTACATGTAATATGGCCAACATTTCCTTTTTATAGATGGGTTTAAGTAAGCTATTTCAATTAATCTAGCCTCTTTCAAAAGCAAGGGGTCTTCCTTCTTGCATTAAAATTTTACTAATGCAATTTTTGAGGCATCAAACTCCACAAGAAAGGGTATTTTGAAGTTAGGCATGACCAAGATGGGATTTGTACACATAGCTTTCTTAAAATTTTCAAATATTTGGTTGCTTCTTAAGTACAAGAAAATCCATTATTTTTTTAATAACATTATTAAAGGTGCTACCATTTTTCCATATTTGTTTGATAAACTTGTGAGATTAGCTTATAAATGCTAAGAATACTTTAAGATTATTCAATTTTTTTGGGAATTAACCATTCCATCATTGCTTTAATTTCGTTAGGGTCCACTTTGACACCTTCATGACATGCAATATGACACAATATTCCACTTCTTAAACCTCAAAGGCACACTTTGAGAGCTTCACATATAATTTTTTCTATTCCAATAACTTTGAAACCATGTCTACATGTTGTACATGCTCTTCCCAAGATTTGTTGTAGACTTATATATCCTCCAAAAATATTGAAACAAATTTTTTGAGGAAGGGTTTAAAAGTGGAATTCAAGTTTTGAAATGTTGAAGGTACATTAGTAAGGCCATATGGCATTACCAATAACTCATAATGGCCATCATGTGTTGTAAAGGTTGCCTTGGTGATGTCTTCTTGCTTCATTATTATTTGATAATATTTAGAATGAAGATCCAACTTAGTAAAGAAAATTGCACCTTTCAATTCATCTAATAATCCATCACTAACAGGAATACAAAACTAGTCTCTAATGGTGATTTTGTTGAAATGTCTATAATATTGACACATATGCCGCAAACCATCCTTTTCTTTTTCATCATCACTACTTTGGATAGGTTGAACGATGCCAACCTCTAACATTTCATGAATCATATGCTCTATCTCACTCTTTTGTGCATATGTGCATCTATAAGATCTAATCATAGGTGGTACACTTTTTGATTTCTAATGAATAACATATTCATGATCTCGAGTAGGTGGAAGGCCCTTAGGAATCTCTCCAAATACCTTGGAATGATTGTGAATAATTTTTTGGATATATACTAAAGTAGAGGGTGTAAATGTTTAAACATCTAGTGAGCACAATTGTGCAATTGCACCATGGTGTCATGTTTTGAGTAGTTTTGTCATGTTATTAGAGTGTATCACTTTAGAAGGTTTTCATTAGATACCTCTAAGTTTAATTTCCTTATCGTAGAAGGAAATTTTGATGAAATATTCTTGAAAATTAAGGCTTATTACTCCCAATGATGATAACCATTGGACTCCTTACACACAATCATCAACCCCCAACTGGATTGTAATCATAAGACTATCAAATAAATACTCCCTTATATTAAGCTTAATACCATGACACTTCCTTGAACACTTTATGATACCTTCATCTACAATAATTACTTGAATATATGGTATTAGAAATACAAAACAATTGGGAAGTTTTGCTAATTTTGAATTTATGAAGTTATGGGTACTACTAAAATCAATCGATACTATTACCCTTTTCTTTTTTATATATCCTTCTATTTGGAAGGTTTGTGGATTATAGATGTTAGCCAATGAATGAAAAAATATGGTTGTAGTGGTCTCTTCTAGTTCCATATGTTGAGACAGTTCAAATTCATGATCTGCTTCCTCTTCATAATCTATGTATTCTCTCTGCCTTTATGACCTTGTTGTGACATCTACAACAACCCCCCATTTTTATGTAAATAAATAATGGGGACCTTATTAAAAAAATTATAATACCCCCCATTTTTATGCAAATAAATAATGGGGACCTTATTAAAAAAATTATAATTTATTTGGTTTATGGATTTATTTCTTATATTTTTTACTATAAATATTAATAAGTTCATTTAAATCTATTTTGTTTCATAATGAGTTGCTTTTAGTGAGACTTTTTGGAAGCTTTTCCGGTCTAATTTCTCTAAAATCAGGAATTTATTGAAATCACAAGCTTGATGAGTAACCCTACTTTCCAGGGGGGTTTCTAGGGTGCTGAATCCATATATACAGTCAAAAACCAGTTTAAATAACACAAATCAAGATTTCACCTCAATTTTTTTCCGGCACCAAAAAATCTAAAAATCACACAGAGAAAATTCCATTCCATGAATCCATAAAAAAAAAAAAAAAAAAAAAAAAAATTAAATTTATTTTTTATTAATTCGGATCTAGATTAATCTTGAGTTGATAATTTTATTTATCAACCTGGATTACTTGACCCCCGGATATTGTTTTCATGTCTTGTATTTGGTATTCAGGTATCTGGTTCTTGTATGCAAAGAAATCTTTTGGTGATCATCTAGTTGTTTTGTTTTCCATTAGTGCACTCTTTCTAGGATGTTTGGACACCCAAATATATATATTTTTAATTTCGGGATATTTTTCTTTTAGAAATTATGAAGGTAGTTTTATATAAAGTTAAAGTTGTGTAATAAACGTATCAGGCATCCAGAACATGTATCCATCCCCCGGATACTGAATTCACTTGTTATCAATATAGTATTTTATGGTATCTGGGATTCGGGCCAAAAGATAGCACCTGCTAATTGTTATACCCCCATACCCAGGTTCTTGGACCACCTTTTTAAGTCGATAAACCCACTTTTGAGTACTATCTGGTATTTGGGTCATACGAAGAGTGTTTACTCTTTCAAACACCAGGATGCCCGGATTACCGAATATCGTATTAATTTTTAGTTAGTGTTAATTTTGATTAGGCGCTTAATTAATAATCCAGTCTAAAATAAAATAAGGAGTAGAATTTAGTTTTTATTAAATGTTTCCATTTGTAAATAAACATATATGCATCCAAGTCATTGGGTGAGGAATCAAACAAAGACTTGTGTGAATGCCCAGATAATAGGATACCCGCAGGCAATTTTCATTAAGTTGCTAGGTTGTTATTTAACGAAATATTTGATGTGCATTTAAGCCATAGTGGGCACCAACATTTATTTTCCTTTGAGAATTTTATGGGTATTTTTGCATGCCTTGGAAAACTAAAAGGCATTCCCTCTTTTTTGTGAGAATAGCTCTAAAAATATTATTGTTTAAGTATTGTAATTTGCTGCCAAAATTTTAGAAGATAATTGTTTTCTAATTTGCATAGCTTTAGTAAGACTCTAAATAAGTTGATTTTTTCTATTTTGTTTTGAGTTCTAGAATGAATGATTTTTTCTTATTTTTATTGTTTTCTCTATACAGGTAATATGGGAAGATTAAGCCTCGAGGGTTAGTTCAATTGGTCGAGTCTCGTTGTTAAAATAACCTTTGTTATTGAGAGGTCACAAATTCAATTCTCTCAACACTCTCAGGGTCAAGCTTTGTGATTGAGCTGGAAGGAAATAATGTCTTCAGGTGGATCTTCTTGGTACAAATATTTTGTGTATTTAGTGGACATTGATATTTGGAGTCTGTGAACCACATAGAAAAAAAAAGTTAATATGGGAAAAAAAGGTTAAGAGCGACGCCCTGTTGTATAAAGCCCCAAGGAAAAGTTGAAAGCATAGGAACTAGATGTAGAGCTCTTTGAGGAAAAGAACTTGAATTCAACATTTTACTCAGATGCCGCATACAAAACCATATCAACAGGGGCCATACCATGGGAAGAAATATTTGAGATTTTTGAGAAAGACATCGAAAAATGCCATGAGAGAAGTAGCTATGAAGAGGATTTAGGTTCATCCTCAGATGATTTTATCAATATTAAAAGAACTGAGCTGCACAAGATTGCAACAACGCCAACCATGTTATTGTAATATGATGTGGTAAGTTGCGTCATAGCCCATGTTGATATTAGAACTTGTACTATTGTTAATGATGCCAAACAAGTTGTAGGGTCATGGAGACTTGAGGTTTTGTACAAGTTATATAAATTGGAGCCTACTGAAATTTTCCTAAACAAAGAATATATGTTTTATTTTGAGAAAGAGATGCTCATCAAAGAAAATATTGATTTAGATTAGTGTATAAGAGATTGGATACAAGATTCAACTAGTTTCAAAATCAAAGCAAACAAACTTTACCCAACTAGGCTTTTTAAAATCCACATTTCTTTGTTGTAATTATGCTAGCTATACTATATGGCAAATTGGATCTTGAATATTTTAAATTGGAATGGGTTCCCTTTTTTCATGGGATTGTGGAGAAATCCAAAATATTTAACTAGGAAAACATTCCCTCCTAGAATATAACATATGTCATCGAACTATCTGAGGCATCCCCAGCAAGTTTTGGCCCAGGATTGTATATGTCAACATATCTTTTAAACGTTGTGGTGGACATTTCCTAATTTCTAGTAATGAAATCGAATTGGTCATTAAGTCATCACCCCATTCAAGTTTTCTATTCTATTCTCTAGGATAGTGAATATAAAAATCACTTTTATGACATCTGTGTTGGAATTATGATTACACTAAGGGGGGAAAGGGGGGGTGAATTAGTGTAATGGAAAATTTAACCTATTTAAACAATATCACAATTTATCATAACTGAAAGCATAATAGTGCATCAATAAAATCAATCGTCACATAAATACACATGAACACCATATACATGGAAAACCTTGCAGGATAAAACAACAAATCTTCTTATCTTCTTCAATATTTGATTACATCAATTTGCAAGGACCAACTTGCTAGAGGCACCAATCCCCAAAATAGTTTGCAAGCACCAACCCCCAAAAATATGCAAGCACCAACGTGTTGTAGGCTTCAAACCAATGTATGCACCAATTTGATGTAGGATCTAACCCGATGGAGGGACCCACCTCTAAAATTTGCAAGCACCAACTTGTTGTAGGCTCCAACCTAATTGAGGGACCAACCTTTGGAATCAATTTGCAAGCATCAACCTACTATAGGCTTCAACCTCATGAGCCACCAAACTCCTTCACCAAAACATGGTGGACCACTTTTCACAATATTTCAAGTTGGATCCACAAGCTCAAAATACAATAAATTCCCCTTACAAATATGATCATATCAATGCAACCTCACCTTGTTCTTCAATCATCAATTAGTAGTGTCTTTCCCTAAAAAAATTGTCTTCATGACTTTTAATGTCCCCTTTTTAGATCACAAAAAATTCTTGCCATTTTCCATTTTTCAAAAATCAATTTGGGCCTCAAAATGACCCATAAAACATTATAAAAATTAACATTTAGATAGATTAACCCTAATGGGTACACATATTCTACCTTTTTGATCTACGATCAACAAAATGCACTTCTTAACGCACACTCGGCAGAATGTACCTCACCGGTTTTATAGAGTGCACTTCTCAGGTTGATAGAATGCACTTCTTCATGTGCTAGTTCCAAACACCACAACAACATAAAATTAACCTTGGCCAATCCAACCGAACTCAAACATGTGCCCACTACAGAGAAAAATAAGCTTGAAACCAACTTGCTATGTGCTGTTTTTACATAGTCTCGCCCTGTGAAATATGTGTGTGTGTGTTATCAAACCACAAACCATGAAACAAGAAACATGCTACAAGCTCGATCACATGCCCACAAAACTGCAACACAACTTTCAAACCATGAAGCCACACATATATTGTCTCATAATTGTACCAAATGAATTATTTCATACCATGCCATCAATGTAGCCAACCAATATAATCAGATCATGTGATCGAGACTCAACACATTTATTATTTCTCATGTGATAGTGCCATATGACCTGGGCCTAAGTGTCCATGGTAAATTTATCTTTGTCATTAGCGTGACATCAATGTGCCATGTGGCACCCTTTTGGGTGTGCCACATGTCAACCAAAATTGGCCCTCAAAACCTCCTATGTGGCATGCCACATGTCCATGTCATCAAGCTGACATGTCACCCATTCTACCACATCACCCATGCCACATGTTTGGGTTATATTATGTATCATGTAAATGACATGTGTGTTTGTTATTCAGCCATGTTAGAAATTGGTCCCACTAGGTCGAAACATATATTCTGTTGGATCTACTACGTCAATCATGATGTAAAACCTACCACATTAAATTATATCAAAATTTCCACATCAACATATATCATGCTAGACCATTAGACTTTCCATGACGTCGAACCTTCCACATCAAACATTGGACCCGCCAAATATATACGTTATCATTCATTGATAATATGTGTTGCCTCATTCTATGTGTGGTAAGCCTGTGGGATGGGGGTTATACCCTCATAGTTGCCATGTGGAACCACAACACAACCCAACCAAATCTACTATTTAAAGCTCATGCATGTTCAAATAAATACCACCATTGATCCCCCCAAGTTAGACTAATCCACTGGTAAAGATGTACACAATTAATGAATTTGTGGTTTGACCCATTTTTCTCTATTATGAACTTGTTTGACTTCAAAGTGGTGTTTCTCTTTATTCATTGGTAGTTTGACCAAGTTCTATATATCAACGGAAAGCTCTCAGAGAGGACTATCTAACCAAACCATCTACACACTTGTTTGAACAACATAACTCTAACAAATGCTCAATAATATTTAGAATTTGAGCATTAATGACAATACATTTTCCAACAACCCAACCCCCCCCCCCCTTTGTAATTGATGGCAACAACACCAAACATTGATGGTCATTGAGGACGAAACTCCCCCCTTCATCCTGTTATAAAATCTATCCTCATGATATAGTCAATTTTTGCTATCTATTCCTCTTTTACATCAATGGAAAATGGACCCATTGATAATGATTACTCATCCAATGAACAATGATGTACAATTACCCTTTTGAAGTTACTACTTTTTCTTGTGGACCTATTCCCCCCATGAATGGGTTCTCCCCCTGTTAATAGAATCTCATCCTATAAATGCTTCCTATCATATGGCTATATTCATACTTCTCCTACGAATAGGATGGAATTTATCCCTATGCTCCTTATACATTTAAAATATCACCTCCAAGTGATCAGAAAATCATCTACAGAAATCCCCAAACTACTCAACTACTCTTTCTAATAATTGTTCCTCCTATGTCTGGGCCCCTTCAATCTTTTGCATTCATATTGCATATTGTTTGTTCTCCAAGTTCCATCTCAATTACACAAATATACTTGAAGAAGCCTTCACTAATGGATTAGATTTGAGTGATTAGATGTATCATTGGATCTTCATGTTTCCTTCTCCATGCTTTGGTGATATTTATTGAGTTAGCAGAGAAACCTTCTTCCTTGAACCATCTCATGTTAATCCTACAATCACGGGTTATATGCCCTTCATTGTGACATTTATAGCATTTTGTGTTGAACTTGAATAATAGAAAAAATAATTCATATTTCCTATTATTACAACTTCTTATTTGACTTCCCATATTTTTGTTCCTGGAAGTTTGATAATAGCCTCTATTTCTGATATAATGATTCATGGCATAGGTATTACAATCCCTTGATTTATGTCCAAATCTTATACATGAGAAATAGTGACCAAAAAATATATTTTGATACTTGGCCGAGTGGAGTTATCTTGATGATGTATTTCTTTTGAAGTTGTTCTGCATTGGAAGAGATTCATCTATTTTTTCATCCTTGACTCTTATTCCAATACTACCTGTAGATCCCTTGTCTGGATTAGAATGAACTCCCCGTGTAGTATAATTTTTGAACTCATCCTGGTTTCTTTCTTGCTCTAACTGAATTTATGAGAATATTTTTTATTCTTTATTTCTCCTTGAGTGTTGCTTGTGTTGTTGAAATGGGCATGCTTATGTTAATCCTTTGCTTGAATGTTGTATTCAATTGTATTACTACTAGATCCTATGAATGTATTGGCATAGCTCTTTATTTGTTCTCCATTTGTTGCACTTGAGAGTTATTCATCTTTGGATATCTTATGATATTCCTTATAATCGAGGCCTATTTGATGAGGGGAGATCTCTTCTTGTTGATAATTGTTTCTAGAGTTTTGGTTCCTTTGACCAACTTCAAATTCTAATTTTCTTTTGCTAATTCCTTCTTTGTAGATACAACTTCCTCTTCTAGTTTTCGTCATTCCTGCAACTTTATTTAAGTTTATTCACCAAAGCATCCTCAATTATTTTAGATTCTTCTAGTTGTGTCCTCAGAATAGTAGCATCATCATTCATATTTCTAACATGTTCTAGGAGTGATTACATGGTCTTCTTATCCTTTTAAATTAAATTTTTAGAATATTTGAACTCTTCAAACTCATGCTCTTTCTTTTCATACTCCATAAGTTGATTATTAGATTTTTCTAGTTCATATTTCAAAGAGATAATCTCATCTTCTAGAGCCTCACAATGACCTTATATTTCTTTTATTTGTGTCTACCTCACTTCTTCCATCATTCTTGCTTCTTCTATTTGGGCCTTTAAAGTAGAATTTTCTTGGTCCTAATTTTCATATTTATTCAAAAGCTCCTTTTTCTTTTTGTCTTCTTTTGAAAGCTTATTTATGAGTTCATCTTGACCTTCATAATTTTTGAGTTCTTCTTCCAATTGAATAACCCTTTCCCTTGAAACTTTTAATTCCTCTAAGGCGCTTATAAATTCTCATTCAAAATTTACCTCTCCTTTTACTTATTTTTTTTAAGTAGTTAAACTCAATTAGATCAAGAATATCATATTCATCATCAATGACTGAATATGGACATCTAGAGGTATAGTGACCTTTACCACAGTTGAAACAGTGTGGACTACCTAATTCCTCTTTTTGGCTACCTTCTACATCCATGGCCATGAAGAAAATGTTTTCTTTGGCATCTCCTTGTATTTCCATTACATATGATACATTGCTTGCATAATCACAATCCTTGATATGATTTGTCTTCTTCTGAGATCGCTTCTTGTTACTCTTCCCTTTATTGGCCATAATTACTTGGTTCTACCTTGTAGCTGTTATAGTGCACCTCAAGGAACCTTGCTCTGATACTAATTGTTGGAATTATGATTACACTAAGACATCGAGGGGTGAGGGTGTGTTGAATTAATGTAATGGAAAATTTAACTGATTTAAATAATATCACAATTTATCATAACTGAAATCATAACAGTGCATTAATAAAATCAATCATCACATCAATACACATAAACACCAGATATATGTGGAAACCCTTGTGGGAAAAAACTACATCTTCTTCAATCTTTTATTACATCAATTTGTAGGCAACTACCCCCAAAAATATGCAAGCACCAACTTGTTGTAAGCTTTAACTTGATGTAGGAACCAACCTAATGTAGACTCCATCTTGGTGAAGGAACCCGCCTCCAAAATATGAAAGCAACAACTTGTTGTAGGCTCCAACCTGATAAAGACACCAACCTATGGAATCAATTTGCAGGCATCAATTTGTTGTAGGATTCCCCTTACAAATTTGATCACATCAATGCAACCTCACGTGTTCTTCAATCATCAATTAGTAGCATCTTCTTCATTTCTCCTTCTGATAATCAAGACTAATCCTATTCATAGGACTCAAACTATTGTGACAACAATAAAATAATTGTATCCCCTTTCCCTAAAAAGGTGTCTTCATGACTTTTCATGTCCCCCTTTTAGATCACAAAAAATCGTGCCATTTGCCCCTTTTCAAAAATCAATTTTGGCCTCAAAATGACCCATAAAATGTTATAAAAATTAACAATTCAATAGACTAACCCGAATGGGTCAACATCATGTACCTTTATGATCCATGGTCAACAGAATGCACTTCTCGGTGTACACTCAAAAGAATGTACCCCACCAATTTGATAGAGTGCACTTCTCAGGTTTAATAAAATGCACTTCTCAGTGCAATAGTACCAAACACCAAAAAAAAAAAAAAAAAACCTCGACAAATCCAACTAGACTCAAACCCATGCCCATTGCAAAGAAAAATAGGTCGAACACCAAATCGGTTATATGTTATGTCCACATAGCCTAGCCCTACGAAATATGTGTGTGTGTGTGTGTGTATTATCAAACCATAGACCACGGAACAAGAAACATGCTCAAAACTCGATCATGTGAGCACATAATTGCAACAAAACTTTCAAACCATGAAGCCACACATATATTGTTCCATAATTGTGTCAAATGAATGCTTTTCTACCATGTCTTCGGGACGCATATATATACATGTGGCGGGAGAGGGGGGGCAGGCTTATAGGGCTGACCCATTCCATCAACCATCAATGGAGTTGACCAATATGACTATATCATGTGACTACGACCATAAAAAAAAAATATTTCTCATGTGATAGTGCCAAGTGAACTGGGCCTAGTTGTCCATGGTCAATTGATTATTGTAGTTAGTGTGACATCGTTGTGCCACGTGGAATCATTTTAGTGGTCCCATGTGTCACCCAAAATTATCCCTATTGACCACTCAAACCCACTTGTTTAACATGCCATGTTTCCATGTAATTAGGATGACACATCACCCATTCTGCCACATCATCCATGTCCCATGTATGGGATATATTGTGTAGATGATGTGTGTATCTTTTATTCGGCCACATGAGTTATTACTCCTATTGGGTAAAAACATATATTATATTGGATCTGCTATGTCACTCATGACATAAATCTTGCCACGTCAAACATATATTATATAAAACTTTCCATGTAAACATATATCATGTCGAACCACTAGACCTGCCACATCAAACATTGGACCTTCCATATATATATATATATGTTACCATTGGTTAAAAATATTTGTTGCCCTATTCTGTTTGTGGTAAGCCATGTGGGATGGGGGTCGCACCCTCATGGTTCCCATGTGGAACCACAACACTGCCCAACCAAATTCACATGTTAAAACTCATGCATGTTTAAACAAATACCACTATTGATCACCCAAGCTAGATTGATTTGTTGGCAAAGATGTGAATTAGTTAATGAATTTGGGGTTTGACCCCTTTTTCTCCATTACGAACTTGCTTGACTTAAAATTTGTGTTTCTTATTATTCCTTAGGAGTTTGACTAAGAGTCATATATCGATGGAAAGCTCTTGGAGTGAATCATCCAACCAAACCATTTTCACACATGTTTTAATGACATAACTCTAACAAATGCTTAATAATATTCAAGCTATCACACCTCCTTTGACAACATTGATGTGACCCTAAATGCTAAATGATCTCCAAGTTATCATACCTCATTTTACATCAATGAAACAACATTGGTTGTCATCAATGATAACACACTATCCATCAATTTGTGACAATTTCATATTTACACTTCATGAAATTATATTTGGAAGACCTCCCCCTAGCATCAACAAAGGAACTCAAGATGTATGAAAGGGGATTGGAGATTGGTTCATTGGTGAGAGATATTATTACTTCAAAATATTTGGATGTCAAATAGGCCCCTATCTATTGCCTAGGTTCATTCTTGACAATATTTCTCTAAGAGAGATAGCTTATCAAAAAGATATTCATGGAATTACCGAACTATTGCATAAGGATTCCAAAAATCTTTGGCCAAGTTTTCCCATTAAAATTGGTCATCGTTTTCTCAAAGATAAGGGCTATGTAGTAGTTGAAGAAAATAGACTAGATGAGGTTTGGATTCATTCAATTTTTTTTTACATCTATGACCCAAATGACATGGTGAACATGGTGAAAAATGTTGTTTCTTTTGATGAAGTATGTTTTAGGGTTTTCTCTTTTATTGAACATGAGGAAAAGAAGAGTTTTCAAACATTCAGGCAAGAAATACATATGCTCTTTCTAGAATAAATGAGTGAAATTGTTGGTATTTCTCTTATGGAATTACAAGCAAAGGGAATCTATTAGCTCATCATTCCCTAATGGTACTACTCAACCAATGGAAGGTTTGAATCAAAGGGTTCAAAACATTAGTCAAGGGGAGATTTAGTAATATTAGAACTCCAAGTCTAGTGAAACAAAGTTTGCTACACAAAGCTCTTTTCCAAAACAAAGGGAACAGGGATAGCATCAAGTTTAAAAAGGTCATCTTCAGCGATTGAAAAAATGTGAGAATCTTCTGAGGGACATGATTCATAGGAAAAAGAAACTACATATAATGTGCATAAGAAAAAAGAAGAAATGCCATCAGATAAAGTAAATGAGTCAATGATGGACACTCAATAGATAAATCAAGAACATGATGTCTCTAATACTATGAGTATAGTCACTTCTGCTCAAATTAGACAGGTGATTCACCAGTACCGTGATGACTCCATGGACAGTCAATAGTGATAAATTTTCATCGTTATTTATAAATGTTGATCAATTGAAACTAGTGAAAGAAACAATAGTTCCATTAGGGGATTATTTTTTCATTTCTCAATAGAAAGTACTAGTTGAAAGATTCAAGGAAAGAAAAATTGATGCATCCCTATCAAAAATTTCAGCAATCATGGTGTGGTAGCCTATCAGTCAACCAAAGGAAAAGGAAATAGAAACAACATCAGATCTAGGAGCTTTTCTATAGTAAATGAGTGGTTTTTTAACAAATTATCCAATGCATTGTATAAGCGCGCTAAATAAGAATTAAACAAGTGGAGGTTGAATCAAAAGGAATAATGACCAAACACAATGAGGAATGGAGAACCCATTTAAACAAATTAAATGAAGGTTTTGTTCTAGCCGTGAAAAAATTAGAGGAAAAACAGAATAGTGAAAGGCTACAAGTAGAGGAGTAATCAAGGAAGCAATTGATTGAGACAGAGGAAAAGTATATTAAATAGTTGAGAGACTTGAAGCAGTTCCATTGAAGAGAAATAGGGATATTAAAATAAGAAGTAGAGGCCAGTACTCAAACTATTACTATTTCTTTCCAAATCCATATCACTTATCTATATGGATAGATAAAACATCTGAAAAAAGAGGCTATGCATGTGAATTTTTTTAAGAATCAAGCCATTGCAGTAAATGATCAACTAAAGCAAGTAGAGTTAAATTTTTTCAATCAAATAAACATAATTTACAATTTCTATCATGACTTTCTAAAAACCACATACAGAGTTGATGTTCATATCAAGGATGATGATTTGACTTTAGACTAATTTGACAAAGTCACTATGTGGGAGAAGAAGAAAGAAGAATCTAAGGCAATTGGTAAACTTTCTGAAGAAGATAAAAGGATGATGCAAATTTATTTAGAACAGAGAAAGTATCATTTATCAATCACCAAAGAATGGATTAAAGAAACATTAAATAAGTTCTACCGCTTTCCTTCTTCATTCAAGGCGTAAATTAAAACAGGGTAATAACAAATAGTCAAATTCTCCAAATTACTGGATGGAGCAACACCAATATTCAAATTTATTTCCAAATACCATATGAATGGCTGAAGTAAATCTCAAAGTTTTCTTCTATATGCAGAAGGAAAAAAGAGGTATGTGTTGAAGAGGATTGGTCAATTTCATATTAGTTTGGAGAGCAATGATCCTATACATTTGCCTTAAATCTAATATCTTTAGTGTAAATGGGTAGAAAATTTTAAGGAGAAAGAAAAGGAAGTAAATCCCTCTACGACAGGAGAGGATTTGGTGCAGCTGGATGTACAGATGGAAGAAGAATAGAAATATATCAAAGATAAATATGAACCACGAAAAGGGATAGCGAGAGACAAAGTCCGGAGATTGCACTTAATTTGCAAGAATATCTTCTTTAAAAATGAAAGATTTTTTTAATTTTTAGACAAATTTGAGATAAACAGGAAAATATATTTTTATTATTTTCTACTATTTATACAAATCTCTTTGTTGTAGAAAAGTTTGGAAATCATTGTCATGAATTAAAATTGATATTTGCTATCAGAAGTTGTGGATAAGTTTTTAAAACGTGGAATTTTTATTTTTACACAAATTTGAGATAAACAGGAAAATGTATTTTTATTATTTTCTACTATTTATACAAATCTCTTTGTTGAAGAAAAGTTTGGAAATCATTGTCAGATTTAAAATTGATATTTGCTATCAGAAGTTGTGGATAAGTTTTTAAATCTTCGAAATTATTCAAGGAATCTTTTGTGTGGATGTAGAAGTGTATGTGAAATATTTTCATATATAAATCCTTACCTTTTCAGTTTCACGAATTCAAATTTGGTAAATTATTTCTTATTATGAATTTGGGAGTTCTTATTTATTTTCTTTAATCAAAATGTGCATATGGTTTCGTGATCTATCTAAGATTTAAGCATGATTCTGATTCCTTGAATATATCCAATGTTTTACATCTGATATTTATATTGTTTTTTAATCTTTTCTCTCATTGGTGAGGTAGGTTAGTTAATTTCATTTCTGTAAATTGGATTAAAAGTGCATGCAAATAATTTTAAAATTAAAATATAGTTGTTAAGTTATCTCATTAGGGTACAAACCCTTGAAGTGGTTGACTAGGCTTACATTTCTTTTAGAAAGATTTTCATCTGAAATAGATGCAGCTCTTTTATAGTTGTTTTCCCCTATCTGTTATTGGATTAATGCAAGCTTCCCAAACACCACTATTTTATCAACATTAGGTAGTTATTGCTTATACATATTTAGAATAATTAGATTTAAATAGTGTTAGATTATATATTTTCCATTTTTAATTAGTTTTAATCATTTTTTTAGGTTAGTTTAGTATAGGAAATTGTGCCTACATGTCAGTGAGTACCACCAACCCAAACGAATAGGGGTCTAATTGGGGTTTGATATGGTTGTACCTCCCCTATTTCCAAATGGAATTTTATTCGCCTGTCAATAGACCCTTGGCATACTTTCCGTCACAATTGAAATGTATTCCCTTTCCTCTTCTCTCATCCATTTGTTGAGATGTTATACTTGTTGGTTAATTTAGGTTAAGAGAGGGAGCCTCGTGCTCTATATAGTTGTTATTGACCACTCTTCTAGGAGCCATATTTCTATTTTCAACTCTCCTTGCACACTAAAAAGATGCCCAAGGGATTTATGTTTGAAGAGATGCAAATCATGTTGAATGCTCTCCTTTAAAGTCCCCATAAAGTGATCTAACAAATTATCCTTTGGGGTGTTTCTTACCTTGAGTCTTATTTTTTTGAGTTGTTGAATGTGCTCTATAATTGAGGCTCTTTGCAAAAGATTTATCAATTGACTAAAGAATGTATTGCTCATAATATCCCTATGATGTGCTATCAATTTATATGTAAAAATGGAAAGAAAGATAATAGAATCCTTTTTTTTTTTTTTAAAAAGCCATTGACACTAGATAGAATGGTCATTTTCTAAATACAAATATGTAAGAGTTACCTTTTGTAAGATTGAAACTTGGTGTATATCATAGAATTTCTCCATCTAGAATATCCATGTTATAAGATATTTTCCATCAAACTTCCTCATATCAAGCTTGGGAATTAAGTAGTTCCTTGGTGCTTAATTGGACCCTCAATGATGTGGATCTTTGATTGATGGGTAATCATGATTTTAGGGCTCAATATTTAATTCCTCCTTTAGGTAATATCTCATCTAGGGTATGTCAAAAGATGATTGACATGGAAAATTTTCATTTCTTCTATCTTTTAATCCATTTTATTTTGTAATATTTTCATCTTTTGATCCATATATCCTTTAATTTCTTATTACACATGTGACAAATGAACCTTTTTCAACACAATGTCCTCCATTTTGTTATTAAAATGGTCATTCAATTTGGATAATTGGTTAAACATTTTTTTTCATTTTCTTCATGAGTAATGGTGGAACTATCTAAAGGTTTAGTCGGTGTAGTATTTTTTGGAAAAACCTTTTTCATGTCGAAAAATAATAATACTCTTATTTTCTCTTTTTATCACAATGTTCGAATCAACGAAGATAGATTTTCCAATCAAAAGTTCTGCCAAATGTAACTTGTGGACCTTTTAAACTCTAATCTGGAGATTGTTTTGAAGAAAAACTTTTGCAACATACCTTGACCAATTGCCAGTTTATTCTATCCTCTTTTCAAGGCCAAATTCCATGCTAGAAACCCTTGGAGACTATTGGGTCTCCTTTTTTATGCCTATAATACCTTATATTGTCCTCTATTTTTTACCAACTTTACCTCAAACCTATTCACCGCTAGCTTATCTTCTTCAAGAACATAACTTTTAGCATCCTTATGTATCTATGAGGTAATTTATATTCAAAGCATGATTTTTATGATTTATTGTTAATAGAAATAGAATAATTGATTTGTTATATCCTCTAATTATTTGGATTGACTCAAATAGATTTTAAGACCTTGCTCTTTCTCATCCGGCACCAGTATTATCCATCTGGTACCAACATTGCACGTCTAGTACCCATATTCCTGCTCATCTGGTACCTGCGTTCATCCATTACCTATTTTTGTCTGGTACCTACGTTCGTCTTGTACTAACCCTATTCATCCGGTACCAAACCCGACTTTTCAGCTTCAATGGTTCAAGTGAACTACTTCCGATGAGACCAAGGTGTTAGCCTCTTGCTGCAGCAGGTTAATCATCTTTCATGATCGACATTTTTACATGCCAAATATGTCATACAATGCATGCTGCAATGCTCCATATTTGCTACAGATGACCAAAGAACTGTCCTTGAAAGTGTGCTAATCTAAGTGCCACTGCTGTGTTCCAATTTTGATAAGCAAATTATTTTTGGTTTGAGGCATTTTTCAGTTGGAGGATTTCAAGCGAGGCATGTCTAACTCCCCTTCTTCCTCTTTCCCCAAATTACTCACTAACTTCCCCTAAAAGAGGTCAAGATCTGCTTGATACCTCTTAGTTTCATCATTCTCCATATCATTTGCCTTGGTGAAGATCTGCTTCACTCAAGGAATGTTCACACTTCTTCTATGAGTCATTTTCCCTCTTAATAGCCTAAGATTCACATACTTAGCGCTTTCTTATCACTTTTCATGTTAACTACTAACTTTACTATGTAGTTCCCTATCTATTTCCCCTTCCCCTACTAAAACTATGTATATTACTCCCCTATATACTTATCCCCTCCCCCTGGTTGAAAGATAACCATATACATTCTCGGGAATTGCTAAGTTTATCTGAAACTTAGCAAGAGCCCTCAATACCCCCTCTAACCATCTCCCAAATGCATAAGGACTCATTCCTTTGCATAGTTTCCCTTCATATGTATAAAAATCATCCCTCTGGTCTTGGTTTGCCTTTTTAAGGCATAAATCCCCTGTTTGGCCTTAAAACCCTTCTCAAACCGCATAAAATTCCTCTTAAGTGCCTTAAGACTCCTTCCAAGGCATGAAAATCCCTCATATGCTTGAAAATTCCTCCTTTTGGGCTATCGGACCCCATCCGATGCCTTATAATCCATTCAAAACACTAAAAAAAAGGCCCCTCTGATTTCACAAAGCCTCCCTTTAGTGTTATAGCCTTGCTCCGAATGAAAAGCTCCCTTTTTGGACCCCCTCCGATGCGATATCGCAGTTGGGAGGGGGAGTTATGCATTAAAACAAACATATATGTGTGCTGCCGATGGGTTCTTCGCCGATGGTGGACCGCCGATCGCCGATTGCGATATCCCATCGACAGTCGGCAGTCGCATCACATTATTTCATTGCATATATTATATATATAACATGCCCCGCCTTATCGCCGATTGTGATATTTGCATATATCGCATTGCAATAACATTATCGCTTATATTACCATATCGCATCGCTCCATTGTTAAGGACTGCCCCCGGGTTTCCCCGATTGCAAAGCTGCCGAGTTAGTCTCAGCCATCCATTTTTGGGCCCCAGATCAACGGCCCATATTATATCGGCGATCACCCCATATATGGCTTCGACCAGCGAAGTCGAAATATTATTAAGGCATGACATATAAAGGTTTCGGGTCCGAAAGGAGCCCTTTGTACAACGAAATGGGAGTGCTCCGATATTCCGGAGCCGAAATACAATAAAGCAGAGCTTAATGAATATCGGGTCCGCAAACATTGGTACTGTGCGCCCCATATCCGGATCCGATAAATTATAAAGCAGCAGTTGAAAATGATTTCGGGTCCGCTTATCATTTTTATTAAAATCCGCTGATTTGGGTTCGCCGATGGGCTGTACCCGAAATAAAATAAAGAGGGCCTGTAAAAGCATTTCGGGTCCGATGGTTTCGGGGGTCATATGTTTGTCCCGCCGATAAGAGTTTCGCCGCTGGGCCTGACCCGATATCAATAAAAAGTGGGCTTATAGAGGATTTCGGGTCTGCCCTTTGTTTCGCTCATCGCAAGTTTTATGTGCCACCCCCCGGTCCGCCCCGATGTGATATTGCGATGAGATCTGGGCCGTTGGATCGCCCCGCGCCGGATCCGACGGCCAGGATTTAGTATTTTGCACAGTGTCCGCCTAGCCCCAAATTTTGATGAAATTCATGTTTTAAAGGCATTCTGCCTGTTCATAATAAAAGGGCCATTTTTAATGTTTTATGTGCGGCGCCCGTGCCCGCCCAGGTATAAAGGAAATGATGGTTTCCTTAGCCATTTTAAGTCGCTCTGGCCCAAAAAATGCTTCCAAAGGCATGATTCCTCCTTAGATGCCTCCAGAGCGCTGCTTCTCCATCAATTATGGAATTTTATCAGTTTAAAGGCATTTTTTGATCGGCCAAGCGCCGAAACTCCTCCAAAGCCTCCAGAAGCCCGCAGACAGCACAACAACAGTCAAATCTTGCCATAAGTGACCATAAAAGGGCGATTTTGATGCGGCAAAGAGTATCAGAGAGAGAAAGTGGCCTGATTCAGTGTCAAAGTGTATCAGAGGAAGCGGCAAAGAGTATCAGTTCAAAAGATCAGCAGCCCAAAAGCAGCAGAACATTAAAGAGGCCCCCATCAAAGTCAATAAAGCAGCTCAGAGCCATCAAAGCCCGCCAGATCACAGTTATGAGCATTAAAGCCACTCTACAGCAGCAGAACCGCCTAGAGGGGCAATTCAAGTGTTTAAAGCCCAGTTATTGCCAGAACAGTGTATAAAGACACCTGAGAGCAGCGCTGAAAGTTCCCAAGGCACTGTTATGATAAATTGGCCAGCGCAGAGATCAAAGGACACCATATTTACTCATGTTGAATGCTGCTGTCTCCAGCGCAGCTTAGATAGATATTTTGTGCATTTATTTCAGTACAGAGGTTAGAAGCAGTTATTTCATCAGATCTGTCTGAGATCTGTATATTGTAGATATTTTTCCTATATAAACCACCCTCTGCACTGTTTTAAGGGTTGGTTGGTTGTATTTCTCATTCCAGACTTGCACTATAAGCTTAAGAACTTCTGTAATCAAAGATTGCTGGAATATTTGCATCTGAACTGGCTGGTTGTGCTTTCAATGGCCGAAGAGCTTGATGTGGAATTCATGTGCTTGCTCATGGTTCAATAAGTCTTTCCTCCCTCTGTTTATCTGTTTATATGTATCTGTATCATCTGTATATCATAATCTAAGTTGCAAGAAGAAGGAATAGTTCAGAGCTGCCCTTTGTGCTCAATTCTTGTAACTTTTCTATGTTTTCCTCTGAATTAGTGACAAATATGTATACTTAATTGATCATGTTTAAGCTATTTCCTTCATTATATGAATGTTGTTTAGGAATCCTTCATTGCTCCTATATAGTCTTCATCCACTTTCCCTCTTTGGCTGGATGAGAGATCCTTAATTGCCTCTCATCCCCTAACCTCCATTTCATCCTTGTCCCAGCATTTAATCATTGTGCCATGCGTAGCTATCCTGCTCCATATTCCCCTCTTCTGCCAAGGAAAACACACCCTTCAGTTCACATTCATTGACTCCATGCCCAATGGTTTTAACTTCTTACACTTTGCATGCCAACTCTGCTTGAATAGATCAACCATCCCACCAAACTCAAACAAAACCCACATGCATCATATATAGCCTAAAATCATCCCTTAAACAAAGCTAAATCCTAAAGAGAGAGCCCTCTCTGACTGCAGGTAGGCTAGGACCTGCAGTCTAAAGATTGGTTTGTGGTTACCTCGGCCGTATTCCTTTGGGAGTCAAAAGGGACAACCTGAGTGATAACATAATGGCGACTCCACTGGGGAACTGAAATCATTTGTTTATTACTGTGTACCCCCAATTTTGATCAGTTTGCCTTGTTTTCTGGAGAAAGTGTTCCTTTTCTTCAGAGCTTCTCATGTTTAGCTCTGATCTGTGACAGTGGACAGAGATCAGGCACTTCAAGGTTAATTCATCCACCTGGCGACTCCACATCATCCTCATAATAAAGACTCCACAGGAGAAATGAACCCAAAAGAGATATATGAGCAGATCAGGCTTTTGACCTGGATTACTATCCAATAGGTCATGTTTTTTCTCCCTAAAGTTTTGTTGTGTATATTGTATTTTAACGACGATTCTATATCAGATTTTTGTGATTTTCCTTTGGAAAATGTTGTTGAAAAGCCTCCTTGCACATTAGAGCAGCAGTCTTCAAATGCTGTTGAAGATCATCATACAGCCAAGGAGGAACCAAAAATAGAGCCCAGTCTTACAGTTCCTGTATATACTCCTGTGTCTCGTAAAGTTCTTGATAGATATAAGCCTCTCATTTTGCCTCCTGTGCTTAATCCTCTGCCTGCAAATCATCCTGATTATCTCCCTAGATTTGATGGAGAGAATGGTATTATTTCCCAGAAACATATCCAGGATTTTGAAGACTATCTTAATATCTTTGAAGTGGAAGATGAAGATGTCAGTCTTAGACTATTTGCCCTTTCTTTGCAAGGCGAAGTTAGGACTTGGTTTAAAGCATTGCCTGAGGCCAGCATCTCTAATCTTCAGCAGTGTTCCAAGCTCTTCCTTGATAGATGGATGATTAAAATTAATTTCCTCTCACTCATCGAAGAATATAATCAGTTAGAAAGGCGTCCAAATGAATCTGTTCAGCAATTTTCTGACCGATTCAATCAAGTTTATCTTTCTATGCCTTTGAATATTAGGCCTCCCCCTGATCTGGCTCTATTGCAATATCCAAGAGCTTTTGATCCAGAAATGGAATTTCGTTTGAGAGAAAGATGCCCGTCCACATTGAAACAGATGCAGGACATAGCAGTGGACGTGGAGGCAAATCTAAAGAGGAGGGAAGAACAGCGCAAGGCAGAGCAAGAGGAAAGACTTCATAGTGTGTTACAAAAGACAGAAGAAATGATGCAGCTGATCACAAAGAAAGTTGAATGCTTAGAGCACAAGAACACATCTGTTGTGCATGAGGAAAGTAGTGACATTCACGAACAAACCTACCACAAATCAGATGACATATTCATAGAGCCATATGTGAAGGAGCAGTCTCCTGATATACTGTGTGAATATAATAGCTTCTCTTCTTTCAACTGTCTGCCAAAATATGATGAGTATGATGATTATTATGAGCCTAACGACCAAATCAGCCTTGCAGAGGAATCAGATCCTATTTTGGCAGGAAGCGAAGTTCAGGCTCAGCAGCTTGAATGTAATGATCAGCTTGCCCAGTTTAGCTATGAAGTAAAGGAGGAAAGCGCAGAGAATTTTGATATCAGCGAAGGAAATTTACCTTTCTGTTTTGAATCTTTTCAATTTATTAAGGAGAACTATCATGCAATTAATAAGCAGTTGTTAGCAAGTCTTGTTATTGACTGCCTGGAGGATGATCAAAATATTGTTCCAGATACATCCCCTCTAGTTTCGCAGCCCCTAAGAGCCATCGAATATCAGATTGAGGAAGACTTAGAAGCAGCAGCATATGATCAAATGATCCAAGTGGATCCCCTGCCTCTTTGTTTTCAGCCATCTGAGTTATTCGAAGAAGAAGAAGAGGAGCAGCCTGCGCAGACCAGTCAAGTCCTATTCGAGCTAGATTGTAATAAATTGCAAGCACCTCTGCAAGTTTTGAATGACCTATCTGCTGGCAGGAAGAATAATGAAAGAGATCAGCGCTCTTCTCCATTAGCAGGCTGCAAGGCTCAGTATCGAGTTGTTGATGATCTCCCGACTCCAAGGCATGGTAGCGATCCTGAACCTTTGTACAATTCTTTATTTCAGCCTAGCAATTGTATATATATGTTGCAGGACAGTTTTGTACAGTGTTTAAACACAGCAAAGGAGGTCAGTAGCTTCCTGATCTTCTCAAAGATTAACAAAGCCACATCAGATTGCAAGATCCCAGTTTCTCTCACCGGCAAGCACAAGCAGCAAAGCTCACTGATGTCTATTTTGCTTAAATGGCTTCATTGGTTATTTCACTTCACCTAACAACAAAGTAAGTGCTGGTTAGGGTAGGTAGGTAGGTAGGATCAATAAGGCAGCCAGCCAAGGGAATTTTGCAGAGCACAACAACAATTGAATACAAGGCAGTCTGACCTGCTGTTCTTGGCTTGTCACAAGGAAAAGCCATCCCCAAGTGGAGCCATTGTTAGCCTCCTGCTGCAGCAGGTTAATCATATTTCATGATCAACATTTTTACATGCCAAATATGTCATACAATGCATGCTGCAATGCTCCATATTTGCTACAGATGACCAAAGAATTGTCCTTGAAAGTGTGCTAATCTAAGTGCCACTGCTGTGTTCCAATTTTGATAAGCAATTCATTTTTGGTTTGAGGCATTTTTCAGTTGGAGGATTTCAAGTGAGGCATGTCTAACTCCCCTTCTTCCTCTTTCCCCAAATTACTCACTAACTTCCCCTAAAAGAGGTCAAGATCTGCTTGATACCTCTTAGTTTCATCATTCTCCATATCATTTGCCTTGGTGAAGATCCGCTTCACTCAAGAAATGTTCACACTTCTTCTATGAGTAATTTTCCCTCTTAATAGCCTAAGATTCACATACTTAGCGCTTTCTTATCACTTTTCATGTTAACTGCTAACTTTACTATGTAGCTCCCTATCTATTTCCCCTTCCCCTACTAAAACTATGTATATTACTCCCCTATATACTTATCCCCTCCCCCTGGTTGAAAGATAACCATATACATCCTCGGGAATTGCTAAGTTTATCTGAAACTTAGCAAGAGCCCTCAATACCCCCTCTAACCATCTCCCAAATGCATAAGGATTCATTCCTTTGCATAGTTTCCCTTCATATGTATAAAAATCATCCCTCTGGCCTTGGTTTGCCTTTTTAAGGCATAAATCCCTTGTTTGGCCTTAAAACCCTTCTCAAACCACATAAAATTCCTCTTAAGTGCCTTAGGACTCCTTCCAAGGCATGAAAATCCCTCATATGCTTGAAAATTCCTTCTTTTGGGCTATTGGACCCCCTCCAATGCCTTATAATCCATTCAAAACACTAAAAAAAAGGCCCCTCTAATTTCACAAAGCCTCCCTTTAGTGTTATAGCCTTGCTTCGAATGAAAAGCTCCCTTTTTGGACCCTCTCCGTTGCGATATCGCAGTCGGCAGGGGGAGTTATGCATTAAAACAAACATATATGTGTGCTGCCGATGGGTTCTTCGCCGATGGTGGACCGCCGATCGCCGATTGCGATATCGCATCGGCAGTCGGCAGTCGCATCACATTATTTCATTACATATATTATATATATAACATGCCCCACCTTATCGCCGATTGTGATATTTGCATATATCGCATTGCAATAACATTATCGCTTATATTACCATATCGCATCGCTCCATTGTTAAGGCCCGCCCTCGGGTTTCCTCGATTGCAAAGCTGCCAAGTTAATCTCAGCCATCCATTTTTGGGCCCCAGATCAACGGCCCATATTATATCGGCGATCACCCCATATATGGCTCCGACCAGCAGAGTCGAAATATTATTAAGGCACGACATATAAAGGTTTCGGGTCCGAAAGGAGCCCTTTGTACAGCGAAATGGGAGTGCTCCGATATTCCGGAGCCGAAATACAATAAAGCAGAGCTTAATGAATATCGGGTCCACAAACATTGGTACTGTGTGCCCCATATCTGGATCCGATAAATTATAAAGCAGCAGTTGAAAAGGATTTCGGGTCCGCTTATCATTTTTATTAAAATCCGCCGATCTGGGTTCGCCGATGGGCCGGACCCGAAATAAAATAAAGAGGGCCTGTAAAAGCATTTCAGGTCCGATGGTTTCGGGGGTCATATGTTTGTCCCGCCGATAAGAGTTTCGCCGATGGGCCTGACCCGATATCAATAAAAAGTGGGCTTATAGAGGATTTCGGGTCTGCCCTTTGTTTCGCTCATCGCAAGTTTTATGTGCCACCCCCCGGTCCGCCCCGATGCGATATTGCGATGAGATCTGGGCCGTTGGATCGGCCCGCGCCGGATCCGACGGCCAGGATTTAGTATTTTGCACAGTGTCCGCCTAGCCCCAAATTTTGATGAAATTCATGTTTTAAAGGCATTCCGCCTATTCATAATAATAGGGCCATTTTTAATGTTTTATGTGCGGCGCCCGTGCCCGCCCAGGTATAAAGGAAATGATGGTTTCCTTAGCCATTCTAAGTCGCTCTGGCCCAAAAAATGCTTCTAAAGGCATGATTCCTCCTCAGATGCCTCCAGAGCGCTGCTTCTCCATCAATTATGGAATTTTATCAGTTTAAAGGCATTTTTTGATCGACTAAGCGCCGAAACTCCTCCAAAGCCTCCAGAAGCCCGCAGACAGCACAACAACAGTCAGATCTTGCCATAAGTGACCATAAAAGGGTGATTTTGATGCGGCAAAGAGTATTAGAGAGAGAAAGTGGCCTGATTCAGTGTCAAAGTGTATCATAGGAAGCGACAAAGAGTATCAGTTCAAAAGATCAGCAGCCAAAAGCAGCAGAACATTAAAGAGGCCCCCATCAAAGTCAATAAAGCAGCTCAAAGCCATCAAAGCCCGCCAGATCACAGTTATGAGCATTAAAGCCACTCTACAACAGCAGAACCGCCTAGAGGGACAATTCAAGTGTTTAAAGCCCAGTTATTGCCAGAACAGTGTATAAAGACACCTGAGAGCAGCGCTGCAAGTTCCCAAGGCGCAATTATGATAAATTGGCCAGCGCAGAGCTCAAAGGACACCATATTTACTCATGTTGAATGCTGTTGCCTCCAGCGCAGCTTAGATAGATATTTTGTGCATTTATTTCAGTACAGATTAGGTTAGAAGCAGTTATTTCATCAGATCTGTCTGAGATCTGTATATTGTAGATATTTTGCCTATATAAACCACCCTCTGCACTGTTTTAAGGGTTGGTTGGTTGTATTTCTCATTCCAGACTTGCACTATAAGCTTAAGAACTTCTGTAATCAAAGATTGTTGGAATATTTGCATTTGAACTGGCTAGTTGTGCTTTCAATGGCCAAAGAGCTTGATGTGGAATTCATGTGCTTGCTCATGGTTCAATAAGTCTTTCCTCCCTCTGTTTATCAGTTTATATGTATCTGTATCATCTTTATATCATAATCTAAGTTGCAGGAAGAAGGAATAGTTCAGAGCTACCCTCTGTGCTCAATTCTTGTAACTTTTCTATGTTTTCCTCTGAATTAGTGACAAATATGTATACTTAATTGATCATGTTTAAGCTATTTCCTGCATTATATGAATGTTGTTTAGGAATCCTTCATTGCTCCTATATAGTCTTCATCCACTTTCCCTCTTTGGTTGGATGAGAGATCCTTAATTGCCTCTCATCCCCTAACCTCCATTTCATCCTTGTTCCAGCATTTAATCATTGTGCCATGTGTAGCTATCCTGCTCCATATTCCCCTCTTCTGCCAAGGAAAACACACCCTTCAGTTCACATTCATTGACTCCATGCCCAATGGTTTTAACTTCTTACACTTTGCATGCCAACTCTGCTTGAATAGATCAACCATCCCACCAAACTCAAACAAAACCCACGTGCATCATATCTAGCCTAAAATCATCCCTTAAACAAAGCTAAATCCTAAAGAGAGAGCTCTCTCTGACTGCAGGTAGGCTAGGACCTGCAGTTCAAAGATTGGTTTGTGGTTACCTCAGCCGTATCCCTTTGGAGTCAAAAGGGACAACCTGAGTGATAACACAAGGGAACTAATGGTAAAAGTCTCACCCTTTTTATGGAAAATCGAGATACGCTTCATCCTCATGCATTGTGTGTCATGACGATGAAGCCAAATATGTGAAGGAAAACGATGTGTAATATTTTCATGATGATTTGATCATATATTTTAAACTTTGTATGTAATGCCCATACCTCTATAAGAGAAGGCTCATAGATGATAGGTGTTAAAGACAAAGATACAAAGATTTAGACAGTACTGTTATGTTGGAGATGTGACTGAACAATTAAGCTTTGTAAACCTTTTTTAAAATTAATGGTATGAGTAGTGGTTGATAAATTTGTTGTGTTAATAGAGTCTTTAGTTCTATAACTTCTCTCAGCTTTCCTTGGTATCTCGACAAGGGCCCACCAAAGCCATTAAGGAATTTTTTTATTATAGTTATTGTGAATATAGTTTGGTCTATATGTGAAGAGTGACACAGTGTTATGATTTTACTTCAAAACATTTGATGTGATTATAGTTCTGTTATATGCAAGAAAATTGTTTGAGAATGTGTGATATAAGTCTGGAGATGTTAGTTTCTGAGTATTAATTCATTGGTCATGTGAATGCAAACTTTATTTCTTAGGTTGTATGTTTAATTCTTGATTTCTATTTTGAAGAACATGAAAAGTTAAGATAAAAGATTTCACCATTCACTTGCATGTGTTGTTAAGTGAAGACTCTTGTCATACCTAACATTTCCTGTATCAGAATGCATAGCTTCCTTCAAAACTAGTTAAATTAGGAATGACTTCTTTTCTTGATTGCAATAAGTTGATTTTAGTCAGTTGTTACAGGAAAATAGAATTGAATCCATATTTTTATTTCATGAGCCTGTAAATGGACAGACTCATTACCTGAGCAAGAATCTTTAGATCACATGCTTGTTGAGATTCTATTTATGAGTTTTTCTTTCTGATCTTTAAGTTGTGTGAGGAAGTTAGATTGAAATTGTAAAATGGAGTATTGGTTTTGAATGCTTCTTATCTAGGCTATACTCATTAGACATAGGAACTTATCTGTCATCAACACATATACTGCATCAGCTCTATTGATTTCGGTTCCCTTGTTGATAATTTAATTTGTGGTGATATATCATTCATATAATTTCCCCAATATTTTTGGCGTCATTCACGGGGAACTATAAACGGTAATAGGTAATGGTTTGTTTTTTTATGGTTTTTGAGTGATATTTAAGACGACATAAGGGCGAAGAGAAGACGCTGAGACTTGAGTGAAGAGACACACGTCCACTATGGTGAGGTTTCTCCAAAGTTTGGTTTTCTCTAATTGATTCTGTAGTTTTTTTTCATATGCATAGAATTAAAGGTAGGATCTAAAGCCTCATTTTTCTTTATTTTTATTTGCAAGTGTGTTTTCCTTTAGATTGATTCATAAAAAGAAGAGAATTCTAACTTGTGTGAACGAATAACTTGGTAACATCGGGATCCTAGTAGCACAGTGGCGCTTCAAGTACACGATCGGTTTGCTTGCATTTGTTTTAAGTGTGTTTTCTTCTTATTTATTTAGGATTTTTAATAAGAACTCCATACACTAATCCATGTGCATGACATGGATTAGAAACCAACAAAGTAGTATTCAAGGATGATCAAGATTTTGGGAGAACTCTCTCAAATACTAGCAGCAATTGGGATCTTTGCTTCTCAGGAAGAACAAATCTTGATAGCAGTCAAGAAATTATCTTCCTTCCCAAAAGAAATAGAAGAAAAACAACTCCATGAATCACATCCACACGAAGATCTTTACTCTTGCAAACTTGTTGAGGAAACTAAAGAACCATGGACTGCATTCGATGGAGAGCAAGAATTAGAACCTGAGATTGAAGAATTTTTGACATGCCTATCTATAGATCCTCTAAGCACACAAGTGGATAGTCATCTCATAATAGAATATTTGCATGGCATGGTAAAGGAGGATATGCCAAATGAGCCAAATAACGAGGTAAACCAAGAGCATTTTCATTTTATTAAAAATTGGTTTCAAGCAACTATAAGGCCATACCACTCCTTGATTCTTCCTTACTTCTTGACATCATCATTAAGACAATTGGTTCTTCATACTCAGGTATGCATTGAATATTATATTTTAAACTTGAGTATGAATGCATTTTTACACCTATTACGCACATGGTTACATTGGAAACACTCCTATACTTGAGGAGAGGAATTTATTTTTCTCAAGTAGAGTAGGGTAATAAATAAATGTTGCATATAGTAGTTAGTTTAGCTATAACATATAGTGCAACATATTTCTCATTTGTTTTCAATAAGTATGGATGTTAATATCCAAAAGTAATTAGTTGAAAATGGGAGATCTATGTTCCCATTGCATATTTTTGTTGGGGTCTCTTTCAGCTGCATATTATTTTAATAAAGATTTCCACACAACTTTATTTCCAATTGCAATGTGGTTCAACTATTACTTTTCTCTCCCACTTATTATTTCTTTTTAGTTAGATCTATTTCTAGTTTTTATTTTCAATAAAGTAAGTTATGACCATTATGTTTGGAATTATAGGTAAATTTGGAAATTATTGCATAACAACATCGTCTAGTATTGCATACCAATTATTTAGTACCATATTTCATCTAACCAGTATCAAGAATTTTGGTACCAATTTTCTATTTTGCAACGACAGAGCAAGATTCAA
Source organism: Pinus tabuliformis (assembly GCA_031772625.1). Classification (NCBI taxonomy): domain Eukaryota; kingdom Viridiplantae; phylum Streptophyta; class Pinopsida; order Pinales; family Pinaceae; genus Pinus; species Pinus tabuliformis. The sequence goes on from CM062819.1 coordinate 1,244,974,437, forward strand.
GGATTTTTTTTCAGTTGTAATGCTTAAATATTGGAAGAATATTTTCAAAAGCGGAAAAGACATGTTCATCAATCAAATGGAACACTTAGGGGGGTATTTGATGACATCTTTCCTTTTTCCTTAAGTTATTAAAAAGGATGCATTCATGCTTTATCTGTTTTAAGACCATTATTTCACAAAGGTGACATAAGCAATCAATTTCATAAAAATTGAATTGAACGATAATTCCAAACTATTCATAGCTAATATACCTTTTCTTTGTTTTCGAATTTCATTTTTCTTATTCATATATATTTCTGATCATTAATACACAACAGTTGCTCAAAATATATTTATCAATGTATACAAGGGGATTAAAACAAATTTAAGAGGTCCATACAATGATACCAATGAAAAATGAACTTGAATACTATAATCGTAACACCAAAGCATGATCTCCAAGAATCTTTATTAATACTTGCAAGAGAGTTAATCAATTCTTTGTTCATAGTGGAAGACTACTTTAAAAGCGAAAGCAAATACGGAAACTATGATAAGTAGGACTTTATGTGTGTTTTGGTTATTCTTTGGTTAGCCTCATCCATCTCACATTAAAAATGGCTCATTCATGCTATGTCCTTTGAGTACCTATAGGTACCTTATGCGTATAAGACATTATGCAGGTAATCTAAGTCACTTTGAAAGGTATCATCCTATGCCTTTAAGGGGCTTTCTGAAGCTACTCCCCCATCTACCAATTGCAAAAGCACCGTTCATAAGCTAAACCTAAAATGGTAGGAAACATGGGACTAGAGCCTTCAATGTAAAATAGGTTTAATAGGTTAACCCGTCGAGGCTATGGACGCCTGTTGGCAATGGGTACTAACCTGTGATACCACTAAGGAAACCCATCAGGGTTGTGGACGCTCGCGGGAAATGGGGCATTATGCCTAAAGAATTGTCAACCAAACCAAGGCTTTTGTCTACATGTATGATGGTTACCTTATAATGTTACAATAAAGAGGAAGTGTGTGTGGATGAAGTCAAGGGTAAAAACCAACTCCAGATATTTGTTGTTGAAGAATGGCCATAAGGTAACCTTGAGTCCCCTGTAATTAGTTTTTCATACTATATATAAGATTTAATTGTCTTATAAGTGGGACCTATGATCACAAAGAAATAATAAAACTCAACTGCAAATCTTATCTGTAATACTTGGATGACTATAAGACTTTAGGATTTCGTAATCAATAACTAATTTTTCACTGGTTCATAATTTTTTGTGATCATAAAAGGCCTCCTACCTACAAAGAATGAGAGCCCCTTAAATTTATAAAAGGTTTTTTTCTTGAGCATAAAACTATTAAAGATTGATGAAATCTTATGTAATGAGTGATTTGTAATTTCTTTTATTCTTGGTGTTAATTTAACATCATTTTAATAAATCTCGGATGAATTATTTTTGTTCATTATTCTTCTCATTAGCTCCATTGTTTTGTTTTTCAGGGTCATTTGTACTGAGTCATCTCGGCAACCCTCCTCACTTCTTCAGTACCTCACCTTGCTTGCATGAGAACATGCAAAACCTCAGGCATGGGGGAGTGGTTGTTGGGACATTTTTCAACATCTTCATTTCATTCTCTTGGCACTCATCAACTCTGGCTCTTCTAGATAATTTGGGACCCTAAACCTTACTTTGCCTCATTTCATGACACTTCCACTGTAATTTCAAAGTTATTGTACCAGTGTGTGTTTTGTAGTTTTTCCAGCAGAATAAATTCACATGCAGCATCAGTAATCTCTAGCACTTACTCCAACTTGACCCTCATAACATGCTAAGCTACAAAGAGAAGCCTACAGGATCCCAATTTGAAGACTATACATTCAGGTACCTTATTAAAATTTCATTTGGAACTAAAGAAAAACTCCCTGTATTCATCTGGTACTAGAAAACAGTCTCGTGGTTCGTTCAATACTGGAAAACAGTTTTCACGTGGTACTGGATATATATATATATATATATAATTACCATGTTGATCTGGTAATGGAGGTATGAGGTCAGTGTTTTATTTTCTGTTATTAAGATTCATATTGATGATGTGATGAATATATAATTACCCTCATAAAACTTTTATTATCATCAATTGTTAAGCCCCTATCCTAAATCCTAAAGTACTCACCTTTATTCCCCTATTTTTCTAAGAAAAAAATCATTTTTATGATATGATTGAATGGGATAATCATGGGTGTGATTGGACGGATGCCAATCATAATTTGAGCAAATGAATTATATGTTCAATATCTCATAATAGAGCTTCTACCTCAGTGGTTTGTTTAAACAATGATTTTACCACCATTCCATAACCATAAACTGAATGATTATGATGAATGATTACTGGAACCATGACGTTGATTGTCCCATACTAATGTACTGGTCCAATCAACCACGTTTTATCCATCATGTCTAACATGCATTTGAATGAAATTTGTCATCATCAACGGAAATGATCTTCTAAATAAGCTTTGCATACGACATATCGCCATCATTTTGTATAATATCACCTTGTAATTATGGCAATGATTTGACCGTTACCATCTCCTTCCGATTTATAAATGCTCTTCTAGATGACTTCGCCATCCATATGAGCATTATTTCTCTCTTGGATACCATTTGGCCATCATTTCACTTATCCTCACGGATTCATCTAGATTTGTCGCACTGTTGTCATAACCCAACTTTTGGTACTCTGTCATTTCCGGCACTAAACCCTCCCCGAGTTTTATCCCTAGAAATTGTTTGAGACCTGTTCTTAAATTCGGCATGGGGGTAGATAAATATGAAACAATGTTCCATATTTATTGATAAATAGAGGAATATCCTTTTTGCAAGGAAAATCTCGAGCAAGCTAGCTGGATTCTGTTTTTGGAGAAGTTTAAAGGGTACCATGATGGCGTTTCTCATGCCTTCACTCAAAGTTATGATGGTGAAAATGTTCAGCTAGGACATCTGCAATTAAAGATCACAAAATCTACCATAGAAAAGGCCACGGGATTATCGTATATAGGAGAGAAATAGTTCAAAGGTGTGAGTATTAACAGAGATCTTTGTCGAAAGTTCTTAAAACTTGAACATTTGAATCCTAACTTGACTAAGGGTATTCCTAAGAACTGGATCAAAGAAGAATATAGGATGATGATTAATAACTTGCAGATATTATTAACATGTGAAGGAATGTATGCAGTCACTTTTCTTTATCATTTAAGACTTTTGTTACATTTTGAAGCGGGGCCCCAGATAAACTTCATGTCCTTCCTTTGGATTATTTTAAACAAGATGGTAAGAGGGGTTAAATCAGTTTCCAAAAAGGTTGAAACTGGTATTTACCATCATGGGTTGATAAAACTATTAGTTATTAATGAGATAAAGAATCAAGGTAGTAGTTGGAAAACATTACTCACACAACATTTTTCTCCAGGAGAAGGTTCCAAATCCATAGAATAAAACACGCCAAGGGATAGTAATAAAGATCTATACAACAGACAAGAGAGTAGTAAGAAGAAACGGGGAAAGTCAAAATCTAAAGAAGGCATTGTTAACTTACTTCATCGAAATACATTAATCAGTCAAAGAAGGGTAAAAAAATAGTGGAGGAGGAATATCATGCACCAACATTAAGGCAATCATTATGGGTAAAAGACCTTCTCTTCATTCATTTACTCAAAGTAAAATCTTAAGTAGTGAGAAGAAGAAGAGGAAGCAATCTGACAGTGATGGAGGAGAACTCACATATACTATTTCAAAGGTAGTTGTTGAGGTACCTCACGAGGACACTCCTAAGCTAAGGGTTAAAAAGATGTGAAATCATATAAATAGTGAAAACGATAACAGAGCACAAACTTCTGAAAAAGGGGAGAAACATACACAGAAAGGAGAAGTCACAAATTCCATGTCACAGACAAAAAGAAATAAGAGGAGATTGTTTCAAGATAATATCCTCACTCTTGACAATAAATCTGGTGAGTCATCATCACCTACACGTTGAACTACCAGAAGCATGGAAAAATAGGCAATGACCACTCATACTCCTTCTCTTCTAAAAAATCCAGTAGATGTCTCTGCTTCACCTAAAAAGGAACATGCACAGGATGAAATGCTTAATGAAACAGAGGAATTAGTTACAGAAACCTTAAAATAATTAAGAAAATAGGTTGAAGCTAATGAAGAAATAACCAAGCATGAAATAGTTGAACCTGCTAGTTATTTAACTAGGCATCAGATGACAATCAAAATTGAGAGACTTCAGAAGAAAAATGAAAAACTAAAGGAAGAAGTGAAAGAGTATAAGTTGTTGGATAGGTACATCAAGAAAGAGAATGAGCAATTAAAGGAGAATAGCCAGAGTTTGCAAGATGAGTACGATAAGGTCTCCACCAAGCTTAAGAAGGTTGTTCGCCTCATACACTATATCAAATTTATTAAAAGGGAACTCAAAGAAGAGGCTTCAGGTGTGAATATCTTAGATCCAAACAACTGATGTTCAGGCAAGCGATAAGAAGATTCCAATTTTGAAATTTTGAGGAATGGTTCAACACTACTTGCATGAGGACCTGTAATGACTTAGGCATGGGGGAATGTTTGGTCTCCTTTTTTATGCATATAATACCTTATATTATCGTCTATTTTTGTCCAATTTTACCTCAAACCTATTCACCACTTGCCTATCTTCTTCAAGAACATAAATTTTAGCATCCTTATGTATCTATGAGGTAATTTATATTCAAAGCATGATTTTTATGATTTCTTGTTAGTAAAAATAAAATAATTGGTTATTTCCCTAATTATTTGGATTGACTCAAATATACATTAAGACCTTGTTCTTGCTCATTTGGCACCAGTATTATCCATATGGTACCAACTTTTCTCGTCTGATACCCATGTTCCTGCTTGTCCAGTACTTGCATTCATCTGGTACATGTGCTCGTCTGGTACTTGCGTTCATCCTGTACTAACCCTATTCATCTGATACCAAACCCGAATTTTTAGCTTCGATGATTCGAGTGAACTACTTCCGATGAGACCAAGGGAACGGATGGTCAAAGCCTCACCCTTTTTATGGAAAAATGAGATACGCTTCATCCTCATGCACTGCGTGTCATGAGGATGAAGCCCAATATGTGAAGGAAAATGATGTGTAATATTTTCATGATGATTTGATCATATCTTTTAAACTTTGTATGTAACGTCCATTCCTCTATAAGAGAAGGCTCGTAGATGATAAGTATTAAAGATAGAGATACAGAGATTTAGACAATACTATTATGTTGGAGATGTGACTGAGCAATTAAGATTTGTAAATCGTTTTTTTAAAGTCAATGGTATGAGCAGTAGTTGATACGTTTGTTGTGTTAATAGAGTCTTTACTTCTATAAGTTCTCACAGCTTTCCTTGGTAGCTCGGAAAGGGCCCACTGAAGCCATCAAGGCAAGTTTTTATTATAGTTAATGTGAATATAGTTTGGTTTATGTGTGAAGAGTGACTCAGTGTTATAATTTGACTTCAAAACATTTGATGTGATTACAGTTTTGTTCTATCCAAGAAAATTGTTTGAGAGTGTGTGATATAAGTCTGGAGATGTTAGTTTCTAAGTATTAATTCATTGGTTGTGTGAATGCAAGCTTTATTTCTCAGGTTGTATGTTTAATTGTTGATTTCTATTTTGAAGAACAGAAAAAGTTAAGATAAAAGATCTCACCATTCACCTTCATGTGTTGTTAAGTGAATACTCTTGTCATACCTAACATTTCCTATGTAAGAATGCATAGCTTCCTTCAAAATTAGTTAAATTAGGAATGATTGCTTTGCTTTATTGCAGTAAGTTGATTTTAGCCAGTTGCTACAAGAAAACAGATTTGAATCCATCGTTTTATTTCATGAGCCTGTAAATGGACAGACTCATTACCTGAGCAAGAATCTTTAGATCACATGCTTGTTGAGATTCTATTTATGAGTTTTTCCTTTTGATCATTAAGTTGTCTGAGGAAGTTAGATTGAAATTGCAAAATGGTGTATTGGTTTTGAATGCTTCTTATCTAGGCTATACTCATCAGACATAGGGAATGATCTATTATCAGCACATATAATGCATCAACTCTATTGATTATGATTCCCTTGTTGATAATTTAATTTATGGTGATATATCATTCATATAATTTCCATAATATTTTTGGCACCGTTATCGGGGAGTTGTAAACGGTAATAGGTAATGGTTTGTTTTTTTATGATTTGTGAGTGATATTGAGGACGACCTAAGGGAAGAGAGAAGAAAATAAGACGTGATTGAAGAGCCACACGTCCATAATGGTGGGGTTGCTCCAAAGTCTAGTTGTCTCTAAGTGATTCTCTAGTTTCTTTTTCATTTGCATAGAATTAAAGGTAGGGTATAAAGACTCATTTTTCTTTATTTTTATTTGCAAGTGTGTTTTCCTTTAGATTGATTCATGAAAAGAAGATAATACTAAATTTTGTGAATAGATAACTTGGTGAAATCAGGATCCTAGTAGCACAGTGGCACTTCAAGTACATGATTGGTTTTCTTATATTTTTTTAAGTGTGTTTTCTTCTGATTTATTTAGGATTTTTAATAAGAACTCCATACACTAATCCATGTGCATGACATGGATTAGCAACCAGCAAAGAAATATTCAAGGATGATTAAGATTTTTGGAGAACTTTCTCAAATAGTAGCAGTAACTTGGATCTCTGCTTCTCAGGAAGAACAAATCTTGACAACAGTCAAGAAATTATCTACCTTCCCAAAAACGATAGAAGAACAACTCCATGAATCACAACCACACGAATATATTTACTCTTGCAAACTTGTTGAGGAAACTAAAGAACCATGGGCTACATTTGATGGAGAGCAAGAATTAGAACCTGAGATTGAAGAATTTTTGACATGCCTATCCATAGATCATCGAAGCACACAAGTGGATAGTCATCTCATAATAGAATATTTGCATGGCATGGTAAAGGAGGATATGCCAAATGAGCCAAATAACGAGGGAAACCAAGAGCATTTTCATTTTATGAAAAAATTGTTTCAAGCAACTATAAGGCCATACCACTCCTTGATTCTTCCTTACTTCTTGACATCATCATTAAGACAATTGGTTCTTCATACTTAGGTATGCATTGAATATTATATTTTAAACTTGAGTATGAATGCATTTTTACACCTATTACACACATGGTTACATTGGAAATACTCCTATACTTGAGGAGAGGAATTTATTTTTCTCAAGTAGAGTAGGGTAATAAATAAATGTTGCATATAGTAGTTAGTTTAGTTATAACATATAGTGCAACATATTTCTCATTTGTTTTCAATAAGTATGGATGTTAATAGCCAAAAGTAATTAGTTGAAAATGGGAGATCTATGTTCCCATTGCATATTTTTGTTGGGGTCTCTTTCAGCTGCATATTATTTTAATAAAGATTTCCACACAACTTTATTTCCAACTGCAACATGGTTCAGCTATTACTTTTCTCTTCCACTTATTATTTCTTTTTAGTTAGATCTATTTCTAGTTTTTATTTTCAATAAAGTAAGTTATGACCATTATGTTTGGAATTGTAGGTAAATTTGGAAATGATTGCATAACAACATCATCTAGTATTGCATACCAATTATTTAGTACCATATTTCATCTAACTAGTATCAAGAATTCTGGTACCAATTTGCTATTTTGCAACGACATAGCAGGATTCAAGGATCTTGTTCAGTTGTAATGTTAAATATTGGAAGAATATTTTCAAAAGTGGAAAAGACATGTTCATCAATCAAATGGAGCACTTAGGGGAGTATCTGATGACATCTTTCCTTTTTCCTTAAATTATTAAAAAGGATTCATTCATGCTTTATCTGTTTTAAGACCGTTATTTCACAAAGGTGATATAAGAAATCATTTTCATAAAAATTGAATTGAATGATAATTCCAAACTATTCATAGCTAATATACCTTTTCTTTGTTTTGGAATTTCATTTTTCTTAATCATATAGATTTCTGATCATTAATACAAAACAATTTCTCAAAATATATTTATTAATGTATACAAGGGGATTAAAATAAAGTTAAGAGGTCCATACAATGATACCGACGAAAAATAAACTTGAATACTATAATCGTAACACCAAAGCATGATCTCCAAGCATCTTTATTAATACTTGCAAGAGAGTTAATCAATTCTTTGTTCATAGTGGAACACTAATTTAAAAGCGAAAGCAGATATGAAAACTATGATAAGTAGGACTTTATGTGTATTTTGGTTATTCTTTGGTTAGCCTCATCCATCTCAAATTAAAAATGGCTCATTCATGCTATGTCCTTTGAGTAACTATAAGTACCTTATGCGTCTAAGACATTATGCAGGTAATCTAAGTCACTCTGAAAGGTATCATTCTATGCCTTTAAGGGGCTTTCTGAAGTGCTCCCCCATCTACCAATTGCAAAAGAAATGTTCATAAGCTAATCCTAAAATGGTAGGAAACATGGGACTAGAACCTTCAGTGTAAAATAGGTTTAAGAGGTTAAACCGTCGAGGCTATGGATGCCAGCTGGCAGCAGGTACTAACCTGTCATACCACTAAGGAAACCCATCAAGGTTGTGGACGCTCGTGGAAATGGGGCATTCTACCTAAAGAAGTGTCAACCAAACCAAGGCTTTTGTCTACATGTATGATGGTTACCTTATAGTGTTACAATAAAGAGGAAGCATGTGTGGATGAAGTCAAGGGTAAAAACCAACTCCATATATTTGTTGTTGAAGAATGGCCATAAGGTAACCTTGAGCCCCCTATAATTAGTTTTTCATACTATATATAATATTTAATCGTCTTATAAGTGGGACCTATGATCACAAAGAAATAATAAAACTCAACTACAAAGCTTATCTGTAATACTTGGATGACTATAAGACTTTAGGATTTCGTAATTAATAACTAATTTTTCACTGGTTCAACATTTTTTGTGATCATAAAAGGCCTCCTACCTACAAAGAATGAGAGCCCCTTAAATTTATACAAGGTTTCTTTTCTTGAGCATAAAACTGTTAAAGATTGATGAAATCTTATGTAATGAGTGATTTGAAATTTCTTTTATTCTTGGTGTTAATTTAGCATCATTTTAATAAATCTCAGATGAATTATTTTTGTTCAGTATTCTTCTCATTAGCTCCATTGTTTTGTTTTTCAGGGTCATTTGTACTGAGTCATCTCAACAACCCTCCTCACTTCTTCAGTACCTCACCTTTCTTGCATGAGAACATGCAAAACCTCAGGCATGGGGGAGTGGTCGTTGGGACATTTTTCAACATCTTCATTTCATTCTCTTGGTACTCATCAACTCTGGCTCTTCCAGATCATTTGGGACCCTAAACCTTACTTTGGCTCATTTTATGAAACTTCCACTGTAATTTCAAATTTCTTGTACTAGTGTGTGGTTTGTAGTTTTTCCAGCAGAACAAATTCACATGCAGCATCAATAATCTCTAGCACTTACTCCAACTTGACCCTCATAACATGCTAAGCTACAAAGAAAAGCCTATAGGATCCCAATTTGAAAACTATACATTCAAGTACCTTATTAAAATTTCATCTCGAACTAAAGAAAAACTCCCTGTATTCATCCGGTACTAGAAAAGTGTCTTGTGGTTCATTCGATACTGGAAAACAGTTTTCACCTGGTACTTGATATATATATATATATATATATATATATATATATATATATATATATATATATATATATATATATATATATCTATATATCTATATATCTATATATATATATATATATATATATATATATATATATATATATAATTCCTATGTTGATCTGGTAATGGAGGTATGAGGTCAATGTTTTATTTTCTGTTATTAAGATTCATATTGATCGTGTGATGAATATATAATTACCCTCATAAAACTTTTATTACCATCAATTGTTAAGCCCCTATCCTAAATCCTAAAGTACTCACCTTTATTCCCCTATTTTTCTAAGAAAAAAATCATTTTTATGATATGATTGAATGGGATAATCATGGGTGTGATTGGACTGATTCCAATCATAATTTGAGCAAATTAATCATATGTTCGATATCTCATAATAGAGCTTCTACCTCGGTGGTTTTAAAAAAAAATGATTTTACCACCATTCCATAATCATAAACTGAATGATTATGATGAATGATTACTGGAACCATGACATTCATTGTCCCATACTAATGTACTGGTCCAATCAACCACGTTTTATCCATCATGTTTAACATGCATTTGAATGAAATTTGACATCATCAAAATGATCTTCTAAATAAGCTTTGCATATGACTTATCGCCATCATTTTGTATAATATCACCTTGTAATTATGGCAACGATTTGATCGTTACCATCTCCTTTCAAATTATAAATGCTCTTCTAGATGGCTTCGCCATCCAGATGAGCATTATTTCTCTCTTGGATACCATTTGGCCTTCATTTCGCTTATCCTCACTGATTCATCTAGCTCTGTCGCACTGTTGTCATAACCCAACTTCCGGTACTCTGTCATTTCCGGCACTAAACCCTCCCCAAGTTTTATCCCTAGAAATTGTCTGAGACTTGTTCTTAAATTCGGCATGGGGGTAGATAAACATGAACTAATGCTCCAGATTTATTGAGAAATAGAGGAATATCATTTTTTCAAGGAAAATCTCGAGCAAGCTGGTTGGATTCTGTTTTTGGAGAATTTTAAAGGGTACCATGATGGCGTTTCTCACGCCTTCACTCAAAGTTATGATGGTGGAAATGTTCAGCTAGGACATCTACAATTAAAGATCACAAAATCTACCATAGAAAAGGCCACGGGATTACCGTATATAGGAGAGAAATAGTTCAAATGTGTGAGTATTAACAAAGATCTTTTTCGAAAGTTCTTAAAACCTGAACATTTGAATCCTAACCGGACTAAGGGTATTCCTAGGAGCTGGATCAAAGAAGAATATAGGATGATGATTAATAACTTGCAGAGATTATTAACATGTGAAGGAAGGTATGCAGTGACTTTTCTTTATCCTTTAAGACTTTTGTTACATTTTGAAGGGGGACCCCAGATAAACTTCATGTACTTCCTTTGGATGATTTTAAACAAGATGGTAAGAGGGGTTAAATCAGTTTCCAAAAAGGTTGAAATTGGTATTTACCATCATGGGTTGATAAAACTATTAGTTATTCATGAGATAAAGAAGCAAGGTAGTAGTTGGAAAACATTACTCACACAACATTTTTCTCCAGGAGAAGGTTCCAAATCCATAGAATAAAACATGCCGAGGGATAGTAATAAGGATCTATACAACAGACAAGAGAGTAGTAAGAAGAAACAGGGGAAGTCAAAATCTAAAGAAGGCATTGTTAACCCTACTTCATCGAAATACATTAATCAGTCAAAGAAGGGTAAAACAGTAGTGGACGAGGAATATCATGCACCAACATTAAGGTGATCATTATGGGTAAAAGACCTTCTCTTCATTCATTTACTCAAAGTAAAATCTTAAGTAGTGAGAAGAAGAAGAGGAAGCAATCTGACAATGATGGAGGAGAACTCACAGATACTATTTCAAAGGTAGTTGTTGAGGTACCTCATGAGGACACTCCTAAGCTAAGGGTTAAAAAGATGTGAAATCCTATAAATAGTGAAAACGATAACAGAGCACAAACTTCTGAAAAAGAGGAGAAACATACACAGAAAGGAGAAGTCACAGATTCCATGTCACAAACAAAAAGGAATAAGAGGAGATTGTTTCAAGATAATATCCTCTCTCTTGACAATAAATCTGGTGAATCATCATCACCTAGACGTTGAACTAACAGAAGCATGGAAAAATAGGCAATGAAAACTCATACTCCTCTTCTAAAAAATGCAGTAGATGTCTCTACTTCACCTGAAAAGGAACATGCACAGGATGAAATGCTTAATGAAACGGAGGAATTAGTTACAGAAACCTTAAAATAATTAAGAAAAGAGGTTGAAGCTAATGAAGAAATAACCAAGCATGGAACAGTTGAACCTGCTAGTTATTTAACTAGGCATCAGACGAGAATCAAAATTGAGAGACTTCAGAAGAAAAATGAAAAACTAAAGGAAGAAGTGAAAGAGTATAAGTTGTTGGATAGGTACATCAAGAAAGAGAATGAGCAATTAAAGGAGAATAGCCAGAGTTTGCAAGATGAGTATGACAAGGTCTCCACCAAGCTTAAGAAGGTTGTTTGCCTCATACACTATATCAAATTTATTAAAATGGAACTCAAAGAAGAGGCTTCAGGTGTGAATATCTTAGATCCAAACAACTGATGTTCAGGCAAGCGATAAGAAGATCCTAATTTTGAAATTTTGAGGAATGCTTCAACACTACTTGCATGAGGACTTGCAATGACTTAGGCATGGGGGAATGTTGGGTCTCCTTTTTTATGCCTATAATACCTTATATTATTGTCTATTTTTGACCAATTTTACCTCAAACCCATTCACCACTTGTGTATCTTTTTCAAGAACATAAATTTTAGCATCCTTATGTATCTATGAGGTAATTTATATTCATAGCATGATTTTTATGATTTCTTGTTAGTAAAAATAAAATAATTGGTTATTTATATTCTCTAATTATTTGGATTGACTCAAATATATATTAAGACCTTGTTCCTACTCATTTGGCACCAGTATTATCCATATGGTACCAACTTTTCTCATATGATACCCATGTTCCTGCTCATCCAATACTTGCATTCATCTGGTACATGTGCTCGTCTGGTACCTGCGTTCATCCTGTACTGACCCTATTCATTCGATACCAGACCTAAATTTTTAGCTTTGATGATTCGAGTGAACTTCTTTTGTTGAGACCAAGGGAATGGATGGTCAAAGCCTAACCCTTTTTATGGAAAAATGAGATACGCATCATCCTCATCCACTGCGTGTTAAGAGGATGAAGCCCAATATGTTAAGGAAAATGATGTGTAATATTTTCATGATGATTTGATCATATCTTTTAAAATTTGTATGTAACGTCCATTTAGAGATAAGAGAAGGCTCGTAGATGATAAGTATTAAAGACAGAGATACAAAGATTTAGACAGTACTGTTATGCTGGAGATGTGACTGAACAATTAAGCTTTGTAAATCTTTTTTTTTTTAAATCAATGGTATGAGCAGCGGTTGATAAGTTCATTATGTTAATAGTCTTTACTTCTATAAGTTCTCTCAGCTTTCCTTCGTAGCTCGAAAAGGGCCAACTGAAGCCATCAAGGCAAGTTTTTATTATAGTTAATGTGAATACAGTTTGGTTTATGTGTGAAGAGTGACTCAGTGTTATAATTTGACTTCAAAACATTTGATGTGATTACAGTTTTGTTCTATCCAAGAAAATTGTTTGAGGGTGTGTGATATAAGTCTGGAGATGTTAGTTTCTAAGTATTAATTCATTGGTTGTGTGAATACAAGCTTTATTTCTCAGGTTGTATGTTTACTTGTTGATTTCTATTTTGAAGAACAGAAAAAGTTAAGATAAAAGATCTCACCGTTTACCTTCATGTGTTATTAAGTGAATACTCTTGTCATACCTAACATTTCCTATATAAGAATGCATAGCTTCCTTCAAAATTAGTTAAGTTAGGAATGATTGCTTTGCTTTATTGCAGTAAGTTGATTTTAGCTAGTTGCTACATGAAAACAGATTTGAATCCATCGTTTTATTTCATGAGCCTGTGAATGGACAGATTCATTACCTGAGCAAGAATATTTAGATCACGTGCTTGTTGAGATTCTATTTATGAGTTTTTCTTTTTGATCATTAAGTTGTGTGAGGAAGTTAGATTGAAATTGCAAAATGGTGTATTGGTTTTGAATGCTTCTTATCTAGGCTATACTCATCAGACATAGGGAATTATCTATTATCAACACATATAATGCATCAACTCTATTGATTATGATTCCCTTGTTGATAATTTAATTTATGGTGATATATCATTCATATAATTTCCACAATATTTTTGGCACCGTTGTCGGGGAGATGTAAACGATAATAGGTAATGGTTTGTTTTTTTATGATTTTTGAGTGATATTGAGGATGACCTAAGGGAAGAGAGAAGAAAATAAGACGTGAGTGAAGAGCCACACGTCCACAATGGTGGGGTTGCTCCAAAGTCTGGTTGTCTCTAATTAATTCTCTAGTTTCTTTTTCATTTGCATAGAATTAAAGGTAGGATATAAAGACTCATTTTTCTTTATTTTTATTTGCAAGTGTGTTTTCCTTTAGATTGATTCATGAAAAGAAGATAATACCAACTTTTGTGAATAGATAACTTGGTGAAATCAGGATCCTAGTAGCACAGTGGCACTTCAAGTACATGATTGGTTTTCTTATATTTTTTTAAGTGTGTTTTCTTCTGATTTATTTAGGATTTTTAATAAGAACTCCATACACTAATCCATTTGCATGACATGGATTAGCAACCAGCAAATCAATATTCAAGGATGATTAAGATTTTGGGAGAACTTTCTCAAATAGTAGCAGTAACTTGGATCTTTGCTTCTCAGGAAGAACAAATCTTGACAGCAGTCAAGAAATTATCTACCTTCCCAAAAACGATAGAAGAACAACAACTCCATGAATCACAACCACACTCTTGCAAACTTGTTGAGGAAACTAAAGAACCATGGGCTACATTCGATGGAGAGCAAGAATTAAACCTGAGATTGAAGAATTTTTGACATGCCTATCTACATTAAATCCTCTAAGCACACAAGTGGATAGTCATCTCATAATATAAGATTTGCATGGCACGGTAAAAGAGGATATGCCAAATCAGCCAAATAACAAGGTAAACCAAGAGCATTTTCATTTTATTGAAAATTGGTTTCAAGCAATTATAAGGCCTCACCACTCCTTGATTCTTCCATACTTCTTGACATCATCATTATGACAACTGGTTCTTCATACTCAGGTATGCATTGAATATTATATGTTAAACTTGAGTATGAATGCATTTTTATACCTATTACGCACATGGTTACATTGGAATTACTCCTATACCTGAAGAGAGGAATTTCTTTTTCTCAATTAGAGTAGGGTAATAAATAAATAGATAAATGTTGCATATAGTAGTTAGTTTAGTTATAACATATCGTGCAACATCTTTCTCATTTGTTTTTAATAAGTATGGATGTTAATAGCCAAAAGTAATTAGTTGAAAATGGGAGATCTATGTTCCCATTACATATTTTTGTTGGGGTCTCTTTCAACGACATATTATTTTAATAAATATTTCCACACAAATTTATTTCCAACTGCAGCATGGTTCAACTGTTACTTTTCTTTCCCACTTATTATTTCTTTTTAGTTACATCTGTTTCTAGTTTTCCTTTTCAATAAAGCAAGTTATGACCATTATGTTTGGAATTGTAGTTAAATCTGGAAAAGGTTGCATAACAACATCGTCTAGTATTGCATACCAATTATTTAGTACCATATTTCATCTAACCAACATCAAGAATTCTGGTACCAATTTTCTATTTTGCAAAGATAGAGCAGGATTTAGGGATCTTGTTTAGTTGTAATTCTTAAATACTCGAAGAATATTTTCAAAAGGGAAAAGACATCTTCATCAATCAAATGGAACACTTAGGGGAGTATTTGATGACATATTTCCTTTTTCCTTAAGTTATTGAAAAGGATGCATTCATGCTTTATTTGTTTTAAGACCGCTATTTCACAAATATGATATAAGAAATCATTTTCATAAAAATTAAATTGAATGATAATTCCAAACTATTCATAGCTAATATACCTTTTCTTTGTTTTGGAATTTCATTTTTCTTATTCTTATAGATTTCTTATCTTTAATACACAACAGCTGCTCAAAATATAGTTACCAATGTATACAAGTGGATTAAAACAAATTTAAGAGGTCCATACAATGATACCGATGAAAAATAAACTTGAATATTATAACCGAACACCAAAGCATGATCTTTGAGTATCTTTATTAAGACTTGCAAGAGAGTTAATGAAGTCTTGGTTCATAGTGGAACACTACTTTAAAAGTGAAATCATATATGAAAACTATGATTAGTATGACTTTAGGTGTCTTTTAGTTATTCTTTGGTTAGCCTCATCCATCTCACATTAAAAATGGCGCATTCATGCTATGTCCTTTTAGTACCCATAAGTACCCATAAGTACCTTATGTCTCTAAGACATTATGCAGGTAATCTAAGTCACTTTGAAAGGTATCATCCTATGCCTTTAAGGGGCTTTTTGAAGCTACTCCCCAATCTACCAATTGCAAAAGAAATGTTCATAAGCTAAACCTAAAATGGTAGGAAACATGGGACTAGAGCCTTCAGTGTAAAATAGGTTTAAGAGGTTAACCCGTCGAGGCTATGGACACCTGCTGGCAGCAGGTATTGACCTGTGATATCACTAGGAAAACCCATCGGGGCTATGGACGTATGCGAGCAATGGGGCATTCTGCCTAAAGAAGTGTCAACTAAACCAAGGCTTTTCTTTATTCATATGATGGTTGCTTTATAGTGTTACAATAAAAGGGAAGCATGTGTGGATGAAGTCAAGGGTAAAAACCAACTCCATAAATTTGTTGTTGAAGAATGGCCTTAAGGTAACCTTCATTCCTATATCATTAGTTTTTCATACTATATCTAATATTTAATTTTCTTAGAAGTGGGACCTATGATCACAAAGAAATAATAAAACTCAACTACAAAGCTTATCTATAAAACTTGGATGATTATAAGACTTTGGGATTTGGTTATTAATAACTAATTTTTTACCGGTTCATCATTTTTTGTGATCACAAAATGCCTCCTACCTACAAAGAATGAGAGCCCCTTAAATTTATAAAGGGTTTCTTTTCTTGAGTATAAAACTCAACTACAAAGCTTATCTATAAAACTTGGATGATTATAAGACTTTGGGATTTGGTTATTAATAACTAATTTTTTACCAGTTCATCATTTTTTGTGATCACGAAATGCCTCCTACCTACAAAGAATGAGAGCCCCTTAAATTTATAAAAGGTTTATTTTCTTGAGTATAAAATTGTTAAAGATTGTTGAAATCTTATGTAATGAGTGATTTGAAATTTCTTTTATGCTTGGTGTTAATTTAGCATCATTTTAATAAATCTGAGATGAATTATTTTTGTACAATATTCTTTTCATTAGCTCCATTGTTTTGTTTTTCAGGGTCCTTTCTACTGAGTCATCTCAGCAACCCTCCTCACTTCTTTAGTACCTCACCTTGCTTGCATGAGAACATGCAAAACCTCAGGCATGGGGGAGTGGTTGTTGGGACCTTTTTCAACATCTTCATTTCATTCTCTTCAACTTCCTTCAGCATATTATATTGGCACTCATAAACTCCGGCTCTTCCAGGTCATTTAGGACCCTCAGCCTTACTTTGCCTCATTTTCTGACACTTCCACTGCAATTTCAAAGTTCCTGTACCAATGTGTTTTTTGTAGTTTTTCCAGCAGAAAAAACTCAAATGCAACATCAGTAATCTCTAGCACCTACTCTATCTTGACCCTCAAAACATGCTAAGCTATAAAGAGAAGCCTACATGATCCCAATTTGAAGACTATACATTCGGGTACCTTATTAAAATTTCATCTAGAACTAAAGAAAAACTCCTTGTATTCATCTGGTACTAGAAAGAAGTCTCCTATGTTCATCTGGTACTGGAAAACAATTTTCATCTTGTACTGGAAAACAAAAAAAAACAAAAACAAAAACAAAAACAAACAAACAAAAAAACAACAAAAAACAAAAAACAAAAAACAAAACAAAACAAAACATATTCCTTGTGTTGATTCGGTAATGGAGGTATGGGGTCAATGTTTTGTTTTCTTCTATTAAGATTCATATTGATCATGTGATAAACATATAATTACCCTCATAAAACTTTTATTACCATCAATTGTTAAACCCCTATCCTAAATCCTAAAGTACTCACCTTTATTCCCCTGTTTTTCTAAGATTTTTTTTTTTTTTTTAATGATATGATAGAATGGGATAATCATGGGTGTGATTGGATGGATTCCAATCATAATTTGAGAAAATGAATTATATGTTGAATATCTCATGATAGAGATTCTACCTCTGTGGGTTGTTTAAACAATGATTTTACCACCATTCCATAACCACAAATTGAATGGTTATGATGAATGATTACCAGAACCATGACATTCATTGTCTCGTACTGATGTACTGGTCCAATCAACCATGTTTTCTCTATCATGTCTAACATGCATTTGAATGGAATTTTACATCATGAACGGAGATGATCTTCTAAGTAAGCTCTGCATATGACTTATTGCCATCATTTTGTATGAGCTCACGTTGTAATTATGGCAACAATTTGATCGTTACCATCTCCTTTCAAATTATAAAGTCTCTTATGGATGGCTTCGCCATCCAAATGAGAATTATTTCTCTCTTGCATACCATTTTGCCTTCATTTCACTTATCCTCATTGATTCATCCAATGCTAGCTCTGTCACACTGTTGTCATAACCCAACTTCTAATACTCTGTCATTTCCAATACTAAACCTATTGAAGAAAATGTAACTAGGTTCAGTATTTACAAATGCAATTTTGTTCTTTGTACTTTTCAAGAAAAAGAAAATATTATTTTTGTAAATTATGAGAATGAGTTTCTTGTTCATTCCTTAGGTCTAGGAAATTCAAAGAGTCAAAGACATGTGTAAAGAGCTCTTCTCGAGCATATATGTAAATGATTCTACCTAGTGACTATTTTAGCCTTCCAAGACCAGGCACACTCCTCCAAGATGAGCACAAAATAATTTCGCAAGCAAAGTGAGGAAAAAGATAGTCATGTCGGCTTAAAAGAATTAAATTAACTTATGTTGGCTCAATTTTAATAGACACATCTACTCATACTATGATGTTGGCTTAATAGGTGGACGAACTACTATAAATACCCTACTAAAATTTTCATATAAGCACAGTTCAGGATCTCAGATTCCTCTGAAGTTTCGGATGGAGTGCAGGGGTATAGTATTTTGGATGATCACAGGAGTACAATATGTCAGATGGTTATAGATCAACATATTTGTATTTTGGATGGGTACAGACCATCATCTTTGTGTATTTCAGATGGGTACTCGAGAAGGAGAAAACACAATCATGGTCTCGATATATTTGAAGATCCCTTAGTGATGTACTCTCAACATACCTCTATCTCAGTGTACATGTCTTGGATCATTGTCTTGGATTAATTATAATCCAATAGTGATATACTCTTGGCATAACTAGACATAATGGAAACCATGGAATCAAGGTCAAGGTCACAATGAAGATCCAGATGAAGACAAGGTGTTGATCTCAGTGAGAGTAAATGTTATGATCTTGATGAAGGTATATCTATAGTGATACATTCATGATATCGAAGGATCTAGGTGAATCTCTCCTTCATATATATACATATGGAGAACTCGTTCAAGAAGACCCTGGTGAAGGTGCAGAAATGGTGTTGCAACAGTAATGAGGATCTTGGTAGTGCAATAGTGATGGCCTCAGTGGTGCAGCAATAATGATGATCTCAACAGCGACAAAGAAGAGTATTTGTCTTAGTATTGGAGTGGATAAATAGGTCAAGGTTCATGGCCTTTGTGTTCGTCAATTAGAATTTCTATAAGGAGAATTATGTGTGGGTTTTCCTCTCCAAGAGGGAGAGGTTTTGGTCGTGAAAGAATGCCAACTTATTGTGTTCGTGTCTCTTTGTTTTGGTATCAGTTTGATGAATTAAAAACACACACTCATAATAAGAAGAAGATCAATATAAGATATATAGTAAAAGCATTTCACAAATTGTTATCAAGTATAGAAGAATCTATCCAATGCTAACTTCCCTAGATTCTTCTACATGGTATCAGAGCTAAGGTGTTGAAGTCAAATGAAGGGAAACAAAAGAGACATACAAGGATCTATCTTCAAGGACATCAAAGCAGATTGAAAGGATTAAAGGAGAAAGTATACAACAAGTAGGTCTACAACAATCATGGAGTATCAACTTCAGTAATTACAGTCACGCACTCAAGTCATGCTCAAGCTGATCGAGTATATTAGTGATCCTCACTTCTTGATCATTGAACTTTCTCCATGGAATAAAAGATAGCCTCAGGTATATATATATATATATATATATATATATATATATATATATTGCAGAAGTAATCTAAGGAATACCTCTCACAATCCATGATTACATCACTGTCTCAGCATAGTTATTACATCAAGGCAATTTCGGTGATGAGACAGTCTATCTATACAGTGCCACCCTCAGTTTAGGTATGTTATTCATTGACAAGTTTGGGCTCTCAATACATTTCCTCTCTACACAATGCACATAGACATCACTGTGTAGTGCCATATCAATATACTTGTCACAGTCTCGAATGTTTTCTATGATTGTGATCTCAATAGCATGGTGCTCAAATTAGAACATAGTATCACTAACATGTCAACCATATGTTGAAGTCAAAAGTACCTTAAAATGAATTGGGAAGGTTGTGAAGCAATCTCGGTGATGTCAAGACCACTGATGTCATGGTGTTAGAAGGCCTCCAAGGAAGTCGTGATGAAAGGATACTAATGATGGGCAGCTCAAGCAAAAGAAGCATCAAGGTGAATATCTTCTCTTCACACACAAAGTAAGTATCTCTCAATTTTATAATGATATTTGGTTAAATGATTTCATGATTACAAGGGGATTTATAAATAGATTAGATAATCGAAATTCCTTGCATAGAATAAGGAGGATTGTCATTATCCTCATAGAAAAGAGAAATCATTGATATCTATGAAAAGGACTATGAAGGTAAAGCATTATTTGAGTCCATCAAAAGATTCATAGGATTCATATGATATCACTCAAAAGTCCTCTCATACCTAAATAATAGAAGAGGAGACATAAAGAGAGATATATTAAATTCTAGATATACTCTCGAAAATTAAAGTAAAGAAGGTCACTTGGACCTACAAAATAGTAAAGGTATCAAAGAATGACGGAATGATTTCATGAAGATATAGAAAATATGATAAGAAGGAATTCATCATTGATGAGCAAGGTAACAAATATCAATGAACAAAGAAGGTTACCTCACCCAACAATTTGTGGTCTCTATGATAGATAGAGAAAGACAAGTTGCAGTCTATAGTATTAAAGGATAAAATAATTCAGCCATGTGCAGAAAAGATAGGCAAGGTTGGTCCTCAAGCAAATACAAAATAATTATAGTTAAGATTCAATGCTATAGAAATATTTTGGAAGTTAATATCACTAAAAGATGAAGGAAGCTAAAGGAAAGGGCCAAGGAAAGAGGGAGTATTAAATCTCTCCTATGAGTAAGATAGTATCCCTCACAAAAGGGTCCTCATCATAAGCTCCTAAATCTTGTGTTATAAGATATGACAATGATAATAAGATGTATCATGGCATCATGGAAGCCTTAGAAACAAGAGCTCATAACATCTCCATAAGGATCATGAAGGACAAAAATCCATGGCAGACAACATGTAGGATATATAGCTCTTGGGAAACTCATTGGACATTAAAGGAAAGAAAGGAGTCATCTAAGGCTCATCATAAATAAAGTTAAAAGGCAACATCTTCCAATTGGGGATATACAAGATCCTCAAAATTATTGATGGAATCCTTATCATAGGGTTCACTAATATAGAGAGGAAGCAAGTGTTTCCACAATAATTCCAACGTATGGAATCCATGAGATGATGATATGACATGAAGGAGATCAAGGGATTGAAGATATTTTCAATCAAGAAAGCCGTTGGAAGAAGTATCGATGACCTAAAGGTAAAAATAAGGTATGTATGCTTATGTTTAATAGTATAATGTCATGTCATATGGTTGCAAGTAACATGGATCATTGCTTCTATTTTAAGAAGCATGATCAAGAGAAAAAGGATCTCCTCCTCTGAAAGGATGCAGGAAGGCAAAATTCACACTAGACGAAATCAACATAATATGTCATCATATGAACTATGAGGTGATTGACTACAATGGAGAAACTTTGATTGAAAGATGCTAGGAATGGAATGCGTGAGGAAGCAATAGATCACGAGATATGTAACCATGATGAAGGCAATCAACATCCAAAAGACCAAGATGATTTGAATAAGAATTCTCCCGAAAAGATATGAAGACTTTGATGAAAGTCTGAAAAGGATGAAGACCCTTGACAATGGATATCTTTGGGAGACATGTCAATATGTGTGCAGGATGTTGATACCTACATAAATATTTCATGATGAAGAGCCACCTAGTACGGTTCAATTTGATTTAATGATATATTTGATTTCTTGAATAATATCTAGAAAAGTTCATGCAGGGCTACTTACAAGTACAAATAGCATTCATGTAATGAATGGAAGAAGCATGGTGAGAAATAAGTAGTCATATGACGAAGGTTCTAGATATGAAGAAGGCCACTTTCCATGAAGAAAGGAATGGCATACCTAACTAAGGAGGAAATTGATTGATGATTGTTACCCTACAAGAAATAAGCTCAACTAACTTCCATGACATCAAGAAGAGAAGTTTATCAAGCAACTGAAGGACCCACGAAGGAGAAGTTGTTGATGTATAGAAGAGTCCCTGGCTAAGAGGAAGCTCTGACAAGTCTCTGATCAAGAGGGAGATTGAATTAGATCACCCCTGATTACAAAGGAGTGATAGTTTTGTTTCTTTATTTCATGTTTCATGCACTAGACTAGGACTAGCAATCGTAAGTCTAGGTGAAGTCCATGAGTGGAAATGTAGACACATGATAGACACAATATTCTTGTCTTCACTTTGGAAGAAAGAATGGAGGATTGGGTAATCATTTGGCAACTGATACTCTTTGAGGATGTGTAGGGAATCCAAGACAAGAGTAGGCAAGAGGACCAATATTCTTTGAGGGTTGGGAACCCAAGATAAGAATAGTCCTAGAAGGTCATACTCAGTGAACACCCAGGGGGGTATGCACCTTGAGAGACAATGATGAAGATGTCTATAGTGATTGGTCTCACCAACATTGTGCTCTGATCTAATGAGAGATAGATTTGTTAGTCAAGGCCTTGATATGAAAAAAATGTTGGTTACTATGATGCTATATACATGGGTTACCATTTTGATTCTTCTTATGAGAAATTCTTCAAATTGAGAATGACCAAGTACCACTATAAATACCTATCTAGTTAAAAGGGAGTGTTGAAGAAAATGTAACTATGTTCGTTATTTACAAATGTAATTTTGATCTTTGTACTTGTCAAGAAAAGGAAAATTTTATTTTTGTAAATGAGAATGAGTTTCTTGCTCATTCCTTAGGTATAGGAAAGTCAAAGAGTCAAAGACATGTGTAAAGAGCTCTTCTCGAGCATATATGTAAATGAGTCTACGTAGTGACTGGTTTAGCCTTCTAAGACTAAGCACAATCCTCCAAGATGAGCACAAAAGAAGTATGCAAGAAAAGTGAGGCAAAAGATAGTCATGTAAGCCTAAAAGAATTAAATTAACTCATGTCAGCTCAATTTTAATAGACACATCTACTCATACTATGATGTCGGCTTAAAAGGTGGACGAACTACTATAAATACCCTACTGAAATTTTCATATAAGCATAGTTCAGGATCTTGGATGCCTCTGAAGTTTCGGATGGAGTGCAGAGGTACAATATTTTAGATGAGCACAAGAGTACAGTGTTTTAGATGGGTATAGATCAAAATCTCTATATTTCGGATGGGTACACACCAACATCTTTGTGTATTTTGGATGGGTACTCCAGAAGGAGAAAACACAGTCAAGGTCTTGATATATTTGAATATCCCTCAGTGATGTACTCTTGGCATACCTTTGTCTCAGAGTACATGTATCGGATCACTATCTTGGATTAATTATGATCCATCAGTGATATACTCTCGGCATAACTAGACACAATGGCAACAACCATCGAATCAAGGTCAAGGTCACGATGAAGACAAGGTGATGATCTCATTGAGAGTACATGTTATGATCTTGGTGAAGGTATATCTATAGTGAGACATCCATGATCTCAGAGGTTCTAAGTGAATCTCTCTTTCATATATATACATATGGAAAACTCATTCAAGAAGACCTTGGTGAAGGTGCAGAAATGGTGTTGCAGTAGTAATGAAGATCTTGATAGTGCAGTAGTGATGGACACAGTGGTGCAGCAATGATGATGATCTTAGAAGTGACAAATAAGAGGATTGGTGTCTTGGTCTTGGAGTGGGTAAATAGGCCAAGGTTCATGGTCTTGGTGTTCATCAATTAGAATCTCTATAAGAAGAATTATGTGTGGGTTTTCCTCTCCAAGAGGGAGAGGTTTTGGCCCTGGCAGAATGCCAACTTCTTGTGTTCTTGTCTCTTTGTTTTGGTATTAGTTTGATGGATTAAACACACACACTCATAATAAGAAGAAGATCAATCTAAGATAAATAGTAAAATAATTTCACAAATTGTTATCAATTATAGAAGAATATATCCCTAGAAACTGTCCGAGGCTTGTTCTTAAAGCCAACATGGGGGTAGATCGACATGAACCAGTGTTCCATTTTTATCGAGAAACAGAGGAATATAAGTTTTTTAAGGAAAATATTGAGCAAGCAGGCTGGATTCCATTTCTAGAGAAGTTTAAAGGGTACCATGATGGTGTTTCTCACGCCTTCACTCAAAGTTATGATGGCGAATGTTCAGCTAGGAGGTCTGAATTAAAGATAAAAAAATCTAACATAGCAGAGGCCACAAGATTACTAGATGTAGGAGAGAAATACTTCAAAGGTGTGAGTATTAACAAAGAGCTCTGTCAAAAGTTCTTAAAATCTGAACATTTGAATCCTGACTGGACTAAGGGTATTCCTAGGAACTTGATCAAAGAAGAATATAGGTTTATGATTAATAGCTTGCAGAGATTCTTAACATGTGAAGGAAGGTATGAAGTCACTTTTCTTTATCATTTAAGACTTTTGTTACATTTTGAAGGGGGGGGGGGGGAGCGCGGCAACTAAAATTCCTGCACTTCCTTTGGATGAGTTTAAACAAGATGGTAAGAAAGGTTAAATCGGTTTCCAAAAAGGTTGAAACTAGTATTTACCATCATGGATTTGTTGGAAATAATACTGAGAGGGGGGTGGGGTGGGTGAATCAGTATTAGTCAAGTCAATAATAATCTTTTTCTTTTCATACTCAAATTTGTATACGCTACTTCCATGTGGGTAACCCGCATGTACACACAACTGTGCTTAAGGAAACAAGCGTATATCCAACAAAATAATGATTCAGTTAATTCATCATATGTTGATCTTTAATCTGTGCATCAGTACTTTATTAAACATTAAACAGTAACCATATGCAGTTAATAACAGAGTGAACCATCACACATAAGCAACACACATGAACACCAAGATTTAAGGTGGAAACCCAATGTGGGTGAAAACCACCTGTTGTTGTCGTCTCTGTCTTCTTTTAATAATAAGAAAATATGTTTACAACATTGTACTGGTGTAGACTCATACCAGTACGTAGGCTTCTACCTGCAGAAGGCTACAACCTTCTCTCATTCTCCAGCTTCTATTGGAAGGGAGCTACAACCCCCTAGCTCTTGTACTAGCCTATATGTTTACTAGTACGTAGCGCTGACCTACAGAAGGCTACAACCTTCTCTCTTCCTCCAGGGACCTCGTTTCATAAATTTTCAGATTGGATACTCCTGGAACACAACATCATAATCTAAAGGCCACGTTTCATCCAATTTTCATACTGGACCCATCAACAACATTGGAGCACAAAATCAATCACTACTGCAATACAACCATCAACTAGATCTGCATCAATAAACCACTGAAAATCAATCATTACTTTTTGAATCAACCAAACTCAATCAATCACTGACAACCTCTAAACCTCTAACACAACTGGATTAACCATTCATTCATACTTTAATCAACTTCAAAAAATCAACTGGAACAGAGAGATCACTGTAGCCAGTACACAGATTTGTACCCAAAACATTGCATCATCATTCAAAATCAGTTGTAACCTCAAAACCATGCATCAAAGTGTATACGCAACTTGGAAGAGTTGAACCGGCATGTATACTCAACTTTATCAAAGCGAACCAGCATATAGATCTGAAAATACTTACTTATAACTTCGCTGAACTTCCCGACTTCAGGCATACCCAGATCATCACATATAAAGGATAATACATGCATTAGCAACCAGATCTAGCCCATCAGATCACATAATGATAATTCATTATGATCCTGATCCATTATTAGATCGCATCCATCATCACTGAAGCAAATCACAATCAATCAATCTGAACACTGTTACCAAAATGCAATCACTAGAACATAAAGCAAAAACCCAGAACTCTACATCAACAGCCAAAACCAATTGCAACTTCAAACATCATAGTTCACAAGGCATACGCTACTTTGATGTGTCGAACTCGCATGTATACGCGCTTTTACTGAAGTCAACCAGCGTATACATCTGTAAATATTCATTCATAATTTTGCAGCTATTCCAGACTTCAGTTATACCCAGATCATAATATTTATAAAACAACACATGCATCAGTATACAAATCTAGAATAAACATGATCAAACCATATAAAGATAATTCATTCCAAGTCTTAAGATCCCAATCCATCATTAGATCTTGTCCTCCATCAACCGCTAAGGCTCCTCCTTAGCTTAGATCAAGCAGAGCCTCATAAACCCATAACCTGCATACTGGATCTCACACTTTATCAAATATTCGATGCTTGTCTTCTTTGGCGTAATGATTTTCTCCTCCTTATATGGTTTTAGGCCTTTCTCAACACCATGGACCAAAACCACTTAGGACCAATACCTTGGATCAAATACCTAGGGTCAATACCTCGTACCAAATACCATGGACCACTACCATGGATCAAAATACCATGGACCAAATACTTCAGACCAGAAACTTAGTTTTCCAAGGTATACGCGACTTGTATACAGTGAACCGGCTTGTATACATAGCTTGGTCAATGGTGAACCTACGTATACCTCTCTTTCTTCTTTCTATGAAGACTGATCTATAATTCTTTGTTGTTTACCTGCTATACTATGATCTTTCATATGAGTGAGTTGCCTTCTGAATTGATTCCTTGAAGTTGCCCTGCATTTCATCACATCTATAAATACTACTGTCATGCATTCTGTCACATTTGATATCTCTTCTGTAGATTCATCTAGTTACCATGTACAAGTGAGTTGTTCTGCTACAAGTGGGTTGCCATCAAGTACAACACATGCATCATAATGCCAACAATCTCCCCCTTTGGACTTGATGGCAACAACAACACCAAGTCACTCTCCCCCTTTGACATCAAGGGCAAAGGGTGGACTAAGATATTCTCCCCCTTTGATATCAAGAGAAAATAGTAGACCAAAATGAAGACTTTCATATCTGAATAGCTGAGTATTAATCATGCTCCCCCTAGGCACATGCTTAATTCTCTGATTGAACTCCCCCTTTGTTCATGCTGAGATGTATTGTATCATCCATGCTCCCCCTGAGCACATGCAGAGTCTGCAAATATTTTCAAGAAAAATAACATGACTCTATAACTCAACTATGTGAGTTTGACCTTCCTATCACCAATGACTCATACATACATTTATTCTCCCAACCAAATGGGGCTATACCAAACTTGACTCATCCACCCAACCAAGTGGGAATATACCAATTGTTTATACATGACTGAAATATTACATCATCCTTCCCATGCATAGTGGGGGTACAAATTACATCATATGACCAAAAAGGGACTCATCAAAAGACTACTATAGACAGAGACAAATTATTACATCATGGGTCTTGATATGACCTTTACATTGAATGATATACACTACATTTATAACAGAGACCAAATATCTAAACAAGACCATGATAATCATCAACAACTATCATACACCATGTATGATATGCTCCATAAGTATCTGTCAATAGCATCCAGACCAGCAACCTGTATATGTCCACATTAGTGTAAATATCATCAACCTATGACAGAGTATGTCTGCATATAGATATCAACTCATCCTCTTGATCTCATCAAGATCAACTTGCTTCATTTCCTTCCATGAATCAACTCAATATATGTCATATCTCCAAGCAGTAACAAAATCATTCACACCATATCATATGTGAAAACACCATAGTCATCACATGATCTTTCACATCATCATCAAGAATTGCATGATCTTTCCACAAGGACCTTCAATATATCAACCATGTATCATCACTAGGGAACATCCCACATCTGATAAGCATCAACCATGATAATCAACATATGTGAGTATCAGCCTATCATCATAAGATAAGAACTCATCATCATTATGTGGTTAAGTAAGCCATGTCTTTGAAAATCCATGTCTTCAAATAGCTATGTCTTCATGCGACCTGTAATAACACCATTCTCTTGGCCAACCAACAATATGCAACTTGAGTAATCATCCATGCATCCATCAAATGGATATCAATATGTATCTAGTAAACTATGAGCTCATGGTCATTTGTTAAGATTTCTTGATATCATCAACAACAACAATCTTCAACCATGTGAGAGCCAAGATCTATAGGAATCATGTATCATAACTGCACCATATGAACTTTATGCATCTTTGAAGGCATGATGACAGCAACATAGAAGAAATGAGTGGCTCATCATCAATTAATGAAGTTGTGTACTCAAGCTTTATATTTCTCCTTGTCCTTATGAAGATCACCATGTAATCAACATATATGTACTGTATACATCATCAAAAAGTCATCCACAATCATCCATAAATCTGATCTGAATAACAACTATGTAACCCCAATCAATACAAGTATCATCTGAAATTTCATCATGGGAAACTTATAACCGTCACATAGCAAGATGTATCAATTTAAACACTTTAGCCACATAAGCATCATCATCATTGAAAATACTTCTAAACATAATGCCAACAATGCTTTGTTAGAAGCATAGCATGTTCTCCCCCTGAACCTGTTCACTGTCAGATCTGATCATTGCATATATCAATAAGAAGTATCAAGGCATCATCATCAATCAGATATACATCAAGTTATCAACAACTTGTTAGGATCAAGACACTTCTAAATAATATCCACAAACTGTAGTCATCTATGACAGAAAAGATAACTGATAATTGTCTGAATCATATCACATCAGTTTTTCTTAGACTCTCCCACAGCATTTTTCTCAAACTACATATACGCGACTGTGCAGCTTTGAACTTGTGTATATACGTGACTTGTCTTCATGAAACTTGCATATGAGATTTAGAACATTGAAGTTTCATACTTTTGGCTTCTCCGGAGTCTGTCATGTCTGTACATTGTGCCATGCCACATTTTTCTAACTGTACTTCCTTCTTCTTCCATATCTTCGAGTGTGATGATGTTTTCTCCTTTTGGTATGGTGCCCGATATTTTCTCCTGCATTCCTTTGCTATATGTCCAAGCTTGTTACATGCATAACATCTTACATGTTTCATATTTCTTCTATAGCAGTCAATGGCTTTGTGACCAAACATATTGCAAGAAAAACAATATCCCTTAAAGTACCTGCAAGCTGATGATCTTTCTGTGTGATGGTCTTGAACCATTCTACTTCTGCATCTTGCTACAACATGTCCAAGATTATGACATATAAAACATTCAACATTATTCATTTGAGGAAATAACTGACTATCATTTCCATGGTTAGGAGTAAAAGATTTTCTTTGAAGAATTTCTTTCCTTGGTTGTTGATGGAGTTGACCTCTAATCTCCTTGTTGAGCATTTCAGGTTTTACATTAGAGTTCCTTGCCTTAGCTTGTGAGCTAGATTCACCTTCAACAGATTCATGGAAACCAAGACCAGATTTGATGGCAGGAGACCTTTGACTACTAAGAATATCATCCAAAATCTTAGTACTATCTTGAAATCGTAAAAGCTTATCCTTTTCTTCTAATTTACCTTTTAGTATATTTACCTCAACCTGATATTGCTCTTCCTTTTCAAGATACTGCTTCTTCATGATTTCTTCAGCTTTTCTTCCTTCTTCCACTTTTTGCCTTAATTCGAGAACTTTGTTTTCCTATTCTTCAAGAGCTTGGAGTAGTTCTTCATTATGCTTATTTGATTTTTCAAGATCTTCTTTTAGAGAGAGGATCTTAGCTTCAAGACTTTCATAGTAACTGGATCTATCTTTGAGTTTCTTGATTGTTGTGCTCCTTTTATTTACTTCATTTCTTAATGAAGTCACTTCATCCTGCAGCTTTTGACATTGGTCTTCCTTTTCCTTGTTTCCTTCCTCTAGTTGAGCTTTTAGATTGGTAGCTTCTTATTTGAAGGCACATTCCCTTTTGTCCAATAGATCTTGTTGATCTCTAATTTTGTCTGTAAACCTTTTAAATTCTGCCTCTATTTGATATCTTTCTTTCTCACCCATAAGAGAAAATTCAATTGTTTCGCTATCACTTTCATCATCTTCAAATGGATGGAGAAATGTATCACTAGAGGATAACAAATTCATACCTGATAGTTATTTTGCTTGTTCATCTTCATTCTGAGGTGATTCTGAATTTGAAGAGTTGCTTCCACATAATCCCCAATCAATTCTCCCACTGTCATAGTTCCTTTGAGATGTCTTCTTCTTTTGAGGTGCTTTCTTCTTTAGCTTCTTTCCCATTGTTCTACGGATCTCCTTCAAGCGATCAAGCTTCTACCAAAGGACCTGATCTGATACCAATTGTTGGAAATAATACTGAGAGGGGGGGGGCATGAATCAGTATTAGTCAAGTCAATAATATTTTTCTTTTCATACTCAAATTTGTATACGCTACTTCCATGTGGGTAACCCGCGTGTACACGCAACTGTGCTTAAGGAAACAAGCATATATCCAACAAACTAATGATTTAGCTAATTCATCATATGTTGATCTTTAATCTGTGCATTAGTACGTTATTAAACATTAAACAGTAACCATATGCAGTTAATAACAGAGTGAACCATCACACATAAGCAACACACAAGAACACCAAGATTTAAGGTGGAAACCGAATGTGGGTGAAAACCACCTGCTACTGTTGTCTCTGTCTTCTTTTAATAATAAGAAAATATGTTTACAACATTGTACTGGTGCATACTCATACCAATATGCAGGCTTCTACCTGCAGAAGGCTACAACCTTCTCTCATTCTCCAGCTTCTACTGGAAGGAAGCTACAACCCCCTAGCTCTTGTACTAGCCGATATGTTTACTAGTACGTAGGCACCGACCTACAGAAGGCTACAACCTTCTCTCTTCCTCCAAGGACCTCGTTTCATAAATTTTTAGACTGAATATTCCTGGAACACAATATCATAATCTGAAGGCCACGTTTCATCCAATTTTCGTACTGGACCCATCAAAAACATTGGAGCTCAAAATCAATCACTACTGCAATACAACCATCAACTATATCTACATTAATCAACCACTGAAACTCAATCATTACTTTTTGAATCAACCAAACTCAATATATCACTGACAACCTCTGAACCTCTGACACAACTGAATTAACCATTCATTCATACTTTAATCAACTTCAACAAATCAACTAGAACATACATATCACTATAGCCAATACACAGATTTGTACCCAAAACACTGCATCATCATTCAGAATCAGTTGTAACCTCAAAACCATGCATCAGAATGTATACACAACTTGGAAGAGTTGCACCGGCGTGTATACGCAACTTTATCAAAGCGAACCAACGTATAGATATGCAAATACTCACTTATAACTTCGCTGCACTTCCCAACTTCAGACATACCCAGATCATCACATATAAAGGATAATACATGCGTTAGCAACCAGATCTAGCCCATCAGATCACATAATGATAAGTCATTATGATCCTGATCCATTATTAGATCTCATCCATCATCACTAAAGCAAATCACAATCAATCAATCTGAACACTGTTACTAGAATGTAGTCACCATAACATAAAGCAAAAACCCAGAACTCTGCATCAACAACCATAACCAATTGCAACTTCAAACATCATAGTTCACAAGGTATACACTACTTCAATGTGTCGAACCTGTGTGTATACGTGCTTTTACCAAAGTCAACCAGCGTATACATCTGTAAATATTCATTCATAATTTTGCAGCTATTCCAGACTTCAGTTATACCCAGATCATAATATTTATAGAACAACACATGCATCAGTATACAGATCTAGAATAAACATGATCAAACCATATAAAGATAATTCATTCCAAGTCTTAAGATCTTGATCCATCATTAGATCTTGTCCTCCATCAACTGCTAAGGCTCCTCCTTGGCTGAGATCAAGCAGAGCCTCATAAACCCATAACCTGCATACTAGATCTCACACTTGATCAAATATTCAATGCTTGTCTACTTTGGCCCAATGATCTTCTCCTCCTTATATAGTTTTAGGCCTTTCTCAATACCATGGACCAAAACCACTTAGGACCAATATCTTGGATCAAATACCTAGGGTTAATACCTCGGACCAAATACCATGGACCAAATACTTCGAACCAGAAACTTAGTTTTCCAAGGTATACGCGACTTGTATATAGTGAACCGGCATGTATACGCAGCTTGGTCAATGGTGAACCTGCGTATACCTCTCTTTCTTCATTCTGTGAAGACTGATATGTAATTATTTGTTGTTTACCTGCTATACTGTGATATTTCATCTGAGTGACTTGCTTTCTGAACTGATTCCTTGAAGTTGCCCTGCATTTCATCACATCTATAAATACTACTGCCATGCATTCTGTCACATCTGATATCTCTTCTGTAGATTCATCTAGTTACCATGTACAAGTGAGTTGTTCTGCTACAAGTGGGTTTCCATCAAGTACAACACATGCATCATAATGCCAACAGGGTTGATAAAACTATTAGTTATTCTTGAGATAAAAAATCGGGGTAGCAGTTGGAAAACATTACTCACACAACATTTTTCTCGAGAAGAAGGTTCCAAATCCATAGAAGAAAACATGCCAAGGGATAGTAATAAGGATCTAGACAACAGACAGGAGAGTAGTAAGAAGAAACAGAGGAAGTCAAAATCTAAAGAAGGCATTGTTAACCTTACTTCATCAAAATCCATTAATCAATGAGACAAGGGTAAAATGGTAGAGGAGGAGGAGTCTCCTTCACCAACAATAAGGTGATTATTAAAGGGTAAAATACCTTCTCATGATTCATCCACTCAAAGTAAAATCTTAACTAGTGATAAGAAGAATAGGAAGCAAGCTGACAGTGATGAAGGAGAACTCACAGTTACTATTTCAGAGGTAGTTGTCGAGTTACCTCAGGAGGACACTCTTGAGCTAAGGTTTAAAAATATGAGAAATCCTAGAACAAGTGAAAAGGGTGATAGAGCACAAACTTTTGAAAAAAGGGAGAAACATACACAAAAAGGAGAAGTCGCAGAGTCCATGTCACAGACCAAAAGGAATAAGAGGATATTGTTTCAAGATAATATCCTCACTCCTGACAACAAATATGGTGAGTCATCTTCACCTACATGCCAAACTACTAGGAGAATGCAAAAATAGGCAATGACCACTCATACTCCTTCTCTTCCAAAAATTCCAGTGGATATCTCTGCTTCACCTGAAAAGGAACATGCATAGGATGAAATGCTGAATGAAATAGAGGAATTAGTTACAGAAACCTTGAAAGAATTAAGAAAAGAGGTTTACACTAATGAAGAAATCACCAAGCATGAAACATTTGAACCTGCTAGTTCTTTAACTAGGCATGAGATGACAATCAAAATTGAGAGACTTCAAAAGAAAAATGAAAAACTAAAGGAAAAAGTGAAAGAGTATAAGTTGTTAGACATGTACATCAATAAATAGAATGACCAATTAAAGGAGAATAGCTAGAGGTTGCAACATGAGTATGATGAGGTCTCCAGCAAGCTTAAGAAGGTTCTTCACTTCATACACTATACAAGAGTTATTAAAAGGGAACTCAAAGAAGAGGCTTCAGGTGTGAATATGTTAGATCCAAACAGCTGATGTTCAGGCGAGATGTAAGAAGAATCCATTTTTGAAATTTTGAGGAATGTTTCAAAACTTTTTGCATGAGGACATGCAATGACTTAGGCATGGGGGAATGTTGGGTCTCCTTTTTTATTCCTATAATACCTTATATTGTCCTCTATTTTTTACCAACTTTACCTCTAACCTAATCACCACTTGCATATCTTCTTCAAGAACATAACTTTTAGGATCCTTATGTATCTATGAGGTAATTTATAATCAAAGCATGATTTTTATGATTTCTTGTTAGTAGAAATAGAATAATTGATTCTTTATATTCTCCTATTATTTGGATTGACTCAAATAGATTTTAAGACCCTATTCCTGCTCATCCAGCACCAATATTATCCATCTAGTACCAATGTTACTCGTCCTGTACTTGTGTTCCTGCTCATCCAGTACCTCCGTTCATCTGGTACCTATGCTCGTCCATTACCTGTGTTTGTCCTGTACTAATCCTATTCATCCGGTACCAAACCCGACTTTTTAGCTTTGATGGTTCAAGTGAACTACTTCTGATGAGACTAAGGGAACCGATGGTCAAAGCCTCTCCCTTTTTATGGAAAATCGAGATATGCTTCATCCTCATGCACTGCATGTCATGAGATGAAGCACAATATGTGAAGGAAAATGATGTGTAATATTTTCATGATGATTTGATCATATCTTTTAAACTTTGTATGTATACAAAGATACAGAGATTTAGACAATATTATTATGCTGGAGATGTGGTTGAACAATTAAGCTTTGTAAACCTTTTTTTTAAATCAATGGTATGCGCAGCGGTTGATAAGTTTGTTGTGGTAATAGAGTCTTTAGTTCTGTAAGTTCTCTCAACTTTCCTTGGTAACTCGACAAGGGCCCACCAAAGCCATGAAGGCAAGTTTTTTTATAGTTATTTTGAATATAGTTTGGTTTATGTGTGAAGAGTGACTCAGTGTTATGATTTGATTTCAAAACATTTGATGTGATTACAGTTATGTTCTATGCAAGAAAATTGTTTGAGAGTGTGTGATATAAGTCTGGAGATGTTATTTTCTGAGTAATAATTCATTGGTTAGGTGAATGCAAACTTTATTTCTCAAGTTGTATGTTTAATTGTTGATTTCTATTTTGAAGAACAGGAAAATTTAAGATAAAATATCTCACCATTCACATGCATGTTCTATTAAGTGAAGACTCTTGTCATACCTAACATTTCCTGTATAAGAATACATAGCTTTCTTCAAATTAGTTAAATTAGGAATGATTGATTTGCTTGATTGCAGTAAGTTGATTTTAGCCAGTTGCTATAGGAAAACAGAGTTGAATCCATATTTCTATTTCATTAACCTGTAAATGGATAGACTCATTACCTGAGCAAGAATATTTAGATAACATTCTTGTTTAGATTCTATTTATGAGTTTTTCTTTCTGATCTTTAAGCTGTCTGAGGAGGTTAGATTCAAATTGTAAAATGGAGTATTGGTTTTGAATGCTTCTTATCTAGGCTATACTCATAAGACATGGGAACTTATTTGTTATCAGCACATATAGTACATCAGCTCTACCGATTACAACTCCCTGGTTGATAATTTAATTTGTGGTGATATATCATTCATATAATTGCCCCAACAAAAACTTGTGACCTAAAAAGTTTCCTTCCTTTTGGAAATTATTGTATGACGAAATTCACATCTAACTACATGCTAAAATGCAATACATGTGCATATGCATGTTCTGGAATGGTTATATTATTTCAATTAACTTATAGATACATTTTACTAACACACACACACAGTCACACATGTAATCATTATAGCAGAATAAATGCATAAGATAATAATTATATTTTAATTTGTGCAACTCGTTGCATGCCTTCAACGTTCCACCCAACAAGAGACCATATTGCTCATTTTTCTCCATGGGTATCTAGTCACCCAAATCGTTACATGATATTTACCAAAAAACTAGTCAGGGTACCAAAGCCAATAGAATTCAACCAACAGATGCACATACCCTGTCAACCCCTATCTTGGCTGGCCATGGATTTTCTAGAGTCCTACAACTTCCAGGAGTTCCAATTCCTCCACTGATCTTCTAGGAACCCTTTCGGGCCTTCACACAGTAAAGGTATCAAACCCAATAGCCTCCAAGCAACTATCTTGTTTCTTCCAAGAGTTCCACTGCCCTCACAAGTATTCGAGTTACCCTTCCAAGATTCATGTAATCATGGTACCAAACCCTTCTTCCTCCAACTAGAAATATTGTGGTTTTTAGGAGTTCTACTACCCTCATAGGTCTTTTAGGTACTTCCATGGATATCTATGGAATTCGTGAACCAAAAATCGGTCATTGTATAGGAATCCTCCCTAATGACCTCACTTCACAATTCCATTGCATCTCTTTTATTTGCATGCAACCTATTTTATGCCACTTGGCACTTCCTCAAGCCACTCATTGGCCTTGGTTAAATTCATGGGAAATTTTTATGATTATTTATCATATGTGTCTCACCTTACTCTTCCATGGATTCTCATCCCACATATTCATTTCGTATTTTTGGTCTGTAATTTTTATATTTTATTAATATGCATGTGTTACACAATTACAATATCGGGCCCTCTAGCCTCAAAATATAAAAACATGTGAACACGGACAAACCAGCCCCAAAACAGAAAATACACGAGTGCCACAACCCTCAATATATGTCCTCGACTCATCATCCTACTTGGTATGTTCTTTCTCACCAGCCTAGTTCCACTTATACATCTTACTTACATTCCAAGGGTCAAGCAGGGGTGTTCCATTCCCCTTCCCCTTATTAAGGAATTATTCTCCCTCATCACATCTGCATGCTCCCATGTAGCATCTTCATGAATGAAATAGGTCCACTACACCTTTGCCAAGGTGATGACTTGATTCTAGAGCACCTTGGCTTCTCGTCCAAAATTCCCATTGGTTGGACTTGAAAGTCTCCCTTGGGCTCCACTTGAATCATGTTCCAATAAATCAAATGTTTAGCACTAGGAACATACTTTTTAAGAAATGAAACTTGAAATACATTATGAATGTGCATGGATGTTAGTAATCCAATTCTATATGCAACCCGACCAATGCTCTCTAGGATTTGAAACAACCCACAGTATTTGGTTGTTAATTTTGCACAATTGCCATATTTCAAGGAGTTTTTCCTTTCCTTCACCCTCAATAAGAAATGGTTGCCAATTCTAAATTCCCTATTTGACCTGTTCTTATTTGGATAATTTTTCTATCTTTCTTGGGAAGCCTTCAAATTCTATTTAATTTGTGTTACTTTCTCTTCCATTTCTCTAAGCAAATATGGACCTCAATGGACCTATCAATTGGATTCTCCCAACTCACTAGGGTATTTCATTTCCTACCATACAAGGATTAAAATGGGCCCATATTCAAAGATGCTTAGTACCCATTATTATAAGCAAAATCCACCAAGCACAAATATTCTTCCAATTTCGATGCTTTTTCCATCACATGCATCCTCAACATGTCTCAATGACCTGATTAGATATTTTTGTATGACCATATAATTTTGGATGGTGGGTTGTACTAAAATTTAAATATGTCCCAATTCCCTTAAATATGTCTATCCAAAAATTGGATGTAAACCTGAGATCTCTATTGGAAATGATTGTCTTGGGAAAACCATGTAGCCTTGCAATTTCTCTCATGTAAATGTTAGCGACATTGGTTTCCTTGTGTGTTGACTTTATTGGAATGAAGTGAGCATCCTAGGTTATTTTATCCACCACCACCATGATGGAATCATGTTGCTTCATTGTTCTAGGTAGGTTTGTAATTAAATATATGGAAACAATTTCCCATTTCCACTCAGGAATGGGTATTGGATGCAGTAACCCCACTGAATGCTTATGCTCACATTTAACCTTTTGGAATTCCAAGAATTTCGGTATATAATATATCACTTCTTTCATCATAGCTAGCCAAAATTATTGCTTTTGGACTACTAAGATTTTCTTTTGATACCCTAGGTGCCTAGTATAAGCCACCTTATACATCTCACTTAACACTAAAGTTTTCAGCCCTTGGGAATTTGAGACATAGATCCTACCTTTATACAAAATGACTCCATATTATTTGATTTCATAATCCCTATATTTGGGTTCCACTTCACCTTGCTATAGGTCACTTTTTATTTCCATGTACTGTTGATATGAATTCCCAACCTCTAAAAGTTTGATTTTTAAATCATATTTGCATGTTCTTATGGTTATCGCATGCATTGCATGCACCGTCCTAATGAGTGCATCATCCACTTTATTTTCCTTCCCCTTTATGTGCTTAATTTCAAACTCATAAGCAACCAAAAATTACAACCATCTGATTTTTCTCGCATTTAAATGTGGTTGTCCAAACAAATGCTTAGAGATAATTATTTATGTTTCTAATTCACTGGGTAATAGCTCAGCTCAGGTAACATTTACAAATAGCACACGAGAGAAAGAGTGATCTACTTGCATCCCTGATCTACTTCCACTCTCTACTTCAGGTCAACCCAATGACCCCTCTAAAGGCTTCTTCGGGGGGGATTGACCCCCTCCTCCCCAACATCCTTCTAATCCAACAACCCATGCCTTTATGAGCCTCATCATTTCTCTTGGGCCTCCATGGGAGTGACCTTTAGTCTCCAAATTCGTTAATAAGCTTGATTCAATCTCGGAAATAGAATTACCTCCCTCATCCCCTTGCAAATCAGCTCTTTCTCTTGTCGAACGAGGGCTAGTTGGCCAGTTTAGAGGCCTCTCGCCATCTCCAAAAATAGTACAAAAATGGATAGAGCGCAACTAGGCTTTGAAAACCTAAGGAAAAATTTCAATTTGTTTTTACGGAAGAGGGTACTTCACCTTTTACTTAGGAAGATCGAGATATGATCTTTAGGAATGGACTATACTTCATGGACATGAGAGGCCTGTATTTAAATCGATGGATGCCATATTTCGATCTTGTGTTGGGAAAAATACTAGGGGGGTGAATCAGTATTTTCAAACAATTAAAACTTTCAATTTCATATCCTTATTTCTGTACGTGAATTTACTAAAGTGAACCTGTGTGTGTACGCGATTGTTGTTCATACAACTAGCCTATATCTAGTACAACATATTTTTTAGTTAATTCATATTTTTTTAGCTTGAGACAGTGCATTAGCACTGCATTAAGCATTAAATAATACTCGCTCTAATAATTAATATTGAAAAAACCTAATCTGTCTAGAGGGTTGAATGATTGGATCAATAAGATCGAGAAATGAAAGGACAAACTGGATATTCATATTCTTTCTTACACCTAAATGTGAAATTCACAAAACTTTGGCTATGTCCGTGGAGAGTTTTCTTCCGGTCCAGTCTCTGGACCAATAGCTACTGGTAAAAATATAATGCCAGGTGATCCAATCGTACTGATTGAGAATTTATTCACCCAATAACCATGTGAAGTAAGAATAAAATAAACCATCACACATGAACACCAGGATTTAAGGTGGAAACCCAATGTGGGAAAAAACCACCATTATTGTCGTCTTTGTCTTCTTTTTATTATAAAGAAAAACTTCTTACAATCTTGTACCAGCGCAGACTCATACCAATACACAGGCACCCACCTGTAGAAGTCTACAACCTTCTCTCGTTCTCCAGCACCCACTGGAAGGGAGATTCAACCCCCTGATCTTGTTTACCGGCACCCACCGGAAGGGAGCTCCAACTCCCTGATCAGATTTACCAGCTACCACTAGAAGGAAGCTTCAACTCCCTCAATGAAGGCTCCAACCTTCAACACATCTAGGGACCACGTTTCATAAATTTTCATACTATATCCACCTGATACAACACATCACAATTGTATGCCACGTTTCATCAAATTTTTAGACTAGACCCACTACCAACATTTAAGCCCAAAACCAAATATCAAAGTTGAAACCTATCTTTGCAAAAAATCACTCAATCATCATCTGAAACAACCAATCTCTGACCCAATTGAATCAACCATCAACTGAAACCCAATCACTGAATCAACCAAATCAACCAAAACTCAACCAGTCAACTGAAACCAAAACTTAAACAACCAAAACAGTCAGATCACTGTAACCATAATACCTATCAATATATTGCACATCACATAACCCAGATTTTGTTATTTCACAGATTGATCAACCATATATCAAAATATATACACTACTTTACAGTAGCAAACCTCCGTGTGTATGCTCTTTCCATGAAGTGTACCTATGTACAGATCTTAAACCACTAAATCCTGAAAACTGACTGTCACTCTGAACTTTATATTGAATCATACACAGATCCACTGCATCATTCTGAAACAATCATAGAACCTTCATTGAACTTCAATCATAAACAACAAGTATCTTCATCATTCCTCAATCAGTTAATTCATATTTTAAACATTATTGTTAAGCCCAGATCATCAAGAAGACTTCATTGACAGACGGTAGAAATACAAGAACACTGATTAAACTGATCAGACATCATTTCCATCAAAACCCTAGTTTATGTACGTGATTTCCTCAAAGCATATCTGCGTGTATACACGCTTTTTAGGAAACAAACCCATGTATAGATCAAAATATATACATGAATTACTAGTATCAAACCCGTATGTATATGTGCCCTTCAGGCTGTAAAAATTTCGTATAGATCTACATTTATTGGCACAAAACTTCACTGCATCACATAACTTCAAACATACCTAGATCTCGACATACATAGAAAAATCATGCCTCAAGATACTATCAACACTGATCAAACAAAACATCAACATCCCATTACATGCATATTTTCTTCAAATCTAACTATTCATAAATTTTCATCACTTGCACACCTTCTACCACTTTGATATTCATCTCATTATATAGCTTAGCCCTTATCCAATACCATAGGTCAAAACCATACTTCAGCTAATGGTTTTCTTAGACCGAATTAAAACATTCGTTGTTGGTCTCAGTACCATGGTAAGGACCCTTGATATTTACAATACCATGGTGCGAAAATTGTACACACCTTTTCTTCTTCATACATGTGTGTGTATGCGCCTTCGCTTCACAGAACCCGCATATACTCTACTTTGCTTCAACAAACCTAAGTATACTTATTCAAACTTATTTTTTTTTCATTTTTCTGTCTCTGAACTATTATACCTTTGATCAAACTCACTATCACATCTATAGACACATCTTTTTGACATCTATATCAAGTTGGTTTCCATCAAAGGGAAACTCATCAAATAGGTTTCCATCAAGGACAACACAGTAGTCACCACTTTTGTGTTTGGTCACCACCACCTGTAGATACTTGTAAAAACACATCAAGTTAAGAACCAAGATTTTTCAAACACGATGTTATGAAACCAACTCACAAAAAGATAGAAAAGATAGATCAACTCCTTATAATTTAGCCTCTTCGAGGGGGGAACCTCCTTTACATTACACAAATGAACAATTATTGGATGATACAAATGACAAGACCTCCTTTCTATATATAGGAGTCTAAGGGGTCATAATATAATCAGAGCCGACATAATAATAATAATGTAAGGGCACAATAATAACAATAGTGGGCTTCTATGGGGCACAATAATAACAATATGGAGACTACATGAGCACACCGATATAATAAGGGGGTTGTACTAATAACAATAAGGGGTTACACTAGTAGTATAGGGACCTAACATGCCCATCTCCTTCAAAAATAGCAGGAGTTATCAGAGTCTACTTTGAGACTGGCTGTCAAAAATAGAAAAGTCAAATATTATTGTCTCATAATAATATTTAGATTATAAACTTTATCTTATTCTCTTGGAGCACTTCAGTTTGAGCTACAGATGTGGCACATGTAGCTGTCAGAAGGAAATACGCTTTCTTTATGAGTCAGTTGAGTTTTTGCATGCAGGACATCAGTTAGAACTCATGTGGTTGAGTTCTGTGGAGTTGGATGAGCAGTTAATGGAGTTGTGTTCAGTTTGACTTAGTTGAACTAATTGTATTTAGTCTAACTGATCAATAGAATAAGTGATGAGTTGTGTGAATTAGTTATTAATTAATTCACTAATTATTAACTCATAATGCAACTGAAGAATACATCCGTTAACTCAGTGCATGTATAGTTCAATGGAGATAGGTGTTAGAGGTTGAGATTGCTATCAGTTGTGCATGAGATTGTGCACATGCATGGGATTGAGTTATGCCAATGATCTCTACGTAGTGTGGGCCAATACCAAGTGAAATATAGCTTGTGCTCACGTGATTTACAGTGTGGGTGATTTTCACAAGGTAAATAGGAGTTTGGATCAGCCATTCTCATTCATTCTCAGCAGGTATTGTGTAGTGGAGGTAGGCAAGCAGCGGAGGAGATTTGGAGATCAGATTTGAGCTGTATTGTGTGTAATAGGTGGAGATAGTACTGAGTACTTGTGAGGAGTATTGTACTATGTTTGTTACATGTTCTCAATCAATATAATATACACATAGTTGGGGTTTTTAGCGAGATGCTTTCCCCGGGAAAATACTGTGTTGATATGTGTGATTGATGCTTCTATGTGCGCATGTTATTCTTTCTGCTTCTATAAATTGATGATCAACGTAGAGGAGGTTATGTATTATGCATGTTTTCTGCAATAGTGTATAATCAGGATAATCTCTGTTGAATATGTGTTTATTATTCAAAATTTGTACATGGTATCAGAGGGAGCTGATTTGTAGAAGAAGTTCTACATGATATCAGTGTTGTTGATCATCAGATCTACTATTCAGGAAGTGTTTACATTCTATTTCTTCAGGCAGAGTCT
Source organism: Pinus tabuliformis (assembly GCA_031772625.1). NCBI lineage: Eukaryota > Viridiplantae > Streptophyta > Pinopsida > Pinales > Pinaceae > Pinus > Pinus tabuliformis. The sequence goes on from CM062819.1 coordinate 1,245,017,512, forward strand.
ATAATCGGGCCAGGTAGCCTCTGGATTCATCCTTCTTTTGGAAGGTGAGATATCCAGTGAATGCCCATACAGTCGATCTCTGTACAAGAAATACTTTGTTCTCACGAATTCTAGATAAGAGGCAGTTGAGTTGTTGAGTTGGTGGAATTCGAATTTGCGGCAGTGTTTTCTTGCTGTCAAAGTTGAAATGTCTTTCAACGAATTGCGATTGGAGTATGCCCTTGAGGGCAGCTCGAACTATATTGCATGGAAGGATAGGATGGAGGCGGTATTAGATGATAATGGGTTGAAGGAGTTCATAGATGCGGATGTCCCAAAACCTACTGATGCTGCTCAAGTCGGGGATAGGCAAAAGAAGACAGCAAAGTGTCGAAGGATTCTGTTGGAGGGCGTGAGGCATCACATTGTGTCCAGCCTCCATGGAAAGGCTTCTCCATATTTGATGTGGAAAACGTTGATAGAATTATTCCAAAGCAAGAGTGACAAGAGGAAGTTGGAGCTCAAGGATAAACTCAGAAACATTAGGTGTGAGAATGGAGACAGTATGCCCCAGTATCTCACGAAGTTCACCCAATGTCGGGATGAGTTGGGAAGTGTGGGGGTAACTGTTGAGGATGAGGATATGGTGAGTCTAGCACTCCTTGGCCTTCCTAAGAGTTGGCATAGCTACCAAGACTCGGTGAATGGAAGGGAGAAATTGCCAGGATGGGGGAGACTTTGGTCGGATCTTGTGCAAGAGGAGATTAGATGGTGCACCAGAGACAGTTCTTCATCTATGCATGATGAGGAGAACTGTGCCTTAGCGAGTAATGAGAAGAAGGGGAAGGAGAAGGTTTCTCTTTCCGAATCTAGTTCTTCCAATGATGGGAAGAAGGTTGACAAGTCGAAGGTGCGATGCTTTCGTTGTCATGAGTTGGGCCATTATGCTACTAATTGCCCAAAGAAGAAGTCCAAGAAGGGATCCAGGGAAGGATCTGAAGGTGAGGCAGCCTCACTTGCTTCATAGTTTGAGTTGGACTTCACACTCTTCGCATGCATGGTTTCATCCATGATGGGAAGTGGTTGGTTTCTTGACAATGGAGATTCTTTCCACATGACCAGTGACAAAAGTTTGTTTAGTACTTTGGAGGAGAAAGATTTCCATATACTAATAGAGATGGGTAATGATGAGAAGTATAGTGTCTCAGGTGTAGGCACGGTTATTTTTCATAGGGAGCATGGAGCTCACCTTACCTTGACCGATGTCAAGTATGTACCAGGACTGAAGAGAAACTTGGTGTCGATCGCGATGCTGGAAGACAGAGGCTATGATGTAGTCTTCAGTAAGAGAAAGGTTTTCCTTAGACACGTCATCACTAGATAGGTGAAGCAGATTGGTTCACGGGTCAAGAACCTATATGCTCTTGAGGTTCAAGATGCATGCAAAACCTTGAGTAGCAAGGCAACTGATGGAGACTTGGTGGTTGAGAGGAAGCGTATATTACCTCACAACATGCAGAGCCAGAAGAAGTCTCAAACAATTGTGGAGGAGCCATGATTGGTGCAGTAGCTTCAACAGGTTGTGGAGCAGCCACAACAAGGGAAGCTGAGTGGAGATCGAGTAGATACATCTACTCATGCAGCCATACCTCCAGGTAGGAGATGGGGTGATGTGGATTGATCGTCCCAAGGAGGAGGGGCAAGATCTTTGAGGTACCCAACCTCTTGGATGAGACCTTGCTACGGGAGTCCCGATGTAGAGTAGCAGGAACTGATTGATTGGGTAGAGACAGATGCAGATGGAGCGGCAGAGAGAGCGACAGTGCAGGGAATCCCAGGACAGCGCATAGCATGCAGGCTATAGCAATGCGAGAGGCACAAGTGTTTTGCATAGTGCTAGGTGGCACAGAGAGGTGTGCAATGGTGCGAGATGCATGGAGATGTTGCAGTAGCGCAGATGTCAGAGAGGGAGCACTTGTCAGCAGCAGGTAGAGCTTCAGAATCAGAGTATGTTCCTAGCCCAACAGAGTGGTCAGTTGGGAGTGTTTTTGTTCCAAGTGTTGTCAGAGCAAAGTGGACCGGGCAGATGTGTTGCATGCAGAACATTCCAGAGTTATAGGATCGGGTTTGAGAGGAAGCCTTTCTTGTCGAGAGGGAGTGTTGAAAAGTGTGCAACAAGAAATGCTTGTTGAGAATGCAACAAGATGATGGAGCTTAGTGGAAAGGAGTCACCTTCACTAAGTGGCCCGTAGGAAAATTATGGCGCAAAGTCTATTTTTGGATCACAGCAGGAGTGATCACAGCAGGAGTGATCACAACAAGAGTGATCACAACAGGAGTGATCAGAGCCTATTTTTAGACTGGCTGTCAAAAATAGAAAAGTCAAATATTATTGTCTCGTAATAATATTTAGACTATAAACTTTATCTTATTCTCTTGGAGCACTTCAGTTTGAGCTACAAATGTGGCACATGCAGCTGTTAGAAGGAAATACGCTTTCTTTATGAGTCAGTTGAGTTTTTGCATGCAGGACATCAGTTAGAACTCATGTGGTTGAGTTCTGTGGAGTTGGATGAGCAATTAATGGAGTTGTGTTCAGTTTGACTTAGTTGAACTAGTTGTATTTAGTCTAACTGATCAATAGACTAAGTGATGAGTTGTGTGAATTAGTTATTAACTAATTCACTAATTATTAACTCATAATGCAACTGAAGAATACATCATTTAACTCAGTGCATGTACAGTTCAATGGAGACAGGTGTTAGAGGTTGAGATTGCTATCAGTTGTGCATGAGATTGTGCACATGCATGCGATTGAGTTATGCCAGTGATCTCTGCGTAGTGTGGGCCAATACCAAGTGAAATATAGCTTGTGCTCACGTGATTTACAGTGTGGGTGATTTTCACAAGGTAAATAGGAGTTTGGATCAGCCATTCTCATTCATTCTCAGTAGGTATTGTGCAGTGGAGGCAGGCAAGCAGCGGAGGAGATTTGGAGATCAGATCTGAGCTGTATTGTGTGTAACAGGTGGAGATGGTATTGAGTACTTGTGAGGAGTATTGTACTATGTTTGTTACATGTTCTCAATCAATATAATATACACATAGTTGGGGTTTTTAGCGAGATGCTTTCCCCGGGAAAATACTGTGTTGATATGTGTGATTGATGCTTCTATGTGCGCATGTTATTGTTTCTGCTTCTGTAAATTGATGATCAACGTAGAGGAGGTTACGTATTATGCATGTTTTCCGCAATAGTGTATAATCGGGATAATCTTTGTTGAATATGTGTTTATTATTCAAAATTTCTATAACTTCTGTATAAAATTATTTTCCTCCCATGTGGAATCTTCAGCGGGTAAGTTCTTCCACTTGATGAGATACTCTGAAATTGATCGATTTCATAGCTGTTGGGTTCGTGTTTCTATGACTGCTCCAGGCTCCAATATGATTTTTCCTTCCTCGTCAATTTCTGGCAATATTGTTTGAACTGGGATCTTTTGCAAATTTTGAATGAGTGACCACACTTCTTCGTCCTTCTTACATTCATCCCTTGCTTCGTTTATCAAATCTGGTTGGATAATAGAAATAGAACAAGACAATGCTTCCACATCCTCATCCTTTATTGAGAGTGCATCTGCAACAACATTTTGATTCCCTTTTTTGTAGATGATTTCAAAGTCATAACCCACATATTTGTAACCCATTTTTTCTGTTCTTCTAAAGATAAACTTTGTTTTAAAAAGTATTTAAGACTATCATGATCCATTTTTACCTTGAAGTGTATTCCCATTAGGTAAGGTCGCCATTTCTTAATTGCATGTAGTATTTCCAACATTTCCTTCTCATGAATAGCTTGCTTGAGATGTAGCCATAAAAATACCCAATCGCCTACATCAAAACTTCTTTCACTGCGATATTGATTTGCATGTTGTTTCATTCGATTCTGCACCAAAGTGGTCTTTCACCGCTTGAATCTTTTTCTTTTTGATATGTCCTTCTATCTTGAGAGTTTGAGGAGTTGTAATTTCTTCCAATGCATTACAAGATATGGTTGGATTCATTTCTTGATGCTCGATGTGATCTTTCACTTCTTGAACATTTTTCTTCTTGACATGTCCTTCTATCTTGATAGTTTGAGGAGTGGTAATTCTAGCCAATGCATTACAAGATATGGTCGGATTCATTTCTTCTTTCTCGATGTGATCTTTCACTTCTTGAACCTTTTTCTTCTTGATATGTCCTTCTATATTGGGAGTTTCAGGAGTGGTAATTCTTGCCAATGCTTTACAAGATATGGTCAGATTCATTTCTTCTTTCTTTGGGGTTGGTTCCTGGTGTATATCCTCTTCTTTTGATGTTTCTTGATCATTTTCTTCCTCCTCTTCATAATCTATGTAAAATAATTTCTTCTTAGCACACTTATGACCTTTAGTGTATTTTATATCACAATTGTAACAAAGCCCTTTTTCTCTTTTTTCTTCCAATTGTTGTCGTGTAAACCTTGTAGGTTGTGGAAGCCTAGGAGAAAAAAAATTCCATAATTATAGTCGTGAGTGGTGGGATTCCTTGTTTCCATAATTTCACTTTCAATTTTTCTTGCCAACCTGAATGCCTTCTCCAATGAATCAGGTTCCCAAAGACAAACCTCATGTTGAATGTTATCCTTTAAAGTCCCTATGAAGACATCAATCCTTTGCTTATCTGGAATATCATTTACCCTTATATTATATTTTTGAAAGTCCTCAATGTGCTCTTCCATTGAACTCTTTTTTTCGATATTTATCAATTGGCTAAAGAAGGTGTTACTCTTTGTATCCTCATAATGTTCTATCATTTATTCCATGAAAATTGACCAAGTGACAAGTGCTTTACGAGAACAAAGCCCTTTATACCATAAAAATTGATTTGGTTCTAAATATAAAGATGCAATATGTACCTTTTGTAATAGTTGAACCTCATGTATATCAAAATATTGCTCCATCTGTAGTATCCAATTTACCGAATCCTTGCCATCAAACTTCCTTATATCGCCTTTTCTTGATTTTAGTAACTTGATCATGAAACGACTATAACTCGGTAATTTCAAATCTCCAAGTTCTGAAATTGCATCCTGAAGTATCCCTATGAGTCCTCTTTCTAACCCCACAAGTCTGATTAGAATTTGATTCTCCAAGGAAGAGTTATGCCAAATCTCCCACGTGATTATAGACTAGTTCAGTAGAACGAAATTGTACAAAGTGACATGTGTCACTGTTTCGACCTTAGTACCTGAAATTGATATACAGAAAACTACAGGTCGTCCTCTTTTTGAAACTTCTCACGAAATTTCAATCTGATGCTCATAAAAAAAGTTATGACAATTTCCCCAGGTCACCTATTTGGAATGTAATTCGGGAGTCTGCAAAAACCCTAATCTCCTCAGATCATATCTCCGAAAATATAGCAAGACAAGCTCTGAAATTCGAAGCCAAAGTTTAGAATGATTTCGGCTCCAATGATTTTTTTTTTAGCTTCTGAAATGTCGTAGAAAAATTTTTATAGCAAAAATCCCACGATGACCTGTTTGGAGCAGCGAAACTGTAGAATCCAAAGCTCTTATACCAAATGTTATGAAACCAGCTCACAAAAAGATAGAAAAGATAGATCGATGCCTTAGAATTTAGCCTCTTCAAGGGAGCAACCTCCTTTACGTTACACAAATGAACAATTATTGGATGATACAAATGGCAAGACCTCCTTTCTATATATAGGTGTCTAAGGGGTCATAATATAATCAGAGCCAACATAACAACAATAATGTAAGGGCACAATAATAACAATAGTGGGCTTCTATGGGGCACAATAATAACAATATGGAGACTACATGGGCATAACGATATAATAAGGGGGTTGTACTAATAACAATAAGGGGTTACACTTGTAGTATAGGGACCTAACACACAAAGTTACTCTCCCCTTTTAATATCAAGGGGCAAGTGCTAATCAATGCTAAATGAAGGCTTTCGTAGATCTGAACTGTTGAGTATGAACACTGACCATGCTCCCCCTGACCACATGATGAAATTTCTGAAGGATGTACAATGAAGTACACGACTCTATGACTCATATGACTTGTCCTATCACCAAGGACTCAAACTTACATCAATCACCCAATCACAGTGGGTTTGCATATTTGACTTGATTATTACATCAACCTTCTAATCACAGTGGGGTTGAAAATTACAGCACATGCCCAAAAAGGCTTGACCATAATAGTCCATACATTATTGAATTTTACAATGGTCCTTTACATCAAATGACAGATATGACATATATAAGAAAGACCAAAAAACACTATAGTGAGGTAACAAGACCAATAGTCTTTAGAAACCATCATATACTATGTAGGATCTACACCATAAGAATATGTTAGCAGTAATATGGATAACAACATACACTTCTTCATCATTAATCAAGAACTTCAACAATATAAATAGCATCACCATTAGTAAGCATCATCATCTACGAAGGTGTTGATGGTATTGGACCTGCCAACATGTCAGGGGATCTCCCCGGTAAGAAGTCCCAATTATACCTCAGACCGTTTGGTGTAGGAGTCCCAATAGTGGGTTGTACAGTAATGCCTTGACCACGATTTTGCATAGAGGCAAGTAAGATATCACTGTTAGCAGCAAGGCTGTGACAGCTGCAGCGAGTCAAGGAAGGTGCATGAGAGGTTCTAACACACGGAGAGTGAGGTGAGTGTGCCCCTTGGAAACCTGTAATAGTACTCAGCTTGGAAGGGAACACACGAGCCAAGATGCATCACTAGCTTGAAAGCAAGATAGCGAGAAATCCAAAGTGACGGTTAAACCAACAGCACATCTGCAACAAGATTTATACAATTGCATACCAAATAGTTCATACACAAAGGCATAAGTTAAATAGCATACATTGCTACAACAACCAGAATAGTCCAACTACAATAACAACATATGCATGAAAACATGTTAGCTCTATTATATTAAGAAGTGTAAGTTCCAGTCATACAATACATCCATGTCCAACCACTAGTTCCAATAGTGGAACGTTACAGCCACAACCACATGCTCCTCCAAAGAGATATACTAATTCTATGCAGTGGAGAAGCCAAGGCACGTTACAATACTATCCAATATTTCTCTAAGATACTCCTATCGAAGCTTGGCTAACCAAAAGCCTCTACAATGAGTTATGAGGTATTATTTATAGCAAAGGGTGGGGTGACCCTTGACATTCCCCTTTGAGACTGTTCATCTATCCTCATGACTCTTCAACTACTTTATGGTTGTTACATTCAACTATCGACATTTGAACTTCCACTTGACAAGACGTTACATTACAATGCACATGTGCCCATGTGAGACAAAATGGCTTGAGCAAGCCATGGAAGACATCACTAACACTCGGACCATTGTGGTGAGACCAACTCTTTGACATGCGTGTGATCGTCGAAGGTGGTGAGATGATGCCAAGCTTGGTTGTCCATGACGGTGTCTGTGTGCTCAATGGTGACATCTTGTTGAAGCGAACTCTTGCCTTCGTTGCATCTGGGTGCACTGATATGGCTCCTCTATCCAACTCGTCTGATAGCATGCGCATGGTTGTCCTGGTGCGACTGGACCGGCAACATGTTGATGCATAGTATCTACGTTGCTCTCCAAGCATGTGCTAGTGGCCATGCACATCAACTTGTCGAAGTACATGTTCAGCTCCAGTCAGACTTGCTTCTTATCTTTGCCTTGGTGAGTGTGCTGAATGGGTGGGATCGCATGTGTGTGCACAATGACATGCATGTTGTTGAATTCCCTTGCATGTGATCAACAACACTGCTCACCTTGTCTGCTTCGTGCCAACTGTTGGGATGGATCTATAACTTGTACGGGTACAGTTTCATCCATGAATGCAATTTGCGCCCCCTATTGTACTTGTTCCTACTGCAACTCATTCTCTCATCTATGCAGCGCTTGTTCTTCCTTGATTTGTTGCTTTAGCACATGCAAGTCCTTCTCTTTTTTTTTCTCTACCTTCACACAATATTCATGTCGTGTCGTCACCTCATAGCCTGAGTCTCCAAAGTTCCTTTCATCACAAGTGGATCTACTTGAGCTTGCAACTTTGTTCCGCCTTTGTGTTGTTAACAACATTCCTCTTGCATTCATTGCATCCAATATGCTACGTTTAGCTATTGTTGATGGTTCTACTTGTTGTCATGTTGTTTCCGTCATATCTTGATGTCCTTGCTATGAACAACTTGATGTCTGTGTGGGTAGGCAAGTTCATAGACACTTGATCCACCGCATCCCCAAGTGTGCTCTGAACGGTGTCTTCAAATTTTCTCTCCTAGAAACCATTGTACCTGTGCTGTTGAGAGGCAAATGAACACCTGTGATACTTGGATACATGGCAACACTCAGCAATTTGTTAGTCAAAAACCAAAACGAACTTGAGAGTTGACTTGCAACAAACCTATGTGACTGATCTTGAAGGTTGCGCAATTTACGTTGGGAGGTCGGGAGACTGACTGCCAAAACTGTGCAAGGCACAGGTCGCGCTCTCACGAGGCTAATTGACTGCTAGAACTGCGCAATTCACAGTCCAGCCTAGCTTGCTGAGGACTAAAACTACGCAATGTGCAATTTCAGTCAGTAGTGACATGCAACCAACAAACTTCACTGTGCCATTTGTGGGGCCAGCAGGACACTGCCTCCAAGAATTGTTCAGTGCAAGCCTGGAGGTCAGTGCTAGGCTAGACTTGCACAATTTCTAGAGGGAAGGGAGAGCCTTCACTTCGGAAAATGTGCAATGCTAGCTGGGCAAGGCACGGTCTGGGCCAAGGCAACCCACTCCAGTTGACGGGTGACAGAAGACATGAGAAGTTTGAATGCATGGTGAGATGAGTCTAAAAAAGAGTGAATGATCATTCATGCAAACAACAAGCGCAGGACTCAAAAAATAGGAAAGCATGCATGTGTGTGAAGTGAGTTGTCGCAATGGCGACCATCCGTGCAAAACAATGTCATGCATGCGACAATAGGGAGATGCAAATGAAAAATGAAACGGTGCTTATACAAGCTAAAATACATTCAAACGATAGCAAGTGCTCACTGAAATCAAGCAGACAACACTCACATGAAGTGATACACAAAAAGCGACAGAAATGCAATGCAAGACATGAAAGGCAGGCTTACCCTAAACAGCTGAGTTGAATGTGTTGATGACTCCTAAATGTAATGTGGGATGTCATAGTTGCAAGGTCAATGTGAGGAATGAGCTCTGCAGCATTCGGTTGATGAGTTTTGATAAAATCGAGGTTGCGACACGCATGCCACAAATCCAGGGAAAGCAACACTTGGTGGGAGGTTTCTGAAATGATCCTTGCATGTAACCTCCAACTGCTAAAAGTAGATCCTTTAATCAAGGGATGCCTTTGCATGCTGCCTTGGGAGAAGTAGTCCATGCATGCAAATTAGTTTTGCTTGGTCCCGGAGGGAACCGGTCAACTCAACTGCACGTGTAATAGTCTACTCAGCTGGGAGGAAAAAATGTGCATTTCTGGGAGGGAGCTGGGCTAGCTACCCAGAAGGATTTACGCAATTTCTAGGCAAAATAGCTGACTTCTGCCCAGAGGGATTTGCGTAATTTCTGGGCAGAGCAGCAGACTGTTGCCCAGAATTGCGCAATTTCTAGGCTGAGCAGTCCTGCCGGGAGGAATTGCGAAATTTTTCCAGTGAACAGTGACAAGCAAATTTGTGCAATTCTGGAGCCCAGCAGGCTGCCAGACAGAATTGCACATTTTTTGGAGGGAAGGTTGGTTTCCCTCCAAAATTGCACAATTTCTTGAGGGAGATGCTCATCCTACAGCTGGACCAAGTTCGGTGAAACAACGTGTGAAGGGGATGCAACAAGCTTTGATGGACAGGCTGTCATTCTGTAAGAAAATCATTGAATCTTGTGTACTTGACAAGGCAAGACATGCTTCTATGAAAGGTTGGTATGGAGGCTCCAAAACGAAGCTAAGGCAAAATTTTTGAGGGTGGTTATAGCTGCTACAACAAAAGGAAACATAATGTCAAAAATGCATTATTAGAAGCATAGAAAATGCTCCCCTTGAACATGTGTCATCTCTAAAGACTGTACTTAACCAATTCCAGAACCATCAAGCAAAATTGAAGCTTGTTTCTTCATCATACCAAGATATACGCGACTGTTCAGTTTAGAAATTGCGTATATACGCTACTTGTCTTCATAGGATCTGCGTACAGAAATTGAAATACTGAAATTTCACACCTTTAGCTTCGCCTAAGTCTATTATCTCTATACCCGTGTACTGTTACTACATCAGAGGCACTATCGGTAGTATAAGTAACATGAAAAAAAAAAAAAAAAACCATGGGATTCATCATCAAGACACATATGTATTACTCCCCTTGAGATTACACAACACTGATCTTGAGGACCTTATAGTCATCTTATGTTCTCATGAGGTCAAGTACCTCATACCACTTTTGAAGACACTTTTGAAAGTATTCTTTTGATGAATAATGGACTGCAGTGGGCACCATCTTCTTTTACTCTGAGTCTAAATCTTTCTCATATCTATGAGAATTCCATTCTTCAAGCACATATAATCTGTCTGGATTTATATATCCTCTTGCTATGACTTTCCAGTTACTTCATTCATAACCTTACACTTGGTTGATGTAAACACAATTATATTTCCCTTATCTTCCATTTGACCTACACTTAGAATATTCTGCTTTAGCCCTTGAACTAATAAAGCATCAATTTCTCCTCTAGTTTTATTAATTCTGGCTTTACCTTGTCCCAGTACTTTTTCTGAAACATTAGTTCCAATAATAACATTACCATGTTGGTTTTTCCTGAGAGACTCCATTTTACTCTTATCTCCAATCATGTGATGAGAGCATCCACTATCTATGTACCATTCATCTTCATCTTCAAATGAGCAAAGAGAAAGACCACACCTTATATGTTCTTCTTCTTCCTGCTTATTATGAGAAATGTTGGTGGATCCATCTTTTTCAGGTCTTCTGACATTAATGTTCTTATCTGGTTTCTTACGACGTTGTCTGTGACAATCCATAGACGTGTTCCTGCATTATTTTGCTACATGCCCAAACTTGTTACAATCATAACATATTATATGTTTCATATTCCTTCTATTACAATCAATGGATTTGTGACCAAACATATTGCAAGAAAAACAATATCCCTTAAAGTACATAGAAGTTGATGATATTTTTGTGAGACAATTATTAGCTTGAAACATTCTACTTCTGCAATTGGCTGCAACATGTCCATAATTATGACATATAGAACATTCAACATTATTGATCAGAGGAGAAAATCGATTAACACTTCTATAGCTAGGAGTAAATTATTTCCTTTGAATATTTTCTTTCCTTGGTTGTTGATGAGTTTGACTTTTTATCTCTTTGTTGAGCATTTCAGATTTTGCATTAGAATTCCTTGCCTCAGCTTGTGAACTAGATTCTCCTTCAACACTTTCATGAAAACCAAGACTAGATTTGATGGCAGGAGATCGTTTACTACTAAGAATATTATCCAAAATATTAGTACTATATTGAAATCGCAAATGTTTAGCTTTTTTTATAATTTACCTTTTAGGATGTTTACCTCAACCTGATATTGTTTTTCCTTTTCTAGAACTACTTCTTCATAATTTCTTCAACCTTTCTGTCTTCCTCCATTTGTTGTTTTAATTTGAGAATCTCTTCTTTCAGCCCATTTCTTGTTCTTCAAATGCTTGAAGTAGTTCTTCTATCCGCTTATCTGATTTTTCAAGATCTTCTCTAAGAGAGACAACGTCAGCTTCAAGACCTTCATAATATTGGTTAGATACCATACCATCATGATCCTTGTTATCATAAGCCTGCAACTTCTCTTTAAGATTAACAGTCTTTTTCAAAGCAAGATCAAGTTTCATTCTCAGATATAAAAAAATCTTCTAACCTATATTCTTTTGAATCAACAACTCCATCTGTCATGTTGGACACATTGTTAGATATAGAATTACCTAGTAGATCCCTCTTTGGGATTTATTCATGGATTGCTTGTATATTATCCCATACTTTCTTTGCAGATGTATAATGCATAACCTTATCAGATATGCTACAAAAGATATTACTCAAAGACTTACTGTTCTTTTGCACTTATTTATTTGATGGAGGAAACTTGGTGTAACCATTGCACACTATATGCCAGACATCGAGATTCATTAGATTATACTTCATATTTTCTTTCCATTGTTGATAATTATCTTTGCTTAGCATAGGCACATCTGCATTGTCAATTGATTCTAACTTGCCTTGATCTGCTGCTTCAAGAGGCATCATTTTTTAATCTGTTTTCTCTTTAGAGTGCTTACTTTCACTTTTACCCATAAGTGCGAGCTTAGTGGTTTCACTATCATTATTTCATAGACAAGGAAATGGATCACATTTTGAACAAAAACCCATACCTAATGATTCTTCGTCTTCTTCATTCTTGATCAAGAGAAAGCAGGTTGCTCCCAAACTTGAATATTTGCCGAGATCTGTAGCTAACACTGCATCTAATATATTCCTTTCAAAATTTTCAATAAAAGTACCATTTTCTTCTAGGCCATCAAACTCATTACTACTTTTATCTTCAAATGCCATAAGTAAGTGATAATATTGATCAGACTCACCTTCTTCACCATTTGAAATACCATCACTATCTTCATGTGTATAAAAACTTCTCTTGTTTTCAAACCTCTTCCTATTTATTTTTGCAGCTTCTTTTCCTTTCTCCTGATTTTCTCTATAGGGACACTTAGTAGTGTAATGACCAACTCTACCACAAGAAAAACATTTGAAAGGAATCTTACCTCTGAATCTTCCAGTACCCACTTGGAGTTTCTTTACGAAGTTTGCCTCTTCTTCTTCTGATACATAACCTAATTCTTCCTTTTCTTTTCCTTTTGCAGTAGCTTTGAAGGTTGCTTCTCTCATGTTTGAAGGACCACCTTTCCTCATCTCAAATGTTGTCAATATTCCATGGAGTTGATCAAGTGTGAGACTTTTCAGATCCTGCATTTCTTCAATAGCAGAGACTTTGGAGTCAAACTTCGGAGTTAGAGATCTCAAAATATTTTCAACAATAGTAGCATCTTTTATTTCTTCACCAATATTTCTCATGGAATTAACAATTTCATCTACTCTAAGAAAAAATGTTGCAATGCTTTCATCATCATGCATTTTCAATGTCTCATACTATATTCTAAATGTTTGAAGTTTAACACTTTTTACTTTGGTGTCACCCTCATAAATTTGGATAAGCTTATCGATTCCCTTTGTTGTGTTCATCTACACTACCTTCACAAACTCGGACTCAGCTAGAATTCCAAAGATGGAATTTACAACTTTTGCATTGGTTTCATATTGTTTATTTCATGTAGTATCAGAAGGAATAGGGGCTAGATATTGATATCCACTTTCAACAATTTCCCATGCATTAGCTCCTAGTGCCTACAAGTATGCTCCCATCCTAACTTTCCAAAAGACTAAGTTAGTTCCATTAAATATAAGAGGTTTGATAGAAAATACTCCTTCGTGACTACTCATCTTGGCGGATCTCCTTCAAGCAATCAAGTTTATGCTGAAGGACCGACTCTAATACCAATTGTTGGTAAAAATACTGTGAGCGAGGGGTGAATTAGTATTTTCAAACAATTAAACTTTTCAATTTCATATCTTGATTTTTTTACGTGACTTTACCAAAGCGAACTTGCGTGTGTACGTGGATGTTGTTCATACAACTAGCATACATCCAATACATTTTTCAGTTAATTCATCTTTTTTTTAGCTTGAGACAGTGCATCGGTACTTCATTAAGCATTAAATAAATAATAACCATGTGTAGTAAGAACAAAATAAACCATCACACATGAACACCAGGATTTAAGATGGAAACCCAATGTGGGAAAAAACCACCGTTGTTGTCTTCTTTGTCTTCTTTTTATTATAAAGAAAAATTTCTTACAATCTTGTACTAGCACAAACTCATACTAGTACGTAGGCAACCACCTGCAGAAGGCTACAACCTTCTCTCATTCTCTAGCACCCACTGGAAGGGAGATTCAACCCCCGATCTCGTTTACCAGCACCCACTAGAAGGGAGATTTAACCCCCTGATCTGATTTACCAGCTACCACTGGAAGGAAGCTTCAACTCCCTCACTGAATGCTCTAACCTTTAACACCTTTGGGGACCACATTTCATAAATTTTCATACTGAATCCACCTCATACAACACATCACAACTGTAGGCCACGTTTCATCAAATTTTCATACTAGACCCACTACCAACATTTAAGCCCAAAACAAAATATCAAAGATGAAACCAATCTCTGTAACAAATCAGTCAATCATCATTGAAACAACCAATCTCTAACCCAACTATATCAATCATCAACTGCAACCCAATCACCGAATCAACCAAATCAACCAAAACTCAACCAATCAACTAAAACCCAAACTTAAACAACTAGAATAGTTAGATCACTATAACCAGAATACCAATCAACATACTGCACATCACAAAAACTAGATTCTGTTACTACAAACCCTGATCAACCATATATCAAAATATATATGCTACTTTACAATAGAAAACCCGTGTGTGTACACGCTTTCCATGAAGCATACCTGCGTACAAATCTTAAACAAATGAATCCTGAAAACTGAACCATTGTCACTCTGAAATAAATATTGAATCATGCAGAGATCCACTGCATCATTTTGAAACAATTACATAACCTTCACTGAACTTCAATCACAAACAACAAGTATCTTCATCATTCCTTAATTAATCAACTCATCTTTTAAACATTAATGTTAAGCCCATATCATCAAGAAGACTTCATTGACAAACAACAAAAATTCAGCAACACTAATAAAATGATCAGGCATCCTTTCCATCAAAACCCTAGGTTATGTACGCACTTTCCTCGAAGAATATATGTGTGTATGCACGCTTTTCAAGAAATAAACTCATGTATAGATCAGAATATATATGTGACATACCAATATCAAACCCATGTGTATATGTGCCCTTCAGGCTATAAAACCTGTGTATAGATCTACATTTACTGGCACAAAACTTCATTGTATCACAGAACTTCAGACATACCCAGATCTCGACATACACAGAAAAATCATGTGTCAAGATACTATCAACACTGGTTAAATCAACTCATAATCAAGATTTTCATCTCATATCTATTGGATATGATCCATCATCAAATTCTCGGGCGCATACTTAGTTTTAGACCAAGAAAAACATCAACAACCCATTACGTACATATTTACTTCAGATATAACTATTCATAAAATATTCATCACTTGCACACCTTCTACCACTTTGATCTTCATCTTCTTATATAGCTTAGCCATTATCTAATACCACAGGCCAAAACCATACTTTAGTTGATGGTTTTCTTAGATGGGATCAAAACATCCATTATTGGGCTCAATACCATAGGATAATACCATGGTGCAGAAATTCTACGTGCCTTTGCTTCTTCATACCCACGTGTGTATGTGGCTTTGCTTCACAGAACCCGCATATACTCTACTATGCTTCACCAAACCTGTGTATACTTCTTCAAACTTTATTTTTATCCTTTCTCTGTCTCTGAATTGCTATGTCTTTGATCAAACTCTTTGTCACATTTGTAGACACATCTTGTTGACATTTGTATCAAGTTAGTTTCCATCAAAGGACAACTCATCAAGTAGTTTGCCATGAAGGACAACACATTAGTCATAATGCCAACATCCTAAACTAGACATTCCAAGCACAATGTCGGTTTTGGTTTTTCTTCCCCAACTCCCTCTTCACTGCTAGGGAGATGATTCAGTAAGAGCTATCGATAATGCATTCAGAAAATAAATAGACTAAAGCAAGCCTAAGTAAAATTTACATGCATGTGCATGGATCTGTGTGTAGAAGTCAATTTCGGAAAAGGATTACCAAAGGCAGTAAAGATCATGGTATAAAATTGGATGCACTAACAACATCTTGGCTATGAACAACTCCCTTTCAAATGTAAGGTATGCCACAAATATGGCCATTTTGCAAGTAGATGCTCAAAGTGACCAATATAAGAATCACAAGAAAATCAAGAAACATAGTGGGAGACTGTTAAATGAAAGAATTCAAGAAACATCAACAGATCCTCTAATAATATAGTGCACCCTCCTACATGCCTATCCTCGTTTGATCCCCCTCCCCTCATTTCTCACCCATCACTAATCCAACCTCCCTCCAAAAATCCCTTCGATTCTCTAACTAATATTCCCTCTAATCCATATCTAGATGATCCCCTTACTATCCCCTCAGAGCTTCAAGAGGGGGAGATCCATTCGGAAGATTCACCCCTCCCCCCTCCTCATACCATTGATCTGGATTAGCCCATCATTTCTTCTAATCCCTTAACCTCCAACCCTCCATCCCCTGATCTTCCCCCTCCTATCCCTTACAATATCCATCCTGGATCTCCCCATGTCTCTTTGAATCCCCTCCCATCCTCTTATATAGGGATATTAAACAGAAACCAAAATAAATCTAGGAGATAAAATAAGGAAATTAGAGATGAAGCGGCGCAAAAATACATGGCATTAGGAGTCCAACAATAAATGGACACATATCTAGACAAAGGAGTGGAAATCAAGGACATCTAGACTCAGGCAGGGAGAGGTAAGGGCCATGCCATCCACTTGAAAGGTAAATAATGAATCTAGTCTCTTGGAACTTAGAGGCCTAGGGAATGCTTCAAAAATAAATGTAATCAAAGACTTGATTAGATCAAAAAGCTCAGAAATCATTCTACTCCAGGAGACTAAGCTAGGTAAGGAAGAAATGGTAGCAATAGTTAAAAGAACAAAGAACTTTATTGAAGTAGCAATCAAATCCAAAGGAGCATTAGGATGTGTGTGTACAATCTGGAACTAGACAATCATGGATCTAAAAGGAGTCTCTAAATATCATCTTTGGATCAAACTTATTTTCAAAGCTAAGATACCGAGAAAATATTCACAATATAGAATGTTTATGCCCCTACACAAAATAGGGACAATGAATAATGTTGGAAAACATTAGCAGATAAGCTAGAAAAGGAATATAGCTAGAAAATTATAGTAGGAGGTGATATTAACTTAGTCATGAATGTTAGAGAAAAGAGAGGTGGATCCTATCTCCCAAACCCAAGCAGAGACAAGCTTGAGACAATAATCACATAGCACAGTCTAATGGAAATCACTCCAAAGAATGGTAAATTCACCTGGAACAACAAAAGGACAAGACCAAGTAACATAAAATAAATGTTGGATTGTTTTCTAATCCTTGCAAGTTTTATGGATGGAAGCGGAATGGATTCTATAAAAATCCTCCATGTAGCAGCATCAGATCACAAACCCATCACCTTATTCATGGGTGAAAGTTGTCATCTAGGACCTCTTCCTTCCTGTTACAATCCCCATTGGTCCACTATAAAATAGGTCAAGCAGCTAGTTTAGACAATATGGAAGACCAAAATAAATGGGTCACCAGGATTCATATGGGAATCCAAGCTAAAGCACATTCGAGTATCACCCAAACAATGGATAAGAACAAGCTACAAGGAGTTAATGCAAGAAAAAATTGAGTTCCAAAAAAAGCTCAAAACTGTACCAGAAAGGTTGGAGATTGAAGAAGAAAGTATATTATTGCAGACCAAAGAAAAATAAATTTATTGGAGACTTTACCAAAGTAACAAAAATAATATGAGAGTTGGAGGATTAAGTCCAGAAGCCTGTGGTTGCAAGTTGGTGACAAAAACACAAGCTTCTTCCACAACCAAACCAAAGCAAGAAGAATTAAAAACAGAGTAGATGTGATAATTGGTGATGGAAACAACACCATCAAAGGGCAAGAAGTGATCAAAATGGAATCTCACCAACATTATAAAAGGCTTCCAACAACAAATTTAGAGTCAGACAACTTTGAATACCTCCTTAAAACAACCCCTAAAATGGTGACAGAGGAGGCCAATGCATCTCTAACTAAGTAAGTGGAAGAAGTGGAATTGCACAAATCTCTTTGGAGCATGCATCCAAAAAAGCATTGGGGTCATATGGATTCACCGTAGCCTTCTATCACACCTGTTAGGATCTCATCAATAAATATTTTCTCAATATTATTCAATAGAGTCAAATTAAGGGCAAAATTGGAGGTAATACCAATTCTACATTTCTTGCTCTTATACCAAAACAATCTAGGCCCACTTATTTTAATCATTTTCATCTTATCTCTTTGTGTAACTCTTCTTACAAAATAATGACCAAGATCCTTGCAAGTTGTCTTAAATTTTTTCTATCCCATATAATGTCTGAAAGCCAAGGTGGATTCATAAAAAATAGGTAGATTGTGTACAACATTCTCTTAGTCCAGGAAGCCATCTAGTCCATCCTATACCGAGATGAGCAAGGTTCCATCCTTAAGCTTGACATGGCCAATGCATTTGATAGGGATAGACACTCTTTCAACTTTTTTCTCTTAGAGAAACTTGGTTTTATGAGGGAATTTATTGAATTCATTAAGGTATGCATCCACAAGCCATGGATAACAACCATGGTATATGGAATCCCAGGGAAATTATTTTAGAGCACCTGGGGGCTAAGACAAGGATGCCTAATCTCTCCATTCCTTTACATCATAATGGAAGAAACTCTCAGTATAAAGTTGGAGCATGATAGGAAAAGAGATCTTCTCATAGGAGTTCAATAAAATAGAGGAACTAAAAGTATAAACCATTCCTAATTTGTTGATGACACTCTGCTCATAGGAGGAGCATCCCCCATAGTGGTGAGAAGATTCAAGTCCACCCTAGACCAATTCTTGGAGGAATGGGGAGGACTTCTCAACAACAATCTAAAGAGTTGCATATATGGTTGGAACACCTCTCCTGGAATCCTTTAGCGAATATCTCAAATATTTAGAGAACCCTGCAAAATGGAGTCAACTCACTTCAAATACTTAGGTATGTTGATCTCCAAGAAAATTTTGAAAACAGAAATCCAGATCAAGGTAATAGACAAAATGATTGAGGAAGTAGGGTGATCCTTATCAAAAAATTTCTATTAGCCATCCATTTGTATAAATTTGCAATTTTTCAAACCCCAATAGGCATACAAAATCAAATAGAGATCACCATAAGGAAATTCCTATGGTAGGGAGGCAGGACATAAACAAAAAAATTGAGTCTCCTCAACTAGAAAAAAATTATAGCACCATATGAGAGAAGAGGAATAGCCATTAAACATCCTAGACTAATTAATTTAGCTATGGGAGCGAAAATGACTTGGAGGCTAATAATTGAAGGGCCAGCGTGGTGGAAGAAAGTTTTAGAAGAGAAATACATGAGCTCCAACTAACAACAACTCTTGCAAGCTCGGATTCCCTCCATGTCATGTTCATAAATATTGAAATTACATAAAATAACCCTTCCTCTCATCCAATCCCACACCTCTAGAATTCCAAGGGGAGTATAAGTTATCAATTTGTGGGATGAAAACATCTTGAGCAAGCCAAATCTCTCCTCCATCCCTGAAATCCAACACCTTAAAAATTGGCTTGTAGGAATAGGAATTACAAAATTGGACCAACTCTCAAACTGGCATCAAAATGACAACCGTTGGAAAGGTTGTAAATCATTCACTATCCCAGTCGAGCTCCAACATCAATGGCACCTTCTCCTTCAAAATCTAAATGACTCAGTGCCTAACCATTTCAATCACTAGAAGAGTTTTAAATGGAATCTGACAAGGGGTTCTTACATTACTAAGAGTGATTATAATGTACTCTAGGGAGATCAAGAATCATAGCCCCCATGGCCTTACTGGAAATTGATCGGGAAAACTAAAAGTATACCCAAAATGAAGCTCTTCATCTAGACCCTCCTTAGGTGTAAGATTCTAACTGTTGATAATATAAAAAAATGCAGCATTTAGGGACCATCCATATGTCCTCTATCCCAAAACGTGGAGGAAAACATCTAGAACTTGTTTCTCTCATGTCCATTCTCTCAAAACTACTAGAAAATTATGCATCAGCCTCTACTTGTACATGTAGACTGAGAAAAATATAATGATTTTTTCACTCGATGGAACTCATGTTATCCTTTCTCCTTCAAAAATAAGAATTTTCTCAAGTGCTTTTGGATTAGCCTTCCTTCATATTTGTGCTGGAAGATCCAGTTAGCCTATAACAAATCCATATTTCAAAATAAAACACCAAAGAAAAGGAGGATTATAGCCGAAGCTTGGGGCCACTTAACATAAATTATTCTCTCCAAAGGAAAAATCAATCTAGATTAGAAAATATTGCAAGTAGAAGAGGTATTATGGTTTAAATTCATCATGGATAAAACTCCACACATCACATTCAACCTACAAAGAAGTCAACCTATGCTCACCAATTGGAAGATTAGGTTAAAGGACAGGGATTTCACATATTTTCTAAAGGAACAAAAGTGACCCTATCTATTCTTTAACAAGGCCTCCAAACACAACCCAGGAAGAGCAGGGGCAGGGGGGGATCATATTTTATTTTGAAGGAAAATAAGTAGCTTCCTATGAATGTGGATTGGGAAATGACACAAACAACAGAAAAGAAGCATATGGGCTTCTCCCGGGAGCTAAGATCCTCTGCGACCTCAGCCTTAAGAACCCCATTGTGATTGGTGACTCAACCTTTCTCATTTAGAAAATGACCAACTTCACTAGACCCTAGAATGTTGACCTCAGTCAAATTCTGATTTGAATCTAGTGATATTTGAAATGTCTTGAAGAGATCCTTCTATCACGTCCTCAAGCGAAACAATGAAAAAGAAGATCTTCAAGCAAATTGTACCTATTAACACCCTCAAGGTCAATTCAGAGTCAATGTAGATGTAAGCATCCTTCATATTCCCTAAAAATATCTATGATCACGTGCAATCATGGTAATTGAAATGTTCTCTTCAGAAAAGGGATCGATGACACTCCAATTCGACGGCATGCACAACCCAATTATTAATAAAATACTCTCTAAAGGACAAGCTACAACATTCAATTTGGAATTATGCATCCTTATTGGTAGATCTACTCAATTTGCAATGATCCATGTGTCTGAATGGAGTGGCTCCAACCCCAAATCCATTTTTCTTCCTTGATCTCGAACCTCTTTAAATACCCACTCTGATTCTGTTGTCTCCTTCATCCTCTCATTGAGTGATATTCTCCCTTCCTTTTTATTCCCTGTGTTATTCCCATATCCTCCCTACATTCTTCCATGGCATCAAGTTCCTCATGCCCGCATTGTGCTTCCCTTAAAGCTTAGTTTGAGCAAGTTAAAACACTCCAGAAGCAATGGAGTGAGAAATTCCAATCTGAGCATGGTTTTCCATTTGCATTAGCAACCTCACTCAGAGATACTCTCAGCAAATCAAATCATCATTGCTCCCACATTGAACACACTTTATCATCTCAGTATGAATTTTTGGATGGCCATAACAAGTGCGTTGGAATGCTAGAATATCGTCTCTAAATATTGGAAAGGAAAAATGTGGAATACTCAAGGTTCAACAATCGTAATGATGCTCTCCCTCAGACATAAAAGTGATCCATCAACCAGGCACATCAACGATAATCATTGTCTACAACAATTTTCTATAGCACTTCACCTTTTTGTGAAAGTGTCCCATGAAATGCAAATATAGTTTTTTGTTGTATCAGTCTGTTAGAATCTACGCAACTAGTGCCATAGGATTCGTTGGTTTTAGATTTATCTATGTAATAGAAAGAAATTGTAGGCAATGAGCTCTAAGCCTAAAAATAGACTCTTTCCTATATGAAACAATGTATCATGGGCCTTAGCTCCTATTTTTTGGAATGAAATCAGATAATCGAAATTGTTTAAAAACAATAGTTTGACTCAAGTAATCCTTTTAACCCATAGCAGTCAATTCTCAATTCAAGCCTCTTTCCTATTGATGAGTCCCAACAATAGGTATATCTTGAAGTTCATTATGCTATCCTTTAGCCTTAAAACTATCCTTTTCTCGCATTAATTCACATTTTTTGTTATGATATGCTTAGTAAGAAGAGTAAAAGGTGTTTTTCATAGTATGTGGCCCAATGTGATTAAATTGTAGGAAAAAAATGTGTTTTTGAGGAATTTACTATGCAGGGGCTTGATGGATACAATCAAGAGGGAATCTAGGGCGGCTTTTCCACCTCCTTAACTCTCTAACTTAGCTTGGAATCACCAAATCCTCACTCACAAGCTCAAATTCACTGACAGACGAGTAAATCCAAGTGCAGGAGAAGCTCAAGGAGGAAAAGATCCACAATTTTCAAGATCAAGGAGGGAATCACTCATATTTTCAAGGGAGTTTCTATTAGCTACCCTTTTGTATAAATAAACGAGCTGAAAGGCTCATTATAATTTAAATTTTTTATTCGGCTAGGAGTAATTATTGAGCCCAAGGCTTGACCTTGTTATTGTGAACTTTCATCTGATGTATGAGACTACTATTTTCTTCTAATGAGAAGTTTGTTATTGAGTTGCATCTAAGCTAGTTCTAGAGGGATGAAACCCTTGGGTTTGGGCCCAACCCAGAGACTTTAGTCCCTCTTTTTTATTTATGTCTTGTTCTTTTTTCCAATTATTTCATCTCTTTATTTTGTTACAATAGATGTTAAGTTATAAAAGCTTGTGATTGCAGGCTTCCTTATCACCCCTCTTTTAGAAAAAGTGGTGGGAAAGATTCGCAATCTCAGCCCAAACATATTTGTTTATGATTTCTTGGAAATAGGTAGATGTTAGTTATCTTTTTTCATATTTATTTTTTTTAACCTAGGAGTTAGTTATGTGATTAGAGTAGCATTGTGAAATAGAATAAGATTGTAGTCAAACTCAACTCATCTTTTCCATGAAAATTTATGTCCTTGTGTTATTGATCATTTAATTCATGTAGTGGGATAGTTGTAGGGTTGTGTGTACCTTCAATGGTGGCCACATATTTCATATACACTTGGAATTTTCCATCTTCTCCCTTTACCTCTCACACTTCTCTCAAACTCCCTTTCCACAAACATTTTGTTTATGCAATTAGAGACACCATGGGCATCCATCTTGGTGCAAGAAAGACCTCGGATAGGTCATGGGATTGGCTAGGAGGTTTCCCAAATATTCATTCACTCCCTCCTACCTTCATCCATCTATTCCTACTCTTAAGGCACCATCTCCACCCTCAAATGACTCTCGAAACCCCTCATGTAGCATTATAGGGTCTCCTGTAGCAATATAGGACCTCCTATAGCAGCACTTATAGAAAGTTTGTAGCACCATTTTCCTCCACTTGTTTTGCTTCCCACTTCAACCTTAGCTTGGATAAGATGAATAATGACCCTCAACTTGTGATTTGATGATCTAGGGAGTCTCTTATACCACTCCAACCTCATCTTTTCCTCATTGCAAAATAGAGTAGAATTAGTGTTTTTAATTCACAAGCATGTTACAAGTTAGATTGCAAGCAAATATAAAGTAGATCAAAGATACATGAAAGTAGGTTATTTATCTGATGAAATTTTCAAAATAGAGTAGCTTCACTTTTGCAAGAAGACTAGTCTTTTTCTCACAAAATGTTAATTAGTTGAATGAATGGCATTTTCACTTTCATAGATAAAATCAGTTTCATTAGGAGTTTTAACTATAGTTAAGTTGGAGGAATGGTCTTGAAAACCTAGATCTGATGTCATGAATGAGGGTGGCATGAGTAGAACCTAACCTATTATGCATACATCATTGTCACCTCTAAGTTTGTACGAACCCCGGGTCGATAATTTAAGTTGAGGAGCCCTTGGGAGTTGCAACCCTCTTGGTGCAATACCAGGGCTCACCACCTATGAGGTAATTCCTCCACATATTCAATTCATGTATAATGGCTTCCATATCTAAATCATGTGTGGCATAATTCTTTTCATGCTCCTTGAGCTTCTTAGATTCATAACATATCAAATGCATGTTCTGCATGAGAACTCCTTCCAGTCCTTCTTTACATTCATATATGCACACAAGAAAGTCTTCATCTAGGTCAATTATCTTCAATATAGGTGCATTGGTTAACAACCCCTTTGAAAGTTGAATGGCCTCTACACATTTATCATACCAATCAATGTTTTCACCTTTCCTTTGCAAGGAAGTAATAGGATGGGTTATCCTCAAGAACCCTCCAATCAATATTCTATAATAACTTCCTAAACCCATGAAATACCTTATATTTTTCACATTTTTGGGTGTTGGCCACTCTCTAATTGCTTTAGTCCTTAATGGGTCTATTGTTATCCCTTCTTTTTAAATAATATCACCCAAATAATGAATCTTTTTCTGATAAAATGAGCACATACTCATCTTGGCATATAATTGATGCTCCTCTTAGTACTTATAGCACCATAATTAAATGTTTCCCATGTTATTCATTAGATTTGGAATAAATTAGGATATCATCTAAAAATAAAATAACGATCTTATCCAAATAATTTGGAAAATACCATTCTTGAGGCACATAAAAGCACCTGGTGTAGTAGATAACCCGAATGGAACCACTGTGAATTTGTAATTCCCATATCGAGTTTGAAATTTTATCTTATTGATGTCCTCTTCCTTAATCCTAACCTAATGATATTTAGATCTCAAATAAATTTTGAAAAACAATCTAACTCCCTTAAGTTGGTTGAATAAATTATCTATCTTAGGTAATGGATATTTATTCTTCACTGTGACCTTGTTTAACTGATGGAAGTCAATGCATAGTCTCAGTGTACCATCCTTCTCTTTAATAAATAATACTAGGACACCCCATGGTAATACACTTTGGTGTATGTACACTTTCCTTAAGATTTCTTCTAGTTGCACTTGTAATTCCTTTAGTTCTGGTGTGCTCACCCTATATGGTGTTTTGGACACTGGTGCGAACACAGGTACCAAGTATATAGAGAAGTTAGTGTCTCTTTCAAGTGGTAACCCTAAAATTTGTAAAAACATATCTTCAAATTCCTTAAGCACTGGGTGGTCCCCTAAAATTGGTGCTTGATCCTCAATCATCTCCTCCATGTGGGTTGCATAATTTTGGAATTATTTTGTGACATTCTTCTTTAGTTGCATAGCTAATATTTCCCTGATAGAATTTGGCCTTGGTATTCCTTTCACTTACGTTTGTTTCCCTTATTAATCCAAGTAAGTGAGTGTTTTGTTGTAACAATCTAGTAATACATGATGCTTTTCTATCCAATCCTTGCCAATTAGGTAATCATATGATCCTAGTGGTATTATGTTTAAATGTGATTTTGTATCTAGCCCATTCATATTGATGGGACATTCCTTTACCAATTTATCTATTCTTCTTTTAGCTCCTATAGCTAACTGAACTAACCAAGTTGTACTATGCTTGGTTTTCTTCAATTTAAACTTTCCAGCCAAATTAGGGTCAAGATAATTATGGCTAGCTCCAGAATCAATTAAAGTAGTAGTGGGATGATTATTTAACTTACCTTCCACTTCAACCATGTGTTCCTATTGCTTGGTTTTCTTCAATTTAAACTTTCCAGCGAAATTAAGGTCAAGATAATTATGGCTAGCTCCAGAATCAATTAAAGTAGCAGTGGGATGATTATTTAATTTACCTTCCACTTCAACCATGTGTTCCTGGTGTTGGCTTTTCTATTTTCCAGACCTACAAAAGTCTTGGGCATGCTTCTACCCACGTCCTCTCTGGTATTATCTCTTTGAATCTAGTGTACAACCTTGCTTTTTCCTTTTTTGTGTGGGAAATTCATATACCAATGTTCTCCTCCACAACCCCAACAATTAATGGGTTGAAATTTTGGTCTCTTATTCGAGAAATGAACCCTATTTGGTTCACTATGGTATGATTGAGTTTGTTGATTTTCCTAAGAATTTTTCTTAAAGATTCAAGGTTTGAACTGCTTCTTCCCTTGCTCCACCTTTCTTCTTTTCTTGTCATCCCAAGCCCTTTGGAACACTAACTTATTTTTTCCTTAATCATAGAGGTACTCTGCCTTCCTCATAACTTCATCCAAGGTCTTTGGTTCCTCAAATTTAATCTTGTCACCACATAATTATGGCAATCCACTCACATATCTCTATTTATTCATATTTGCATCCCTAATAAAGTTCACATACCTGATCAATTAAGTGAATTTATATCCATTTTCCTCCATGTTCATTTCCCTAATCTGAGTTCAAATAAATACTGCATTTTCCTCTCATAATAATGTTCAAACATGTACTTCCTTTAGAATTACTTCTTGAATTTATTCCATGAAATGTTCTTTTCATCTGTTTGTTTTACTTCCCTAAGTTGATCCCGTCACATTTTTGTCTTTCCCTTCAAAGTGATAGATGATAATTCATGCCTCTAATTTGGAGGAATAATCATTTAGCTAAAGTTATTTATGCAGTTCCAACAACCAAGCTTTATCCTCTTCTCCCTTCTTATGTTCACCATTAAATGTAGGTGGCTTGATTTTTCTGAGTTCCCCTTGCAAAATATCTAGTTCTAGTTTCCTTCTTGACTTCCTTACTAATGACTTTCTTAAAATACTTTCTAACCATGAGGAAACATGGGCTCTCTTAGTGGGTTTTCTTGTTGTATAATGATAATTCCCGACAATTCTCCTAGAGTTCCTTGAATCCTCATCATCTTCCCCCCTAATTTGTAAGTCATGTTCCTCTTCTTGTGAAGAATAAGGACTCTCGTCCATTATCCTCTATAATTTCTTCAGGTTATGTAAAATATGGGTATTAATCTATTGTTGTTCTCTTATTTGTTTCTCATTTTCTTCTTTGTAGCTGGGAACTTCCATTTTGAGGCCTCTTATAATTTCAACCAAGTCTCTATCGTTTGCCCTATCTTCTCCATGCCCATTTGACTCTATTCCAACATTTATCATGCTCATATTCATTGCTTGGGCCTCTTTTTCATGGTTGTAGGATGCCTAAGTATCCTCCATACTATGGGTCATCATTTTGGTTCTACCTTGTAGGTCATCTATTAATCTCTTTTGAAATTAGCAGGAGATTTCTTAGCTCAATCCAAAATTATAGGTTGGTAGGTGTATTCTCCTCCTTGATAGATTTTTTGTTGACTGCTTCAGTGCTCAAATTTGAGCTCTGATTACTAAGTTATGCTTTGCTAAAGTCATTTTGTTCTCTATCCTTCAGTTGCACTCTTCCACTAAGTCATAAAGTCATTCATAACAACCCCTGGTCTAATTCAATTTGCCTATAACTATATCCTATAATTGTTCTCAAACATGTAGAATCCCTTTTGTGCACCTTATGTTTTTCCTCTAAGAAAATTAACTAACTTCCTATACTTTTTAGGTTTTTCCCAGTTCTCATTTGGCCTTAACTACCTTGTGTCACCTTCCTCAACACTTGGCATTGGTGTCATGTTCCACTTCACCCCCAACAAGTCATTTGTCTATTTTTGGCATGAATTTAAAAAAAAATTATCCTTTGAGCCATTTTGTTGGTGACTCACTGACCAAAATCTCGACATATTGACATTGGGCTCCTTTGGCTTCCTTTCTTCTCAATTGAAAATGCCCAAGATCTCGTGGGATCCTCCCCATGTCATGTCATCCTAGTGTCTTTGCATCGGGCTTCCTCACTTTGGTTGAACATCATTTTCAAATGCCAAGGTCTGAGGCCTGACATATGTCATATAATGATGTCATGCTAGCATGGAGTGCCACATCAGTTTCCCATGCAAGCTACCATGTCAGCACCACCTATTCTTTAGATAATTGTGTTACAGATCCAAGACATAATTGAAATAATTGTCAACATCTTTCGAACCATCTAATTTGGTTCATCATCAAGACGATTTAGATAAAGAGATTTTTATCTGACAAGTTTATAAAGAAAGCTAAGTAAAAAGACAAACAAGAAAGAGATTAATCGTTAGAAAATAATAGATCTTAATGGCTAGAAAAATAATCATAAAAGTAATCCAAATAATTCTAATAAACCAAATAATTATAATAAATATAACTATATAAGTATTATAATAAGGAGAATGAAGTAAGTAAATTAAAAATAAATGAATATTTAAATAATAATCCAATTATATATATATACACACTAAGGATTAAAATATTATTATAAATAAATATAATAAAACATAAAATAATAAAACATATATATATATATATATATATATATATATATATATAATTGAATGATAATTATAAAAATCTAGATAAAACCAAAATAAAGGAATAAAGGGTAAGTCAAATTAGGGATAAGAATAAATAATAACTTTATTATAAATAAATAATGGTTATAATAGTTTATATAAATAAGGATGAATAATTATAAAAATTCTAAATAAATAACTAGCACTTTAATAACGATAAATAAATATAATATAGATATTTAATAAATCATATATATAATAAGGGATTATAATTATATAGATATTTAATAGAACGTATAGTAAGGGATTAAGGGAAAGATGACATAAATAAAAAATTATTATAAAAATAAAAGTTAAAATATAATAATAATAAGCTTAATAAAATAAAAAATAATCTACATAATTTTAATAAGTCATAATTTTAATAAATCAAATTTATTAAAATAAATATAAATAAATAAATATTATAATGAGTAATAAAGTCTAAGGTAAGTAAATTAAAAATAAATGAATAATTAAATAATAATCCAATTATATATATAAAGGATTAAAATATTATTATAAATAAAAATAATAATAAACTATATTAATAAAAAAACAAATAAATTAAAAATGAAATATGAAATAAGAAATTATATATATATAAATAAAGGGTAAGTAATATTAGGGATAAGAATAACTAATAACTCTATTCTAAATAAATAATTGTTATAATAGTTTATATAACTAGGGATGAATAATTATAAAAATTCTAAATAAATAACTAGCACTTTAATAATAAAAAATAAATATAGATATATAATTATTTTATATATATATAAAATAAGGGAGTATAATTATATAGATATATAATAGATTATATATAGTAAGGGGTTAGGGGCAAGATGACATAAATAAATAATTATTATAAAAATAAAGGTTAAAAATAAAAATAAGTGAGTTCAATAAAATTTAAAAAAGAAAAATCAAAAAATAGAATAATATCTCATTATCATCACAAGAATTTCAGGGTAGCTATCGAGATAGAAAAACATACGACCAACAATCTTGACAGGGATGATGGCTAGAGAATCAGTAGAAATTGAATATTTGCTCTCTCATCAAGATATTCCTATCCCTCTTTCTCCTCAAGATATTCTTCTTAATTTTCCTTCTTGATTCTTTAGTTTTCTTCATTTTTGTTATTCTCTTTCTTTTTCATACTTATCTCTTTGGTTATATTTTTAGCCCTGACCTTTTTATTTCCTTTTATATTTTTAGCCCTGACCTTTTTATTTCCTTTTATTTTTAATGTTAGTTATTATTATTTATTACATGTTAAATTTTTTACTTAAATATTTTTTATTTTCTTTTCAATAATTATATTATGTGACTTTTTTTATGTTTTATTATACTTATTTATTTTTATTTCACCCTATATTTTTATAATAACTATTTATTTATAATACTTTATTTGTTTAATCTTGCTCTTAATCCTTTACTACATATGATCTATTAAATATTTATATAATTATAATTCCTTATTATATATATAATCTATTAAATGTCTATATAATTATAATATTTATTTATTGTTATTAAATAATTATTTATTTATTTTGAATTTCTCTAATTATTAATCATGGTTTACCTAAACTATTATAACATTTATTTATTTAGAATAAAGTTGTTATTTATTCTTATTCCCATTTTTAGTCACCCTTTGTTCTTAATTTATTTGTTTTTTTATTAATATTATTTATTATTACTTTTTATTTATAACAATATTTTAATCATATATAAATATATAATTTGATGATTATTTAATTATT
Source organism: Pinus tabuliformis (assembly GCA_031772625.1). NCBI lineage: Eukaryota > Viridiplantae > Streptophyta > Pinopsida > Pinales > Pinaceae > Pinus > Pinus tabuliformis. The sequence continues at coordinate 1,245,047,634 of CM062819.1, forward strand.
TATTTTTTCTAATTTACTTACTTTTAATGTCCCTATTTTTTTTTTGTAAGCTAGTGCGGTACTCTATTTTCCATTACTAAAAACCATAAGAAGATTACAAAAATGGACAGGTCTCCACCCGCCCTTAAGGGAAACCGGGCTTCGTTACCATCTAAACTGTTTCAAAGCCATCCAAAAACAGTATGTCACCAGCCTATCTATCCATGCGAAATATACGTCTATCCTTACTAACAGTCTAAAGTTCTGAGACATAATCATCAAAATATGTATAAGCAAAACAACAGAAAATCAGCTACATAGAGAGAAACCTCGACGCCTCAGCTGCAGACATTGACTACTGTGGTACATCCTTTGGTTCTGTCTCCACCTTGATGCCTAAACCCCCCACTTGGAGCAACTGCACAATATCATCCATCTTCTTGTCTTGCATCATGAGAGTCACTTGTATGTTTTTCAGCTCCTTTTTCATGGTTGGAATACCTTGAATCAATTCTGCCATCTCTAAAGCAACTTGTTCCATAGCCTTAGCTAATAGACGCTTCATACCCCAATATACATGCAGAGACTGCTTATATAATGACATTCTACCTCGGGTATGTCCAGGGTCAGGGAGATACTGTTGCCAATCCTCCATCTCTGGCTCTGAGTACCCTTGCAAGGCTTCTTCCTCCATCTGCGCTATCATCTTGCGGATATGAGGATTAGTATCCAATACATAAGCAACCTTTGCCTCTTGTAAACGCCTCCTCACATCCTTCTTCCCTCGCTTCCTTCCACGTGCCTCACTGGCTACCCCTGCCTCCATCTCCGAGCCCAGATTTGAGTTTCGACCTCGTCCCGCAAGTCGCCCTCGTCCACACTGCTTCGCCCTTCCCCGCGCTCCTCTGCCCCGGCCGCGTTCCTCCACCTCTTCTTCGTCATTAAAGTCTTCACTCTCTTCCTCACTGTCTCCTATTCTGCGCGGTTGAGCCTTCCCTATGCCCACTTTGCCTCTCCCTCCCCGGTGGTGCTCCTCTTCTGCTATGAACTTTCTAATTTCGAATTCCTCTTCCGAATCCTCCGGGATATCAAGATAAACTCTCTGCATGGCTTCCTGAACAGTGCTCTTCCCTTTTTCCCCTGGGGCCATCGTCTTACTCCTCGTCACCCTGCCTACCCCCCGCTCCTGGTCCTCCGCCATCTTACAATCAGTCTGCTGCTGTAATTCTGCTTTGCTTTTCCTCGCTCTACTCCACTGCATTTGGAGGTTCGGGCTGTTACATGCAATACTTAAAACATTGTGAGGCTGCCACCTTGCCATCTTGAACCTTCGCTGCCTGGCTCGATCATTAATGTTCATTCGGATTGCATCTCCATGATGGGAAGGTAGTAGTACTTCACCGCCCCACCTACCACGTCGTCTCGGTACCTTGGCCGAATTTCTTCTTGGTTTGCTAAACCTTCCCATGGACCGAATGCTTCCAGCCTTCAGACCATTAATCACGTAATAATACCGGACTAGTGGATGGGATAAACGCATCTTAAGTGCTCTATCCTTCCGCCTCCTTATTGTAATCACAGGTTGTTTATTGATTTCTCTGCTGAGCAGTCTTATAATCATAACCATGATGTAAGATATTGTTAAATCATTCCAGCGAGTTCCTCTGCTGAGCCGTCGCTTCATCATAATCTTGATATAAAATAGTATGTAAATCGGTCCAGCTTGGATTGTCTCGTAATGACATCCAGCTACAATCTATCCTCCTATTCGGCCCCCCACAACCCCAATTAGCCAGTAGATCGGCCGCCCGGTTGCCATTTCGTAGGACATGAGTTATCATAATGTATTCGATCCTACGCAAGAGCTGCTCAATGTCCTGTAGGATCGCTGCCGTCCGCCAGCTCTTGGACACAGATATCCAACTCTTCCCGTCCCGTAACTTCTTCAGCATGTCCACTGTAATTAGTGAATCGCCCTCTATTTCTAAACTCATATAACCGTTCCTAACTGTAATCCTGAGTCCATGATAAACTGCCCATAACTCCGCTTCATTGTTGGTCATCTCTCCTCCATCTTCAGCAAAAATCCACCTCGTATGACCTCTACTATCCCTGAAAAGACCCCCGAAACCTGCTTGTCCCGGGTTGCCCTTTGATGCCCCATCGAAATTAAGTTTAACTCGTCGCTCTCCAGGCATCCTATAATGGTTAGGGCTCGGTACTTCATTCCTAATCTTCCGCTCTGGATTGGGATAAATCATTTGAAAGTCCATATTTAACTTAGAAATAATCCTCTATTCCTCCGGATTCAATCGCCAGTCCTCTTCATCCCAGGCTGCTGCTAAAATCGTTTCTTTCAAAGATCGACATATTTCCTCCCAAAGTTGCGACCCGTGCCAATAAGTATCCCTAAAGATTCGTCGATTCCTTTCTTTCCAGATTGCCCAAATGACAAAACCAGGTGCAAGATTCCAAAGTCTCCTTACGACTTTACTTTGGAAGTTGCCTCTGCCCCAGTGTAACAGAGTGTTTCTGATGCTACCAGGATCCCTCCTCGTCATACCAAAGAGCACTCTTATTTCCTCCCAAATGCTTAGTGTATACCTACACTGATTCAGCAGATGCTCCTGGGTTTCAAAAGCCTTAGTACATAGGTGACATCGTGAGGGGCCAATCGTTCCTCGCTTCTGCATATTATCCCAAGTAAGGATCCGTCCTCTGCATACCAGCCAAGTGAAACAAGTAACTTTAGGCCACCATTTACCTTCCCAGATATTTTTCCACCCAACTGGTTCTTCCGCTCTATCCTCCTTCGTGGCCCAGTAGTAGGCTTCTTTTACTGTAAACATTCCAATCATGGCCTTACCCCACCTCAAGATATCATTACCTTCTCTAAACTTGATTTTCCGTGATTCTATTGTTCTGTCAAAAGATTGCCGAGCCTCTTGTCCGAGGTTATCCACCCATTCATCCGGCCCTCGCCATGCTCTCCATACAGCATTGTATTCAGCTCTTTTCCAATAATCTTTTACGTAGTTCAAGCCTCTGATTTGCGCTATTTCTTTGATTTGTTGCAGACTTTGTATTCTATTCAAAATACCCCACTGTTGCCAACTATCTTCCCAAAAACGGGCAGAATTTCCATCCCGAATTTCCCAAAAGGCATAGTCCTGAACTAGAGCCTTATTTCTGGTTGCAAAATCCCAAATCTGTGAACCTCTGGGGGTTTCCTCTAACCGTAATCTTGCCATAGTTGACTGAGGCATTCCATATTTGTATTGCCATATTCTTTTCCATACATCATCGCCACCCTGGACCCATCTCCACCATAGTTTTGCCCCTAAGATGTTATTGACAATCTCAGGGTCCCTCACACCCAGGCCTCCTTCCTCTTTCCGCATAATTACATGCTTCCATGAAACCAAAATCCATTTCCGCTGTTGCTTAGGACCACCCCACAAAAATTTTCCAAAGATTTCTCGCAATTTACCACATACACCTTTTGGGGCAGCCATAATTGACAAATGGTATATTGGAATAGACAATAAGACAAATTTCAACAAAACAATTCTACTTGGTAAGTTCAGCAATCTGAATGCCCAACTATCTAATCTTTTCCGAACTCGTTCCAGCAAACTTTGCCAGTTCTTAATCCTATTGGGATTTGCATCCAATTGAACTCCCAAATACCGCGTGGGTAGCTCCCCCCTCTTAAAACCTAGAACTCTGGTTAAATGAGATTTAATAGATTCATGCGTATTAAAGATAAAAGTGCAGGATTTATCATTGTTAATCTCCATACCTGATGCGTTTTTGAAGACTTCTAGGATCCTCTTGAAGTTCCTCACCTCCTTCAGCGATGCTTCACCAAATAGCATCAAGTCATCAACGAACTGTTGATGTGTGATAGTCAAATTATTCCCCCACAGTCGTATACCTCTGATTCTCCTGTCAATAACTTCCTTTTTGATTTTCCTACTTAGTCCTTCCATAGCCAGGATGAACAAAAACGGAGAAATTGGGTCCCCTTGCCGAATGCCCCTGCTAGCAATGAACTGGGCTGTAGGTGTACCATTAAGCAGGATTGAAAAACTTGGAGTAGAGATCATACTAGTAATCCAAGCTATCCACCGTTTAGCAAAACCATAGGCTTCCAAAACCGCTCGAAGATAATCCCAATTTAATCTGTCATAAGCCTTGGATAGATCCAACTTCATGAGCATCCCTTTTTGTTTATTTATCTTCAGAGAATGGATAACCTCCTGAGATACCACTATTCCATCCAGAATCTGCCGACCCTCCACAAACCCCGTCTGTTCAGGCGCTATCAAATTAGGTAAAAGAGGTTTTAGTATTTTCACTATCAAGGTGGAAATGATCTTATAAATAACGTTACACAGGGCGATGGGTCTAAAACCCTGTGGTTCCTCCAAACTATTACTTTTTGGAATTAGGGTCAGGAAAGTCGAATTTATTCCTGGCCATATTCTCTGCCTCCGTCGGGATTCCTCTACAGCCTCTAATATATCCTTGCCCATAAAATTCCAACTAGCCTGAAAGAATTCCACCGTATACCCATCTGGGCCAGGAGCCTTATTCTTGCTCATACTCATAACCACTTCTCCTAATTCTTCCATTGTCACAGCCCGCATTAATGCCATATTTTGCTCCTCAGTTACTAACCTGGGGATCTCTCTGCAAATAGTATTGATCGCTTCTCCTCTACCTCGTTGAGTTTCTGTCATGATTCCTTTGAAGTAATCAATTAGAGTTTTTTCAATGTCCTTCTGCTCAATTACTCTGTTTCCCTCAGCGTTTTTGATTGAATATATTCTATTCCTCTGTCTATGTTGAATCATCGCTTGATGAAAGAAGCGGGTATTACTCTCCCCTTCTCTCAGCCATTTAATCCTTGACTTTTGTCGCCACAAAATTTCCTCTTGCTTCCGGCGCTCTTCCAGCTGACTTATTATTCGGCCTTCCTCCCTACTCGAAACATCATCTCGTCCTTCCAGAATAATCTTTTGTTGGATATCCTCCATTTCTCTTTCTAACTTCTGCTTTGCTTCAAAAATATTCCCAAATTCTTTCCTGTTCCAGTCTTTTATTCGCCTTTTAATTTCTTTTAATTTCAGTTGTAGAGTCTGCATTTTCCCAGGCGCATTGATAGTAATCTGACTCCACCACTCCTCCACTTTCTGAATGAATTTCGGGTCTCTCAGCCAAAACGATTCAAAACGGAAAGGCCTTTTCCCCTTAACCTTGTTGATATCAATATCTAAGCGTATGGGCCAATGATCTGAGCCCAGACTAGGAAGAATATTCGCCTCAATAAACACATCTCGATTCAAAATTTCCTCTGACAACAAAAATCGATCCAGTCGGGAAGCAATCTGGTTCTGTCCGCCTCTGCGGTTGTTCCAGGTATGAACTCCATTATTCGTAGCAATATCAACTAACCCCAAATCCCTAATCATGTCGTTAAATGCTTCCATATTCTGGTCCTCTCTTCTTATACCCCCTCTCTTCTCTCGTAGATTTCTAATCATATTGTAGTCCCCTCCAATTATCCATGGGACATTTGGAATTAAGCTTCGCAAATTATAGATATTCTTTAAAAAATCGGGCCTTTCTCGATGGTTATGGGGGCCATAGACACCGGTGATAAGCACCCTATCACCCATTCCCACTATTCGAAACAGTCCTGAAAGGATTCTAGGAAGACTATACCAGTGCTCAAAAATTACCTCTTCCGGGTTCCACAAAATAGCCAGACCTCCTGCTGTTGCTACCGCATCCAAAGCCATAACCTCATATCCAATTTTTAATTGTTGAATAGTACCTGCCAACTGTTGGCTTTCCATCTTCGTTTCTTGAAGGATCATTATACTTGGCTTATCTTTCTTCACTCTGTCTTTTAGATAACGTTGTTTTCCTTTACTATTTAAACCCCTAATGTTCCAACTAGTAATAATCATTAAAACTTTTTAGGAATTTGTTGAAATACCTCTGATAAAGGTATCACCCTGCCTGAATTAACTAAGGTCTCACCCACTGCTTGGATTGACTCAGTTAAAGTCCTTCTCCCTTTTTTCCTACCTCCTTTACCTTGACCTTCCCCTTCTAAAGGCTGGGTCACCTGGTACCCCACGTGATCACTACTATTGCCTATCACTGCTTCTTTCTTCTGCTGATATCGTTGAAAGGTTTCTTTATACAATTGTTTCTCTTTCTCCGGGATAAATCTTTCATCTAATTTTGTCCAATCAGTAAGTAATTGTTTCAATATCCTTTCTTCATCTGCACCCACTTCCGTAACATTCTCCATAACGAGCATTGGTGGTTCTTCTGCAATCTCCTTCCTCGCACTCATTTCTCCCTCCGTTTCTCTACTTGGACTCCTACTTTTCCGTTTACCATCCTTAATGATTTCCATTGGAGTTCTTTCTGTACCCATCTTTTCCTGTTTTTCCCCTTCCTGCTCTTCTCCTGTCTCTTGAAGGGTAATAAACTTATTTCGATTCTCAGTTGATGAAGTAGTTGCCTTAAATTGGGGTTTTGAGGTTCCCGGAGCTTGCTTCCTTTTCCTCTGCACCTCTGTAAATTCATTACCCGGCCCTTCCATTCCCTCTGCTTTCCTTGTATCCTCCCGATGGGTCTGCTCTACCACCAAAGGTCGGTTCTGTGGGCATTCTTTGACAAGATGTCCATACACATGACATTTCCTACATCTGAACGGAACATGTTCGTAATCTAAGGGTTGCTGCCACAGTTCATCTTGATATTCTAGCTCAATTGATTCCGGCAAGGGGTCTGCAATATTCATATACACGCAAATTCTAGCATAAGAATTATATTTACCTCTTTTCGTCGATTCAGCCACTTTGACAAAAGTACCAATAGAGTTTCCTATGCCTTCCAAAATTTCAGGATCCCAAAATTCATCCGGCAACCCAAACAATCGAACCCAAATCGGTGCAGCCATAATCTTCTCCTCATCCGGGTTGTATCTGTCTTCCCAGTATCTTGTGAATAAACCCGCATTGTTCATGAAATACGGTCCCTCCTCAAAGACTCTGTCCTTATCTGCAAGATTGGCGAAAATGACTGTAAAGAAACCCTTCGCCCCCAATTTGAGATCAATATTCCCTTTTGGCCGCCAACGCTGCTGAATCCATTTCATAAGATCTCTTTCAGATGGCCAGTATCCGATAAATTTGCAAATTAAGGCGTGATCCCTCATATAACACCGGTAATCCTCCAATTTGTTATTAGGTATAACGTATCTGGGTTTTTTCTGTGCCCTAGGAAGGCATCGATTAACCAGTCTTGCTTGCCATTTATTGCCCAATACTGGAGGTTCAGCACTCAATTCCGCTTTTCCCCGTTGCCCTTCTGCCATTCCTCTATTGCCTAACATTACGTTTTTGTAGGAGGGGGTTTCTCCCCCCCCCCCTGCCTTACTTACTTATACTTACTTATTTTAATTAATTTGACTTATTAGAATTATTTTGATTATTATTTTTCTAGTCGTTAATATCTATTGTTTTCTATCAGTTTATCTCCTTTTTGTTTGTTTTTTTACCTCGTTTTCATCCTAGCTCTTTTTATACCCCTGTCAAATCATAATCTCTTTGTCTAAATCATCTTGATGATCGAAACATGTCGACAATTATTTCAATTATGTGATGGATCTGGAAGACAATTATCTAAATATTTCTAGCCACCTATTCTCCTAAGCCTATGTAGCTTTGTTGTGGTTGCCTACTGTTGACCCCCAAAGTTGTGCACTTTTAAGTGTTTTTATACTTAGTCAATTTAATGTGTGCATAAAAAATCTCTTATTCCCGGCTCTACACATTCCTTCTCCCTGCACATGTCTTCCCTCTTGCATGACCCTCTGCTTCACACATATCCTTCTTCCATACATCTTATTTCCCACATATTCCACTCCTGTGAAATTCCCCACTCCACACAATTAATTATCTGTATGCCAATTGTCAAGATGATAAAGATTTCATAGCATAGTAATCACTTCACCTCATAAATTTCCTTGTTGTTCATGGTACTAATATTAGGGATATCAAAAGTGGACTAATCTCCAAGTTAAACAGATGTTATGGTTTTAAGAGTTCAAGATTTGTTTCCATGATCTCCCACAAACCATAGCCTTAATGTATTAGATTTTTATTTATTAGCATGTCCCATCCAATGGAATTCACACATGAAAAGGTAATAGCTAGTAATTATATCAGTGAATGAGGAATTCACAGCTAAGAGCCACTAAGAATGTCAATAATTACTCACATGTTCCTAAACACCAACGGAAAATGGCTACCAAAAGAAAGAAGGAATAAATTTGTGGTGACACTTTTAACTCACTTTCTTGTCAAGATAAAAAGTTTCACTAGTTAATTGCATACCAATGGTATGTGCATTTATCGATCAAGCAGAAAAAAGAATAATAAAATTTGGACCAGTGGCTTAGCAAATGCTACATGTGTTCCTAAAGTTTTTTAATTCAAATAAATAGTCTATCTTTGCGCATGGAATTTAAATCCGAAGACAAGAAGAATTAGAGTATGAGTGAAGAGGAATCCAATTCCTCTAACCCCTAAAGCATTCATAAATATATTCAAATTGCTAGAGCCAAATAAGTTATTGAAGTTGTATGAAGTCGTCAATTTCTTGGTTTCTCAAGCTGGCAAAATGAATGTTTTCCAATAATTCATCTCACCATCGTCACGAGTTCCCTCTAGCATTTCTTTCTTAGATATTTCTATATTTACATAACCGTACATAAATTTTTCTTAGCTTTTTACCTAAGTAATGGGATTAGAAACCACAACTAATGTTCCAAGGTTTGTACTCTATGTTCTATGCTATTCTTATAGAAGATACTCTTTATTTGATTGGGCGAACCTCATTTCAAATGAGCTAGCATTCCAGATGGTGAATTTGTCAAAAACCCAGAGGTTTTTCATGACAAACTATTTGATAACAACTCTTGTATCTTGTCATGTTTTCAACAGCCTACCCCATAAGAGTAACTTCAATCTTGCTGAAGAACCAATTCAGTTTTGGTATCTAGTATTTTTGGAGACACAAAGCCCCATTTCACTTTTGCCAAATTCAATATTTATTTCTGAAAGAAGTTAATTACCTGATAACTAAAAAAGAGCCTACATGGATATCAGGACAAGCACAAGCTTTCCTATGGGGAAAGGGAATCCATGAAGAAAGAGAAGACATTACCATAATTCAAATCTATTGATTCTAGGACAAGCCATCATTGTTACCTAAATTTGTCATGGAAAAACATTTTGTTGTTGAAATTTGCAAGCAATATCACCCTTGGTTAAGTTTACTCGAGTGGTAAAAGAAGAACAAATTATTTCCTTTCATTTTACTATTGGAGAGATAAACGTAAAAAATTCAATCCATCTTGAAGAATTTTCTCAGTTTTTGAATTCTTTTAATTTAAATGAAGCAAAGGCTATTCAGGGTTTTGACCCAGAAGGATGTTTCCTAAGCACTTAACTACAGTGAGATATGAAAACTTGTTCACAATAATTACATAAGAAAGCAGAGAGCTTCACATTGGTCCATTAAGAGACAAATAGTTACCTAGTCATACTATAGAAGCAAGTGTAGAAACCAACACAAGCATGGGAGGAAGAAACAAGGAAAGAGGCAAGAAGCCCACAACCCCTCCTACAACCTCTAACCTATAGCATTAAATCTTATATTGTTGATAATATATTAAATATTATTGAAGATGTATGGGAAATAGCTTCTCATTCAATAAATTTGGCATAAGTAATTTACTCATGTATTGAATAGCTTACGAAAGACCTTGAGCATGATCAGAATTTTACAGAAAATGAATTATCTACTTTTATTCAAAAGGTTGGTTCACTTAATGAGTTACATAGACAAAAAAAAAATATCCCTGGACCCAAAATATTGAAGTAGATCCAAGTTGGATGATGTGCAAAAAATTAATATACTAGAGGAGATTAATTTTGAATGCAATAAAATTAATGATAGAATAAGTGATGTCTTTCTCAAGGAAATCAAAGTTATTGATGATCTACATGGTCTTCACATGGTAAGAGATTTTGGATTAATTCTAAAGGACATATTTAAGGTTGAGTTGAATGATATAAAGGAGTCACTGGGGTCAGAATTTGATAATATAATTGATTTTTTTGAAGAGGAAATTAAAAATTCATTATTTACTTTTGTCAATGTAAAAGAAGGTGAATATGCCCTAATTGCACAATTGCAAGAGGACGCCTAGGAAATCAAGGTGGAAATAATTAATCAAGATGTCAAAATGGATATCACAATTCCTTCAATGAAATATTACATTGAAGAATGGTTAAGGTATTTACTCCAAGAAGTCGTTAATTCCAAATAACTATCAAATAATTATTATAATGACTTGATCATCAACAATAAACGGCATTAGAGACTTCAGCATCAAGATATTCCATCCTTCGACATTTTGTGAGTATTTTTTAAATTCTTGAAGCATAGCCTCTTATTCTTCCCAGCCTTTGTTCATTTAGCTTTATTGATTGTATTCTTCACCATTTAAGCTAATCCTTGACTACAATTCTTTTATTCTTCCAGGTATCTTATTTATGTTACAGTTCACATGAGCCCAATCCCAATCTCCCTTGGGAATAATGCATTTAAATTGTGATTTAAGTATCAGGATTTTATTGAGTTCCTTAAGTACCAGAAATTTTCAAAACTTAAATCTGCAATAGTTGTTTACTCTTGTAGAGAGCTCATTTTCAAGAGAGCAGTTTAGTTGTGGTTCATAAAATTGTTTAAAGTTGTATGAATCTCATTAATGTTTTTCCATTTTATATGAATAAAATTATTCTATAGCTCTCAAATATATGAACTTCGTTATCTTGTGTCTACCCTTTTGATATGCTTCAATTATGTTTTCTTGATGTGATAGAAAGGATGGATATTGTGCTTAAAATTTTATTTTTTACATCTCTTGCTATTATTTTCCTTACATTATTGAAAATCACCTGGTCCACTCATAGGTGCATATGTTAATGTTTTAATCTCACTTCAACTTATTTGAGTGTGTTCATAAAGAGGAGTATCGCCTCTCTAAAAAGGTAGAGGGGCCTACACTCAAGCCTTAGGAGGTTGACTTTTCCCCTAACTAGAAAAAAGATCAACATTTCTGGTGACTCCATGGGGGATCGAACAAATCAATATTCATTTGCCAGTAAATGACTTAAATGAATATTGTCCAACCTCATATTCTCATCAGACTTGATGGTCAAAGAAACATTTTGAATTATTTATACAATCTTGTATTGTGAAAAGCATGAAATAGAGAAGAACATGAAAGATATTGGGATGTTTTAGCTTGATAAAAGTTACCAGTGCCCAAAAATATTGATAGTTGGCTCCCTGATGACAATAGAATTTAAACTGGACAATTCCAACAAATTTCAAGGATTGTTGACAAGAAGTCATAATAAGAACATTGCAGAAGAGGTTGTTGCTTCCTCCAACAAATTAGTGACTCTCTTCTTTCCCTCAAGTTACAGTGAAATGGAAGAAGAAAGAAGAGAAGAAAGACAAGAAGAATGAAGAGAAGAACCAAGGGTATGATAAGAAGGAATAAATCCAAGAAGGATTAGAGTGAGCCCACTTGCATTACAGGGTGAACAACATCCTCTTCATTTATTACATGTTGTGGTATTGCTTGTATTCAATGAAGCTGCTAACACGGATCCAAAGAAACATATGGACCAATTCCTATCAATTTGTGACATTTACATAATTATTCAAGGTTATGTAATGGTAAAAAAATTTCTCCAAACACTCAAAGAATCTGCTTATGATTGGTACTTATATTTGCCTACTAGTTCTATCACCTCTTTTGATGATATAAAAACTACATTCATTGGACGATATTCTTGCCTGATACTGTACCACACTTTTCTCACTCAATTTTCCCAAATCAAACTTCAAAAAATTGGAAAAAAATCTTAGATTTCAATATTATACTTTTCAAAACTATACAATTGATGTCTGAGAAATATTGTCCCAATGATCTTGTGATATTTGGGAGTTATATGAATTTTATTCCTTCAAATTTCAAGTATGTTGTGAGATCAGCATATATAGAGGCTTTACAAGACACAATGATGAAGGCCCAAGAGATGGTAGAAGATATGTTACAGGGTGATGTTTTTGGGGAAGACACAAAGGGAGAAGGGTCTCCTCAAAATCATAGATTCAAAAAAATAACTCAAGCTTGAAATATACAAGAAACCAACATAGGGAGAGGTATTTTTCAAGGCATTCCCCCAAATATAAGAAATATTCCAATTCATGAGGAATTGTCTTGTTTGAATGTTGATTTTGTGATTTCCACCGTTGAATAGAACAATGAAACAAATGAAAAATGAAATCCTTTGGCTAAGGAAAAATGATGGGAAAAGGCTACAACAACAATCGACCATTGGACCACCCAAAAATAAAAATTTTGGTAATTTACACCAAGAGGTCCAAGGCCCCTCAGATATCAGAATCCAAGTGCAGTAATAATTGATGACCAAGAAGTTCAAGAATAGGATTCTTCCCATGAACTGGAAGATGATTCTCAAGAAAATCCTTCTCCTTGAGAAGAAATGGAGATGGGGGATGATACAATATTATCCTTTTAGGAACAATGTGAATAAGAAAACGAAGAATATGTGGATATAGTAAATTTGGTCCAAACTTGAACTCAGTTGATTAAAACAAAGGGTAAAATGATGATGATAAATCTAAGTTCATATCAAGAAAAAAGAGTGGCACAAGGCAGTAAGTCACAATATAAAGTTGTACCATATCAATACTTAAGCAAGATGACTTGCAATATAATGGATGATTTGAAAAAATTATAAATCACCTTACTTTTCTAGGGTTATCAAAATCCCTCAACATAAAGATATTCTTATACCAAAGCTTAACGGTGAAGAATTCCAAAATACAAGGGATTGGAGTTGCTACAATGAACTAGCCAAAAGTAAATACATTGATCCAAGGAAAATCACATGGTTAGGTTCCTTCCTTTTATATATCCATCAAACTCTTGAATTCATTTTTCATAATTGTTTGATTGACAGTGCAACTAATAATAACAACATGCCACTGCACATGATGAAATCCATAGGCTTGGATTATACTAGATATTATGATATCGAAGAAAATATATATGCAATTGATTCAAGGAAAGTGATTACATATGGGGAAATAAAGGATATTTGTGGAAAAATACAGTTTTCTCCTCATATTACAACACTTTTCATGGTTCTTGTTGTTGATCTACTAGTTGCATATGGACTAGATTTGGGACAAGAATGGGGCTTCCCACTTGGAAGCTATTTAATGAATGAAGGAAATTACATGATGATCTCGGGTAAGTATGATATATTAACAAGAATACCATGAGATCCAAGAAATCCTATTTTCTTTAAAAAAAATAAAAAAAAAAAATTGATGTTTTAATGAGTATGGAGACACATACATGGGTAATTATGCCATCCTCAATGATGTAGATGTTGTACAAAGTAGTTATCAATATTTATAACCTAACACTTGGAAAATGCTCTTTGACGATGTATTATCAAGTAATGGTTCAGGAGAATGATTTATTCTAGAAGGGAAATGTCGAGAACATATTCAAAATTCCTTTTTGTTACAATTTGAATGTACAAATAATGAAGTAAAATACAAAGAACCCATTCAACATTTAGTGTTATCCCATTGGAAGGGAATAAGAAAGGTCTAAGTGATGGGAGATCCAGAGTTAATTATTAATCAGGTTAATAGAAACTATAATACTAAAAAGGGAAATTTGAAACTTTATGTAAGGGTGTGGGGTTTCTTGAAAGATTTAGATTCATTTGAAATATCCTTTATTCCAAGAGATCAAAATCAAAAAGTTGATTCATTATTAATTGTTGCTTCTCTTTTTTTCCCAAATTCAGGTCTTGATTCTTTTAAGGTTGAGATGTTGTTTTGACCATCATTTCCAGACAATCAAGAATATCTAAAAGTATTTGAAAGTGAATATCACATTCTTCAGTTTTTCGTTGATGAAGAAAGTGAGGAACAAGATATTAACAATAAAATTCCAACATCAATTGAAACATTATTTAATTGGAACAATCAATTGGGAACATCGCAAATCACCGAAGAATTACCTTTGAAAAATGTACACAAAATCAAAAGGATCAATATCGGGGACATAGAAAATCCCAAATGGCTAAGCCTTGGAGTGGATTGTTCTCAAGAGGAAATTGAAAAGTATTTGGTTTTATTTAAATAATTCTAGGATGTGTTTGCATGGAATTATCAAGATCTTAAGAAATACGACAAAAGGGTCATCCAACGTTCAATTCCACTGAAGGAAAATATGAACCCAATTAGACAAAAACCAAGAATAATACATCCAAAGTTTAAAGCTATGGTTACGATGGAAATTGATAAAATGGAGAAATCTAAGATTATTTTAAATATATGCCATTCTAAATGGAAATCGAATAATTTTATTGTCATAAAGAAAAATGGGGAAATCGTATTTTTTATCGATTTTGGATACCTAAATAAAGCTTCACTAAAATATAATTACCCTCTTCAAAACATAGATATGTTGCTCCAATTGGTCACCTGCTCAACAATAATGTCCATGCTAGGTGAATTTGCAGGGTATAATCGAATTCTGGTGTCATTAGATGAAATACATAAGACAACTTTTGTTACACCATGGGGAACATATGTGTATGCACCCATGGCTTTTGGGTTAAAAGAAGTAGGAGAAATTATTCAGAGGGCCATGGATCATGCCTTTAAAGATCTAATTGGAATGATCATAGCATGTTATCATGATGACTTAACTAATTATTCCAAATTGAGAAATTTAAATTGCTTACATTTGAAACATTTTTTTCAAAGATGAAGGAAATATGCAATATCATTGAATCCAAAGAAATGTTTGATGGCCCTATTAGAAAGAAGTATACTAGGTCATATTGTTAGTCAAAAGGGAATATAAATTGATCTTGAAAGAATTAAACCAATTGTAGAATTGAAAGCTCCAACTACATGTAAATAAATACAACCATTCTTTGGAAATATCAATTTTGTTAGAACATTGGTTCTTAACTATGCCTCAATAGAAAAACTAGTCAATAAAATAATCAAGAAGGATGAAACGTTTGATTGGAAAAGTGAACAACAGATAACTTTTAACAACATTAAAATTGTGATTGCTTTAGCTCCAGTATTAGTCATTCCTGATTATCCAAATTACTTCATCTTATAAACTTTTACAATTGATGACACCTTTGTTGTTGCCTTGAATCAAAGAATAAATTTGAAGAAAGAACACCAAATTGCTTATATGAGTAAATCCCTCCAAGATCATGAGTTGAAATATTCTTTGTTGGAGAAACAAAATTTTTCCCTAGTAAATGAAATCAATTATTTTAGGAGATATACATTGAATCCCCATGCCATTTTATATGTACCTTACCCACCTGTTAAAATGGTGTTAAGTCAACAATTCAAAGAGGGAAAATGGGAGAATTGTCTTGCAAAATTGCAAGAATTTGACGTAGATATAAATGCTTTGAAAGTCATCAATGGACAAGGTTTATGTAAATTAATTCGATCATTTGAAGCAGTAAATATTGAATCTCATAATGAAGACACTGAGAATCAATATTTAGTTACATATGAATGGTATAAAGACATAATTTTTTACCTAAAATATGGACAAATCTTGGTTGGCATGATAGGAAAAGAAATAAGGGAAGTAAAGATGAAATGTAATTCATATGTATTAATTTCTTGGGTCTTATTCCAAAGAAGTAAAGAAGGTGTCTTACTAACATGCATCCATGAATCCAAAACTACTAATATCATAAATGAAATGCATGAGAGAGTATGTGGAGGACACTTTTCCCCAACCACAACTTCCTATAAGATTCTCAGAGTAGGATTGTATTGGTCAACCCTCTTCAAAGATTCATATTCCTTAATAACAAAATGTGTTTCATGTCAAAAATTTGTAGTAAGGGAAAAGAGAGCATCCATGCTCCTTAAAACAATTACAATTAACACTTTGTTCACTCAATTAGGATTAGATGTTATTGGAGCGATAAATCCCAAATCTATTGTAGATCGCACTTATATTGTAGCTACAAACAAATATTTTACCAAATGGACAGAACAGGTTGTGCTAAAAAGAGAAAAGACTGAGTAATTTATCCTTCATTGGAAGAAAATATTCTTGCACAATATGGGGTACCATAAAAATTCATTACTAATAATGGCTCCATTTTCGTTCGATCCAAATTTATTGAGTCCTGTGGAAAGTATGGAATGATGATGGACCACTTTTCAAATTATTATCCACGAGGAAATGGCATGGTAGAAGTAACTAAAAAAAATCTTTTCAGCATTATAAATAAGATAATAAATGAGAACCAAAATAATTGGCTCAATAAATGTGTAGATGCACTATGGGCTAGTAGACATACTCCAAGGAAAAGTACTAGGCATTCCCCATTCTAATTGGTATATGGGAAGGATGTAAGATTACCCATACATATGGAGATAAATTCTCTACCTACAGTAGCTTGTTTGGAAGAGAATGATTCCTCTAAAGTACAAACCAAGCTACATCGACTAATACAATTGGAAGAACAAAGACAATAATCCCTAAAAAATACTCCAAAAAAAAGAATACATTGTTACCAAGAATTTTAATAAAGGAGCCATGAAAAAGAGCTTTTCAAAAGGAAAAGTTGTGGTGCTTTGGAATATCCATCAGTTCATAAAAAGTTTGATGTGATATGGATTAGAACTTACATCATACAAAAAATCAATGGATGTATTTCATATATCCTCAATGGAATGAAGGATTACTTACTCGGCTTCCCTGTGAATGGGAAACATCTCAAACATTTCTTCACATAACTGAATCTCTTGCTTTCTTATATTACATTTTGTTGTGATGTACAACAACCCCCATTCGTTAGAATCCTTTAGATAACCAAATGGGGACCCTTTAGAAAATAATTTGATTTAAAATACATTACAATCTAGGCAAAAAATCCAAATAACTGCTCCAAAGATTAAATCACATTTCGCATTTTGCAAAAGTCATGTGTGTAGTAGTTAACCTTAACAATTCAAACACCAACAATTTGCGATATGCACAGAATCCAAGTATATTCCTTTTGGGTCAAAACAGGCCAGACTTTTCGCATTGCAAAAAAGCAATGAAACATGTTAAAACCTTCCTTTACATATTGTGATATCACAATGGACCCGACAAACGAATTAATTGTAATATCAGAATATGGTCGCATCCGTCGTATCGCGATTTCGCAAATCGCAGAATCGCAAAACTGGCAATTAAACATACCATGTGACATTGTGAATAACCGATTTGTGATGGAATACGGACCCACTGACACGTCATTAAAGTTATATTTCATGTATTAAGGGTGGTACGTTAACAGGTTTTAATAACCTGCTCTGAAAAGATCGTTAGCATAATGTGAATTAATCTGAATCTTACACAGATATTGTTTCATATTATGGATATTTATGATTTTGCAGCTCAAGAAATTCAATATCTTTTCACCATTATGGATGCATTTAAGTGTTTCAGTTCCATTAATTCGAATAAGGTTTTCATATTTGCATGTCGTTATACTCTTATTTCTCATTCTCTGCAATATCACTCTCGTCTTCTTTGTGGTGACAAGATTGTAACAGAGACTTGATTACTTGGCTGAATGATCAATATGAATAAGGGAAAGGGAACACAGTCCATGGCTGAAGATGTACTGGAGTCATCACCTTTTTTTATATATAATTTGTATACCAGAGTGTGGTACCGTCTCCTGGGAAAAATTTTATGGCCTATTTGAGAGGGAAATACAGAAGGAAGCCATGATAGATGATATGAAATATTCAAACACTTCTTACCCTGAAGTTGCATGCTTGGTCTTGCATAAGATAGCAGCTAGACCCAAATTATTACCCTATGTTGATATGGTCAAATGGATTATTGAAAATGTAAATATTGAGGATAGAGAATTCGTGACCTCAAGGAAAGTAGTCATCGGCTCCTTTAAACCAGAGGATATCATAAGAATGTATCATTTACCTCCTCCGCATAAGGTTTATGATAAAGAATTTGTGGAGAAATTTTCTACTGAAAATGAAAAACCCTCTGAAGTTATAAAACAATGGAGGGAAAATCTGAGCAAGAACAAGATGGATAGAACTGGTATGTATTCAGTAGCCTCTCTCATTGATCTTTATTTATACATTGTCGCTATGCTATGTAGGTTATTTGGGTACACAGATGCTACCAAGTTTTCAGTGGAATGGGTGCATCTCATTGATGTCACTTCTAATTCTATATTCATGGATTGGTCCACAATTTTGTCAAATAACTTAGATATGACTCGTCATATCATAGAATATAAAAGGAATCATTATGTTACAATAAGAACCATTCCTCAATTTTATATGTCTTCCTATGTCATGGATGTTGGATGTTTCATTTTTCCTTTTCCAATTATGGGATGGAAGTGGACTCTTCAGGATCCCACGCCAATCCATGTGTATCATAAATCTCTTTTGAAATCATGTTTCAATGAAAATTTCTATCAGAATTTTCAAGGGGTGATGCTCCCTATTTATCAGGTTATATTTAACAAGGAAACCCCAAGGTTATCAGAAGAAGCCAGGGTCAATATTCAACCTGTGGTGAGATGGTTTGGAGAACATTTGTTTACATATATCAGAGTTTTTGGAAGTACTTCTCCGCCACATGTACTTCTGCGGTATATCCATGATAAAGTGTTAGCTAGAAAGATTTCATATCAAATAGTTATCAAGCATGTAACCAAATATATCAAAGGGTCTAAAAAATCTATCTTGCCCAGTTTCCCACTTCAGTGTGGTGTTTATTTCTTAAATTATTTCAAACATGCACAAGTCGAAGTCAAACACATTCACATTTTGAATCTTGTTGAGTTTAGAGAAAGGAAATATGACCCTGTTAAGGTCGTATATGATTTTATCAAGACTATTAAGGTCAAGGCATTTGTTCATGAGGATGATCATTTTGACGATCTTTTTCTAGCATCTGAACAATTTTCACAACTTCGGAGTTTAGCTTCCCTCCGACTAAATCCAGATGAATTAGCAGAATTTCAAGAATACTAACATCAAGGGTTAATGCATGTGCCTTTGAATCTTCCTAAAATAATCCCACAAGAATCTCAGGAAGAAAGGTTATCTACCAACGGGTCAGAAGAGAATGCAAATAAAGCATCCAATGATGTTGAATAACAAAAAGAGTTTGTTATAGAGAAAGACATAGAAGAACCTTCCAACAATAAAAGTACTGAGACAGGACTTGATCAGGATCAAATACAAAAAGAATGAGGGCAGTTCAAACAAATCATCAGTGAATCACAAGTTGGTACCAGTCAAACACAAACTTTGCCTAAAACACCAAAACATCCCGAGAAATCTTCAGAAAAAGCTCTTGCTACTTCAGAAGATATCGAAGTACTTCATGTTTTTCCTTCTTCAGAAATTGTTTTGAAAGAGGAGGAGATTCCTTATTTGGATATTTTTTATCGTCCTAAACATCGAACAGTGATAAAGAGGCAAAGGAAAAAGAGAAAAATTGACCATGCTGCTATTACTTTGTCAGACGATGAACCAATGGATGTTGTCTGGAAGGATACACCTATAAATCCATCTAAAAATTTGACCAAATTATCTCAGTTTGTAGGAGCTTATGCTTCGGAAACAATTGAAAAAGTGGAAGAAGTAAGAAATTTGATCAAAGAAACAGAGGAAAGAATAAAGCAGCTGGAAGATCAACGCATAAAAGAAAAGGAGAATATACAGGAACAGATTAAGTCAAAGGTTGAACAAAAGCAATAGAGTTTTGACAGCCTAAGACTTCAAAGCTAGGAAAAATTAAATGCTAAATATATTGAAATTGCGCAGCTACGATTTACTGCAGATCAGATAAAGGATTGCCCAAAAGTGGATGAATGTTAGGTCCCTATACTACTAGTGTAACCCCTTATTGTTATTAGTACAACCCCCTTATTATATTGATGTGCCCATGTAGTCCCCATATTTTTATTATTGTGCCCCATAGAAGCCCACTATTTTTATTATTGTGCCCTTACATTATTATTGTTATGTCGGCTCTGATTATATTATGACCCCTTAGACTCCTATATATAGAAAGGAGGTCTTGTCATTTGTATCATCCAAGAATTGTTCATTTGTGTAATGTAAAGGAGGTTTCCCCCTCAAAGAGTCTGATTTCTAAGGCATTCATCTATCTTTTCTATCATTTTGTGAGCTGGTTTCATAACATTTGGTATCAGAGCTTTGGATTCTAGGGTTTCACTGCTCCAAACAAGTCATCATGCAATTTTCACTATAATGTTTTTTCCGCAATGTTTTAGAAGCTAACAAAAAAACCCATTTGAGAAGAAAGCTCGCTAAACCTCAGGTCCAATGTTCAGATCTTGTCTCGCTATATTTTCAGATATATGATCTGAGGAAGTTAGGGTTTTTCCAAGCTCCATAATTTCATCTAAACTAGGTTATCATGGACGTTTCACTATAACTTGTTCGCTACGAAGTTTCAGAAGCTCAAAAAAACCCATTTGAGAAGAAAGTGATCTAAACCTCAAGTCCAAATTTCAGATCTTGTATAGCTATATTTTCGGATATATGATCCGAGGAAGTTAGGGTTTTTGCAGACTCCCGAATTACATCTTAAACAGGTGACCTTGGGAAAATCATCATAACTTTCTCTCTGAGCATCAGATTGAAATTTCGTAAGAAATTACAGAAATAGGATGAACTGTAGTTTTCTGTGTATATTTTTCAGATCCGAAGGTCAAAACAGTGACACATGGAACTTCATACAAGTTCGCTCTTCTGAAAAGGTATATAATCAGATCATCTTAGGAGATTGGGCATAACTCTTTCTTGGAGAATAAAATTATGATCAGACTTGCGGGATTAGAAAGAGGACTCAGAAAGAACAAAGTTATAGTTGTTTCAAGATCAAGCTCCTAAAATCAAGAAAAGGCGATATGAGGAAGTTTGATGGAAAGGATCTGGTATATTGGATACTACATATGGAGCAATATTTTGATCTACATGAAGTGCAACTGTTACAAAAGGTACGTATTGCATCTTCATATTTAGAACCATATCAATTTTTATGGTATAAAGGGCTTTGTTCGCGTAAACCACTTGTGATGTGGTCAATTTTCACGAAGGGAATGATAGCACATTATGAGGATACAAAGAGAAACACCTTCTTTAGCCAATTAATAAATCTCAAACAAAAGTGTTCAATGGCAGAGCACATTGAGGACTTTCAAAAATTGAATATAAGGGAAAATGATATTCCAGAGAAGCAGAGGATTGATGTCTCCATAGGGACTTTAAAGGATAACATTCAACATGAGGTTCGTCTTTGGGAACTTGATTCATTGGAGAATTCATTTAGGTTGGAAAGAAAAGTGGAAAGAAAAATTATGGCAACAAGGAAGTCTACCCCTCACAACTATAAAGATGGAAGTGTTATTTCTCCTAGCCTTTCAGAACCTACAAGGTTGACACCACAACAATTGGAAGAAAAAAGAGCGAAATGACTTTGTTACAATTGTGATAACAAATACATTAAAGGTCATAAGTGTGCTCAAAAGAAATTATTTTACATTGATTGTGAAGAGGAGGAAGAAAAGGATCAAGAAACGTCAAAAGAAGAGGATATACACTAGGAACCAGCCCCAGAGAAAGAAGAAACGAATCTGACCATATCTTGTAAATAATTGGCAAGAATTACCACTCCTTGAACTCTCAAGATAGAAGGACATATCAAGAAGAAAAAGGTTCAAGAAGTGAAAGATCACATTGAGAAAGAAGAAATGAATTGGACCATATATTGTAATGCATTGGCTAGAATTACCACTCCTCAAACTATCAATATAGAAGGACATATCAAGAAGAAAAATGTTCAAGAAGTGAAAGATCACATCGAGCATCAAGAAATGAATCCGACCATATCTTGTAATGCATTGGAAGAAATTACCACTCCTCAAACTCTCAAGATTGAAGGACATATCAAGAAGGAAATGATTCAAGCAGTGAAATATCACATCAAGCATCAACAACAAGTTCTCCAACTTTTAAAGGATAACGCCACTTTGGTGTAGAATCGAATGAAACAACAAGAATATCAACATCGCAATGAAAGAATTTTTAATGTAGGCGATTGGGTATTTTTATGGCTACATCTCAAGCAAGCTATTTATAAGAAGGAAATGTTGGCAATACTACATGCACTTAAGAAATGGCAACCTTACCTAATGAGAAGACACTTTGTTATGAAACCAGCTCAAGAAAAGATAGAAAAGATAGATCAACGCCTTAGAATTCAGCCTCTTCGAGGGGGCAACCTCCTTTACATTACATAAATGAACAATTCTTGGATGATTCAAATGACAAAACCTCCTTTCTATATATAGGAGTCTAAGGAGTCACAATATAATCCAGCCGACCTAACAATAATAATATAAAGCCACAAAAATAACAATAGAGGGATTCTATGGGGCACAGTAATAAAAATATGGGGGCAATAGGGGCACAACAATATTAATAAGGGGTATAACTACAATAGTAATGGGGTAATCACTAGTATTATAGGGACCCAACATCCCCTCTCCTTCAAAAAAGTGTTGTCCTCAACGCTTGAGTAGTTCTAGATACTTCTGCATAAAATTCTCATCCTCCCATGTGGAATCTTCAGCGGATAAGTTCTTCCACTTGATAAGATACTCTGAAATTGAACGATTTCGTAGCTGTCAAGTTCTTGTTTCTGTGACTGCTTCCGGTTCCAATATAATTTTCCTTCCTCGTCAAGTTCTGGAAATATTGTTTGAACTGGGAGCTTGTCGCCTATAACCTTCTTTAAACATGAAACATGGAAAACTGGGTGCAATCGAGAAGCTGCAGGAAGCTCCAATTTGTATGCCATAGTACCAATATTTTGTAACACCTTGTACGGACCATAATACTTTGGTGATAATTTATTATCCTTCTTAGCTTGCTTGAGGGACATTTGCTTATATGGTTGTAGCCGTAGGAATACCCAATCACCTACATCAAAACTTCTTTCACTGCGATGTTGATCTTCCTGTTGTTTCATTCTATTATGTGCCAACACGAGGTTATCCTTTAAGAGTTGGAGGACTTGTTGTTGATGTTCGATGTGATGTTCCACTGCCTGAACCTTAGAATTTTCTCTTAAATATGATGTGATGGATGGTGGTTGATACCCATAAAGTGCCATAAATGGGGTCATTTTTGTTGTTATATGGAAGGAAGTGTTATACCACCCTTTAGCCAGAGGCAACCATTTGACCCATTGTGTCTGTTTATCAGATACAAAGCAACGAAGATATCCTTCCAAACATTTGTTTACTATCTCAGTTTGCCCATCAAATTGAGGATGATAAGATGAGCTATGAGCTAACTGAGTGCCAAGACAAGAAAATAATTCTGTCCAAAAATTTCCCGTGAAAATGGGATCTCTGTCACTTACAATAATCTTTGGGTTTCCATGTAGCTTTTGAATTGCTTCCATAAATGCAGTAGAAACTGTATTGGCTTTAAATGGATGTGATAATGCACAAAAGTGTGCATACTTGGTAAGTCTGTCAACTACCACTATGATGACACTCTTTCCCTCAGACTTGGGTAAACCTGTGATAAAATCCATTGAAACCTCCTCCCAACGTTGGCTTGGAATGGATAAAGGTTGTAATAGACCCGGTGTCTTAATTGTTTCAACTTTATTTTGCTGGCAAACCAAACATTCAGCCACAAACTTTTGAATATCTAATTTAAGGCCATCCCAAAAAAATTCCTTCTTAACCCTGTGGTAAGTTTTTAAAAATCCTGAGTGCCCTCCTAAGGGAGAAGTGTGCAATTCCATAAGAATCTTTTGTTTTAGCTGGGAATTCTTACAGAGGTATAAGCGATCTTTGTACCATAACGAATCATTTTGCCAGCTAAATGTACCAGATGTACTGGAATCTTGTTGTAACTTTCGAATAAGTTCCCACACTTCTTCATCATTCTTCCATTCCTCCCTTGCTTCGTTTATCCAATCTGGTTGGATAATAGAAATGGCGCACAACAATGCTTCCACATCCTCATCCTTTCTTGAGAGTGCATATGCCACCCCATTTTGCTTCCCTTTTTTGTAGATGATTTCAAAGTCATAACCCAGCATCTTTGTGACCCACTTTTGTTGCTCTTCAGAGGATAATCTTTGTTGTAAAAAGTATTTAAGGCTATCATGATCCGTTTTTACCTTGAAGTGTCTACCCATTAGGTAAGGTCGCCATTTCTTAAGTGCATGGAGTATTGCCAACATTTCCTTCTCATAAATAGCTTTGCTTAAAAACTTTCCCTTGATTGGACGACTTTCAAAAGCAATGGGTCTTTCATCTTGCATTAGAACAGCACCAATTCCATTTCCTGAAGCATCACATTCCACAATAAAGGTTTTTGTGAAGTCCGGTGTAGCTAAGACCGGTGCTTGGCACATTGCCTCTTTAAGATGTTCAAAGGCCTTTGTTGCTTCTTGAGTCCATGAAAATGCATCTTTCTTCAATAATGTTGTTAGAGGTGTTGCTATTCTCCCATAATTCTTAACAAACTTGTGATAATACCCTGTCAACCCGAGAAATCCTCGCAGATTCTTTATGGATGTGGGGATTTTCCATTCCTTAATGGCTTTAATTTTGCTAGGGTCTACCTTAACTCCTTCATGAGATACAATATGACCCAAATATTCCACCTCCTGGACTCCAAAGAAACATTTGGATCTTTTTGCATATAATTGTTTCTCCTTCAATAGTTGTAGCACCTTGTCAACATGTTCAACATGATCCTTCCAAGACTTGCTGTAGATTAGTATATCATCAAAAAATACTAACACAAATTTTCTAAGGAATGGTTTGAATATTGAATTCATCAAACCTTGAAATGTTGAAGGTGCATTGGTAAGGCCAAAATGCATGACCAAAAATTCATAATGACCCTCATGAGTTCTAAATGTTGTTTTCGAAATGTCTTCAGTCTTCATTCTGATTTGATGATATCCTGAACGAAGATCCAACTTGGTGAAGTAAATTGATCCATGCAATTCATCCAGTAATTCATCAATGACAGGAATGGGGAACTTATCTTTAATAGTGAGCTTGTTGAGCTCCCTATAATCCGGACACATGTGCCATGATCCATCCTTCTTGTGCACCAATACTACTGGAGCAGAGAAAGAACTTTGACTTGGTTGAATTATACCAGCCTCTAGCATTTCTGCAACCATACGTTCAATTTCACTCTTTTGGACATAGGGATATCTATACGGCCTGATGTTTGGAGGAACACTTCCTGGAATCAGATGAATAGCATGATCATGATCACGCATAGGTGGGAGACCTTTGGGAGTCTCAAATACCTTGGAATGATTGTCCAGGACTTTTTGGAGATCTAGAGAAATAGATGATTCCGATGTGGAAACATCTAGCGAGCATAATTGTGCAATTACACCTCTTTGATCCTTTTTTAGAAGCTTTGTCATACTATTAGAGCTGATTCTCTTTCTTGGTTTCCCTGCAATACCCCTTAATTCAACTTCCTTTCCTTCCGTAGAAAATTTGATGAAAAGTTCTTGAAAATTAAAGGCTATTGTACCCAGGGATTGTAGCCATTGGACTCCTAGTACAACATCAGCACCTCCCATTGGAATGGAAAGCATTGGGCTAGTCAATACATATTCTCCTATGGATAGCTTGATATTATGGCACTTTCCAGAGCAATTTATTGTTACTCCATTTGCAATCATCACTTGACACTCTGGTGCTGGATATAGGAAGCAATTCAATTCTTTTGCTACCTTACAATGAATAAAATTGTGGGTGCTTCCTGAATCAATCAACACTATTACCTTTTTCTTCTTGATTTGTCCTTCTATCTTGATGGTTTGAGGAGTGGTAATTCCCGCCAATGCATTACAAGATATGGTCGGATTTATTTGTTCTTCATCTAGGCTTCGTTCCTGGAGTATATCCTCTTCTTTTGACCTTTCTTGCTCCTTTTCTTCTTCCTCTTCACAATCTATGTAGAATAATTTCTTCTCAGCACACTTATGACCTTTAGTGTATTTGCTATCACAACTATAACAAAGCCCTTTTGCTCTTTTTTCTTCCAATTGTTGTGGTGTCAAACTTATAGGTTGTGGAAGACTAGGGACAACAACACTTCCGTCTTTATAGTTGTGAGTGGTATGCTTCCTGGTTGCCATAATTTTGCTTTCCATTTTTCTTGCTAACCTGAATGCCTTCTCTAATGAATCAGGTTCCCAAAGGCGAACATCATGTTGGATATTATCCTTTAGAGACCCTATGAACACATCAATCCTATGCTCCTCTAGAATATCTTTTACCCTTATGTTCAATTTTTGGAACTCCTCAATGTGCTCCATTATTGAACCCTTTTGTTTGAGACTTATCAATTGGCTAAAAAAAGTGTTGCTTTTTGTATCCTCATAATGTGCTATCAATTCTTCCGTAAAAATTGCCCAAGTGATAAATGGTTTACGAGAGCAAAGCCATTGATACCATACAAACTGATTTGGTTCCAAATATAAAGTTGCCATACGTACCTTTTGTGTGTTTTGCACATTATTGATATCGAAGAATTGCTCCATCTGTAATATCCATGTGGCAGGATCCTTGCCATCAAACTTCCTCATATCGATTTTTGGAATATGGTGAGTCTTCGATCCAACATTAGCGTCTATGGAATCATGATTAACATTTCTTTTGTTCTCATCATGAGTTTCCTTTAGTATCCTTTCACCCTTAGGGACCATTTCTTGTAGCAACTTGTTCATATTTATCTTCAATTCTTCCATGTCTGTCTTCAAATCTATCTTCAAATCATCCATCTTAGCTTCTACGCCTTTCTTTAAACAATCCATCTTAGCTTCTACACCTTTCTTTAAACCATCCATCTTAGATTCTGTTCCTTTTTGTGCAAGGGATAGTTGTTGCACTTGGTCTTGTAATTTTGATATATCATGTTGCATTTCTTGCTATTCTTCATGAGTCATGCTAGAGCTTTCAGGTTCCTTACTAGGTGTTTGCATTTTCTTTCCTCATGGCATCAGTTACCGATAATAATGCTTTACTATGCCCTTTGAATTCCTTCAAAATAAATTTTCAAACCAAGCTTAAGCAAAAATTTAAGAAAATCTACACACCTTTTCTCACTTTGTAGGAGCTCGATATTGCCTCTGATGTCTCTCTGTACTTTCCAATCATCTAGTTTTGAATTTGTGAGCTTTAGTAGCCCTCTGTGTCCTCTTTCCAATGCCAGAAGTCTGACCCAAATTGGATTCTCCAAGGAAGAGTTATGTGAAATCTCCCACAGTGACTTGCTTATAGACTAGTTCAGTAGAGCGAACTTGTACGATGTGCCACGAGTCACTATTTCAACCTTTGGATCGGAAACATGCATACAAGAAACTAATGTCTGTCCTCTTTCTGTACCTTCTTATGAAATTTCAATCCGATCCCCAGAGAAAAAGTTATGACGATTTTCCCCAGGTCACCTGTTTTGAATGTAATTCAGGAGTCTGAAAAAAGACCAACTTTCTCAGATCATATCTCCACAAATACCGCGTGAAAAGCTCTGAAATTCATACCCAAGGTTCAGCTCAATTTCTTCTCAAATGGGTTTTTTTACGACTTCTGAAACATCACAGAAAAAAGTTATAGCGAAAATGCCACGATGACCTGTTTGGAGCAGCGAAACCCTAGAATCCAAAGCTCTGATACCAAATGTTATGAAACCAGCTCAAGAAAAGATAGAAAAGATAGATCAACGCCTTAGAATTCAGCCTCTTCGAGGGGGAAACCTCCTTTATATTACATAAATGAACAATTCTTGGATGATTCAAATGACAAAACCTCCTTTCTATATATAGGAGTCTAAGGAGTCACAATATAATCCAGCCGACCTAACAATAATAATATAAAGCCACAAAAATAACAATAGAGGGATTTTATTGGGCACAGTAATAACAATATGGGGGCAATAGGGGCACAACAATATTAATAAGGGGTATAACTACAATAGTAATGGGGTAATAACTAGTATTATAGGGACCCAACACACTTCAAGGTAAAAATGGATCATGATATTCTTAAATACTTTTTAGAACAAAGATTATCTTTAGAAGAAAAGAAAAATGGGTCACAAAGATGTTGGGTTATGACTTTGAAATCATCTACAAAAAAGGGAAGAAAAATGTTGTGGTAAATGCACTCTCAAGAAAGGATGAGGATGTGGAAGCATTGTTTTGTGTTATTCTATTATCCAACCTGATTGGATAATTGAAGCAAGGGATGAATGGAAGAAGGACGAAGAATTTTGGTCACTCATTCAAAAGTTGCAGAAGATCCCAGTTCAAACAATATTTCCATAACTTGACAAAGAAGGAAAAATCATATTGGAACTTGGAGCAGTCACAAAAACAAAAACCCGACAGCTACAAAATCGATCAATTTCAGAGTTTCTCATCAAGTGGAAGAACTTACCTGCTGAAGATTCCACATGGGAGGACAAGAATTTTATACAGAAGCATCAAGAACTACTCAAGCGTTGAGGACAACACTTTTTGAAGGAGAGGGGCATGTTAGGTCCCTATACTACTAGTGTAACCCCTTATTTTTATTAGTACAACCCCCTTATTATATTTCTGTGCCCATGTAGTCCCCATATTGTTATTATTGTGCCCCATAGAAGCCCACTATTTTTATTATTGTGCCTTTACGTTATTATTGTTATGTCAGCCCTGATTATATTATGACCCCTTGGACTCCTATATATAGAAAGGAGGTCTTTTCATTTGTATCATCCAAGAATTTTTCATTTGTTTAAAGTAAAGAAGGTTTCCCCTCGAAGAGGCTAATTTCTAAGGCGTTCATCTATATTTTCTATCTTTTTGTGAGCTAGTTTCATAACAATGAATTCATCAAAGAAGCTTTAGAAATCAATTTGTTGCTATCAAAGCAACAACCAATCTTCTATAAGTAGTTAATAGAGATTATTCCATTGTGCCAAGAAGATGATACATTAGTGGGTTGATTCAATGACGCTAAAATAAATTTTGAAGAAATAGATGAGAAAATATCAAATTTGATCACATGGCAAGATAATTCAAAAGGAAAGATAGCAGAATTGCCAAAAGTCAAAGAATCTCATAAGGACATTCTCTTCACTGACTGGGAAATCCAAATAAAGCAGGTTGAGAGGGCAGTTTCAAGTGCAAGCGAAGCATCAAACAATATAATTGAAACTATTAATGATAATCTTTGGTATGCAGGTTTCATTCAAAGATGTTCGCCAGGAAATCTGCCTGAGATTGATGATTTGCAGTTAATCTGGCATGAAAGTATTGTAGCAAGAGAACAGTGAATTAGACAGTTGTTGAATTTGAATTGGGATGCTTATTGGTCATATTTGGTAAAACCACATAGTCAATTGATGGCCCTGTGATGCTTAACCAATTCAATCATCCATATGATGCCACCACTATCAGATACAATTTATGCGGGACAGGTAAAGATAAGCATTAAGTAGCCTTTAGAAGTTCAAGCTATGATGGATATCTATGAGAAGTGGAAGCAAATGAGGAGCCAACACCAATCATGATCAGATTTTTAAGTTTTAAATCAATTTTAGTTTTGCATTTTTGGCACTGATTCTAAGGAGAGTCGTTTCACTCCTCAGGATTTAGTGCTTAGCTATTTTTGTAATATTTTTTAATATTTAAACCCCTTTCATGTATTTAGAAAGGGGTTTGACAATTTTATTTGAAACTCTTTAAAAACATGCAATTTTTTACTTTTTAAATCTTTTCTTTAATTTTTGAAGATCTACTCCATGAAAGTTTATCTAAGAAAGTATGTTAAGAAATGCACTTTTTTTTTATGTGATCAATCTTGGAGAAGACACATGGATTGCAGCCTTATTGTCTATGGATGATTCATCTCGCATTAGGTACTTTTATCATTGCTTAGTGATTATTTTATAAATGATTAAGTTGTTTCTTTTATATGTTTATTGTTTATCAATTATATTTTAATACAGCCTATTATTCCCTCATTTTTGAATTATAGCTGAGCTACCATCTTTTGATTTTTGATAAAAAAAATTCTATTAATGCGATATATTTTTACAATCAACAATTTTGATTAACTATTTAATCAAAATAGTTGTTTTATGAATGTTTTATACTTCTTGAATGAATAATCTTTATTATCATTCAAGGTAGTCATTTATCTAGATTGCACAAATATTAATTTAAACCCGGGTAAATAGTAAATATAGTTTAGTTTTATTTTTCTGTTGAAACCACCCTCATCTACCAAATTATCTTTGATAATAAAACGCATAACCCATCCTACCATCTTCTCAAATATTGGGAAATTGGTCCCACAAATCTAGTCGGAGCCACCAATCCAAATGAATAAGGGATGATATTCAAGTCTTCGACCGGGTGGTTATCCCCCATGTTGTTGCAGCAAATTTCGAGGCTTCAACATTTTGGCCCTAGAAGGAGGGCCATGTTTCTGAATGGAAAGAAAATCTAAATCAAAAATCCATTCTAAGAGTAAAACTCCCTCACCATCACCTCCAACTTCCCGGTCACATTCTAGATCTCCAAATCCCAAATGCGAAGTTATGAAAAAATATTTACAATCCACTAGTGTTTCTCCAAAGAAATCAGATCAACCTTCCTTTACAAAAGCTCCTGAAGTACAATATTTA
Source organism: Pinus tabuliformis (assembly GCA_031772625.1). NCBI lineage: Eukaryota > Viridiplantae > Streptophyta > Pinopsida > Pinales > Pinaceae > Pinus > Pinus tabuliformis. The sequence continues at coordinate 1,245,078,636 of CM062819.1, forward strand.
ATTCATAAATTAGAAGGAATTTCTCTGTCTCAAGAAGAATCTGAATTATCTCAAGCCATCATTTCTTCACATTTTCCTTCCTCTCCAAGATTAACCAGATCGCAGAGTGAAAAATTGGAATACCTCCATTTGAATTTCCTCTACCTCCTCCTCGAAGGAAAACTAAGAAATTGGAGTCTGAAACTCATAGTGAGATTCTTTCACCATCACCACAAACTCCCTCATTTATTCCATCATCTTCATCACAAACTCAATCATCCACCTCACCATCTCAGATAGTGATTTACACTGGTACAAGAGCACAATCTTCCTCCACCCAATCACCTTCAACTACTGGTGCATCTTCTTCCACACAAATACCCATAATGGCTCAAAGACCATGGAAAAATATAGGAGCCATTCAAATGGTAGGACCATTACATCCATTACCTACCCATCTAGAAAAATGGTTGCCGAAATTCAATCCCGATGATGGTCTTCCTGCCGAAGAACATATAAACAACTTCATGCTATCTATAAATCTAAATGGAGTTGTAGAAGAAGATGTTGTTGTACGACTATTATCTTATACTTTACAAGGATCAGCAAGATCCTGGTACTTTTCATTACCAGTTGGTTCCATTGATAATTGGAATGTGTTCAAGGAACAATTCCTAACTAATTTTGGAGATGACCATTCAACGACTACTCTTCTTAATGATCTCTCCAACTTAAAAGTTGAATCTAGAGATCTAGTTAAGGATTTCAATTCATGTTTTAATAAATTATTAAATAAAATCCCAGTGGCATCCAGACCAAGTGTTGAAGTACAAAATGAATGGTACATTTTTTCTCTTCCCTCAAATGTAGCTATTTTTGTTGATAGAGCTGCCAAGCCAACCTTGGCTGAAAACATGAAAGAAGCTATAGTTGTAGAGAAATGAATTTTAGCCTTAGAAAAGAAAAATGCATTAGAAGAAATAAAATCCAAAAAGGTCACCTTCAAAGATGAACCCAAGAAGAAAACACCTAAAGATCCTTTCGATCTTGAAGGTCTGCAAAAAGTACTTAAAACCATGTCCAATGAAATGGTTGACATAAAAAAGCAAGTAGCTGAAACTTCTTCTAGAAAACCCTTTAGACCTTTTAAAAGAAATCCCATCTCTGATCCTAAACCTCCAAATACAATATCAAATGCTGAATCAAATTTGGAAGAAGAAGAAGTATCAATAGTTGAAGAACAAATTGATGATGAAGAGCTAGTTGAAGAACACAGAATGTGGGATTTCATTCTTCCTTTGTTAGACAATTAAGAAAAAGAAGAAGCTTTACTTGTCGCCACTAGAAGCAAGAGCACTGTTGATTTTCCACAGACAAGTCAAAAACAGAAATCATCAACTCTTGCTGTCAAAGAAAAAGCAATAGGTAAGAAATCTTCTCCCAAGTCTACTTAAACATCCCCTCCTCAATCTAATTCTTTGCCTTCAGCCAAAACCTTGTTAGTTTTTGATGATATGGAATATAGCATAGTCGAAGACATGAAGAAGACCAGAGCTAATATCACGTTATATGAGCTTAGCAAGCTGAAACATCAGCAGAAGCTATTACTCAAGGAATTAAAAGTAGTCCCCACTTCTCCTCTTCTTGCTGTTGTAATTCTCAGGTAGCTCAGGGAATGGGTAAGCCTCCCAATACTTCGTCGGATAAAGTGAAATCGACTGATGTTGCTTTAATTATTGGTAAATCTAATTCCCATACTCCTACTTTTCTTTTAACTTTTGAAATATTTAATAAGAATTTCCACAATTGTTTAGTTGATTCTGGGGTTTCATCCAACATTATGCCAAAAATAGTTTGCGCAAAATTAAATGTTTTACCCCAAAAAATTGTTGTTCACATTGTATAGTTAGATCGAACACAAGTCCAAGTCATAGGAGAAATTAATGTGGTTACCATCAAACTCTCATCAATTCTGAGAGTATGTCAAGTAATTGGCGTTGTAGTCACTGACATTCCTGAATTTTACGGCTTGATCCTTAGCAAATATTGGTCCGAAAAGCTTCATGGCTATTTCGCAACGGACTAGTCTCATATGTGGCTTCCTTACAATGGTAAGCCAAATCAAATAAGGGTCAATTGTGAGAAGAATTTAAAGTATATTGTGACTGAACTGGAAGGAGAAAATGAGCTCGTTGCATACAATAATAATATCATTGGAAATTATTCAGTTGAATCATTTTTGGGAAATTTTAATGCACAAACTTCACCTTTTCTGGAGAACTTTGTTACCTCACAGATTGAAAATTATTCGCAAACATATTCTTCCAAATGTATCAATTTTGTAGATAAACTTGTAGTTAATTATTTATTTTGGAAATTATTTTTCAATGGATCTAAATCTAATGATGGAGTAGGGGCAGGTTGCATATTAGTTAGCCCTGAAGGAGAGAAAATTATGTTGGCATGCAGACTTGAATTTGAATGCACAAATAACACTACTGAGTATGAGGAATTAATTCAAGGATTGTACAAAGCCATAGGCCTTGATATCAAATACCTTCAAGTCTTTGGAGATTCTGAAATTGTGATCAAACAGGTAAGGAACATTATTCACTGCCTTTCTAGATATTTAAAGCATTATCAATCATTAGTCCAGGACCTTACCTCACATTTCTTAGCATTTAACATTTCTCCAATTCTAAGACTTCAGAACACAAGTGCTAATCTTTTGGATAATATTGCATCCAAACTCATACCACTAGGAGATTATAGTCATGACCGATTTTCTATAGAGTTAATTTTTAGACCTTCTATTCCCAATAATATCACCAATTGGTGAGTTTTTAATGACGATCCAGATATCATAAACTTTCTAACATCTGAAGGCTCATATGATGACCAAATAATAGATGAAGACCAACATGATAGCCATCTCAAACAAAAGACAAGTGAAAATCCCATACCCAAATATGTAGTTACGTTGGAAGATATGTATGATCTTAAAGACAGATTTAAGAAACCAACTAACTCAAAGCTTCAAAGTTCAACATTGATGTTTGAATTAGTAAATCTTGGAACTGCTCTAAAACCACAGAATATTAATCTAGGTCTTGGTCTTGCACCTGACAAAAGGTTAGCCTTCATTCATTTGTTGAGAAGATATAAAAAAAAAATTCTTGGAATTATGATGATCTTAAAACATATGATACTTATATCATACAACATATGATTCCTATGATATCCGAAGAAAAGCCTATACAACAGAAGTTGAGAAAGATTCATCCAAATTTGGAAAATCAAATCAAATCTGAATTAAATAAACTTCTTAAAGCCAAAATAATTTTTCCTATTAGACATTCAAGGTGGGTTTCTAAGCTGGTACCAGTCAAGAAAAAGAATGGTGATATTCGAATTTGCATAGACTTTCGCAATCTCAACAAAGATTGTCAGAAGGACAACTTTCCACTGCCTCCTATGGAACAGATACTCCAGTTATTTGCATGCTCAGAACTAATGTCTTTTTTGGATGGATTTTTAGGTTACAATCAAATTCTCGTACATCTAGATGATCGACTAAAGACCACATTCAGAACCAAATGGGGAACATGTGCTTATCAAAAGATGCCATTTGGATTAATCAATGTTGGCGCGACATTTCAGAGAGCCATGGATATAGCTTTCAAAGGTTTGGTGAATAAAGTTGTGGTCATTTATTTATATGATATAACAATATATTCAAAACGCAGTAATCATTTAAAGGACTTGAAACAAATCTTTAAATGTTGTAAAAGGTACGGAATTTCTCTAAACCCAAAGAAGCTTACTTTGTTTTAAGTGAAGGTAGACTTATCATATTTATTGTATCTAAATATGGCATTCACATAGATCCTAATAGGATAAAATAAATTTCTAAAATCTCTTTGCCTCACAACAAAAAATCCATGCAGTCTTTTTATGGTCCTTCCTAGGTCAGAGAAATTTTGTTAAAAGATTTGTCCCTGACTTTTCACGAATTGTTTTACCCTTGCAATCCATGATCAAGAAAAATTATGTTTTTAAATGGGGACATAGTGAGCAAGAATCTTTTTATCTTATCAAACAGGAAATTATAAATTCTCCCTCTTTAGCAACTCCGAATTTTTCTAATCATTTTATTTTATATACTTTTGCCTCTGAAACATCATATGTAGCTATTTTGACACAATTCAATGATGAGAAAATTGAAGCACCAATCTCGTTGTTTAGCTCCAATTTGCAAGGCGCTAAATTAAATTACTCAGATGTTGAAAAGCAGGCTTTCGTTGTTTTCAAATCAATAAAACATTTTAGACCTTTTCTTCTTAAAACACACACTAAAGTAATAGTTCCATTCTCATATGTGAGAAATTTACTAGTGCAAAGAGAATTAGGAGAGAAAAGGGAAAATTGGGTGACAGCACTGCAAGAATATGACATTGAAATTAGACCAACTAAAATCATCAAAGGTCAAGGTTTTTGTAGAACGCTAGCAGGAGCTTCCAACATATCAGCAGATGAAGATTCAGGTAATACTGTGCAAATATCTGAGGTAAATCTAAACGACTCTGAATCCCAATATGTTAATTTAATTTTCTATTTAAGAAATGGATTTTCTCCTCCCGAACTCAGTTATAAAAGAAAAAGGGCTTTAAGGCTAAAATATAATCAATATCAAATCATTGATAATGTGTTATTTTGAAAAAATTATGATTCCATTCTACTAAGATGCCTCGAGAAATCTGAAGCAGAAAAAGTTTTGCAGGAACTCCACGATGGCCCAGCTGGTGGAAATTTTGGAGGAGATACAACAACGCACAAAATTCTTCATGCCAGATATTATTGGCCAACATTGTTCAAAGACACTCATGAATATGTGCGAAAATGCAAAGTATGTCAAACAGTTGCTGGAAGACAAAGGAAACCGACATTTCCCTTACAACCTGTCAACATTGAACAACCTTTTGAACAATGGGGATTGGATTTCATAGGTGAGATTGTTCCTAACTCTTCAAAATAGCATAGATACATTCTTACTGCAACAGATTATTTTACCAAGTGGGTGGAAGCAATTCCACTAAGAGTAGTCAATTCTGATGCAATTATTGAATTCATTGATCAATTCATCATAACCAGATTTGGCTTACCAAATGCACTCATGTTCGACAACGCATCTTATTTTTCTGGAAATAGTATGACCGAATTCACACTAAAAAGAGGTTTTAAATTAAATTATTATGCCAATTACTATCCTCAAGGGAACGGGTTAGCAGAGTCAACTAACAAAAATATCATTAGAATTATTAAATGAACCGTCAACCAAAGCCAAAAGAATTGGCACAAATCTTTGACATTTTCTCTTTGGGCACATAGAATTACTCAGAAGGCCTCAATAGGCACTTATCCATTCAATTTGGTTTATGGGAAAGAAGTTGTCATTCCATCTAATCTAACTATTCCCTCTCTATCCCTAGTGCAATTCATTCAATAAACTCCTTCGTTACAATTAAGGCATGATCAAATTCTCAAATTAGAAGAGGAAAGAGAGAAATCAAAGATTACACATGTTTGTCATCAACAATTAGTTAAAACTTCTTTTGATGCTAGTTCAGTTTCCACAAATTCATTTCAAATCGGAGATCTTGTCTTGAAATGGGACAAAGCACATGAGGAAAAGTATAAACACACCAACTTCCAAAGAATCTGGCTCGGTCCATTTCAAATTGTGGTGCAAGTAGGCCCATTGACCTTCATATTACAAGATTTATCAGGAAGAAGATATTTTCTTCCTGTTAATGGGCTTATCTTGAATAAATTATTTTCTTAGGAGATAACCTCTCCTAATTGTACATTATCTCATTTATCTTTTTTAATTCTTTTTCTTTCTATGAAAATAGATGTTGAATAACATTTACTTTTGACCTCACAATAAATATTTTTGAAATATTTTGTTTTTTCACTTTTAGAAGTAAAGATTGTTAAGGAAACAATTATAGCATTTGAAAATTTTCTTAGTTCCATGAATCTCTGAAATTTTCTTTTTCCACCAAAATTATTTATTCTTTCAGAAACCTCCAACTTTATAAAAAAACTTTTGTTCTGTTATCAGTCAGGAAAGGTATCCTTAACAAAGTAAAGACTATTTGCAGATAAGCATCTTCAACTCTATAATTGTCATCCAGAACTCACAAGGAGTCAATGGTTCTCCCCATCTAGTAAACTTTTCTCTTTTTAGAGTGTAATTCTAAAATATACTAAAACTTAAAAGATAAGAGGTCTCATCAAGAGCCTGCTTACCATGTTCATAGGGAAATAATAAGACTGACATTACCAAGATTGCATACCAAAATAGGGTAATGGCTTGAGATTATCTTAATCTTAAGACAAGGGGTCTCATCATGAGCTAGCTTGTTCAATTTAATTCCAAATGGTCAATGGCATTGTCATCATTTGGCCCCTAAGCCAAGACAATGACTTTTGAGTAATAAAAGAAAATAATAATAAACCTGTTAAAAAAAATTGAAGTATATGATTTTGAATTTATCTCTAAAAATTGCATTCTTTTCTGGATGGGATACTAAATCATTGATGGTGAAAAGGTAACCCTGTCGAGGCTATGGATGCCTGCTGGCAGCAGAGGCTCTACTTGTGACAAATGAGTACATTAACACGTTGATCTGCAAAAGCCTCCTGCTTTATTTTTAAAACTAAGTAAAGACTGATATAGGCAAATGAATTTTCATCTTTAAGAGGATATCAAATGAATTGTAACTAGGTGAATTGTTTTTTTATTATTCAGAGAAATTTTACTAATCTAAAATTTCATGCAATTCTTGTTTCCTGAACTATGTTTACTTTGAAAGCTTTAGAAATTTAAAAATTATCAGAGATAACTCGTTCTTCCAGTGACTCACCAATCGCTGTGATGTACAACAACCCCCATTTGTTAGAATCCTTTAGATAAAAAATGGGGACCCTTTGAAAAATAATTTGACTTAAAATACATTAAAATCTAGGCAAAAAATCGAAAAAAAATGCTCCAAATATTAGATCACATTTTGCATTTCGAAAAATTCTTGTGTGTAATAGTTAATGTTACCAATTCAAACACCACCAATTTGCAATACGCGCAGAATCCAAGTATATTCCTTTCCATTCAAATCAGGCCAGACTTTTCGCATTGCAATACAGCAACGAAACATGTTAAAACCTTCCTTTACGTATTGTGATATCACGATGGAACTGACAAACGAATTAATTGTAATATCGTAATATGGTCGCATCCATCGTATCGTGATTTCACAAATCACAAAATCGCAAAACTGGAATTTAAACATACCATGTGACATTGCAAATAGGCAATTTGTGATGGAATACAAACCCACTGACACGTCATTAAAGTTATATTTCACATATTAAGGGTGGTAAGTTAACATATTCTAATAACCTGCTCCGAAAAGATCATTAGCATAATGTGAATTAATCTGAATCTTAGGCTAATATCGTTTCAGATTATGGATATTTATGATTCCGCGGCTAATTAAATTCAATATCTTTTCACCATTGCGGATGCATTTAAGTGTTTCAGATCCATTAATTCAAATGAGGTTTTCATATTTGCATGTCGCTATACTCTTATTTCTCATTCTTTGCAATATCACTCTCGTCTTCTTTGTGCTGACAGGACTGTAATAGAGACTCGATTACTCAGCTGAATGATCAAGATGAATAAGGGAAAGGGAACACAGTCCACGGCTGAAGATGTCCTGGAGTCATCACCTTTGGTTTTTGATACAAATTATATACCAAAGTGTGGTACCAGCTCTTGGGAAAATGTTTATGGCTTATTCGAGAGGGAAATACAAAAGGAAGCCATGATAGATGATATGTAATCTTCAGACGCTTCTTATCCTGAAGTTGCATGCTCTGTCTTGCATAAGATAGCAGCTAGACCCAAATTATTACCCTATGTTGATATGGTCAAATGGATTATTGAAAATGTAAATATTGAGGACAGAGAATTTGTGACCTTAAGGCAAGTATTCATCGGCTCCTTTAAACCAGAGGATATTAGAAGAATTTATTATTTACCACCACTGCATAAGGTTTATGATAAAGAATTTGTGGAGAAATTTGCTGTTGAAAATGAAGAACCCTCTGAAGTTATAAAACAATGGAGGGAAAATCCAAGAAAGCACAAGATGGATAGAACTGGTATGTATTCAGTAGCCTCTCTCGCTGCTCCTTATTTATACATTGTCGCTATGCTATGTAGGTTATTTGGGTATGCAGATGCTACCAAGTTTTCAGTGGAATGGGTGCCTCTCATTGATGCTGCTTCTAATTCTATAGTCATGGATTGGGCCACAATTTTTTCAAATAACTTAGCCTGCCATATAATAGAATATATAAGGAATCATTATGTTACTACAAGAACCATTCCTCCATTTTATATGTCTTCCTATGTCATGTTTTCCTTTTCCAATTATGGTATGGAAGTGGACTCTTCAGGATCCCACGCCAATCCATGTGTATCATAAATCTCTTTGGAAATCATGTTTCAAATAACATTTCTATCAAATTTGTCAAGGGTTGATGCTCCCTATTGATCAGGCTATCTTTGACAAGAAATCCCCAAGGTTATTAGAAGAAGCGAGGGTTGATATTCAACCTGTGGCGAGATGGTTTGGAGAAGAATTGTTTACATATATCATAGTTTTTGGAAGTACTGCTCTGCCACATGTACTTTCGTGGTATGTCCCTGATAAAGTGTTAGCTAGAGAGATTGTATATCATATAGTTATCAAAGGTGTAAACAAATCTCTCAAAGAGTCTAAAAAATCTATCTAGCCCATTTTCCCACTTCGGTGTGTTGTTTATTGCTTAAATGATTTCAAACATGCACAAGTCGAAGTCAAACACATTCATAATTTGAATGTTTTTAAGTTTAGAGAAAGGCAAGACGACCCTGTTAAGGTCGTGTATGATTTTACCACGGCTATTAAGGTCAAGGCATTTTTTCATGAGGATGATCATTTTGACGAAATTTTTCTAGTAGTTGAACAATTTTCACAAGTTTAGAGTTTAGCTTCCCTCCGATTGAATCCGGATGAATTAGTAGAATTTCAAGAATACATAAATCAAAGTTTAACGCATGTTCCTTTGAATCTTCTTAAAATAATCCCACAAGAATCTCAGGAAGAAAGGTTATCTACCAATGGCTCAAAAGAGAATGCAAATAAAGAATCCAATGATGTTGAATCACAAAAAGAGTCTGTTATAGAGAAAGACATAGAAGAACCTTCCAACAATAAAAGTACTGAGAAAGGACTTGATCAAGATCAAATGCAGAAAGAATGGGGCAGTTTGAAAAAATCATCAGTGAATCATAGGATGGTATCAGTCAAGCAAAAAATTTTCCTAGAACACCAAAACATCCCGAGAAATCTTCAGAAAAATCTCTTGCTACTTCAGAAGATATCGAAGTAATTCCTACTTTTCCTTCTTCAGAAATTGTTTTGAAAGAGGAGGAGATTCCTCCTTTGGATATTTTTTATAGTCCTAAACATCGAGCAGTAATAAAGAGGCAAAGGAAAAAGAGGAAAAATGACCATGTTGTTATTACTCTGCCAGGTGATGAACCAATGGATGTTGTCTGGAAGGATACACCTATAGATCCATCTGAAAATTTGACCAAATTATCTCAGTTTGCAGGAGCTTATGCTTCTACAACAATTGACAAAGTGGAAGAAGTAAGAAATTTGATCAAAGAAAAAGAGGAAAGAATAAAGCAGCTGGAAGATCAACTCATAAAAGAAAAGGAGAATACACAGGAACAGATTAAGTCACAGCTTGAACAAATGCAACAGAGTTTTGACAGCCTAAGACTTCAGAGCCAAGCAGAATTAAATGCTAAAGATACTGAAATCGCACAGCTGCGATTTACTGCAGATCAGATAAAGGATTGCCCAAAAGTGGATGAATTCATCAAATAAGATTTAGAAATCAATTCATTGCTATCAAAGAAACAATCAATCTTCTATAAGAAGTTAATAGAGATTATTCCATTGTGCCAAGAAGTTGATACATTAGTGGGTCGATTCAATGACGCTAAAATAAATTTTGAAGAAATAGATGAGAAAATCTCAAATTTGATCACATGGCAAGATAATTCAAAAGGAAAGATAGAAGAATTGCCAAAATTCAAAGAATCTCATAAGGGCATTCTCTTCACTAACTGGGAAATCCAAATAAAGTAGGTTGAGAGGGAAGTTTCAAGTGCAAGCGAAGCATTAAACAATATAATTGAAACTATTAATGATAATCTTTGGTATGCAGGTTTCATTCAAAGGTGTTCACCATGAAATCTTCCTGAGATTGATGATTTGCAGTTAATCTGGCACAAAAGTCTTGTAGCAAGAGAAGGACAAATCAAACAGTTGCTGAATTTGAATTGGGATGCTTATTGGTCACATTTAGTAAAACTGCATAGTCAATTGATGGCCCTGCAATGCTTAACCAATTCAATCATCCATATGACATCACTGCTATCAGATACAATTATGTGGGATGGGTAAGCATTAAGTAGCCTTTAGAAGTTCAAGCTATGATGGATATCTATGAGAAGTGGAAGAAAATGAGGAGCCAACACCAATCATGATCAGATTTTTAAGTTTTAAATCAATTTTAGTTTTGCATTTTTGGCACTGATTCTAAGGAGAGTCGTTTCACTCCTCAGGATTTAGTGCTTAGCTATTTTTGTAATATTTTATTATATTTAAACCCCTTTCATGTATTTAGAAAGGGATCTAACAATTTTATTTGAAACTCTTTAAAAACATGCACTTTTGTACTTTTTAAAGCTTTTCTTTAATTTTTGAAGATCTACTCCATGAAAGTTTATCTGAGAAAGTTTGTTAAGAAATGCACTTTTGTTTTTCTATGATCAATCTTGGAGAAGACACATGGATTGCAGCCTTATTGTCTATGGATGAGTCATCTTGCATTGGGTACTTTTATCATTGCGTAGTGATTATTTTATAAATGATTAAGTTGTTTCTTTTATATGTTTATTGTTTGTCAATTATATTTTAATACAACTTGTTATTCCCTCACTTTTGAATTATAGCTAAGCTGCCATCTTTTGATTTTTGATAAGCAAAATTATGTTAGATATTTGATGCGATATATTTTTACAGTCAACCATTTTGATTAACTATTTAATCGAAATAGTTGTTTTATGAATGTTTTATACTTCTTGTATGAATAATCTTTATTATCATTCAAGGTAGTCATTTATCTAGATTGCACAAATATTGATTTAAACCTGGGTAAATAGTAAATATAGTTTAGTTTGATTTTTCTTTTGAAACCACCCTCATCTACAAAATCGGCTTTGATAAGCAAATGCATACCCCATCCTACAATCTTCTCAAAGATTGGGAAATTGGTCCCACAAATCCAATCGGAGCCACCAATCCAAACGGATAAGGGGTGGTATTCAAGTCCCCAACCGGGTGGTTATCCCCCATGTTGTCGCAGCAAATTTTGAGGCTTCAACACAGTGTAAATATAATATATTACTTGCAAATACAACTAAGTAAATTTCAAAATCCATACTAGGAAAATGGTCATGATTTGGGTTCTTTGTGACCTAAAATTTGGTTATATCCTCACTTATAGCCAAATGTTGACCCCCAAAGTTTCAGAACCTTACGTATTTTTATACTTAGTCAATTTAACATTTGTGGAAGAAATTTCATATCCCCCACTTCAAACATTCCACTATTTGCATATCCCTTCTCCTTGTGTAACACCCTCCTCCTAGAATTACCCAATCTGATCGGTCCACCAGTGTAAATATGTGACAAAGAGTTACTATGATATGATTCAACTCCCTAAGTACAATTAAGGAGGTGGAACTGACGAACCAAAACTTTACAAACCTTCCTCAGGTGCTATAGGACCCCCAAAAGCTAACCAACCACCCTAAGTTCCCAACCCCTGAGTTAAATTAGATTTTCACTGACATGGGCTCTTAGTCACTCCATGGAAAGGAAAGATAGTAACTGACACCCCCCAGTCACTCTCATGAGCTTGCATCCCAGTGACTGTAAGATTTTTTACTTTGTTTTGTGCCAGAGACCCCGAGATCTGAGCCAATTTTTCAGGGCTAGGACCCAAGCCTCTGCCCAAAACTTAATCAAACTCTCAGAGATAATAAATAACAAGAAGAAAATGCCTTTGATGCAAAACTTGAACAAGGACCTAACCTAACCCATCCTAACCATGACAGGAATTTCATCAAACACATCATGAACATGTAATGTATAGGTCATAAATACACATGTGAACATAGGGACCTCATACTTATCTGAGAATCGTTAAGAAGGTTTGCTTCCCTCTCACAATAGTTGTATTATCATCTATTAGGTCATACATTCATTAAGCATTCATTTACTAATTAAAACATGATGATATCCATAATTCAAGTTTGTCATAAAACCATGCATATAACCAGCATATAACTAGAATAATAAAAATGATAGAATAGCCATAAAAGCCACACAATAGAATGTACATTTACTCATGAAATACAAGGGAAAAGAGCTCTTATTAACATTTGTAAAATCTAACTAAGTCATGTACTTCCACATACCACCTGACCATATATTGGGTTGAAGCAAATCTTTCTTTCAGCCAGTCACCCTCATGCCATATTCCAGGCACGAACGTGGGACTTGCAACAAAACCAAATAGTTCTTCTCAAGATTTACCTTGTATCCTGCTATTACTGGTCAAGGGATTCCTAGGCCTGAAACCCTCATCTATACAACCAGGATTTACTTTGTATCCTGTCATTACTGGTCAAGGGATCACTAGGCCTAAACAAGCATGGATGCCTCTAGATTTATTCACCAATACCTTGAGTAATTTTCCCATCACCACCCTAAGGCTTTACCATGTATCCCGCCATTATGGTCAAGATATTCCTATGCCTTTGGGAATTTTCATAAGACCACCTCACCCAGTTCCAAAATCATCCAATAATTAGATTCAACCAAATGAAAGAACCCCATCACACCATGACTATTTGAAAATGGCAAGATAAGGCTAAAATCACTATCGTACCTGGAAAAATCCATGACAATGACAGCAAGAGAACTAAATACACACATGTGTGTACCATGCATGCCAAAACTAGAAAGGAAATCATACATGCAACTCAATAATTGCAAGCAATCATGTTATAGTCGCTTGATCCAACTCTCCCTTACTTGATCTTTGTTTCCTTGTCCTTCCTTTGCCTTCCTTTTTCCAATGCTAGAGTACTCCAAGAATGCTCTCAGTGTATAAGAGTGTGAGAGAATATAGAGAATAGAGAGAGAACTCCAAAATTGAACTGACAAAAGCTTAGACTGACAAAAATTGTGAATTGGTCCTCAAAATCCTTTTTATTAATGAGGCCTCTATTTTCTTCAATTTCCATTATTTTCCTTCAATTTCCTCCTCACATGCAACGTGTGACCTTTCACCTTCCTTTTCTCTTAATTTCCTTTATTTTCATAAATAAAATGCCAATTAATTCCTCTGCCTTTCCAAATCTTTTTCCATTTCCTTTTTCAATTTCCCCTTAGCCATAATAAACCAAATGAACACCCACTAGGACATTTTCCCCAATATTCAACTTGGAATACGTGTCTCATCACCTTGGTCTTATTTTCCCTCTATTAACTTTATTACCTGAACTCTTAACCCTGGGTTATTACAGACCCCTCCCCCTTAAGGGAACATTTTCCTCAATGTTTTATGAAACCTAAAACCAACAAGGCTGCTGAAAATCAAAACATACTTCCCATGGAGCTTTATAACTTAGCTTGATGCAATATTTACAATATCAACCTACTGAAAATAAAACCAACATGAAAAACATAAAAGCATGACACCATACATATGTACATATACCAAAACTCATTTTCCTTCACTAGGAAATAATAAAGGATACATAGCCTACATCTAATGAGTCATCTCCCATGTAGCTTCATTGGGCCCAAAGTGCTTTCACTGCACTTTAACTTGCTTGATTACTCGATTTTGGAGCATGAGCATCTTTTGTTGCAATATGCACTGAGGTTCTAGCTAGAATTATCCTTCTAGTTCCACCTGCAATACAGACCAATCAATAACACGGTTAACATCCTTTACATATTTTTTAAGCAATGAAACATGGAAAACATCGTGGACTTTCACTTTAGAAGGCAGTGCAAGTCTGTAGGCCACTAGTCCAATCCTCTCAAGGATCTCGAAAATCCCGCAATATCGAGATGTCAGCTTCGCACATGACCCAATCCTCAAGGAGTTGTTCTTGGGCTTAATGCACAAGTACACATGTTCCCCAACCTGAAACTCCTTAAATTCCCTGTGTTGATCTGCATAAATCTTTTGTCTATCATGTGTTTCCTTTAGATTCTACTTGATAACTCGCATTTTCTATTCCATCTCTACCAACATGTCTGGTCCTATCAACACCCTATTCACTGGATCACTCCATCTGATGGGAGTATTACAACTCTCCCCATAGAGTGCCTCAAACTCAACCAGTGGTAGATACTCTTCCCACTTCCGTTGTTGGTGCATAACATACATTCTCAACATATCCTCCAAAATCCTATTGACCCTCTTTGCTTGTCCATCTGTCTACGGATGATAAGTTGTGTTGTAGTCCAACTCTATACCCAAACCTACAAATAACTCCTTCCAAAACCTAGAAGTGAACTTAGCATCTCTGTCTAACACAATACTATTCGGAACACCATGAAACCTCATTATCTCCCTATTTAAAACATGTGCTACATCACTAGCTGAATAGTAGATTTCACTGGAATGAAGTGTGTTACCTTTGTCAAACTGTCAACCACAACCATAATATAATCATGTTGTCTAGATGTCTTTGGAAAACCTGTCATGAAATCCATGGAAATGACCTCCCATTTCCACTCTAGAATTGGAATCGGTTGTAGTATACCACCTGGATGCTTACACTCTACTTTTACCTATTGATAATCCCAACATCTAGCCACAAATGTTGCCACTTCCTTCTTTATATTCGTCCAATAGTATAACTTCTTCACCGTTTTCAATGTCTTTTGATATCCCAGATGACCTGAATATGGCTTAACATGAAACTTTCTCAAGATAAGATTATGAGTTCACTATTGTCTGACACATAGATCATGTCCCTAAATCTGACCAAACCATATACTGTGAGATGATAATCTACATCCTACTCACTTGTACCCTGTTGTTGTAACTTGTTCCTAAGCTCCTTATATTTTTCATCCTGTTGTCTTGCCTGTAAGATCCAATCCTGTAAATTTGTCCCATATGAACTCATAAATGTGATATGATTTACCATTGCTCTTTTTTTCTCCTTTCCCTTAATGTACCTAATCTCAAAGTAAAACTCATTGATCGTGGTCAACCATCTAGCTTGCCTTGCATTTAGATTCAGTTGGCCAAATAGATATATCAATCCATTTTGGTCACTCATCAATACAAAACTCTTGCCAATAAGATAATTTCTCCACATCTTTAATGCATGGATGATTGTTGCCAACTCAAGATCATGTATCACATAATTATGCTCTCACTCATTCAATTTTCTTGATTCATAACATACCACGTGTCCCTCCTACATCAAGACTCCAACAAGTTCTCTCTTGCAAGCATCTATACACATCACAAACTCTTTATTTGGGTCCACAATCTTGAGAACTGGAGCATTTGTCAACAACTGCTTCAACTACTCAAAACTTGATGACATGTATAAGGAGCTTAGGAAATGATGTAGTAGGATAGGAAATTTGTGATAAGTTCCTAATGAACCTCCTATAATAACTTTCTAATCCCACGAATGATCTGACCTCATCCACATTCCTAGGAGTTTCTAATTCCATGATAGCTCTTATCTTTTTTGGATCCACTGTTATTCCTTCCTTGGAAACCACATGTCCCAAGTAATGTACCTCTATCTAAAAGAAACTGCATTTACTAAGCTTGGCATACAACTGATGCTCTCTTATCAATCTCAATATTGTTGCTAAGTGTTTGGCATGATCTTCCTCATTCTTAGAATATATCAATATATCATCAATGAATACAATAACAAACTTGTCCAGATAAGGACGCAACACACTATTCATCAAGCACATGAAAGTAGTTGGAGCATTAGTCAAACCAAAAGGAATTACAACAAACTCATAATGCCCATACCTAGTTCAGAAATAAATCTTGTAGATTTCCTCTTCTTTGAGGCATACTTGATGGTATCCTAATCTCAAATCAATCTTCGAGAACATTGTTTCTCCCTTCAACTATTCAAACAAGTCATCAATCCTCGGTAACATATACTTGTTCTTGATGGTTACCTTTCTCAACTGCATGTAATCAATGCACAATCTAATAGTACCATATTTCTTCTTCAAATACAATATTGGTGCACCCCATGGCAATACACTTGGCCTAATGTATCCTTTGTCAAGCATTACCTTCAATTGCAACTTCAATTCCACTAACTCTAGAGTGCTCATCCTATATGGTTCCTTTGATGTTGGTGCTACCCCTAGTACCAACTCAATAGAAGAGTCCACTTCCCTGTGAGGCAGAAAATCTAGAATCTCTACTGGGAATACATCCTGGAACTGCTGCAAAACCAGATACTTCTTCAATAAATCTGCATCCTCAACTTCCTTACCTTTGTCACTAGAAATATGTACTGCAAATAATACACATCCTTTTTTGTGACTATGTTTGGCATACATAGATGTAACCATCCTCATTGATGTTGCCTTCTTCTTACCTTACAATATTCTTTTTTCTCCATTGTCGTCCAGACACTCAATTTCCTTTTCATAAAAATCCACCTTAGTCCTGTGAAAATACAATCAATCCATACCCAATAACATATTGCATGATCCCAATGGAAGCACATTGAAATGTGTTGATGTAGGCATACCATTCAACTCAAATGCACAAGCTATTATCTAGCGATGAACTATCTTCTTAGTACCTATAGCCAACTGCACTAACCAAGACTTTGCATGCACTTATTTATTGAAACCACACTTATCCACTAGGTTAGGGTTAACATAACTATAATTAGATCCAAGGTCAAACAAAATAAAAACAACTTGATCACAAATCTTACTGTCCATCTCAATATTAGATGCTTAGTGATTTTCCTGCATGTTATCCAACTCTGCATAGATCCGAGGAATGATTTTTCCAACATCCCCAATTGTTATGCTTCATGTGCATTATAAATCTGAGGCCTACCACCCTAATATGATAAACAATCCTTCTTGATATGATCATTTCCACATATCCAACACTACAATTGTCCCTTATGCTCGCCTTTATTCTGCTACCCTCCAAGTTGTGACCCATGTCCTTGTTCAACTACATTAAACTTCTTGTAAGGAACCACATTCTCCTTCTCATTTTCATCCTGAGGTCTTGTTTGCTTCGGTGGACACTTTCCCTTAGATTTTTCTTTCCCTTTCCAACCTTGCTGATACTTTGTCTTACACTTCGATCACTCATAACATTGTTCCAACTTTTTGATGGCTATCTCCAACGATCTAGGCTCATCAAACTCAATCATGTCTTTGAACGCTACCAGAAACCCACTAATGAATCTTTGAATATTTTTTTTCTCCTCCTTAATATAAGGCACATACCTCAACAACTCCGAGAATATGCTAGTATACTCCTCATCGATCATAGACCTCATGTTCAACTCATAGAACTCCTTCACCTTGTCATCATAGTAACTCTCAGATAAATACTTCTTCTTCAAATGTTTTTCCAACTCTCTCCAAGTAAACTCATCTTCATGAATGCCTCTGACATTCTTCATGTCTTCCCACCAAATGTTTTCTTTACCGTTAATACTGAAGGTAGCTATCCTAGCTTTCACGTTCTCTGAATAGTCATGTAATTTGAAGAACTTATTCATCCCAAGAAACCAAGCTTTTGCATCCTATGACTTCTTCATTTATCCATCTAATGTAGGTGTCTTGTCTTTCTTGAACTCATCAGGAAAATATCCCCTATCACTCCTCCTATAAGGATGATAGCGATGATGACCATGGTACCTGTCTAAACTAGAACTAGAATAAATCCCATGTCCACTACCTCTCCTGTCAAGTGTATCCAAGAATTTTTCGTCCCTGGCGGTATCATCCTTTTCCGACCTATGCCCATCATGAGAGCTGCTACCATAGGCTCCATTAGTCTTATCCTCTTGTGGATGATTGACCCTAAGCGGTCCCTGTCTCTACAAGTCCGAAAAACTTTGAAGGATAACTGCATTGACCTCTACTTGTTTCTCCTATGCCCTAGAAATTATCTCTTGTGATTGAATGATTCTATCATTATCTACTTTGCAACTTCTTATTTCTGCCTTCAAACTTCTCAAATTGTTTTCTATGTGAGGAGAGTACTCATCACCATGCTGCTCATATGATCTATAGGGAGAATCTCGCAAGCTATAATCCACCATTTTCCTAGTCATCTTTGATCCTCTTCTTCCTACAAGTTTACCATGTCATCTAAACCAAAATATAAACATACCCAACATACCTTCACATAGTTCAAGGGAGGATATCTCGTCTGCAAGGTCAACCAGATCAGCACAATACATGTATAATCATAATCATAATAGTATATAGACATCATGCATGACAATACCAACTGCATACCATGACCTCACGCATGAAAACCATTCCCATAACAATACATGCATAACAACATTTAGACACTGACATGTATAATGAACACATAAATCACCGACATGTGTGCATGACAAACACATCCAAACAAAAACAACATCAAATTCTACATGACAACACAACTACAACAATGACCATCACCATGCATACACATCAAGCACATATACAACCTACATTCATGCATGACAAACACATTATGCCCATCTATTCCAAGGTTGACCTTTGTTATGATACCAATTTGTAACACCCTCCTCCCACACTTACCAAGCTTCGGTCCACTGAGGTAAATATGTGACGAAGAGTTACTATGATATGATTCAACTCCCTAAGTACAATTAAGGAAGTGTAACCAATGAACCAAAACTTTACAAACCTCCCTCAGGTGCTACAGGACCCCTAAGAGATAACCAACCACCTCAAGTTCCTAACCCCTGATTTAAGTTATCTTTTCACTGACCTAGGCTCTCATTCACTCCAATGACAAGGCAAGCCATCGACTAAGACCAGGGAAAAATTTAGGGGCTAATATTCACAAGCGGACTAGTTTTCCATGATTTTTCCAAAAAAAGATTCGTTAATTTCCATTTTTTCTAAAAAATATTCGCCCAAATTTTATAGTAGAAAATTGTTTTACCTTAAAAATCGCCAAAATTTTATATAAAGACTATATAAAATTATTAGAAATTTGAATACTTTTACAAAAATATTTCCAAACATTTTACAAATTTCATATTATGTACTAGTGAGATTCGCCAAGGTTTCTAAACTTCAAAATAAATTCCCATCCTTAAAAATTTTCCTGACTGAGACCCCCCTGTCTCTCTCATGAGCCTACATCCCAACAAATGTAGCCTTTTTACTCAGTTATGTGCTAGTGACCCCGCGATCTAAGCCACTTTTTTAGGGCTAGGACCCAGGCCTCTACTCAGAACTTAATGAAACTCTCAAAGATGATAAATAACAAGAAGACAAAGCCGTTGATGAAAAACTTGAACAAGGACCTAACCTGACCCATCCTAACCATGATAGTGATTTCATCAAATACATCATGAACATGTAATGTGTAGGTCATAGATACACATCTAAACATAGGTACCTCATACTTACTTCAGAATCGTCAAGAACGTATGATGCCCTCTCACAATAGTTGCATTATCATCTATTAGGTCATACATTCATTAAGCATTCATTTACTAATCAAAACATGATGAGAGCCATAATTTAAGTATGTCATAAAACCATGCTTATAACTACCATATAACTAGAATAATAAAAATGATATAACACCCATCAAAGCCACATAATAGCAAGTACATTTAATCATGAAATACAAGGGAAAAGAGTGTTTATTAACATATGAAAAAGCCAACCAATTCAGGGACTTCCACATACCACCCAACCATAGCTTGGGCTGAACCAAATATTTCTTCAACCAATCACCCGCATGCCATATTCCAATAATGAATCTGGGACTCATAACAAAACCAAACAGGGCTTCTCGAGCTCTACCGTGTATCCCTCCATTACCAGTCAAGTGATTTCTAGGCTCAAAACCCACATTTATATAACCAGGATTTACCATGTATCCTGACATTACTAGTCAAGGGATTCCTAGGTTCAAAAAAAGAACATACATTACAGGCTTTACCGCAATCCCACCATTACCAGTCAAGGGATCACTAGGCCTAAACAAGCATGGATGCCTTTGGATTTCTTCACCAATAACTTGAGGAATTTTCTTGTCTCCACCTTGAGGCTTTATTGTGTATCCCCCCATCACTGGTCAAGGGATTCCTATGCCTTCGGGAATTTTCCTAGTATCGCCTCACCTAGTTCCAAAACCATCTATCAATCCATCTCAATCAAATGAAATAACCCCATCACACCATGGCTATTCGGAAATGGCAAGGTGTTTGGTGAATTAATTTTTATTAATTTACTTCATTAATTTTCAACCAGGATTCCTGTACTTGTGAAATGTATGTGCACTATATATGCTAGGATTATTCTTGTGAATTAATTGATTCTAGAAATGAAACTAATTCTAAGCATGGACACAAATTGGAGAGTAACTATGCACATGTTCTTTCAATCTAAAGTTATATTAAATTCTAATTAGCTTAATTGAAATCTACTTCTTTGCAGAAATTGAAAATCTATCTTGAGTTCCAGAATTCAAAACTTTCTTCTAATTGTGTGAAAGGAAAATGTTTAGAATCCTAATTTCAAGAAAGAAAAGATCTAATTCTATTTTGCAGAATTCAAATCATTCTACACTAACTTGCAAAATAAACTCTTCTACTAAATTGCAACAAAGAAAATCTAGATTAATTGCATGAAAGAGAAATTACCATAAAAGGATCTACTTGCAAAGAATGAAATAAAAAAAATATTTACAACTTGAGAATGATTACTTGTGTGTGTATTTATCCTCTAAAGAGTGTTTCATCAACAATTAAGAATTCAATTTAAGCTACGAAGTGATTAAGTGTTGGAAAGAAGATGCATTCAATGATTGAAATATTTTTAATGATTTTCTATTTATGAGCACTCTGCAATCAAAATGGGAATTGTCAGAAATGAAACTATAATGGAAACAAATTCTGAAGGAAACTAGAATAGTAAGGATAACAATGCAAAACAAAACTAAAAATAAACCCTCACAGCTCAACAGGGGGCCCTCCCATGAGTGCAGGTCAGCTAGTAATCAGAAAATCTTCACGCACACATTGAGAAAAGTAGCTTATATTAAACTAAAACAGAGTATATTGGTCTTCACAGTAAAACGACTATAAACTTCAATATATTCCAAAATTATGTCTCTGGTCTCGGCTTACAGCCTTTATACAAATTTTATAAAACGATTTTGAGATTTTTATGCCTACACAACATGTGTTGTTTTGATATCTATGAGATATATGCGATTCAAAACTCAATCTCTTTATGACTTGCTACTGAAAGAGAAATTCATAGGAGATTCATCTCGATCCAAAATCTAAGAGCTGAACAGGACTTCAATCTCGCTCTCTTGATATTTTTATATTTCTCTGCTTGATCGCTACACGTCGCTTTCAAATTTTGACTTCTAGATCTCTCAATCCTCGTAGCTTGCCAACTTATGTTGGTAGGTGGTTATACATATGGTGGAAAATTTCCATCTCCAGGTAATCTTCATCCTTTATTTGAAGTGCTGCAACCTGTCTAACAATAAGCATTGTTGCGGAAACTAATATTGGCTGCAGAATGTTTGTAATTTCGTTATTGTAATAATATTTTCATTATAATTCATTAAGAAGTAAAGATTGTAATTATGGATGATGGATACCTTTTTGAGAGTTGAACTTGACCTTGAACACGTTGAGATTGCTTCGAAATAGTGATAAGAAGATGAAATAAGAGGGAAAAAAGGATATTCAAAAAGAAACAATTATAGACTTCAACATTCCCCCACACCAAAGGTTTTGCATGTCCTCAAGCACTAAAAATTTGAAATTGTCTCTTATTTTCCCTTTTAGTGAACGATATCTGAAGCCTGTACAAGCACATCATTACTAGTGCTTGATTTCTTCTTTTTAATGTCGAAAGTGGTCCTTGGTTTCTTCATCAAAATTCTTCTTTGTAGTTCTCTGATTTTGTTCTTGAGAAACTTGTTTTTAACCTTAAGTTTCTTATTCTTCTTATACAAATGATAGAGGTGTAGAAGTATATTATCATTTTGGGTTCTGAGTATCTCATTTTTAACTTTTCTTTCTTCGCTTTCCTGTATTAAGTATTTCTTAAGAACCTCTAACTCATATATGTCTTGCTTTATTTTTTCTTCAATTATGTGTTCATGTTTTGCATTTTGTTTTGTTGTTGAAGTTTAACCCATTTCATACTAAGAAAAATTTACCTTTTTTGTGCTCTTTGTTCTAGAGATTCCACATAAGCATAAATTTCTTGCTGGACTGGATCAATTTTTGGAGTTTGTCTTGTTGGACTGACTGTGTCTGGTGGGGTATTATACCCTTCATCTTCAAGATCGATCATCTTTGATGACTCAATACTTGACATTTTTGAAACTATTTTGCTTCTCCTCAATTTTATTTCTAATCTCTTAAAGTCTTGCCTTTTTGTTTTATTATCCTTTGTTTCCTTATTTTTATCAGGTAATTTTTTGTTTAAGCTAGCTTTCTTTATTCTAAGGTCCTGTTTTCCTTTTTCCTATTTAATTTTCTCAAGACACTAGGATAGCAATGTATCATCTTCAAATCGATCTCCAGGTGTTTCAATTACATTTTTCTCTTGAATTTCTTCTTCAACTTTCTCTTTCCTAGGGTTATGGTTTGACTTTATTCAGATTCTTTTAATCCTGTCGTTTTTTTCTTCCTCTGAAGATTCTACAAAATGGTTTCTCACTAATAAATCTTTCCAATTATCTCATTTAGCTTATAAATGTGTTTCTACAAGAATCTTGATGAGTCCATGATGGTAAAGAGAGTTATCAATGGACCTGGACTCTCTTTGTATGCTAAATGCCATTTTATTTAAACTTTGAAGCAGAAAGTAAGGAAAATTAATCTCATTTCCATCAATAAAATGCATCATAAGTCTGGCATGGTAAAAAAAACATTGTCCCAAATCTTCCTTCACATGTTACAATTTTTTGAATAATGAGCAAGAGATTTCTCCATTTTCCTTTTAATGCAGTAACTAGAATACCCTTTTTGAAAATGGATAAATCCATACCTGGTTCTCTGAGGAAATGGACCCAATCATTCTCTTTAATTATTCTATTTTTAAACCATCTTTCCCCATTCCTTGGTAGTCTTGTTGCTTCTTCCATAATATATTCTGTGAGGATGAGCTTTATGTCTCCTATCTCTGCTTCCACTCCATCAAATGCTCGAGCGAAGGCTTTGGTAACTTCTGCTTCATACCCATTGAATTTTTTGAAAACTTGGAGCCACCCCTCCTGTTGCAATTGATATTTAACCCCTAGATATGCTTGGGGAATTTTTACTCCATTTGGTTCAGAATGAACAAGTGTTCCCATGGTGAGGAGAAGTCTTTGCCTTGACTGTTTCTTTCGACTAGGATAATTGTAGTTTTTGAAAGAGGTATTGAACGAAATGTGAATTAGGAATGAGCAAATGGATATGACACAAGATTAAATGATAGTGAAGTAAGGCATTTATTGGAGAGGTAGTGTTGTGTTTAAATTGTACTTCAATTTCCCAGATCCAATTTCAAAGGACCAGTGTCGTGTTTTAATTCCAATCAGACTTGATATGACTAGTGATGTAATGATGAGGAGATATGGTATAACAGTTATGAATGTGATGGAAAATATATAAGGTCTTCAACTTGTTAATATAATCATCCATGAATTAAAACCTAAGCTCTTATATGAAATATAAATTAAACATTATTACATACATTTATTCTTATGTTCCCTGATAATTTTTCTGTAGAATTTGAATTTGGTTGCAGAATTGAAGATTGGCTGTAGAACGATAGGAATTTTGTTTCTTCTTTTATTATCATAGTTTCTTTATTTGATCAGGAGAAAACTTCTTTATTGTTGTTGTTGTTGTTATGATTAGTAAAAATACTGACTCTAATGAATATAGCTCGGCACCTTAAAAGAAAAAGAAGGACAAAAAGAAATAGGGACAAGAAAAAAGGTTTTGAAAATCTAAACTACTAAGAGATCTTGGTTTTCATTTAAGATTTTTTGTATAAACATGCCAACATAGTTGGTTTTCATGTTTATATTATTATTATTATTATTATTATTATTTTGAAAAATTACAATGAAGTTGGAGAGTGAGGAGAAGAATCCCCTTCCTTGACCAACTTGAATTTAGAATTCTCTTGCAAATATTTGACAAATTATTCTCTTGTTAGTGGTTTATGATACAACCTTAATCTATGACCATTAACAAGGAAAATAATTTGTTCATCATCAATATTTTTGATTTTGACTGCTCCATTATCAAAACTAGTTCAATCTCATAAGGACCAAGCCAATGAGTTTGAAATTTTCTTTGGAAATATTTGAACTTGGAATCAAAAAGAAGAGCCCAATCACCTTGCTTGAAATTTTTAGCTTTGATGAATTTGACATGCCACTTAGATATTTCTTTTTGAACTATTTTGGTTCTTTGAATAGCATATTGTCAAATTTCATCTAGCTCATTCAATTGTGCCAATATCTATTTCTAAGATTTTGATAGATCAAGGCCCAATTTAGCTGCTATTATGAAGGTCTCCACTTGGAATTCAATTGTAAGTAAGAATTTATTTCCATATATAAGCTCATAAGGAGTATGTCCAGTTATATTCCTCCACGTAGTTTGGTATGCCCATAATGCTTCTGGAAGATTTTCTACCCAATCCTTTCTGTGCAAATGCACAATTTTGGTAAGAATTGCTTCAAGAACTTTGTTGGTAGATTCCACTTGTCAATTGGCTTATGGATTATATGGAGTAGACTTTGGATGCTTGATTTTGTACTGCTCCATGTTATTTTGCAACAACTTTGATGTGAATTGGGTACCTTGATCTGTTACAATTTATCTTGCAACACCAAAACGAGTAAAGATATCCTCAAAAATAAATGTAACTACAATATTTTCAGTTGCAAATAAAAGAGGTTTAGATTCTACCCATTTTGTAACATAATTTATGCAAACAGATATTTACCTTTTCTGATTATATGGAGGATTTATTAGTCCAACAAAATCTAGAGCCCATTTTTCAAAGGGTTCTACAAGTACCAGTGGTTGTAGAGGCATATCATCTGAGGGAATGGGCTTCCCCATTCTTTTCAACTATCACATCTTTTAACATATTCTTTGGCATCCTTGAAAATGGATGGCCAACAATATCCCAAAAGAAGGATTTTGTAAGCAGTTCTTTTACCAAAAAAATGTCCTCCACATGGCTCATCATGAAAATCTTTCAAGATTTTAGGTACTTCATCTTCTCGAACACATCTTCGGATAATCAAATCAAGTCTAGTTTTATACAATTCTCCATCTATCCAGGAATAAGGTGCACTAGTTTTGATCACTTTTTTCTTTTCTCTAGCTGATAATTGTGGAGGTAAGTTTCTTGTAGCCAAATAATTAGCAATATCTACAAACCATGGTGTTTTAGTAGATACTACAAAAATATATTCATCAGGAAAGTTATCTTTTACAAGAACATCCTCATTATTATTCTGCATTCTAAAAAGAAAATCAGCAACTGTATTTTCTTTTCTTGGTCTATCAAGAATAGTAATGTTGAATTATTGTAGTAATAGAAACCATCTTGTAATTCTGCCATTGGTGATTAGTTTGTTCATTATATATCTAATGGTATAATGATTTGTATGAATGAAATTTTCATAACCATTAATGTAATGATGAAATTTATTAATGGCATGAACAACAACTAAAAACTCATTTTCTGTTACAGTGTAATTTAACTCTGCAGGATTCAATTTTTTACTTGTGTAATAGATAGCATAAGGAGTTAAATATTTGTATCCCAAGACAACTCCTAGCGTTGTATCTGAAGAATTAGTATACATATGGAAAGGAAGAACCCAATTATGTCCTCTTAAAATTGGCACTTTAGTAATTGTTGGGACTCAGAAATGTCATATTTTCATCCACCTTTTTCTTCACTATTCCTTACATTTCATCATCCCATTAACCTTTTATCATATCATTTTCATACATACATTTGGGTTTCACCTTCTTATTTTCGATTTTATTCATTTTCTGTATTACAAGTGAATTTATGATTAAATATTAGAAAATATACATATTTTTATATATATCTCAAGAATATGTGAGTTTTGTGATGTGTAGGAAATTTGTGAAGAATTAACATCTCCTCCACCATATTAAGGAGATAATTATGCAAGCCTATTCCTAAGGAGAAAAGCATGGAGGATTTGATTGGCATATCTTATCCAATTCCTAAGGAAAAAAGCATGGAGGATTTGGTTGGCATATCTTATCCAATTCCTAAGGAGAAAAGCATGGAGGATTTGGTTGGCATATCTTATCCAATATATGTGAGAGATTTATGGAGGATACAAAGGGATCATATTTTGTAATAATGGGAAAGTAGTTTAAAATGCTTGAGAGATTTGTGGGATCATATCTTGTAATAATGGGAAATTAGTTTAGAGTGCTTGAGAGAATATTGGATATGTAATTATGAGAAGGTTATCTTCCTCATGTATATAAGAGAGTGCTCTCTCTTCATTTTAATAATGAAGGATGAATAATGGAAAGGAATTCTTAGTTTTTCATTTTTATGCTTTCATGATTTGTAACTTGGTTCTTGTAATATAATTTGACATAGTTTTATTGTTGTGAGCTCACATATGTTGTTTGTCATTCAATTCTTCACATGTTGTATTGCTTTTCCGTTATGCAATTTCCTACTTTCATAGTTAATGTTTCAATGCATTCCTAGATTAATTTGATTTCAGTAATTTAGATTAGATTAGTTTCACTTCAGTCCTACATATATAGTGCATGTGTCTCGTAAGTCTACGGACCTCGGATTGACAAATTAAATAGTTGGGCAAGTACTACAACAGAATTAAACGAACATAGTTTCACCCAACAGTAATCTTTTGTTTCAATATCTCAATTGCTTTCCAAACAAATTCACAATATTTTGTAAGGAGTTTTAAAAGTGGAGAGGCTATTTTTGTGAAATTTTCTATGAATCTCCTATAATATCCAGTAAATCCAAGAAAACTTCTAACATCTCTTTGAAAAACAGGAATTGAAATTTTGGAAATTATTTCTACTTTAGATGTATCCACTTTAATTCCATCACTCGAAATATGGTGGCCTAAAACAATCCCTTCATTGAACATCATAAAACATTTCTCATGGCTTAATGAAAGGTTTTCCTCTTTACATATAACAAGAACTTTTTCCAAATTTTCCATAGCTTCTTCAAAAGTATTACCATACACAATA
Source organism: Pinus tabuliformis (assembly GCA_031772625.1). Classification (NCBI taxonomy): domain Eukaryota; kingdom Viridiplantae; phylum Streptophyta; class Pinopsida; order Pinales; family Pinaceae; genus Pinus; species Pinus tabuliformis. Next base: position 1,245,106,399 of record CM062819.1, read on the forward strand.
AAATCATCCATGTATACTTCCACACAATCATGAATTAGATCATAAAAAATACCTAAGATTGCTCTCTGAAATGTGGCAGGTGCATTACATAATCCAAAGGGAAGAACCCTATAGGAATATGTTCCCCATGGACATGTAAAAGTAGTTTTATCTTGATCTTCTGGTGCTAGTTGGATTTGGTTATATCCACTAAAACCATCTAAAACTGAAAAATACTTATTTCCTACCAAGGTATCTAATACTTGATCTATCAAAGGTAGTGGAAAATGATCTTTTAAAGTAGCTTTGTTTAATTCCCTATAGTCAATGCACGCTCTCCATTTTCCATTTTTCTTAGGAACAAACACTAAAGGTGATACCCATTGACTATCTAATATTGGATAGATAAAATTAACATTAAGTAATTTTTGTAATTCCTCCTTAACAATTTCTCTCAGATTTGGATTCATCCTTCTATGAAGTTGTCTAACTGGTTTGAAATTTTCTTGAATATAAATATGATGTATACAAGTTTTAGGATCAATCCCTTTCATGTTAGTGTACTCCCATGCATAAGCAGAAGAGCGTTTTTGTAGCATCTGTATCAGTTTTCTCTTTTGAAATTCTTCCAAATTATTGTTAATGTTCAATGTTTTATCTGAAAAATTCTACTTAAGAATTGCCAAACTTTTCCATAGAATGTAAAGCCATTTGGTGAGATGATAAATATTCAATATTGCATTATTCCTGAAAACTTTGATCTTGCTCACAGTATGAAGAAGAATCATTATTATTCATTAAATTTATCAATTGATCTTCTTCATCTAATTGTGAAAGAGTATAAACTAGTTGCAAATCATTAAAGTCTTCATTGTCATCATCTATCCAAATCTCACTTTCTACTTTAGTTATTATTTTTGTAGGATGATACAATGTAAATTTCTTAGTGGAAATTCCATCAGATATATACATATCACCAAATCTATAACTTATGAATGCATCAGTTGTAGCTAGCCAAGGTCTACCAAGGATCAATGGATGACCTCCTAAATTATTCTTCACGTTAAAATCATGAAATCTATAGGATATTCCCAAGGATTTAGAGACACAAACACATCTTCTAATACTCCATCTGGTTTGATAACAAATCTATCTACTAATTGTACTAATGTAGGAGTATATTAAATATTAAAAAGATTAAGTTGCTCCATTGGTTGTTTACTCATGATGCTAATGGTTACTCCTAGATTAATTAAAGTGTTTGGAATCTCAACACCATTGATATGAATTTTCACCATGGGACTATGTTGTAGGCTTGAAATGTTTGCCTCAACATTTGGGGAAAACGACCTGGTCATGACCTTAGAGCATATCCTTTTCTGTTTGGAATGGTGGTTCCAACTGGTTAATTTGGGTCCAATTACCCTTTCTCTATCTTTGTTGGCTTATGGTGTCTCTATTAGTTTCCAATAGAGAAGAAACATCAGATCAACCCTCTTTTTGATCTCAATTAAGAAAGTGATCATTAAGATGATCTAGGGCTCAGCGAAGCCACAACTAAGTTCAACCTTAAATTTAACCTAAACTACTCTAACCTAACTAACCTCTATGATATTAATTTAATATTAATCATTAATATTATATGATACTATGATAATTAGGTGCTAATACTTCTTCTAATTCTAATGTTAATATAAGCCCTATATTAAGTTAGGTTAATATTAGTTGTTAATCCTAAAGTAAAACTATGTTAACATTATCCTAATATTAAAGTTATATTAGTCATTAATCTAATTCAATAAAAAATTATGCCCATGTTAATATTACCTAAATAAGGTTATGTTAATTTATAAATCTAATGTAATCTATAATATTCTATTAGCAAAATTAGATCTATATTATTATGCTAATATCAATCTTATATTAAATCTAAGAAACAATATTAAACAAATGTAATACTAAACTATTATATCACTAAACTACTAAGATATAATTTAATGACACTAAATACCCACTTTAATTCTATAAAGTAAATATAACTATCTACATATTCTAATTGCTTTGCCATAAATATATTTAATAGTATAACTAATTTTAATTCTAGTGCTATTATATACTAGCATTTTCACATATTCGTGAAAAGAAAAGCCGAAGCGAAATCCCATTTAGCATAGTTTTATATAAGGTATCTCTTGAAAAACTCTGATATCGTTATACTCCTGACCTCCGATGGACCACATTTTACCATGTCAAATATCGCAAGTTTTTTCATTGGAACTTTTCCGACATAGTTGGTTCACCCCCCGGACCCGATATAGAATTTAAATCTTCTTTATGATCCATATCGTGTCTGCTCATTATATCGGGATTTTTAATAATTCCGCAAGTTGTAAACTTTGATAGGCTGAATTTAATTGTGATTTATAATATGATCGGGTCCATTTCCATTTATCGGTATTTTTACAGCGACAATTCCAAAAAGCTCTAATATCCATTTAACAAGCGGATCTGATAAGAAATTTAACTACCATGTATTAAGACATCAGATCTGCACCTGACCTCGGGACTTTTGCGATGGTTCTTGTTTATAAATCCCTGATAGCCCAGATCCAATATGTAACTTAATTATGGTTTATAAACGATAACGGGTTCATAGCATAATATCAGAACTTTTAAACGATTACATGTATAAACCTCTGATGCTTCTGATTCTCTGATATACTACTCTGCCTTCCACCTACTTATATCTTCTCTCTGCTCATATATCTTCTCTTTGCTTACATTTTTTCAAGATGCCATGAATTCCAAAGTATTTTTTCGCCACTGCAACAATCTCAAGTGACGTGATTGGAATTCGATATACTACTCCGCCTTCCACCTGCTTATATCTTCTATCTACTTATATATCTTCTCTATGCTTACATTTTTGCAAGATGCCAAGATTTCCAGAGTCTTTTTCCAGCACTGCAACAATCTCAAGTGATGTGATCGGAATTAAAAACCCTTGTGAAAAAGTTGAGACCACAAGCATTGGTTGTTAAAGGCATACTTTAACTTGACAGAATTTTTTCTATCATGTACTTTATGTATCTTGGATCTAACATATGTTCTTAAAAACAAATGTAAAACCTTAAAAGGGTGGTTGTAAGAAAGTATGATTTTATAGGTAGGAGAAACATGGATAAGCATGCACAAAGTTACTTAAGTAACCTGAAAATGCAGGCAGAAGGAGTTCCTGTTTGAAAATCAAATTCTTGCGGGAAACTTTTCTTTCAACTGTCAAAGAAACTTACAGATGCATTTTACATAACATAAGAACCAATAAGCAACAAGCAAGTAGTGCCAAAAATGACCAAAAATTAAATATGCATGTCAAATTCAATCTTGAAAAATGTCTCAGATGGTCTTTTCCCAACACCCCAAATCTTTCGAAAACAATGGTTCCTTGCGAATATCTCAACACATGTGTAATAAATCAAGTATGGATGGAAAAATATCTAAATCCATTCTTTGGTAAATGGCAGGAAACATCAATTCCATTGGCATCTAACTCCATGTGATGAAAAACGACTACCTATGTCCATGTGTGGTGATGGTTTTCATAGATTATGGTTAAACATACAGCTTGTATAGAGCACAAGCAAGGAGTCAAGTATTCACAATGTGAAACACGCTGACAATTAATTAAACCCTCAAGCATTAGGGTTTGAGTACAATAATGAAACTTCACCAAATAACTACACTGCGTTTTGTGGGAAATATATGTGTGCACTGAAAATTGACATGAGGAAACTATTTTGTGCATAATTCATGACAAGTGCTTATAATCAACAGTATTTCCCAAGAGTGAAATGAATGTTTAAGCTTATATTTACAGATGGTAGTGGTTGCAGGGTCTTAATCGTGAATAACAATTTTTGCTAATATGAAGGATCTAAATGTGATGACTGTAATTAGGATCATCACTATGATGATATATCACTCCACATTAATACCTTCCTTCCTTACTTCTAGGGTCTCCTTGAGTTCATGGATGACGGCTTGCCTTAAACAGATTCAAGAGATGAGCTTCCAGGTCATCAGGTGTGTATTTAATATACATCTCAGAGTGTCCGCCATTTTCCAAAGATCTCCTGAATCTGCCCAAAAAGGACCGATAGGCTGGTATCCTTTTCTTTATGATGGATTTCCTAAGCTCCCCTTGGAGCTGCACATCCGGCACCATCCAACCTGAATGCTTCCTGAGCACATCCTCAAATCCATGATTTAAACCCTTGAATTTATCTTTCATGGCATCTTGTGACATCTCACTCACATGAGTTGCCTCATCTCTCAAATAATCGAGGACCTTCATCCAGGCCCCTCGCTGATAGCATAACATTCTTAAATGCGGAATAAACTTTTATGCCCAAGAAAAATTACCTCCAACCATTGATGTTAATACCAGTAATAATTCTGGATTCTGGGAGCCTCCACCAGTAGATGAGTTTGCAGGCACCAATTTTTCAGTCGAATTCTCTGATATGGCTGGGTCTTGAGAGGGGAATTTGAATGTCAAATCTACTCGTCGATCCTAGGATAATTTCTAATCACGATGAATGTGCAATGCTCTTTCAAGAGCTGTTGATTCATACCATATTCCCTACATTGTACTGCTGCCTGAGTGATGAGATCACCTGAACCCGAGGTATCAACATCTTTATTCCAGAGAACAATTCATCATATGAATTGTGTTCGGATAAGTATCCAAAATAGAATATGGAATTACTTTAAGTGCCTCCTCGAGCAGTCACTGTTGCATCCATTCTAAGTTTCCAAATACCAGGCCCAGTTTCTGAGTGAAATAAATCAAGGCTTTCACTACTAAGAAAATACGCCAAAGCAGGTTGCAGTAGGAATTGAACTATGAGCACTCAGCTGGTTGCAACAACGGCATGTATTGCATGTACTACCAGATAAGAAAATCTGAAGGCACTTCCAAGCTCTGCTCTTTCAACTTGATGTTGTAAAACTGAAGGGAATTGAGTTAGTGAGCTTGGGGACCAAACAGAAGAATTTATAGCCAAGCTTCCGTCAAGCTTCTAATGGCTATGTGTCAAGTGTTCCACGGATCATGGTAGAGAACTGCATAGGGAGTAATGGACTACTCCAGGAGCTCCTAACCAGAAATTAATTTAACTGCACATAGTTTCCTGAATTAATGGAATCGGTTGGCAGACGGTTTCCATAATAAATCGGCGGTAAAGGG